>OW052185.1:51652764-52948855 GCA_932526625.1 Rhingia campestris
AATTTTTGTAAGATCGAGAGAGGTAATTGTTCTTATCTTGCGACGTTGGGGGTCCAACGGGCATCACAATGGGTCTATATTGACCTGAGTGCGATGAGGGAAGACGCACACCGTCTACCTAATCAACACACCAACCTAACCTAACCTATAAGCGAAACAATCGAAACTCTATGTCTAAAGAATAACCTCGTTTATTGGGGAAGATACTTCTAAATTGACGATAAAAAAGGTTTAAATGATGTATATAATTTTGTGACCCCAATAATTGAACAGCTAATCTAATTTCTGCGGTTTACAGCTCATATGATAGACTAGTTTATAGATATGAGACCTAAGAAAATGTTAAAAAAACAGTTTTGGGATAATTAACCTACAGGATTATAATATCTGTGCCTTGAGAGACGACTAATTTGCATTCTAGATTTACCCCATCTTCAGCCTCCATTTCTGAACCATCAAGAGATAAAAATGCGCTAGACTCAGCTGCAACTTTTTATAACTCTTCACAAAAGGCGATCTTTGAATAATTCGGCATAAAGTCAGAGTGTACAACTGCTAAGAATCTTTTTATCAGTTTTTCAGCTATTGGATTGGGAGATTTTTGCATTTATTGGTATAAGTGAAGAATTGTCTTATTCTTCCATCGGAAGAGTCCTCGGATGTCAAATAGATTAATCCTCTGCAGATATACGGGGTAGGTGGGAAATAAAATATCACTCGTGGACCAAAACTAGCAAGGGATTTTAACGACAATGCTAAACGACAAACGAACAACGACGTCAGTATCTGCACCTGGAATGTGAGAACATTAAATAGAAGTGGTGCAGCCGAGCAACTAGCGTAAGCCCTACATATCTTTGAGGTAGTGCAATACTTTGTCTACCTCTGTATCACCTTTTTAAACATAATCTCGTCAGAAATTAAACGAAGAGCTCTTGCCAACTACTGTTTCTTCGGGCTAAGAGGGCATTTAGTAGTTAAACCTTACTCGAAATACTAAGGAGATCCCAAAAGAGATCCCGATCCCCACAGTCCTGCTCTACGGAGTGTGAAACTTGAGGCAGTTAACTAAGGACCGGACTAATTTGAGAGGCGCGTTGGATGATGCCCAGGTTCATTTAAGTGAAGCAACATGATTTTTGGTCCCAATGAGATGGTTTGCATTGCAATAGGCGATCTCATTTGTTTGTTGTTTTCTTTAATAAAAGTTGCACTACAACCTTATAAAAATAAGTTGCACATACTACCACTAGGAGAAGAAGTAGTCTGCTATATAAGCTTTGACAGCCTTGCCTTGCAAGATCAAGAGCTGCGCTGTTCCCTGGTAACCCAAGTGTACCGGAATCTTTTATAGTGTGACGTTATACATCTAAACAATTAGGTCCCGTTGGTTTAGGGAATTTGAATACTGGGCATCTTATCACAGTATGGCTGTCGATAAATATCATAATACCCCAATCGGAATCCCTGATGAATAACGACGACTCCGGCTTGTAAGACGCAACACTGGTTAGGCTGAATTATAGGAGCATCCTCTTTTCTGCATCGCTGGAGAAAACCTCAGCTTGAATTTTAAGTCCGTTGCTATAAGTAAATGATGGTTTTAGTTGGTAGATTATGTTTAAGGCTGCGAAGTTCGGAATGTCTGTCAAAATTAGCATTGTAGAGTATTTATTGTCAGAGTTGGTCACTATTGCCTTTCGTAGACATAAATCGGTTGTAGATGCATTTTTGGGATCAGCCATAATAGAAGTTCTTAGCTATCTCAACTATTTTTCAGGTTATTTCCATAACCGTATGGTGACCTACATACGGTTATGACTTGGGTAAGTATCGGTCAGACCACCGAAGTATAAATTCTGTGCATGAAAGCCAAATATGGGATCCAAATATTTGCTGCAGAGATATTGGGCTATTTAGGCCTTTTTTGATGATTTCATTACTTCATAATTCAACATGCCCAAACATGTTGTCATTTGTAATTTGTTCATGGAGTTCCTTATCTGGTATACCAACACTATTCCTCCCCTAAAACTACTCTTTAATAAATTCTTTAGTCCATTTTAAGCACTAACGGTCTGTATTAAATTCCACGTCGTTCAAAACCAGCACCCCAACTGAATCCTTTCCTTAAAATCCTTTAAATATTCCGCACAATAAAAATCATCTATTTAGCTCTTGTTCATGGTTAATGTATTCAAGGTCGCATGCTGAAAATCCATTAGCTCATAAAGAAAACCCATTTAAGGCAAAAGCTTGCCAGTCATCACCGGCACCGTACAGATATGTAGGGAAAATCCCTCTCTAACACAGACAAGAACAAAAAAAAGGAGTGTTGAAAAACCCTTAACAACCTTGACCTGATTGTTACTTGGCGGCTTCGAAGCTTTGTAGAGCATAACCAACTCACTTGTAACACGCGCTACTTCCTTAACACAAGACGAACCTCACACTGTTCGCCTTTTGTTTCATCGACGAGGGAAATTGGAATTCTATTTCCTGTTACATGGCCCCAAAGGAGCTCCGTCCTTACAGTGCTCAGTGAAGTGCTGTGTTCCGGTCTAATATCATGCTGAGTGAGAACACAATTTGAAAGCTGTTCGTGTGACCTTGAGCCAAGGAGCAGGAGAATAAAATTATTATTCTCCATTGAATCTGCAAAAACAAAATAAAGGAGTAAAAAGAACCCAAGAAGCTGGTTAGGAGAAGAAGAGAATAAACATCTAATGGTCAATCTCCTCCGCAGGATGTGAAACGGATTGCGTGTTTAACTTGAGCACCGGATTCATTTGCACCACACTACGACAATGACGACGAGGACAAAAACGACAACAGAGACGGGGACATTTATACCATCTAACCTAGTGTTAGAGTTTCTTTGCGTATCAAGGTCAGTCCTGTTGGTTTTTTTTTTCATGTTCAGATTTTGAAAATTGTTCATTTCCTGTGTGTAAGGATATTTCGCTCCCTATAGCACAGCACTGATACACCCCCAACGTTAGCACCGTTCAAATTGCTTGTCCTTGATAGTGGCTCAAGGTGACGCTCTAATGCCATCCGTTGCACGTATATACATATATTCTTGTCTTCCAGCATGATGGAAGGGAGGTCTGTTGGTATAATGATGTAAAAGACCAAGGCTATGAAAGGTTTCTCCTTGTTCGTATCAAAGAAGGGAAGTTGATCAAAAGTTTCCATTTTTTATTCAAATTCAATTTCTATGGGATTCTCAAGTTCACACGTGTGTCCTTCGACGGTATAGCGTCTTTAAAAGTAAGTCTTCTCCTTGAATAAGGGTTATTTTATTTTATAAACGGTACTGATATGTCCTTGAAGCGGTTTGTCGAGAAAGAAGGGTGATACAGTCCTTCAAAATATCACAGATTCGACTAAGTACTTACAAAGGTCGCCAGATAACATGTTGCGCTGTCCTGTTGGCCTTTATGGATAAATCAGCACAGGTCCTTTTGTTCTATAGAGCACAAGTAAGATCAGGTATTAAACACTCATGTTTGGATTTCTAAACCAAGTTTTGGCTTTTCAAAATCTTCATCCAACTTGTAGATATTTCGACAGAGAGTATGCTTTGTCAATGATCGATTTCCTCTGCCTAAGATATGGTGTAACTCTCA
The DNA here is from genome assembly GCA_932526625.1 of Rhingia campestris. Lineage (NCBI taxonomy): Eukaryota > Metazoa > Arthropoda > Insecta > Diptera > Syrphidae > Rhingia > Rhingia campestris. The sequence goes on from OW052185.1 coordinate 51,656,397, forward strand.
GGTGTATTTGCTTGACATTGCTAGCCCTTAAAACTTAGCACAGATTTTTCTTGAGTGACACTTTATTTCAGCCTGATCCTAGGTTTCAATAAGTCCTTAACTGCTTTCTTTTAAGTAGGATTGGATAATTCGTGTCATTAATCACTCATGCGGGACCTACAGTTTTATACCGATTCAGAAGAGCCTCGAGTTGAGATAAGATAAGAGTTGGGACAGTTAAAATCATTACTTGGTGTTGATACGGTTGGGAATCGAGCTCTGAACTTCTGTGTGACTAATTCCAGGGTCATCTAAAGGGTATTTTTTTAGAGGTATAGAACTTTGAACTTTCGTCTACCTCGGCTTAGCTATTACCTCTGACAACAACAACTTATCAGAAATTAAACGAAGAATTAAGAATAATGAGGGTAGAATACCCTCACCCGAACTACTAAGGAGATCCTATATCAGACCCTGATCATCCCAGCCCTCTACGATACTTGAGCATGGACTACGAAAAATAGATGAAGAAATCCTTGGTCGATTCGAGAGAAAAATTCTTCGAAAAATCTTCGGTCCCGTTTGCGTTGACGGGCTATGAAGACGAAGATTCAACCACGAACTATACGAGCTGTACAGCAACATGCCTCTAGTAAGATGGCTAGGACATGTAGAACGAATGGACACCAATACTCCGGCTCGCAGAGTCTTTGACCTTTGATTCCCAGTCACACGTCGGACGCAGTAGAGGAAGACTTCGATTAAGTGATGCGCACAAGTAGAAACCGACCTAAACCAACTTTGAGTGCGTAACTGGAGGTAGTTAGCTAAGGACACTGAACACTTTAACTACCTTAAAATAGTTGCTACTAACAGTGAAATTTTGTCCAAGGTTGTGCGTCGACAATACTTTGTTTGTTGATACATATACTTTACCGTTTCCTCGTTAACTACAAGATCTACTCGTTTCCGCTCAACCGAAATGATGTCAATGTCGTCTGCGTACCCCAGAGGCTGGACGGATTTGTTGAGGATAGTATCTTCCGTATTAACTTCTGGCCTGCGCACATCTGTCCCAGCATGAGATTGAAGAAATCGCATGCGAAGAAATCGCATAGCGAATCTCCTTGTCGGAATTCAGATTATCACTTTTTTAAACAGAAAGTTTCCGCTAATGTTAAGCGGTATGGGTTTTGATGGTATCCCGAGTTCCGCTTTATAAAAACAAAATATGGGCGATGGATGATATCATACAAGGCATTCAAATCGTTGACTTGAAATTCGTTGGTCATTTCCAGGATTTGCCTGAGTTCAAAAATTTATTTTATAGTCGACCGATGCCGGACCGGAAGTCACACTGGTACATGTCGATAAGTGAGTTGCAGAAAGGATAGAAAGAAGTGTACGTTGGATATGATCTTATATGCGACATTTACAGGAATATGCCTGGGTCAAGAGATGGTATTGCTTTTTTGGAGATTGCACATGGAGCTGATATTCTAGTCATCAGGCATGCTCCACCCATCCAGATTTTGTTGATGGTTTGGTTCCTGCCCACTTCTTAAGAAACCATATTTTAAGAGTTCTGCTGGTAATCCCTCAGAACCGGTGCGGTGTCGTAAAATTCCTCCTTGATACGGTCTTCAGCCTCATCGGTAGGGACTTGTGTACATAAAAGGCTGATGTTGTCAATCCTCTTCAAAATATTGCCGAGCTTAAACGGGAAATACAGAAACTAAATCCTAAAAAAGCTCCGGGTTATGACCTGATTATAGGAGAACTTCTTAAAATGTTGCCTCGGAAAGCATTAACTAAGCTTCTTTTTATTATAAATGCAGCAATCAGATTAGAATACATACCAAGACAGTGGAAAGTCGCGGAAGTGATTATGGTTCTAAAACTAGGAAAATCACCAAATGAAATAAAATCCTACAGGCCTATTTCACTTCTTCCAATAATTTCAAAAGTTTTTGAACGGATATTACTCGGTCGGTTAGACCCCATAATTGAACAGAAACGTCTTTTACCTGACCATCAATTTGGGTTTAGAAGTAAACATTCAACGGTGGACCAAGTACATCGAATTACAGGTGTAATTGAGAAAGCTTTCGAAGAAAAGAAAATTTGTTCAGCCGTATTTCTTGACGTGTCGCAAGCTTTTGACAAGGTGTGGCACAAAGGCCTTACGTATAAACTAAGTCAAGTTCTGCCAGAACAATTATATAAAATCCTCGTGTCGTATCTTGACACGGCGCGCCGTGGTACGTAAGGAACGAAGATCTACGCAGAGATCTGGGTATTCCCGCGGTTCAAGATGAAACAAAAAATTTTGCACGAAAACATAAAAAACGTTTATTAGGACACGTTAACACAACAGTCCTCCAAATTCTTGACGAAACAAATATATTGCGGCGTCTTCAAAGAACTAAACCCTAAGATTTGGACCGATAATAACAAACTGCTCTATAAATTGCGGAAAAAGGAGGAACTCTCAAAGGAAAGTTACCTGCCAAACATATTATATACTCGTGATAAAAAAATTGCTAGATAAGTCGAATACTTAGTTGCAATAGAAATACAAATGGGTGGTGGTTTTAGTGAGTAAAAATCTCACACTACTTTGGGCACGAAAGAAAAAAAATCCTCTTCACCTATTTCAACTAAATAAAAAAAGTCCAAGGGCAAGGTCAGAGGCTGAACTAATTGATCCTTGTATAGGTTCTAGGTTTTACTCAAATCAACAATATGGAAGAATATTCTCAAAACCCTTGATCGGTCTTAAATGTCTATCTGCAAAGGCTGTTCCTGAATTCTGTTTTGGTTCAGGGGTAGGATTAGGCTAATATTGCCCTTTTTTGGGTAACCGTAAGCAGCTATCGACTTTACACAAATTCGTTTCATGTCCCCCTGATTCCAAATAACTATATGTATTTTATTTTGCCTTTTTTTACCCGTTAGTGCCTTTTTTTCCTTTTTTACCTTTTCGGCTTTTTTTTTTGCATTTTTTTGTCTTTTTTGCCTTTATACATCAAAATTCGTTATTTTTAAGATCGAAAAAAGCCTCTAAAAAAATTCTTGAAATCAAAACTGCACGAAAATGTTTGTGATTCTCAGTTTCGAGTAAAAAGCTGATCCTAACACAAAACAGGTTTTCTGGTTCTCGACATAGGACTCATCAATTCGAAAAGCGCTTTTTAGCATAGACGGTAGTGTTCAAATCTAGGATTTTTTTTTTTTAAATAATTGAGAAAAGTTAAAGTGCTTAAATGCCTAAAATAAATTGCAAGGAGGAAACTAAATTGAAACATTTTGTAATGCAATTCGGATCAGAATATTTTTCATCAAACGGAAAAGTTTTATTATGCAAATTCTGTGGTGTGAAAGTTAACTATGAAAAAAAATATTATATTGAACAGCATATATAAAGAACAAAACACCAAAAAGCATTTACATTAAAGAAAAAAACAAAATCTCAGAATATAACGTCTTTCGTTGCTATAACTTCAAAAAACGAATTTTTCTGATATGACGAAAATGTTCCATGTGATATACTGTTATACAAAGTCAATCGTCCAGAGTTCAAGTCTTTTATGTAGAAATACAAAAAAATTCAACAACCATTCCCCAGCTCTTTGATGATTCAATGTTGTAGCCAAAGTTCTTAGCTACCTAAGAGGGAAAAAGTTCTTTCGTTCGTAACAGACGCTGCACCGTACATGAAAAAAGAGTGGCAAATCGCTAAAATCATTGAACCCAAAAATAATACATGTAACTTGTGTTGCTGAGGGTGTACATAGAGTGTGTGAAAATTTACGAAGTCACTACCTAAAAGTTGACGCCTTCGTTTCGAACATAAAAAAAAATGTTTTTAAAAAGCACATCCCGGATTGCAGTTTTTAAGGAGAAAGAACCTGAATTGCTGTTACCACCTCAACCCGTAAGTTTTTTTGAGAAATAAAAATTCAATTTAAATTTATGCATTTAAATTACAACAGGTGTTGACTCGCTTTGGTACTTGGCTATCAAAAAAATAGTCAATGTTCTGGTAGACGATGCAAGCTGTGTTGTGTTTACAAAGGAATTGATTGAAGACAAAGAATTGATCGCACAGCTGGCATACATTAAAGTAAATTTTGGATTTTTGGTTAAAAAAAAACAGGTAGTTTTGAGTATCTGTACTGTATACGAACATTTATTTTAAATAAACACAATTTTTTCAAGGGACATTGCTTGGGAAAGTGTTTCCAATCCTAGAGAACATTAAAAAAATTGGAAAAAGCGAATGGGACGATTGCAAAAGAAGTGTTGAACGATGCTGTTTTTAATGGAAATGCGGAACTTAAGATTTTTGAGCAAATAAATGGAGTAATAGATGGCGACGTCAATTCCAAACTTCCAGAAAACGTTGAAGTGAATAATGTATAGAGCTTTAAATGGTCTCCACTCGTTTCTGCTCAAGTTGAGAGATCCTTTAGCTCCTTCAAGGCGCTTCTAAGAGACAATCGTAGAAGGTTGCTACCCGAGAACTTCAAGAAGCTGTTGGTTGTTCAATGCTACTATAATTCAATGTTTTTTTATGTTAAAACTATCTTTATTTAATAAATGCTTTTTTTGCCTTTTTAAGACTTTAATTTTGCCTTTTTTTAATTATTTAAGGTCAACAAAATCCTTTCCCTGAATTTTTTATACATTACTGTATGGCATGACACTCCTCGCAAGTAAAATCAAAATCATAAACCGCGCTTCAGAAAATACATAAATTACTTTGAATTTAAAGTTCATCCAGGCCCATGCTCATTCCGTAAATGTGTCCCCACATAAGTAAGGTTGTTGATGCTTTCGAGTTTCGACAACAATAACTCTTGGGGGCAATGCTTTAGTAGTTAATTATTTTGTCGGCAGCGTCTATGTAGTCCATTTTGACACCATCCAATTCCAGCAATCAGTCGGTACATCTCCCTCATTAGTAACTTTACGATCGTTTGATATAAAAATATCGCGTTCATTCATCACATGAGCGCCCTCCTCCCACTCGCAGTCCCACAGAATCTGAATTGCTCACATTCTAGCGATAAATTATCGCATTCACATCTTTAATCCGCGTTTAATTAATCGCTGAGAAATGTACCTGTATGACCTGTATTCGTTCATCTTTGCGCGGCCAATAAACTTGGCCAATAAGGCGGTTATCAAAAGCCCAGCCAATTACCCGCGCATTCATAAATAATTCAAACAAACAGCCAAACAGAAACAACTCCGACAACAACAAAAATATTGCTTTACATATTTTCCGCACACAACAATTTGTTTATTTGCGGGATTCCAAAAATACCAAAGTGACAATTAAAACTGTCATCATTTATTATTAACGCGAAAGTGAGAGTTTTTTTTATTAAGGAAAACATCGTCTTTTTAAGAAAAAAAGGATAAAAGTACAAAATTAAATAAAAATAGAAGAGAAAACAAAATTATCCATTTGGCAGAGTTAACTGACCTCGAAAGTGATCCTTCTGTGCTGAGGCATCCTTTGCGCATGTTACAAGCAGGTGATGATTAATTAGGACGTGCAATTTGCATGTTGCATGAGTTTATGTCCGCCTACGTTCAGGAGAAACAGAAAACAATTTATTAATTTCATTGGCAGTGACGTGGGGATTATGTTAATCGCTAATTTGATTTAATGGAGCACCAGAGTTCTTTGGCTTAATGTAAAATCGACAAGACTTTGATCTTTTATCTTTGTATTGATCTAATATAGCTTCTGTGGAGCCAGCGTCACTTTAGCCGTCCCAAATGCTTTGAGTAGCGATCAAAAATCGAAAAATTTTATATAATAAAAATTAGTTCAGTTTTATCATCACCCAAGAAAAATGTCTTTGGTCCGTCAAAAGTTAAATCCCCTGGACCAGATGCAATGATACCTGCGGAGCTTTAATACAACCTGCTATTAATCATCATGACAAGTTGCCTACGGTTAGTACACACCGGAAAGACATGGAAGGGAGTAGAAGTTGTACTCATCTCCAAAGCAGGAAAGGGCTCTCACATAAATCCGAAGGATCTCCGTCCGATCAATCCTCTTAAAAAAAAATTTAAACATTTTGGAAAGATTAATTCAACGACATCTCCGTAACTGAATAGAACCGACTGTATTCTCCAACTCTCAAGTGCATACTGCAAGAGGAAGTCGGTTGAGACAGCGCTACTAGTAGTTAAATCTAGAAAAAGAAGACTGCAAGGTGATTGCCTAAGCAGATGATGTGGCAAAAGATGTATCAGGAAGTACCTTAATAACATTGAAGAAATATTACAAAATGGTATTTCTATATGCAATAAATGGGCCGCCAGATGTGAACTCGGCGCAAACCGTCAAAAAAAAAAGAAATCGGTCCTTTTTGGCAGAAAATACAAAGTCCAACAAATTGACCCTCCTAAAACAGAATCAGACATGTACCGGTCTGGTCTTGGCTAAAAAACTGAACTGGAAGCCCAATATCAAAGAACGCGTAAAGAAAGCCACCGTAGCATTATACACTTGTAAAACTTGGTTAGTACCCAGGGCTTAGCTTTTTCTCAACCATTCATGTGTGCGTGTATTCTTCTTTCATACAATGGCGAGACCTCCTGCCGAATCCGAACGGCTAAGTTGAGATAAGCTTTTCTGAACAATTGATACTTCTCGAATGATTTGTCAGATCATCACGAGAGGAAGGCCAGTGTTAAACCATTTAGCTGTTGCTATAGCTGGAAGTCGAACCCAGACCTTCTATGCAGACGGGATCAGTGCCTTATATACAATGAAGCAAAGACAACAACGTGTGCACGGATCATCATTTTCATTAAGCGATGATACATTCCGGAATGAACTTGGGTTTCAACCAAGATTCATCTCTAATTCGCCCGGTCCTCGCAGCTAACTTCAGCTAGTTGCGCACTTCAAGTTGGTTGAGGTCGGTTTCTACTTGTGCGCTCCACTTCAAGCGAGTCGACTATTGGTGTCCATTCGTTATGCATGTCCTAGCCACCTTAAACGTCTAATGCGGAGTAGTAGGGGTATGTCGCTGTACAGCTCGTATAGTTCTTTGTTGAATCTTTGTCTCCATATCCTGTCAACGCAAACGGGACCGAAGATTTATCTTTCAAAACGACAAAGGGTTTCTTCATCCCCTTTGATAGGTCCATATAGTAAAGGATCTTCGAGTGAGGGCTGCGAAGAAACAGCTGTTGGCAATAGTAATTCTTCGTTTAATTTCTGACGAGATGTTGTTAAAGTTAATGCGGAGCCGAGAAAGACAAAATCCCTAATTACCACAAAGTTATATCTGTCAATGGTAACGTTCTGTCCATTTCGTCGATGTTGTGGTATCCTTTCGCGTTCACATATACTGGGTTTTATCCTCATTTACAGCTTAACCCGTTCTTCTGCTTCTTCCTCTATACTTGTAAACGCGGCAATGACATCAAGTTGAGTATGCTGGTCGTTGCTCCGATTAATGGAAGATTGCGCATTTGGTATTGGCTCGGGAATTTAGCACAGTCCTCTCAATAATGAGATTTAAGGAGTCACATAATAGTGCGATGCCTTACCTAAATCCTTTTTGGGGATCGAATGTGTCGGTAAGGTCTCTTCCTACCCCGATTCGCTATCGTCATCCTGCACATATGGAAGATTTTGGGCGGTATATCAAAATTTGACATGGCTCTGTATAGATCGTCTCTATAAATGCTGTCGTATGCGGCTTTGAAATCGATGAGTAGGTGGAATGTATCGATTTAGACTTCTTGGTTTTTTTCCAGGATCCGTCGAAGTGTGAAGATTTGATAACTTGTGGACTTTCCTGGGCTAAAACCACACCTACAAGGGTGGGTAAACGGTTTCTGGCTTTTAGGTCGGGTGGTTGGTAGTTTTTGCTGTCGTTGCCTGTAATGAAAAGTTCGTTCTGCTTAACAGCGGGAGATTGTTCGTTATCGCCGTGACTGCGAAATATAGAATGGGAGAACCAGAAGTGATTCGTCCATATCCTCAGCAGCGACTATGTCTCAACTACGATATTTCCTTGTTAATCTCTTTTCGAGCTTTGTATCCTTGGCTATGAAGGTTTACGCTTTGGTAAAACTTGTGAACATCATTCCTGGAGTTGCACCTTTCTGTATGCCCGATCGAGTGCTTTTCTTGTTCTTTTTTATTTGTTCTGAAAATCCGGTGTTCATCCCTCCTTTTTTGCTTATAGATATCAGTTGCAGCTCCCGTCTTTATCTGTGGCTTAGTCTTGTAGGCCTTGTTCTTGGCTGCGAGCATCAATACTGCTGCAGATCTCTTCTCTTCATCTTACATCGTACTTCGATAGCCGCTTATAGGTTCTGTCAGGGAGCTCGTAGAAGCAATCATTTGCTATATCAGATTTTTCCTCCGTCGGGACTTGAGCGAATATAAGGATTTTGTTGGCGAATTTTGGCATTGATGAATTTGAATTTTGAATTTTTACAATGCGATCGCTAATGTCTTGGAAACATAAGACTTCTTGCTTAAGTCTGGCTCATATAATAAATCCGCATCCGAATAGTTGCTGTTTCTGCTCACTATAACACGGTCCGTAGTAGATGTCACAGTTTTTCATTCTCTTTTTGCCTGACCCATCCCATCATATTTCCTGGATGGCAGTAATGTCTGCTTTGAAGCAGCTTAGGTATTACTCTAGTGGTTCGCCTGCACTACTCCTGTTTAATGTACTCACATTCCAGGTGAGGATACGAACGTCGTTGTCCTTTTTCGTTTATCATGGTCGTCAACAATAAAATCGGTCCTTTCCGGAGTTCTTGGTTGCTTCGTTACAACGGTTTTTTTTCGTTGATAGGTAGCTACCGCATAGTACAACCCCCAACCTGGGATGCCATCAGTACACTACGGGATTAAACGCTGCCTTTGGCCTTTCGGCTCATCCGTAACCATCTGTGTTTAAGTAGTCTGACTTACCCTTGAGATTCCTAAATTTCATGTGACCACTTTTATAGTCTTATAAACTTAAATTCGAAGTTGCAAGGATCAAATACGAAAGGCCATATCTTGCACCCATCACTAGTGTTTAGTCCATTGCGAAATAAAGCATGGGTCTACATTGTGACCGTAGCAACACTTGTATGAATTTTCACTGGCCCTCCGCGATGATCAGACAAATCATCAGAACATTATCAATTATCAACAAAAGCTTATCTTCATCAGCCATCGTGCAAGAAGTACACATGCCCACATGAATGATTGTGAGAAACAAGCTAGGTCCTAGGTATTAATCGTTAATACCAACGAGTTTCGCCAATTTTTTATTTTTGTCAAGCACAATACTTTTGGAATTCTGTTTATAACGGATATGACAGCCTTATGTAAATGTGTGTCTTAGGTATGAAGTCTCGAAATTTCTCATTGTCATTCTTATTTCAACAAAAACCAAAACCAGATGCAAATCCTTTAAGTTTCGGAGGGCTATATTGTACAAAGAAAGTGGGATATATCGTTTTGCATTCCCCGAACAACTCTTCGAAGGAAAGTTCATTAGCCTTCTCCACACACCCCTGGGGAATATCCTTAAATGGTCAACAGAAAATTCCCACAACAGTTTGCGTTACGTGCAAATTCATTTTATAATTCCTCCCCCCGTCCGTTTTCTAATTAAACGTGACACAGAGAAGAACTAGACACAAGCTTCCCCTTTCATTGCAATTGTTTGGTTTCCTTCAAAGTCTCCTTTTACAAGGGTTGGCCTTGTACTACGTAGTACAAACCATTTCGTCATCACCACGCCGGTCTTCCTGGATCGTTGCAATTTCTAATTCAAATAGAGCGCGTTGTTTATCTAAATTAAATTAAATGATTCTATGGCAGGGAAATTAATTTACTTTTCTCGTAAACACGGGGTTCACACCCGTTTTCGAAACACACTCGTCGTACTTGTGTCGAATAACAAGAGGCAAAAATAAACACAGATCAGCTCGAGGCACCTTCGAGTGGCTACGATGGAGATATAAATTTTCTCCAAAACAGCAGCAACGCCAACAAACGATTTATCTTAGCGTTGATGAGCCCACTCACACCGACACTAATAAAGTCGGATTTATCGTTTGTTTATTATTTAATAATTTTCACCTCAAAAAATGAGACGAACGCGTTGCGGAATTGTGTTGGACGGACGGCGGATCTGTGTTTCCAAAAACAAATCAAAGTGGCATGCGATTTGCGTAGCAGGTACAGCAACCCTCTCTCATTTGTTTGGCGTTGGCCGCCATGTTCATTCGTTTGTTTGTTGGTTCGGTGTTCACATACGTTAATTTGGCGAGTGATAAATGCACATCAACAGCAGACACTTGCCCGGGGTGGTAATAAATTTGAGCAATCTCTTTGGAGATTCAGGGGTTCATGTCAGGGGTAGGTGTTGATTGAACAATATTTGTGGCACTCTAGTAATGGTCACTGCAGGTTGACACAGCGCGCTTTGGATCAATTCAGAGTGTCTGATTTTGAGAAGACAGTCTTTTATCGTCATCAACTCAGATTAGGTACGCTGTTAGCAGTTATTTGATCCCAGGGCTTTTTCATCGGAATCAGTATTCCTGCTTATCTCAAACCTGGACCAATGTAGAATACCGGTTTTTCAGAAAGAAGAAAAAAGGAAGGGAAAGAATGCAATCGAAGAGATAGAGAAATGCCTCTCCAGGAATAGAGTGAACAAGGAAATACCATTCAATATTGGTGATGACAGCAAAAATAAGGTAGCAACATCTTAATCTTAAATCTGAACAAGGCTGACCGAAAGAAGCTATATAACGACTTTGACATCGCCAAAAAGCTCCTCATTGGACTTAAAGATAGCTAGAACATGAATAGCGAGTAGACACTACGGATCGCAGAGCCTTCGATTCCCAGTAAGACGTCAGACGCACTATAGGAAGAACTCGCTGGTGCTTTCAAGGAGATACCGGCAATAACCATTTTAAAGTGGGCAACTGGAAAGATAAGGACGATAGGCATTTTATGGCCCAGGTTTTTTTCAGACTAAAGTCCCACTTAAAGAGTTGACCCTTGTGATGACTTTATTTCTATGTAAGATTTGACAGAGATATGTCTTGATAGTTGTTAGACAAGACATTGGATCACCACTAGTATGTGAGCTTTGTTTTTCTTCCTTTATCTTGCTTTGTGTTCCCCTCTGGCACATCTTTGCTATCAAATTTAGATAATAACTTAGTAGATAAGAACATACTTTTCGAAACAAAGAATAGATTCATTCTGAAACTCAAACGGAATATTTCTTGTTCCATCCTTGCACTCACCTATTTGATGTCCTACAGGGCTTTTTAGCTTTTGGATCAACGCTTGAAGCTATTCACTTGCGAGCCAAAGGGGTTAAAGGTTTTAACGGGAAGTTGTTCCAACTTACGTTTCCAGCACACAATACAAGCTTTTGAACGATCTTGTTGGAAGCAATAAAGTTCCACTGTGTATTGTTCTTTATGGATGGTCAACATTTAAGGATCAGTTTTCTAACGTGCAAAGTGCTATTTTTAATTCGCAGTTTGGGTGTTGTCCCTCTTCCAACAATGATCTCACCAGTAGGAGTAGTAAAAATTGTCATGAAACGCTAATCTCGACTCAGCTGTTCGGATTGCACAGTTAAGATGTCAGATGTAATAGGCCGTTGGGTAGCCAAATGGTCTGAACCGATATAAGCTCCACTGAACGTATGCACAATTAAAAGCCTATGCATGTCTCGCATAAATGATCTCGTAAAGATTTTGGTTGTGACTTCGAAAATTAGCTTTGTGCATGTGAAGTCAAGGAAGACTAGTCTAGAATTTTGGACGTTCAAATATTGCAGAGTGCATTTGTACAGCGAAGTTAAGGATAATCTGAAGAAAAATATCCACTGAGGATGTTAATTCACTCTACGGAGCGTGCTGTAGTGTGATGTGTATTTGTAATAAGTGCCAGAATTAGGCAAGATGTCTGATGGTATCAAGACCTTAGCGAACGCATTGTAACAATTCGCATCACGGCTTCAACAGAGGAAAAAGATGATATAGGGAAAGACTGCTTCTAAGAGCTCTACTACCGAAGTTGACATCGTACTGGAAAACTTAAACGCAAAGGTACAAAAAAGAGAAGACATCTTAAACCGTATTATCGAAAAACACAACATACACGACAACCAGCGTTGCCGAAAGTACTCCCATAGGAGTATTGTACTACTCGTACTCCTCCTTTCACATTCGTACTCCTATTTTTTAAAGACCTAAAATATAATACACTTGCAGCTAGGTGAATGTAAACCAAAATAATTTAATTCACTTAAAATTCAAAACTGTCATCAAAAAGTACTTTTTCATTCTTTCTTGTGTGTTTATTCCCTATCCCATAGCTGTATAATTGTTTTGATTTAATAATTTTTTATTTAATAAAACTGAAATTCTCTTGTGATCACTTTTTATTTTTAAACCAAATGTTTTACATAGTTCAACTGCATGCCGTCTCGTTTCAAAACATGACGCTCTATTTTTAAACATGCAAAATGTGTTTTCGCATTAAATGCTTAAGGGTCTATCTTTATAGATCAATCATTTTCGTTTAACAATATACCTTAAAGTATATGGTTCGACTCAGAATTGCTAGCTCAGTCGAATTAGCCTGTCTGTCCATCAATAATTTTTAGGCCTTAAAAATCACGCCCGCTTTTCAGTAAAACGTTGTTTTTGGCCAAACGGTAAAGAGAATATTTAGAAAATCTCAAAACCTATAATTCACACATATAAATCTTTTATCCAGGCCCCCTTTTTCGGTCGTTTTTAGTAAACAACGGTTTAAGGTACAATTTAAAAAAGGTTCGTAAATAATTCTATCAACATTTCGTCTATACATCATTTTAACCCACTATATTTGGGGCCGTTTTCGTAAACTATTTGTAAAAACGATCCCATAGATAAAGACATTTTTTTGTCGAACCAAGAAATGAGATAAACTTTCTTAATCAGATGTGACATTTTCTATATTTCTTCTCCATTCAGTTTTAGACATATTTACCCTTTTTGGAGTCATTTATTTTAGGGATGGTTGAACAGACAATTTATATAAATCTTTTATGGTTCGACAAAAAAAATGTTTTTCTATGGCATATGCTATGGGGTAGGGTCAGCGCTGCCAGATTATTTTTCAGGGAAAGCAGGATTTTGAAACCTTTTGATAAAAGCGGGATTCTTACTTCCAAAGCGGGACATAAAGAGCATAAGTAGTCAGTATGTTTTTCTAATACTTATCTTTGAAGTTGAACCGAAGTTTACATTTGCATTGTCAGCTTCATATGAAGATACTTGCGATAAGTTTAGGCTATGTTTATCCAATGTTTCACAAAGTACCTTTGTTATTTGGTAAGCTGTTTCATCATTACTATCTACAAAATCCAATTATTTGTTTTGTATGCCTTTCTCGAAACTAAAATATCGCAGACATTTTGGTGGCATCCATAGAAATCAAATAGAATGAATATTCTTTTTAAAATTTTGTACATATTGCATCCTTCAAATACTTCAATACTTCAGAAACTATTGCTTCACACTTCGTCCTACCGCAATTAACATTCATAGTTGCCATGATTGCTATGATATTTGAAAGAGAGGAATGAACATGTCTTGAAAGCGGGACTGTGCCTGTCTCGAGCGGAAATTTAATTTTGGGCTAAGAATCGGGACTTCCCACCAAATCGGGACGTCTGGCGACGCTGGGTAGGCTATACAAACGGTTTTTGTAGGAAAACACCCCCAAAAACTGAATCAAAATGATATATGGCAACGAAATGTTTTTTTTTTTTGTGAAACACTTGTGAAAAACTATATATGAAGGATATATAGATGATGACATAGTCTAAATTTCTTGCTCAGTCACTTTTTTTTTTAATTTCTTATGATTTGGTCAGAAAAGACGTTTATTCTGCTTCGTTGGAAAGAGAGTCTTTGCACTAAATTTCAACACTCTATCTCAAAATTCTGGTATGTAAGGGCCAAAAATCGGTGATACACAAACGAACGGACGGACAGGCAGAGAGACATTGCTAGATCGACTAAGAATGGCTAGCTGATATACTTTAAGGTAAGGTTTTTAACATTATAAAAACTTAACTTAAAAACAAGACTAATATACCCCTATGGGATAGAGTATACAAAGATGTTGTGCACATACTTATTTTTAAAGACTAAAAATTGTCTGTACTCCTATTTTTTTTCCAAAATACTCCCCTTGTTTGGCTGCAGTACTCCCTTATAATATTACTCTCCGGCAACACTGACGACAACACGTCTGGCAACGGTCTTTTTGACGGCTAATTAACTAGCCAAAACACCTCAGATCAACGAATGGTCAACCAAATTATTCACATTGCGATAGACAAAAGAAGTACATTTAGTATTTTAGATGTCCTAACATTCCGAGGGGCTAACATCGACTAGAACTTGTTGCAGCCAAGATAAGAATGCGGTCATCCACCATGACAGAAACAAAACCAGAAATACTGTGAACAAATTTAATGTCGAAAGACTGGAATCGCAAGGGACCAATTAATATCTTTCCCAAAACGCGTATGCCTTAACCTCTCGATTAACACTACACCACCGCAACTGATGTGCTAGGTCTCTCGCGCCCATCAGCAAGAAACCCTTGGTTTGATGAAGAATTCCGACCGATCCTCACAGCCATCAACGAGGCCTTCTAGGCTAAGTTGCAGGTGAAGACGAGAGCTGCCATTGAGCTCTATAGACAAAGAAGGAGGGAAGAACAATTGCTTTTCAGAAAGGAGAAAAAAAGGGAGGCAGAGCGTGAGATTTAGGATATAGAGAGGTGCCACTCCAGGAATGGTGTTCGCAAGTTTTACACAAAATGTAAAACGTCAAAGTAAGTGATACAAGGAACAAAGCTGGAACAGAATTCGTCGACATGAACAAAAAAAACATTTATTGTGGAGAGCAGTCGATGCTGAGGACTTCTGTAGACTGCTAAACGGCGATTTCGAACAATTTCCCGCTGTCAGGCAGAACGAATCATTCAAATTGGCGACGACAGCGAAAAATACCATACACCCGACCTTAGTGAAGTGAGGATAGCAATATCTAAACTCAAGCTTAACAAGGACGCCGGAAACCTTCATACCGAGCTTTATAAAGCCGGCGGGGATGACATTCATCAACTCATAAGCAAAATTTTTTCGGATGAATGCATGTCTGAGAATGAAACCTCAGCATCGTTTTCCCGATCCACAAAAAGGAAACCCTCTGAAATGCTCCAACTACAGAGACATAAATCTCCTCCTATTGCGGTAATGTGTGACCTGAAACCTTTTACCAACAACCTGATCATCCAGGAAAGGCCACAACTGATCAAATCTTAACACCTCGGCAGATCCCAAGAAGTCCTAATCGATACCTACCACATATTCATTGATTTCAAAGCCGACAGCAATTATGCAGAAGGTCCATGTCTAGTTTTGGTATACCGCTTAAACTTGTCCTCTTGTACAGCATGACGATGTAGAATTTTCGCTGCTACATTATAGTCGGTAACGACATCAGCGAAACATTAATTGAAAAAACGGATTTAGGCAAGGCGACGCTCTGTCATATGACTTCTTTAACATCATATTCTTGAGAAGACTCCCGAGGTAACACCAAGGCTGAACATCTGCAGGTTAAAACCTATTAGAGCAATTATTTATATCAATGAAAACGATTAGTATCAGTGTAATAAACCTAAGTTAAGCACTTTTAAAATGTCGTGCCATCATAACAAGCTTGACGTATCTACACTAAGGCAATCATTCCCTAATCCAAAGCGAGATAAGTAATTGATTCTAGAAAACCCAACATTCCACCACTAACAAGCTCCCAATCCATCGGATTCTCCACATTCAAATGCAGCATAATCCCGCTGGTTTACATCATTCCTATATTTAGCCGGACTTGTTAAACTAAAAAGACCCTAAATAGCTCGCCACCGAAGCGTGTGATGCAAATTGCGGGCCATTACTCCATTTACACGATAAAACAAATTAATTAAGCAAAACACCGCTCACCACAACAACCGACCAAACTGAGTGGGATGCATTTGCTGCTGCGGTATCTGGTGCAGGGACATGTCTCCGTTTAGCTATTTTTGGAAAAAGTTACAAATGCATTTCGTCCCAACAGCAAGTACATATACCACTCAAACCAGCGCAACGTTCCAGTGGCATTAGTCATACATTTGGTCGCATGGAGTCTCCCCGGGCCATGCCTTACCAAAAAAAAACTCCAGTCCTTGTAGTTCTCCATTTTTGGTGTGCCGTGCACTATGCATCCAAGCCCAAAGCATGAACATGAACCTTCGGCGACAATGAACAACATTCATGTGTCTTGAGTTGTCAGCCATCGGGCGACTGGCTTTGCTCCGAGGATGCACATGCACATGTGGCACACAAGTTGCAGGCGGTGCGTGTCGACCGACCCGAATAGCAACCGCTCCATGAAAATTGATTAACAACCCTCCCTCCAAAGTCATATTGACGGGATCACGACGACAACGACAACAACGAGGACGACGATGAGCGACAATTATTTCGTCCGAGAATTTCCTTAAATAGAAGCAACAGTGGCGTCGATCAAGTGTCGCACGATGCACGAAGTGCCACCGCTCGAGTTTGTCTAATTAACACGATTAATCGGCGAACGGGAAAAGTGGGAACCCACTCAGCCAACTCAGAGTTCGAAATGAGGCTAAAATTCGGCCAAGCTGCCGGTCTCATAGGAGCCTTAAGGACTTTCAATTATTGGATCGCTTTCGAAATACTTTCAAAGTGGTTCCCTTTCGATGGGCCAAATAAAACGGAAGCATGATTCCATCCCGAGGGAGACCATTAAGTACTTGGCAAGTGTACGCTGCAACTAGCAGCTGATTCATGCACGATGTAGCACCAACAGCGGATGGAGAATTGCACGAGTAGCAAAAGCAGCAACAACAACAACAAAAAAGGAAACAAATCGTCAGAAGACAGACAACACGATTGCACTTGATGCCAAAAGGAAGAAACGCATTTTTACTATTTTCGTGCCATCGAAGGGAATGCACTGGAACTGTAATGGCAGGAGTGCCAGACGAAGGCTATCCGACGATGCATCTCGAGTGTAAACATATCCGAGATAGGATTTGTGTGTGATTGTGTTTTTTTTGTGTGTTAAATGGTTTGGAACTGAACGTTGTGGATCAACTTTAGGATGTATCGAGGGGGTCAGTTCTCGGCTTGAAATGAGTAAATTTACTCAAGGCTTGAGATCCACATACGGATAAAGTCAACTGAAACTTTAGAAAAGGCAAAATATTCTCAAAGAGATTTTGATAAGATAAATTTTTGGGGTTAAACTGTTTTACAACTTGTTTCCCATAAAATACCCTACCTTCTTGAGAATAAGTCAGCTGAACTGCTGGTAATTCATTGAGGAATGGTTGGTTTCAAGAATTGGCATCATAATTGTGGCGAATAAGCAGAACGACCAACTGCAAGGTCAATCCCGTAGTGCCTACAGAAGGCAATGTGCCCTACAGGTAACAACTAGGAACTGAACCTTCATATTAGAGGTTGTGTCGTGAACCAATAAAGTTATGTGAACGAAAGCAGTATAAAGGGTCCTCACATCCAAACTAGGCCTAAAACGACCACAGATAGTTACTTACAAGTATGCACCTGCAACAGACATACTCTTGCTATTCCATAAGTTGAATCTGTCCTTACGCGGTGGGAAATAGAAATGATCAGGATCGATATCAGAAGTGCATGCGAGATATATTCCAACTGGCACCTAAAGCTCCTCATGTATGAATATGGAATCGTTGCTGGGAGCCAACACATTTCAAGGGAATCTAACTTTAAGTCGGTTGGTGATCGCCTTATTGCGATCCTCATCAGAGAAGCATAATACGATACCAGTCCAATATTAATACACTTCCTTACCGACATGTAAAGTAGAAATTTTATGTTCTCCTGGATGTACTTCAAGAAATACGTCCAGAGTACAATAATGCAGGAGGCCTAAATCGGGTAGTATATGCAATGGGTCAGGAGGAAATCACAGCCATCACGAAATGACACAGATGGTAGCTAGATTCGATTAACATATTTGTAGCAGGTAATTCTGTGCTTAGAAGCTTCAGGTTTCGCGATTTTAGACGACCTTCTGATGGATGAAAACCAGACAAAACCTACCATTTGGATGCAATCCACGTTCAGGTCAAATATCGATTCTGACCCTTTTTTGTCACTTCCAGACTGGTCAGCTTGTCAAATGGTAGGCAACGCGATTATAGAAACCCTTCGACTCACAGCCTTCACGTGGCGACCGCTAATTGCCTAGAACCATGACGTCCCTGTGTGAAGTCTCGGCGGCAGTAGATGAGAGCGGGGGAAAGACGTGTACTCACACTAATGCACATATTCCATTCCTGTCGGAAGCGGAACAACAGCCAAGATGAAGTCAAGGGTAGCGTGTACAGTCTCAGTTAGGATGGACCAAGTGAATAACCAGGATGAGCTGCTTCGACATATTGGGACAACAGGTAACGTAGGAATCTCAAGGGTAAGTCAGGCCCCTTGAACAGAGATGGTGGTGGATGAACCGAAAGGCCAACGGCAGTGCTCAGTCCCGTAGTGGGTACTGATGGCCCAGTATCCTATGAGCATCTCATAAATTGGTGCTGGACGTCCAGATTGGGGGTTGCGCTTTCGGCTAACTACCACTGACGGCAAACAATTTTGTTAAGAAGCAACGAAGAGCCTCGGAAAGACTGATTTTATTATTGACGAGCACGCTTAACGAAAAAAGGACAACGACGTTCATATCTGCACCTGAAATGTGAGAACATTAAACAGCAGGCGAAAAACTGGCGGAAGCCCTAAACTGCTACAAATCAGACATTACTGTCATCCAGGAAATACAATGGGATTAACTGGGGAAAAGGAGGATGAAAAGCTAGACCGTTTTATAATGAGCAGAAACAGCGACTATTCGGATGCGGATTTGTTAAAAGTGCCAGACTTAGGCAAGAAGTCTTTTGTTTCCAAGACATTAGCGAACGCATTGTAACAATTCGCATCAAGGCCAAATTTGCCAACGTAAACCGTATTTGCGCTCACGCCCCGAAGGAGGAAAAGATGGCATTGTTCAAGATTGCATCTACGAGTTTCTCCACAAAACTTATGAGCGACTACCGAAGTACGATGTTAAAATCGTGCTGGGATATTTTAACGCAAATGTAGAAAGAGAAGACATCTTAAGCGGTATTGTGAGAAAACACAACCTACACGACAACATGGCTGGCAAAGGACTATGCTCCTTGACTTCGTTACAGAACGAAATGCCACTACAGCCAGCACACGGTTTCCTCACCTTGATATCCATAAGGGGACATGGCGGTCTTCAGTTCAACGAACGGTCAACCAAATTTATTAATTTTATATTGCGATAGACAAAAGCCCAATATATTCGATGTCTAAACGAGAGGCTAACATCGATTCGGACCACTACCTTGTTGCAGCCATGGTAGGACTGCGGATATCCACCACTCCACAATAAATCAGAAATACTTAACGAGGCCTAAAAGGCTAAGCTGCAGGTGAAGACGAGAGTTGCCATTGAGCTCTATAGCCAAAGAAGGAGGAATGAACGCCGGCTTTTCAGAAAGAATAGAAAAGAACAAGAAAATCGCTATATTGAGGACATAGTTAGGGCCTCCACGTGAACGATGTTCACAAGTTATACAAAAGTGTAAAACGTCAAAGCAAGGATATAAGGCTTGAACAGAATAATGCAGTCGATTCTGAGGATATGGAAGAACCTCCTCTGCAGACTGTTATACAGCGATGACGAACAATCTCCCGCTGTCAGGTAGAACGAAACATACAATATTGGCGACAAAAGCGAAAACTTCCCAAGACTCGGAACAAGTGAAGTGAGGGGGACGCAACATCTAAGCAAGCTTAACAAGGATACCGAAAATGACGGCCTTCCTGCCGTGCTCGGATGATGATTTAGTAAGTAACATTCACCAACTCATAAGAAAATTTGGTCGAATGAAAGTATGCTTGAAAAATGGAGCCTCAGCAACGTTTGCCTGATTCACAAAATAAGGAGATCCTCTGAACTGCGATAACTGCAGGGGCATACGTCTCCTCAACATCGCTTACAAGATCCTATCTGCGTAATATGTAAACACCTGAAACCGTTTACCAACAACCTTATCAGCCATTATCAGTGTGGCTTTAGGCCAGGATAGTCCACAACCGGTCAAATCTTCACACTTTTGCAGATAATGAAAAAAAAAACCCAAGAAATGTCCAAATCGATACCCACCACCTATTAATCGATTTTAAATCCATGTCTAGTATTTGTATTCCGCCCAAACTCCGGCCGTGCTCCATCAGGGGCGGAGACTTCCTCACAGAAACATAACTACTTTAATGGGGTACACATAAATCACCAGGCATTATCAGAGTTGTTAATATAGTTCCTCAAATAATTGCTACAATGATCAACCTTAGTTTAGAGCAATCAAAGATTCCCGAATTGCTTAAGACTGAGGTGGTACGTCCAATTTATAAACGCGTCTCCAAAAAAATAATTAACAACTACAAATCAATATCTATTCTATCATTAATAGAAAAATGTCTAGAGGAAGTAGTTACATGCAGGTTAATAAGCTTTTTCGAAACTAATTTTATAATTCATGAAAAACAGTACGGATTTCAGAAAAACAAAAGTAAAGGAAAACTTCTGGGTAAATTTTCAAATACAATCAATGAAAGCTTGAATAAAAACCATCATGTTCTTGTATTATATATGGATTTTAGTAAAGCGTTCTATCAACCATGCAAAATTACTTTTAGCTATTGAAAAAATCGGAATACGTGGTCCATTATAAGAAACTGGCTGGTTGATATCCTGAACCAGAGAATTTTTACACAGAATAGTAAAAATTCAACAAAATTTCAACATTAAAAAGACAGTCGAATATGGAGTACCGCAGGAATCAAAATTGGGCCCAATACTCTTTATTTTGTTTACCAAAGAATTATTTCGGGTCTTCCAAAATAGCACTCCTTTCGCTTATGCGAAACAACAATCGATAGACATAGATGTTTAAAGACAGCAACTTCGATAATGCGAAACGAGTATACTTATGCGGTAAAATAGTGCCATGATAATGGATTAGTAATCCACCCATCCAAAACGAAAATGATGCACGTTCGTGGTACACATCAACCAATGACAAGAAATCCAAAACTGCTAAATGCTACAACGGCTGCAAAATAAGGCCCTGAAACTCATCAGAACGACAAACTCAGGATTCATAAATAATCTCACACCTTTCAAGAAGACCATTAATCACGAGCAGAACACAAGAAGACGAGCCCAAGGAATGTCACAAATACCGAGATTCAATCACTCTGCTCTTTTCCAATATTGCTAAATCGGTGCAACTACTAACACCGACGATATTGATAGGACTCATAGCTACGTTTGCTAGTATAGAGAACGAAGCGGCAAAAATTGGTTGAGCAGTAAATGAGGGTAAGAGCAAGTGTATGCTGTCAACAAGAAATGACACACATCATCGATGCATTGGACAGAACGTCACCATTGACGAATAAAACTTTGACGTAGTACGGGACTTTGTCAATCATGGCTCCGCTATTAACTCTGACAATAACATATCATCAGAAATTTATCGAAGAATTACCGCTGTTTCTTCGGAATAAGAAGGCAATACAGTAGTAAACACCTCACTAGGACTACTATGGAGATCCTCCCAAAAGTAGATGAAGAAATCCTTGGTCTTTTTGAGAGAAAAATTCTTCAAAAAATTGTCGGTCCCGTTTTCGTTGACGGGCTATGAATTCAACCAAGAACTATACGAGTACAGCGACATAGGTACCCTTCGTAAAAAAAAAAAAAACGGAGCCGTCGTGGGACAGCCGAAAGAAGCGAAGCTTTTACGTATTGGCCCGTGTGACGTTAATGTTAACGGTACGTAACAGTCACGATTTCACTTTTTCTAGGTTCACTCCCAATCGTTTTGAATAAGTTTTATACCTGACCCAGCGACCGTACGTAAAAAGCTACCTCGCGTCAAAAAAAAACTCCTCATTGGACGTTTTAGCTGGCTAGGACATGTAGAGCGAATGGACACCAATACTCTGCCTCGGAGAGTCTTTGATTCCCAGTCAGAAAACGGACACAGTAGAGGAAGACTTTGCCTTAAGTGGCGCCCACAAGTAGAAACCGACCTCAATCATTTTGAAGTATGCAACTGGAGGCAGTTAGCTAAGGATTGTTCTGGTTAATGAGTCATATTATGTTGGTTAAGATCAATCCACACCCTAGACTGCAGCACCATTTAATACGACAAGCTAATACAAAAATTTCTCCCGAGATAATAATTTTCAGAAACAGAAAACCCATCTCTAAATCTAGTCTCTTAAAATCCTTTAGGGAAATGTACAACTGACAACTACCGCCGCTGTTTCCTTCCTCCTTTTCATTTCCTTTGATAATCACTGAACTGCAATCGCGTTTGAGTTCCATTACTATTTTTTTGTGTCGGTCTTCTTTAGCCCTCTGCCAGGGTGCTGCCTTGCAATGTCTTCAAAGTGAATTAGAGTTGAATGGCCCTCTTGCGTTTTGCCTCTCCATCTCCCTGCGTATGTGTGCTCATCTTCGACTGCGAGGTACGAGTATTTTGTAGATACTCTGACTTGAGTTCTTTTCGCAAGTCCTATCAGTCCTAGCAGCATGTACCTTTTAATTCACTAATTAACCGACCTTACTGTCTGTTAAGGATTGTTTTTCTTCTAAGCTATGACTCGTCTTTTGATATTTATTTAAAAGGAAAACAGACAAAAAATGGTAAGGGCGCGGTGGAGGGGTTTGTTCTCCACAAGATTGTAGTAGATTTCGCTGTTTTTTTTTTCTCCTGCTCATAGTTGCATGTACAATTTATGAACATTTTGTGCCATGAATCTTTGGTGCCCTTTAACGCGCTGGTGGACTTGGACACACACAGACTAATTTTGTGCACTGACTTTATGTGTTGTGTCCACACATGGAGGGTTGTTTTGACTACCCATGATGTTGGCTTGAATCTCGCCCCCTTTACATGGATTAATGACATTGCTGGGGACATTTGTTGCTATGTTGTCGTACATGCAATTGGTTCGTGTAAACACTAAAGGACATGTTGGGATCGGGTTTTTTTATTAGATATTCCTTTTCTAATTAATGTTCGGACATTGGTGGTGAAAATTATTGGAGAAAACGGCAATTTCCCTTTGTGAGTTTGCAGCGCCAAAGCCGCTGTCCCCCTGCTGGGGGAACGTGTTTTCTCAATTAATTATTTCAAATAAATTTAAATATTTTTATGAGTCATTAAAAAAACAGACCCGATCTCATTGTCATTTTCTGCTTATAGTCATCGTATCTACATGAAACGTTTAACGGTCTCGCGGAACGTCAATAAATGTAAAGTTGTACTGCATGTTGTTGCAATATGTTGCATCGTAAATTTATTACTTTTTTACCGTTGTCTTATTCAATCCGAGCAATTAAGTCCATAAAAATGTACAGTTTCCGACGATGGGTACACACAGGGCGGACGGTGAGTCAGTAATGTTTTATTTTTGCGTTTCCTTTTTGCAGCGGGATTTAAGGAATCGTAAATGTGTGATAGTTGATTACGCGATGAGATGAGTGGTGTTGTTTTTGTTTTATAAAGAACTAATTAAATCGCAATAATTGTGTCACTTTGATGACTTTTGGGAGCAGGCTTGTAGTCTGACAGTTCTGGATTGTTCATTAATTTACATTTGTCATGACAGCAGTGATTGCTTTGTTTATTCGTTTTATTGCGGGTTAATTCAGTTTTTACTGTCCCACTTTGTTTTTCAATCAAATCGGACGGAAGTCATCAAACTGATTTAAGGACTTGTGTAATGTTTAATAAATTCGGGTTAGTAGTCGCTCATTAGTTTTGTCAAGAACTTAAAGAAACAATTCTTTAAGGCGGCTAAACACACGCAGTTTTAACTGTCCGGTATGCCTCTTCAGGCCGCCTGTGCAGTTATACCTGAACGTGTGTATGATAAAGTTGTCAGTTATTTTGGCATGAGAAGGCGGTCGAAGAAAAATTGAAAATTCAATAGTTTTGCCTGTTCAGGCCGCCTGTGATTAGGAGAACCGCAGCGAGTGTAGCATAAGTCCGTCAGTTCATAGTGAAATGTACACAGGCCTTTGTTTTCATTTAAAATGTCGTTCGTACATGCCATGTTTGCCGAACGACGAAAACAGCAAAACTGATGTGACTCACTATGGCGGTCCAGTATTTTTTTTAACGTTTATTTATTCACAATTTTTTTAATACTAATTAATAGCGATCCTGTATAACTGCACAGACGGCCTGAGCATACCGGACAGTTAAAGAAAATACAGATAAGCTAATCAAATTTACTTACTTTAATGGCGCTACAGTCCGGAATAAACCTATGCCTCCACCAACATGCTTCTTAAATTCCGGTTCAGTTGCGCACTTAAAGTTGGTTGAGGTCGGTTTCTAAATGTGCACGCTCTGCGAGCTGGAGTATTGGTGTCCATTTGCTCTATATATCCTAACCATCTAAAACGTCCAATGCGAAGTTCTTTTAGACTAGGGTATGTCGCTGTACAGATCGTACTGTTCTTAATTAAATATTCGTCTCCATAGCCCGTCAACGAAAAAAATTTCGAAGAATTCTTCTCTCGAAACCCCCAAGGATTTCTTCATCTGCTTTTGATACGATCCATGTGATCCATGGATTAGGGGCTTGTATAGGATTTGCTTTGCTTAGTAGGGCCTGGAATAATTTTGTTGAAAGTGAGAATCAATACGCCTATGATAAGTACCTGAATTATTTTAAGGAATTCTCTGCGATGTCAAATAGTTTATATAATGGCTATATACCCAATATTGAGAACGCTCTTAAAAGTGACCCAAAACGCTTTTGGGGTTTTGTCATTTCGAAGAGAAAAACGGATGGATATCCAGCCAACTTCTCTTACAATAATTAAAAAATATCGAGCTCTATTATTTTATTTAACTTATTCGCAGAGAAGTTCAGTAAATCATTTATTGATACCCCTTTTGTCTTAGACGAACAATATTTCAGTTATCCCAATGACTGTTCTCAGGTTATTTCAGCAACGTCACATTTGACGATGAGACAATAATTAAATATATCGCTTTATTAAATAATGACTATTCTGCTGGGCCCGATTGAATCCCACCAATAGTCGTAAAGCAAGGAAAAGATGCTATTTTGCCATACCTTAAGTATATGTTTGAAAGCTCCCTTAAAATAGGAGTATTCCCAACTCAATGGAAAAATGCATTTATTACACCTGTTTTTAAAAAAGGTGAACGAGGAGACATTTCTAATTATAGACCTATTTCAAAACTCTCTTGTATTCCTAAGTTATTCGAACATATTATTTGTGATAAATTAGTCTTCCTTTGTCGAAACATTATCTGTAAAGAGCAGCAGGCTTTGTAAAAAATCGATCCACTGTCATAAATCTCTTAACTTTTATGCATCATTGCTCCAATAGGTTTGAAAATAAATAAGAGGTCGATTGTATAAACACTGACTTTTCCAAAGCTTTTGACCAGTTATCACATAACATCATAATTTTTAAACTTAAGGCTTATGGTTTCCCTCCAGGTTTCATAAATTGGGTTCAATCATATCTCTCATTAAGAACTTATCAGGTAAAATTTTGAGGCTCTAATCCAACCCTTTTGTAGCCCAATCTGGAGTACCCCAAGGTAGTCATTTAGGCCCAATCTTATTTACTCTTGCTTTTAACGATGCAAAAGCTGATATATGCTGATGACATGAACATTTTCAAATGTGTAGGAGATCTAAGCGATTCGCTTTCACTGATTTGAATAGCTTTACAACATGATGTTTTAAGAACGGTTTGAATCTGAATCCCACTAAGTGCCAGCATATGTAATTTTCACGAAAACGTATTCCGTCCGATTTTAGTTATACTCTGTCGGGGCGCACTTTCTGTCGAGTTTTAAAGATCTTGGTGTTTATTTTAATCCTAAATTGGAGTTTAATAAACACATAAACGTTATTGTGAATAAATCCAACTCTATGTTGGGATTTATAAAAAGGTGGTCAAAAGAGTTCAATGACCCTTATGTCACCCTTTCGTTATATAATTGTCTAGTTCGCCCTTCTATGTAGTTCATTCAAATATAATTGAGGCAGTAAAACGTAAATTTATAAGATTTGCTTTGAGAGGACTTCCATGGGATGATGTACACAATTTGCCTCCGTATAGGTGTCGAATTAAACTACTGCAGTTGTTGCCTTTGTCTCAACGTAGACTTAACAATAACATGGTCTTCTTACACCAAATATTATCAGGACAGATAGATGCTCCTGATCTTTTAAGTGCTATTGGTTTTAATACCCGTGGAACCTCCATAACCTTCGTAGACTAAATATTTTACATATACCTTATCATAAATACAACTATGGTATGCATGAGGCTATAAGTCGCATGAGTAGAGTTTACAATAAAAATAGCGATGTAGTTGAACTGCATGTTAGTAAAAGTATTTTAAAAAACACTTTGCGTAATTGTATTCTAGAGTTCTAATAAGTGTATGTAGATATTTTTTTGTTTTGTTAATAATACAAAAATTAAGTTTAATTTCATCGTTAATTGATTTTGTTAGTGAAGTCAAAATAATTTCTGTGTTTTGTTATGTCCCACTAAAAAATGCACTAAATGATGAGCCTGTGGATGCATATTATATGCTGTGGCAAATCTCTGCTCGTAGATGCGCTTGTATTAGGCTCGCTACGACACAGATCTGATAGTGTTAAAAAAAAACAGTGGATCGGGTAAACGATGGACTGTTCGTTATCGCCGTTTAAAAGTCTGCTGTTTGTTCCATATCCACAGTAACGATGCGCCTCAACTACGATCATTCCTTGTTCATTTCGACAGGATTCTATTTGAGTCTTATATCCCTGGCTTTGACGTTTTACATTTTGGTAAATCTTGCGAACATCTTTGCTTGAGTGGCACCTCTCTATACCCGATCGCGTGCTTTCTTCTTCTTTTTTCTACTTTCTGATAAGACGGTGTTCTTTCTTCATTCGATGCCTAGTCCATTAACCCCGACTGGTACAAAGATTTTCTGCTCGAAACGAGTAAGAATTTCTTCATCCGGAACGGACTGTAACTTGGAATGTCCGTTGACTGCAACCAGAAAATGGACGAAAATTGATTAGTCTTATATTGAAAATATTCGTCTATCAGGCGGACCTAAAACAGGACGGTCATAAAAAAGATAAAAGATTACGCCATCAGCCTGATCAATACATCTTTCCAGGCTCCGAAGTTATTTCTATTCATTAAGCTTCCGGTTGGTTTATGAATAATCCAAGATCACGTAGGTTTGTTGTAAATTGTAACGATAGCCAAGTTTCGATCAGATCCTTCCGTATTCCACACCCTAATTTATTATCGATATTACCATTGTATATGAAACTAATAGTACTATCACTTTGGCAAATCGATGGTGGTGCCTCTATCGTCGCGAGATACTACTAGGCCAAAGAGGGCTGTAAATTTTACGCTCTCTTTATTGGATTTAATGGAGATCCACTCACATAATTTACACAGTTCTACTCTAAAATTAAACCAATCGCATGCCAATATACTATTTCTGTCTCGCTCATTTTGTCAAATACGAAAGCTAAGTGAGTTACTTTGTTGCAATGCGATATGCGATATGCGAATTGCGAGTGTGCCATACCAACCCCCGGTATGAGCAAAAGCAATTGCATTTCATATCTCAATCGCAGTGCTGAAAAGCCATTTGCTGAGGGATGTTGTACATGTCTTGTTTCATACTTTACTCAGATTCAAATTTTATTTTCGTATTTTTTTGTTAATCTACTCAATGTATTAAAATTTGAGCCTGAGTGAATAATGCAGCATACATAATGTACGATGTTCCCATTTCCCATCCCATAACATCTTTGTCCACGTACAGCATACACTCTGCTTCAACTGAATGATCGGTTTTTGGAGTATTTTTTTTGTGTGTGTGCTTTATAGATACTGATCGCTCATTTTCAACAGTTTTGGTGAAGTGCAGTGGCAGTTGGTTAATATTACAGGTGGACAATTTTACTGTGAATTTGTATACCCTATCCCATAGGGGTATATTAGTTTTGATACATAGTTTGTAGCGAAATAATTTAGCTAGATATATCTCAAAGTATATGGATCGACTCAGAATCAATAGCTGAGTCGATTTAGCCATGTCTGTCCGTCCGTCTGTACGTCACCAGTTGTTGGGCCTTAAATTTTGAGCTAGAAGGATGAAATTTGGTACACGTACTCTTTGTTGCTCCCAGCAGAACAAGTATTCAAAATTATGAAATCCGCCCACTATATATCGTCAATATAAAGGTTTTTGCCAAGCCCACTTTTTGGGGGCGTTTTTAATAAAAAACTTTTTTTGGCAAATTTTAAAATTTCGAAAAAAAAATTTATGCACAATAATTGGTAGTATAAATTTGATCATTTCGTCAGTAGACCATTTTAACCCACGCCCACTTTTTGGGGGCGTTTTCCTACAAAGACCATTTGTATGCCCTACCCCAAGGCATATGCAATACAAACACGTTCTTTTTTGTCGAACCACAAAAGGTTTTGATAAACTGTCTGAGCAATATATTGTGACAATGTCATTTTCTGTATTTTAACGTCATAAAGCCTACATTTTGAGGATATTAATTTTAAGGATGGAATGGGATAGGGTATTCAACGATCCGCACAGGGGATTGTAGCCTTCTCATATGTTTAATTGTGTTATTGTTCTGCTTTTGGTTTGTGCTTCTTGGTTTGTTTTTCAGCGAACAAAACAATTATACATTTGTATTTTTTTATTTCTAATAAATTAAAGTTAAATGTTATATAGCATTATAGAATGGGGAAATGCTCATATGGACTGTAATAATTTCAAAATTCCATTTTCCTTGTCCTTTTTTAAGCTCCCCAATGATCATAGGAGAGATGTTTGGATAAAACATTCACATCTCATTAAATAAAAATGTTTTTATGTGTGAAAACCATTTCTATACCAAAGACTTAAAATTAGAATCACTTCGAAAATGTCTTCCTAAAAATTCAGTTCCAATTTCATCCCCATTAGTTTGCAATTGCTCGAATCTATTCACTGACGATTCTTGCTTAAAAATTATGGATAATAATCGAAAGACTGAACATCGAAGGTAATTTAAAACAACTCCAGATCATGCAATAATCCAAACTTTATTCAAGAAACTGGTGAAACTTAAAATGTGTTCACCTGTCAGTTCTGTTAAAAGGGTTGCTAACCCCGTAACATATGTAAGAGATTTCTCTTTACCTCCTCTTAACAATAGCTCCGAAATTTCTTCCTCACAGTTTCCATCTCCCGGTTCACGTTTCGTTCATAAATCTAAAGGTGGAATACAAAATTCTGTCCCGCGTTGCATTTTGGATACACCGAAAAGATTAAAATATGATAAGGAGTATAATTGAGAGAAAAACGTTGACTTGCAATTGCAGGAAAAACAATTCGATGTTAAAACATTTGTTAGCATGTAACTTTTTCATAAGGTAAATGCACGTTGGACATACAATGAAAAAGATTTGTGTCTAAAGTTTTTTATAAGTCTCCTTCATAATAATTCCATATGCTGAACACCGAATTTAGCTTATCATCTGTAAGCACAATATATAGATGGCATTCATCTTTGTAAGGCCGAGACCATGTTAAATATACAAAAAAGATGTGTTCTGATTTTTGATGAAATGGCAATAAAGACCGAGCTTGATTATAACACGAAAACGGATATGATATACGGGTTTTCGGATTTTGGGGAGCTGGGAAGGCACACCACTGTTGCTATATATCATATTATATAGGATGCCAAAGGGGTGAGAACATCCCAACCGAGATATTGAAATTAACAGTTACCAAAATATTAGAATGTGGATTTGAAGTTATTGCTGTATGCTGTGACCAGGGCAGTAACAATAGAAAAGCATGTAAATTACTGGGAGCAGCAGAAAATAAGCCGTTTTTTTAAATCTCGGACCAGGTAATATTTCTTTTATATGACTACCCGCATTTATTCAAAAGCGTGCGAAGTTGCTTGTTAAAAAATAATATTCGCATAGCTGATGATATCGTTTCTTGGGGAACACTTGTCAAACTGTTTGAAGAAGATTCCAAGAATATCTTTCAAGTATGCTTCAAACTAACGAAGACTCATATAAATCCAAACAGTTTTGAAGAATGATCAGTCAAACTGGCTACACAGGTTTTCAGCTGCTGGAATTTTCAACGCTATCTCAGCAAATTGTTTTCAAACCGATACAGATAAAAAAAATCGCTGCCTCGACGGCACATTTTGCTATTAAGATGAATAATCTTTTTGATAACTTAAATAGCTACAGTCTTTAAACATCCAATCCTGATCGTCGACCTGTTTCAGCATGTAGTGAAACTCTACAGTCCATCAAAACAGCTAGGGAGTGGATCTCATTATGGGAGTCTACTGGTAAAATGAAAAAGCCACATTGCTTTGGTGGTCTTATGCAAACGTTGTTGGCCATAGAATTAATATGGGAAAAACTCAAAAATGACTAGCAGTTTCTTCTCCTTGTACATCTAAATACTGATGTTGCAGAAAATTTATTTTCTATAAGAAAATTCAATAAGGATTTCTGTGGAGTTAAAAGTGCGAGGAAGATTCCCACTTTCGTTTTTTTTTTTTTAATTTTTGTTTGTTTATTGAATTATCGATATGTTTTCTGTTTTTTTACCCCGTTTATACATAAACATTGTTACGTTTTCTCATATTTATGTTAAACTTATTTTACATATTGTATTTTTTAGTTCTAAAGTGCGTCTAATATGCTACCTCATTGGAGACGTGGAAAAGCATATTGAAGTTACCACCTCACCTCTGTATATTGCTCATTATCTTATTTAGTTTGGTGCGAGTACGCCAAAACCGGTTTGTTCTTGTTTGCACTCTTCAAGTCACTCATAAACACACTCATTATAATATTATTTACTCTATTCAGAAAGAGTGAACAAATTTTTCTTCTCTCGTGAGAAACGAACGATCTCCCCCTAGGCGGCTGGAGACAGAAATAAAAAAATTGCCGTGATGATACTACTATAAGCTTCATATACAATGATATTACTCAGCAGCACAGTGTCACGCTATCTATGGTTCCGAGACACCCAAACATTTTTTAACCATCCAGCCAAAAAAAACTGGAAAGATACGACGCTTAAAGCCGAAATGGAATATATTTTAGCTAGGTCACGCAAATAGGACCTTCGCGATCTGAACAACGTCAGTATTTCCGACAAATAAGTTTGACAATTTAATTGGTTGCAGTATGCTAAAGGATCCTTCTATGAGATAAATGCAATTTTTTGTTAAAGACCACACTAAAAAAATGAAAAGCAATTTCTTTTAAAAGCAAATTTGCCTAATAAGTCAATGGCAAGACTTAACTCCGTTGAGGCTACTAATACCGGTATAACCAACCTTAAGTTTAAGGACCAGCTATATTACACAGGCCCTTCAGATTGGTGAGTTGCGACCTTACAATGAAAAGTCATATTTTTTACTCTGAACGATCACACGTAACGACCTACAAGGAACTACAAGTGCAACTCCAAAACTCAGGATCCAGGAATCAAAGGGATCGGAACGCAGAATTTATTACAGCAACCACACAAGATTGCACATGTTGGAAATCGGATTCGTCGCCAGAAGTCGACTTTGATTTTATGGGTTCATGATAGATAGTGATCGAATATGATATGATATGCACACGTTCCTACCTATGGGATTCATGACCCTATCAAGGAAGATTTTTTATCCTACTAGACGGAACCTACCATTGAACTTGAACCACCCGGGAATGGGTTTAAAACAAGTTGAAGAACCACCCTGATTTACAGGTGAAATACAGGAAAAGGCGAATGGGCTTGAAACAATCCATTCGGAAAAATATATACAGGAGCTTTAAGGAGCGAGGAAGCAGATGTAAATCCGTATAGAGCTCGAGAGCACCCTCACCGTCATCTCATGCTCTTATACAAAAAAAATGTATCTAGCCATTCCTTCCGCAATCACCAGTAGGGCATTTAAAACCACCCCCAGCAAATACATCAGATACCCACTGCCACGGAAATCGAACTTCTGAATGTATGCAGGCGTTTTGATAATTCCAAATCAGCTGGATTGGACGGCATACTGAACAAAGCCCGATGGTAGCCATCGAAAAAAATACACAACATTTTTTGGAACTCTACAACAAGTGACTAAGAGAAGGGGTTTTCCCAGATCAATGCAATGGACAAAATAACGCCTTGTGCACTTCCTGAAGAGGCAAAACCCTAGATGAACTTCCGTCATGCCGTCCTATATTCCTTAATAAGTTTAAGCTGCTACGAGAACCAGTGTCTACTAATCGATACCGAGGACAGAGTGAAGCTGTACCACATTTCTGGTGGAGCGTCACAAGGATCGGTATTAAGTCCCATTTCATTAAATATTATGTATGATGGTTTTAAGGCTCGGAAATCACAATGAAGAGAAAGGCCATATGGTTTACTGAGAACTTGGAAAACATGGAAGAAATAGAGGATAACGAAACGAATGTATCCGAAAAGTAAGAAAGTGAATGTCATCAGTCGGGTTACAGATCGTCAAAACAAAGGCATTACAACATACTTTCATTCAAGGATAATGCCAATTATTTGAGGCCACAGACTAATTCTGTCAAGGGTGGTGAAGTCGATCCTAATGTATGCTGCACTCATATGGGCTAAATCACTGACAATCAAGGCATACCTACGCAAGAAAGATAAAATCCGTGAACTGACGTTGTGCTTTAAGAGTGTGTGATGCTTTTTGGACGATGATGCTATATTTTTCATCAAGAGAATGCTACCAGCGGATATCATGGCTAGCGAGCTATACAGGATCTATGACGCCAAAATCCAACCCGAGCTTTAGTTAAAGATATCAAACTGGAAAAAAACGGCGAAGATGTAGATTATGGCAGAAGAGATGGAACTAGTCTTCAAAGGGAAGATGGATTCATGGACTTCTACCGAATATTCAAAAATTAATGAACCAGAATCGGGAGAAGAATATTTTTACCTTAGCCAGTTTCTAACTGGACACGGCGGCTTTCGACAATATTTAGAAAAATGTGGGCTCATGGAATCCCAAGACTGTTAAAACTACGGAGAGCTCCGAGAAGATGTAAATCTCCCATTTTTTCATTGCCCTCTATTCAAATGGTCAAATGAAGCTAACAGGACTAGAGCCAAAAATGGGATAAACATCAACCCCGGAAAACATTTCGTAATCCAGCTGGGAGAGTGGTTAAAGTGGGGAGGGGGTATTTTAATACACGGATGCATAATCGAATCGAACACTCTGGTCTGTGAATTGTGCATGCTAATAGCCTGAGCTGCTAGTATGTTTTAAAGATAACACCCCTTGGCGCAACCATAGAAAAAAGTCCCACCTACTTGGGACGGTTATCGTGTCCTTTCCATAGCGAATTTTCCAGCTGCTGCATGTATTTTGTTTAATCGATTCAAAACCCATGCGATTGTAAATGCTGACGAGCGATCAAATCTCAAGGCTATTGCACCTCTTTGTGTAATTTTATCACCAAAGTATTAAAATCTAGAAAATATATAGCAACAAACTGACACTAATCATAACAGTACATTTCCCTTCATTATCCCGGACAAAACAAAAATCTCATCAAACTTTTATCTCCCCCTCATCACACTATCACCGAATCACCACCCATCCAACCACCCGCCTATAAACCTAACCGGACTGTGTTAGCAAACGAGAACTTTAGCATAAAACTTCAACCCCACCGAAATGCCATTGACTTCCACCCGACGATATGCACAAGGACGAAGCAGGAGCACACCCGATTATCATATCTCGTGCAAACGCTTTTTCCCATAGTTAAAATCGATGGTGCGAAATGTCTGCGATATTAATTTGATTTGCTGGGTGAGTTTCTTTGGACTTGCCTCCTGCTGGCTACAGGACTCCAACGAAAAGAGAAACTTTTCACTGCCCCTGCCCCACCCCCCCTCCTAAGACGAACAAAAATAATATCAAGGAAATTGCAAAATATCCTTAACATCCGGAGTCTCGGCGGAACCGACAGCCATCCCAGAATGTCTGGCCATGCAAAATAGTGTCGGCGCTGCTCCCAAGTGTGTTGTTCATTCGACTTTTAATTTAAATAATTGATTCCGAGGACCACAACCAGGACACACACACACAGCTTACCGCAAAAAGTTTCCTTCACCAGGCGTCCGTCCTTCTTTTGGCTCGTCCTTCTCCGATTCCCGCTTCTGACGACGCATGTAATGCAATAAATTAGGTAATTGTTTCCTTCCCCTTAGATGCACATAGATACGACTACGGCATGGGATATTTGTGAAATTTGCATTAATTTTTTTAAGGATCCTTCCTTCGTTTTATTTGTGTGAAAAATCATTAATGAACATCCTTTTTGCGGATGAGGGTGACGGAATTGGAAATGACATTTTCATGTTACATTATCCATTTTGAAAATTAATTGAATCGATTGGCTAAAGATGATCAATGAGTTAGCAATAGTGACAACCGTTATCCTGTCACTTGTAAGTTCAGTGATATCTTTTACCCGCGTCGTCATGCGGACATTTCGGTCATAGACATCTTTTTCATCGATGGAGGACGCTATAGTAACGAGATAATAAAATCCAAGTGGCAATGAAAGGAAAGAAGCAAAGCTCTGACAGAGAAAGGACACATCGAACACCAGTCAAAGGGAATCCTGCAAAAACTTAGAAAACGATGTACGAGTGCACAGATGTGGCGAAAAGTGCACATCGCCATGGGATTGCAGCATACAACCTAGACTACGTTGAGACGAGAAAAAGGACATTCACGGGGAGTGGGAGTTGGACAGGTGTGTTGCATAGAATTACACACATCCCGCTGGTTAGAAACAGATTATCATTGACGACTGACGACAGCGATGAGTTGCATGTTTCAATTGCCGACTTCAGTCGAGGCAAACCCCACCAATAGAAGCACTTCCTACGCAGACAAGGTATCGAACGTTTTAGGGATTCCTTTTGCCATTCACAGAGTTTGACATATGCTATTACCGTCGAAAAAGATCGAATTGCCGTATCGTAGGTAGACAGACTTAGGTTCGCTCTATGTCGGCAGACATTTAATGGGATTGGGAATTAAATAAAATGTGTCAAAGTCGATCTTCCGGTGGGATAGCGATTGATGTTTCAAAATAGCTTTTCAATGTTGGTATGGAACACAGAGAAAAACAAAAATTCAAATGTGAATTGAGAAGGCGAAATTCGATTTGTTTTGATGAAGATACCAGGAGAAGCGAAGCGGAAGCATTGCAAATGATATCGTCTGCAGACTGAAGGCATGTTACAGATGTGCGACTGTGTGCTGGGGTATGGCGTAAATGGTAACAAGGTTAAGAACCTTTTTCAGGCAGACTTATCATGGATTGGGAAGGAATAATTCTGTCAAGTGGATTTTAGATCTGCTAAACTTATTTCAATTGCATGCTGCTTTGACTTTATTCTGATTTCACATTCATTCAGAATGGTTGCATGTAATTTACATGTCAGTAAGAACTGAACAGGTACCTGATTTTTACCGAATGCATTTGGTGCACATATCAGCCTCATACGAAACTTACGACCTTTTCACATGTCGTGTATGAGTTAGTCGCGTATTTGATATTGGAATACATGCGCCATTTTGTTGAATGAGACAAAGTGAATAATATAGATGAGCTGCTTCGACATATTATGACACCAGGTCATTTAGGAATCTCAAGGGTAAGTCAGGTCCCTTGAACAGAGATGGTGGAGGATGAGGCCGAAAAATCCAACTGCAGCGCTCAATTCCGTAGTGGATACTGATGGCCCCGTTTCCTAGGGATATCTAATAAATTGGAACTCGCGAAATCCATGCTACATAGCGCACATTACTACCATCCAGGAAATATGATGGGATGGCCCAGGCAAAAAGAGGTTGAAAATCTGTAAAACATACTACGGATCGTGTTAAAGATGATAAAACAAAAGACTGCTTCTGCAAGCTCCTGGGCTGCAATTGCAAGAGACCGCCAAGGACTTTGCAGAACGCGTATCCCTAAACCTTTCGATTGAAACCATGACAGCATATAATGACGAAGAACAATGGAAACAATGTCAACAAGATATTAGATCAACCTCAACTGATGTTATCGGCTTCTCCCCACCAGCAAGGAACTCTTGGTTTCATGAAGAATGCCGACAGATGCTCCCAGCCAAAAACGTGGCCTCTACAGCTAAGATGCAGGTGAAGACGAGAGCTGCCATTGAGCTCCATAGGTAAAGAAGGAAGCAACACCGGCTTTTCAGAAAAAAGAAAAAAAGGAACAAGAAAAGCGCGTTAGCAAGGATATAAAGAGGTGCCCCTCCAGGAAGAATGTTTGCAAGTTTTTCCAAAGTGCAAAATGCTAAAGCCGGGCTTACGAGGCTGGAACAGAACTCTGTCAAGATGAGACACAGTCGATGCTGAGGTTATGGAACAGACTCTTCTGCAGACTCTTAAACGTCGTTGACGAAAAATTATCACTGTACGGCAGAATGAATCATTCAACATTGTCGACGATAGCGAAAACTACCAACCACTCAATTTATGTAAAGTGAGGCTACTAAAGGCTACTAAAAAACAAGTCCAAATCGATAACTACCACCTATTCATCGATTTTTAAGCTACATACGACAGCATTTATAGAGACAAACTATACAGAGCCATGTCTTGTTTTGGTATACAGCCCATACTTGTCCGTCTGTGCAGGATGACGATGGAGATTTCTCGCTGCTCCGTCAGGATCAGACACTAAACAATTGATAGCAAACAAATGATTTGGCCAAGGTGATGCACTGTCATATGACTTCTTTAACATAATTTTTCAGAGGATTTTGCAAAACTCCTGAACAAGCACCAGAGGCACAATCTTCCATAAATCGGTGCAATTACTAGCATACGCCGACGATATTGACATCATTGGTCGGACTCAACGTGATGTCATAGCCACGTTAAGCTGTAAATGAGATAAATGCCAAAAATATGCTGTCAACTTAACAAGGCACACAACATTGACGAATTGGACAAAACGTCACCATTAACATATAAAACTTTGAGGCTATTAATTCTCGCAACAACATCTCTTCAGAAATAACTAAAACGAAGAATTACTCT
This sequence comes from Rhingia campestris, assembly GCA_932526625.1. Classification (NCBI taxonomy): domain Eukaryota; kingdom Metazoa; phylum Arthropoda; class Insecta; order Diptera; family Syrphidae; genus Rhingia; species Rhingia campestris. Next base: position 51,693,890 of record OW052185.1, read on the forward strand.
AGCCAGTGTTATTAAAGTGTTATGAAGGCGATTTGGTAGTAAAGCCCTCACTTGAACTACTAAACAGATCCTATACAAGACCTTGATCATCCCAGTCATGCTCTATGAAGAAATTCGTGGCCGATTTGAGAGAAAAAATCTTCAAAAAATCCTCGATCCTGTTGACATTGACTGGCTATGGAGACGAAGATTAAACCAAGAACTTTAAGAGCTGTACCGCGTTATACCCCTCCGCATTGAACTTTTAATGGACACGAATACTCCGGCGCGCATAGCCTTCGACTACCAGCCAGACGTCGGATGCAGTAGGAGAGACCTCGCCTTAAGTGGTGCACACAAGTAGAAACCGACCTCAACCAACATGAATTGCCTAACTCGAGGCAGTTAGCTAGGTAGCAGTCTTATTGGATAGGCATCTTGGTTGAGATCCATGCTTATTCCGGACTGGAGTGCTACTTTCACACCCTGATCCAATGTTTGTTTAAATTGCTACTAAACATTTACCGCAGCCACCACAAACCTAACTCAAAAAATGTTAGAGATGAGGGTTCTAAAACTCATACCACCATTTAATCTTTGCTGAATCCTTAATTCTTTTTTGGAAGTTAAACACCATTAACTCCAAGTTATCCTTAAGATAGAAAAACTTAAACACACACACGTTTATTTACTCTCACAAACAACACTCTGAAATCAATTAAGCGGCTGACGCAGCGTTAAAGAGTTCATTGAACAGCATAATACGCCGCCTGTGCATTGTTCACTGCTCAATGCTATTAGTGGCAGAAATCTTCCATCGCCTAGCTCTTGGCACCCAATAACCAAGATTAATGAATCCCAGTCAGCAAATCGTTTACCTACCGTTCATTTTGCTTACTAAATCCGCGCACCCACCTACTTACGACGGAACAGATATCATTAATTCCATCCAGAACACACAATGGCGGTTCTAATGGATCGGGTGTTCCCTACTCTATTCCGTACGAATCCTACGAGTAGGTATAGCCCCATACCTTTACCATTTAGCCGTTTCCATATCATTTTATTGATTTCATTTATCATCACCTTCTGCGGGCTTTTATCTCGCAGCCACACTCCAGCACCTACTGCAGCTCGAAGCTGAACCGAAAAACCAGATGGCGAATGGTGAAAATGTGTCGCGCCTTATCTACGCATTGACCAAGTGCAATGACACCCTCAATGACAAGACTATACTCCTCGTACCTATACCTCGCGGGTCTACAACTACCCAATGATGACGACGACGACGACGACGAAGATGATGATGATGATGATGGTGGTGCTCTGTTAATAGGTGTTCGTGCGGTTACATGCGCGGTCGCCATTAATGTTGCACGGATCCGCAGGCTGCTGCTGCTCCTTCATCGACTCTGTTTGGCTCCTGTGGCATTGCTAATAGGCTAAATGCTGATCAGTTTATAAGCTTCAAATTAACTCCGGGGGCATTGAATCGGCATCCGAGTTATCTGCGTCTGATATCACAAAATATGAGTCACGTTTCACAGAATGTGGGACCGGAACGTTTACGCTCACAATGGCTTCAGCGCGACGTAGAGGAATCTCCAGCAAAAGAGGAATATTAAAGCAGAAGCGTGATGGAAGTTTAAAGTGGAAAATTACTCGAATAGAAGCATCAGAATGCAAAGGAGGCAAAGGGAGCCAGCACAACGCAACAACAACGAGACGAAAAAAAAACTCCTGAAGAAGAAGACCGGAACAAATATCACCGGCGAAGAATTTGAATCGCTGGCATTCACATTGGCGTAGCAATATCCCCAATTCCCATGTCTAGAGAATCGAAGAAATCGATGCGATAGTCGGTTGTGAACATGACCGCAATGGGTTCACACAAATGTCAAGGATTTTATTACCAAACAACTGGTTTTAGCGGAATTGGAGCATTCCTTTTGTTTTCTTAAAGGAAGGCAGGCTCAACTGAGCATATGGGGTTTTTAAGATGCCATATGGCTCTTAAAAGGTGGAACTTCGGACTCGTGTTTGGTAGTTGCTGTGGATATTGATTCGTAAGATCAAATCAGCAAGGTAAAAATCTGACCACCTTCAAAGTCCTGGTCATGCTCATGCACGTAGGATCTTACAAAAGTGTCATGCTCACAGTAGACATACGAAATGAATCGATACTTATACCGAACTAATAAAGTTATGCACTATACGGCTCTAACAGTTTGCAGTTGTCTGCCATTTTTGGTTTGGGAACTGCACCCAACCAGCGGTTAGTGCATTGGATAGTTTATTTGAAAATGCAGAATTTTTACGTATCATCTCCATGTCCAGAATTGTATCCCTATGCATCCTCACATTGAAATCGTCATAGCGGGCGATTTTAATGTACACAATTCTTCGCGCCTTCAATATTCTGGACAGAAAATACCTGAAGGAAGGTATTGTAAGATCTTTGCTGAGTTAAATAACCTAAGCCAAGTTGTGATTGTGAAGTTATTAATAGTCATGCCGCCAACACCCTGGACTCGTTTCTTACCTCTAACCCTTATAAATACACCATCAAAGTAACGGGTGATTTTTTAAGAGTTAAGTTTTTAAGGTTGGCAGCACTGGTGAGTAATGGCGTCCAAACGTCATCTGTCAAAGTAAAAGTTTTCAGTATACTCTGCCATTTAACATGGAAAGACTTTCAAACGAGCAACGATTGCGAATTATCAAAATTCGTGCTCTGTGCAAAATGTGCAAATTCGCTGTTTTATCGAAAAATTGTGTTCAGCGATGAGGCTCATTTCTGACTCAACGGACACGTAAATAAGCAAAACTGTTGCATCTGGAGTGATGAACAGCCACATGCCATACAAGAATTACCGATGTGGTTTATGGGCTGCTGGCATCATCGGTCCATTTTTCTTCAAAGACGACCGTGGAAGAAACGTTACCGTCAACGGCGAACGATATCGAGCCATGATACGCGACTTTATTTGTGTCCCAGTTGGCTGAGTTTAACTTCATTGACATGTGGTTTCATCAAGACGGTGCCACATGCCACACAGCTCGTGAAACTATGGAAATGTTGAAGGATGAATTTGGCGAGCAGTTAATCTCTCGAAACGGCCCTGTGAGTTGGCCGCCAAGATCATGCGATTTAACGCCTCTTGATTATTTCTTGTGGGGTTATTTAGGGTTAGCCTATGTAAACAAGCCGAACATGATTGAAGCCTTATAGGAGAACATAACACGCATAATTCATGGAATAAAATAATACGCATAAATTTTTTTATCTTTCTTGCATATGCTCTAAGAAAAAGTGCGATTTTTTGTTGTCCCACGTTATATTAGCTAATTGGTCCCACGTAACATGGGATAGTCCTCATCTGTTAAGTGGAATTGAGTGTTAGAAATTTTAAGCAGTGAAGAGTGATTTTAATCAAAAATGGGTAAAAAAAAATGTTAACAGCGGAAGAAAAAGGCAAAATTGAAGCGTTAAATTCCGAAGGCTTCTCCATGAGAACTATTGCCAAAAAAATAGGAAGAAGCGACCATGTGGTAAGAAATTATTTAAAAAACAGTGCCACATACGGAAAAATTATAAAGGAGTGACAAAAACAGCTTTAACACCTCATGATAAAAGACAAATTTTTAGAACCGCCGGGATAACTGCCAGCACATCAACTGTTCGGCGAGCTATTTTAAGTGCTGAACACCTTGAATTAAAAAAAACTAAAAAAAAACCCACTAAACGCCGTAAGAAAACATCAGCGGTTGGAATTCGCACGGGTTCATAGGACGTGGGATGCCAAACATGGAAGTGCGGGAAATTGGCAAAATGTGTTTTTTTTTTCTGATGAAAAAAGCTCTGTTGCTGTCAGCCTTTCCTGCTATAAAAGAACTGTTCGGGCCTCTACAGTGGATTTTTCAACAGGACAATGCCCCAATTCACAACGCTCGTGTCGTCAAAGGCTTTCTTGACGACGAAAATGAAGAATTATTACCGTGGCCACCTTATTCCTCTGACCTAAATATTATTAAAGATGTTTGGGGATGGCTTACGCGTAAAATTTACGAAGGAGGAGCAGTACGAGACCTGTGAAGAACTAATTGACGCAATAAAACAAGCCTGGGAGACGATTTCCCTGGATTTTTTTAAAAAATTTGTACGATTCACTAAGAAATAGAATTTTTGAAGTTATTTTAAAACATGGTGGTTGTACAAAGTACTTAAAATATAAAAAACAAACTGAAAAAAACAGAAAAAAGAGAAAAAATTAAATTGAAAAGTCTATGTTTCAATTTTACGGTCATTTTACAGGTGCGTCTAATCAGGTGAACAACAAAAAACTGCACTTTTTATTAGAGCATATGTAAGAAAGATAAAAAAATAACCCGTAACTTCCTCTTACCTACCATTTGTTTGTGTTTTTGTATTCAGAACTTAATGATCTTTCTAATAAATGTAATTTTTTGATTATTGCTACACACACTTACGAACAAATTAAGTTTATGTAAACAAAATCGGTGCGTTTAATCAAGTGAAGAGCACTGTATCTCACCGAAAAGTCGTGACAATCAATCCAAAATGTTGGGGAAAGCTAAATGTGTATACTTGACATTTCAATGGCATATGACGGGCTTGGCATAAAGCCCTTTTGTCGAAAATGCGTGCATTTAGAATGAATGAAAAACTTCTTCTGTGGATTCGAAATTACCTTTCGAAACATTCAGTATAATTACTTTGAAACTCACTAAATAAATGCTGGTGTTCTTCAAGACTTTGTTTTGCCTCGGACTGTCTTTCTTATTTTTAGAAATGCAACCTCTGAGACTCAAATCCAATTCATTACTTCGTCGATGAGAGTACTCTCAGCGACACATATTTGTTGTCAGGCCCACGTCCCTCATTTTCGTACGTAGACTCTAAACTACAAAATATGTTATGCTCAATGAATTCTGGCCTTGACAGCATTATGAAATGGGGTAAGTCCAACAGAGTGGAATTCAATGCTTTCGAAACATAATGCTGTCTTTATACAGCCAATATACAGCCAAGTGAATGCCACTTACGTAAAAGAAACGGAAAAGCTTTCCATGCTCGGTATGAGTGATAGTAACGACTTACGCTGAAAACGCAGCAAAATTTCTAGATGGCCATAATCGACGTAAGAAATATTTCACACCTTCTGATCTGGCAACAATACACACAGCGTTTATGCGCCCTAAACTTGAATTCAAAGGAGACACAGGAATCCTTAGTTTTACTTGAACATCGTCAAAATATCTCCTGCCTTAATGTAATTAAATAGCTCGCTGAATTCCTCATACACAACAATTCAGCCGCAGTAGTCTTTACGCTATGAATGCAAATCAGTTTACCCTCAAGCCTATTTTACTCTTTCCCATATTATATTAACACCCACACTGTGCTAAAACATGTAAAAGGTATTAATAACCCGTTGAGTCCACGCTAATTATAAAAAAAAACATGAGAAGGCTACAATCCGCTGTGCGAATAGTTGAACACCCATCCAATCCCATCCTTAAAATGAATATGAATGGATGGAATAAAGATATTAAGGGTTCTTTTATCTTTTTCTGACATTTTATCAAAATTCTTTACTATTAAACGTTTTTAAAAATATAGTTCACATACAGACGGACGGACAGACAGACATGGCTGAATCGACTCAACTAGCGAATCTGAGGTGGGCCAAAAGAAGTCATCCGATGTTGTTTGGCTCTCATTTTTTTTTAAATGAAAAAATTCGATTCTGTTTTTTTATTATGTTTATTTGAACCTTTGGAATTTTATTGGTCAAGTCGAGAAGATGATATCGGCCAAATGGGCGCCGTCACAATTGATTGCCATACGGGCTCGTTTTATGACATTTTTCATCACTTCGGCGAGAACTTCGGGCGACAGATTCTCGCACTCGTGTCGAATGTTGTCCTTGAGGGCTTCTAGGGTCTCGGGCTTGTTCACGTAAATAAGGGACTTCAAAAAATCCCACAAAAAAAGTCTGAAACGGTTAAAAACGAGATATGAGGCGACCCGGGAACGCCGCCTTCAGAATATCGGTTGTGGCTCGCGCAGTGTGTGCCGTTGCTCCGTCCAGTTGGAACCACATGTCCTCCAGTCCTAATTTGTCCAATTGCGGCAGAAAAAGTCGGTTAACATGGCCCTATAGCGCGCACCGTCCACTGTTGTCGTTTGACCAGCGGCGTTCTCGAAAAAAATGGCCCGATGACTCCTCCAGCGTGAACAGCGCACCATGCAGTAACTTTGAGCGGGTGTAATAGCTCCTCGTGCATTACTCGTGGATTTTCGGTGCCCCAGAAGCTTTTGCTTGTTCACGTACCCCCTGAGGTGGAAATGAGCCTCATCGCTCATTATGACTTTGGTCCAAAAATCGTCCAATTCGTCCTCGAGATTGATGATGGCTTGAGCGTAAGTTACACGCGTTTGGCGGTTGACAGACAGCAGCTGATGCACGGACTGGACTTTGTACGGGAACATGCGCAAGTTTTTGACCTAAATTCACCTTGCGAGGCACGGCGTCTGGTCGATGTTTCCGGCTACAGCACAACATCCTCGGCAGCAGCGGCGATATTCTCTGCACAACGGGCGCTCCGGGGCCGGCCACTCTTGGCAATATCTCGTGTGGTCCCATACACATTGGCCAAACGGCGCAGTATTTGCACAGTCGGTGTCGGACGGCCGGCGAATCGGCGGTGGAATTCGCGCTGCGCCAACACAACAGATGAAATGTTATGCAAAAAAATAGACTCGATTATTCCGCGTTCTTGGGGAGTGTACCGCTCCATGGCTTGTTCATTTGTATTCTACATCTGTCAAGTCCACAAATATCAAAACAGTTTTGACGTTGGCAGCCATTTACAAAAATAAGAGCATCTTCCAATATGGTGATCTTTTCTGGCCCACCTTGTACTTTTATGCCTCCAATTGTAGTCTCAGAAATAACTCCAGAAAATGTTTTCGAAAAAAGGACCGAAAATATTTTGAAAAATATCCCGAAATATATAGGTTAAAGGGACTCACCACTGAGAGGGTCTTGAAATCCTTTGAAGCCGCTTTAAAGGCCACCCGGGTACTGTCGACGAAAGCACCTGCACCTAACCTTAGCTACCTAACCAAGTTAGGTATACAACTTAATCGGCGTTAAACTGGAGGTCCCATTCTTTGTAGCAAATATAACCTTGCACCTAATATTCATTAGGCAAAGTTTGGGATCCCCTTTTGATCGTAAGTGCCAGATATTCCATTTCATTCAAAGTGTACCCTGTTTTGTTTTGAATATTGCCAATAAGTCAAAAGCATTTTAGTTTTGACATAAATATTCATGCCTTAGCTTTATGCTAAGCCCACCTTAGACGTTTCCTATACTCATAAGCGCATCATCTCGTTTGGTTCGGCCAATTTATTACAATTACAATTTATTTATTGAGGCTTATTTCATAAATCAATACATTTTTGTGTAAATCATAATTTTTCTGGTAGCTATGACTAAGATAATGTCTGGCTAAAGGAATATAAAAATTGAATTTTTTGACAATTTAATCTGTTTTAAAATATTATAAATAAGTAAATAATTTTCTACGTACGCTTGCTCCCGGCGTAACTTCAGCGTTGCTTCAAAGAGCACTTAAAACTAAAATATGACTAGATACTTTTTAAGTCTATTTAAGACAAATAATTCAATATTTCCTTACATAGTATAGAAATTGTTAACAATTTCATGTGTATATACATATATTAATTCACTTTAGCTTGTAGTCTGCTTAAAGAATACCATATTATAACACAATATGGACAAAAGCAGAGTAAAAGCTGTAGTGGTTAGAAAAAAAAAATTCTAAAAGCTATCGGAAAACGAAGAAATTATCGCCGCAAGTTGGTCGGGGATGCTTTTTCGTAAAAGAGGACGGAAAGGTTCCGATTTTCGTTTGGTCTAAGCATGGGTAAAGATCTCGGATTTAAAAGGTTAAATGGTGAAAGGTAATAATGTTCCTCTGCACTATCGTTGATATTTGAGTCCATTAAAGATCTAACAAGTGGGTTAGGATGTTCACGTACACGCTCGAGTTTTTTCAAAAGAAGTTCGGTTTGGTATATCATTAAAGGTTTGATTTTGTTTTCTTCATACAGTGTTTTATTGGAAAACCATTTTTTATCAGGTCTCCTAAATTTCCCGCAACAGAATCTTAAGATTTTCCTCTCAAAAATTTGAAGCTCTTCGGCTACAGTGGGTGAGATTGTGAACCAGGTGCAAAATCCATAAGTTAATATAGGTCTCACCAAAGTCTTATACATTAAAATCTTAGTGTTTGGCGACATTTGTGTGGAATTAAGCATTGGCTTAAGCATTGCTGTAACCATTTTTGCTTTTTTCAACGTTTCTCGGGCATGTTTATTGAAGCAAAGTCTTTTATGGAAGGTTATACCGAGATGTTTGACATCATCTCGAAGGGGAATATCACTTCCATTTATTTGAAGTTTCAGACACTTACTTTCCCGTACTGCAAGATAATGACCTTTCCCGCTTGCGTTTCTGAAACATGTTAGGCCGCATTTATCGATGTTGATTTTTAATTTCCACGTTTTAAAATAGTTTAAAAGAGTTGGTAGGTTCTCTTTAATCTTATATAGTGCAACCTGTGGTCTTGTGTCACTTGCTAATATCATAGAGTCAACTGCGTAAAGGATAGCACTCGGATCATTTTGCATTGTGTTTTGGAAAGGAAAATCGTGAATATAGATACTAAACAGGAGAGGTCCTAGAATTGATCCTTGGGCCACACCTGACAGGATTGGGAAACAGTTAGAGTACTCAGAGCCTATGATGACAGAGCTAACTCTATCTCTAAGGAAGCTAAAAATTATGAATATTAAGAACCTTGGGGAATTAAGCCTAATTAGCTTATAGAGCAAACCCTTGTGCCAGACTGAGTCAAAGGCTTTTTCCAGGTCTATATCAAAACCTACGGTACATTTCCTGTTTCTTAGGTTTTGAACAATTTTGTTGTGCAATACCAATGACGCATGTTCTGTAGAATGACCCCTTTTAAAGCCGAACTGGTTATTTGGAATAATGTTAGCCTCCTCGCAAAAGTTATTTAACTTTTCTGCTATGTGCCTCTCAAATAGGTTGCCTATATTGGAAAGCATGGATATCGGACGAAAGTCTCTTACGTCTTTTGCCCTCTTTGATTTAGCTATTGGAAGTATTTTTCCTTTCTTCCAAGTTGAGGGAAAATAGCCATTGTTCAGACAGTGGTTAAAAATAGCAGATAGCGCCACATCGAGGGAGCTAGGACATTTTCGAAGAATGTAATTTGATACATTATCTATACCAGCGGATTTCTTGTTGTTCAGAGCTGATCTCAACATGCCGACCGTATTTGGGTTTGTAAAAACCTGAGCGTTGTTTGGGCTTATTGCGGTATTTAAAGGCGAAAAATTAGTAATCGTTGAATTGAACTCAGTATTACAAAATGATTCTACTGTCGAGTTGATATCATGCTCTTCTGTTTGACCTGGAGGTGTTTCCTGGAGACGGACTCCCGAGTACACATGGGAGTAATAATTTTTAAACGCGTTCAGTTTACTTTCAATGTCTTTTAAATTCACTCCGTTGTGGACCAAAATATCTTTCCCAATATTGGTTCCGAAGAATTTTCTTCCTGTAATCCTATCGATTTCCTTAAAAGCTTGAGGCGAGGGTCTGATTTTATTTAACCTCTCCTTAAAAGCATTGTTCTTATCAATCCGAACCCTGTCCTTAATGATTTTACTTAAGCACTGTATCCTTGCATGAAGTGTACGATATTCATGATTAATACTATTCAGGGTTTGGTTCGGCCATAGATCTAATTTTCTTCATACCAACGTGGCTCTAAAATTAGCTCGATTCCATGCTAAATACATGCTAATATACCCAGTTTTATATAGCTCGGAACGAAGGCCGTCATTTACGCCAGCTTTATTGAGCTTAAGTTTAGATATTGATATCCTAACTTCATTTATGTCATGTGGCTGGTAGGTTTGCGCTATCGTCAAAAATAATTTATTGATTATTTAGTTTGATAAGCTTGGGAGATTTCTCAGATTACACTTGCAGAAGTGCTTCTCAGTATTAAAAGTAGCTCCATTACGATCTTTCCTTGTTCAAATCGACAGGATTCTGTTCGTAATTTGTAGTTGTACCACTGTTTTTGTTTTACAAACATCATTGGCACCTTTATATACTCGGATTACTCTCGTTTTCCTTGCTTTATTTAATTCATCCTTCAATGCTTATAAAGCCCAAAGGTTGTTACCTTCAATAACAGCTTTGCCTTGTAAGCCTAATTTTTGGCTACGTGCATCTATCGGCATTCTTCATCAAACCAGACATTTTTTTACTGATGGGCGGTTTAAACCTAGTACATGAGTTGCGGTTGATCTTATGGATCGTTGAGATCGTCGCCACAGGTATTCAACATTAGAAGCCTTTTTTTATGTTAATCAGACCCCCATATCCTTAAATGGATCACATAAGTACATCAGAGTGCACAACTGAATGCAGCTATAAAAGGGCAGACTAACTAAAGAGGATTAAGCGTTGATAGCAGGATTATCCATGGGTCACTCAAGAAAAAAAAAACAGAATCCTGTCGTATCTATACACTTTTCTTATTTTAGGACGTGCCATCGATGCTGTACCATTTAATCATTGTTTCATTAGTTGGTGAAGAAATCCGTTTGGGTTTTCCTTTCATAATTTGGTGGCAAAGGCACAGCCTCATTAAATAGACAAATGAGCTTCCTCTAATTATAAAATTAAGGACAGATGACCTTACTTTTTATCGAATTATTAACCGAGTACTATGCCTAGTAAAAGGAAGGCCTCAGACACTCACACTTTAGATGACACCATTTCGCAATCCAAAGGCTGTCTGGTTTCAAACACTTTGTATTCATCAAATCGCTCAACACCCCTACACCTCTCCATTCTTAACTTTGTAACTGCACATTCGAGTCAAATGTCATTGAACATCCACCGCATCCTCGTCCAATTAAACGCCAGAGATTATCTGATTTACTGACAACCAAAAGCAAATAGAGAGAAGATTTTAATTAATCAGACGAAGCTCCTTTTCTGAAAGAGTGTAATAACCGAATCGCAAGCAAACCCTAATCCTTTGAACTAAAAGCAGTTGCGCCAAAGAAAGTTATATTTCAATAGTCCCCGGTCTACAAGTCTTTACATAACAAGAGCCTTTCAAAGGATTTTTTCCTCTTTTCCAAATAACACTCAGTCAGTTCCACTCAGACGAACAGGTGCTGGGCACCACTGAATAGAGGGTATATGCATCAAAAGGATTAATGTTTTAAATTACATTACCAAAGGATAAGTGAAACTGCTCGGAAACGACATAATCCTTCGAATTACTACCAAATTGGAGCAGCATACGCGTCATGACATATCCAACTCATATCTGGAACAATTACGAGCATGTGCAGCGTCAGCGAGAAGCATATCGAATGCGGAAAACTTTTCATATCTCGAGTGTTCTGGTTGTGGCTGAAATTTTGCCATTATTCGCGTTAGTCATCCAGACTTGGTGCCGCATCGAATTTCAGTCCACAGTCCACATGCTTCAACTCTTCGTATCACATATTTGCAGTTTGCTTTCGAGATAGAATTACTCAACATCGTTCTGATAAGGGACAGCACACATGTCTGAATGCGTTTACAGGGTTCCGGAATGTTATGTATGTGGCACCACCATCGAATGTGACTAATGGAGTGCGCTCGAGTCGATTGGGTGGCGGAATTTATACGTAAAGCTTTGATGACCTTCAGTGGAGAAATGGGTGAGAAGATCATGGGAGTACGAAGGTTGTTACAGGGTGGTCTTATGGCATGAAGTCAAGCCAATAGATTGCAGATAAAGTGCATTTTGTATCTTTACATGATTTGAAATTTTATTTTTGTACAGATAAACGGTGTTCCATTACTGGTTACAATTCCTTTGGCAATTCCGCAGGTTTCGGCATCAAGCCCTTTTGTCGAAAATGTGTGCATTTGAAATGAATGATTAGAAATAATCTCGCGGAATGCTCAATTCAAGTGGTTGAAAATGGCTTAAGCAACGAAGGGGCACTGGTATGCGCGCAAATTAATATACAAGTAGTTTTCATACTGCAGGACTCTTCGATTATCCTTAGCTGTATGGCTGCGAGTTTAGTATATTTTCTTATGCAGGATTAAGTTTTGGCTATCTCTGGCTTTCTAAGACATAAAGTTCCAGAAATCTTCTTCTTTTTTGAGGACGTTGGAAAAATACTACCATAGTAGGTTTTGTTGATGGTAAAGCTAGACCGGAGAGTGTTATAAGTTTTGTGGATGTGTCCCTCTCTCCAAGGAATTCGATGTGAAGTCCCTAATCTTTGCCCTATTGTTTCCATTTCATTATAATTTAATTCTCATAAAAGAATGATCTGATTTAGGTCAAATATGCCCTATTTTGTTTTAAAACTAATTACCCCTGTTTATGCCTCCCTCAAAGAAGCCCTTCCTACTCCTATTGGAAAAAAAGCTGGGACAGTACTACATTTTCAGCCCCAGGCTTGCGTTTCCGCCATTATCGAAAAAGTAAAGTATGGCATGTTTTGTCATTGGCGGTGTCCATTTTTGAAGCGCGATTAAACAAAAGTCCACCTGTTAAGGTAGAATATAACCATGATTCCATCAGGCACTGGTCCACGACCTTCAGATCCGGAGACCGAAACCAATGATAGGTAAAGTAAGGGATTGAGGGTAATCTCCCCAGGGAGAGTGGGGAGAGCGTGGGGAGACTCACCACGGCGCAACATAAGCGTGCGAGAGGTGGTCCACTGGAATACACCGTCGTCGATGCGGACTCCCACGGACGGTGGGAGACTCGCGACATGCACCATCAGCTAGGATGGTCTTAATGGTTCAATGGGTGATGGAAGACGATCCTTCGTCGACCACAACGCGATTATGACGATTATGATTAAGACGATCCCTGGAAGCTTAACCCAAACGAATCGCCAATGTATTATGGGCACAAACGCAAAATTTTCGACTGCAAGGAGTAGACGTTTTCCTTTTTTACTCAACGAGGGAGCGATGGAGGAGTGCGTCGGACGGTCCAAAAGACACTCCTCCAACAGAGCCGCAACTCTAAAATGTAGGTTTGATGGCCAAGAGAAGACGATTTCTTTCCCCCAACGCTGGAGCAATGGATAAGCAACCGAGTTGCTTAGGCGAACGGCCATGTACAAACACACTCGCCACAAGAAAAAGAAACATGGATATCAAACACACGGGTCCTCAGGGTGAACCATGAAAGAGAGTCTAGAGAAAACTGTCAAGGCGTCTAAAGGCACCTGCCATATTTTTCTACAGGTGTCAGACCGGCTTACAGCGGTCGAAGCGGACAAAGATATATGTCCCAAACAACAGAGGCACCAAAAGCAAAGGCCTCGAGTCCAACCTTAATATAGTTTACAGATGGTGGCCGAATGGGAAACTCTTACCCCAAAATCTGCACGTGAAAACACCAACACAGTGGCTACGGAAAATCGTTGTGATCGTGAAATTAAAATTGGTTTACCCAATTGGAATGAGTGAGCGTGCAGCGATATCACTCGTCGGCAAAATACCTGACCCGGGGCTTAGATAGAAGAGTATGAAAATTAACTTTCCCAATATTTATAGGTGTTGTATCTGTACACGAGATCTCTTACTCGCAAGCTGAATTATCGTTCATCTGTCATTTTTCACAGTTAGAACCCACTACCAATTTAACCTTCCACATACAACCATTATAAAAATGCCGCGAATGTTGAAACGTTAATATAAAGCCAAGAAAAGACAGGACACGCTATTTAAATTTTTGTATACCCTATCCCATAGGGGTATATTAGTTTTGATACATAGTTTGTAACATAGAGGAATAATTTAGCTATATATACCTCAACGTATATGGATCGACTCAGAATCGCTAGCTGAGTCGATTAAGCCACGTCTGTCTGTCCGTCCGTCTGTAGGTCACAGGTTTTTAGGCCTTACGTTTTTAGCTAGGATGATGAAATTTGGTATATGTGATCCTTGTACGTTCAAACAAGTGTAAAAATTTTCAAAATCCGCCCACTGCCACGCCCACTTTTAAGAAAAACCTTTTTTTTTTTAGTCAAACGGTTAAAAATTTTGAAGAAGTGTTTGAAGAGCGTATTCAGATAATTTCAATATCTATATTTTGTCTATATAAAGTTTTTTGTCAACCCCATTTTTCGGGGCTTTTTTGGTGAACAAGTTTGACGCAAATACGTTAACAAAATTAATATGAACATTTCGTCCCTAGATTATTTAAACCCACGCTCACTTTTTGGGGGTGTTTTCCTCTAAAAACCATTTGTATACCCTACCCCAAGGCATAAGCAATAGAAAAACGTTGTTTTTTTGTCGAACCATAAAAAAAATTGATAAACCGTCTGAACAATATGTTCTGACAATGTCATTTCGAATATTTTCAATCCGCACAGCGAATTGTAGCCTTCTCATATGTTTTTTTTTTATAAATTTTGGGAGAAAATTCATTCGGGAGTCACCTTCGTGGTACGCCATTTTGGTTATACTTTTGGATGTACAAGAAACAAAATTCGGCAGAGTAAAATTTGAACTTAACATAACCCCCATTTTATAACTTTTTGTATTCTTCGGGTTTCGTAATTTATACAACAAAAAATTAAGTGGCTGAGAGTCAGAGTTGTTAGGCATAGGTAGGTGGAAACGCAAGGTCTTATATAATTGCTTTGCCTACCATTTGACCGCTCATATAGGGTGTTTTTTTTAGAGGCATAAGAAATAAAACACAACAAATTCAATGAAATTTTTAAAAATAATTTCTGGCATATGATCTCCGCGACTGCGCGGTCCTCTCGGTCCAATTTTGCTCCATTTTTTCGAGCATACCCGTTCTTACTTCGTCAAAAGTGCGTTGAATGCTGGATTCTATGTGATCAATCGTTGCTGGTTTATCAGCATATACCAGAGATTGTACGTACACCCGCAAATATGTCTAAATGTACAAATGTAGTCTAAAGGTGTCAACTCACATGAACGAGGTGGCCTATTCACAGTCTAGTAATCCGATCCAAACAGTGATTTTTTAGTGATGTAATGGAGTCTCAAGAGGATTGTGAACACTCCAAAAACGACAAATTTGCTTGTTTAAATACCTGTCAAGCCAGAACTTCCAGTTGATTCTCGGCCCATTCACCGAACAAACGAGGCAATTGATGGTCCGCTGGCTTTAATTCTTGCACCAGTTGGATCTTATATGGATGTAGGCCAAGATCTGTACTCAACATTTTCCAAATAGTGGACGGACAGAGACCGCGTTGCTGAGAAGGTCGTCGGATTGATAAATTCGGGACTCGGGTCCTCCGTCACACGCACGGTACGGGCTCAATTTGGATGAATATTATCAAAAAGAGTAAATGTGGTCATGAATCGATCCATAGTATTGCGTATAAGCTGTTCCGATGAACGGTTATGCGCACCGTAAACTTGAAAAAGTGCTCTAGAAGTTTGGCGAATAGAGCGCGAATTTTGGAAATAAATGACAACGATTTAAAAACGTTGTTCTGGTCTAAGTCTTCCATGTTGATTTGCCAAAGTCAACTGAAAAAAAAGTCAAAAAAAGTCACACCCTATCGGAAGTTCTATACCTTTTAAAAAAATCACCCTATATAAACAAGGTGGCGCAAGGGTTGTCACCCTATCGGAAAATGCTGAAATCTTTGCACATGGTGGTAATATCGAACATTTGCATCACCTTGTATAACTTAATTGAAACTATGGGCACTACCGTTGAGATCATCTTGAGATCAGCCTCAAACTGCGAAAAATCTACCTCAGATAGGTGACAGTTTTGTTCTATTCTTGTAATCGCATTGCCTACTTTTATTCCAATTCTTTAACAAATACCCCTATCGAGAATTACTTAGTTTAGTAGTCATTCAGACAAACAAATAGACAATGGAACTGCCTCACAATCACACCAGCCAACTGTAACCACTCAAGTTCAACGCCTTGATGCTAAAGAAGCTCCTAGCTACTCCAAGCGATAACTCCAGTTCCAATAAGTCACACCAAAAACAAAAAAACAAACAAATCTCCCCGGGTCATTACACTCGTTAACAAATTCATTTGGGCTAGGGATCACCCTAGAAATCAGTCAACGTCCATGACATGCATATGCATATAACAGTGTATGCTCCCAATTAGCCCCGAGGAATGTTCCCTTATCAGTTAACTAATTTTTTCGACTATCAAACAACAAAACACAGAACAAGTCTGTAACCACCAACAAAACGAAACCCATGTATACACACATTGCCAGCGCCAAAGGTTAATGAACATAAATAATGATCGGGCCGATATCGGCGGCGGTCCCGCTCGCACCGATTGCCCGAAAGCTGAGCTGCCCAATTTGTCTGGATTGACCCTCGATCTGACCTTTTGCGGGGGTTGGGGAAAACTGATCGCGGTGGATCGTCGAGCGTGCGCATGGTTTTATGGGCTTAGGCGGTTATAGGTTTCCCATAATTTGTCGACCAACAGGAATCCACGCTGCCTTGACTGTGCTGCGATAAGAGGGTTTGTGTTTTTTTTTGTTTTTGTATTTTTCTGTGTTAATTGCGGGTCCTACAATTAATTTGGTTGTTTCTGCTCCTGAGTAATCGGTTGTGGAATTTTGAGTTATGATAGCGGGGATTACTGTAAGAGCATTTATAGGCTGCGCGCAGTTGGGAGTATTTGAAATTGATTTTGATTTAACGACTGTGTGTGTGTACGTGTATGGAGAATAGAGCTTAGCATGTGAAGGTTGGCATGACTAATGGCGGGTAGCACTTACAGCATGCGAGCGACTTCCGAACTCGCTTTGTCAAGGGTATAGCGATAAAAAGCAAGAACCACATTTGAGTGTAAAATTTCTCAATAAAAGTTCTAATTGCCGGGGTTACAGCTAACAGAGGTTATCACTCGGAGAACAAATAATAATTGATGTTAGCTTGTCAGAGTGACTTGTGACTAGACATTATGGTAATGTCAGTCCGGGTATTGTGAGTATGGAACATAGACAGCCAGATAGTTTATGACTCACAGTACTTGCTGTTTGAAGAGAAATCGGATTTTTATTGGTTTTCTAAAATGCTTCAGATAATAGAGGGTGCTGGAGGTTATTAAAGTTGAAGAATTGCTATTAAAAATATTTGATGGTTGATGGAAACATTGGGAAGTGAGTTCTCTTTGTATCGGTATCGGATAAGCTGGAGGGAGTCATGTTTTAACGTATTTGAAATAATCTGTAAGTTATAATAAGTTCACGTACATAAACTGTTTGAACTCCAAAACCTTTATCTGCCTTCATGTTGTTCAGGGCAGATATTACTGCGATTCCGGAAATTTGAAGGGTAGGATCTGGAATATTAAAACATACGCCATTTTTAAGCAGGCCCTAAAGGAAACAAATGTTAGAATCCGGATTCGTTGTGGGGGCAACCAACTGAGTTTAAGTTATTGACTATAAGCCAGGTCACCTGACATGTACACATGCCCCTGATGATCCTATCAAAGAGACATTTGAATGATTTCAAGGACCAAGCCTTCCTTAATATCGTACTTGATGATCTCAACACAAAAATTGAAAAGGATAACATGTTCACTGGGTAAGTTAAAAGGCAAAGCTTCAACTAAATATTAGCTTAGGACTAACTAAACTTCGCTTGTAATACCGTGCTAAGGAGCACTAGGGTTCATCGACTTTAGAGCTGGAGGACCATAAGACAGATATCATCCTTATTAGAAGCTATATAAAAGTTTATCGCTTGAGAATACATGTAAAAGGACACACAATTGTATCGAAGCCCTAAAAAATCCTCTTGCTCCCCTGGACCGGCTTAACTTCATGGAATACAGAAAAAAACAGCCAGTCTTGGGAATACCAAGGCTAATCTGATTGTAAACCGAGAGCAAATCGATACTCATATACCTACGAAGCCCCTATGGGCGTGGGCACATGTTCCAAGAAAGACAAATTCTCAAAACATTACAAAGAGTATGCTGTAGGATGAACGGTATAGGGGGTGGAATAAGTATAGAGACGTGACAAAGGCCTATGGTGCTGAAGATACAAATCTCAGCATCAATATATGCTTAGAAAGATAAAAATGCAGTGCAGTAACTTCACGCACACTCATAAAGGTTATGATATCTACTGAACCAGACCTACTGCGGAGAACTAAACGAAAGCAATTGATGATGAAATCCGAAGACCATATGACGAAAAGACAAACCTTTACGAAAGCAATAGGTTGACAGCGGTACGCATATGTTTATTACAGGGCCCACACACAACACATGTCTGCATGTTTAATCACAAGTAATGCAGTCATGCTTCCTCCACACAATACACATGCAAAATGTTCATAGAACTCATTCATTTTGCATCTGTATATGCAACAACCCTTAGTTTGAAAAAGATTGCCGACAGGTGGTCGCAGCCAAGAACGAGGCCTATAAGGATAAGCTGCATGTGAAGGCGAGAGCTGCCATTGGCCTCTATGGGCAAAGAAGGACGAAAGAATACCAACTTTTAAGAAAGAGGAAAAAAGAGCAAAAAACCGCGTTCGAGACTATAGAGTGGTGCCACTCCAGAAATGATGTTCGCAAGTTTTACCAAAGTGTAAAACGTCAATGTCATGAATGCAAGACGCTAACAGAATCCTGTCGAGATGAGCTGAGGCGAAAAAAAAAATTTGAGACACAGTCGATGCTGAGGATATGGAAGAACCACTTCTGTAGGTTGTTAAACGGCGATGACGAACAATCTCCCAATTTCAGGCAGAACGGACCATTCGATATTGGCGACCACAGCGAAAACCACCAAACACCCGATCTAAGTAAAGTGAGAATATCAAAATCTAAACTACAGCTTAATAGGACTGTGGGAAATGATGGCCGACTACAGAGGAGAGGCATTAATCTCTTCAACATGTGCCGTAATATGTGAACGCCTGAAACTATTTACCAACAACCAACAGGAAAGTCCACAACCGATCAATTTTTCACACTTCGGCAGATCCTGAAAAAACCCAAGAAGTCCAAATAGATACCCACCACCTATTTATCGATTTCAAAGCCGCATACGACAGCATTTATAGATGCGATCTATACAGAGCCATGTATAACTATGGTATACCGCTCAAACTCGTCAGTATGTGCGGGATGACGATGTAGAATTCTAGCTTCTCCATCTGGGTCGGAAAAGAACTCCCCGACACATTCGATACAGTTTAGGCAAGAGGGGCACTGTCATGTAACTACTTAAATATCAAATATCAAATCAAATAACATCTACGAATTGGACAAAATGTCACCATTGACAGATATAACTTTGTAGTAGCACTGGACTGTGTCTACCTCGTCTCCATTATTAACTATGACAACAACTTCTCGTCAGAAATTAAATGAAGAATTACTCTTGTCAACCGCTGTTTCTTAGAGCTAAGAAGGTAATTTTGTAAAGCTCTCACTCAAACTATTAAGGAGATCCTTTACAAGATCCTGATGAACCCAGTCCTGCTCTACGGCGCTGAAGCATGGACCATATCAAACGCGGTTTAACAAATCCTTGGTCGTTTTGAGCGAACATTTCTTCCTAAAATCTTCGATTTTGGTTTGCGTTGACGGGCTATAGAGACGAAGATTAGCTCAGTAACTATACAAGCTCTACAGCGACTTACCCGTAAAGCGAATGAACACCTATACTCCGGCTCCCAGAGTCGTGGGATGCTCTCTCATTCTTTTGACTTAAATAAATCCCACCGAACGGATTTTTTCTCTGCTTTAAAAATCCCCGGCCCATCGGAAGTTTATCTTAAAGTACCACTCTCAAACATAACCAACATGCGAGGCACCGCAAAAGGAATGGGTTCCACTCGTAGTCATAGCAACACCAAAATGTTTACCACTAATCCTCCTCTTGGGATGATCTGATAAACCAGTCGAATAGGTTCAACTCAAATTTAAAAAAAAATCCTCTTTTAAGTTAGCCTTTTGGATTCGCTATAAAACTAGAGATCCCACCATCGTGCAAAAGGTACACACGCATACATGAATGGTCGTGAGATGAAGCTTAGGGCCTTAATTATAACGAGTCTCCCAAAAATATTATTTTTTTTTAATTTAGATAGCTAGCATATGTTATTGCTAACCAATAGGTACTCCAGCTCCTAGAGTCTTCGATTTCCATACAGAAAGAAAGACCTTGCCTTAAGTGGTGCGCAAGTAGAGAACGTCATCAATCAACATCAAATGCGCAACTGAACGCAGTTAGCTGGGGTTCGAGTGGCATATTAGTTAGCACAGGTTTATAGCAGACTGTAGCGCCCCTTTACTAAATTTTTAGAAAAAAATATGTCCGGGTCTGCAAATCTGAATACTTAAGAAAAATGTCCGAGGTGTTTCACGGGTTTTCAAATTATCAGGCCTTAACGGACTCTAATATTTTATGAAATATTAAAATTGCATTTTTGCCTGAATACTAATTTATTAATATATAAATGGACCACATGGACCAGAATGTAAAACACTGTTCTGATAGGCTATTGCGTCGTCCATCTGGAAAGAATAGTTTTCGATAAATTCCTCAAAGTTATCGAAATCCTATGATAACTTTCCAAACATACCTACATTCTGACAGTTATCCATAGGGAATGCCACTTCCGGAAAGAATGCCACTTTCAAAAGAAGACGCTTCAGTTTTTATTAAACTCTTTCACAATAGCCAGGATCCTAATATTACTTAACATCACCAGCCGCTTGAACAGCTGAAACCCTTTCTAATCGATGTTTGGACACTGGAGCTGAGTCATAAAAACATGTTCAATGACCGATTAATGATTCAGAGGAGAGTTTTGTCTTGTCATTCATTACCTTTTGCAATGTGTGTGTTGGATAATATGTCCTCACAATGCAGCATAGCTCACCGTCACCTGCATTGTCCTGATGCTACATTCAAATATTATTTTTCATCATTTTCTCCATGAAACCAAACAATACCCCCTGGCAGGCAGTGAATGCTGTGCGCATGCGCACACGTCTGATTTCCATATGCAAGACACCCAATGATCATTGCAACACCACACAAGATCGATGAATAACACCCCGGGGCAGCTTCTACAGAGGGACCGACTACATACTCACACACACCTTCGATTTATCCGGGCTCGATGGAGGTTTCATAATAACATACGCACCTGGAGCAGGTGGTCTGGACGCCGCCGATCGGTGGTCAAGTTTTTACTTTTAACTCTCACTGCCCAAACATGACCAGGCTCCAGATAATGAACAGTGATATGCACAAATAAGGATCTGCTTATGCATGCATACGAGTTCAACAGGATGTCAGTGTTCTTCAATAAACGGGGCCTAGGAGTGGTCGTGTGTGCCGTATGCTTTGTTGACTTCCGGCAACAATACTTAATACTGGGCGTCACCCCCAACTGTGAGTAGATGATTCAACATTTGCGGGACGCGGGGACACTCTTTAAACGTCTTAAATGGGCGATTAATTAAGTGACACTTGCGCTTTGTTTTTCATCTGACACATCGTCTACACGCAGATTGATGCGATGTACGACGGGCAAACCACGCGCAGCTGATGAACTGACTTATGGGGATTATCTTAATAGCCTCGGTTAGACAGATGTGTCTATTTTTAATCCCCTTCGAGGGTGTCCTTGCCAATACACATCCCCACACACACACTAGCTCTGCATATGCGAGTAGTTTCGTGGAGAATTTCCTCCCCCGCCTCCAGCCGGCTTGGACGGATGAGTTACAGTGCCAATGACACTTGGTGCGTATAGAAGGCGAACGCCTTTAATTAATTAATCTCCTGGGAATCGTAACTCGAAATGTTCTTACAACATTTTTCGTTTTATCTATTTTTTCAGCTCTTCTTCATGATGAAGGATAAGCGGCGGCAATGGTGCGGATAAAGTGTGTGCGCGTTTTATTACCACCGACAGATGAGTTGAAAACAAAAAAACGAATATGCTTTCGAAACGTTTGTCTCGAGAATTGTGTTTGACATTTATGATTGAAATGAATAACGAGTTAAAGAGTGACCTGCGACGGGACTCTAGATCAGAGCTCTTTGCGGTTTCTGCAAGCGGACAATGAACGACATTACATGGTGAAATCATTCAAAGTCGTTGTTGTCCTTTAAATGGGCTGGAGGACATTGGGTTATTGGCATACAAACACGAACACAAAGTTTTCCTTTAATTATAAGCTTTTGATGTGAAGCTGGCACGAACGGAGTTATTTTCTAGGAAATTACTCCGGAAATTCAGATGACGCGGATTTAATGTGAAATTTAATTTCAAGTGTCATTATTGCACTGTTATGGATTTATGTGTGTTTTTATGGGCAGTAAAGGGTGACAAGCTCGTTGCACGTGGGGTGTTAAACAAGTTCACCAAGTAGCCGCGAATTTAGCGTTTTATCTATATTTTATGATTCTGTATTTGAATCTTGAACATTTTCAGGAACAACAGTAAAGATTCTGAAACCGGAAATCCGCCACCGCATTCCATTTGGAAAATGTAACTTTGTAAGGGAGAAGTCATCAATATATTTAAGCAACATTCGTTCGTCTGTTCAATTACTTTGAGGGTCACTTACATGAGCGCAACTCATGGTTGCAATGGTTAAGCTCAATTTATCAACAATTTCCTGTAAGATTTTAACCACTGGTTAGTTAAAAAAATACGTGAATCTTAGCGTATTTAAAAAACTGTATTATATCGTATTTAGCTGTGAATCTGAATTCTCCTATAGTTAAGCAACTTTTCCATTTTTTAGTTTCAGCTACGGATTCATCCAAAATCTGTGAGAATTTCGAAACAGCCATTTTACGCATACCCTGTCGCCCGGTCGCCGGTAGTTGGGAAATAACAGCGGTTATACAATTTTACAGCATCTTAACAAAAAATATGCGTAGGTCCGTACTGGTTACCCAAGCGGGTGACAATGGTTCAGCGTCCAACGTATTGCTTGTCACATAATGTTAAGGTACCTCAAATGAAAGAGTTCTCAATTGCTCGGAAGTAAGTCTGGACTTTCCTATTAACACTTTAAAGATATTTTTTGTGGTTCGTAGTAGACGTTTTTAGAATCTTCCTTACCCAGGACATCTGTCGATAGAAAATTTCCATTTTTTTGAATTTGTGTACCAAGAAATATAATCCATCTTCAAACCTAACTCAATTTAGTTAAAGACGGCTCTGTTAAAGGTTTTGGCATTATGGGAGCATAGAACGGTAGAAATGGATGCACATATGAAAACCGTTTTGTAGACTTTTATCCCCTTCTCTGAATTATGCAAAAAAAAAATATACATACATATCTGGCACATATCTTATTCTATTGCGTCCGAATTCTGGCTTGGAATCGAAGAATGCGAGTCGGGCGAGTATTGGTGTCAATTCGTTCTACATGTCCTATCTTAAACGTCCAATGCCGAGGTTTTTGCTAGGGATATATCGCTATACACTTCGAATAGCTCGTGGTTGAATCTTCGTCTTCTTTAGCACGTCAAGGAAACGGGACCGAATATTTTTCGAAGAATTGTTCTCTATAAACGAGAAAGGATTCTTTATCCATTTTCGGTACGGTCCATGACTCAGCCCCGAAGAGCAGCACTAAGATGACCAGGATCTTGAATAGGATCTCCTTACAAATTCGAGTGAGGGCTTTACTAGTAAATTGCCTTCTTAGCCCGAAGAAACAGCGGTTGGTACGAGTAATACTTCGTACTTTGTCAGAGTTAATAGAGGAGCCTAGGTAGACAAAGTCCCGTACTACCTCAAAGTTATATCTGTCAATGGTTATGTTCTGTCCAATGGTTGTATGTCCTTTTGAGTTGACAGCATATGATTGGTTTTACTTTCATTTATAGCTAAAGCCATGTTTGCGCTTCCTTCTCTATACCAAAAAACGTATCTATGACATAACGCTGTGTCCGTCCAAGGATATCAATATTGTCGCGTATGCTAGTTTTTGCACCGATGGCGTTGCCTCGGCTGTTTTGCACAATCCTCTTAAGAATCAAATTAAAGAAGTCATAGACAGTGCGTCGCTTTGCCTAAATCCTTTTTTGGTATCGAATGTGTCGGTGTGGTCGTTTCCCTGATGCTGCAACGAGAATTTTCCATCGCCATCCTGCACATAGTTTGCACACAGTTTGAGCGGTATACCAAAGCTAGACATGGCTCTGTTTAGACCGTCTCTTTGTATGCGTCTTTGAAATCGATGAATAGGTAGTGGGTGTCGATTTGGATTTTTTGGGTATTTTTTGCAGGATCTTTCAGGATCGGAAGTGTAAAGTTTTGATTAGTTGTTCACTTCTCTGGCCTTACACCACACTGACAAGGGCCGATCAGGTCGTCGACAAACGGTTTCAGGCGTTCACATATTACGGCAGATAGTATTTTGTAGGCGATGTTGTGGAGACTTATGTCCCTGTAGTTGACGCAGTTCAGAGGGTCTCCTTTTTGTGGATCGGGCAAACGATGCTGAGGTTTCATTCTTCAGGAGTTTGTATGAGTGGTGGATATTACTTAACAAGTCATCTCTAGTTGTAAAGCTCGGCGGGAAGGCCGTCATTTCCGGCAGCCTTATTCAGCTTTAGTTTAGATATTGCTATCCTTACTTCACTAAGGTCGGGTGGTTGGTAGTTTTCGCTGTCGTCGCTAATATTGAATGGTTCGTTCTGCCTGATAGCGGAATGTTGTTCGTCATCGACGTTTAACAGTCTGCGAAACTGGTTCTTTAATATCCTCATCAACAACTGTGTCTAAACTTCAAGCCTTGTATACTTGGCTCTGACGTTTTACACTTTGGTAAAACTTGCGAACATCGTTTCTGGAGTGGCACCTCTCTATATACTCCACCTCGAGCTTTTCTTGCTCTTTTTTTTTCTTTCTGAAAAGCCAGTGTTCTTCTTCAGCTCTCGTCATCACCTGCAGCCTAGCCTAGTAGGACTGGTTCTTGGCTGCGAGCATCTGTCGGCATTCCTCATCAAATCTTTCGGTTCGTCAGCAACCATCGCTCTTCAAGGTGCGTGACTTACCGTTGAGATTCCTAAATAACCTATTGTCCGAATATGTCGAAGCAGCTCATCTAGGTTCACCTGGGACAGCACGCAGGGTATCCCGTATCCGAATAGTCGCTATTTCTGCTATATCTACTGACCGTAGCCAATGTTTTCCGTCCTCCCTTTGCCTTAACTCATCGTATTTCTTGGATGGCAGTAATTTTTGCTTTGCAGAAGCTTGGTTTTCGCTAACATTTCAGGTTCTGATTTTGTTATCGACATGATAAGCATTGACGAGGCTTTTGGTTGCTTGGTAGTTAACCCAAAGCACAACCCCATCCTGGAGGGCCAGTTAAATTTTTTTAAAATAACGCTAGAACACAAGGCCATCAGTATCCGTTACGGGGTCGAGCGTTGCCGCCAGCCTTTCAGCTTTCTATGCCACCATCTTTATTCAAGGGCCCTGAATAACCCTTATGATTTTTAGATGATCTGCTTTCCGAAAATTTCGGGTTAGCTCATGTAAGTTTTTCACTTTTTCCATACTAACTGGGACTGTAGACGCTATCGTTGATTCCATCCTTTATTTCATCTGATCCTGCCAAAACCTTATGCAGTGCTTCAGACCCTTTCTCCGATTGAATAACTAGACCAAGAGGTGGCTAAAAGTCGGAATTGTTATACACCAGTCATTAAACCGCCATGATATACGAAATCTTGCAAATTTTCGTTGTCATCAATTTGCCTGAAATGTGCAGTTCTGATGAATCAATGACAAACAACAACAACAATACCTCATTATAGCGAATTACTACATTCGAACATAAAAAAACGTTTTCACAGAACTTAATCTTGATGATGATTAGAGTCTGGCAGCGAGAAGATTGCTGTCATTAACTTTGGGCATCTTCAAAAGTTCTAAGGGCAGAGCGGCTTAAATTGATAAAACGAAAATAATAACATCGCGAACGCGATGATTAATTACGTTAGCACGCCAGAAACGAACCGCATTCTCTGAAACAGTGCAATGATCTCCTCCGGAGTCCGGGTAACGCCTGTTTTCATTCAGCTGTTGTCTGATTTACTGTCAAGCGGTCACGGATCGACACATTGGTCTGTGCTCTCCGTGAAATTAATTATGCACATGATTTAGTACAAATTCGGTATCTCGTCTTCCGGTATCGCTAATTCGGTCGACATATTGTAATTCGCTGACACGTAAAATCCTCACACGCAAAAGGATGTGACTCAATAGCCAGGATCAATAAACTCTGTCAGTTACAAAATAAAGATTTGTATCTTGTTGGTCGGGGTATTTTTTTTTTGTAGATGCGACAAAGTAGATACTTTTTCTACACACCATACAGCGAACTTTATTTGCCCAGTCAGGAGATGAAAATAAAGAAGAATAACTATGCTCCGCTGATGACTGGGTATTCGAGTTGTGTGTTGAGAGAATAGGTCATTGCTACGATGGACTTGTGTCCTTGAAGCCATTTTCCAGTCACTAGTATAATATGTAAGTCACGAAAGATGCACTTCTTCTCACAGAATCATGGTCGGATGGAGCGACGACGTCGTATTCGATGTCGTTGTAGGAGATTGTTTGTTTATAGTTCTTTTCGGTTTAGAGATCGTTGGGGGATTATAAAGTCAGACACCCTCATTGGAGGAGATCCATTAGGCTGCTACGGTTGAAGAATGAATGCACTGGTGGTGGCGATTGTGGTGGTTAGACGGATGTTTATGCGTGAATCAGTCACGTTGAATAAATTAATTTGAGAAGCAGAGATGATAGTTTACAAGAAAAAGGTCCGATGATTTTTGTTTCTCTAAAATTTATCAGCTGAGGTTTTGGAATTCATCTGAAGCTTTGAATTGGTAGAATGAATTCAATGCTTAGACTAGAAAGAGTCGGTAACAGATTATACCAAGAAAAATTAACTGAGGAGTAAAGGTATTACAATTATACCGTATGCTCTATCTAACAATGGTCCCATCCACTACATTATCAACTTATAGCAAAATTAATTCTAAAATCTCTGTTCACATACTAATCAGGTTCGCTAATATATATTATCAAACGACTTACTACAACTGATGGCTTTAGAACAGGGTGCTGTTGTTTTCTCTGACAGGCTATGACTTAACCTTCGACAAGAACCCATCGTCTTGTCCGAGATGAAGAAATACTTCAAAGAGATAAGTATTTTATCATATAACTAGGAGGCTATATCAAACAACTGTGTTACCAACAGTTCTCAAGCGCCATTCCAATGCAAAATAAAAACAGATAACTCGAGGTCGCCTTACAAGCTGGATGGATTCGCACTTTGAGCACTCATTGATCAATTCTTTACTCGATATTCATAAGGTTACAAGGTCTCCAGATCAACGAACGGCCAATCAAATTGATCACATTGGGATAGACAAAAGGGCACGCATACAGTATTTTTTAATGTGCGAACATTCTAAGGGGATAACATCGACTTAGACCACTTCCTTGTTACAGCCAATGTAAGCGAAACCAACATTTACAGCCATTATCCATGAATAGCACTTGCATCGCCGAAACCGAAAAACTTTCCATGCTTGGTATGTGTGTTAGTAACGACTTTCGTTGGAATATGAAATATTCAAAATCGCAAAAAGTAATATTTCACCCCTTCTGATCTGGCCTCAATACATAAAGCGTATATACGCCCCAAACTTGAGTTCAACGCCCACATCTGGTCAGGTGCATTGCACCTACTGGACAGGATACAAAAGCGTGCGATAAAACTGATAGGAGATCCAACCGTAGCGAACTCTATAGTCTCGTTTGAACATCGTAGGAATATTTCTTGCCTAACATTTTTTTACCGCTATTTTAACAGGAAATGCTAAATCGAAATAGCCAGCTACATTCAGTCCCTTCAAACATTCAACATTTATACTCGCCATGCCATGAATGCTAATCAATTCACCCTCAAGCCTATCTTCGGACGTAATATGAAATATAGGGATTCATTCCTAAACCGAACAACAAGAATATGGAATGCTTTTTCAAACTCAGACTTTCCTCCCCATTACAATGTACAAAAATTTAAAAACAAAGCACTTCGGTATCTCCTCTTTTCTTCTCCCCAATTTCCTTAATGCCCGCGCTTAGTACCCAAACACTATAAGGGTATTCATAAACCCTTTAGCGCGTGATAATTATACATAAAAAAAATTAACCTCTCGATTAACATCCTACCACTTGTATCTTTCGTCGGAGATCAATGCAGACGATGTCAACAAGCCATTAGATCAGCCACAACTGATGTGGTATTCTTCTAACGCCCGCCACCAAAAAAAACCCTGATTTGACGAAGAATGTCAACATCTGCTTTTTAGAAAGAAGAATATAGAACAGGAAAAACGCATGATCGAAGACATAGAGAGGTGTCAATCCAGGAAAGATGGTCTTAAATTTTACTAAAGTCTAAAACGTTAAAGCCAGGAAAACAATGTGCGAACAAAATCCTGTCGAGTATGATGGTAGGTGAGACACGGTCAATGCTGAAAATATGAAGAAAATACTTCTGTCGACTGGCGAAATGGCGCTGACGAACAATCTTCTACTGTCAAGCAGAACGAACCATTCAATATTGGCGACGATAGCGAAAACCACCAACCATCCGACCAAAGTGAAGTAAGGATAGCAATATCCAAACTTAAGCTTAACAAGGATGACGGAAATTACGGCCTTCTCGCCGAGCTTTATAATGCAGGTGGAGATGATATGGTAACATACCTACACCAACTCATTACCAAAATTTGGTCGGATAAAAGTTTGTCTAAAGAAGGCAAATTAGTAGTAAAACTCTCAATCGACCTATTAAGGACACGCTATACAAGACCCTCACCATCTCAGCCGTGTTCCACGGACCTGAAGCATGGACCAAAACAAAAGTGGATGAAGAAATCCTTGGTCGTTTTGACCGAAAAATTCTTCGGTCCCGTGCGTTAAGGCTATCGAGATGAAGATTCAGCCAAGAACTATACGAGCTTTACAGTGACTTACGTTTAAGGTGGCTACGGCATGTAGAATGAATGGATATTCTTCGATTACCAGCCAGACGTCGGATGCAGTAGAGTAAGACGTCGTTTTAGTGTCGCTTGCAATTAGAAACCGACGTCAACCAGCTTTAAGTGCGCAACTGGAGGCAGTAAGTTAGTAATCGAGCTAATTGGTGAGGCATGTTGGTGGAGGTCCAGGTTCATCCCGGACTGTAGCGCCTCTTAAGTAAATAAGTCAACAATAGTAAACACAAAAACACTCAAGATCACCATTCTAAAGATATTGGCAAATCCCGTGAAGTGACATTTAAGTATCTCCCTCATATCCTTCCTCATAAAATGGAAACAATACTGAATCTTTTACCTTCAGGTATGTTGATACTTTGTTCTTCTGTTTTATTAACGATGTCTAGGGTTTTTTGGGCAAAGGTCCTAATATCAAATGATGCTGGATTCCAGGCCACAAAGGTTTGCAAGAAAAGAAAGAAAGTTGTGTAAACCAGCTAGGGATTTCTAAGCCGTAAGCTCTGTACTTGCTGACAACTTGGTGCAGTTCCCACTGTGCTACTTTTACCGAGAATCGGGAAATAATCTACTAGACTCCGCAAAGGGGAGCGGGCCTCAATACCTGTTTTATAAGCTGGAAACCACATATTTTTAGCAGGTTAAGGAGATCCGAAACGATCCTTGTAAATGTAATCACTGTCAACAAAATGCTGGGTTCCCACACTAAGAAACTGAGCCTTAATTCAAGCTACCTCTGCAGAGGATGTGTCTATATTTCTTTATGGCCTAAAAACAATACAATTTTTTTTGGCGAAACAGGCTCGTTAGTACCCAGTGTCTAGCTTTCTTACAACCGTTCATGTGTGCGTGTGTACTTCTTGCAAGATGGCGGAACCTATTCCGACTCCGAAGGGCTAAGTGAGGGATGGCGTGGGTGATGAGATAAGCTATTCTTGACATTGACTCTATTCGGGTGATTTGTCAGATCATCACTAGAGGAGGGCCAGTTAATCATTTAAGGTTTTACTACGGCTGGGAATCGAACTCAGACCTTTTGCGCGGCAGTTCATCGCACTGTCCATTGCGCCACTGCGCCCGTCTATATGGCCTGTTCTCCAAATATGTCAAAGCAACTGATGTATACAGCATTTACAAGAAAAAAAAAACAAGTCCACAGTACCTAAAATCAAAGTGGAGAATGCAGAAAACATCTATTGACAAATCAGCAGCTACATTTTTAGAGCTAAGAGATATTTAACATCATCCAAGCTTTTTCTTCCATGTAAAGCCCAAGTACGAACAGGAATTTTATGCTGTATGTATATAACTGGACTCTATCCAAATACGTGCAATCCGCCTTACAAATCCAACCTTTGGGTCAGCAAAGAGTTGTCGGAGATCTGTCTCTTTATTACAGGTACTATAACGGCAGACCTTCGGATGAGCTCATAGAAATCCTCAATAAACTGGTTGCATAAAGTTCATCTAACAACGACAAGGTGGTTCCATAAACGCTGAAAATCAGAGTTGATGAACGTCATCCAGGTGAAAGAATTAGTGTCCACCATTTAACCACTGGTACAACCAGACAAAAATAATTGTTGGGCTTAATATGCCGAACGCTTTCGTCTAACAAGACAGATGCAGGGAATCAGCTGACTGGTCTAATATTAGAATGAAGGACGACATTATCATGCAGCTACCTTGAAAGCGAGTTTAATAACGCCTACGAGGAGCGCAACCAAGGCGCCATGTGCGCTAATCAACCACCATACACGGAACGGGTATTTAATTAATATTTAAGTTCTTCTTAAGCCGCCTTAAGCATGCCTCTAGTAAAATTCTATGTGTGCACACAAGTCGCAGTTCTAATTAGCTCAGCATATGGACGGCACACATTTATCCGTTCATCGCGTAATATCGCGAATAGTGGTAATTTGCTGGGCAATTAAAAAAAACCGCTGCCCCTAATTTAATCAAAACTTTCCTATTATTCCCATTTGCATCTGAGCTGAGTATCATTTGCTGTGCGCGATGCATTTAATTACATCTCCTCCGTCACCGCCGCGGAGCAACCGAGATCGTGCAATCGCATAAATACGGTGCCACCATTCGGTCGATGTGTGA
Organism: Rhingia campestris; assembly: GCA_932526625.1. Lineage (NCBI taxonomy): Eukaryota > Metazoa > Arthropoda > Insecta > Diptera > Syrphidae > Rhingia > Rhingia campestris. The sequence goes on from OW052185.1 coordinate 51,725,252, forward strand.
GTACAGATGGCGTGGGCGATTCAAGACGCGTGCCTGCAAAAGTCCATATACGCGGATTTATCGGGGTGTGTGCAACAACGACGCAATGGATTTGAATTTAGGCCGAGCGCAATAAAGTATCTTTTTTGTATTGCACTCGTATCTATCGCATCTTGTGATTTATTTTTCAACAACGCATCGGATATTTGTCACACACAGCTCCCATGGTAAGTGTGAATGCCACTTTCAGGAAGGCAGAGGCATTAGGAACCACTTGACAGAGTGCGCACATCGACGATCGGTTCGAGTTGGATTGCTGGCTGATTGAAAGCATATGCGCGCAAGCAGCAAAAGTATCTCTCGAAATTGCCTCTAATCACATTTACGATAATTTATTCCGGTGACACTATTCGGTTGAGAGACGTGCTTTTGCCCTGATCGAGGGGGACTGTGCAGCGATAGATCGACGACGCGGCGTTCCCATTTCGCTGGCGGAGATGAAGAAAATCTGTCCGGGAGTGTGATCGGCTTTTGGTGGCACGGCAAGGCAACATGTGTATGTTGCATCACCCTCGAGAGTAGTATTCCTTCTTATTTTGTTCGGTGAGTGTGCATGGGCATGCATCTTGTTGGTTGATTCGATAACTTGGCGCTCTCGAGATTTATTCTTATGGCAGTTGGGGGCGATCCATTGAATGTTTTTTTTTCATTTGAATTTGTTTTTCCTCTTGCTGGGTGGAGAAGTATCTAAATCAATTTTATCTCCGAAATGAATTTAAACAGAACTCGATTGTATAAACGAATGCGAGACAATTTTAAGTGCCCTTTTTGCCGTTAGTTGGTGGCGAGTACGAGCGCATTCGAATGCGAGATTATAATTGCGCTATGGGAGCGTTGATATTTTGTTTGGCTTCGTAATTGGAAATTAGTGTGGAAACCTTTAACCTAGTTTCGGGGGAGCGCTGATAGAAGGCTATAAATTCGTGGGAGTAGCAGAAATTAGATCAACATGTGGTGGCTGTACAAGTTTGTTTATAGAACGAAATGATTAGGCTAGTCCATTGGGAAGATGTAATAATTTAGAAGAAATCTCTGTCGAATGAGGGAGCTTATGAAAAGCAATCGCTAGAGAAATGGATAATGGATGGCAGTGATATGCATTACCTTGTCGTTAGTTTGAGAGTTTATGAGCTGTGGGTGAGGTGTTTTATGAAACTGTGATTGCTGTTTAAAAGGTCAATGCGACTAGAGAGGCATTTTTTTAATTTTATTGAAAATTATATTTTTGTTCAGAATTTAACTGTGGAGAGGAAGCGGCGATGATGGATAGTCTTCCTTTGTCAGGCAGAACGGACCATTCAATATTGTTGAAGACAGCGAAAACTAGTAATATCTAAACTAGTATTATCTAAATTTAAGATAAGCATGACAGCCGGAAATGATGAACTTCATGAAGTTTATTGAATAGGTATTGGTTGAATCTTCGTCTCCATAGCCTGTCAACACAAACGGACCGAAGGTAATTGCAGATTTTTCAAAAGGAGATTTCTTCATCTACTTTTGATATGGTGCATGCTTCAGCGCCGTAGAGCTGAACTGGGATGATCGAGGTCTTGTATAGGTAATCCATATAAGTTCGAGTAAGGGCTTTGCTTCTAAATAACCTTCTTAGCCCAACGGATCAGCGGTTAGCAGGAGTAATTCTTCGTTTAATTTCTAATGTAATGTCAGAGTTAAAAGCGGAGCCGAGTTAGACAAAGTCCCGTACTGCTTCAATGTAATATCTGTCAATGGTGACGTTTTATCCAATTCTTAGTATACTTAGTCTTACCTTTACTTACTGCTAGACCTATTTTTGCCACTTCCTTCATCGCTTTGCCAGAATCTTTAATTTCAGTTGTGGGTTTTCCTGGAATTAAACCACTTTGATAAGGACCGATCATGTTGTTAGTAAAGGGTTTCAGGTTCACTTATTGCGGCAGATAGGGTCTTGTTAGCGATGTTGAGGAGACTTATGCCTCTGTAGTTGGCGCAGTTCAGAGGGTCTCCTTCTTCCTACTTTAAGTTGCTTACCAACTAGCTACACCGATTTTGCATAGCTCAGATGATAGATTTAGCTTAGATTTGGATATCTATTGTTATCCAGTTAGTTCTGGTGGTTGGATTTCACTGTCTTAGATGCTGAGGATATGGGAGAACTTTTTCTTATTCATCCCGACAGGATTCTGTTCGCTCCTTGTATATGTACCTGGCGTTTCCCGAAAAACTTGCGAACCTGGGCTGCAACAAGGTAGTGGTCCAAGTTGATGTTAGCCCCTCGGAATATTTGAACATTAAAAATACTAGATGCGTACCTGTTGTCTGATTGATCTGAAGATCGCCATGACCCTTATGAATATCGAGTGTAGGAAACCGTGTGCTGTCTATAGTGTCATTTCGTTCCGCAGCGTAAGTCCGTTGCCAGACGTGTTGTTGTGTAGGCTGTGTTATTCGAAAATTTTTCTAAAGACGTCTTTTCTTCCTACCATTGCGTTAAAATCAGCCAGCACGATTTAAACATCGTACTTCGGTAGTTGCTCATAAATTTTGTCAAGGAGTTTCTAGATTTTCTCTGTACCATCTTTTTCTTTAAGTTAGTGAATTTGGCCTTGATGCGGTTGTTACAATGACTAAGACTTCTTGACTAAGGGTGACACTTATGACAAATCCACATCCTAATAGTCGGTGTTTCTGTTCACTATAACACGGCCCATAGTAGATGTCACAGTTTTTTATCCTATTTTACCCGGCCATCCCATCGTATTTCCTCGATGGCAGTAATGTATGCTTTGTAGCAGCTTAGCGCTTCCGTTAGTTGTCGCCTGCATCTATCCTGCTTATTGTTCTCACATTCCAGGTACAGATACGAACGTCATTATCCTTTATTCATTTAGCATGGTCGTCAACAATAAAGTTAGTCCTTTCCGAGGCTCCCCTGAGTGGGTAGTTAACCCAAAGCACAATCCCGACCCGTTAGGACCAGCTCCAATTTATTAGAAACCTCTATGACACAGGGTCTCCATCTTGAATATTCTTCCACTGCCATCTTATGATTTTTTTTTTGATAGGGAACCTTACTCCTAGCTAGTTTTGGTCCACGAGTGGTATTTTATTTTCCACCTACTCTACATATCTACATATCCACCACCTGAGAACGCGTCCACCCGAATAATTTTTCAAACTGCAAGAAAAGTTATGGAAGCCCCGCATTGTTGGCATATTATCCCTTTCCTGACTCAAAAGTCCTGAAGTCGATCTCAATTTGGGCCTTTGTCATCCAAGCATTTTTCCCTAATTCTTTACCTCCAAATGAAGGGTCACCATCTCCAGATAAAATTACGACAAGTCATCAACTCATCACTCCATTAATTCAGAAGATTACACTCTGAATCAATTGACGTTTAAAAGCGGTTGTTATGCCAGCACAGCGGTTCCAATTGAGAACCGACCTCCGCTTTAGGTTTGCCTCACATATAACGCAACGTATCGCTCTGCATAAATGAAATCGATTTTAAATTCTTTTCTTCATTTTTTTTTAATTAAATTCTACACGAGTGATCTTGATTAACGATCGACTTAAATCTGGCGGAGAGGGGTGGGGACCGTTGACTACGCGCACCAGAGTTGGGTGCATGTTATGCAATTAGCGTTATTAATTCCGACACCTCCACCAACCATATCATTCTAGATTTTATAAAGCATTTTAGCATAACTATTGCACACACAAGCACTCCACACAGGCTGACCTTGAAACAGCAATAATTCGTTTGATTACGTCCGACTGTGTGAGTGTATCTGTGTGCGATCTATGAAATTAATGTTGCGGAGATCATTTTGAAAAAAAAACGGCAAATTTACAATTCTAGCGGCAAACTCTTGATTGACAGATTTTTAATGAAAAATGCCCCCCTAATGGGGAAAATGAAAATAATTGATTTTTAACTAAGTGAGTGTTGACTAAGAGCTTTGAATTAAGATACGAGTTCTGGCAAGTTGATGTTGATGCTTGATGTAATGATTGTTCTATGAAATCAGTCAATGGTGGGTTAATTGTATTTTTGCTTTTTTATTGTTTATATTTTTTTAATGGAACTAAAAGTCAATGCGATGAGGTGAGATCTGGAGAAACGATAAATCCATCAATGTGGAAATTTGTAATTAGTTTCATGAATAAGGTGATGGCTTATCGGAAATGCCAAATACGAGTGAAGAGCGAATTTACAATTTTTTTTAAATATTGCGAAGATTAATCGTTGAGCAAACCTTTAATAAATTAATTTTTTATGCCGTTGTGAATTTGTTTATTAATTAAATATCGAATACGTTATTATTTATCTTAAATTTACATACACAGTTATTCGATACGGTAGATGGATGTTGTAGAACGAGGCGAAATTCTGATTGGCCTTAACTTGGTGATACCCAGTTGTTGTAACTTTGACAACACAGCAATAGCGCTTATTTTACCACCAAGTTTTAACCGTCGGATAAGAGGCTGGATGAGAGTGCGGGTGTTGATAACGCTAAAAAAAACTGCAATACTATAAAAAGCCTAGCTGGAATATCCAGTCTGCAGTCCTCAGGTGAACAAATAGGCCTGGCCCTCCAGGTTAGGAGTTGTGCTTTGGGTTAACTATCCACTTGCTTAAAAAAAAACAATTTTACGAAGCAAGTAAGAGCCTTAAAAATTACTGGGATTTATTGTTATCGACCATGCTAAACGAAAAAACAAAACTTATGAGGTACTACCTAAGCACGATGTTGAAATCGTGTTGGGAGATTTTAACGCACATGACGGCAGAGAAGACATTTTGAGCAATATTGTCGGAAAACACAGCCTACACGACAACACGTCTGTCTGGCAAAGGATTTAGGCTAATTGACTTCGCTGCGTAAAGAATTGTCACTATAGACAGCTCACGATTTCCTCACCTCGAAATTCATGGAGATCTCCAGATCAACGAACGGCCAACTAAATTGATCACATTGTGACAGACAAGAAGCACGTATATATTATTTTGGATCTTCGAACATCGACTCGAAGCACTACTTTGTTGCACCGAAGTTATCCACCACGCCACAACAAATAAGAAATACTGTGAAAAATTTATTGTCAAAAGACTTCAATCGCATGAGACTTTCGCAGAACGCGTATCCCTTAACCTCTCGACTAACAACATACCACCAGCATCTAATGTCGGAGAACAATGCCAACAACGTCAACAAGCCATTAGATCATCTGCAACAGTTGTGCTAGCTTCCTCTTGGCCTTTAGCAAGAAGCCCTTGATTTCATGAAGAAAGCCAAAAGATGCTCGCTGCCAAAAGGAGGAAGACGAGAACTGCCATTGAGCTCTATAGACTAAGAAGGAGAAGGATAAGACCAGCTTATCAGAACGAAGAAAAAAGAGCAAGAAATCTGCGCTATTGAGTATATAGAGAGATGTCACTCCAGAAAGATTTTCGCAAGTTTTACCAAAGTGTAAAGCACGAAAGCCAGGTATACAAATAGAACAGAATCATATCGAGATGAATAGGGAAAGATTATAATTGAGACACAGTCGATGCTGAAAAACTGAGCCAACTACAAAGGCAAATGTCTCTTCGTCAAGACCCTATCTGCCGGCCCTTATCAGTGTAGTTTCAGGCCAGGAAGGACCACAACTGATCAAGTCTACACACCTCAGCAGGTCTTCAAAAAAACCCAAGATGTTTAAATTAATACCCACCACCTATTCATCGATTTGAAAGTCGCATACGACAGCATTTATAGAGACGAACTATACAGACCAATATCTAGTTTTGGTATACCACCCAAATTCGTCCGTCTGTGCAGGACGATGATGGATGATTTTTTCTGCTCCTCAGGGTCGACAATGACTTCACCGAAAAATGTGATACCAGCAAATGATTTAGGCGCATTGTCATGTCATTTACTTAATGTCATTCTTGAGAAGATTGTGTAAAACTCCTAAGCCAACATCAGAGATACAATCTTCCATAAATCGGTGCAACTACTACATACGCAGACGATATTGTCATCATTGATCGGATTCAACTGGATATCATAGCCACGTTTGTTAGTATAGAAAAGGATGGGGCAATAATGGCTTTAGCAATAAAAGAGGATAAGACCAACTCGAAAGGACATACAACAAATTGGGCAGAACGTCACCATTGACAGATATAACTTTGACTTTGTCCACCTCGGCTCCGCTATTAACTCTGACAACATCTCGTCGGAAATAAAACGAAGAATCATTCTTGCCAACAGCTGTTTCTTGGGGCTAAGAAGGCAATTTAGTAGTAAAGCCATTAATCGAACTACTAATGGGATCCTTTACAAGGCCCTGAACATCCCAGACCTAGTCTTCGGCGCTGAAGCATGAAACGTATCAAATGAGATAAAGCTATCCTTGGTTGTTTTGAAAGAAACAATTTTCGAAAATGTACTGTCCAGTTTGCGTTGACGGGCTATGGAGAAGAAGGTTCTCCATACTCGCAGTCTTTGATTCCCAAACAGACGTCGGACACAGTAGAGGAGGACCTCGCCTTAAATAGCGCGCAAAATTAGAAATCGACCTTAACGCGCAACTGGTAGTTAGCTGCACACTGGGTTAGTTGGAGAGGTATGAGGGTTGAGGCCCAGGTTCCTACCGGACTGACGAAGATCCTGTACCACCTGGGGAAAGTTCAACAATGAGCACGTAAAACGTTTGCGCACAGATTGTTTTTGTCTGCATTCCAAGATGTGTGTTTTTTATATAAAAGTAAAACATTAGTTATTATTTGTACGCCAGTTATGTATGCCAGAGAACAAATAAGTCCGTACGGAATTTCCATGATTTGTCTGGATTCTTGAACACAAAGGATGGTGTACCTATAACCTCATTTGATTGCACCACTAAATCCTGAAGTAAATACTGATGGAGGAAATCACGGCCCGCACTGTAGGTGCTACTAAAAACTTTAAAATTTCCTCATATATGGTAAAATACAAACATTATGCGGATCTTTGAAATTCACAATTAAACAGAAGATGTTGAAACTTTTGAGAAGTGTGCTTGCCATCTGGAATTTAATGCTTGAAAATTTGAAATTTTTTATCTTGAAAGTTGTAATAGCTATGAAATGAATACTCCAGCCCACCTCAAACGCTGTCCTTTCATTTCATTCGTTAACTCTGACTTGTCATAGAAAAATTATTAAAAAAAAATATTTCCAGGCAAAATTTACCTTTCAATTGAATTTCAATGTATTTTCGTATTGTTGTCCTTTATTTATTTCAATCAAATAAAACGAAACGTTTTTCTATTTTTATTCAATTTATTTACAAAAAATTACTTCCGTGCAAAAGTTATACGTCCTTATTTTGGAGCAAATCGGCGAAAATAAAAAACGTAGAGGCTATTTTTTCCAAGTCGACTTGACTAGCGTACTTTCTACTTTGATGTTTTTTAGATTTTTGCTTCTTTTGACTTTTTGAATTTAGAAAACATAATATGTTTTTTTTTCAAAAACAAGCAAATCTGATCTCATCAAAGTATGCTAATTAAGTCGGCTTGGAAAAAAAGTTTCCACGTTTTCTTTATTTTCGCCGACTTGTTCTAGAATGGGGACGAGGAGTTAGGACCTACAAGCTACAACATTTGCACGAACATAATTATTTTAAATTGTATTGTATTTTACAGACTTAAAGCTCCAAGTAAACTATAGAAATGAAAGGACATGCAGTTTACATTTGCAAAGGAATCATTTAAAGTGTGTTGAAGAATTTCAGGGAGCCAAACAGCATCCAAACGAAAATTGTTAATTGTCAAAAAAATCCTCTAGAAATAAATGGAAAAACTTAATTTTTCGTGTTGCTCGTTATACCCTATCCATTAGGGGTATATACGTTTTGATATATAGTTTGTAACAGAAATTATTTAGATAGATATGACTTAAAGAATATGGTTCGACTCAGAATCGCTAGCTGAGTCGATTAAGCCTGTCTGTCTGTCCGTCCACCACCAAATTTTGAGCTAGGAGAATGAAATTTAGTTTCCTTGTGCGTTGTTTCAGTGTAAACATTTTTAAAATCCGCTTTCATTCACGAACACTTTAAAGAAAAAACGTTGTTTTCGCGAAACGGTAGAAAATTTTTAAAAAGTTTCTGAACAACATATTTAGACAATTTCAATACCTATATTTCTATTTCTCTATACAAAGATTTTTGCTATGCCCACTTTTTAGGGGCAGTTTGATTAAAAAACAATTTTCAGTCAAATTTCAAAATATTAAAAAAAAATTAAAATCATTGGTAATATTAACATAAATATTTCGTCCATACATCATTTTATCCCACTTTTTGAGGGCGTTTCTAAGCAAATTTGTATGCCCTACCCAACAGGGTATGCAATAGAAAAACGTCGAACCATAGAAGATTTTGATCAACTGTGTGTAATTCTATCACCATAAAGATTTTAGCCACGCCCACTTTTTTAAATGATAGGATGGTATGGGATAGGGTATTAAAATATTCGAAGATTCTCATGTTGTTTTCAATATTTCAACTCCAAATCTCAACCTTTACGTGGCGAGCATTGAGTGCCTAGTGCCTTGTACCATGAACGTCTTGGCGGCGGTAGACTAGAGCGAAGGAAATCGTGTCCCCCTTGAACAGAGATGGTGGCGAATGAGCTGAAAGGCCAAAGGCAGCGTATCCCCCTGTGAATACTGATGGCCCCGTTACCTAGAAATATCTAATAATTTATACCTGGCCCTATAATGTTGGGGCTGTACTTTGGGTTAACTACTAACCCATAGAAACAAATATTGTAACTAAGCCACCAAGAGCCCCGAAAATGACTGATTTAATGCTAAACGAAAAATGGATAACGACATTTGTATCTGCACCTGTAATGTAAGAACATTAAACAGGAGAGGCGCAGACGAACAATTAGCAGAAGCCATAAGCTGACAGACATTACTTCCAACAAAGAAAAACGATGGGATGGGCCGGGAAAAACGAGGATGAAAAACTGTGAACACTACGGTGCGTGCTATAATGAGCAGAAACAGCGACTGTTCGGATGCAGATTTGTTATAAGTGCCAGACTTAGGCAAGAAGTCGTATGTTTCCAAGACATAAGCGAATGCATTGTAACAATTCGCATCAGGGCCAAATTGGCCAACATAAGCCATATGCGCTCTCGCCCCGACGGAGGAAAATATTGCTTCTACGAGCTCATTGACGAAACTTATGACCGACTACCAAAGTACGATAATCGTACCGGGAGATTTTATGGCAAATGTTGGAAGAGAAGACATCTTTATCAGTATTGTTTGAAAACGCAGACTATATGACACCCCGTCTGGCAACGGACTTTGACTAATTGATTTTGCTGCGAAACGAAATGCCACTATAGCAAGCACTCGGTTTCCTCACCATCATTTCCGATATCAATATCTAAGTTGACATGGCGATCTCCAGATTAACGAACCGGCAAATTGATCAAATTACGATAGACAAGGGGCACGCATCCAGTATTTTGGCTGTATGAACATTCCGAGGGGCTTACACTGACTCGGATCACTATCTAACGGGTGATTTTTTAGCTGGTTTGGTTTTGGCAACACTGGTTTTGACAGCTGACGTGTGTAAAGTACCTTGTGTCACTGTCAAACAGCTTCAGTTTGGTTTGCAATTTAACCATGGATCGTCTTACAAATGAACAACGCTTGCAAATTATTGAATCTTACTATCAAAATTCGTGCTCGGTTCGAAATGTTCATCGCGCTCTGCTTCCATTTTATGATCGGCATTCTCGACCTTCTGAGCAGTCTATTCGGAAGATTGTGACCAAATTTCGCACCAAATTTACTTTGATGGACATTAAACCACCAACACGTTTACGTACTGTGCGTAGTGAAGAAAATATTGCGGCCGTATCAGCTAGTGTGACAGAAGACCGCGAAATGTCGATTCGGCGCCGTTCCCAGCTGTTAGGCCTTTGTTACAGCACTACGTGGAAAATTTTGCGGAAGGATTTGGGCGTAAAGCCTTTTAAGATACAGCTGGTGCAAGAACTAAAGCCAGCCGACCTTCCACAACGCCGAATTTTTGGTGAATGGGCTCTTGGAAAGCTGGCCGGGGATCCGCTTTTTTATCGAAAAATTGTGTTCAGCGATGAGGCTCATTTTTGGTTGAATGGGTACGTAAATAAGCAAAATTGCCGCATTTGGAGTGAAGATCAGCCAGAAGCATTGCAACAGCTACCAATGCATCCCGAAAAAGCCACTGTTTGGTGCGGTTTATGGGCCGGCGGCGTTATTGGGCCATATTTCTTCAAAGATGATGCGAATCGCAGCGTTACTGTCAATGGTGAACGCTACCGAGCGATGATAACAAACTTTTTTTTGCCCGAAATGGAAGTTCTTGACTTGCATGATATGTGGTTTTAACAAGACGGTGCCACATGCCACACAGCACGCGAAACAATGGCGCAATTGCGAGGCGAGTTTGGTGAACAGTTAATTTCACGTTTCGGGCCGGTCAATTGGCCGCCTAGATCGTGCGATTTGACACCATTAGATTATTTTTTGTGGGGGTATGTCAAGGCTAATGTCTATAGGGACAAGCCCGCTTCGATTGACGCACTGGAAGCCAACATCCATGCATTCATTCGTGAGATACCGGCCGATATGTGTGAAAGAGTATGCCAAAATTGGACTCAGCGGATGGGCTACCTGAGACGCAGCCGCGGTCAACATTTGCATGAAATTATCTTTAAACATTAAATTGCAAGGTTCAAACTATCGATTCAAATAAATATTTCATTCATTGTGTTTTTTTTTTAAAAAAAGTTCTAAACCTCTTAAAAAATCACCCGTTAGTTGCAGCCAAGGTAAGAATTATGATATACACAGCACCACAATAAATCATAAATAATTTATTGGAAGAAAGACGCGTATCCCTTATTCTTAACAATACCACCAGCATCTTGTGTCGAAAAACAATGGCAACGATGATAATAAGCCATTAGATCAGCCGCAGCTGATGTGCTCGTGCCCACCAGCAAGAAACCCTTGGTTTGATGAAGAATGTCGATAAATGCTCTAAGCCAAGAACAAAGCATACAAGGCTAAGATCTGCAGGTTAAGACGACAGCTACCATTGAGCTCTATAGGCAAAGAAGGTGGGAAGAAAGGGCTTTCGTGGATATAGAGAGGGGCCACATCAGGAATGATGTTCGTTAGTTCAACCAAAGTGTAAAACGTCAAAGCCAGTAATACAAGGCGCGAAGAGAATCCTGTCGAGATGAACAAGGAAATATCGTAGTTGAGAAACAGTCGATGCTTAGGATATGGAAGAACCACTTATGTAGAATGTTAAATGGCTATGAATTACTGTCAGGTGGAAACACTACCAGACACCATGCCTAAAATAAGTGGGAATTGCAATATATAAACTTAAGTTCAAGCTTAATCCTTGTTGAGCTTAAGTTTATACCTGAGCTCTACAAAACCGATGTAGATCATTTGATGAGCAACATAAATCCCAAAACGGATTGTCATGCTTCTAGCAACTACTAGCAACTACGCTGACGTAATTGACAGCATGGATCGGACTCAAATAGTCATCGATGAATCAGACTTCTTTGGGTAGTTAAGGACTTTGTATACCTTGGCTACGATTTTAGGTCTGCTGATGGTATATGGTCAGAATGAAAACGAAGAGTAACTCTCACCAAAAGCTGTTTTTTAAGAACCTCATCATCCCAACCACGCGTAAATGGTTTTGAGCAAAAAGCTATTCCCTCGATCTGAATTTGCTAATATGATGGTTGGTCTAGGTACACTTTGATCAGTATCCCAAGACATGAATCACTAAGATGAGCCTCTGTGTTCTGTTCACCCCTTATTAGATCAACTTGCCAATATCAAGGTCATATCTGCACAACACACACTGGACCGTCCCAAGACCCAACTGCGCATCTCGTATCTGTCTATAATCAGTCTTCTCATTATTCGATTTTATAAATTCCCCGCATGTGTCAATGAATCATGATTGTGTCGATTTTTTTTTTATAATAACCCACCGCCAAAGATACGTACACGTAAAATGAATTTCATTCAAATTAATCAAATTCTGTCGGGGACGCTATCAGCATCGGTGCAGAACCAAAATCAAGAGGACTGAACCACATATCCCCGGCCATGTATATAAATCTGTTGAAAATATTAAACAACCGAAAGAAAAAAAAAACAGACGAACGCCCCTCTTAGGCTCCATGGCTATGTCATTTTGACGATATTTATGGCGAACTAATGTTTATATCAAGCTACCTTTATGCCTGAGAAGTCGTCATTCCTTCTGTGGCTGCTGTTTTGGGCGATTTCATGCTGGTTTTTGAATTTTTTTTTGTGCTGCTGCTCTTTGAATCAAAAATTTCGCTTATAACCGCATCCCAGGTAGACAACCCCTACGAGGCCGTACAAGTCCAGTCTGTCTGGGGCCGGCAAAAGACTTCCAAACAGGTACCAATTAAAAACGAAACAAACCCAATTCGACTCGAATAGAGAAATAAAAGCGAAAACAAAATTCGACACAGGAAACCAACCAAGAGGAGAACCATCAGGCGGGGACGGACTACTGGCCAATTCGCGACCAAATCGAAACCTTGAACGGGTCAATTATACAGTCTGGAGCAACACATTCGGGTGTCACTTATAGTTGGTTAGGAGTTGAGCTGGCGGGTCCATTTGCTTTTGCCACAGACCACCACGCGATCCGGAATGTGTCCACTCTTGCACCTTTGAGATGATGGTGGACTATTATTAGCCACGAACAGACGACAGGCGGTTGGAAACTGGAATTTGTTGCGCATGAGTTTGGTCTCGATGGCTAACGATGACAACATACTTAGAAGGAGTCGTTTGGATCTCGTTTGTCTTATGCAATAGGATATTAGTTTTAACGGAGTATATCTTGGGAGGAGAGGTTGTTACGACTTCGGTGGGATGCGCAGGTTAATTTGAGCAACTAGTCCTGGACAAACGGCACTAAACCCACTTTCTGCTCACAGGAAGTAGGAAGTGAAGTGAAGAGATTTATTTCAACCGGATGATGGTAATGTGTGTTTAGAGAACGATTTGTTTGGCAAACTGGATAATCTAAATAAAAAGATGGCCCAACGAGGTGATTAAAACGGGCATTGACATGCATCATTTGGAGTAGTGATGGGACATTTGCAATTGAAGTTTGTTTTAGTTTCGAGCTGTAGCCGTTGATATGGTAGATCTGGAGTGAACACATGGGTTTAACTTGGAACATATTGAGGGTACCAAATTAATTTTGAACTGATTTTTAACGCCGTAGCTTTGATAGATACTTAAATAAGTTGTCGAGATAATTAAAAACCCTTATTAAAAGTGTTTTCCACAGGTTAACCTTATCATGTGGATGGTATTCAAATAATTAATTAATGCAGAGTCCAATTAATTGTACTGTTATAAGTTATTTGGATACATGCCAGATATTTGTGTGATTCAGATTACATTTGAGTAATATTGCCTTCTCAAGGGCACCTAAACTTTAACGAATCTTCTAACTGGATCTCCTACAAAGGGACCCTATCAATAAACAAAAACTGAGGTCCAAAAACTGAAGTCCAACGCAAATCCTTAAGACTATTTTATGATAAAATAGAAGAAACTTCCGAGGCATCTAGACTCTGAAAAATCCTATCCACTAGTCCAACTTTTCTCAAAAAACAGATAGCACTTGGACGATTTCAAGCAAAGAATCCTTAGAGCTACTAATAGACACCTATATCCCAGGCAGCTCACAGGAAGCTTTCCAAGACGAAATCAGTAGAACCAATCTATTGACCGGCAACTTCCAAGATCTTATCACAAAAGATAAAATACTTTGGGCAGCACACAGCTTTAAACCGAGTCGAGGTACAGAACTCTTTGGATCTCATCCTACAATGGTTGGAAGCCATCCTTAAGGGCTGCATCGAGTTAATTTATATTACCAAGGTTTGGAGGGAGTGAAAGTAGTATTCATATCTAAATCTGTTAAAAGTTATCACGTCAATCCGAAAGACTTGAGACCGATCAGCTTATCAGCATTCATTCTGAAAACCCTGGTAAGATTGATTGAAATTCATCTCCGCAGCAGCATTGATGTAAATTATCTATCTGCATCCTAACATGCGTATTGCAAGGGAAAATCCGTAGAATTAGCCCTACACACATTGGTACGTATTATCGAAAAGTCGTTGTGCTGCATGGAGTATACTGTGGTTGCATTCCTAGACATTGAAGGTGCTTTAACAACGGTAATTCGGGAACGATCATTAAGGCGCTAACTTGTCTGAAAGTCGATCACTCACTTGGAATGTTGATTAATTTGCTTTAAAATAGCAGGCTTATCAATACAGAACTGGGTGATCCTTCGACCAGAAGACATGACAGTTGAGGGACGGAGGCGGAGTCCTGCCCCTCTTCTTTGGAACATAGTGGTAAACGAGCTTTTACTAATCCTCAAGGCAGAGGGATGCAGATGATTTCCTACGTGGATTACGTTGCTAAAAACCTCGTATCAAGCATTAGTATGATGTACAGCGTTAGAGCAAAAATTAGCGAAAATTCAAAGATATGCGTGTCTGTGTATCGGTGGTGCACTCCATTCAACACCCTCAGATATGTTTAATACCATTCCAAAAAAAAAAACCGATTACAGCGTTCAGCGTGTTCCAGGCGGAACTCATGGCGACCAATGAAGCCTTATCCTTGCTGAATGAGAATTTAATATATGCATGGATATTAGTGTCTTCTCGGACAGCCAATCGGCCATCAACTCCCTGGAATCAGTCTCAACAAATTTAAAGACAACCCTAGTTTGCCGCTCATTTCTGCAAGAGATGTCAGAGCATTTTAACATTCACCTATGCTGGTGGGCGTAGGTACATTCCAGCGAACTGGAATGCCACTGTATCATTTTTTTTTTTATCAAATAGCGGTAAAAAATTGAAAGGCAAAAGATATTCCTACGAAGCTCCAGCGAGGCTATGTAGTTCGCTATGGTTAAGTCTCCTATCAGTTTTATCGTACGCTTTTGTAACTTATGCAATAAATTCACAGATTTTTCTGCTGCACCTGACCAGATATGGATGTGATCTCAAGATTGGGTCTTCGATTAGTGGGACTAAAGTCCCTCCACATATATATAAAAAAGTGGAAATTCGCAGCTCAGCAAGTTTGACACAAGCGGAAGAGTTAAACATTAGCGTTAAACACCCAAAACTAATTGAACTACTATCCGAACTTCCAGAACTTGACATGATCTGTGCGGTTACAGACCGCTTACCAAGACACTATGCTTCCACAAAAGATTCTCAACGGAGATCACAACCAGAGAAGCATGGTGTAGCAATAACCAAAGATTATGAATTCTATACAGATGACGCATTGAGAACAAAAAAACAGAAACTTTTGCTCAGTAGCTTGATGGTACGGGCGGGCGGTGTGCATGAAAACACATGAAAAACAAGATGGCACATCCCGCCATAGAACAATTTTTCTTATATGGAGTGCGTCATCTGTATAGAATTTATAGTCTTTGCAATAACCCACCAAACTGCCAAAACGGCCTAAAGTAGTATACGGATGGTTCTAAAATGGACTCAGGGATAGGAGCTGGCATAGATGGACCAAATAGGAACATCTCAATACCTATGGGAAAAAACCCTAGTGTATTTCAAGCTGAGCTCCATGCCATAAAAGATTGCGCAAACCCAATACACAACTCCGGTATTAAAAGCGCCAATATCCATATATTCACGGACAGTCAAGCAGCTCAAGTAGCTCACACATTATTGACTCCAAATCAGTACTACACTGCTTCAATTCCATCCAAACACTCAGTTCCTCCCCGGACATAAGGGGATTGAAGGTAACGAAAAATCTGATGAACTAGCCAGAAAAGGTTCAGAAACCCCCTTCGATGGACCCTAACCCTTCTGTGCAATCCCCAAATCAGCCATAAATCTGGTCATAAAAAAATGGGAATAAAACAACTGTTATTTATACTGGGAGAACATCCCAGCTATTCAGCCCTTCAAAGCAGATGCCAATAAGACACTAAATCTTCGCAGACACGATATCAAAAACTTAGTAAGCTACCTAACTGGTCAACACGGTCTGCGATATCACCTAAATAAAATGCATCTAGTCGACTCACCGGAGGCTAGACCATGTCTAGAAGAAGACGAAACAACCGAACATATCATATGTGAATGCCCGGCCCTTAACGGTATGATAAGGGAATCTTTCTTCAGGGAATTATTGAGTCCCGAAAAACTAAGAAAATCTTCTGCTTAACGTATTATCAGCTACATTAGGAAAGTAGAGGCGCTACTAACCTAAAAAAACATCTGACGGCAAGCACAATAGATCTTTTAGGTCGACGTGCATCTTACTGTTTAGGCAAGTCAGAATTACAAAAAAAAAGTGGTCATTCCAAGAAGCTCATTACCAACACACATGCCGACCATGGAAAGTTTTTTTTTTTCAGTTTCGATGATGCAAATGGATAATGGCTATAGATGGGTTTTGGAAGCTTTAAAGTCTAATAGAGCGTATATCTGGGACTAAATATAAAAGCCGTAGCGTCTTGTCATCAGGAAAGTAATGGATTTGATTAACCCTCTGACGGGCGAAATAGTAAAAATGGTCCGATCAAGTTGATCATTTTTTTCAGGTAGATATAGGTATGATTAATTGATAAGCATAAATTTAAATTTTAGCTGAGAATTATTGTAAACGGTCTTGTCGGTTTCCTTGTAAAAAAATACTTTGATGCTATTATTATTGACATTTTTTTTGGATTGGACTCCTAGATCCGGTGTGCCAGGTAAGATGACATTATCATCTGAACCATTGTACACCTCAAAACGGTGCGCAAATCCGTTTGAATCGCAAAGAGCAAACAATTTTACGGTTTGTTTGGTATATATTGACAAAGATGGTGTTTTGTCGTAGCTAGGTTCACAAGACCTTCGCGCAACGCGTATCCCTTAACCTCTCGACTCACAACACACCACCAGCATCTAATGTCGAAGAACAATGGCAATGATGCCAACAAGCCATTAGATCAGCCGCAACTGATGTGCTAGATTTCTCGCGGCCACCAGCAAGAAACACCTGGTTTGAGAAGGAATGCCGATAGATGCTCGCAGCCAAGAACGAGGCCTACAAGGCTAAGCTGCAGGTAAAGACAAGAGCTGCCATTGAGCTCTATAGGCAAAGAAGAAGGGAAGAACACCGGCTTTTCAGAAAGAAGAAAAAAGAGCAAGAAAAGAGCGCGATCGAGGATATAGAGAGGTGCCACTCCAGGAACGATCGCAAGTTTTACCAAAGTGTAAAACGTCAAAGCCAAGGATACAAGGCTCGAAAAGAGTCCTGTCGAGATGAACAAGGAAATATCGTAGTTGAGACACAGTCGATGCTGAGGATATGGAGGAACCACTTCTGCAGACTGTTAAACGGCGATGACGAACAACATTCCGCTGTCGGGCAGAACGAACCATTTAATATTGGCAGCGACAGCGAAAACTGCCAACCACCCGACCTAAGTGAAGTGAGGATAGCTATATCTAAACTCAAGCTTAATAAGGCTGCCGGAAATGACGGCCTTCCCGCTGAGCTTTATAAGGCCGGCGGAGATGACTTGGTAAGCAACATCCACCAACTCCAAATCTGGTCGGTTGAAAGCATGCCTGAAGAATGGAACCTCAGCATCGTTTGCCCGATCCACAAAAAAGGAGACCCTTTGAACTGCGCCAACTACAGAGGCATAAGTCTGCTCAACATCGCCTACAAGATCCTATCTGTGAACGTCTGAAACCGTTTACCAACAACCTGATCGGCCCTTATCAGTGTAGTTTTAGGCCAGGAAAGTCCACAATCGATCAAATTTTCACACTTCGGCAGATCCTGGAAAAAACCCAAGAAGTCCAAATCGATACCCACCACCTATTTATCGATTTCAAAGCCGCATACGACAGCATTTATAGAGACGAACTATACAGAGCCATGTCTAGTTTTGGTATACAGCCCAACTCGTCCGTTTGTGTAGGATGACGATGGAGAATTCTCGCTGCACCACCAAGGTCGGAAACGACCTCACCGACACATTCGATACCAAAAAAGGATTTAGGCAAGGCGATGCGCTATCATGTGACTTCTTCAATTTGATTCTTGAGAGGATTGTGCAAAACTCCAAAGCCAACACCAGAGGCACAATTTTCCAAAAATCAGTCGGCATACGCCGACGATATTGACATCATTGGTAGGACTCAACGTGATGTCATGCCACGTTTGCTAGTGTAGAGAAGGAAGCAGCAAAAATGGGTTTAGCAGTAAATGAGGGTAAGACTAAGTATATGCTGTCAACACGAAAGGACACACAACATCGACGAATTGGACAGAACGTCACCATTGACAGATATAACTTTGAGGTAGTACGGGACTTTGTCTACCTCGGCTCCGCTATTAACTCTGAAAACAACATCTCGTCTGAAACCAAACGAAGAATTACTCTTGCCAATCACTGTTTCTTCAGGCTAAGAAGGCAATTTAGTAGTAAAGCCCTCACTCGAACTACTAAGGAGATCCTATATAAGACCCGGTTCATCCCAGTCCTGCTCTACTGCGCTGAAGCATGGACCGTATCAGAAGAGGATGAAGAAATCCTTGGTCGATTCGTGAGAAAAATTCTTCGGAAAATTTTGGTCCCGTTTGCGTTGACTGGCTGTGGAGACGAAGATTCAACCACGAACTATACGAGCTGTACAGCGACATACCCCTAGTCAAAAAACTCCGCATTGGACATTTAGGATTGCTAGGACATGTAGAACGAATGGACACCAATACTCCGGCTCGCAGAGTCTTCGATTCCCAGCCAGACGTTGGACGAAGTAGAGGAAGACCTCGCCTTTAGTGGCGCGCACAAGTAGAAACCGACCTCAACCAACTTGGAGTGCGCAACTGGAGGCAGTTAGCTAAGGACCGGGCTAATTGGAGAGGCATGTTGGTTGAGGCCCAGGTTCATTCCGGACTGTAGCGCCAATCAAGTAAGTAAGTAAGTAAGTAAGTAAGGTTTACCTCTTTTGCAACATAGGGATTTATCTTGATAACATAAAAATCTCTTGATTGCAGTAAATCTTTTTAACGGGATACATTTTTGAATCGATGGAGGCATTTTTGCCCCAGTAGCTCTCAATATAAGGATAACGGCATAGCAACATATAAATCATTATTCCGATATAATTTCTTTTTTATGGGGCAGAAGTTTTGAAACCGGAGTTTATGTTTTTCGTCAATGTGGAAAGGTTTGTAGCAGAATTAAGCGTACCATTGAATCCCCCAGAAGAAGACTGAATTGTTGGCGCAGTAGCCTCAAATGATGGCAAGGGAGATCGTGGCTTTTCTAGAGATTTTAAGCAGGAATTCGAAGATGAAATGGATGGTTGCAGTAGCATCAACAATAAAAGTTGAGGAAGCTACTGGATTGCATAGCCTTCACAAATGCATCTGTTGTCTCAGCTTTATTCATTTGCTGGATGCATTCTTCAATTATTTGTTCATCATTTCCCAAAATCTTAGCTAAACTATCCGGCTCAATGTTGTCAACAACGTAATCAGCATCACAGATGGTGCCTTCGCAGTTCATCATCAGTCGATTATTCGAAATTATTTTTTTTGACCATTGACGTTTTCGAGGATCCATCTAGCGCATTATAATTCAATTTGATCGTAAAATATTCACAATTTGGTTCAATAATTAGAGTTCTAAACTTCAAAAACAGAACACAAAAATTAAACAAAAACGGTCATTTTTTACATGTAAATCGACAAGACCGTCTAGAGACGGCCTTGCATATTTTGTTTCCAATAGTTATGTGTCCCTGTTATATTTATTAATTCAACTTTATTAATATTAATTATATAATCTACTTACAGTAAAATTACAAGCAAAATTTTTCCATTCTTAGTATTTTTTCTTACCAATTTGAAAATTGACAAAATAAAAATTTAATTTCGGATGATAATTCAATGAATTTGTGCACTCAATTAATGACAGCAAACGCGTGGTCGAAATGATCAAAATATGCAGTTAAATAAACATAAACTAGTTTCAATTGTTTTGAATAAAAATAAATATTATTTTTGACACTGGAGGCAAAAAACTCAAGGCAGTCTTGAGAAGGTCTTACCCGTTAGAGGGTTAGAGACAGTTAGAGTTGACAGGAGGTCATTAATAAACATGAAAAAGAGTGTCACAGACAAAGCAGATTTTAATAGATCAAACTTGAGGACCAAAAGAAAAAAGCTATTAGATAGATAGATAGATATTGTTAAATGCACATGAAGAACTTTTTTTAGCAGTAATGGAGGGGTTATGACCAAATTCAATACACTTTTTTAAAGACATTATCCTGAACAGATAATCTCAACGTTGCGTAACCATCGTATACTGGTCTCATCTTACCGGATTTGACTTGCTAAACTAATACAATCACAAAAAATACACTAGAAACAGCCTGGTCAGAATGTCTGGCACGGAGTACCCGGCATCCTGTCCCCAGGCGAATCTAGATGAGCTATTTCGAAAAATTCGGTCAACAGGTTAACTAGGAATCTCAAGGGTAAGTCGAACCCCTTGAACAGAAATGGTGGCGGATGAACAGAAGGTCACCGGCGCTCAATCCCGTATTGGATACTGATGGCCCCGTATCATAGGGGTATCTATTTGGGTCTTATATGTTTTCAATACATTAAGGAACGCATTGTAATAATTAGCATCGGTTTCCTCACCTCGATATGGCAGTCTCCAGATTAACGAACTTTCTATCAAATTAATATCATTGCGATAGACAAGAGGAGCGTATCCAGTATTTTGGTTGTCCGAAAATTCCGAGGGGTTAACATCAACTCGGACCACTACCTTTTTGCAGCCAAGGTAAGAATGCCACAACAAAGGAAATACCGGAAAATTTTAAACCTCCAAGGCCTTCGCGGATGGCGTATCCCTTAACCTCTCGAGCATCGAACGTCGAAGAACAATGGCAACGATGACAAGAAGCCATTAGATCAGCCGCAACTGATGGGCTTCCTGCTGAGCTTTATAAAGCCGGTTAACATGACTTGATAAGTGACATCCACTAACTCATAAGCCGAATCTGTTTAGATAAAAGTATGCCTGAAAAATGGAACCTCAGCATCGTTAACCCGATCCACAAAAAAGGAGGCCCTCTGAATTGCGCCAAGTACAGAGGCATAAGTCTCCTCAACATCGCCTACAAGATATTATCTGCAATAATATGTGAACGCCTGAAACCGTTTACTAACAACTTGATTGGCCCTTATCAGTGTGGTTTTAGGTCAGGAAAGTCTAAAACTGATCAGATCCTCACACTTTGGCGATCCTGAAAAAAAAACCCAAGAAGTCTACATCGATACCCACCACCTATTCATTGATTTCAAAGTAGCATTCGACAACATTTATAGAGACGAAATACACAAAGCCATGTCTGGTATTGGTATACAAACCAAACTTGTTCGTCTGTGCAGGATAAAGATGGAGAATTCTCACTGCTCCATCAGGGTAAAAAACGGTTCGCAGAGTCATCGATTTCCAGCCAGACGTTCGTCGGGCGCAGTAGAGGAAGACCTCGCCTAAACTGGCGTGCACATGATACCGACCTCTACCAACTTGGAGTGCGCAACTGGAGCCAGTTATCTAAGGACCAGGCTTACTTGAGAGGCATGTCAGTTGAGACCCAGGTTCATTCCTGACTGTAGCGCTACTTAAGAAAGTAAGTAAGTAATGACCTAAAATTATCTATCATAGGACCCTTTATGTATAACGCTCACAACATCATTAAAACATGACCTTTAATCCCAAGATAAATATACTCAAATCCCAGACTGAAATTATTATGTTGCTTGGAATGAATTAATGCCATGAGTTTACATTTACAAATCAGCTGAACATTCCATTTCCTTCAAGACGTTCTCACAGTGATTCATAATCGGCACATTATTTTTTTGAGTTTCACAATCTTTTATCACATTGGATAATGTTCCATTGAAAAATTATGGCCACAATATTGGAGAAGGACAACAAATTACGGTCAACATTTAGGAATATCACTGGCAAAAGGAAATCTAAATCGACTTTTCGCAATATGATTGGAAACAGACCTATAAATCTTAAAAAAAAATTCACAGGAATGGTATGAATGGCTTTTACAAATTTTTTTTTAAATGAATGATAATATAAAGCTTTTTTCGAGAAAATGAATCTTTTCATACGTTAAAAGCATCCGCTTCTAAATATAGAAAAGTTAGTTCAAGTTGTGTCAGATCGTATACATTTTATTGCCAATACTTTGTTCCAAAGAATTTGTATGACAAAATATTTTTGAAGGCTTTTGATACCAACTTTGAATATTAATTCTCAAATTGCTTTTACAAATGTTTATATTGTCATTTAAGAGTTCAACAGAATACCAAATGAGGAATCTATAAAAAAAATATTATATACAGCAACAAAATACTGCATGATCCCTTAACGTAACGTAGAACGATGGCAGTACAAAATAAGCGGTCTACATCAATTGCAGACGCACATCCAGACTCATGAAGATATATGCATCGTAAAATTCAATGCAAGTGCTAATTAAGCGAGTTTAAGAGAACCGCTGAGCCGATGTCGGGCTCCAGCATATGCATCCCTCCTTTGCGTGCTATATCCTCGTTGATGGTGATTTCACTTGTAATACCGCCTAAAGATCTTTATTGGATAATGAGATGGAAATTACAATAAAACTGAATGTTATTGAAACGGGATTGGGATTGTATTTTATTTTAGTGGGTTAAAAAATGAGGATACTGATTAAGTTGTTTTGTTTATTGCCAATGTTGGAGTTGAATGTCGGATTTTGTTAAGTGTAGTCCGCAACATAAAGGAATTGATTTTTTTGGACCACTTAAAGAAATCAGGGCTTAAGCAAAAATATATTGACAAAAAAATTCATTCGATTATCAGAAGTTGGGCCCAAGATCATATATTTTGATAGGAAACAAAAAATAATAAAGGGTGGTTAAATTTTAAGGGCCGATGTTGATTTTGAATAAAACACAAATTATTTAGGACATTATTGTCATTTCTTTTTATTGTGATAATGTTGGTATGGTTCAATTATGTAAGGAAGAAAATATCGGCCAAATGGCCGCCGCGACCTCGGCGGCACACCTCCATCCGATCGATGGTCCAAATTTTCGATGACGCTGAGGCATAATTGAGATTCTATGCCGTTAATGTGCCGAATTATCTCATCCTGTAGCTCTTGAATTGTTGCAGGCTTATCGACGTACATCTTTTCTTTCAAATAACCACAAAGAAAGAAGTCCAACGGTGTCAAATCACATAATCTTTGCGGCCAATTGACATCGCCACCACGTGAGATAACACGGCCCTCGCGCAAAAGAGCCATTGTTCGTTAGCTGTGTGGCAAGTGGCACCGTCCTGTTGAAACCACATATCGTCCACATCCATATCTTCCAATTCGGGCCATAAAAAGTTCGTTAACATCTCACGATAGCGAACACCCTTCACAGTAACTGCCTTACCGGCCTCATTTTGGAAAAAATTACGGCCCGATGATACCGCCAGCCCATAAACCGCACCAAATTTTCTTCAAAAATTGATCATAAACTGTTGCCATTTCTTGCCACCAAGAAAATGAAAAAATTGACGACGCTTAAAATGGTCAAGAGGCTTTAATTCTTGAGTCAATTGTACCTTCTAAGCATGTAAATGCAGGTCTTTATGCATAATGTTTATTAACGACGAGTGTGAGAGGTGCAATTGTTGGGCACGCCGACGAGTTGAGGTAGACGGCTTTTCAGCCACACTATCGCGAAGAGCAGCAATATTTTCAGCAGTACGAGTGTACGATCATGCACTGGTATTTTCACATCTCCTACAGACCCGGCTTGATCATATTTTTGCACGATTTTTCCGATTGTACGCACATTTGGACGATTAAATTGACCAAAAAATCGCGAAGTGCACGATATGCATTTTGATTTCCATAGTTCAAATTGAGTTAGTCTGAAATTGAGAAATGTCAAATGAAATGCAGAAAAAAAATTGACGTTTAGGTGTGCTTTAAATTCTACATCGGCCCTTAAAATTTAACCACACGTAAGATTGCATGACTTAGTTGTAAAGTCACTTCCCGGGAAATGTAAGTTCAACTTAAGCTATTTGGATGGCTGGACCCCAAAATGGGGTCATGGGCAGGGGTTCCCAAAATGTGCACCGCGGCGCCCATTTGTGCCATAGAAAGTAAAGAGGGGCGCCGCGCCATGAAAGGCAAATATTGGTACGTATTATCTTATTTGGTACGTACGCTTTCTGGCTCATAATATTATTGTCGAAGAACTTTTTTTCTGCAAAAGCATTACCGAAGGACATTGCAAAGGACCTGTTTAACATTCTTCACAAGCTTATTGCAGAAAATGGTTTGGATTGGGAAAATTGTATTGAAGGTACTCGATCCATGCGGCGTTGGAAATAAATTGCAGTTGTGGATAAAAAAGATGAATGAAGGTGAGGCCCAAGATTGCTTCCCACAATTGTATAAATATGCGGCATCTAATGAACTGGTTGTCTCACAACACCTGATGGCCTTTTTACGGAACACCTTTCAAAACTTATCGATTGATTTTGAAAATACTTTACAGATGATGATGTCGAAAAGTTTGCCAAGATCCATTTCACCCAAAAGCTCCACCAGAATTCACATCACACGAAGAAGATAGTCTCACTGAACTCTCTTGCGACAGCAATCTTAAAATTAGATTCACCGGTTCCGGTTTAATGGAGTTTTGGTTATCGATTCAAAATGACCACCCAAATTTAACTTCAAATGCTTTAAGAATTTGCATTCCATTTGCAACATATATTTGTGTAAAGCTGGATTTTCAGATGTAGCTGTAATCAAAAGAACATATCGCTCGAGGATCAATGTGCAGCAAGAAATGAGAGTAGCAGTGTCAAGCCTTATTCCCCGCTTTGATTTTACTGAGTAGATATTGTATTTTATTTTTGTGTTTCTTAAGTTTCATATTGTGGATGTTTTAATTTTTTCGTATCTATCTATTATTTCATTCGAATGTTTCTTTTTCAAATAGCTATAGGGTAGGGCGTCGTGACGAAATACTAAACTTGTAGGTGCGCCGCGGACTAAAAAAGATTGGGAACCACTGGGGTTTAAAGTAAATATATTTTTAAAAATAGGTGTCAATCTATTTACAACGCTAAGCTGAAGGTAAAGACTAGAGTTGCCATTGAGCTCTATAGGCAAAGAAGGAGGGAAGAACACCGGCTTTTCAGAAAGAAGAAAAAAAGAAAAGACCGCATCGAAACATTCGATACCAAAAATAGATTT
The DNA here is from genome assembly GCA_932526625.1 of Rhingia campestris. Lineage (NCBI taxonomy): Eukaryota > Metazoa > Arthropoda > Insecta > Diptera > Syrphidae > Rhingia > Rhingia campestris. Next base: position 51,750,786 of record OW052185.1, read on the forward strand.
TAGACTGCGATGGCAGTCTTTCGACATTAATCTTTTTGTGGTGTTGTTTATATTCGCATTCTTACCTAGGCTGCAAAAAAGTAATGGTCCAAGTCTATGTAAGCCCTTTGGTATGTTCGGACAATTTGTTTGACCATTCATTGATCTGTAGACCACCATGTCCCCTTATATATATCGAAGTGATGAAACCGTGAGATGGCTGTAGGCGCATTTTGTTCCGCAGCGAAGTCAATTAGCACAAGTCCGTTGCCAGACGTATTGTAATCTGTGTTTCGTAAGCCATACTGCTAAAGATGTCTTCTCTTTCCAGCTTTGTTTTAAAATCTCCGAGCACGATTTTATTCATCTACTTCGGTATTCGGTCATATATTTCATATCAAGGAGCTTGTAGAAGCAGTCTTTCGCAATATCATCTTTTTCCTTCGTCGGATCGGAAGCGCATATAAGCTCATTTTGGCAAAATTGGCTTATATCCGAATTGTTATAATGCGATCGCTAATGCCTTAGAATCATAAGACTTTCTGCTTAAGTCTGGCACTTATAACAAATGCACATCCGATAGTCGCTTCGGCTGAGGCTCTTGGTTGCCTCGTATCACTAATTTTTTTTTGAGTGGGTAAGAAACTCAAAGCACAACCAAAAATCGAGAGACTCTAAACTCTTTATTTCTGTAAATGTATTCACAAATGGAGTGCGATTTTAAGAATTCTGCAATCGAAAGCCCGAAAAAATATTTTCCAAATATCTGACTGTATTGAGATAGTTGCGTCTGCTTGTTCTAGCCATACCAAAGGAACAAATTAAAGCAAAAAGCTAACGAAGTTCATCTTTTTAAATAAAGCGATTTTTATGATCTGCAAAAATTATCCTTGATAACAATTAAAAACATCCTAAAGATGAAGATGGCAACAAAGCTTCTGGGCTTGAAATGAATTCCTTAACATTTATAGAGGATACTATTGGAATTGTGCAATATCGTTATGATCATAGTACCGACTATAAAAATATAGCTTTTTGGGAGAGAGGTCGGATAAGCTGATCTCCTGTGGTGGTTACACCCGCTTCCCAGGGTAAGTTACCCATTTCAAATGGATTTGGTCAAACTTACCGAAGCAGAACATATACCGGAAGAGCTTGTGCCGTGGTATAAGGACCTCCCAATTCATTATTCAAAGATGCAAAGCTCTTGTAGGACCATGATCAAAATGAGAGTGATTCGAAATTCGAAATTAAAGCGTTTTGGTAAAAAACGTTGCTTTCCTTTTTTTTATTTGAAATAAATACCCAAGAAAAAAAAACAATTTTGTGTTCCAACTAAATATAATAATGTTCGAAATACAGGTAAAAATACAATTTTCTTAAAATCATGTAAATTAACTGTTTCTTGCTTATAAAAATTATGACATCAAGAGCACAAAAGTAAATAACAAGCAAAAAACAAAAATCCATTTTTTATCTAAATAATTGGAATTTCAAAGCTCAAAAATGTCTAAATGTTTTGTCTATTTTGCTGGTTAGTGACTTTTACCTTTCAACCGACGATTATTTAGATACCCCTTGGACATAAGGCCATCGCAGTATCCACCATACGCGATTGAGCGCTTCCGTTAGCCTTTCGACTCATCCGCCACCATCTCTATTCAAGGGGCCTGACTTACCGATTAAATTTCATGATGTCTTGTTGTCTGAATTTGTTAATTTGTTCATAGCTGGGACGAAACAGCAAAATTTCGGGAGCTGTAAATATACAGACGAAAGGAAGACCTCTCTACCATGAGAATGTCACTTTTTAAGACTCACCGATTACTCCACATGGGGAACGCATTATCAAACTAACGTCAAAAATAAATCTAAAGAGCTGTAAGAGAATCACAATAGACAGTGAATGTGCAGTAATTACCTGAACATTCCCCCTAAAACCCATCCTAGCCTATCAACTCCTACTTAATTCATCCACCTGTTCATGCAAGGTCAACCACCTCTCAGACTAATTGAGTCTCCATTTGACAGACTGCCAACTTCTCTACTACTGAAACATGAAACACCTCCATCTCCAATGAACATGCCCAAAAATGTACTTCGATCTCTCGCCTTTGATCCATAAATAAGCATATCCTTACAATCACAAAAAAATATTTCCTGACAAGGGTTCTCGTAATCCAATCACGTAACCGTGTAAATTTAAATTTCGAATCTGTTGGTCTTTCATTTGCCTGACCTCCCTCTAAAATTTCGAATTAATCATTTCGTTCGAACGTAATGAAAATTCAAGAGAATCCCCTCGGCGCAAGGATACGAAGCCTGATACATCTTTCCAGCCTCCCCCTTACTCACGTAGACCTCTGACGTGGCTCCACGACATAAAAGGAGGTCAAAACGTTTTACATGGAATTATGGTCTTGTCACAAGTTGAATGACCCCAACCGACTGTCCCCCCACCCCCCAAATTTGGCAAAAAATAACAAATTCGCAGTGAAATTCGAAATTTGCATTCACGCGGTGATCCCCTCCACTCCTCTAATTGTGAAGTCTCCCTCTCGCACGTTCATGGTGGTGGAACAAGCAATTTCAATTAGGTGCGAAGAAGCCTCATCATCTCGCGAACAGCATGGTGGCGGGCATAACCGCATCGACAGCACCTGAACGGGATACCGTTTCGTATATACCCCTGGACCGATAATGATGATGAAATTAATTTATTCCACGGCCCCATACAAAGCCCGCAGATACCGAGAATCTTAACAAAAACCGAACGAGTTTCCTGACTCTCTGTGACTAAATTAATGACGTTAGATTGTCATAATAAGATTAATCTGCGCGCGCGCCGCCGAAATCGTTCGTATATGAGCAAGCCTTCGCACACCCGGCATAAGTCATTAGAATCGCTCATATCAGGGATTCTTATCAGCCGTCATCCATTCGCCAGGCCTTCGCGTGCCATTCCTAATATGGGTGTTTGCTTTTTTTTTACTTTCTCACGCTTCGAAGCTGGAGCAGCCTCTCTGTGGTATGTTTGGCTTAACGTAAATTTCGAATTCCGTCCGGATGAATCAGCGGACCAGAGATATATCTACTTTTCAGGTGTAGGTAGATGTTCTTCACGTCTGGTCGTATATTCGAGACATTACGCATCAAATAATGGCGAAATGTCGGTGCAAACCAGTCCGTCTGAAGGTCACAGGGAGACCGAACCAAGGTCTATGCATGGGGATTTAAAAATTAAAATCCTTAGCTGCAAGTCGTTACTTTTTATGGGGCAGTTGTCAAAGGTTCGCTGTCTATGAGCTGACTAATGGTGATGGCTTCAGTAAAATTACATCTTCCAAAGGTTTAAATGGTTGCGAGGTGACTCATTGGGTAAAAATATCGCAGGTTTATGCCATGTAGATTGTCTGAGACTAATTTTATTGAGTCTCACTGTTTGAGTCGCCTATTTTTTGATAATTTAGTGATAGACAGGCGTGAATTGAAATGCAAATGAAAGGTTGATTTAAACTTTTGAAATGCTCGCAACCGATGGTGGTGATGTTGGGTTTGATTATTCAGGCTAAGTTATGGTTGTCAGTAGAGATTTAAGCGTGAAGTGAAGTAGAATACAATGACCTCGGGTCAAGATCTGATTTTAATGTCCACTCTAATGGTGGAACAGATCATTGCGTTTTGTAAAAGTATTTTATTGGAACGGTATTTTACATATCGGATGTTTAAATCGTGGTTATTTAAGACCCACCACGTTACTTCTGATTTTGTTAGATGTAAAAAAAGCCCACAATGGATTTAAATATTCAACTCTGCAAAATGGAAATCTATGTGCAGGTGCAGTGTACATACTCCTTACTAACTGCTATAACTGATGACCATGATTTACACAGTAAAATTGTTTTGAACAATCATTGATATAATTTATTTTTGAGTTTCGGTAAAGCTTCCATAAGAAAGTCTTATAGATGTTCTGTAGAATGCGCCAAATATTTTTTATAAGGCTTTATATAGTTAATGTTGCTGGAGGAACATAGTTCCGATAGTGCTTTATCGAATAGATATTGTTAGTTGGGCTCTGCTGATCGTTTGTGTGGTAGACTAAATTTCCCCCTAAGTCCATTCAAATACTTAGATTAATACATTTTAGGTCGATCGCGTCCAAATGGAATTTGAGAATCCTCTCAAGAAAGCTCTGAAAAATGTTCATCAGATATTTGCATGGGGTCCGTTTTTTTTTATTCTGCCAAAGAATTCCTTTAAAGAAACTAATAGCGGTTACAAAAATGAATTATTTAGATACCTGAATTACCCGATGCCAGGAAAACGTACCTTAATCTTGACAAGGTTAGGCATTTTCATAGTTTGGATAGAAGAGCTACAGTTTACCTGTCATGCAGCCGTAGTGTTCTGTAGTAATCTCTAGAACTACTTGCAAGAACTGGTTCTAAACTTGTGTGCTCTTGTCGAGTCGAAGCGTTGATATGCCACATCCAGAGACATATGTGCTTAAGAGTGCTATAAGAGTGCTTAAATGTTGCTTGTGATTGAACCTGCTGATTACAAATGATCTGTTGAAAGACGAGTTCAGCCTTCCAAGTGGATTAGCTTACCCATTTCAATCAAAGTCAATGAAGTCACATGAGAGTGAAGTGTTTATGAGAAGTAAGCTTGTACACCATATAATCGGTACGAGATTCGACCAATCCTGCAGGAATTCTCGAATCATTGAGTTTAAATGAACTGCTCATTGAAAGTTTTTGAATAAGAAGGTCTGCAGTAACATCTCTCTCAACTGAAAAATGTTATGAAAATAAACTATTTCCACAGCAGAGTACCCAGTATCTTGCCCGTAGAAAGGGTCTGCATCGCTGTATAAAGCCTTGAAGCCATCAGATATTCTCATATGTGTTTTAGTTTGGACAAGAGCTCATCTAAAATTTTAAAGGTAAATAAGCCTTCAACAAAGATAGGGACGGGCTCAATGGTGTGATGGTTATGACCATGAACTGCCAGGCGAGCAACTTACTTACCTGCTTTAATGGTGCTACAGTCCGGAATGAACCTGGGTCTCAATAAACATGTCTCTTTAGAACTGCCCTCAGCTAACCGCATCCAATTGCGCACTTCAATCAAACAAACTTTTTCACAAACTTGACACTGTAGAAAGGGTGTGAACACCTGTATAAAGTCTTGACGGCACTAAATCACATCAAAGCGACTGTTCCTATACCAAGACTGGACTCGATGGTGACTTCTAAAGTCCCAGTTTGGTCAACAGGTCATCTAGTAATTTCAAGGGTAAATTAGACTACTTAAACAAAGTTAGGAACGGTCTCAATGAAGTGATGGCGAGGGCAATAGACTGCCATGCTGGGTTCAGTACCCAGCCATAGTAACTTACTAACTTAATCAAGTGGTGCTACAGAGCCATGTTGTTTGAGACCCAACCAACATGGCACTCTAATTACTACTTGCGGCCGCCACTTAAGGCGAGGTCTTCCTCTACTGCGTCCGACGTCTGGCTAGAAATCGAGGACTCTGCGAGCCGGAATAGTGGTGTTCATTCGCTCGTATAGTTCCTTATTGAATCTTCGTCTTAATATCCCGTCAACGCAAACGGGACCGAAGATTTTTTGATGAAACCACCTAAAATTTCTTCATTCGCTAAGGCATGGACCATATCAAGTGCATGCCTTACCACAGTATAACAGGGCTGGGATGATCAGCTTCTTGCTGATGTCCTAGGTGTATAAATTGGAATTAGCACTCAGTTGTGCCAACAAGGTAACCTTCTTATGATAAGGGTGACAGCAGCTTCGGATAGTAGATCCCATCAAATACCAACCAGAAATATAGATGCATACGTCTCCTCAACATCGCCTACAAGATCCTATCTGGCACATACTGCGCCTGAAAGCATTTACAAACAACCTGATCGGCCCTTATCAATATGGTTTTAGGCAATTAAACTGATTAAATCTTCACTCTTCGGCAGATTCTGGAAAAAAAGCAGTAAAAACCCAACGTTTTGCAAAGTCACCGTTTTGCAACGTTTTGTAAAATTAAGGATGAATATTACGACCCAGTCCGGAGTAGCAGTAAAATCGTACTTGACGAATTCAATGTGTTTAGTCGGTTAGTTGGATAATGGCTTCTGAAATACTGTGATCAGCACTAGGAATCACTGGTGATGGTCTGAATAATCATTCAAGTAGTATCAATTGTCAAGAATAGCTAATCTCAACTTAGCCGTTAGGAATTGACATGAAACAGGAGGACCCGCCATCGTTCATGAAGTACACTCGCACACATGAATGGTTGTGAAAAAAGCTAGGAACTGGGCACTAATGACCCTGTTGCGCCAAAATATTTTTATTTTTGTATTAGGAATCCGCAATGCAACCTGGTGATGTCCGACTAATCAAACCGCCATCAAAATCGACAAATCGGGTGTCAAAATTGACCCAAAAGTAAAAGAAGGTATCCAGGCCTTCTTCTTCTTTACTTTTTTATATGCAGTATCTCGAATTTAGTGCCATGGTTCAGATTGTCTTTTTATGCATCTCTCGATGTAAATTACATCCAACTTTCCTTTTTAATGCGGGCTGTGCGTTTCTGCAGTTTCCCCCAAATGGTAATTGCTAGATCAATTAAACCGTTAAGTATACCAATTTAGTGACAAATTGTGTATTCGGTTATCGTGTTTACATTTTCCACACCAAAAAAAAGTGCTCTGCAGGCGCATCATTCCATCACCACATATTCTTTTACGAACAGATCTTGGAAAATAGCCATGCAGACCTTTGCTAACTTAACGCATCATTTGAGTATCAACAAGCCATAAAACCTTGCCTACTGAGACGGTCTAAGAAAGTTGTATTGACGAAGGAGAAGGAAAGAAGTCTTCGTCGCCGATGTCCCCTGCCAACTATAAACAAAAAAAACATCATCGAGACTACTGCTTTCAAAATTAATGAAAACATAAGACAGCCCCGCAGGATGCACGTGGTAACGGAGAGGACCAAATATAGTTTAAGTGCAACTTACCAAATTCTACATCAAAACATGTTAACAAATGCCCGCTCAGCTAAACAACAAAAGGACATATCCGCAACAACCCAATGCCTACCACCACCCAACTTTCTACACAAAGCTTGATGACATGTCTTGATATCCTTTTAAAATATCTCACAACGAAAATTTTCCAATTTCCGACAAATTTTACGCCACCCACGTCTCAGCATATATGTGTGTTTTTTCATACTCAAAAAACAATTCCCAACAACAATATAAAGGGAGAAAAAAACGCACCGATGCCTTATCCTTTTACGGAACAATAGCGCGCTCCGCCTGTGACCAATTGCGTTGCATAAACAATTGAACCAAAAGGCGACACAAAAGAGTCGAAAAAATCGCTCCATGTCACCATTTGTCGCATAAACTTGTGTCCAACATACAAGCGGAACTTTTTTAACCAGGTGGCCGCTAGCAACTTGTAAGCAACTTGTGGGCAATTAATAATGCCCACCAGTCAAACAATTAGGTTACTGATTAATGCCGCCTTGAAATGGAAGCAGAGAACAACGCCAGCCGCTGCTCGTGCGCCGTTGTCAGGTACAGTGTCGGCCCATTTCAAGGGGTTTTCAGTGCATGTACAATTGCATTTTTTTTTTTTTGGAACGTACCTCGCGTTCGCGTTTCACCCAAAGGGATGCCGAGTGATAAATTTTCCCATTCAGCGGGGGTAGTTGCATAAGACAATTGGGTGGACCACGAAACACGAATGAATCATGAGTTTCACTGGAATCACCAACCACTCATGGATTAGAATCATAAACCTTTAGGTTTTAGCCAGCTTATCAGTATCAGTGTATGTGCACTAATCTCGCTAATTGCGCATTCCAGGCATTCCACAATGGCTAGGTCATACACTGAGCCTGGACTAATTGCCTCACTTTTAGCACCTGATAAGCGGGTAATATCTAAGCATACTCGTAACACTCCAACTCTCGTTCTCCGTAACGCTAATCACACGGAACAGATGATTTAGATGGGGAAGACGAATCTACGGAAGTGGCAGTTAAAGCGTCAAGCGGGACGAATGTGTGCTGGAATAAAAAAAAAAAACTCTACCGCCTACATGACGCACGCATAGAGAAATGGAAGCATCAATTAAGAGGCACCTATGTGTGGGAACACGAATAGTGGAAAACGTAGGAAAACAGAGAAGTGTGTGTTCGAGGTGGAGAATACCTTGCAGGTGAGTCAGACAGTCAGGCGACTCTAGAAATGGGGAAAACTTAAAAACTGTGTTGATGGGCTTATGCAAATGAGCTCCGCGGAAGGGGGCCCACGATGACATACGACACGAAGGAATTTGGAGCAATTTCGAGTGGAGAACTTTTTTGTTTGGTTTTCATCGCGGCACGTGGACATCTCGTGAAGATAACTGTAGGCGTTAGATGCGTTTTTGAAATTGGAAAGATCTCATTATTCCATTATTCCCACTATTGCGTGAAAGAGGTGGGGACCGTAACGGGCTACACGCAATGCAGTTTCTGCAACGAAAATTCCCTGGACGTGCGCTGTCAAATAATAGCGACATAGATTGAGAATAAAACAGACGATCATAAAATGAAACGTTTAGAAATTTACTAAAAAAAATATTTTTAATGACAGAAATGTACATAATTTTTTAGTTTGTGCTGTTTAATAATTTTCAAATAACCCTCAATTTAAAATCCACAGTTAAAAAAAATTGTCTCTTAACAATTATATTCACAAAATTTCAGTTCTCTAGGACCAGCGATTTAGCGTGTTCGTAGTCTGACGGAAGATAGATGAGCTACGACTGGGTTCGGTCCTATCTGTTGCACTATCCTATCCCCTCTACTGTAAGGAAGCGAGATACTAGGCTGTGAAGTTATTGGCTATGCAGATCTTACTTTCTTAAGTGTCGCTTCAGTCCGGAATGAACGTGAGCCCCAACCAACATGCCTCTCCAATTAGCCCGGTCCTTATCTAACTGCCTCCAGTTGCGCATTCCAAATTGGTTTAGGTCGGTTTTTACTTGATCGCGCCAGTTAAGGCGAGGTCTTCCTCTACTGCGTCCGAAGTCCGGCTGGGATTCAAAGATATAGCGAGCCGGAGTATTGGTGTCCATTCGTTCTACATGTCCCATCCATCTTAAACGTCCAATGCGGTGTTTTTTGACTGTGGGCATTTCGCTGTACAGCTCGTATAGTTCTTGGTTGAATCTTCGTCTCCATAGCCCGTCAACGCAAACGGGACCGAAGATTTTTCGAAGAATTTTCCTCTCGACTCGAACTAGAATTTCTTCATCCGCTTTTGCCACGGTCCATGCTTCAGCGCCATAGAGCAGGACTAGTGTGATCAGGGTCTGATATAGGATCTTCTTAGTAGTTCGGCCTTCTTAGCCCGAAGAAACAGCGGTTGGCAAGAGTAATTCTTCGTTTAATTCCTGCCGAGTTGTTGTCAGAGTTAATAGAGGGTCCGAGGTAGACAAAGTCACTTACTGCCTCAATCTTATAATCTGCCCAATTCGTCGATGTTTGGAGTCTTTTCGACTTGACAGCATTTTGGCAGCTTCCTTCCCTATACTACCAAACGTGGCTACGACATCACGTTGAGTCCAATGTTGTCAATATTAACGGCGTATGCTAGTAGTTGCACCGATTTATGAAAAATTTAGCTCTGGTTTTAGCCGAACCCTCTAAAGAATGATGTTAAGGAAGTCAAATGATAATGCGTCGGCTCGCTTTAAGCCCTGTTTCGGTGAGGTCGTTTTCCGAACCTAATGGAGCAGCGAGAATTATCCAACATCATCCTGCACAGATGAACGTGTTTGGGCGGTATACCAAAACTAGTCATAGCTCTGTACAGTTACAAATTCTGTCGTATGCGGCTTTGAAATCGGTTAATAGGCAGTGGGTTTCGATTTGGACGTCTTGAGTTTTTTTCCAGGATATGCCAAAGATTTGATCGTTAGTGGACCTTCCTGACCTAAAACTACACTGATAAGGACCGATTAGGTTGTTTATAAAAGGTTACTGGAGTTCACATATTAAGACAAATAGGATTGTGTAGGTGATGTTGGGAAGATGCATCTGTAGTTGGCACAGTCAGAGGGTCTCCTTTTTTGTGGATTGGACGAACGATACTGAGGTTCCATTCTTCAGGCATACTTTCATCCGACCAGATTCGGCTTATGAGTTGGTAGATGTTACTTACCAAGTCATCTCCGCATGCTTTATAAAGCTCAGCGGGAAGGCCGTAATTTCCGGCGGCCTTATTAAGCTTGAGTTTATATATTGCTATCCTAACTTCACTTAGGTCGGGTGGTTTGCAGTTTTCGCTGTCGTTGCCAATATTAAATGGTTCGTTCTGCCTGACAGCGGAATGTTGTTCGTCAACGCCGTTCAACAGTCTGCAGAAGTGGTTCTTCCATATCCTCAGCATCGACTATGTCTCAACTACGATATCTCCTTGTTCATCTGGGCAGGATTCTGTACGAGTCATGCATCCTTGGCTTTAACGTTTTTCACTTTGGTAAAACTTGCCAACATCGTTCCTAGAGTGGCACCTCTCTATATCCTCGATCGCGCGCTTTTCTTGCTCTGTCTTCTTTCTTAAAATCCGGTGTCCTTTTCTTCTTCGTTGCCTGTAGAACTCAATGTCAGCTCTTGTCTTCATCTGTAGCTTAGCATTGTAGGCCTCGTTCCTTGGCTGCGAGCAGCTGTCTGCATTCCTCATCAAACCAAGCGTTTCTTGCTGGTGGGCTCGAGAAACATCACATCAAGCACATCAATTACGGCTGATCTAATGGCTTGTTGGCATCGTTGCCAATGTTCTTCGACATTCGAACCTGGTGGTATTGTGTTTATCGAGAACTTAAGGGATATGCGTTGCGCGAAAGCCTTAGCGGTCTCTTACGATTGCAGTCTTTCGACATCAAATTTTTACAGTATTTCTGTTTTTTTGTGGCGTAGTGGAGATCCGCATACTAACCTTGGCTGCAACAAAGTAGGGGTCCGAGTCGATGTTAGCCCATCCGAATGTTCCGATATCCGAAATACTGGATGCATGCCTCTCGCCTATAGCAATATGATCAATTTACTTGACCGTTCGTTGATCTGGAGATCGCCATGTCCACTTATTTATATCGAGGTGAGGAAAGCGTGCGCTAGCTATAGTGACTTTTCTTTCCGCAACGAAGTCAATAAGCCTAGGACCGTTGCCAGACGTGGTGTCATGTAGCATGTGTTTTCTAACAATACTATGAAAGATGTCTTCTCTTCCTACCTTAGACGTACTTTTTGTTGCTAACTACCGAACAAGTGCCACTCCCCCTTTTCAGAAAAACAAAGTGTCTGAACTAGATATTTAGACAATCTTTACACCTATATTTCATTTTTGTTTAAAAGTAATAAAACGGCTTTGGTCAAATTTAAGGAATTCAAAAACCTTCCGATGCAAAAACATAGGTAATGTTAATTTAAGCATTTCATCTAATTAGAAAGGCTTGTTGTACAGCAGCCGGGTCACAGCCTAGAAAAACAGGAGTCGTGACTAATGTTTTGGTACAACACAAGGAAATACTGTCAAAAAAGTTACTTGTCACCCCATTTTACGGTAACTTTAAGCCCTCTTCTGACTGCCCACGCTTTAAGATCACACCGACACGTCTAAAAGAATTTCACTCTCCCATATAATGACGTCATACCACCTGACAGGAACATCATAGAACAATCTAATCATCCCATCACAACCACAGTCCACACCGCAACTGTCAGCAAACAAACGAATAAATTCGACTGTTTATGAGATTGCATGTCACTCAGTCACTGACCACCGAGAACTCCCTCATTTTCCAATCGCGCATCAATCTCCATCCAACTCACTGACCCGCATGGGAGATACCTTTCAAACATCATTGCTCCTGCTCCATAAATTTTCTAATTTACTGCCCACAGAGGGAAGCCGATTTTTTTTTTAAATGCACGAATGCTACATTTTGCATATTTACGAGTATCTACCTGAACGCGTTCGCGTACCCATGTCATAATCTAAAGCAGAGCTGATGCCAGACGCTTCACACCGTTATCCAAGCATTCGTTGTCCACAATGGCACTGCACCCCCGAACGACAGGAGGAAACATAATTTCCGTTGACTGTGCGAGCGTATACATCCAAATCCATGTTTACAAAATAAAAATGTCGAAATTGTCATTTTAAATTATTTAACAACGTCCAGAGGTGGGGGAAGACGCGTCGAAGCATCCGATCGACACGAACAAAAATTGGTGACCAGCCGAACCGGTAACTAGGCCGATGTGCACACATGTTGCGTAGGTCCTTCGCCAGGATTACATCGAATTCGGCCGGCTGACTGACTGACACACCACCCAATGTAAGTATAAGCCCTTGCAGTTGACAGGTTCCGCAGAGAATGCTGAACGGGTGTTAAATTACTCAGCTGTGCTAAGAGCCAGGAATTAGGCTCCGATATCTGGCTGGTGGATTGAGGTACGAAATGGAACACAGAATGTGTGTGGTGCGACGGTAAAAGAGTACCAGGGCCGGGGATGACTAAGAGATTCGTTTCATCATATTTGTGGCTTAACATGTTCTGTCAAGTGAACGTTGCGCCGGCCAGCCATCCAACAGAGGGGAGCCACCACAAACACCACGGCCGGCGCTGGAGCATTGTGTGTTGTGCCTGTTTGGAGATTCGTCGAAGCTGTCAGAATAAATTAAAATCTGTTGTGTGCTGTATTTAAGGCTCTTTTTACAGTTAACTGGACGAAGTCGAATACTCTTGATCGTCTTTCGTCTCTCGTTTCATGTTGTTCTTGGAAGCAAGCATGGCTTTGATGCTGGGAGGAGGACAAATCAGTCATTCACCCCAACAGCACTTTAGGCATGGGAATGGACACTCACGATTCCATGTGGCATCTCTGGCTTGGATGTGGAAAATAACAGATAATTGGGGGAAATGCCTGAACGGTTTTCTAGCTCACTTTGCGGAACTAGTTCAGAGTTGTTTGGTCGTTTTTTGTTTGTGGTCCGGCATATCGTAGGTTTGGCCAGCATGTCAATGTAGGCGACTCGGAGCACCTGAAGGGTAAAATGAATCCCATTCGCAGGCAGTGGTGCCCGTATAAAGACATGAACTCGTCGCTGATCGCTGATCGTGAGGAAGTCGCATTGATCATCGTGCGAATGCGAAGGTAGGAGGCCGCATTCGAAATGGATAGTCCAGAGGAGTACTGGTGCTGGTGCTGGTCAGGTTGTAAATGAATGGTCTGCACACGTTGTATAAATACATAGAGAAGGAGGAGGAGATATCGAATTGATGAATGGAGGAGTTTTGTTATTTATTGCTGCAATTAGTGTTTCCTATTCAAACGATGTATTGTGTTATTGCTTTTGATAGTTCAATAGGGGAGGTGAAAACCTTGAGAACGAAAGCCTTACAATGTCGCTTGTGGTGGTATACTTAGGGTCTCCTGGTTGAACTGTGTATAATTGAAGAAGCTGGATTTTAGTATCAAATACAAATATGATTCCACTAAGACAATCCAAGACAGATAAATTATTATACTCTCAAAAAATGTGTTTCAAAGACAGGTTCACATTTTTTTTGTGGATTAAACTTTTATAGTGACACTCTCAATGAGCACAATATAGTCTTGAGTTAAATAATGTTCGCTTAGCTGATTTCTTTTGACAATATTCGCTCTTTAATTTTCATCTAAAACGACGCAGTAAGTCGCTGTACAGCTCGTATAGTTCTTGGTTGAATCTCCGACTCCAAAGCCCGTGAACGCAAACGGGACCGAAGTTTTTTCGAAGAATTTTTCTCTAATATAGACCAACGCATTGATACGGTCCATGCTCCAGCGGTAGAGTAGGACTGTGATGATCAGGGTCTTGCATAGGATCTCATTAACAGTTCGAGTGAGGGCTTGACTACTGAATTACCTTTTTTGGCCAGAGAACCAGTGGTTGGCAAGAGTAATTATTCGTTTAATATCTGAAGTGATGTTGTTGTCAGAGTTAATTTAAAGTCGAGGTAAACAAAGTCCCGTACTACCTCAAAGTTATATCTGTCAGTGTCCTTTCAAGTTGACAGCATAAACTTGGTGTTAACTTCAATTACAACTAAATCCATTTTTGCAGCTTCCTTCTCTATACCAGCAAGCGTGGCTATGACATCACACTGAGTCCGACCAATGTTGTCAATATCGTCGGCGTATGCTTGTAGATAGTGTTGGCTCGGGAGTTTTGCACAATCCTCTCAAGAATGATGTTAAAGAAGTAACATGACAGTGCGTTGACTTGCCTAAATACTTTTTTTGGTATCGAATATTTTCGCGAGATTGTTTCCGACCCTGATGGAGCAGTGGGAATTCTCCATCCTCATCCTGCACATACGGACGAGTTTGGGCGGTATAACAAACAAGATGTGGCTCTGTATAGTTTGCTTCTATTATAAGTATCGTATGCGGCCTTGAAATCGATGAATAGGTGGTGGGTGCCGAAGTGTAAAAAATTGATCAATTGTCGACTTTCCTGTCTTAAAACAACACTGATAAGGGCAAATTAGGTTGCGGCTAAACAATTTCAGGGTAAACGATGCTGGGGTTCCATTCTTCAGGCATACTTTCATCCGACCAAATTTTGCTTATGAGTTGGTGTATGTTACCAAGTTATCTCCACCGGCTTTATAAAGCTCAGCGGGAAGGCCGTCATTTCCGGCAGCCTTGTTAAGCTTGAGTTTAGATGTTGCTATTCTCGCTTCACTTAGGTCAGGTCGTTGGTAGTTTTTGCTGTCGTCGCAATTATTGAATGTTCGTTCTGCCTGACAACGGGAGATTGTTCGTCATTAGCATTGACCGTTTTTCAACTACCATCATTCTTTGTTCATGTCGACAGGATTTTGTTCGCAACTTGTCCCCCAGGCTTCTCGATAGAGTGGTTTTCTTGCTCTTTTTACTTCTTTCTGAAAATTCCGTGTTCTTAACTCTGCCTTTGCCTATAGAGCTTATTAGCAGCTCTTGTCTTCACCTGTAGCTTAGCATTGTAGACCTCGTTCTTGGCTGCGAGCATCTGTCGGCATTCGTCATCAAACCAAGGGTTTCTTTTTCCTCCGTCGGAGCGTGAACCCAATAAGGCTTATATAAGAATAGTCTCTTTTTTTGCTCCCTCTAACATGGTCTGTAGTATTTGGCACAGTTTTTCATCCTCTTTTTGCCCGGACTACCCAATTGTATTTCCTGGATGGCAGTAATGTATGTTTTTAAGTAGGCTAGGGCTTCTGCAAGTTATTTGTCTGCTCCTATCCTGTTTAATGTTCCCACATACCAGGTGCAGATACGAACGTCGTTGACCTTTTTTCGTTTAGCATTGTCGGACCATGTAACAACTTTTAACTAACGAACAATTTGTTTAAAAAAGAAATCCCTTTTGGCGGTTAACTATTTCTTAATAGGATTATACTGTCAAAGAGCCAGCGCGTTGTTTGTCAGTCAACCACTGACTAGGTGAGGCAAAATCAATTTCAAGTCATATGATGAATTGACGGCAACTCTATTAAAAATTAACAAATTTAGTCTTTGTTTTTACGGAAGGTCTATTTAAAGATGTGAAGACTTAAAGACTTGCAATTTTTTCTGGTTTGTTGTGATAAAAGCCAGTTTTCAAAAAGGTCCATAGAAAGAGATCTGTAGAAATTCACGCTGTGTTCAAACTATATACCAGCAAATCGGTCAAAAAAAAGTTACAATGGCCGTGTTCCGCATTCTAGATTTCCCAAGTTAACTTTGCCGATGCACTGTTCTCATTGGTCAATCAACCATGTCACATGATTGAAAATGCTCGATTGACCCATGAGAGCAGTGTACCGGCATAGTTAACTTGGTAAAACTGAATCTGGAACGCACCCAATAATTCTGCGTTCTTTAGGTATGTACAATTGTACATTAAGTTGTTAACTTAATTCTCTAACTGTCTACAACATAAATATCAAAATGACATTTGCCACCATTTGCAAAAATTGTTGCACACTCGCATTACCTTTGACTTACCCTGTTGTATAATATAGTACATCTTTTTTTTCCAAAAACAGACAACAAATCGACGTATCTTAAAAAATTGGTTTTAAGCATCCTGTTTATCAAACGCTTTATAGCCGTTAAATCAAAAAATAAATTGATACTAAAATATCCACTAAAGGTCTAAAAATAGAAGCAAACATATCTAAAAATTATTTAAACCAAAAAAAACAGCGCAAAAAAATAAATAATTCACACAAAATCGTTTGTTTTCGCTGTTGTTTGCTATGATCATCGGGATCAACGCCCTTTTCAATGTCCCAACACAATCCCAGCACAGTCATCGATCGCAATCGATAACCAATGCACACAGTTACCGAGTGCATGTAGATACATATGCAGGGATATATAAGTCGATTATCGTAGATACACCAAATACACACTATATAGACACCGGTATCCACGGTGCAAAAACTTTGCCCAATGTCAATGTTATTAAGAACTTCGCCTCACATCTTGCGGTAAACAGAAAACCGATTTTAACGGAATTTACGTAGGCACACATCTAAAAAACATTCGCGCAGTTTGTTTATAAGCTCGGATACAGATATTTATTCGGCCCGATCGTGTTTAATCAATTAGCGCGAAGGCGGTTGCTGCAGGTGAACGGCTTTTATGCGGTTCTCTGTTGTGACACATTTCCATTTGATGTGCGCAGGAGGCTCTGTCAGCTGACTGGCACCTCCCGAAATGATTGAGAGGCTCTGGGACGCGGACTATTGCGTGGATTACGTGATTAAAGTGAGATGTAGTCCCCCCTAGAATTTCACAAATATTAGGTCGAAGCGTAAATGGCCAAAAAAATCACAGAGTGTCGAGAGTTTCGAATCGTTTGTGACTTTTTTGGCCAAGTGCCATTTATTTTCGTTGCGGTACACAGATGTGTTATGTGTGGCGGAAGTTGAACAAATATATCGCTTTCGTTTCGATGATAATCATTTTTGTTGTTGTTGTTCGAAAAGATGGTTCGTTACATCTGTCCCGGGGAGGGGTTCACATGTTTCTGTGATCCGCGTTATCTTAATGATTGTGGGAAATTCTGCGCACCTACCTTACAAGCGATAAAATGCTAAGAGAAGGGGCTTTCTCTTTTGTCCGAATTTTTGGAAGTGGATTGTAAATATGGCGGAGGGATGTTTGCTTAAAAATTATATCACCGGCAAACAGTTTTATTCGAGACAATGCGTGAAAGATAACACAAGTGTTGTGGAATTATTGACTCAATATGGGGTAGTGGGTTTCTCCCGTATTACGAGGTGGATTATGTACATGGATGCTCTAAATAGATCTGATCTCGTGTATTTTTTTGGAAGCCGCAAGTGGGATGAAATTATTATTCATCAACCGTGCTATCGTGATGAGTAATCATGACGGTTTATTTTGAGTTGTGTTGATAGGATACCTCTATGTCATAAATACATAGCTTTTGACTAGATATTAAATTTATACACGATCGACGATGCTGACGAAATTTATGAATATGTTATTTGTTTTAATTGAAAGCGTTTTTAAATGAGTTCATTAATTTAATACGAAGCTAAACAAAGTCATTAGAATTCATTAACACACCTATAAAATACTGAAGAACAGTGAATAAGCATGGGAAGAGTACAATAATATTGGCGCCACAAAATGGAAACGTAATCTTATAGAGATACTAAATACAGTTGAAGGGGAATCTATCACGGACATGTAAATTGTGCGTGATAGGTTAAATAGATACATTTTTGACATATTATATATAAAGAAAGCCGACTTTTAATAAATAGGTACAAATTGCAAGAAAATCCAGCAATCTAAGAGAGAGAGAGAAAGGTGCCGCTGCAGAAATGATCTTCGTAGATCTTCTCAAAGTTTAAAACGTCAATGAATCAGAACAGAATCCCTGCGAAGATTTAGTATCTTATTGGCATCTGATTTGAAGGGCTGAATAGCTCTTTTAGCCTGTCTTGGGCCTGGGATGTTTCCCCAGTATGAAACACATTTGTTTTGTTCCCAGTTTTTTATGACCAGATTTATGGCTGATTTGGGGATTGCACAGAAGGGTTCAGGTCCAATGAAGGGGGTTTCCGAACCTTTCTTGGCTAGTTCATCAGCTTTTTTTCCTTCAACTCCCTTATGTCCGGGGACCCACCATAGTCTGGTTTTGTTCCTGGAACTGAGTGTTTGGAGGGAGTTCAAGCAGTGTAGTACTGATTTGGAGTCAATGATGTGTGAGCTAAGGGCTTTTATAGCTGCTTGACTGTCCGTGAATATATGGATGTTTGCGCCTTTAATACCTGAGTTGTGTATTAGGTTTGCGCATTCTTTTATGGCATGGAGCTCAGCTTGGAATACACTAGGGTTTTTTCCCATAGGTATTGAGATGTTTTTATTTGGTCCATGTATGCCAGCTCCTACCCTTGAGTCCATTTTAGAACCATCCGTATACCACTTTAGGCCGCTTAGGCAGTTTGGTGGGTTGTTGCTACACCATGCTTCTCTGGTTGTGATCTCCGTTGAGAATCTTTTGTCGAAGCATAGTGTCTTTGGTAAGCGGTCTGTAACCGCACAGATCATGTCAAGTTTTGGAAGTTCGGATAGAAGTTCAATTAGTTTTAGATGTTCACTAATGTTTAATTCTTCCGCTTGTGTCAAACTTGCCGAGCTGCGAATTGCCACTTTTTTTTATATAAATGTGGAGGGGTGTTAGTCCTATTAAGGCTTCTATAGCCGCCGTGGGACAGATACGCATAGCTCCGGTAATGCCCAGACAGATTTAAGATTTAATTTCCTCATTTTTGTAAAAGGGACGATGATAGCCTTGCTGGGGTTTATAGAGAGACTTTCTTTATTACACCAGTCTATGACTATCGTGAAGGCGTTTAGCAAATGTGTTGTAACTTCGTTTGGTTCTTTGCCCTTTATTATGATGACTAGGTCATCGGCGTATCCAATTATATTGAAACCTGCATTACTTAGGTCTTGAAGTAGGTTATCGATAACCAGAGACCATAGTAGGGGTGAGAGTACTCCTCTCTGAGGGCAGCCTTTAACGGCTGTTACTGATACTGAGGTCAGTGCTGATGAAGCAGTTATTTTCCAACTTTCAAGCATCGCTTTGATCCATTTGATGGTGGGATGATCTATTCTTCTATGAGTCAAAGCATTTGATATGGACTTATGGAGTCATATCCAGTGTTGTCAAAAGCACCCTCTATCTCTAGAAAGGCACATAAAGCTACTTCTTTGTTTTCGTATGCACTTTTTATTTCTGATGTTAAACTTAGAAGTGCTACTTCCGTGGATTTACCTTTTTGGTAGGCGAATTGACATGGGTGCAGAGGAGTGCTTTCATTTAAGCACTCTCTAATGTGTGCGTCAAGTATTCTTTCCATTGTTTTCAGGAAAAACGATGTTAAGCTTTTTGGACGGTACGATTTAGGTAGATCTATTGGTTTGCCTGGTTTGGGGATAAATACCACGTTTACCTCCCTCCAGGCTTGTGGTATGTAGCCCCAATTGAAACTAAACCTAAAAAAACCAGATAAGCTAGTACATGATTCACAGTTGTGCTGAATATATATTTGTCGAACCACCTTTTATGTCGGCATGTGAATATTGAATAACTTGAAAAAAACGACTTCCGTTTATGAGGTGGTCCTTTACAGTTTATTTGAATTAGAATTTGAGTACAACATCAATCCCATGGATGCTTCTATTAAACAAAGCAATATTGCACTTTTCAATGCGTCTTCCATTACATTCTCCAGCATCTCGAGCGGTAAAGTGATGATTTCAACACGGATGTTAGCCTCGAGCTTGTCAATGGTCTGAGGTTTGCTGGCGTAGACTTTTCTTTTCAAAAACCCCACAAAACTAAATTTGGAGGGTTCAAATACGGAGATCAGGGTGGCTAATGTCGCAATTTTTTGACAGCACACGTCCAGGGAAATTTGGTTGCAGATACTGTTTTTGTTTGATTAGCAGTGTAGTATGACGCACCATCTACTTGAAGCTACTAACTGTCTGGACCTTTTTGACACATTTGTTGGCAGACATGATGATACAGCATCTTCCGATATCGATTCCTATTTCGCTTTCTCTGAAGAAAAGTGGCCCAATAATGATTTTGGGGCAAACACTGGACAAACAATAACTTTTTGGTAATGAAATGGTGTTTCGTGTATCTCGTGTGGATTCTTTGTTTCTGCAAGTGTGAAAATTGCTTTTTAACGGCGCCAGAGAGAGTGAAATGGGCCTTGTTGATCATTAAAACCCAGGATCAGTGTCAATCTTTCGGGCGACTGTTTGGTCGTATTCCAAGCGACGCGACGTGGGTGGTATGTAGCCAGTTAATTGCACTTTATAAGGAAACAAATGCAAATCATCCTTTAAAATACGCCACTGACAAATATGTGGCTTTGACGTGACGAAGAAATTCAACATTTGAATTAAATATAAATATGCAGGCTTATGGTTGCATATGGTTGCAATAAATCATGGGTGGCACTCGAATTGTTGATTATGTCCAAAAAAACCGAATAGTTCTATAGGACCATGCTAACACATGGAAATTCATTGCATCGGTTCTTGCATGTATTTTGTGCACATGCAACGCAACAGGCTCGTTAGTGCCCAGTGCCTGGCATTTCCTTACAAACATTCATCAACAAAACAGTGCGCATTGAAAATATGAAAATCTACAAATATATGTGGCTTGCTAGTAGTTGCATACATAATGAATTTGGCAATGAATTTTTCGTCAAATCGACTAATGATCTATACGATCTAGGACTGGGAGGATCAGGGTCTTATATAGTATCTCCTTCTGAATTACCTTTTTAGCCTTAAGTGATCAATTCGTCGATGTAGTGTGTTCTTTTGTTGACATCATATACTTGGACTTACCCTCGTTTACTGTTCAACCAATTTTCTTCCGCTTTCTTCTCTGTGAAATCTCGTTGAGTCCTACCATCGATGTCAATATCGTAGGCGTTTGCTATTAGTTGCACCGATTCATGAAAGTTGGTGCCTCTGGTGTTGGCTCGGGAGTTTTGCACAACGCATCGCCTTGTCTAAATCCTTTTTTGGTATCGAATGTGTCGGTGAGGTCGTTTCCAACCCTGATGGAGCAGCGAGAATTCTCCATCATCTTACATCTTACACAAACGGACGAGTTTGGGCGGTATACCAAAACTAGACATGGCTCTGTATAGTTCGTCTCTATAAATGCTGTCGTATGCGGCTTTGAAAACGACAAATAGGTGGTGGGTATCGATTTGGACTTCTTGGGTTTGTTTTCGCTGTCGTCGTCAATATTAAATGCTTCATTCTAGTAATACCGTGTGATTGTTCGTCATTTCCGTTTAACAGTCTGCATAAGTGGTTTTCTCGACAAGATTCTCTTCGGCTTTTGTAACCCTATAGGTTCGGCGTTTTACATTTTTGGCTGCGAGCATCTAACAACATTCATCGCCAAAACAGGGTTTTCTAGCTGTTAGGCAAAAGAAGGTCAGGTCATCAGGTGCAGCCGATATTGTAGATTCTTGATTCTTGGTGCTTATAGGGCGGTTAATAAGTATGCGTTCTTGTCTCTTGCGATTGCAGTCTTTTGACATTACATTTTTTTTTATTTTTTGTTATGGTGGGTGTATATCCGTATGTTTACCATGGCTGCATCAACGCAACGGTCCGATAAATTTGTTTGATCGCTTGTTGAGCTAGAGACCGCCAAGTCCCTTTATATATATCAAGGTGAGGAAACCGTGTGCTTAAGTTCGTTGCCGAACAATGTTTTTTGTAGGAAATGTCTTCCGACAATACTGCTATGTTGATATTTCCTCTTCTTTCATTTGATTTAAATCTCCCAGCACGATTTCAAATCCACTCATATGTTTTGTCCTAGACCTCGTTGAAACAATTTTTAGCAATTTCAACTTTTTCCTCCGTTGTAGCGTGAGTGTACATACGTTTTTATGTTGTCGAATTTGTCCATCGCTCAAAGCAAAAGACTTCTTACCTACTCTGTCAATTATAAGAAATACGCAATCGAATAATACCTGCTGCTGCCCACCATAACATGGATATTAGATGTCGCAGATATTCTTTCTGCTTTTGTCTGGATCATCCCACCCCTTGAGTGCGCGTAAGTTATAAAAAAAAATCATATTTAATGCTAGCATTAGCTCGCAAAACGCGAGCTTCCATCAATGGCTACACTCAGTCACGATGCGTTTCTCTATCACCAACACCTGTAGGATTTAGCTACCTAACTTCCACAGACATGTTAGTGGCTTTATTCAACTGTAACGACTCAGCTTTCTCATTGGATGGACATTGGTCTTACTGAAAGTACGTCCTGATCAATTGTAAACATCCGACGATAAGCCTTATAGAAGACATGATGATTGGGCATGTCGGTGTTGCTACCAAACCTTTCTTATGTTTTCTTTTTTTTTTTTTTCATTTTTGGCTATGTGATGGGGGGAAACCTATTTTTGCAGGCATTCAAGACTGTGGCAGCTTCAGAAACTATACTGCATCAATATATTTCTCAACTTGAACATTTCCAAAACCTAAACTAAATCCATATTTCGATGTCAAGATACTCAAGACCGGACAACCAAAGTTCGAATCAAAACAAAACAAACCCCCAGCGCCACACGAAAACATGCATTTACGCCGCAAGAGAGGTTTGTTTTGATTTTATTCTTTGACTCCTTTGCGAGGCAACCAGAGGAGGCAGGAAACACCAAACACCGAGCAGAGGGAACCAGCTTTAGATCTCGAATTCAAGTGGAACCAGTTTTTGTTTAACTTTTCCTTATCCGATGCAAGACTTGCGATTAACCTATCTCCCTGCAATAGTTGTCTCCATACGGGTTAAGAGATGTTTTTTGCTAAAGCGCCAAGCTGAGCTCTGCATGTGCAGATTGCGGCAGTGTGTGCGCAGATGCAACACACAATACAAGGCATAGTGGAAAAACCGGCTTGACCAGATATTAAAATCAGTCTAACTCTGAGGCTGAGCGCACTCTAGAGATGGAGCGACTAGAATCCCCCAAAGCAGAGTGTTCCATCCGTTCGTACGGATTCTCCCACACCAACGCGCAACGCGGCGCACATCATCTCAGGCAGTGTCAGTTTTGTTTTGCGGATACCCCCAGCTGGCTTTGCAGCATTTCAACTCGTAGGTTGTTGCTTCGACACTGTCAGAGTCAGCTGTTTTGGTGATACCGGACCAGAAGGAGCTGGATTTTCATTTCATCGCGCATAGCACTTCCAGTTTCTTTGGCAGCACACACCAGCACTACAGAGAGTGGAAACCAGAAATACAACAGCACACACCATACACAGCCGATGGAGATGGAGAGTTCAACTACTTTGTGAAAACCTGAACCTGTATGTAGGCCAGGGGCCTCCTAACCAGACCAATGTAACAACATGTAGGTAGGTAAACATACACAAAACAAGGATTGAGTTAGGCGAGAGAAGTGGCTGGTGCGGAACAATGAGGTACCCGTACCCACCCGCTTTCCCCAGCATAAGTTATGTTTTGGTTTGGGTCGGGTTTTGTTATGATTCACTCCTTGCATGCTGACGCACAATTCTTTTATGTTTATGTTCACACAGTTTGTGGTTAAGTTCGGTGGACTTCGATTCCATCGTGCTTTGGCGTTCCTCACAGATGACTGTGGACATAACGTCACGGATTATGTGTGAGATGGGTATATGCACACGTTGGGGACTGGTTACGATGTGGTAATGTTTACTTTTATGTTGCTGGCGGAGAGGGTCTGCCTCAAGTGATTTATTTGAACTTGAAAGGTGCTTGAGGAGAAGTTAGATAAAGCCTTTGATGGAAAACAGATCTGGAGTCGGGGCTCTTAATTAACCCATAAACGATGTGGGTTATGCAAAATGGGCAAGGGTTATAGATTTAAACTCCAAAGAAGTCCGTCCACCTCTAACCAGCTGAAAGTGGAACATGCTTGTTAGTATACAGGGCCTTGCTTTTTTCACAACCATTCATGTGCGTTTGTACTTCTTGCATCATGGCGGGACCTCCTGTTTTATGCGGAATCCGAATGGCTAAGTTGAGATAACCTTTTCTTGACAATTTATACCTCTCGGATGATTTATAAGATCATCATGAGAGGAGGGCCAGTAACAAATCATTTAGGGATGCTACGGCTGGGAATCGAACCCAATCCTTCTGCGCGGCAGTTCATTGCACTAACCATCGTGCTACTGAGACCATCGAAGGTGGGCTCAATTTATAGAAAAGTCGTAATGCAAGAACTCATAAAGTTTGTATAGCCATGTTTAAAATATGAATCCCGTCATACCGTTCTATATGCCTTTTAGACACAATGGGCGTGGTACTTGAGCGAATCATATGCAATCGAATAGAAGTGGCAATTGATGATCAATCATCAATTTCTTCATTTCTTGCCCCCAATGCTTTGCTCTTCGGACGGTGTCAGATGATGCTATATGATGCCAGCAGGATCTGCAACTCCAAATTTTAGACCCGAGCTCAAGGAATTTCCTGACTCTTTAATCTGCGGAGAGGTCCGAGAAGATGTGCAATATGTATATTTCTAGTTCCCCCGTTTTCATATGGAAGAGAGATAAAGTTAAAAATTTGAGAAATACTAATCCTCGAAATGATTGTGCACCTCATGTTATCATCGAGCTACGACACATTGAACAAGTAGCAGAAATAATTTTAACGGAATCAAGACAGCTAGAAAGAGTCAGACAGAGCAACAGAGAACACTTGGCATTGGAACAAAATTTGGAAAGAAGAGCCTAAATGGCTTCTTACCCCCGTGAAAGTCGGCTTTTACTTATGCGCATTCCTGAATATAAGAAATCAGGTTCATGAATCGTACGTGCTAGTAGCTCGGGATATTGGTATCTTCTGAAGATCAGATCAAACAATTAACTGACAAACGAAAATCACGCATAAGCGAGCCCATCATCAATTGCATGAAGTTACCTTCCCTATAGGTTGAAAGTTATTGTCAACAAGCTAAGCAACCTGAAGAAGCTCATGATGTTGACAGCCAACAATGTCAGGACTTGGTTTTCAGCTGAAATTAGTCTCTTTGGGAGAAGGAAGTTAGCAAAGAAATATCGAATTACATACCTACCGCCCTGCCTGGGCTTTAATAAACCATTCTCTAGCTCAAGAATGAACCCATGAAAAAGAATTCATTATCCGTCTACTCAGGTGAATTGGATAAAGTGAATAAATGGCTCCCAGGTGAGAGTTGTTGACCACCTGTGACATATCTCGAAATCTCTGCCCAGTATACGACAAAAACCGAGCTTGATAGAAGAATCAAAAAGGTATGAAGCCATAGAATATTATGGCCTCACTGGTAGGCTAGCTTAATGGTCCCACATGGAATTATTTGTAGCGAAGTAGAGCTCATTCTAATTCACCGAACTGAAATGAATTTAATTGGTCTACCTTCTCGATAAAAACGTTTACCAAACCAACCAACTTGGATAATTTGATTACCGCATAGAAAATAAGGAATAGGGTTTTATATCCTGTAATATTATGGAATCCAAAGATAGCTTTAGTCCCTGTGGCATAAAGTCTTGAGCATTGTACTCTTATGTATAGGACTTGTTTCAAATGACTCACCTTTGGCGAAAGTCTGACAAACATCCAGGAGGATACAACTGTCATTGGAAGTTTCTCTAAATTGCCATTCGGAATCGGCATTAATGTGTAGGTTCCATTTTTCGTGTCAAAAATGTACATATTTTATCACAAACAGATGAATGGAAAAGCTCGGGTCTTAGTAACGTGGCATCGTAGTTTTATTTTTGGCGTAAAAGGATATTTTGGAGGCTTGGTCTAGCTTGATTTTTTAATAATCGTTAATGTGTACGGTTGAATTTCTTTAACTACTGGCAGCAACTAAAATCCTGATTGCTGAAATGACATAAGCCTTTCGATGACCATTGATCTTCGGGGATTTGCCATATCATTAAAAACAAAAACATTCATTCCTGTTGGAAGGCTTAGGAGTCAAATGGACGATTGCAATGTGAAATTAGTCTTCAGAATGGTTAATAAAAACTTCTGAGAGCTTGTTTATCAAAATTGTCAATTTTCGATTGCGTTATTGATATCACCACTACTAAAAGTCACTGTGTAGTCTAGAACTATAAGGATCCTAAGAGAACCCATCGTTTTAATTTCTGGCGGTATGTCTTCAGCCAACAATGAAGATGAAATAATCTACCTGAACGCAAATAGAACCAAAGGATTAATTTAAATGACATTTCTTCAGAAGTCGGTCTATGTATCTTTAAAAAAAAGTTAAAATGACACAAAGCGTTTCCCAATAAGCTGCACGATCATATAAGCTTTCTAGGCAATCGATCTACTTGAGACGGATGTGCTACCAAAGATTTTCCTTTTAGCATTGGTTTAACAAAGAGTTCAATTTTTATACCTACTCCTTCTATCGTATTCTCTCTTTCTTTTACTTTAAGCTATTCACTAACAAGGGCCACAGCTATAGCAAAGAAGTTCACTTCCGGTATTTATAAAATCGTCATGTGGGGTGCCAAAAATAGAGTTCAGTTCACTTAATTGGATAGTGCCTCGTTCTGTATTTTACCATGAGACCAGCACTCTTCTTCTTTTTGACGTCTCTATTCCTATCGACCATGCGTCTTTAATCTCGGTTAAGTTAGGTTCAAGCTTTTTGAAGTCTTGTTTATGTAAATAGAGGGGTTAACAGAGTGCGTTAGTTCTAGAGGCTTTCTATTGGGTTGTCTTTTTCAGTTGTAGTTCGGATTCAAATGCACTTTTAGAGATGCAATAAGCGAGACTGTTGGTTATCTCATTACAGATAAGGGTGGTACTCTGACTACAAGATTGTAGTTGCTGCATTCTATATGCAGATCAAATCTTGCATAAAGCAGAGGCACCACGTCCTAGTTCATTTCATATAGTAGATTTGGCCAAAACTTGATCGAAAGACCAGTTTAACCCAGTCAATCTTCAAATACCAGCCCACCAATTTCGAGATGACTAGAAATACGGAAACTATGGTGTACGCATCAAGCAGCTTTGAATGCCAAGAGGTTTTAGAAATTAATCTTGCACATCAAAATCATCAAAGGTTTCAACGCTGGACACCTTCTAATACAAATCAGCACATTGGCGCCATCACAGGTATCATCACTGGAGCCTTTCTAATACCCCAGCAAACAACAACACTTAACCTTTTGCAAATGACTTTTTCGAAAGCTGTTTAGTCCTAGATGAGAAAGAGGCAACTCTTCAACTTGTTTGTACCTGCCCGGCATTATCAAACAAAAGGAGCCTACTGCTTTCAAAATCTATGTGATTTTGTTAAAGACAGAAATCAAAATTCTCCTCCTTTTTGTACAAAACAGTTCCGAGTGCTTTTGAAGAGGTAAATGGGGAAAACGAACGAAATCCTACGTAGGATGACAATGAACCAAATCTGGTTAATAACCGTTTCCAGACATTTTAGGCAAACCTCACTTACCCTGATTTCTTTTTTCAACAAAAAAATGGCAGAGCAGTCCTCTCATACGGCACCTACTCTTACTGACTAAACCTGCAATTTTCCACAGGTCTGTAGTCAGTTGGTTACTCAATCTATGGTATGGTCCAGAACCAGAACTGGTGACTTGGTAGGCCAATGTTTTAATGCAATTCTAAAGGTTAAATTTTCAGTCCACCAACAACCCCATACAGTCTCCTCCTCAGACTGTAGGGTCACCTGCGAAGAAGAATAAAGTGCTCCAAATAGTGATTAACATTTAAAAAAATTCTCGATTGGGCATGCTAAATCTAAAGAACGATTTGTGCGTTCAACTATATTCATGTTCAGCCCCCAAGGTACAACAACCCTCAAAGTACCTTTTCCATGACGTATTTAATATCACATCAGCAGACATTCCCTTCAAGTTCATTGATATTTAGCCTTCCCAAAAGAAAATTCTCTCCCAGGTATTGCCAACCACACCCAACAACCTTGACCCTGTATCCATTTAGAGTTTATCAACATTCAACCTTCGTTGCGCACACAACCCTCAGGAAGAAATATTTATTCAAGGACCGAAAAACATCCCTTAAGACATTCCGCATCTAAGACATTGCCCTCAGCACTACGAACGTATTGCATTAGAAGGACTCAAAATCTCAACGAACCCTGCGAGTCGTTGATCTGAAATACAAACGCATTTGAGAAATTTCCCCCATACGCCCCCAAAAAAAAGTTACAACACAAATTATATTAAAGAATCCTGCCGAAGTCATCGGCCTTGCGCCTTTCCTAAACCTACCTACCAACCTCTCAGTGAACTGGAAAACCTACTAGTCGTACTGTAAAATTGCCACCCCCTCTCAATGGGGAATCCTAAAAAAATGAAAGCTCTTTCCAAACGAATGAACGGACAAAAAAAGACCATTAAGGTGCTGTGCCAAGGTGAATCACCCCAAAAACCTAGAAGAAAACAAAAATAAAGCGAAAACATACCCACATGCACGAAGCAACAGGGTGGTTCCTATTACACCCCTAAGACGCAAACATGACGATGCTAGGTAAAAGTTATGTACATGTACTTTGATTTTGGGCTGGGACACCCAAAAGCCCAGGTCCGTAACAACGACAGACGAATGCGAATCCAGCTAGGACCGCCGTGCCGATCGAAGGGGTGATGGTGCGTTTTGAGTAGGGTTGACTGGGGATGGATGATTATGATGTTTTGGGATAACTTACCCCGGGCAGAGGAAGAAAAAGGTCGTTAGACGCACATTAGCCTATGTATGCGAGAGTCGTGTTTTTATGAGTGCATGTGTGTGTGTATGGTTGTCTGAATTTGAAGAGCAAAAGTTTCATTGAACTCGCTCGTCGAAATGGACTCACATCTGTATATGGATGTTAAAATTGCGTCGTCTATTTATTTTTTAATTGTCAAATAAAATGCGACGAACAATAGGAAAAGACGAGGTGCTACATCTGTGTAAATGTCGAATTGGCGGATATTTCGAAATTCTGCAAACGATAGTTGATTCGTCTTATCTCGATGTCCATGTTGAACAATAGGAAAATTAATTTACACTCTTTGCTGGATTAAGTAGACACGCTGGAAAGGTGAAAGATGATGATATGGTACAGTATGATTCGGATATAAGAAAGTTGTATATAAGAACAAATCGCTTATAAGAAACGTTGTAAAATACACCGTACACTTCTTCATAACAGCTTCATATAAAAATGAGCGTGTATAAGAAAAATGCTTATAAGAAAAAAACTTATATAAGAAACAAATTTTCTAAATGTTTTTTAAAAAAAATCGTTTAAAAGAAAATTTTTGAACATGCACTACAAGTTCTTATGCCAACGAATTGAATTGAATTTATTGAGTCTTAAGATTTCGTTTACAAAGTGTACACGTACAGTGTCAATTTAGGTACTAAAGAAGTATTACTGCGGCTGTAAAGTATTGCCTGCAAAGCGATTACATTTGTCTTCTTTTAGCAGTTGAGGGCAGTTATATGAACAGTTTATTTAAAGAAATTACCATTTTAAAAGCCCTACATATCATCGAACGATCTTGGTGGCTTGTCAGACCTCGAACCATATTTAATTACTTCAAAAAAGCCGGAATTTCAAGGGAAATTGAAATTCAGGGCGATACTGGCAATCAAGACTCAGATGTTATCGACTCTCGTATTGATGAAGAAAATGAAGAATTTTTAGAGCCATAACGGATGAGGAAGCCCAGCATTGTTATGGGGACATCGGCGAAAGTGAATTAGTAGCTGAGACGTTGAGCAGTGAAACTGTCGAAGAGGTCCAGTCGAAATTTATTGAAATGCATGTAATGAAGCCAAGTAGAGAAGAAGCTTTTAAAGCGTTTTTAACTTTCTCTTACAAAGAGAAAGATATTGTTTTCGTGAAAATTTTCGACCTCGAGATTTTGATTGATTCTAACATTACGATGATAGCGGAGCCTAAAAAAGTGGTTTTTGGAATTCCGTCCGTCGGTCCGTCGGTCCGTCGGTCCGTCGGTCCGTCTGTCCGTGACAGTCTCCCCAGCCTAAACGGCTAGACCGATTTTCTTCAAACTTCGTATCCAAGCTTGGTTTGGTCATAATTCTAGGCCATTTTTTTTGTTTGCTTTTAGCCATGTTAAAACTGGTACCTGCCATATAAAAATTACACATAACCTCAATTTTCTCGAAAACGGCTCTAACGATTTTGATTAAACTTTATATATACTATAACCATATTAGTTCCAACAAAACTGCATACCCAGTTTTTTCGAGAAAATCCATATAACGGATTTTGTCATTTAGGCCATATAAAGAAAATTGTTAATATCTCGCAAACTATTGTGTCAAATTGAATGAAATTTAATACATATACTACTATTACAGCTTGAAGCAATTCCACATAATTAGTTTTAGCCCAACTATTACTAAACGGAATTTTCAGTTTTGGCCACTAACGGAAAATCATTATTATTCACATTGACACCGATTCCTTCAAATTTCGGAGTAAACATTCGTATAAATACATTTCGACTTATTTAAATCATTTTAGCATCAATAATCATAATGCTTATGATATAATCTAACGCCCAACTTGCTGTGAAAGAGAAAGTTGCGTACGACCCAGTCGTGCACCCACCACTCGTTTTGTTTTGAAACAGTATTTAGCAAGTGATGAAGACTACCTGTCAAATATAGAAGAACTTCTCTTCAGACAACCGGATGAAATACTTGTTCAAAATAATTAATCACATATTTCTTAATGTGCAAATATGTGCACATATTTGATATGTGAATATACGTATAGATACATATGTACTAGGATCTTTTTTTTATATGAGCAAGGACTTAGGTAGGATATATTATCTATAAATGTAAATTGTGATAACATATATGTACCTCTACATAGGTATAACATGAAATGAATTGTATGTACTGAACATGTACCTTATTTTTGTTTCCTTTGTTTCTTGAAAATATATAATTTATGTTTTTTTAATTTTTTTTTCTTAACCATTTTTGATAAGAAAGTTTGTTCTTGTATCCGTTGTTCAGATATAAGAAATTTGTTTCTTATAACCGTTTATTGCGTAAAAGCAAAAACGGATACAAGAAAGAAATTCTTGGGATTATTGGACTTTCTTATATCCGAATCATACTGTAGCAGACACCTACGTTGTAAGTAAAATTGCGATAAATCCTTTGACTGATCAATAATTGGAGCACTTAGAAACCTTCAACCTTTAAAACAACAATTTGACTTTAGAAGGTCCTATCGAAGCTTAACCCTTGGAGTCGTTGTTAATTGCTTATGGACTTTTAAGAAGTTTCTTTTTTACTTTATAAAGACTTTCTGTCATGTGGAGTAGGTCCTATAGAAGCAACTGCTTCCCAAAAAAGCAACAACTTGTATGCAAAGCGACTAACCCAAAGTTATTGCTTTTATTAAGCCCTCATCTGCGTTCAACGAGAATTTAGCTATAACATTAAGATTTAAAGTTTAACATTAATCCAGAGCGTAAGGCAGATACTAGCAACCTTTCATGCAGTGCGGATATACAGTCTAAGTTTATTATTTATCTAATCTACCGTTTAATTACATCATTTATCCACGCTCGGCTACATTTAACATGAACATTAATACTTTAGCCAAGAGAATACTGAATCCTAACTATAGCAACCTATGTATATAATGCTTACTTACTTAAGTGGCGCTACAGTCCGGAATGAACCCCTAAACCTTAACCATCATCTCCCTCCAATTAAACCGGTTCGTAAATAACTGCCTCCAGTTGCGCACTTCAAGTTGGTTGAGGTCAGTTTCTACTTGTGAGCGCCACTTAAGGCGAGGTCTTCCTCTACTGCGTTCGACGTCTGGCTGGGAATCGAACACTCTGAGAGCCGGAGTACTGGTGTCAATTCGCTCTACATGTCCCGTCAATCTTACGTCCAATGCGAAGTTTTTGACTAGGGATATGTCGCTGTATAGCTCGTATAACTTGTATAAGAACTTTCGTCTCCATAGCCCGTCAAGACAAACGGAATTGAAGATTCTTCGAAGAATTTTTCTCTGAAATCGACCATGGATTTCTTCATCCGCTTTCGATACGGTCCATGCTTCAGCACCATAGATGACTGGGATTATAAGGGTCTTATATAGGATCTCCTAAGTAGTTTGAGTAACTGATTTACTACTGAATTGCCATCCTGGCTCTTAAAAAACAGGGGTTGACAAGACTAATTCTTCGTTTAATTTCTGACTAGATGTTGTTGTTGGAGTTTAGAGCGGAGCCGATGTAGACAGAGTCCCGTACTACCTCAAAGTTATATCTGTCAAATGAAGTTCTGCCCAATTCGTCGATGTTTTGTGTCCTTTCACGTTGACAGCTATGCGTAGTCTTGCCCTCATTTAGTGTTAACACAATTTTGCCGCTAATTTCTCTATACAAGCAAACGTAGCTAGTAGTAGTTGCTCCGATTTATGGAAGAGTGTGCCTCTGGTGTTGGCTTTGTAATTTTGCACAATACTCTCAAAAATGGATTCAAGAAGTCACATGACAGTGCGTCACCTTGCCTAAATCCTTTTTTGGTATAGAATGTGTCATTCTCGACCGTTCTCCTGAGAAGACGGACGAGTTTGGGTGATATACCAAAACTTGACATGGCTCTGTTTAGTTCGTCTCTATAAATGCTGTCGTATGCGGCTTGGAAATCGATGAGTTAGTGGTGGATTTGGTATCGATTTGGACTTCTTGGGTTTTTTCCAGGTTTTTTCTGCTGTAGAATGAAGATTTGATCAGTTGTGAACTTTCCTGACCTCAAACCACATTGGTAAATGAATTTTCCTTGGCCCTCCTATCGTAATGATCTGATAAATCATCCGAGTAGTATCAATTGTCAACAAAAGCTTATCTCAACTTAGCCTTTCGGAGTCGGAGGTGGAACAGGAGGTTCCGACATCTTGCGCCAACAATTTTTTTTTTATAATTTAGAAGGAAGAACGTCTTTTCAACCAGCCTTTTGTTTGTGTATTGCTATCCCCACTTCACTTAGGTCGGGTGGTTGGTAGTTTTCGCTGTCGTCACCGATATTGAATGGTTCGTTCTGCATGACGGCGATAGACTGTTCTTCATCGCCGTTTAACAGAGGTTCTGCCAACTAAGCATTGATTGTGACTTAACTACGATTGTTTCTTGATCATCTCGACAGGATTCTGCATGGACTTTGTATTCCTGGCTTTGATGTTTTACACTTTGATACAACTTGCGAACATCACTCCTGGAGTGGCACCTCTCTATATCTCGCTTTTCTTGCTCTTTTTTCTTCTTTTTAAAAAGCCGGTGCTCTTTCCTCCCTTTTGGCAAATAAAGCTCAAATGCAGCTCTCACCTTCAACTGCAGCTTAGCCTTGTAGGCCTCGTTCCTGGCTGCGAGCATCTATCGGCATTCTTCATCAAACCAAGTGTTTCTTGCTGGGGTGCGGAGCGCATGAGACTTCTTGCCGTAGCCTGGTAATTATATCAAACCGACATCCAAATAGTCGTTTTTTGTGCTCACTATAACACGTTCCATAGTAAAGTTTTTCATTATCTTTGCCCGGCCCATCGATTCGTATTTCCTGGATGGCAGTAATGTCGGCTTTGCAGCAGCTTAGTGCTTCTGCTAGTTGTTCCAGGTGCAGATAAGAACGTCGATATGCGTTTTTCGTTTAACATGGTCGTCAACAATAATATACGTCCTTTCCCAGGTTGCTTCGGAACAACAATTTTAGTTAACCCAAAGCATAACCCTCAATCTGGAGGGCCAAGTCCATGTGCTCTCCTGAGGACAGCAGGCCGGATATTCCGTCACAATGAATGCTGACCATGCGGTTTATAGTGTTGCTGATTTACATCTTGCTATCAACACACGCACTTATAAGTTTAGCATGTCACATCCAGTTCGATGAGACCTGATTGATGTGTAGCCAAAGTTACAACGATTGTGCAACATTACATCGTTCCATCCAGTGCCTTTTAAGGGACAATCTTCCGTCGTTCGGATCTATAGAAAGTGTCTATCTCTTTCTGATCAGCTTGTGCAGTCATCTGCCACTTACAAAAGTTGATGTGAGAATGCTTCCTTCTGTAGGGGTTAGGGCACACGACAACTTTTAGACAACATTTAGACATATTATCATACCTACCTTCCTTTATATGGAACTAAATTTCTAAGCCACAGCTGAGTCAAGGCAGATTATTTGCTCTGGAATATGCGTTACTGAATCTTGGTTTACGCATGATTTAAGTGATAGGGTTTGTTGAATAGAAGTTTGTTGTAACAGAAAAGTCCTTATTGGAGGACGGGATACTAGATATGTTCACCTTAAATAATCGAATTAGTGCCAGTTTTACAGTGCATCAAAATGATCTTAGTATCATGATTAACCCCGAGTTAACTCGAAAACTATGAGTCAGCTCGAGGTTAATCATGTTACTAGGATTACTTCGCACAAGAAAACATTCCCTATATCGACAGTTTAAGACCTCCCCAAAAAACAGAAAACATACCTATTGAACCTATGGCGCATTTACTACCCATGCAGCAGTTAAATATCACAAATTGCAATTGAAACCCTTGGAGTTTTATTCATCTCATTTAATTTTATGAATACAACACAAAAATTCCTTTCAATCGCAACATGCTAGACACACAGGATAATAGCATCACGGCTGACTGTGACTGCTGTTGCTTGCTCATAACGAACAATAATAGACGAGAGCTGGTTTAACATCACGTCGGGGGATGTGCGAATGTCACAGTGTGTTGCTACTTCTACGTCATTTCAAAAGGACGACCGACGTCAACCACATCTTGTACGTAATGTGAGGGAAAATTCTACTCGCGTCCTCGAACTGCGATTACAATTTACAACGATGTAATACTTCATTATATGCGGCCCCCGTTATATTCATTTTTTGTTTTGTTGCGCACTCCTCCGCAGAGATTCACAGCTGCAATTGATCCTGTGAAAGGAAGTCCAATTTTGATTTACATAAAGGTATGTGTTAGTTTTTTGTTGTTGTTGTTCGCATCTAAATAAGGGGGATGAACGGTTATAAATTTCCAGATAGTATGGTCTTTCGTAGCCTTCAATGAATATTGTCAGTAGGGGTTGGGCTAGGTAGGTATAGGTATATTACGTTGTTGCTTTTATAATCCTGTCAGGGGGGGTGATTAAGATTTATGACAAATGGTGGTTTGGATTTCAGTCACCACCACCACCCATTGAGTGGGGTATTTAAGAGTTTATTATGGAAAAGGAATGATGGTTGGCAAGGACGAAAGTGGGTAGGATTGTATGATGTTTAAAGGTTTTTAAATTCGCTTCAGGCAAGGCAGTTGATTGAATCTGTTTTGCTTATTATGCAAACAGGTTTGGGGTTCCTAGATATGATAAATACTTTTTGTTAATTGATTTTGTTTTTCTAAGACAAGTTCTAAGAAATGTGGGGTGTAAAATATTAAGAGGCTTAACTTTCAAATAATGGTATGCGTTTGTTTTATGTAGATATAGTTAGGTATGAATGATTTTTGTATATGATATCTATGTAACAGTGTCAGAACAGCTTAGCTTGGAGCTGTAGCTAGAAAACAAAGTATTAACACTTCCAAAGCATAAATTGTATATTATTTAATTTATTTTTTACAATTAGAAACTGCAACTTCATTTGACAGTTTAACATTCAAGGTTGGATGTTTGAATGTTGTGGAACGAGGGCGAACCATGATCAACTTTACATCGATGAGTCGTTCCAACTTTGACTACACATACATTTTGATTATTTTATCAGGCACTGGTAACTATCGGGCTCTGGTCTCATCCAACCAGATTTGAATTGCTAAACTTATAAGTACGGATGTTGATAACAAATGAAAAAAAGCAACATGACTGCCAGACTTAGGCAAAAACTAACAATCCGCAACAAGGCCAAATTCGATAACAAAATTCTTATATACACTCACGCTCTGACGGAGCAAACAAATTAATTAGCGCAAGACAGCTTCAAAGAGCTTCTTGACAAAACTTATAAGCAACTAACGAAGTACGAAGTTAAAATCGTGTTGGGAGATTTTAAAGCAAAGATAGGAAGAGAAGATATCCTTAGCAGTAATGCGGATGCCCAACATTTTAATGTCGAAAGACAGCAATTGCAAGAGACCGTCAAGTCCTTCGCAGAACCCCATACCACTATCATCTAATATCGCAGAACAATGGGGAAGATGCCGACAGCCCATTTGATCATCAACTTATGTGTACTTACCTAGGGGCTAAAATTGTCTCAGGCACCCAACTTGTTGCAGCCAAGATAATAATGCGGATGCCCAACATTTTAATGTCGAAAGACAGCAATTTCAAGAGACCGTCCAGTCCTTCGCAGAACCCCATACCACTATCATCTAATATCGCAGAACAATGGCGAAGATGTCGACAGCCCATTTGATCATCAACTGATGTGCTAGGTTTCACGCGCCCACCAGCAAGAATCCTGTGGTTTGAGAAGAATGCCGACAGATGCTCGCCACCAAAAATGAGACTTACAAGGCAAAGCTGATGATAAAGACGAAAGCTGCCATAGAGCATTATAGGCAAAGAAGGGAGAGATCACCGGCTCTTCAGATAGAAGAAAATAGAGCAAGCTATTGAAGAGATAGAGAGCTGCCACTCCAGGAAAGATGTTCGCAAGTTTCACCAAAGTGTAAAACGTCAGAAGAAAGGATACAAGGCGCGAACGGAATCCTGTCGAGATGTACAACGAAATATCGTAGTTAAGACAAAGTTGATACTGCGGATATGGACGTTTTTGCAATCTTCGACTTCTTCAGACTGTTTAACGGCGATGACGTACAATATCCCGCTATCAGAAAGAACTAACCATTCTGACCAATGACTGCGAAAGCTACCAACTACCCGACCTAAGTGAAGTGAGGATAGCAATATTTAAGCTCAAGCTAA
This sequence comes from Rhingia campestris, assembly GCA_932526625.1. Lineage (NCBI taxonomy): Eukaryota > Metazoa > Arthropoda > Insecta > Diptera > Syrphidae > Rhingia > Rhingia campestris. The sequence continues at coordinate 51,787,947 of OW052185.1, forward strand.
ACAAGGCTGTTAGAATGACGGCTTCCCGCCAAGGTTTATAAAGCTGGTGTATATGATTTGGTAAGTAACATCCACCAACTCATAAGCAAAATTTGGTCGGATGAAAGTATTCCTGGAGAATGGAACCTCAGAATCGTTTGTCTGATCCACAAAAAAGGAGGCACTCTGAACTGCTCCAACTACATAGGCACAATACCCTATCTGTCGTAATATGTGAACGCCTGAAACCGTTTACCAACATCCTAATTAGACCTTATCAGTGTCATTTAAGGCCAGGAAAGTCCGAAACTTATCAAATCTTCACACTTCAGCAGATCCTGGAAAAATCCCAAGCAGTTCAAATCGATACCCTCAACCTATTCGATACCAAAAACGGATTTAGGTACTGCCATGTAACTTCCTTAACATCATTCATGAGAAACTAATGCAAAACTGCCAACTCCAGATTCAGAATCACCCACAAATCGGTGCAACTACTGGCATACGCCGACGATATACAAATTAATGATCGGACTCAACGTGATAGCCAAGTTTGCTGGTACATATAGAGAAGGAAGAAGGAAGAAGATTTAGCAGTAAATGAGGATAAGACTAAGTATATGCTACCAAGTCATAAGGACACACAACATCGACGACGAATTGGACAGAACATCAACATTGACAGATTTAACTTTGAGGTAGAACGGAACTTTGCATACCTTGGTTTCGATATTAACTCTGACAACAACATTTCGCCAGAAATTGAATCAAGAAATTCTCTGATCAGTTACTTTGATCTAAGAAGGCAATTTATTAGTAAAGCACTCACACGAACTACTAAGAAGATCCTATATAAGACTCTGATGATCCCAGTCCTACGGCGCTGAAGCATGGACCATATCAAGGGTGGATGAAGGAATCCTTGGTCGTTTTGAGTTGGTGCCGTTTGCGTTGATGAACGATAGAGACAAAGATTCTACCTTGGGCTTTACGAGCTATACAGCGACATAGACCTGTTCGCATAAGCGCCAGTCCCAGCCAGACATTAGACGTAGACATCGCCAACTGGACCCAATGGTAAGTAATCATTACGCCTAAGCTAGAATGAGTTTTAATGTTACTTGATAGCTTTATGGATTAATTGACTAATGAACTTAAAACATGTGGAGCTTAATGTGCACTGCCTTGCCGTAATAATATTTTACCCCAATAATAACTGTAGCGGAAAAACGGACCCAAATGATGCAAATGCAACGAAGTGAAAATGCCGCTTATGACTACAAAAAAATCAGAGGTTTTGAACCAAACCCCCATTAAGTCAAAATTTGCACTTCACGTTTTTTTTACATTTTTTTTACATATGGTTTCCTCTCATATTTATGAATCATTCGATATTGCAAATAGATCGTATTAACCAAAAATAAGATAAAACTGTCCCACCCATCCCCGGACACAGGTCATGGCCGTAGCCAGATCTAATTACGATTTGGCACAAAAATGACTTAATGGCTTAATTAAACTGAAACCTAATAGATGTCATATTGTAAATAAAACGGTTGACAATCAGATTTAGTATCTCAATTCTAGCGAATCATGAGGTTTACAATCATAGCTATTCTGATCATTCAGCTAGGAGTGGCAAAAGTAAAGCTAACAATTCATTTTACGACATCGTCTGAGCGAATATTCTTATTTCTTCCCTTAGTGTCATCTAAGTGTTAAAATAGAAAAATTTGATTGCATTGTCCATGATCGAAAAGTGCTTTCAAATCTAACCTGCTGGGTGAAACCATACAATCGAACCAACACCCTACTGAATCTGAGGGCCTATATAGCCGAAGAATTAGATAGTTTATATGTAAGTATGTACAATCCCAAAGAACGGCTATTTTTTTGAAATTTTTTTATCACTTCCAGCTACTGGCCACGTTATATAAGAAAGCCGAGATCAACTATAGAAGATTTCTGGTTAATATAACTGTGGATTGTTGTTTATTTTTCGCAAGCAAAAGTTCTTCAGCGTATTTCAGAATCGTTGCCCCGATGGTATTGCCATATACAAATTTTAATCACACTTGTCCCTATTCTGTAGGCCTTAATGAAATTTGGTAACATACGAGCCGCTTTACTGAGATGCCATTTCTCCTTTGCAGGGTTATATAATCGTCAAGGATATGCTGGTGGATGCTTTGAAGATTCCACCGCTCTGGCCAACAGGAAGTTATAGACTGGACATTAAACCAATGAGCAAAGGTGGACATTTATATATATCGATGGAGGTGTTTTTTTCTGTATTTGAAAAAATCCGTTTAAGTTGAATAAAACTTCGGATCTTGTGAGATTGGAAGGGTCAGCGTTGATATATCAAAGTGAAACCAAACCTAGCTTCTCCCTTCATTAGTGTGTATTTTAATTACTGCCACAAAAAAAAACGGTAAATTTGCGAAGCTTCTCATGACAGTATTACTCTTGAAGGGTTATCAGACTTTCGCATGTGGGACATTGGAATAGAAACTTAGGTGTTATGTTTTATCACGTTTTAAGATTTGAACCACCAGACCAGTGCACGCACAGCGCATCTTATCAATCACTCCCAAAAGCCAACCCTACAAGGATGCCCTTTCCCCTAGTGAAGCGCCAGATAATGACACCATTACTAAGAAAACCCATGAAACACTTCGCTGCTAAAGATTTCACCAACCGCTTTCACTTTAATGGCCGCCCTTTTGAGCGTTTAAGCGTTGTCGGAGGAGAAAATGTTAGGCAAACCTTTCCTCGCTATAACTCGTCTTATTGACAGCTAAGTAAGTAATGACTATCACCAACTTACAGCTGTACAAGTAAAAACCAAAATATTAACCTTCGTTTCCTCATTGTGGGCGGTATAAAGTGGGCCGACGAGTGGGCTAAAGTGGGCTACTTCAAAGGATCTGGCTGTCTTCAGCAGCAGTGTCAACGTGTAAAAGAAAGTTGATTTTAGGTTACTCAAAGGACAGGCATTTGGTAAGATTATAGGAATAACGTCGTCTACTGATTCAACAAATTGTAGCAACATTACACAACCGGAAAATGCCAGCATCATCCAGAAGAGAAGAGGTTTGTGTTCCAACAAGGTCGAAGACCAAAAGATAGATTTTCCGACCTTACTAACATAGTTAATTGCGCTTCAGTCCGGAATGAACCTGAACCTCAACCAACATGACTCTCCACTTAGCCTGTTCCTCTGCTAACTGCCTCCAGTTGCGGACTGCATGTTTTGTTGCGGTCGGTTTCTACTTGTGCGCGCTACTTAATGAGAGGTATTCCTCTGCTGCGTCCGACGTCTGGCTGGGAATCGAAGCTCTACATGTCCTAGCCATCTTAGACGTCCAATGCGGAGTCTTTGACTAAGGGTATGTAGCTGTACAGCTAGTATAGCTCGTGGTTCAATTTTCGTCTCCATAGTCCGTCGACGGAAACGGGACCGAAGTTTTTTGAAAAAAAAATTCTCTCAAACGACCAAGGATTTCTTTATCCTCTTTTGATACGGTAGAGCCGTAGAGCGCCGTAGAGCAGGACTATGGTGATCATGGTCTTTTATTGGGTCTCCTAAGCAGTTCGAAAAAGACGTTTACTACTAAATAGCTTTCTTAGCCCGGAGAAACGATGGTTGGCAAGAGTAATTCTTCGTTTAATTTCTGACGATATGTTGTTGTCAGAGTTAAAAGCTGAGCCGAAGTATAGATAAATACCCGTACAAAGTTATATCTGTTTCTGGTAACGCTCAGTTAAATTCGTTGATGTTGTTCCTTTTGACTTAACAGGTTACCTCTCTACAAATGATGTCAATATCGTTGGCCCTGCTAGTAGCTGCACCGATTTATGGATAATTCTGCCTTTAGTTTTGGCTGGGAAGTTTTGCACAATCCTCTCTAGAATGATTTTAAAAAGGTCACATGAGAGTGGGTCACCCTGCTAAATCCTTTTGTTGGTATCGAATACTTCGGTGAGGTCGTAGCCGACCCTGATGGAGCAGCGAGAATTCTCTATTGTTATCCTGCACAGACGGACAAGTTTAGGTGGAAGATACGGCTCGATAAATGCTGTCGTATGTAAAAGGTGGTGGGTTCGATTTGGTTTTCTGTTTTTTTTATTTTTTCAGAATCTGCCAAAGTGCGTGTGATAAACGTTTTCAAAGTTTACATATTACGCCAGATAGGATTTTGTAGGCGATTTTGAGGAGACTTTAGCGTAGTTGGCGCAGTTAAGAGGGTCTCCTTTTTTGAAGATCGAGCAAACCTTCCCTTTGTCAGGTATACTTTAATCCGACAAAATTTGGCTAATGAGTTGTGAATGTTATTTCAGCGGGAAGGTCGTCATTTCCGGCAGCCTTTAAAGTTTAAGCTTAAATATTAATTTTCTCACTTCACTTCACTTCGGGTGGTTGGTATTTTTCGCGGTCGTCACCAATATTGAATTGTTCGTTCTGCCTGACAAGAGGAAATTCTTCGTTATCGCCGTTAAACAGTCTGCAGAAGTGGTTCTTCCATATCGTCAACAATGACTGTGTCTCGATCTTTCCTTGTTTATCTTGATAAGATTCTGTTTGTGCAGAATGATGTTTTACGCTTACACTCTGGTAAAATATGCAAACTCCTGGAGTTAAGTGTAGATATTTTGCCAGGATAACTCAGTCTCCATCCACCATCTTGTACCTAGAACATATTTTTCTATGATAATTAAAAAAATCTAAGATAGACGGAGATGATCGTTTACCACAAGAAGTAGGTTATTAATGAACACTCTGTCGAAAGGAATTACATAGTTTCCAAGCATAAGGTTCTTAGAAGGGGTATGTGGTTTCTTGTTTCTCCGATCTACGCTGTACCCATCTACAAGATCGGATGTACCCATCTACAAGATCGGAACTTTTATTTAATTTAAACCGCGTGAGAGTATTTCAATTACAGAAAAATATACCCCCACCGACATATTTAAATGTCCGTCTTTATTCATTGGCTGGACGTCCATTCTGTAGCTACCAGTTGGCCACATCAGTGGAATCCTAATAGTATTCACCAGCATATCATTGATGATTATTTTCCCCTGAGGAAGATAAAGATTCTCAGTAAAGTGGCTGACATGTCATAAATATTCACAAGGACTTACAAAATACGGACAAGTGTGATTAAAATTTGAATATGACATTACTTTTGGGGCAATGATTTTGAAATACGCAGAAGCACTATGTTTTGCGCAATTTAAACACCAATCCACAGTTGTATTGACCAAAAAATGTCTATAAGTGATCACGGTTTTTTTTATATAACGTGACTAATAGCTGAAAGTGAGCCAAGATTGTTAGAGAACGTCTTAATTGTCTTATGTAATCCGATTGTTCTATTGTAGGTCTTCAGCCAGCAGGATAGATTTTGAAACACTTTCGGATCATGAACAATGCAAATAATTTTTTCTAATTTATTCTAAGAAGAGTCACTCTTTAAGGATGTGAAAAATAGGTGTTAGTGTTACATTTGCAACTGCCAGCGGAATGAGTAGAAAAGCTATGATTGGCCGAATGAAATGAAGTCCCATGATGTGGTATAACTGAGATGCAAAATCTCAGTGCCCTGGTTTTCTTCTGAGCATGACCTCTATTAATTTTTAATTTAAACGATCGTACTATATATCTATCTAATTCGGAAATTTATTTTTTATGTTGGCGATTGTTTTTTTAATTTTGTCATTTTTGTTCCTGATCGTAGATAGATCGGGGATCTCTAAACTGTTTTTACTTGCTTCTATATGGTAACAGTACGTTTTTTGGAAGCTATTCGAACTCGAGATTTTAATCGAATCTGGAATAAGGATGATATGATAGACGGTCCGGAAAATTGCATGTGAGAATTGTGTCTGCATTTTTTATATTGGAAATATGGTATCAAAGCTAATGGCTTTTTTATTTGTACAAAATAAAAATAAAAACTTTTGGCGCAACAGGCTCGTTAGTACCGAACCCGAACCTTCTGCACGACAGTTCATCGCACTAACCATCGCGCCACTGAACGCGTTCAGTGCAGCGGTTCTTAAAAAATTGACACTTTAGAAATATTTAAAGATTTATTGAATTAAGAAAATTCAGCGATCGATGACATAGAAAGCTGCCACTGTTGGATTGATGCTCGCAAGTTTTATCAAAATTTCAATGCAGGGACACAAGCACTGAACAGAATCCTGTCGCGATGAACAAATTGATATCGCTGTGGAGTCACAGTCGATGCATAGAGTATAGAAACGTCCGGCTGTCAGACAGAAGGAACCATTCAATATGTTAGAAGTGAGGATATCAATTTCTAAACTTAAGCTTAACAAGACTGCCGGAAATGAAGGCCTCTTATGATTTTATATGTTACATTCACCAAATAAGCAAAAATTATGATATTATCACTGCAATTGAATTTGCATTGCTTTCCCGATTCACAAAAAAGGAGACTTTCTTAGCTGCGCCGTCTACAAGGCCAGGAATGTAAACAACTGATCAAATCTTCACACTTCGGCATCCTGGAGAATACCCAAGAAATCCTAATCTAAACCCTCCACCTCATCAATTTCAAAGCCGTACATAGCCATGTCTTGATTTGTTGTACCGCCTTAACTCCGTATAAGCAGAATAGCTATAGAACCCACAAAATCCAAATAAATTTAGATAAAACCATCAAAGCTATATTCGAGAAACACAAACCTTCAAAAAGCTATTCTAGCCAACAAAAAATCATTATACCTACAACGGAATACATCATAAAATCTGGATACACCATCAAATCTGATTACGTCATCCCATCCAACACAATCATCTTCATCTTGCAGCATCTCACTAAAATATAACCTTTTCAAAGTAGGTACAGTTTTTGTTATACAACCACAAACGACGGAGGCGTTTCCGATATCATCTCATTTTAAAAATGTCATTCCAGAGGGAGCAATTCCAATTCCAAAAATACTTCTTCAATACACTTACCACATACACATCGAAAACTCAATCAAATCTACCTGTTTTGATTCAAGCTTCATTTACAGACCCCAGACGTCAGATACACACCTATTGATACAAACCGCACTCCATAATACATTTATGACAGACCAAAGGAAAGCCAGCCACGGATCTGCTGTCATTTCAACATTCGGAGGAAAATAAAAATAAGTGCTATTCCTGTTTTAAAAGCCGGAAGTGGGTTATTTCATGTTTTTTTTCGACCGTAAAATGGAAATGTCAGATCAGCCAGAGCAGAACTTAAAAAATACATCCAGCCATGTAAGTCGAGGGTTTAAATCTATAAGCGCGAGCATTAGTTATTGAAAAAAACAATATAAAATTCAATATTTTGAAAAAAAAAAAAATATAAACATTGAAAAAAATTATGAAATTATGGACTCTTTGGCTTTTAGTATCTACTGTCCCTATTCCAAAACGAACACAGTACAAAATGCTTATATGTATGTGTTTTCTAATTTTTGAAAAAATTAAAAAAAAAATCGATAACAACTTCTTTTTTCGATTTTGTAACAAACTTACCACTGTTTACCAGCTACAGATACACTTCCCAGACATATTCCTGACACACACAAGCTATCACGGAAAACCCACCCCAATAACAATTCTGTTTTTGGAGTGCGTCTAGACGTCTACCAGCTGCAGCATATCTCACACACAATACCCGCAGACTTCAACCAGAAGGTGTATAGGGTGGTCCAAAAGTCGTTTTCCTACAGAAATATATCTGAAATAACTTTTGAACGAAATGAAATAAATTAAAAATAAAGTTTTATTTTATGGACATTTTTTTTAAACATTATGTATGGATAATCATATCGGTTAATTGGTCACCATTAGAATGCGTGTACTTAAGGACTCTTTTGGTGACACTTCCCATTTGAAGTATTGCCGGCGTAATTTGAGCGATTTTTGTGCGAATGTTGAGTTTATTAATGTAAACCCTTTCCTTTAGGAAACCTAATAAAAAAATCCGGAGCCGACAGATTAGGCAATCGCGGCGGCCGCGACATTTAAATTCACTACTTTTTTTTGAGATAGTGCAATTCGAAACCAAAGCAGATCAGCATTGTTGTCTGCTTGCACAAGTGGAAAAAGAAAGTCCTGAAGCATTGTTCTGTAGCTGCTGGAATAAACTGTAACATTAGCATTCGCATCATTTAAAATAGAAATATGGCCCATTAATCTTACGCGAGGTTATTCTACACCAAATAAAAATCTGCAGCATTGCAGATAAAATTGTGCTTCGTCGGTCATTATAAAAATTCCCAAAATTTCTTCGCCATATTAAGTACAGTTCTGCAGTACTCCATACGTTTTCTGGGTCACCAGGATGTAGCTGTTGGACCAACTGGATCTTGTAAGGGTATAGCTGCATATCTTTCCTCAAAATCCGATGGCCTAATTATATTGAATGTCGTCGTGTCGATGTTTCAGAATCAGTTGCAACATTTTTCGTAAGGTCCTGGATGTTGTCGATCGATTGTACAAAACGAGGCCAATTTTGTTCAAATTTGACCACACTGCACGAATATTGATTGCTGTTGCAACATTTCTAACGCTTTTAAATTCCCGGTAGGCACGTTGAGTACAAACTGTTGACTGGCTATTTTCAAAAAATAATTTAACAATTTGTGTTCATTATGTGAACCCTTCGGGTTAGGGGTCAGAATATACCCGAGGTAAGGCATGCCTGTCGTAGAAGGCGACTAAAATCCACTCCCCGTATACCGAGTGTAAAGCGTATACAAACAACAAATATGCAATGAGTACAACAAAAAGATTTAAAACCCCAGGTGGCAATTCAGTTTCACTGGAAAATCCAACCTCTACGTAGGTCGGCTCTACGGATTCTGGGGAGAGCCAATTATTGCAAATGTGTAACCCTTTCGGGAAAAGTTCAAGGGTAACGAGGTCGCCTACATCTGGATCTCACAAAAATATATGTGTCTTAAGGAGCTCGACAACACCAGTGTCGGCCCACGAAAAGCGAGACTGAATGAAAAATTAGAGCCTAAAGGAAGGAAACGACGTTCTTCGAACAAGGCTTAACAATGTCGAACTGCTCTGCGAAGAGCTTCGTAAAGAAATTCTAAATCTAAAGGAAGAAAATATGACTCTGAAGAGTTCATTTAAAATACCTAATGAGCCAAAACAAAGTTAAAACGGCCCCGTGAATTCGGAATACCACACGGATGAAGAAGAACTCAGTCGCGAAACTGACTGGATCTTAAAGAAAAGACCAGTAAAAAAGAGGAAAGCTGTATCCTCTCCTGAAGTAATGAACCGCGAAAAAGAGATTATTAATAAAGCGAAACAGCTAAAACAACGTCCCCCACCGCCAATTAATGTGATCGGTATTGGCGTCTTTAACAAGTTGCATACCTTGCCATTATCGGGATACCAAGTAACTTCGCTAAGAAAAAATACATGGAAAGTCTGCGTTAGAGACCCTGAAAGTTACCGTCTATTATCTCGCAAGCTTAATACCGATAAAATAGAATGGTATTCCTTTGAAAATAAATCTGAAAGGCCTTTACGCGTTGTAGCTAGAGGGTTACATGCGTCGTGCTTAAAGGATGACATTGTAAACGATCTGAAAAACAGGCAATATAAAGTCATAGATGCCGTTAACATTGTCAAGCGAGACCAAAAGCAAAAAGATGGCGAAGGAAATGTGATAAAACGCGGTCTTCCTTTATTTATACTCACTTTCGATAGAACAGTTTGAACAAAATTTATAAAATAAAAACAATACTTAATATTGTTGTAAAAATGCGTAAGGATTCCAAACTAGTTCCCCAGTGCAAGCGCTGCCAAGGATACAATCATACGCAAAGCTATTGTCAAAAAGAACCGCGGTGTGTAAAATGTGCCGGAAATCATCTGACGATAGATTGTATGTCAGATTAGAAAACTCCTGCTATCTGCATTAACTGTAAAGGCCTTCCGGCAAATTATCGCGGCTGCGAAGTAGCTAAAGAGTTGCAAAAAAGACGGACGGAATTGAATAGTATTAATTCACAAAAATTAAATTTAAACAAGCAAAAGCCTAAAATTCCGATTAAAAATATGTCGAAGACAAAGCAGGCCATAATCGAAATACCTAAATTTTCACAAACTACGCGGTCATCAGATATCCGTTCGGATCTTGTATATCCAAAACCAAATGAACAAACGTATGCTCAATAACGCCCAAAAAAAATCTCACCTGACCCAGTTTCAAATGTATTTTCGATTATTCTTTCAAAACTTGAGGAACAAAGCAAAACGAATAAACTTATTTTTGACAGGCTCGTTAAGCTCGAAAATAGTATTCGCAATAGAAGTACCCCACCTTTAACATGATTAGATTGCTTAAAATTCTTACGTGGAATGCCAATGGCCTTTGGCAAAAACTTGGAGAACTTGAATTATTTATGCAGGAAAAAGATATAGACATCTGTTTAATATCCGAAACTCACGCAAAGAGTAATTCGAACTTAAAAATTAAAGGTTACCTCGACTATCTTGCTCTACATCCATCGAATAAGGCTAGAGGTGGAGCATCACTATATATAAAAGAGTGTATCGAACATTCGATTGATCTTAAATTAGAAATCGAAACAATGCAAGTTAGCTTTATACAATTCAAAAGCAGGCAATCCTTTCTGACGATATCGTCTATTTACTGCCCACCACGATGCAAGGTTGAGAAAATTGACTTTGAAAACTTCCCATGGACAACTTTTTGTCATCGGAGGGGACTTTAATGCAAAACATACATTCTGAGGATCTAGATGCATACCACAGAAAGGTAGGATGCTTAATGATGTAGGTGGAAAATACAATACCGAAATTTCATTCTACGGGAAAACCAACTTACTGGCCATCTGATGTTAGAAAAATACCGGATTTGATCGATTTTTTCCTTGTAAAAGGTCTGCCGTCTAATCGAATCAAAGTTGAAGAATGCTTTGATCTTTCCTCTGATCATTCTCCAGTCATTTTAACAACGAGCGAGTCACTGATTATAAATGAAAAATCACCCAGATTAACAAACGGGAAAACCAACTGGGAAGGTTTCAAAAACGATATTGAAAATAATATCCGACTGGGTGTATCGCTTAGAACACTTGGAACTCGAAGTCACGGTTGACTCCTTTATCGATACCATCCAAAAAGCAGCATGGAATAATACTCCTCAAAAGAACAAAATTGTGAGCTATAGTAAAATTAATTACCCCCGAGAAATACAAGATTTAGTAAGACAAAAAAGAAAAGCTCGTAAGAGATGCAGCAATCAGATTAGAATACATACCATGACAGTGGAAAGTCACGGAAGTGATTATGGTTCTAAAACCAGGAAAATCACCAAATGAAATAAAATCCTACAGGCCTATTTCACTTTTTCCAATAATTTCAAAAGTTTTTGAACGGATATTACTCGGTCGCTTACACCCCATAATTGAACAGAAACGTCTTTTACCTGACCATCAATTTGGGTTTAGAAGTAAACATTCAACGGTGGACCAAGTACATCGAATTACAGATGTAATTGAGAAAGCTTTCGAAGAAAAGAAAATTTGTTCAGCCGTATTTCTTGACGTGTCGCAAGCTTTTGACAAGGTGTGGCACAAAGGCCTTACGTATAAACTAAGTCAAGTTCTGCCAGAACAATTATATTAAATCCTCGTGTCGTATCTTGAGCATAGACTCTTCCGCGTGAAACCTGGAAGCGAATATTCCGAGTTCAAAGAAATAATGGCAGGTGTACCGCAAGGAATCGTCCTTGGACCAATCCTGTACCTCCTATTCACTCGTGATATCCCACAAACAAACAATACAATAGTTGCAACGTTTGCTGACGATACTGCTATACAGCAGTTGGCACAACAATAGAGGAAACAAATATCAAATTACAAAACGCTCTTAACGAGGTTAATAAATTTACTAAATCCTGGCGGATTGCACTTAATGAGAGCAAATCGATCCATGTAGATTTTTCGTATTAACGGACAAACAATTTGCCTGTATTTCTAAATACGGTTCGAGTCCCGTTTGCAAATGAAGCGAAATATCTCGGTATGACACTCGATGCAAAATTAAAATGGAAGTCGCATGTAAAAAAGAAATGCGAAGAACTTAAGAATAAATACAGAGGACTATACTGATTGCTCGGAAAATATTCGAAGCTTAACCTTGATAACAAGCTGCTATTGTACAAGCAAGTGCTAAAACCAGTTTGGACATATGGTATACAAATATGGGGTTGTACCAATGAAACTTTTGAAAACAAAATGTTAAGATCATTCGTCAATGCGCCGTGGTACGTTAGGAACGAAGATCTACGCAGAGATCTGGGTATTCCCGCGGTTAAAGATTAAACAAAAAATTTTGCACGAAAACATAAAAAAACGTTTATTAGGACACGTTAACACAACAGTCCTCCAAATTCTTGACGAAAAAAATATATTGCGGCGTCTTCAAAGAACTAAACCCTTAGATTTGGCCCGATAATAACAAACCGCGCTATAAATTGCGGAAAAAGAACAAACTCTCAAAGGAAAGTTACCTGCCAAACATATTATATATACTCTTGATAAAAAAAAATTGCTAGATAAGTCGAATACTTAGTTGCAATAGAGATACAAAATGGGTGGTGGTTTTAGTGAGTAAAAATCTCACACTACTTTGGGCACGTGCTCATCGTGTCTACGAAGTTTTCCACCAACCCACGGAAAAAAAATTATGTGATTCATTGTGTTCATAATCTCCCAAGCCTTATGCCTGAAACGAAAATATCTATAAATTAAAGATTTATTCATTTTTTAAATAGGAAAGAGACTTTTGGGACACCCTGTATAAACAGGACAAACAAGACATACAAAAAACCATTTAAAAGATGATCGGTGCAGCAATGTCGTCGTATGATACAATTGTATCAATTTAAGGGCGACAGAGGAAGAATTCCCAAGATGGAGTCAAAGGTGCGTTTACAGACCCAGTTAGGATGTAGATACATTGTACATAGTGAAAACCCAATTTGAACTGCTTGACATATTCGAACAGGTCATTAGAAATATCGACGGTAAGTCAGGCCACTTGAACAGAGAGATTATTCGAAAGGCCAACGACAGCGCTCAATCCTGTAGACTGTAGAGGATACTGATGGCCTCGTGTCCAATAGGTATCAAATAAATTGGAACTCACCTTTCAGTTTGGGGGTTGTTATTATCTACCACATAAAAAATAAGTAAGTTATAAGACAGACAACAGTCTCGGATAATAGGACAACTCAAATATCAACCAGACCTGGAGTAGACGTTCTAGCTCTGGTTAGTAAACGACTAACGAGTAAGAACTTAGAACTTACGCATGCTGTGCACCCCGGGTTCAACTCAAAAACTTGAATATGTCCTCGCTCGGTACAGGGGATCCAGGAAATACGTTGGAGAGGATCAGGAATATGTACACACCAAAAACCATGCAACATTATTACAGATGGCACCCAAGGCTGCACATATTAGGATGCGGACTCGTTGTTGGATCGCCTGGCCGCATCGGAGCAGCATCTGATAGCATCAGCCTTATATGTGCGCACGCCCCTACCGATTGGACTGAAGGCACTATGAACGAGGAATTTTACGACCCCCACAAAGAATCCACAAAGCAATTTGGAGATCTCCTGATGCTACCTTGAGCCAAAAATATAAGTTTTTAAAAAATGTATATTTCGAGACTGGAGTTATTGACAGTGGAGCCCAAACTACTTGGTCGATGTGACTGAAATTTCGGCTATGGATTTTTTTGGTGGTCCCCCATGTTTTGGAATTGGAGTTCTAGCTGAGAAATGAACGGTACATCCCAAATTTTTAAAATGCGATTATCTTGAAAACGACTTTAACGATGTTGATAAAATATTAGAAGGCTATAATCCACTGTGCGAATCATTGAACCATTTTATCCTTAAACATCCCCAAGGAGTTGACGTGCCTAAAACTGAATGGGGATGAAATATAGAAAATGATATTATTACCACATCTTATTCAGACAGTTCATCTCAATGCTTTATAACGGGTGATCCAGGAATGTGTTTCCTGCACTTCGCTCAACTTATGCTCAACATAATCGGCCTACTGAGCGTACTATTCGCAACACCATCACCCATTTTGAGACCCAGCATTCATTATTGGATAATATTCGACCGAATAGACCACGTCCAGCACGCTGTGAAGAAAATATAGCGGCCGTAGCTAAGAATTATGAAATTATGCCGGTGCGAACGTAACCGTCAGTGGCGACCGTTATCGTGCCATGATAACCGACTATTTGATGCCTGAAATTGAAGCTCGTGATCTCGGCGACATTTGGTTTCAGCAAGACGGCGCCACTTCCCACACATCGCATCAATCAATGGACTTATTGAGAGAACATTTCGGTGAGCACATAATTTCACGTTTTGGGCCGGTCGATTGGCCACCAAGATCGTGTGATCACACCGTTAGACTTTTTCCTGTGGGGATATGTAAAGTCAAAAGCTTATGCCGACAAACCCGCTTCGATTCAGGCCTTGGAGGAAAACATCACGCGTGTCATTCGCCAGTTACCAGTCGAAATGCTCGAACGAGTGATCGAAAATTGGACTCAACGGATGGACCATCTGCGACGTAGCAACGGCCAACATTTGATAGACATAATCTTCAAAAAATAAATGCCAAAGAATGTTCTTTCAAATGATAATAAACATTGTCTATTAAATTTGAATTTTCTGTGTGTTTTTCTTTAAAAAAGTAGGGAACCTCGAAATGGATCACCCTTGTATCAAATCGTTTTTTATAAGAAAACGCCCCGCAAAAGGTGGCCTGGGGTAAAACTGATCTGTAGATGAAATGTTTTTATTAATATTACCAATGTTTTTGCTTCGAAAGTTTTTTCGAAGTTGTTTAAAATTTGACCGAAAATTGTTACCGCCAAAGAGTGGGCGGGGCAAAAAAACTTCAAACATTCATTTGGTCAGTTTCGTCGGACAAAGAGTCTTTAAACCAAATTTGATCACTATAGCCCAAAATTTAATTCAATATACCTCTATGGGATAGTTTATCAAACGAGTAGTCGGTGCACGACTGGGTTGTATGCAACTTTCTCTTTCACATAGAGGTATGTCTTAGATCAAATGCCAAGCATGAGAGTATTTTGTGATTTTCTGTTTTGGCCAAAACTGAAAATTCTGTTAAGGAATAATTCGGCCAAGTAATAGTAGTATACATATAAATTAAATTTTATTCAATTTGAAAAAATAGATTGCGAGATATTCCATTTTTTATATGCCCTGAATGCAAAAATCCGTTACATGGATTTTCTCGAAAAAAAACTGGGTATGCAGTTATGTTGCTTATATTTATAAGAACGGTTGATTTTTTAAGAGTTACTTTTTTTAGGTTGGCAGCACTGGTTAGTAATGGCATCCAAACGTCATCTGTCAAAGTGAAAAGTTTTCAGTATAGTCTGCCATTTAATAATGAAAAGATTTACAAACAAGCAGCGATTGCAAATTATTGAAATTTATTATCAAAATTCGTGCTCTGTGAAAAATGTGCACCGTTTGTTACGACCATGTTATGGTCGTCATAATCGACCTGGTGAATCAACAAATCGTGCTGTTATCACCAAATTTACTTTGTTGGACAATTAACCATTGACTCGTATGCGTACATAGAACATTGCGTTCCGAAGAGAATATTGCAGCCGTAGTGTCCAATGTTAATGAAGATCTCGTGAAATGTCAATTCGTCGCCGTTCTCAGCAATTGGGCATGTGTAACTCAACCACATGGGACATTTTACGTGTCGATTTGGGTTTGAAAGCCTATAAAATTCAACTTGTGCAAGAATTGAAGCCGAATGACCTACGACAACGTCTAATTTTTGGTGAATGAGCCTTAGAACACTTACTACTCACTTAAGTGGCGCTAGAGTCCGGGATGAACCTGGGCCTCAACCAACATGCCTCTCCAATTAGCCCGGTCCTTAGCTAACTGCATCCAGTTGCGCACTCCAAGTTGGTTGAGGTCAGTTTCTACTTGTGCGCGCCACTTAAGGCGAGGTCTTCCTCTACTACGTCCGACGTCTGGCTGGAAATCGAAGACTCTGCGAGCCGGGGTATTGGTGTCCATTCGTTCTACATGTCCTAGCCATCTTGAACGTCCAATGCGGAGTTTTTTGACTAGGGGTATGACGCTGTACAGCTCGTATAGTTCGTGGTTGAATCTTCGTCTCCATAGCCCGTCAACGCAAACGGGACCGAAGATTTTCCGAACATGTTTTCTCTCTAATCGACCAAGGATTTCTTCATCCGCTTTTGATACGGTCCATGCTTCAGCGCCGTAGAGCAGGACTGGGATGATCAGGGTCTTATATAGGATCTCCTTAGTAGTTCGAGTGAGGGCTTTACTACTAAATTGCCTTCTTAGCCCGAAGAAACAGCGATTGGCAAGAGTAATTCTTCGTTTGATTTCTGACGAGATGTTGTTGTCAGAGTTAATAGCGGAGCCGAGGTAGACAAAGTCCCGTACTACCTCAAAGTTATATCTGTCAATGGTGACGTTCTGTCCAATTCGTCGATGTTGTGTGTCCTTTCGTGTTGACAGCATATACTTAGTCTATATACTTAGTCTTTCCCTCATTCACTACTAAACCCATTTTTGCCGCTTCCTTCTCTATAGTTGCAAAGGTGGCTTTGACATCACGTTGATCCTACCAATGATGTCAATATCGTCGGCGTATGCTAGTAGTTGCACTGATTTTGGCTCGGGATATTTGCACCAATATTTGATATAGCGCATCGCCTTGCCTTAATCCTTTTTTGGTATCGAATGTGTCGGTGAGGTCGTTTCCGACCCTGATGGTGCAGCGAGAATTCTACAAACGGACGAGTTTGGACGGTATACGTATATATATATAGTTCGTCTCTATAAATGCTGTCGTATGCGGCTTTGAAATCGATAAATAGGTGGTGGGTATCGATTTGGACTTCTTGGGTTTTTTCCAGGATCTGCCGAAGTGTGAAAATTTGATCGATTGTGGACTTTCCTGGCCTAAACCCACACTGATAAAGACCGATCAGGTTGTTGGTAAACGTTTTCAGGCGTTCACATATTATGGCAGATAGGATCTTGTAGGCGATGTTGAGCAGACTTATGCCTCTGTAGTTGGCGCAGCTCAGAGGGTCTCCTTTTTGTGGATCGGGCAAACGATGCTGAGGTTCCATTCTTCAGGCATGCTTTCAACCGACCAGATTTGGCTTATGAGTTGGTGGATGTTACTTACCAAGTCATCTCCGCCAGCTTTATAAAGCCCAGCGGGAAGGCCGTCATTTCCTGCGGCCTTATTAAGCTTGAGTATAGATATTGCTATCCTCACTTCACTTAGGTCGGGTGGTTGGCAGTTTTCGCTGTCGTTGCCAATATTAAATGGTTCGTTCTGCCTGACAGCGGAATGTTGTTCGTCATCGCCGTTTAACAGTCTGCAGAAGTGGTTCTTCCATATCCTCAGCATCGACTGTGTCTCAACTACGATATTTCCTTGTTCATCTCGACACGATTCTGTTCGAGCCTTGTATCCTTGGCTTTGACGTTTTACACTTTGGTAAAACTTGCGAACATCGTTCCTGGAGTGGCACCTCACTATATCCTCGATCGCGCGCTTTTCTTGCTCTTTTTTCTTCTTTCTGAAAAGCCGATGTTCTTCCCTTCTTCTCTGCCTATAGAGCTCAATGGCAGATCTCGTCTTCACCTGCAGCTTAGCCTTGTAGCCACGCTCTTGGCTGCGAGCATCTGTCGGCATTCCTCATCAAACCAGGGGTTTCTTGCTGGTGGGCGCGAGAAACCTAGCACATCAGTTGCGGCTGATCTAATGGCTTGTTGGCATCGTTGCCATTGTTCTTCGACATTAGATGCTGGTGGTGTGTTGTGAGTCGAGAGGTTAAGGGAAACGCATTGCGCGAAGGTCTTGGCGGTCTCTGGCGATTGCAGACTTTCGACATTTAATTTTTTCACAGTATTTCTGTTTTTTTTGTGGCGTGGTGGATATCCGTATCTTTACCTTGGCTACAACAATGTAGTGGTCCGAGTCGATGTTAGCCCCTCGGAATGTTCGGACATCCAAAATACTGGATGCGTAAGAGGCACGCATCACATTGCGATAGACGCAATGTGATGCGTGCCAATTTGGTTGACTGTTCGTTGATCTGGAGACCGCCATGTCCCCTTATGGATATCGAGGTGAAGAAACCGTATATTTTCCGACAGTACTGGTAAAGAAGTCTTCTCTTCCTTCCTTTGCGTTTAAATCTCCCAGCACGATTTTAACATCGTACTTTTTTAGTCGCTCATTGGTTTTGTCGATTAGCTCGTAGAAGCAATCCTTAGTTATATCATCTTTTTCCTCCGTCGGAGCATGAGCGCATATAAGGCTTATGTTGGCGAATTTGGACTTGATGCGGATTGTTACAATGCGTTCGCTAATGTCTCGGAAACATAAGACTTCTAGTTTAGGGCTTCCGCTAGTTGTTCGCCTGCACCTCTCCTGTTTAATGTTCTCACATTCCAGGTGCAGATACGAACTTCGTTGTCCTTTTTTCGTTTAGCATGGTCGTCAACAATAATATCAGTCCTTTCCGAGGCTATTGATTGCTTCGTAACATATGCTTTTTTTTCGTGGATGGGTAGTTAACCCAAAGCACAACCCCCAACCTGGAGGGCCAGGCCCTTGTTTTGACCTAGGACAGCGGGCCGGAAAAAATACCTGGACTTAGAACAGGTCCTTTTCTCAGAACAACTTAATCGTCGGAACTTTTAGAAAATTACACTTAAAATTATAAAAATCTTAAAAATCAAATAGTTTTTCTTAGCAAAAGCGGATTTGTTCAAAGTCCGTATCACGCACAATTCACTTCTACATTCCGATAAAGTTTGTTTGAATCGTGACATACCTTTTATATCGTTTTTGTTTCGAATTTAAGCTGGAAAATGGATATAGTTCTTTACGCCATTTTTGGGCGATTTTAAATTATGACAAATCGATAAAAATATAAAAATGTCAAATCACACAAAGCTATTCCTAAGTGCGAGCGACGTTTTTCACTGTTTAAAAATCCTTATACTTTGCCTGATCCTGAAAGAAAAACAAAAAGTCCAAATCGATACCCACCACTTATTCATCGATTTCAAATGACAAAAATGTGTCCAACACTAAATGGAGGTAATGTGATGTCAGCAAGAAAGAAACAGAACTTCGACGAATTGGACAGAACGTCACCACCGACAGCTAGTAAGGGACTTTGACTACGATATATACTGTCAGAAATAAATCGAAGAAGTACTCTTGTCAACTGCTGTTTCTTCGGCCGGCAATTTAGTAATACAGAACTCACCCGAACAAATAAAGATATCATATAAAGAACCTGATCATCCCAGCATCAAAAGCGGCTGAAGAAATCCTTGGTCATTTTCAGCAAACAATTTTAAAGAAAATCTTCGGTTCCATTATATCGACGGATTATAAAGAACTCTACCAAGAACTTAACAACCTCTACAGATACAGAGGCCCGAACTCCCAATGGGACGTGTGGAGCCACTGAACACCAATAGTCCAGACGTCGCGTCGGACGTAATAGAGGAAAACCTCGCTTTAAGGCGCGCACAAATAGAAACCGACCGTACCAATATGAAGGCGCAACTGGAGGCAATTAGCTTCAAACCGGGGTAATTGAAGAGGTATGTTTGTGGATGTCCAGGTTCAGTCCGGAGTGTAGCTTCGCTTAAGTAAGTTACTATGTGCCCCTCGCCGCTAGTATCTTCTGATGACTACATCCCTTGGCGCAACCATGAAACTGTGCGACTGATAAACTGACGAGACAACGCTTTAAAAATGTTAATAGAACACATCTTGATAGGCATGGATTTCGTCTAGGAATTCTCTGCAATGAGCTCTGTAGAAGGTGAGAAACAGAACACTTCCTAGGCATCTGTCCCGATCTCTCTTATATAAGAAAATTTTATCTGATGATAATCATTTCGAAGCAATGCGAATGTTAACACAATGGACATGTCTATGGCATAAGTCGACATCTTCATTTAACTAAGGATCAATATAAAAAAAAAACTTACTAAGCTGCGTCATTTATTTTGTGTACAAAACCTCAGAAGCAATTATATCCTTTTTAATGAAATATTTATTTATTTTAATTTGACTCAAGGAAAACAAATTTATTTTTTTTATAATTTTTCTTTCACTATTCCAAAGAGCTGGACAGTTATGATATTCCTTTCCTCTTCGAATGCTAACATGTCAAGGCGATAAGTTCCCACCAGCCAATTTGTTGGCATTTTATCTTCATTCAATAGCAAGTCCTTTACAAGGACTTGTCCCTATCAAACAAAAATTAATAAATCACAAAAAAAAAAAACACATTTCACATGAACTCACATAATAAGGACAACTATGATTCAAATTGGAAGAGGACAGATATATCGGAGCGAAGAGTCGCAAATACGCGCTGGCACGGTTCCTGGCAAAAAACTCGCAATAATTATCGGTCGCATTAACCAGGAAGGGTCTATAGTTGATGACGGTTCTTTTGTACAGTTGACTGTTGACCTGGAAAAGTAAAGTTTTTGTAAAGTTGTGTTTTCTTAATAAGGGCGGCTTTCACTAACCCATTTATTCAACCAGAATATCCCAGAATAGTTGAATAAATAAGTTGGATCAAGTTTTCGTCTTACAAATAGTTTGTCAATCTGTCGAACTATATTGCCGCTCATGTTCAACAGTCTAGCAGTCCGATTTAAGAGCTTCACCGAACAGCTTACATTCTGTATTGTAATTGGATCATGAACGATGCAATTGACTTTTTTTAATTCGATTACAATATCGCACTAGAATAAAATAAACCATGACAGCAAATAGGTGACAGAATCAAAAGCCTATGTTTACCTTGACGAAGAGAAAGCTGACAAATATAATGCCAATGACCACAGAACGACTGTTGATCGTTACAGCTATGATTGAGGGGCACATCATTTGGCTTTCGATTATTTGTAACATAGCCCCTAATTCCTACAGTAAGACTCAATTAGATTTAGATGAAAACGTTTATACCTATCGTAAAATGCGATCATCTTTCGTTCTATTTATCAGCGTTTGTCTGAGTTCAAGTGTAACAGATGATCGATAAAAATTTAAATTTGACGAATATAGCTAAATGGAAGAGAGCAATTTTGGACACAAAAATATTGAATCATTAAAAGAGGCACGCGATTTGGATGATGAAGTTTGATAGTTTACACGCATGAATTTGCATTCCCTTCACAGCTTTACACCCCGAAAATTTTACACCACCCTCTCCATAGGGGTCGATTGGTGGTGTCCCGGTTTTGTACCACCGCTACCGTGACGCGCGTGACAAGCGGCTAATCCGCGACGGGTTTGTCGACAGTGCTCCGGAGCTCCTCCGCTTTAGCACGGCGATATCGGATCGAGATAAAACGGATGCTGAAAGGCAGCGCACCGAATTCTGGTGGCTACAAGAGGGAAGTAATTCTGCACTTCCTCTAGACTTTGCGGGCTTTTAGTCCACTCATTAGCTTCTCAAAAATTAAATTTTTAGTACAAGGTCTTGGGCGGGGATTGTGCACCATATTGGGGTACAGTATGGCTGGTTGCATGCTGCCTGTGGACCAACAACTCGATTAGGATGGCGACCCCTCGGGCATATGCAGCGAGGGCTCGCCACCCAGATTATAATTAAGTTAGTTTTTAAGTAGTTAAGTAGCAATAAGTAGTTAAGTAGTAATAAGTAGTTAAGTAGTGTTAAGTAGTTAAGTAGTCTTAAGTTTTTATATAAAATAAAAAATGTCGCAAATCAAAGTTTTTTTTAAATTTTCTTTGAAAATTAAAATATATTTTAAAAAATAAAAAAAGAGAAATTTAAGCCGAAAGGCAAAATATAAAATATAATCCGTTAGATATAAGCTTGCAGCGCCCGCTAAGGGCCGTAATAATTAGTAAAATAAATATGTTATCGATAAGTTAGATTTAAGCATTTTTGTCTAGTGGTAAGCTAATATTTTAAGAAAATAAAAAATGAGTTTAAAATTAAAAAAAAAAGGGGTCGATTGGTATGATCATTCGAACATTTTTGACTTTCGGAAAGCAAATTTTTAAAGGCTCTTAGGATGTATATTCTATTCTTACTTCTTTACTCAAGTGGCGCTACAATCCGGAATGACCCTAGTCCTTAACCAACATGACTTTCCAATAAGTCTGGTACTAAGCTAACTGTCTTTATATGCGCTCACGCTCGGACGAAGGGAAAAGATTGTATAGCGAAAGACTGTTTCTACGAGCTTTGCGACAACCCCAATTTGCGACTACAGAAGTAAGATGTTAAAATCGTGCTGGAAGATTTTAAAGCAAAGGTGGGAAGAGAAGACATCTTTAGCAGTATTGTCGAAAAAAACAGCCTACACGACAACACGTCTGCCAACGGATTTGGGCTAATATGCTTCGCTACGGAATGAAATGCCACTATAGCCAGCACACGGTTTCCTCACCGCAATATCCAAAAGGGGACATGGCGGTCTCCAGATCAACGAACAGTCAACCAAATTGATCTCATTGCCATAGACAAGAGGCACGCATCCAGTATTTTCGATGTCCATTGTTGCAGCCCAGGTTAGATTGCGGATATCCACCACGCCGCAGAAAATCAGAAATACTGCGCAAAAATTTAATGTCGAAAGACTGTAATTACAAGATACCGCCAAGCTTTATCCCTTAACCTCTCGCATTTTATATCGAAGAACAAGAGTAACGATGTCCACAAAGCATTAGATCATCCACAACGTATGTGCTATGTTTCTCGTGCCCACCAGCATGAAACCCAGGGTTTGACGAAGAATGCCGACGGATTATCGCAGCCAAGAACGAGGCCTATGTGGAGACGTGAGCTGCCATTTGGCTCTATAGACAAAGGAGGAGAAAAAACACCGGCTTTTCAGAGAGAAGAAAAAATATCAGTGCCACTCCAGACTTTTAAACTGCGATGACGAACAATATTCCGCTATTAGTTAGAACGAACCATTAAATATTTTCGACGACAGCGAAAAACTACCAACCACCCGACCTAAGTGAAGTGAGGCAAGCAATATCTAAACTTAAACTAAACCCTCTGAACTGCGCCAACCACAGAGGGAGAAGTCATAAACCATCTATCAAGAACCTAATCGGTCCTTATCAGTGTGGTTTTGGTCCAGGAAGGTCCACAACCGATCAAATCTTTACACTTTGCAGATCCTGGAAAAAAACGATTTTAAAACTGCTTACGACAGCATTTATAGAGACGAACTATACAGAGCCATGTCTAGTTTTGGTATACCGTCTGTGCAGGACGATGATGGAAGATTCTTGCTGCTACACCAGGGTTGGCAACGATTTCACCCAAACATTCGATACCATCCCAGTATTGCTCTACAGCGCTGTAGCATGAATGATGAAATCATTGGTCGTTTTAAGAGAAAAATTATTTGAAAAATCTTCGCTCCCGTTTGCGTTGACAGGCTATGGAGACGTAGATTCAACCATGAACTATACAAGCTATATAACGACCGTAGTAGAAAAAAACTCCGCATTTGGCATTTCAGATGGCTAGAACATTTAGAGTGAATGGACACCAATGCTGCGGCCTTAACAAACTTGAAGTGCCTAACTGGATGCAGTTAGCTAAGGTCCGGACCAATTGGAGAGGCATGTTGGTTGAGGCCCAGGTTCATTCATTATGGATATCAAAGTGCTGGCTATAGTGACATTCAGTTCTCCGCAGCAAAGTTTATTAGCATAGCTCGTTGCCAGACGTGGTATCGTGTAGGCTGTGCTTTTCCGCAATTCTAACAAAGATGTCATTTGCTATATGTATGTTAAAATCTCCCTGGGTCACTATTTTGTTCAGGAGCTCGTAGAAACAACCCTTTTTTTTTAAAAAAAAAATCTGACTTGCCTAATTAGTAAGATGCACATCGACCTAAAAGATTGTGCTTGCCGTCAGATGTTTTTTAGGTTAGTAGCGCTTCTACTTTCCTAATGTAGCTGATAATACGTTCAGCAGAAGATTTTCTTAGTTCTTCGGGACTTAATAATTCCCTGAAGAAAGATTCCCTTCTCATACCGTAAAGGGCCGGGCATTCACATATGATATGTTCGGCTGTTTCGTCTTCTTCTAGACATAGTCTGCACTCCGGTGAGTCGACTAGATGCATTTTGTTTAGGTGATATCGCAGACCGTGATGGCCAGTTAGGTAGCCTACAAAGTTTTTGATATCGTGCCTGCGAAGATTTAGTATCTTATTGGCATCTGCTTTGAAGGGCTGAATAGCTCTTTTGGCCTGTCTTAGGCCTGGGATGTTTTCCCAGTATGAAAAACATTTGTTTTGTTCCCAGTTTTTTATAACCAGATTTATGGCTGATTTGGGGATTGCACAGAAGGGTTCAGGTCCAATGAAGGGGGTTTCCGAAGCTTTTCTAGCTAGTTCATCAGCTTTTTCGTTACCTTCAATACACTTATGTCCGGGGACCCACCATAGTCTGGTTTTGTTCCTGGAACTGAAGTGTTTGGATGGTATTGAAGCAGTGTAGTACTGATTTGGAGTCAATTTGGGGATTGCACAGAAGGGTTCAGGTCCAATGAAGGGGATTTCCGAACCCTTTCTAGCTAGTTCATCAGCTTTTTCGTTACCTTCAATCCCCTTATGTCCGGGGACCCACCATAGTCTGGTTTGTTCCTGGAACTGAAGTGTTTGGAGGGAATTGAAGCAGTGTAGTACTGATTTGGAGTCAATAATGTGTGAGCTAAGGGCTTTTATAGCTGCTTGACTGTCCGTGAATATATAGATGTTTGCGCCTTTAATACCTGAGTTGTGTATTAGGTTTGCGCATTCTTTTATGGCATGGAGCTCAGCTTGGAATACACTAGGGTTTTTTTCCCATAGTTATTGAAGAAACAATCCTTAGCAATGTCTTAATTTTCCTTCGTCGGATCTTGAGCGTATATATTAAGGCTTATGTTGGCCTTGATCGGATTTGTTAGGAATTTGCAATTGACTTCGAAGCATAAGACTTCTTGTCTTGTCAGCATACTAAGTTTTTGGTAAAAGGTCGAAAACTGCATTTTTTTTTTTCGAAAATTAATGAATGGAATTAGTTGACAAAATTATTTAAATAAACTTGACGAAAAAAAGTAATCAACAGTTTTTTGCTTTACAATTTTTTTAAAGAAATAAATTACTTAGACCTGTCTTTTCTAAAACAAATAACACTAAAATAAGGACTGTTTTTGGTCAACATTTTTTGAATATTTTTTTTCTCAAGAACTTCTCGAACGATTTTTATTAAATTTCATAGTTAAGCTAGTCTGAACGAATTTAATAAATCGACTTACTTAATTTTGTTCCTAAAAATGATTGCTATGGAATGGTAGATGCCCATTATAATATATTTGGTATATCTAATATAACAAAATTTTCTCAAAACAACTTAATCGTCTGAACTTTCACTTAAGATTATAAAAATTAATTTAAACAGCAAATCGTTTTTTTTATCAAAAGTGTATTTGTTCAAACTTTTATTTTAATTTTATTTAATATTACACATATTAAAATATTTTTTAGTGCCTTGTGCCCATGATACAACTAAACAGATATCGTATATTTGTCTCGCTCTACGCACATCTACATATCTATATCTATTGTATTTGTATCATGCCTATGGTGGTCGATTCAGTTTATCTGTAACCTCTAAAAATAGTTGCATTGTAATAAGTTGTTCATTATTTGCAACTGTCAGGATGTCCATGCGATATTCACCTTTTGGCCAGAATCTTGGCAAATTATTCGGGCCTAATGGTAGATCAGTAATATGCACATGACCCTACAAAAACAGAAATTAACAATACTCAATATTGAGTCAAAAGTTTTAAAATTTCACAACTCAACTTACAATATACGGACATTTGTGATTTAAATTGGTGTAGTTTAGATAGATGTCCGTCAAAAATCTTATATAACTACCACCCTTGCCTCTGGCAAAAAACTGACAATAGTCCTCTGTCACGTTGACAAGATATTGCCGGTACTTTAAATTTCGTTTTTGAAAAAGCTGAATGTTAATCTTTATCAAGGGAAAACAAATGG
The DNA here is from genome assembly GCA_932526625.1 of Rhingia campestris. Taxonomy (NCBI): domain Eukaryota; kingdom Metazoa; phylum Arthropoda; class Insecta; order Diptera; family Syrphidae; genus Rhingia; species Rhingia campestris. The sequence continues at coordinate 51,814,178 of OW052185.1, forward strand.
GTTATCACATTATTCAAATCAAATGCTAAACAGAAGCTTACCACAACCTTATCCACAATTTGAACAAGATCACCTCTCATATTCATTACACTTGTAGTGCGATTGGTTGGTCTCGCCCAGCAGCTGACATTTTGTATTGCGATCGGATCGTGAACAATGCAAGTGCTTCGTTGGATTTTACAAACGATTTCTGCCTAAGTAAGGACATTATATTAGTTGGTCGGATGGTTTATAAGGACGATGTGTCTTGATTACATTGCTTGAGACCAGACAAATGGTTGCAAATAAAAACCAATGGAACTGGATCGTTTTGATCGTCATTATGCGAGCAATTGCTGAAGACTAACTGTTTAAATGGGTATTCGATTATTCAGGCATCTGTAATTACATAGATCAGCTACTTTTGAAGTTTTTAACAATCGGGTGGATCAGTAATTTAGAAGCTTATCGTAATTGCAATCGCAATTACTTGGTGCGTTAACGGCTAAAAACAAATTTGGGATGCTCAGTTAGCTAGAGTTGAAGCATTTTCGAAATGCTGCGGTTATACAAGGCGCAGAAGTTGTGACAGTACGGGTAACTGAACTCAGCGTTGCGTCAAATTTGACATTTCAGACAAAAATATAGTTTCAATTCATTCCAGTCTTTTATAACGTACTTTTAATGTGATGCGGTTTATACAAGGTGGACCAAAAGAAGTCATCCGATGTTGTTTCGCTCTCATTTTTTTTCTAATTGAAAAACTTCGATTCTGTTTTTTTGATTATGTTTATTTAACCTTTAGAATTTTATTGGTCAAGTGAAGAGGATGATATCGGCCAAATGGGTGCCGTCACAATTGATTGCCATACGGGCTCGTTTTATGACATTTTTCATAACTTCGGCGAGAACTTCGGGCGACAGTTTCTCGCACTCGTGTCGAATGTTGTCCTTGAGGACTTCTAGGGTCTAAGGCTTGTTCACTCGGGACTTTAAAAAATCTTAGAAAAGTCTGGAACGGTTAATTCGGGGGATCTTGTGGGCCAGTGCAAATCGCCAAAATGAGAGATGAGGCGACCCGGGAACACCGATCTCAGAATATCGGTTGTGGCTCGCGCAGTGTGTGCCGTTGCTCCGTCCTGTTGCAAAAAAAACTTGGTTAACATGGCCCCTTTAGCTCGCACCGTCCACTGTTGTCGTTTGATAAGCGACGTTCTCGAAAAAAATGGCTCGATGACTCCTCCAGCGTGAACAGCGCACGATGAGCGGGTGTAATGGCTCCTCGTGCATTACTCATGGATTTTCGGTGCCCCAGAAGCGATAGTTTTGCTTGTTCACGTGCCCGCTGAGGTGGAAATGATCCTCATCGCTCGACAGCTCGACAACCTCGGCAACAGCGACGATATTCTCGGCACAACGGGCGCTCCGGGGCCGATCACTCTTGGCAACGTCTTGTGTGGTCCCATACTCTTCAAGGTTGGTGGCCAAACGGTGCAGTCTTTGCGCAGTCGGTGTCGGACGGTCGGGAAATCGGCGACGGAATTCGCGCTGCGAGACACGATTATTCCGCGTTCTTGGGGAGTGTATCGCTCCATGACTTGTTCACTTGTATTCTACATCTGTCTAGTCCACAAATGTCAAAACAGATTTGACATTTCCGGCCATTTGCAAAAATAAAGCATCTTCCAATAGGGTGATCTCTTTTGGCCTACCTTGTAATATGAATAAACGTGTTAATATGTACATCAGCTTAATCATCTTGATGCAGTTTTGTTTGAAAATATAAAACATTTTGTTAGTAGATTTCAGCAAGGATCATTTAGTTTATTTATACTCATTACATACTCTTTATATTATTTAAGCTTATTGCATGACAGCAATAAAATTAACGCCCCGAGGGTAGCTGGGGTATGTCAATATTCCAAGTTTTCGTCATTTAAATAGTGAATACCCCTTGTTCGAATATGGATTCAGAAATGAATATACCCAACCAAACTTTTCAATTCGTAAGCGTGCAAGTGCTTTAGATGTGAATAGCCCAACTAACAATTATTCTTCTATAAGGCACAAACATTTAATTTCCACAAGCAATTATTTCTATAGGCCTTATATAGTACTTGTGCGCGGAGGTTGAGCGTTTTGGGAGTCGATTGTTTGCGCGAAGCTTGTTTAATTCATTATGCAAGAAAATTCACAAGCATAACCGAAATTATGATGGAGTAACTTCTGTAAGGTTGATTTTAAGCTTACGGAGCTGTGTGTACAAGGTACACATACCATACGTTAAGATTTTTCGGTAGAACTTCGCACGAAGTTAATCCGAAGCATAGCATGTATAGAGCTTACTAATAAAGGCTTAAAAAAGCTAAGGATAAAAGATCGGGAAAAAGGTGAAAAGATCGGGACAAGGTGAAAAGATCGGAAAAAAGTGAACAGATCGGGAACCTACCGGAGAATGAGTCAACACGATTCAAGTTCGTCGTTGTACTTACTCGTCTTTCATGTTCCAGAGTACAGTTTAGTGGATATCGTGTTGGACTACCGTGCGAGAGAACGCGAGTTCGAATCCCAGTGAGATATAAGTAATTGCATTGAATTCCATACTTTCACAAAAAAAAATATTGTTATTTTTCAACTTCGAAGCCTATAATTTGCTTCTGTAAGGCTAATTAAAAGTATTTAAAGAAGTCTTATAGAAGTAAATATCTTCCCAAAAGTGCGCCAAATGTTTTTCCATAAAATTCCCTACAAGTATTATTTTTGGAGCGGAAATAGCTTCGATAGTGCTTTATCGAAGCGCGAGATCATCGTTACATCGTATTTGAGCTAAAGAGCTAAAGCTGCATAGCTAATATATACAATTGGTGCGAGAATTAAAGCCTCAAGATGTCAGTCAGAGGTTAACTTACCTAATTTAACTGGCTCCCGACCCGTTGAAGGACTCTGTCTGAGATAAGGCAGCCCTCCATCTTCTTCGATCCTGGACACTTTGTAGCCGTGGTTCCAGCACAATATTGAAGAAATCGCATGATAGCGCATACGAATACGGTACATGTTTGAAAAAGTTCAGGTGAGCTGTTGCCAAACAACAAGGCTTAATTAGTTTTGATGGTATCCCGAATTCGGCCATTATCGCTTTACAAATCATACGTGGGATTGTTTTCTTTTTTTATTTTGTTCCGAACGGATAACTCGATAGGTATGCATTATTTAGCAGAGATATGCTTCGGTAATTGTGACTTGGGATCGCTGTTTGTTTTTGTTCAAACGTTAAGAAATTTTTAAAAAGTGTCTGCACAAGATAGTTAACTAACCTCAATATCTATATTTTGTCAATATAGCGTTTTTTTGGCACGCCCACTTTCTTTTTGGGGGCCTTTTTTGAGTAAAAAATGGTTCTCGGTACAATTTAAAGGAAATTCAAAAAACTTTCGATGCAAGTACTTCGGCTATATTATTACGAGCGTTTCGTTTACAGACTATTTTAACCCACTTTTACCATCCACACATTTTGAACTAGCATACATAAAAATAAGTAAACATTTTAACTACACCCTGTTTTAAGGGATACGTTATTTGATACGTTATAAGGTGAATGTTAGCTTCTTAACCGGAGTTCCGCTTCTATTTTGTTGTCCGCACATTGACCTTTCGCCTTATCCGCTACTATTTATATTCAACAGGCATGACTTATCCTTCGCGTTCCTATATAGCCTGATGTTCGAGTTATTTAGCAAAGGTTAAGTAGATTTGTCGATCCTAACTGGGACTACATATGTCACCACAGAATCCATCTTAAAAATTCTTCCCCTGCAATCCAAGAAAAACAAGTGCTGTCTTAGTCTAAAAAAAGAAGTAATTCCCTCCGCCATCAAGACCTTACAAATAGGTTAGTATACAATTTTCGAACCAAGTTGGGAAAGGCATCAACTAGGTGCCAACGCTATAACCGTCTAGGAGATAGAAGATTTGCTTTAGTAAAAAGTCACACTTCACATTGCATAGACACCAACCTACGTACGGAATTACGGATGGGTAGGATTAAGCGCAGCGATTGAAATTACACCTTTTGGTTTTTTTTTAACTTTCCGTCTGGCAAATTCGAGCAGAGTATTAAGTTAGCCATATCATTAAAATGTTTTCCACTAGGCTTGTTAAACTTTCAGATTCTTCAGAGATTGCAGTGGTTTGATGAGGAATGTCGACAGATGCTCGCAGCCAAGAATGAGGCCTACAAGGCTAAGCTGCAGGTGAAGACGAGAGCTGCCATTAAGCTCTATAGGCAAAAAAGAAGGAAGTACACGGATTTTCAGAAAGAAGAAAGAAGAGCATGAAAAGGGTCCTATTGAGGATATAGACAGGTGCCACTCCTGGAATGATGTTCTTGAGTTATACCAAAGTGTAAAACGTCAAAGAAAGAGATTCAAAGCTCGAACTGAATCCTGTCGCGATGAACAAGGAAAATCGTAGTTGAGACACAGTCGATACTGAGCATATGGAAGAACCACTTCTGCTGACTGTTAATCGTCGATGACCATACCATATTTCACTGTCAGGTTGAACGATCCATTAACTATTGGCGACGACAGCAAAAACTACCAACACCCGACCTAAGTGAAGTGAGGCTAGCAATATCTAGACTCAATCTTAAAAAGGATACCAGAAATGACGGCCTTCCCGCAGAGCTTTAAATAGCAGGCGGAAATGACTTGGGAAGAAATATTCACAACTCATATGCCAAATTTGGTCGAATAAAAGTATGCCTGAAGTCTAAAACCCCAGCATCGTTTGCCCGAAGTAAAGACCCTCTGAATTGCACCAACTATAAAGGCATAAGTCTAGGCAACATCGCCTGCAAGATCAGTGTGGTTTTAGGCCAGGAAAGTCCACAACTGATGAAACCTTGGCACTTCGGCTGAAAGAAATTCTTAAAAAATCTTTGATCCCGTTGGCGTTGACGGGCTATGAAGACGAAGATTCAACCACCCACTTTACGAGCTAAAAAGCGACATAGACCTGGCCTAAAAAGAACTCAACATTGGTAGTGTAAGATGGTTGGGATCGCAGAGTCTTTGATTCCCAGGCAGTCGTCGGACAAAATAGAGGAAGACCTCGGCTTAATTGGCGGGCACAAGTCAAAATCGACCTTAAACAATTTAGATGTATTTAGAGAGCAATGTTGGTTGAGGTCCACCAGGTTAATTCCATATTGTAGCGCTATTTTATGAAGTGAAAGTCTTCAGAAATTTTACTCCGCTCCCTCAGCTGAGATTTTTTGATTATGTCAAACAACACATCAGAGGAGAAAATTATCTGTCAAATGAAAGTTCCTTACCACACAGCATATAGTAAGGATGAATTATTTTCATGAAACGTCAAAAATACCCAGCTTTACTCTTTTTTTTATAATTTACTCGCACTCAGGGGGCTATGAATACCCTTTTAAATGTTTGACCACAGTACGAGCGTTTGAGAAGGGGAAGAAAGAGAATGATAGGAACGATTTTTGGATGTAGTGGAGACTTACTCCATGGGTGGTGTCCAAACTTACTTCGGGGAGTCACTTTTTTTTGTGTTCGTTGAATTTCAAGATGGTGTATACTTCTAGGAGGAACTACCGACCTTTTTTTTATTTCTTTGAATTAAAGTTTCATGGTTTTTGGCTGTGATTGAACGTGCAACCTTCCACTCAACAAGCGAACACATTACCACTACACCACGGCCACCCACAAAAGGAGTGAAGGGTTGGATCCAACGTCAGTCTCATTAAATTCAAAAAAGGCTCCGGTCCCTCAGACGAGGAATCACATTTAGAAGATCTTCGAAGGATGCGTATGTAATGTTATTATTAGCAATGTTTTGCCAAATGATGAAAACTTTTCTAATCTCCTCATTTGGATTTTTCACGTTTAACAATTTATTGATCCAATTCCAATGCCAATGGGTGTATAGAGGCGTTAACAGAGATTTGGAGATATTTGGTGTAGAGATATTAGTCTTCCACTTCATTAAAAAAAACAGTGCCTATTAACAGCCATGACTTAATGGGCGCTGCTTTTTTAATGAAATGGAAAACCACTATCTCTACACCTATAAACAAATCTCTTTTACAACACACACATTGGCCTTCGAAATTTGCATGCTTTTGTGAGGTTAAATCGATGAAATCGCTTAAAATTAATGGCCCATCCATAAATGAATCATTAACCATTTAATATCGCATTACATCCAAAACTTTATCTATAATGTCCAAAAATATTTGAAGTTTCAGCAGACAAAGTTACGATATCAACATCATCGGTTGTCTATTCCGGAACAAAAATGTTATCCCGAATCCTGCAAGTTATCACAGGACTTCTTCTCTGCCTTGGAGTTCCAATTTTCGCTCATGTAAATATTCGAAAGTGAAAAAACTATAACAGAAAATAACCATTTCTCATTTTTACAGCATCAAATCACCTCCAAGTTTACCAGATTTACATGTGATGTTTACGACAAGGTCCTAGTAGTAAATCATACATGTGGCGTAAAGCTAAATAATCGCAATACTACTTTAATCAATTTTAATGCTTCCATCACGCGCCCAATTGACAATATTATTGTATGTCCTTTGAAATTTTCAAATTATTTTTAAATATAATTTTTAAAAATTTTAGGGCGATATAAAACTTTTCAAAAAGTACAATACCTACAAACCGTTTCTGGTTGATGTTAAGGAAAACTTGTGTCACTTGCGTATGAAACATGTCCCTTTGCCGTATTTGAGGATATTATTCAAAATCATCGATCCATACACAAACTTTCAGCAACGTTGTCCACTGATGGTATTAGGCCCAGTCAATTGAGACAAAATATTTTTTGTTTTTAATTTTTCTTTTAGGGAAATATTTATATCAAGGATTTACCTATGGATGCGAGTAAACTCCGTGATATGTGGCCTGCCGGTGAATATCGTTTAGATATTCGGATGTCGGCTAACAATATAACATCAGCAGTCATGATGTTACAAATTTATGTAACTATTGTAGAAAACCTGTTGGCGTTTGGCTAAGAATTAAAAAAAAAATAATTCCGACACCACTCTGCAAAAACTTCCTCCAGACATTTGGAAGGGTTTTGAGTTGGATGATGTAATTCAAACATATTGTGGTCAGTTGGCGTTCTAATAAAAAACAATTTCGAAAATTTGTTGAAATGGGTTTTCCTTTTTTTGTTTTAGACAAAATGTGTCATTCTTTTAATAATTACACACAGACATGAATATTCTTTTTTTTAATTGCTGCTGCCGTTCGTAAGAAATAAACAAATGGATTTTTTTTAAAATCAATTCACAACATGTATATACAACTGGTTTTGAAGGATCAAACAAAATCGACGAATCCCAATCCTGTAAAGGATTGCTCTCGTCATCTCATGGAGCTTAGCCGTTTAGGGCTCGTTTTGGATGCGAGCATCGGTCGGCACTCTTCATCAAATCCATGGTTTCTTGCTGGTGAGTGGTGGGCGCAAGACGACTAGCACATCAGTTGCGGCTGTTCTAATGGCTTGTTGACATCGTTGCCATTGTTCTTCGAAATTAGATGCAGTCTACGAAGGACTTGATGGTCTCTTGCGATTGTTTTTCTAAATTAAATTTTTTTTCATGGTATTTCTGATTGGTTGAAGCGTGGTAGATATCCGCATTCTTACCTTGGCTGCAACAAGATAGTGGTTCGAGTCGATTTTAGCCCCTCAGAATTTTCGGACATCCAAAATTCTGGGTGCGTACCTCTTGTCTATTGATCAATGTGAGCAATTTGATTGGCCGTTCAATGATCTGGAGACTAATACGTCCTCTTATGAATATCAAGGTGAGAAAACCGTGTGCTGGCTTTAGTGGCATTTCGTTTCGCAGCAAAGTCAATTATCCTAAGTCGGTTGCCAGACGTGAAAGCTGTGTTTTCCGACAAAACTGCAAAAGATATCCTCATTGTGCTGGGAGATTTTAACGCAAAGGAAGCGTTAAAATCTCCCAGCACGATTTTAAGATCGTGCTTCGGAAGTCGCTCAAAAGTTTTGTCAATTAGCTCGTAGAAACATTCGTATTTAAGCGCATAAGGCGTATGTTGGCGAATTTGGCCTTGATGCGGATTATTATAATGAGTTCGCTTATGTCTTGAAAGCATATGACTTCTTGTCTAAGTCATCCCATCCCATCGTATTTCCTGGATGGCAGCTATGTCTGCTTTGCAGCAGTTCAGGGCTTCCGCTGGTTGTTCACCTGACCTCTCCTGTTTAATGTTCTAACATTCATGGTGCATTTTTTTATTTAGCAGGGTCGTCAACAAAAAAAACATTTTCCGAGGCTATTTGTTGCTTCGTAACAATGGTTTTTCCCTTTAGTGGGGTTAAACCAAAGCACAACCTCCAACCTGGAGGGCCAGTTCCAATTTATTAGATACCCTACTGTTTGAGAAAATGAGTGCGGCGAACGCGAGTGTATCTACGTTTGGATGATGCTGTTTTTGACAAATAAATTCCCAAATTGATTACTTTAATAATTTTTTAACATTTTTTTAATCAATGCCTTAAACTGTCTTTTTTGACACCTAGTAGAACACGCCAAATAAGTCCCTTAGGTAAGTTTAGGTTGCAGTGGCTGCACGTGATTCGCGTGCACACTTAGATCAGAGAAGTTACCTTGTGGTACCACATGGATCTGTCGACTATCCTAATATTCATTTTCCTAATTGACCAATTCAGAGCAGAAGAAGTTTCTGAAATTAGCCATTAGCCAGTTCGCCGGTTGATGTTTGGAAGATAGTCACCTCGCAACATTTGCCTTGTATTGGGTTCGGCTATAAGAACCATCGTCTTTCCCGCTATCCTTGGAACAGATGTGAACACTGCAACCTTCGCGGTTCATAGCTTTCCACAGTTGTCTACTTGGCTTGTATCAGGTTTTTTCCAAAGTTATTTTTGCCTTGGCTACGGTAGTGGTACTATGGTGAATGCGTCGAACTACCGCGCAGAAAGTCTGGGTTCGATTCCCAGCCGTAGCTGCACCTGAATGATTTTTTACTGGCCCTTCTCTCTCGAAGATCTGACAAATCATCCGAGTAAAGTCAATTGTCACGAAATGCTTATCTGAACTTAGCCATTTGGAGTCGGCATAAAACAGATGGTCCCGCTATCGTGCAAGAAGTACGCACGCACACATGAATGGTTGTGTTTTGTATATTTTTGGCTACGGCAGTGCTTTTGGGTTTACCCCCGAAGGTGATAGAAAAAGGTTTTTTGAGGACCATCTTCCCGTTTTTTGTTTCGCAATATTTTTTATGGATTTTGTTTTTTTTTTGTGCGTGTATTCATATTGGTTCTCACGAGTGTCGGAGAATGTCGGTACACCTATACAGAGATCGATATTGTGTAGTCAAGACTTGGTAATCAGGAGCTTAATACTTTTCAATGCACTGATACGATGTATTTACGTGATCTCACGAAGATACGCACTACGTTTGTCACGTTTACTATGTTTTGTTGTTTCAAGTTCAAACATCTCAAACCGAAGGTAAATAGCCACTCTATAACTTATATAATAAAATATGACTATTTTACAAAAATCTGCAATTTATTTTTAGTTTTACAAAATGTCTCCCATTACGATTCTCTTTCGCAACATTTAAAAGTATTTATTAGCATTGAACAAATTTTTTTTAAAATGTTCAACTTTAGTGAACATAAAAAACAATGTCATCAAAAATCGTGGCGAAATCCATGCTACAGGGAATCAACAAATCATGTTAATCATTTTCGTTAGTATACATTGCAGTGATAATCTTCATGACTTCTTCCGATTTGACAGGCAGGTTATTTATAAAGAATTACCCTCAAATTAAAAGAAATACATTTTTGTGTAAGCAACACTACATAAAACAAAAATAAATAACCTTTAGGATTTTTTCAATAATTTTAAACTTCCAATTGTTTTGTAGTAGTTTTGCTGTAGTGTCTTCTTACACAGATATCCTTAAGTTGTAGTATATTCAAGTTGAAGACAGTTGTTGTCCAATGAATGGGCTCCACTGAGCAGGAAATATTTGCTACGCCACTTGGATCATGCTGGATGCATTTCTTTTTCGTAAAACGTATGAAAATATCGCACTAAAAAAAATTGACATGTTTTCATTAAGTACATGAGTTAATTTGACTTTCCACTTTTGTAAGGATTACCGAGAATTGTACTACAAGTATGGTATGCTAACAAAAATATTATTTTATGTGCATATTTGCAAGTGATCACTGATAAAGCAATATAGAAACTAGAGCCTCAATAAAGTCAAGCGATTATTTCAAATGCTGAAACATAGGTTACCCATTCAAAATGGATTGAGCTAATTACTAAACGCGATTACTTATCAAGACTGGTAGTTAGCTAATCTCAGCACCAATTACCTTTGTTGAATTTATAATTTATATAATTGGAGATAGGGCAATGACAACATATAAATGTCCAAAATTGCTTTTTTGTTCCACTTTAAATAATCATAGCAAACAAAAATAAAACCGAAAGGAAAAAGTTAACAATTTTTCGGATTATTTTTCCACTTGCAAAAATTTATTTAAACCTAGCTTAGGAACACGTTAACAATTTTTTCGATAATTTGTTTAATTTAAATATCATCGCAAACATTTTTAAAACTGAGTCAAGGAACACTTTAACAATTTTTCTGATATAACTAACCACCTGCGTAAGGATTGCATAAACTAATCAACCAAATCATCTCCAGAAATGTTCAATTAAGTTAAGAAATTGCCATCAACACTAAAATAAATGATAGCACATCCTAGCTATCATTTATTTTAGTGTTGAAATTATTTGATATTTTCAGTGCAAACAAAAATAATGTGTTTCGTGAAATTTTAACTAAAATGTAAAGGGTCTTTCATTAAGATAATGTTTGAGTTAGAGTATGAAGTGGGGTGCTGATTGTATAGATTGATTAAATTATTGCTGAAATGGAGTAACGAATTGTGCTTTTGTTGACAGTAATAGCAACGCATTTGACTATTGCAATGTTCGCAATCGCTGATTCTTTTTACGTTGTTTAGCTCCGAGATGTCCATTTTCAAATATTTGTTGCATTTCCCCAATGACTGTTGGCTCTTGTTGCACACTTTGCAACTAAATTGTTCCTTTTGCTGATTTTTTTCGTGAAACGCTGCATTTGAGATGCTGGAATTTCTCAATCTCGGTCAAGGAGTCATTATTGCGAACTAGTGAGGAAAACGTTTTATAAAATGAATTCCCAATCTCGTAACTCCCGGCGAATGTTGGCAAGGCGATGTTCTGCAACCGGAATTCAGATGAAGATGCACTGATAGTTGGTTTCTTGTCCACTTCCTCCTTGTCCATTTCAGCCATCAGTTCCGTTTTGTACTGAATGTAGATATACTTCTCTGGCCATATCATAACCAGTGCTGCCACCTTTCTCCTTTAGCAGTAGATCTACTGCGCTTAGTCCAAAACGAAGATCTAGTGCGCAGCAAAACGAATCTACTCCTCTTTAAAGAATTTTGATAGTTACCCAAATTTATAGCTATAAACTCGTCCATCCAAATCACAAATTACGACTACAAACCAAGGTATGGTTGCAGTGTTAATGTAATTAATGATTATTCAATTATTATATTTTTGGGTAGCAGTAGCAAAACCAATGAGACGCCGGAAAATAGGACACCAGAAACAAATAAAAATGGAAATGCCTAGTTTTTTATGAACTCGAAAAATAAGTTATATAAGTTTCTTATGTATTAAATTTGATAAATAAAAGAAATAAACTTTTGCAAAGCGAATTTACCCAAGTTCATTTGCTTCATCAAGTAATGCACAATTTGTTCCTTAAAATACTTAAAAATGTTATAAAGCTTGGTGTGATAAGCGTAAATGCTAATGTTGAAGATTCTGCCCTGTAACGGACACTTTCCGATATGTGCTTTGGCATTCAATTTAAACAGTAATCTTAATCTTACTCCAAATGATTTTGTTGAACATGATTTAGTAGATATTAAAAATAATTTATTAACGTTTTACAAGTCACTATACAAGCAAATTACGAAAAAAATTACGACTGCTAGACTTAAATCAATATTACCAATTTTGGAAGAATTTCCATTTTCATCTGAAAATAATGAAGTGCTAAATATGCAATGGAGGTTTTTGTTAGGCAATAATGATATTGTTAACAAATACAATGACCCTTAAGAAAAAACAAAGTCTTAGTCAAAAGCAAGTATAATTAAAAACGATTTAGGTCAATTTGTGTTCGCAGAGCTATAAAAATGTATATTTTTTATGCTAACCATTCCATCTCAATTTTGTCAAAAAGGACAGGTTTCCTTTCCAATTTTGCCAAAAAGAATGTTTTTTTTCCTAAAGAAGGGTGAAAGGAGGATCGATTAATATATTTATCCGATCTGATGGCTAGTTGACATCGTCGCCATTGTTTTTCGACATTATGGTGAAATGGTATTAATTGAAAGATTAAGGGAAACGCGATTTGCAAAGGTGAAGTCATTTTCTTGCGATTCCACTCTTTCAGCACAATTTAAAAATCATACTTTGGAAGTCGCTCATAAGTTTGTCCAGGAGCTGGTAGAAACAGTCCTACGTCCTATGTCTGTTAGAAACAGTATGTCTTCAAGTCATACGACTTCTTGCTATCCTTACCTATAACAATTTCACATCCTTATTTCTGCTCAGCATAACATGGACCTAGTAAATGTCACAACTTTTGCCCGGCCCATTCAATCGTATTTCTTGGATGGCAGTTATGTCTGCTTAGTAGCAGCTTAAGCCTTTTGCTAGTTGTTCAGCTGCACGTCTTCTGTTCTCACATTTCAGGAAGATACGAACGTCATTGTTCTTTTTACATTTAGCATGGTCGTGTTTTCAGTCCTTCTGGTTGCTTCGTAACAATATGTGTTTTCCGTGATTGAATAGGCAACCCACAACCAGTAGATCTAACTTAAATTTATTAGATAAACCTAGACATAGGTTCATCAGTATCCAGTACCGAATTGAGCGATGCCGTTGGTCTTTTGGTTCCTAACCCTTGAAATTTCTGTACGTCCTATTGTCCAAAAATGTCAGACTTGCTCATGTTATTTTTTTAACATGATTCCAACTTGGAAATTCGACTTTTAACTTTTGGGGAGGATTTTTGATTTATGACTGAACTTTTTGGTCCAAAAATTAGGATCATCCTCCCAAAAGGTGGATAGATACGATAGTTGGTTATGCTCAATACCCCATAGCAGCACAGCTGCTGAAAGGAAATTTTTGCTAGTCACCTTGGTGAAAACTTTTCCTAGTTAATGCTGTTCCTAGTCCTTAACACTAATAACCTTCAAAATATTATTTTAGCCAAAGAGCTTACGGGCCCGAAAGAAAATTGTTGGTCTCCCTCAGATGGTGTCAAATCACACGATTTTGGTGGCCAATTGACAGGTCCATCCCGCGAAATTATGAGCTCATCGAATGTTTCCTTCAATAAATCGATTGTTGACGTTTCTGTCAAATTACGGAAAGGTTCGTTTTAATGTCGCTCCTGTAAAAAAAAAAGTATCAAGTTGCTATTTCTAACATCAAAAAGCCATAAAAGTGTGTTAAAAGTGTTGTTTAAAGACAAAAGAAACAATCTTAATAACCATATGTGAGTTGTAGACCTATAAGATTATTTTATTATATGCCTTTTACAAAATCAAAAATTATGATTTTTAAGAAGGGAGCAGGTAGAGAGTGCAGAAATGAAAAATGGCATCTCAACGGACAGCCCATTGAAATTGTGAAAACCTATAGATACCTCGGGGTGACAATAGCTAGTAATCTTAGTATGGAACCGCATCTAAAGGAAAGACTAATTAAAGCTAAAAGTGCTATATCGGCTACATGGAAAAAATGTTTTTCAAATCAACTAATTGACCACAGCGTAAAATACAAGGTCTTTCAAGTTGTATCAGAATCTGTTATGATGTACGCAGCGCAGTCTTGGGGATATTGCCAATATGAAACAGTAGAGAAACTCCTTAGATACTACATAAAACGATGCTTTAACTTACCAAGCACAACACCAAACTATATGATCAATATCGAAACAGGACTATCACCGCTTTTCATTAAATCATTAAAATTGCATGTTGATTATGTAATTAAAGTCTTAGAACTGTCGGACGATAGACTTCCAAAAATAATTGCAAAGAAGGTAGTAGAAAGAAATACGCTCTGGTATAAAAAACTCGAAGAGCTAGCAACCTACTGTAGATTCGAATGCAATTTAGCTTATGGAAATGAAAGATACCGTAAGGATGTGCTTGACAATCTTATTGCCAAAGTAGATGAACAATACAGAGCTGATTGCGTAAATATGGCTTCATCATCCGTTCACCGAGCTACGTACAGCGTTCTAAAACACAATCTGTCTGAAAAAAATTATTTCCACAATGACAACACCAAAGAACTAATTTCGGCTCTTTTTAAGATGAGAGGCGAACTAATACGCCTTAATTATATCCCACATCGTCCAGACCTACCAATTTATTGTAGTCTTTGCAACTTATCCGAGAGAGAAGACGTTTTACATTTCATCGGAAGATGCCCCATCCTTAAAGAAATAAGAAGATATTTTCTCGGAAACGACGTAAAATCTAAGGAAGAAATTATAACCTACCTAAACTGCGAAAGCGATGTAAAACAACTTTTTTATTTCTATAAAGCTGCAATTAATTACCGTACTAAAATTATTACTGAGAACTTCTAACTTTGTTAAAAAAAAAAAAAAAAATTAGTATGTCTACTACTTTTATGTTTTGCTTTTTTACATAGCTATCTTTAAATCGTTTTAAATTCAAGAATATAATATACATTAAAACAACTTGTTATTTGTTAAATCTCATGTCAATCAGGCAGAGGGCAAAGCCATGCTTAATGATTTTTGTAAAATAAATTTGTATTTTAAACAAGAAAACAATAAAAATCTAATCTAATCTAAATCTAATCTAAAATCTAATAAATCGATTGTGACACACCGCACTGTGGCATGTAGCGCCATCTTGTTGGAACCACATCTCATCCACATTCATGCCATCTAGTTCGGGAACAAAATAGTCGGTTATCATGGCATTATACCGGTTTCCATTAATGGTAAGTGACTCTCCATCATCATTTCGGAAGAAGTATGGCCCAATGTAGCCATACAACCAAAAATGAGTCTCATCACAGAACAAAATTTTGAGATGAAAATAAGCATCGAGATCAATCTCATTTTCGGCCCATACACCAAAATCACGACGCATTGCATGGTCTCGCGGCTTTAATTCGTGTACAAGCTGGATCTTGTAAGGTCGTAAGCCAAGATCTTTGCGCAAGGTCTTCCATAAAGTTGATGGACAAAGCTCCAATTGCTGTGCACGGTGGCGAATCGATTCATTCGGGTTCTCTTCAACACTTAGCTCTACAGCGGCAATTGTTTCTTCGATGCGCACTGTTCGACATCTCTGCGGATGCGTATTATCACATAGTGTAAACGTGGTGTGAAAACGATCCATGGTTAACCGAATTATTTGCTCTGATGGACGATTACGTCGACCATAAAATGGACGGAGCTTGCGGTAAACTTCGAGAACTGAACCATTATTTTCGAAATAAATTTGCACGATTTGAAAGCGTTGTTCATTTGTCAACCTGTTCGTGATGAAATGGCAAACCAAACTGAACATAAATGGCATTAGAGTTGCCCGATTTTACCACAAATTGAAAACTTTATAAATGATTATTAATTTACTCCAACAACTTGACAACTTCTTTTTTAAATCAAATGCAAACTACAAATTAAAAACAATTGTATTGGCTTGAATTAGTATCAAGACATTTATGAATGCAATTCGACTTCCTTTTTATGTCCACGTATGCAGCGGTCGATACGTTGAACCAAAGATTATGAATTCTATACAGATGACGCATTGAGAACAAAAAACAGAAACTTTTGCTCAGTAGCTTCACGGTACGGGCGGGCGGTGTGCATGAAAACACATGAAAAACATGAACAGAAACATATGCGGGCTGTGCCAGCACGACCCGCCAAATAACAATTTTTCTTATATGGAGTGCGTCATCTGAGATAGAATTCATAATCTTTGGTTGAACCCAATTTTCGATTACTTAACCGAATATTTCGATCGTACGGCCGCAATTTCTAGTTCGAAATTGATTTCAATGATTTAATGTAGTCCCATAAAAAAAAGTCTAGAATCGTAAAATCAAAAGATCTTGTCGGCCAATCTACGGGTCCGTTTCTCGAGATAACACGTTCACCGAACTGAGGCTTCAATAACTCGATTGTTGCACCCGCTGTGTGGCTTGTAGCACCGTCTTCTTAGAACCACTAATGTCCAACTCAATGACGTCACCGCTACCGGCATGAAAACCGCACCAAACAGTGACCTTTTGCGGGTGAAGTGCTGTTTCATGAAGCTCTTGAGGGTTCTCACCTATCCAGTAACGCATATTTTGCTTATCGACGAAGCTGTTTAACCAAAAAACTTCATACGAGTGGCTTTAATTCATGTGTCAGCTTGATATTTTAAGGGTGAACGTTACGCAAAATTCATCATAATGTGGTTTGGGAGAGGCCCAACTCTTGGGAACGCTTCTACAGCAGCAAAATTCATCGGCAAATCGTAGTCTCACTGGCAAGGCAACACCAAGTAGCGAATATTCTGAATATTTTGACATTGACGGTTCAAGAGTGCGTTCACACTGAAAGTTTGAAGTTATCAAGTCGCTAATGAAAGACCTTTTATTTTAAACGCAACAAAGCTGGCTTCAAATAATTTGGGACTACTGCATCCATTATACACATAATGTAACTGACATGTTAAATATATGTTTGATACCTTTGGGGTAATTCAGTTTTTAGCAACTTACACTTTTTGGGGACATTTATAATTAGAAGAGGATGGGATATGGATTGACTCACAATTGCTAGCTCAGTCGGTTTAGCCATGTCTGTCTATCTGACCGTCCGTCTGTCTTTGTGTCACCGATTTTCAGGCCTTCAATTTTCTTCTAGAGTGCAAAAATTTGGTATATGGACTTTCTGACCGACGAAGCAGAGCAAGTGTAAACAATTTCGAAATCTGCCCAAGGTAAAGGTTTTTGAAAAAGTGTCTTAATAACATATTTAAACAATCTCAACTTCTGTATTTCGTCCAAATAAAGTTTTTGCCACGCCCACTTTTTGATGGCGTTTTTAGTAAAAAACGTTTTTCGGTACAATTTTAAAATATTTGAAAAAACTTTTGATGTAAAACCATTGGAAATATTCGTCTATAGATCTATTTAGCCCACGCCTACTTCTTGGGGCGTTTTCTTAACAAAACTATTTGTATGCATTACCTCATAGCATATGCAATAGAAAAACGTCGTTTTATATCGACCATAAAAGATTTTGATCAAATGTGTAAACACAGGCTCAGTGGAGCGATGGATAGAGCGATGAACTGCCGCATAGAAGGTCTGGGTTCGATTTCCAGCCGTAGCAACACCTAAATGATTTTTCACTGGCCCTCCTCTCGTGATGACTGACAAATCATTCGAGTAGTATCATTTGTCAAGAATAGCTTATCTCAACTTAGCCGTTCGGAGTCGCCATAAAACAGGAGGTCCCGCCATCGTGCAAGAAGTACACACGCACACATGAATGGTTGTGAAAAAGCTAGGCCCTAGGTACTTACGAGCCTGTTGCGCCAAAAATTTATATTTTTTTGTGTGAAAACAGTGACAATGTCATATTCTAATTTCATCCCCATAAAGTTTTTAGCCACGCACACTTTTTGGGGATATAAGTTTTAAAGATAGGATGGGATGGGATAGGGTATTAAACGATCTGCACAGCGGATTGTAGCCTTCTCATATGTTTTATAATTTACACACGCTCAAAGTGTTTTATACCTTCATAGAGTTTTTATCGATTGTATCCTTTGTAGGATTTAAACACAGTGCCGGTATTTTGAACGGAAGAGGAAGGTGGAGAGAGATAGGTAAGATCTTGTTTGTAGTAGAGACTTACTACATGAATGGTGTCTGAACTAACTTTTTGGGGGTTCGCGCTGTTTTTCTTGTGTTCACTAATTTCACAAAATTAGGTGGGCGCTACTTTTAAGGGAATTTCCACTGAACTTTAATTTCTTTGAACTATTTATTCATTAATTTTGCTTGGCATTAAACACACAGCCTTCCAATCAAGAGGGAAGCACATTAATAATACACGACACTAAAAAAAATTGGTTACGCATTACCAAACTTTGCTTTTCGAAAAAAAAAGTCATAAACATATGATTGGTAATACTTACCCTCAATTACAATTACAAATTTTACTAATCTACTTAAGCTATCATAATTGTTGCAACGATTAACCGATTAGCAGTCTAAATACACATATAGTAATAAGTATGTACAATCCAGATTTCATGGATTAACTAAGCTTTGGTATATTTTAAAAAAAAATCAATTGTCTTTATTTGAAGTGCTTTGTCAGTGATCACATGCAAACATGCGCATCAATTGTATTCTTAAAAGGATATCAATACTTTTGTTATCTTCGCTGATCCTAACTAAAGTAGACAGTCAACGTTAATTATGTCCTCAATTATAACATTTTGATTTTATTTAGTGCGAAATAACCCTACGTTTTAGAAGAATTGATTGCCCCGTTTATGATCCATTCACTTTAGCTAATTTTACATGCGGAGCGAAGCCTATTAATCGGACAACAAGTCTCATCAATCTAAATGGATATTTAACACGACAAGTCAAAGATGCTTTTGTAAAGAAGATACAACTAGATATTAATTTTAAGTTATTTAAAATATTTCATTAACATTTATTGCCTTTTAGGTAAACCTACAAATGAATAAACTAGCTGGAACCGTTTACAGGCATTTCCTTGTCAATACCACGGAGAACTATTGCGACATTTTTTCCAAAAAAAAAGCCAGCCCATTTATGAGAATGATTCTGCAGATCTACAAGCCGTATACAAATCTAAATCACGCATGTCCCTATATTGTAAATATAAAAATTTATAATATTCCTTGTGTAATTCTAAAAATATATATATTTTTTTTTAATTTAAGGGTTATGTTTTTATAAAGAATATGCCTGTTAATTCGGACCTGATGAAGAGGTTTCCAACTGGAACATATAGATTAGATGTATTGGTCTTTGAGCGTAATAATAACATTGTTACTCTGAAATTTTTTATAGAAATTAAGGAGATTGTCACTTCTTCATATACATTTTTCATTAATTGACACATTTAGTCGCTTGAAAAATAAACTGACGTAAGTCAAAAATAGAAGATTTAAAGAAAATCTATTTGAAGCTCTCCAGGATTTAAAAAGAGAAATAATTTTGAATTTAATTGAAAACTAAAATTAAAAAAAAGGGTATCGTAAATTGTTTATAATATAAATAAATTATTGAACTGTTTTTTTTTTTAGAAAAATCATTAACTTAAGTCTTAATAACTATTAGTTTATGCATTAATATCGATAAATTTCTGAAAGAATGTAGAAAGCGGCATTGCATCTAAATATTGTTTGATCTTAATTCTTTTATCTACAAAATAGTTTTTGATTTAACTTTTCAAAAATTTTCAGAAAAAACAAAAACTTATTGTTCTGTTATTATTAATTGTGAAATTTTTATAAAAATATAGATAAAAACATTTTTCAATTGCGTTCTTTTAACAGTTATTATCATTGTTGTCAACTGGTTTGTCTATACGACGTTTGTGTTCAGGGCCCTCATTCCGTAAAGCTATTATCGATTTACGATTGCATTTCGACGGTACATCTTGCATCACGTAAGATCAATAGTCGTTTTTGCTGTCGGCGATAGCACCTTATTTGCTTCACTTAAAACAATAATCGTCAAATCACAGACGATTACTGAGCGATTGCTCATAAGGTCTCGACTACCGTCTGAGTGATAATCGTTTTCAAAATTACGGAATGACCCCCCAGTATGTATTGCTATTTCATCATACAGTATGATTCGGATATAAGAAAGTTGTATATAAGAATAAATCGCTTATAAGAAACGTTGTAAAATACACCGTACACTTCTTCATAAAAACTTCATATAAAAAAGAACGTGTATAAGAAAAATGCTTATAAGAAAAAAACGTATATAAGAAACAAATTTTGTACATGTTTTAAAAAAAAAAACATTTAAAAGAAATTTTTTGAACATGAGTGTACACTGTACATACACTACAAGTTCTTATGCCAACGAATTGAATTGAATTTATTGAGTCTTAAGATTTCGTTTACAATGTGTACACGTACAGTGTCAATTTATCTACTAAAGAAGTATTACTGCGGCTGTAAAGTATTGCCTGCAAAGCGATTACATGTTTCTTCATTTAGCAGTTGGGGGCAATTATATGAACAGTTTATTCAAAGAAATTACCATTTTAAAAGCCTTACATATCATCAAACGATCTTGGTGGCTTGTCACACCTCAAACCATATCTAATTGCTTCAAAAAAGCCGGAATTTCAAGGGAAATTAAAATTCAGGCCGATACTCGCAACCAAGACTCAGATGTTATCGACTTTCGTATGGATCAAGAACATGAAGACTTTTTCAGAGCTAACGGATGAAGCCCAGGATTGTTATGGGGACATCGGCGAAAATGAATTAGTAGCTGAGACGTTGAGCAGTGAAACTGTCGAAGAGGTCCAGTCGGAATTAATTGAAATGCCTGTAATGAAGCCAAGTAGAGAAGAAGCTGTTAAAGCGTTTTTTTGTTTTGAAACAGTATTTAGCGAGTGATGAAGACTGCCTGTCAAATATAGAAGAACTTCTCTTCAGACAACGGGATGAAATACTTGTTCAAACAAAAATTTGAAGATTATTTTCAAAATAATTAATTACATATTTCTTAATGTGCAAATATGTGCACATATTTGATATGTGCATATACGTATAAATACATAATATACTAGGATCTCTTCTTTTATATGAGCAAGGACTAAGGTAGGACATATTATCTATAAATGAAAAATGTGGTAACATATATGTACCTATTCATATAAAATGAAATGAATTGTATGAACTGAACATGTACCTTATTTTTTTCTTTGTTTCTTGAAAATAAATAATTTATGTTTTTTAAATTTTTTTTTTCTTAACCGTTTTTTATAAGAAAGTTTTTTCTTGTATGCGTTGTTCGGATATAAGAAATTTTTTTCTTATAACCGTTTATTGCGTAAAAGCAAAAACGGATACAAAAAAAGAAATTCTTGGGATTATTAGACTTTCTTATATCCGAATCATACTGTATATAGAATTACGCCGCAAAGTTGGCCGAATTTACATGTTTGGTTGATAAAATCATAACTTTTGAACGAGTTGAAAAATATTAAAAAAAATTGTTAATAAAGGTGAAACCCACATCTACCAATTTTTATGAGTTTTAAAATATTGGTAAACAAGGTGTTTTAAAATCTTGTGTTGAAATACGACTTTTTATCAATTGATTTTTTGGTTATATGAATTAAAAGCAGTCGCGGCTTTTTTGAATGGTATAAAATGGTACAAAAGTTGTAATTTAAGAGATATCAAGGGTTTCGCACAAGCTTAAAACAAAAATATGATACAAAATGTGAAAAATAATTATTATTTTTATTTTCATATTGTTAAAAGCTTATAACACTTTTTTTTAGTTACATTACATTTAAAAAAAACTAAATTTGACACAGATTTTGTTTTATAACAGTGTGGAAAAAGTTAGCGAACCAAATATAAAAAGTTTTTCACAGAACTGCAAATATTGGTAAGAAAAAATAAAATAAAATATAAAGATATAGAAGAAAAAGATGATATAACTTAGAATTGCTTCTAAGAGCTCCTTGACAAAACCTATTTGCGACTACCGAAGTACGATCGAGCTGGGAGATTGTATATTTATCGATTTCAAAGCCGCATACGACAGCATTTATAGAGACGAACTATACAGAGCCGCATGCCTAGTTTTGGTATACCGCCCAAACTCGCCCGTTTGTGTAGGATGACGATGGAGAATTCTCGCTGCTCCATAAGGGTCGGAAACGATCTCATAGACACATTCGATACCAAAAAAAGGATTTAGGCAAGGCGATGCGCTGTTAAGGGACTTCCTTAATTTGACTCTTGAGAGGATTGTGCAAAACTCCAGAGCCAACACCAGAGGTACAATTTTCCAAAAATCGGTGCAACTACTAGCATATGCCGACGATATTGACATCATTGGTAGGACTCAATGTGATGTCATAGCCACGTTTGCTCGTATAGAGAAGGCAGCGGCAAAAATTGGTTTAGCAGTAAATGAGGGTAAGACTAAGAATCTGCTGTCAACACGAAAGGACACACAACATCGACGAATTGGACAGAACGTCACCATTGACAGATATAACTTTTAGGTAGTACTGGACTTTGTCAACCTCGGCTCCGCTATGACAACAACATCTCGTCAGAATTCAAACGAAGAATTACTGTTGCCAACCGCTGTTTCTTCGGGCTAAGAAGACAATTTAGTAGTAAAGCCCTTACTCGAACTACTAAGGAGATCCTATACAAGGCCCTGATCATCACAGTCCTACTCTACGGCGCTGAAGCATGGACCGTATCAAAAGCGGATGAAGAATCCTTCGTCGATTCGGAACGTTGACGCGCTATGGAGACCAAGATTCAACCAAGAACTATACGAGCTGTTTAGCGACATTCAAAAAAAGTGTGTCCTTTCCTTAAAATGAATATCCCCGAAAATTCGGTGTGACTGAAAACTGAATGGAAATGTTATAAAGAAATTTACATTGTCACTACATCTTGTTCAGATAGCATCTACAATTTTTTGGTTCGACAAAAAACGACGTTTTCTATGTAATAAGCTAGAGTAGAGTATACAAATGTTTTTTTTTGTAAGAAATGATCTATAGACGAAATGTTTAAATTGACATTATAGAAGTATTTGCATCTAATTTTTTTTTTTCAAATTTGATCAAAAAAGGTTATTTATTAAAAACGCCCCAAAACGTAGTTGCACGCTTACTTTTATTGATGGATATCAATATTTGGATTGTCTAAAAACCTTGACCACTCCAAAATGTGGACGTGGCATTGGGCTGATTTAACACTTCGCATATGCCAAATTTCATTATCATAGCCCAAAATTTTAGGCTTACAAACCGGTGACCTATGGACAGACGGACGGACGGACAGACAGACATGGCTAAATCGACTCAGCTAGCGATTATAAGTCGACCCATATACTTTATTGTTTGATTGTTTTATTCATTTAGTTGTCGTTTTATAATTTAAGGGACATCATGTCCTAAATTAGTGTTAAACGATACTCTAGTAAAATAATAACAATAATTTCATCTGAAGCTCTGATCTGAGTTGACAATCAGTAACTAATATAAATATAAGAGAATACATGTTTTTTTAATTAAGTAATTCTTTCAATTTACTTTATAAATTAAAACTTCATGAAAAATTATTTAGTTAAGTAAGACAAAAAAAATAATAAAGTATATATAACTGTCTTACTATGTCGCCTTTTTAAGATAAGATTCTCAATAGAGATTCAATACTATCAAAATTTACTGTAAATAGCCAGTCTTAAATATTTTTAATACATACAAACATTATGGTTGTAAATTATTCGGATTTAATATGGTAAGTTATTAAATAGCACAGGGGCTTTTATGTAGGATGTTGTAGAACGATGGTAGACCCTGATTGGCTTGGCAATGCAAAGTGTCTTAACTCTGACTACATACCTCCCAGTGGTAACCATCGCGTACTGGTCTCATCCAACCGGATTTGACTTGCTGAACGATAAGTGCGAGTGTTGATAACACGACGAAAAACAGCAACACTATTAACCGTCTGGTCACCCGACCTGCTGTCCCAGGTGAAGCTAGATGAGCTGCTTCGACATATTCCTACAACAGGTTATTAAGGCATCTCAATGGTAAGTCAGACCCCTTTAACAGAGATGGTGGCGGATGAACCGAAAGGCCAACGTCAGCGCTCAATCCCGTAGTCGATACTGATAGCCCCGTGTCCTAGGGGTATCTAATAAATTGAAACTGGCACTCCAGGTGGGGGGCACTACCCACCGATAGAAAAAAACCTATTGTTACGAAGCCTCGGAAAGGACTGATTTTATTGTTGACTTCCCTGCCGAACGAAAAAAAGTACAACGACGTTCGTATCTGCAATGTGGAATGTGAGAACATTAAACAGGAGAGGTGCATGCGAACAACTAGCGGAAGCCATAAACTGCTACAATAAATACATTACTGCTATCCAGGAAATACGATGGGTTGGGCAGTGCAAAAAAGGATGAAAAACTGTGACATCTACTATGGACCGTGTTATAGTGAGCAGAAACAGCGACTATTCGGATGCGGATTAGTTATAAGTGTCAGACTTAGAAACGAAGTTTTATGTTTCTAAGACATTATAGAACGCATTGTAATAATTCACATCAAGGCTCACGCTCCGAAGGAGGAAAAAGATGATATAACTTAGAATTGCTTCTAAGAGCTCCTTGACAAAACCTATTTGCGACTACCGAAGTACGATCGAGCTGGGAGAATATAACGCAAAGGTAGGAAGTCCAAATCGATACCCACCACCTATTTTCGATTTCAAAGCCGCATACGACAGCATTTATAGAGTCGAACTATACAGAGGCGCATGCCTAGTTTTGGTATACCGCCCAAACTCGCCCGTTTGTGTAGGATGACTATGGAGAATTCTCGCTGCTCCATAAGGGTCGGAAACGATCTCATAGACACATTCGATACATAAAAAGGATTTAGGCAAGGCGATGCGCTGTCAAGGGACTTCCTTAATTTGACTCTTGAGAGGATTGTACAAAACTCCAGAGCCAACACCAGAGGCACAATTTTCCAAAAATCGGTGCAACTACTAGCATATGCCGATGATATTGACATCATTGGTAGGACTCAATGTGAAGTCATAGCCACGTTTGCTCGTATAGAGAAGGAAGCGGCAAAAATTGGTTTAACTACGGCGCTGAAGCATGGACCGCATCAAAAGCGGATGAAGAAATCCTTCGTCGATTCGGAACGTTGACGGGCTATGGAGACCAAGATTCAACCAAGAACTATACGAGCTGTTTAGCGACATACCCCTGGTCAAAAAACTCCGCATTGGACGTTAAAGATGGCTAGGAAATGTAGAACGAATGGACACCAACACTCTGGTCTGCAGAGTCTTCGATTCCCAGCCAGACGTCGGACTCAGTAGTTGGAGTGTGCAACTGGAGGCAGTTAGCTAAGGATTTTGCTAATTGGAGAGGCATGTTGGTTGAGGTCCAGGTTCATTCCGGACTATATCCCCACTTAAGTAAGCAAGTAAGAGTGCGAATTTTAACAAAAAATTTCTTTCTTTGAACTATGAAATTATAGATTTAGGCACAACCTTCCACTCAGGCAAACACATTACCACTACACTACACTAAATTGGTTACGCAATACTAATGCTTCTGATTATTATATCAAATACAATAATAATTGTAGGCCATTATAACACAAATGCTACATTGGTCATTAGAAGTACATAGCTGGTACTTAGCCTATCTCATTTTATATCAATTACAAATACTACGTATGTACTTAAGCGGTCATAATGTTTTTATAGATAAACTAACTAAAATTCAAGATACACCTTTAGTAATTAGCACAACCCAAATTTAATGGGTTACTTAAGCTCCGGCATTTTTTTAAGAATCAATTGACTTTATTTGAAGTGTTTTGGTAGTGATCACATGCAAACATGCGCATAAATATTATTCTAAGGAGGTTACCAATATTTCTGTTATCCTCGTTGATCCTAACCAAAGTAGACGGCCAAAGCTATATCTACTTATACACAATCCTAATATTTTGGTTTTATTTTAGTGCGAAATAACAATACGTTTTACAAAAATTGATTGTACACTACATGATCCATCCACTATGACTAATATTACCTGCGAAGCGAAGCCTATTAATCGGACAACAACTATCCTCAACTTGAGTGGACATTTAATAAGACAAGTCAACGATGCCTCTGTAAAGAAGATACAATTACAAACCAATTTTTAAAAACATAATTCATAAATATTCATTGCCTTCTAGATAAACCTACGAATGAATAAACTAGCTGGGACCGTTTACAGGCATTTCCTTGTTAATACTACGGAAAACTATTGCAACATTTTTACCAAGAAGAAAGCCAGCCCATTTATGAAAATGATTTTGCAGATCTATGAGCCGTACACAAATTTAAATCACGCATGTCCATATATAGTAAATATAAAAATTTATAATATTCCTTGTCTAATCTTAAACAAAAACCTTTTCTTTTTTTAATTTAAGGGTTATGTTTTTATAAAGAACTTGCCTATTAATTCGGACCTGATGAAGAATTTCCCAACTGGAATGTATAGACTAGACGTGATGGTCTTTGAACCCAATAACAATATTGTATCTATGCAGTTCTTTATAGAAATTAAGGAGATTGTCACTTCGATATATACATTCAAAAATAATTAACTCATTTCGTTGCATGAAAAACTGACTAAGTTTAAAATATGTAATTTTGCACAAAAATACCTATTTATCTATACATATATTATTAAAGAGAGAGGCGTTAAATTACTACGCTTATAACTAATGAACGCCAGGACCGATTTCGATGATTCGGACTGATACCATGCCAAACAAGAAGAATACCCAAGAAAATTCCCAAAAAATCCCGAATAAAAATTATGAAGAAAATTCTTTTTTCCATACCTTTTCTAAGGATTTTAAGACGCCATTTTCATGAAAGATGTGACAATTTTTTTTGGATGCATTAGGTGGAACTGGCAAAACATTTCTCATTTCGCTAATTCTCGCCGAAATACGATCAATTAATGGCATCGCATTGACCGTTGCATCATCTGGCAATGAAAGTATAATACCGAATTTTATTCAACGGGAAAACCAACTTACTGGTCAACTGATGTTACAAAAATACCGGATTTGATCGATTTTTTCATCGTAAAGGATCTGCCGTCCAATTGAATCAAAGTTGAAGAATGTTTTGATCTTTTCTCGGATCATTCTCCGGTCATTCTAACAACAAGCGAGTTACTCATTAGAAATGAAAAACCGCCCAGACTAACAAACGAGAAAACAAAGTGGGAAGGGAAGGCTTCAAAAACGATATTGAAAATAGTATTCGACTGGGTGTATCACTTAGATCCCTATTGGAAATCGCAGTCGCTGTTGACTCCTTTATCAATACCGTTCAAAGAGCAGCATGGAATAATACTCCTCAATAAAGCAAAATAGTGATCTCTAGTAACATCAAGTACCCACGGGAGATAAAAGATATGGTTAGACAAAAAAAGAAAAGCTCGTAAGAGATGGCAACAAACACGTGATACCCAAGATAAGACATATTTAAATCGGTTGAGTAACTTGCTATCAAATTCGATTTCCTAACCGCTCGAAATTATTCTTTCTGGAAAGCAATTAGAGTCATAAAACGGCCAAAAAACGCTGTGCCGCCAATTAGGATAACTCAAGACGCTTGGACACAAAGGAAAAATCTGACGTTTTTTTCGCACATCTTGAGGAAACACTTAATCCATTTGATGATCCAGGGCAAAATGCAAACATTAATATATTCGATACTACAACCGATAATAATATAGTAAGATATGTAAGTATTGCCGAGCTTAAACGGGAAATACAGAAACTAAAGCCTTAAAAGCTCCAGGTTATGACCTGATTACAGGAGAACTTCTTAAAATGTTCGGAAAGCATTAACTAAGCTTCTTTTTATTATAAATGCGGCAATCATATTATAATATATAAAAGACAGTGGAAAGTTGCGGAAGTGATTATGGTCCTAAAACCAGCAAAATCACGGAATGAAATAAAGACTTAAAGGCCTATTTCACTTCTTCCAATAATTTCAAAAGGTTTTGAACGGATATTACTCGGTCGCTTAAACCCCATAATTGACCAGAAACGTCTTTTAATTGACCATCAATTTGGGTTTAGAAGTAAACAGTCGACGGTGGGCCAAGTACATCGAATTATAGATGTAATTGAGAAAGCTTTCGAAGAAAAGAAAATTTGCCCAGCCGTATTCTTTAACGTGGCGCAAGCTTTTGACACAAAGGCTTTAAGTATAAACTAAGTCAAGTTCTGCCAGAACAGTTATATAAAATCCTCGTGTCGTATCTTGAGCATAGACTCTTCCGTGTGAAACTTGGAAACGAATATTCAGAGTTCAAAGAATTAATGACAGGTGTACCACAAGGAAGTGTCCTTGGACCACTCCTGCACCTCCTATTCACTCGTGATATCCCACAAACAAACGATACAATAGTTGCAACGTTTGCTGACGATACTGCTATACTAGCAGTTGGCACAACAATAGAGGAAACAAATATCCAATTACAAAACGCTCTTAACGAGGTTAATGAATGGACTAAATCCTGGCGGATTGCACTTAATGAGAGCAAATCGATCCATGTGGATTTTTCGTATAAACGGACAAACAATTTGCCTGTATTTCTAAATACGGTTCGAGTCACGTTTGCAAAGGAAGTGAAATATCTCGGAATGACACTTGATACGAAATTAAAATGGAAGTCGCATGTAAAAATGAAATACGAAGAACTTAAAAATAAATACAGAGAACTGTACTGGTTGCTCGGAAAATATTCGAAGCTTAACCTTGATAACAAGCTGCTATTATTCAAGCAAGTGCTAAAACCGGTTTGGACATACCTATGGTATACAACTATGGAGCTGTATTAGTGAAACTAATTTAAACATTTTACAAACTTTTGAAAACAAAATATTATAATCATTCGTCAATGCGCCGTGGTACATAAGGAACGAGGATCTACGCAGAGATCTGGGTATTCCCGTGGTTAAAGATGAAACGACAAATTTAGCAGGAAAACATAAAAAAACGATTATTAGGACCAATTAATATAACGGTCCTCCAAATTCTTGACGAAACAAATATATTGCGGCGTCTTCATAAAGAACTAAACCATTGGTTTTGGCCCGATAATAACAAACCGCGATATAAAAGCAGGATCTCTCAAAGGAAAGTTACCTGCCAAATATAAAATATAATCGTTTTAAAAAATTACTAGTTAAGTCGAATACTTAGTTGCAATAGAAACACAATATGGGTGGTGGGTTTAGTGAGTAAAAATCTCACACTACTTTGGGCACGTACTCATCGTGTCTATGAAGATTTCCACCAGCCCACGGAAAAAAAAACAAAAACTATATTGGATGGACCCAGAAAAGCTCATTCAACATTTCAGCTGCCTCTGAGTATTCGAAGTAACCCAGATAGTGCTGAAACAATGCTAAATTATAATCTGGGATGAATGCAACACACTCTCGAAACAATTGTTGGATATCGGTGATCGAAAAGTTCCTGTACATGAAAATACTGATTGCATAAAATTGCCCACTGATTTCTGCACAATCGCTTATACTCAAAATGCTCTTATTGACCGCATATTCCCCGATGTAAGGACACAGAAAGGCAGAAAGAGCCATTTTGGCAGCAAATCACTGGATATGCATGCCACCATACCTTCTATGAAATTTGAAAGTTGGATTTCGGAATTTGAACCCACCATGGGTTCATGTGCAATGGCACATTGGTCATTACAAAATTAATGAAAAACATTATCGAAGCCACCATTTGGAATGGCAAAGTCCGAGCCGAAAATGTTTTGCTGACACGCATTTCAATGATTGGCAGACGTGCCAATTGAATTCAAACGCATCCAATTATTCTATTCCATTGGCAAGGGCACACGATATCCGTTTGCGGCTTAGATTTAGGCACTCCATGTTTTTTTCACACGGACAATTATACGTGGCACGACGGTCACTATCCACAGTGCACAATTCCTCTTTCTGTCATAGATTCCATCAAAACATATCCGTTTGATCTTCATCAAAGAATGGACCGCCATCATACTCGGGCTAGAGAAGACCATTTTTCCACGGCGCAATGCTAACTACGGTCAACCTTTACGTATATATCCGATATCCACGTGAAATCTAATATCAACGAATAATAAGTTGTGTCCACTATTGTCTTACTTGAGGAACCCGGCCCGGTACAGCTGCATCCGAAATCGGTTCCAGGAAATTATTAAATCAGAACTGCGACACATACAGCAGCACACTTTCAGTTTCAAATTTAATTCGATCTATTTTATCGATCGTTAAAACATTTAAACACATTTATAATACATTCGTTATTATACCCTATCCCATAACATAGAGAAATAATTTAGCTAGATATACCTTAAAGTAAATGGATCGACTCAAAATCGCTAGCTGAGTCGATTTAGCTATGTCTGTCCGTCCGTACGTCACCACTTTTCGGTCCTTAAATTTTGAGAAATAATGTTAAAATCTGGTACACATACTTTTCGTTGCTCCCAGTAGAACAAGTGTACAAATTTTTAAAATCCGCTTACTGACACGCCGACTTGT
The DNA here is from genome assembly GCA_932526625.1 of Rhingia campestris. NCBI lineage: Eukaryota > Metazoa > Arthropoda > Insecta > Diptera > Syrphidae > Rhingia > Rhingia campestris. The sequence goes on from OW052185.1 coordinate 51,844,798, forward strand.
AACAAAAACGTTTATTTTGGCCAAACGGTTAAGAATTTTTAAAAAGTGTCTGAAAACAATAATATTTCGTTTCCATGAAGTTTTTGATACGCCCACTTTTTCGGACGTTTTTATTAAAAAAAAACGATTTTTAGACAAATTTTAAAGAAATTGGAAAAAAAAACTTTCGACGCAAAAACATTGTTTTTTGTCAAACCATAAAAAGATTTTGATAAAGTCTCTGAGCAATATATTATATTGACAATGGGATTTTCTATATATGTACCATCTTTGTAAAGAATTTAGCCGCGCCCATTTTGTGGGCATGTTTAATTTAAGGATGGAGTGGGAAACGATTCGCAACGCCATCTCAGATGTTTTTTTTTATTTAGCAAACAAAATATTCAATAGAAAAAATTTATATGGCAAAACAACGTTTGCCGGGTCAGCTATCACGAATAAATATCGATACCTTCCCTGAAGAATATATTAAGCGGCATGTCAACAAAATATTTCTTGATCTTAATCATTTCATCATCAAAATAGTTTTTGATCTTGCTTTTCAAAATGTTCCATGAAATGACAAAAAAACTCATTGTTCAGTATTTTTCGTAAAGTTTATAGTTAAAAATAAAGTTTAAAGGAAATTTTAACACAAAAAATGAGATTTTTTTAAATCAGAATATATATGTAAGAAGATTAAGTCGCTTAACAGATTTTTTCGATTGATACAATGGTAGATAGCGCTTCAGTAGAACTGGCACTAAAAAAACAACATCTTTATAAAAAAATATATATTCATAACAATAAAATTCATTTAAATTATTTAGTTTTCCGGACAAAATTTAAGGATAATCTATTAATTATTTTCATTTTTATGCACATTGTCTTATTTTTATCTGTTTCCGACAACTTACCTTCTTTTCTCCAACCGTGTTAAAAGCTAATTATGTTCTGTATGTCATAAAGGACCTATTATTTTAATATACTTTTAAAGTTTTGGGATATTGGTAGTTTTGAAATATATAAAATGCCAGGGTGATAGAATTCCTCAAGACTTTAAGTTGATTACGAGTTCGGCTAAAATCCAAAGTATATAAAGGTGAACTGAATGGTGAGTTACAATCTCAATCTCACAACCAACACGCCTCTCCAATTTGTCCGGCACTTTGCTAACTGGCTCAAGTTGCGCACTTCAAGTTGGTTGAGGTCGGTCTTTACTTGAGAGTGCTACAAGCTGAATCTGCTACAAAGCAGACGCTCCGATGGAGGAAAAAGATGATATAGCGAATGACTGCTTGATAAAACTTATGAGCAACTACCGAAGTACGATGTTAAATCGTGCTATAAGATTTGAACGTAAAGGAAGGAAGTGAAGACGCCTTAAGCTGTATTTTCGGCTAACACAGCCTACATGATAACACGTCTGGCAACAGACTTAGGCTAATTGACGAAATGCCACTAAAGGCAGCATACGGTTTTCTAACCTCAATATTTATATTGATTACGGTCTCCATATCAACGAAGGTCAATCAAATTGATCACATTGCGATAGACAAGAGGCACGCATCCAGAATCCAACCATCCGAGAGGCAAACATCGACTTGCAGTCGAAACACTGCAATCGCAAGAGACCACCAAGTCCTTCGGAGAACACGGATCTCTTAACCTATCGATTAGAATCATGCCACGAGAATCTGAGAACAATGGCAACGAAGTCAAGAAGCTATTAGATCGGCCGCAACTGATGTGCACCACCAAAAACCCCTTGGTTTGATGAGCAATGCTGACAGATGCTCGCAGCCAAGAACAATGTCTGCAAGGCTAAGCTGCAGGGCAGAACATCGGCTTTTCAGAAAGAAGATAAAAGAGCAAGAAAAGCGCGCGATCGAGGATATAGAGAGGTGTCACTCCAGAAATGATGTTCGCAAGCTTTACCAAAGTGTAAAACGTCAAAGCCATGGATAAAAGTTTCGAACAGAATCCTGGCAAGATGAATAATAAAAGATTGCCGCTGCTAAGAATACGGAAGAAAAACTTCTGCAGACTGTTAAACCACGATGAGGAACGATCTCTCGCTGTTAGGCAGAACGAACCATTCAATATTGGCGAAGACAGCGGAAATTACCGGACCTATGTTAAGTGAGGATAGCAATATCTAAAATTAAGCTTAACAAGGCTATCGGAAGTGACATCCTTCCCGCCGACCTTTTAAAAGTCAGTGTAAATGATTTGGTGACATATTTGCGCAATATGTGAACGCCTGAAACCGTTTACCAAAAACCTGATCGGCCCTTTCAGTTTCAGTTTCAGGCCAGTAAAGTCCGCAACTGATTAAATCTTCACACTTCGGAAAAACACCTGGAAAAAAGCCCAAGAGAGAAAAATTCTTCGCTACCGTTCCCGTTGACTGGCTATGGAGACGAAGATTCAACCACGTGCTATACGAACTGTATAACGTCATACTCCTAGTCAAAAATGGACACCGAATGGACACCATAATCCGGCTCGCAAAGTTTTCGATTCCCAGCCAGACGTCGGACGCAGTAGAGTAAGTGCTCGCCTCAAGTGGAGCGCAAAAATAGAAACCGACGTCAACTAACTCGAAGTGCGCAACTGGAAGAAGGTAGTTAAGGCCCGGGCTAATTGGAGAGGCATGTTGGTTGAGACCCAGGTTAATTCCGGACTGTAACACCACTTAAATAAGTAAAGTATTAAGATGTGCCTAACTTATTACTTTTGTTCTTTTCAAATCAAACATTATAAAATTTTGGGGAGGGAGGGCATTTTTATTTTTGTCTAGTCCAGTGCTCAGCAAAGGATCCATTCCAGCAGCGTTGTTTATAAGTTGGTGAGATGAGAACTGATTCGCATTTATTAAAAAAATGTATATTAAGAAAAATGGGGGCTCAGTGGCGCGATGGCAAGCGCGCTAAACTGCCGTGCAGGAGGTCTGGGTTCGATTCCCAACCGAAGCAACACCAAAATGATTTTTCACCCTTCTCTCGTAATGATCTGACAAATCGTCCGAGTAGTATCAATTGTCAAGATTAGCTTATCTCAACTTAGCCGTTTGGATTCGCCATAAAACAGGAGGCCCCGCCATCGTGCAAGAAGTACACCAGCACATATGAATGGCTGTGAAAAAGCTAGGCGCTTTTGATTAAGAAAAATGATTTCGATGATCGATTAAAAACGAACGATCAAAAGTAAATATAAATAACTCTGTGGCATTATGACAGAGTAACATAAGTCGACAGTATAAGAGCTACTACGAATTTTCAGTATAAGAGCTACCTTTCTATCTTTTAAAAGGATGTTATGTTACCAAAATAAAGCAGTTTTCAGAACCACTTGATGAAATATGCATTCGATAAAACAGCTTATGTTAGGTAATTTTCTTAAGTCTCAAAAATTCAAATTTTTCGTTTTAACAGAAACGCTAATGTTGAAATAATTCGCCCGATTTTTAAATTCTGTTTGCTTATGTTGCGTTTTTTTAAAATTTTATTGGCTTAAGAAGTTTTGTTAAAATTTGGTTTAGATTTTGCAGACACTTAAATTAACGTAGGCTACGTTAGGTTTAATGGGCTTTTGACGCTCAGGTGAGCAGTCAAACTCACATAGGCCTACGTGGGCCCATAGCGATACCCTTATGTTGTCGTATCTGAAGAGAATGCTGCGTTTGTGAAAAGAGTGATACTTAAGTGATTTTTGTTGCTCCTTTCGCAACAAAGAGGTAATTGTTCCATCCCGATTTGCATCAGAAACGGACGATCTGTGCTGTAGGGATATATGCTAGCTCCGTCAAGTCCTCGTAGTAATAGTTAACAAGGAGCATGTTGCTGCTGTTGCTGATCCCGGGGCAATGACAAAGTAGGTGGGTGATGTCCTCCTCCACGCCTGGATCTCCATATTTCCGGCATAGTTGGTGTGAGTCAGTTAGTCTAATTCTATTGCAGTGCTTACCCAAAAGATTGCGACCTGTTATCACTCTCACCGATATAGCAATAAAAGCTCTGTTCAGAGCTAACGGGTGATTTTTTTAGAGTTACGTTTTTCAGGTTAGCAGCACATCTGCCCAAGTGAAAAGTTTCCAGTATACTCTGCCATTTAATCCTGGAATGGCTTACAAACAAATTATTGAAATTAATTATCATTTCAATTTCGTGCTCAGTGAAAAAGACGACCGTAGAGGAAACCTTACCGTCAACGGCGAACGATATCGAGCCATGATACGCGACTTTTTTGCCCCAGTTGGCTGAGTAGAACTTCGTTGACATGTGGTTTCATCGAGACGGTATCACATGCCACACAGCTCGTGAAACAATGGAAATGTTGAAGGATGAATTTGGTGAGCAGCTTATCTCTCGAAATGGCCGTGTGAGTTGGCCGCCAAGATCATGTGATTTAACGCCACTTGATTATTTCTTGTTAGTCTATGTGGACAAGCCGAACACGATTGAAGCCTTCTAGGACAACATAACATGCGTAATTCGTGGAATACAGGCCGAAACGCTCGAAAAAGTGACGCAAAATTAGACCTTCCGGAGCCGCGGACAACATTTACATGAAGTTGTCTTTAAAACGTAGATGGCCTATTTATCGATTGCAATAAAAATTGGGAATTTTTGATGCAAATTTGAGTGTTAAATTCGATTTAAAAAAAACTTCACTTAAAAATTGACCCTTTATAAGCTTATTTGATTTGCTACCGCTTAATTCCGGCCAAAGGTATTTGGTGTGTTTGCAAGTGTTAGTGTTTTGTCACCTAGATTATGTTACAATTTGCGTGTATTCTGTTATTGCCTGTTTTTTTTTAAAAGCGAGTGGGGGTCTTACTCTACTCTCACACAAGGAGATGCAGCTGGACGATCCTAGTCTGGCTAGCTCGTCTGGCTTCTCATTTTCTGGAATGTTATTGTGTCCTGGCACCCAGATAATTTGGACCTTATTCTGGATGCATAGAGCCTTTAGCTCTGTGCGGCAGCGTCCAACTACACATATTTTATTATATTAGATGCCAGAGCTTTTATGACCGCTTGACTTTCTACATAAATGGAGATATCCTCTTGTGATAAGTCTAGTACTCTAGCCGATACGACAGCTTCGAGTATAGCTACGATCTCTTCTTGGAAGACACTTAGAAGACAAATCAACGTAAGTTCTTATGTCAAAATTAAAAAAAAAATACTTAGACCAAATTTAATTTTATCAGAATCACTTTTATCTTCATAAGTTGCTTAAGATATTAATTTGCTCACAAATTGGTTTTTCATAAGCACTTAAGTTTAAAAACTCAATTATTTCTGATTTCCTTACGCATTTTTTCTGATAAAGTAACATAAAACATTAACTATACAGTTATACACCTCATAAAAAAATAAAAATAAACATTTTAGATAAAAATTCGAATTTCTCGAAATCATCTTTTTCAACATAAGCTACTCTGTCATATTACCACAGAACTATTTCATCACTTCAATGGTTAGTCATTACTTTTTTTTGTTGAAGCACATAAGTTCGATTGATTATCTTGTTGAGAGGGCAGCGCTGCGAGTCTATATTGCTTCTTGGAGGCTCACTTGGTTCGTGGTCACGTATGCGAATTTTTGCCTAACTCTCTTGTCCCTTTCAATGTCCGAGCTCTGCACGAGCTGCGACACAACAATGCTATTCACACTATGATCATGATGCGAATGTAGTAATGTCTGAACCTGTTGAAACTTGTTCACATGCTAAGGTTCGATGTTTCTTATCGATTTGCGAATCGGATGTTATTTTATGTTACACATCGCAGTGAGTTTTTTTTTTAAATGAGTGTATCTAGAGAATAATATGATGTTGGGAAGTGTTATTTCTTAGCCTACATTTGTACATGTAGATATCTGATTATTGTATCTGTGTGTATTGTATTTTTAGGTTAGGTTAGGTTTACGGGTTGGTGGAGTAGAGGATTTTCTATTCCGCCACACTTAGGTCCATGTGGATCCATTGTGATACCCTTGGTGATATTACGTCCTTCCTTATCGTTACTACGGGTTACTCCACTCTATCCAGCCTTCTTGATGTTCGTAGGAACCTGTAAAGATAGGGTAATGGAATATGGGAAAGCTCTTGGATGTCTTGGAAGTAGTAGCTTCCAAGTGTTCTGTTCCTCAGGTGTCAGAGACTCGGGCAGTGACAGAGGAAATGAGGTGTATCCTCGTTTGTTTCCTCATCGCCGCAGCCTCTACAGATATCGTCATACTTGAGATTTAATTTCATTGTATGGGTTCTGAGAAATTTGTGACCAGTGAGAGCCCCTACCAGTTTAGATAAGGAGCTTCTGTCGTACCGCAAAAGTTTTTTGGTCCGGTTTCCGTTGTATTCTGGCCAGAGCTTCCGAGATATTTCGCAGGTAGTCAATGACTTCCACCTGGTATTGGCTTTCATTCGGGTTTTGTATTCCACTCTTTCTCTGAGGTCACAGAGTGGTGGTTCGACCGTTTGTAGTGCCTGGTCATGATCTGTAGCAGATCCATTTCTTGCCAATTCGTCGGCCATCTCGTTGCCGTCTATGTCCCTGTGACCAGGAACCCAGCAGAGATCAACATTATGCTGTGAGCAGAGAACCTTGAGCTCTTCGCGACTGCGGCGAACTAGCTTTGATTTAATTTCGATAGCAGATACTGCTTTTATAGCCGCTTGGCTGTCAATGAATATGGTGATATCACTGTGTGGTATTCCCATTAGTGACACCAACTGAGCCGCTTCAGCGATTGCTAGCACCTCAGCCTGAAACACACTACTATGATCAGGAAGCCTGATTGATTTGTGTATTACTAATTCCTCTGTGAATATGCCAGCACCTGTTCCACACTCCATCTTTGATCCATCTGTGAAGATGAATATCGATTTCCTTTTTGTGGGTTCATTCTTGTCCCATTCGTCTCTGCTCGGAAACGAGCAGGTGAAGGGTCGATCGAAGTCTAGATAGGGAGAAAGATAGTCAGAGTTTACTACGCTCCCTACGTATTTCTTTAGGACCTGCGCATGCCCAGCGAGGCTCGGGATCCAGCTGTTCGTTTGGCTGATTCTCGAGGAGCTTTTGGCAGCTGATTCCTGCATGTATAGATCTAAGGACAGCAGATTCAGAATCAACTCCAATCCAGAGGTTGGGCTTGTTCTCATCGCACTGGTTGTCCCTATACACGCTAGTCTTTGTATATTTGTCATTTGCTTCAAGTTGGTTGCTCTGTCTGTGGCTTGCCACCAGACTATACTGCCATATGTGAGTATTGGTCGCACGATAGCCGTATACATCCACAGGATTATTTTGGGGTTAGGTCCCCACTTTCTGCCGAATATTCGGTTACATGCGTAGAAAGCATTTGCTGCTTTCCTAACTCTTTCATTGACATTAAGTTTCCAATTGAGCTTTCTGTCTAGAATTATTCCCAGATATTTCGCACTTTCAGCTATTTTAAGGGGTATTCCCTCTGTAGCTGGTGGTTCGAAGTGTGGTATTGTTCTTCTATTTGTGAACAGCACAAGCTCGGTTTTTTGGGGGTTGACCCCAAGGCCGCATAGCTTTGCCCACGTGTTAAGTGTCCGGAGCGATTTTTCTAACAGCTCGCTTATGGTTGGTAAGAATTTGCCTGTCGCAAGCAATACTACATCGTCTGCATACGCAATTACTTTAACCCCCCTGTTTTTGAATTTCATTAGTATTTCATTAACGAAAAGAACCCATAGTAGAGGGGAGATGACTCTTCCTTGTGGTGTGCCCCTTGAGGCGCTTACTTTTAGTTCAGTGTCGCCCAGTTTTGCCTTGATATTCCTTTCTTTGAGAAGACTTACAATCACGTTAGTGAGTGCCTGGTCAACGTTGGAATTCTGCAATGCCCTTTCCACTGCGCATGTTTTGACATTGTTGAAAGCTCCTGTATTTTTTACTTACCATCAGATGCAATTGCGAAATTTTTAAAACGATCGTCACCGAGTTGATTACATAAAACAGGGTAGTCCGTCGAGTTTATAAAAACGATAGAATCTAGACTATTATCATAGAAGAGTTTCACTTACGAGACCCTTTGAGGTTACTCTTGCCTGTCTCAGCTGAGTTTTTTTTAATTATGTCTGGATACATCAATTGTGATTATATCACCTCCCAGTGACACCGGATACTGGTTTCATCCAACCAGATTTACCTGATCAGAACGACTGGTACGGAATACCCGGCCTGCTGTAGTCAAGTGAACATATGGACCTGGCCCTCCAGGTTGGCGGTTGTGCTTTGGGTTAGATACCTATCCCCACATGTAAAACACAACTTGTTACGAAGCAACGAATAGCTTCGAAAAGGAATGCTTTTATTATTGACGTCCATGCTAACCGAAAAAAAGGACAACGACTTTCGTGTCTTCACCTGGAAAGTGTGAACATTAAATAGAAGAGATGCAGCCGAACAACTAACATTATGACTTCACTGCCATACAGGAAATTCGATTGTATGTGAAGGACAAAAATAGGAAAAACTGTGACATATACTACGGACCTTGTTTTAGTGAGCCGATATAGCGACTATTACGATGTGGTGCTAGACTTGAGCAGGAAGTCTTATGCTTTGAATACGCATCTGCTTCGTAGCAGCTAAGGGCTTCTGCTAGTTGTTAGCCTGCACCTCTGTTTTATATTCTCACATTCCAAGTGTAGATAAGAACGTCGTTGTACTTTTTTAGTGTAAAATGGTCGTCAACAATAAAATCAGTACTTTCCGAGGGTAGGTATTGTAGGCAATTTAAATGTGTAAACAATAAAATGTGCCTACCCATTACTATTTTAGCTTGATTGGTTACACTTTTCTTAGCATGTATATATTTAAGCGCTTCATTATGCTCTAATATTCGAATTAATATATCTACCCCTAGGACACGGGGCCATCTACGGGAATGAGCGCTGCCGTTGCCCTCTCAGCTCTTCCGAAATCATCTCTTTGCAAGGGGCCCTTAAGATTAATAGATGACCTGTTGTACAAATATATTCAAATAGGTTGTTTACTTTGTCTAGGCTGACCAGGCGTCCTCTTTTATCAGGACATTTCCTCAAATTGTCTAGAAAAATTATGTCCGTTATCTTTTTGAAAATAAAACATGAAATTTGTCCTCTTTTTGGGACTTCTCAGTTAACAAAACTTTTCGGAATCACTTTTCAACACCAATTCAGAAATTGTCTACGTTTTTCTGTTGCGAACGCAACTTAAAATATATTTTTACCTAAACTCATTCACTTCTGAACACAACGCCATCTTTTGTTTATATCCTAAACTAATTTTAATACGTCGTAATTTTATTACGTGAGAAAGATTTTAATTTTACGACGACGTTTCATGAACGACCCTAAAATTGCACCACTAAATAATAAGGTAACCTACTGAATTCAATCCGACTTTATTAATTTATTTATTGATAGAATTTTGTTCCTATTGTTCTCTTTCCGTTCTCGATAATTTTTTCAGTTAAGCGCATACTGATTAAATGTCAAAAGAGCATTTCAAAAGTTTACAACGTTTACCATCTCAGTTTACGCACCCAATTCCTGTGAGAAAATTCCGATATTGTTGGAAAAGATTTTCCATACAAATTTTGACAGTTCATTTATCACGTCGTAATTTTATCACGTTTACAACGTTTACCACGACTTTCCGGCGTTACATGAATACCCCTATTAAGTTTGTAATATAGAGAAATAATTTTGATAGATATACGCAAAGTCGAGTCGATCTAGCCATGTCTGCAAATCGGACCCGTCAATCTGTGTGTCACCAATTTTGGGGCTTAAATCTTGAGCTAGAGTAATGAAATTTGGTATATAGACTCTCTGTCGAAGAAGCAGAACAAGTGTAAAAATTGTCCGTCCACTTTTCAGTAAAAAGTTAGTTTTGACCAAACGGTAAAGAATTTTGAAAAAGTGTCTGAATAACAAATTTAGACAATCTCAATATCTATATTTCTTGTATATACATTTTTTCGTGATTTTTTGTTTATAAATTTTTTTCAATTAAGCTTTTTGAAGGTGTCCTCTTTTTCGTGTGCATGGATCTGGTCACCCTAACTTTACCCAGCCTAACTGGGACTGTAGACGCTACCGATGCCTCCATCGTAGGAATTGTTCCGCTGCCATGTGGGGAGATTTTTTTGTTAGGGGGCCTACTCCGCATATATGCAGAGGATTTCTCTGTGCGCCACCCGAGGGCGTGTCCGATGGGAGACTAGCAAGCACCAAGCTCGTATAATTAAGGAATGTTTGTTTGATGGGACTTCTAAATAGCTAGATTATCGCCCTCAATCCCCGGACTGAAAAACCATCGAACACCTATAGTAACGTGTGAAACCCAGTTTAACCCTCAACTAATATGTCTCTTGTATATCCAAACGTAGCAACAGTCTTAGAAAAGTTAACTGGGTACTGGTTGTTTACTAAGTATCGTGGACAATTAAGCAAATGCCTCTCTGACCTTATGGTTGGGCTGAGGGAGAGGGGAACGAACTCAAAATTATTATTGTTACCATGTCTATGTGCATACGCATTGGTTTGTTATCTATAACGTGCATTTGTTGTTTCATTTTCTCAATTTTGAAAGCGAAGGTAGCTTTTACGGGCCAACACATAAAAGCTTCGCTTCTTTCGGCCGTCCCACAACGGCTCCATGTTTTTTTTTTTATGTTAACTTGCGGTCCTATTATACTAAATGATGTTTTGGAGTCACTCGAAGTTTAGAATCCAAGGAAGAAACATTTAAATAAAAAGTTGACTGAATATTGAAAATATTGATTTTGTTTTATTTTTGAAGGCTTTTATGACGGCAAAGAGAAAGCAAGCAAAGTATTAATGAACCGGTTATTTTAAAAAAAGTGTGCTGTTACTTTTGTCGCAAAGTTTATCTATTTGCCTGTTCTAATAAACAGAACACGAGATTTTTCTGTGCACTCACTTTTAGCGGTCACTGTAGGTTTAAATGGCGTTTAAAATCAATATCTGTCAAAATCGCTTAAAAAAGCGAAAATTGATCTAGGTAAAACAATGACACTTTTTGTCCCAATCGAAAAAGCATTTGAATTCGCAGATATTAGAATTTAATTTTAATTTTCAACTTTTTTATGCTTTTTTTTGCGACCTCCCAATAGATAGGTACACTTAGGTACAACCCCCTGTAAAAATTTGTTTCTAAACATTTGTATACCACGTGCTTTGACTGCCTGCAGCTGGAGTTAGACAGATGATAGATGGTGGAATGTCAAAATGAATGACATTTGGCCATTCAAATCAATAATTTACCTAAAACTGTTATCAGTTTCTAATAAGAAAGTTTCATGGTTATTATTTAAGCCCAATCCAAACAGTCCAACCAGACTTGAAACGCTTGAATTGATATTTCCAAACTCCATATCACTTTTCTAAGAAGAATACGACGACTGCGACGAAATGTTGAATCATTTCAACAGCTCACGTGTCTGGTCGGTTACAACAACAAAATCGCTCGCTGCGAAATATGTGCAAAGGGGAAAACAAAAATATGAGAGATAAGCAAAAACAAAAACCAACACGAACTCAACAGCAGAGAATAAACAAATATCCAACACACCCACCATTGAGACAGCTGGTTTGCCAAACACATGTTTAGAAGTGCATAAAACAACAAACTGACATATACTTCCAATGGAATGGATGCAGTTGTATTTGTTATCTCCAGTCGGTGAGTGTGTGTGAGAGTATTCACGAAGTAGTTTGTCGGATGGGATGGTGTGTTGAGTGGATGAAGAGAATTTCACTCATGTTAGGACTAGTATTGGACAAGTGTTACCAATTGAGTTTGTACACATTTTGTGTTTTCTTGGGAATGAAAAACACAATGTATGATCATAATTCATAAAGTAAATAAGACTCTTACAGCCAAATTTATATTTGCCTAAGTGCAACCTTAAGGCAACGTTGCCTTAAGGTCGCCTAACTTAAGCGCGAACGAACCTTGCCTAGAAGCTATGTAGAGGCTGAATATCCTACTGGAAATTTATTTTGAGTTTTTGTGTGGTGATTTTCCATATATGGACTCAAGCTAAATTCCATTTTGAATGATTTAATGTTTCGTATAAGTGTAGTGAATATTAAAAATTCATACGTGCCAACAAGTAGGATACCAAAAATCTACAAAACAAGATTTAATCCCATGGAACTTGAAGATAAATATTTTATGCAAAAGTATAGATTTTCTAAACCAAATATGGTAAAGGTAATCAATCTTGTTCGATCCGATCTTGAAGGATCAAATAGATGTTCTTTGGATGATTGTTTACACATAACATGCTGTCAAACCCGAAAAAAAACATCTGATGTAAAAATAAGTACAAGAATCTCAATTTTTTATACTAGATTTGAAAATTCTACTACTTTTTTGACATAACCTTCGCCAAGTTAGGCAGTAATGGAAAATCGTTTATAGATAAGAAATTTAGGTAACGTTGCCTAGAGACAACTTTAATATTTAGGCATGCCTAACTAGGCAACTTCTGAGACACCGCCTGAGGAAATCTTATAAATACGGCTGTTAAACTTTTAGTGCATGATTTTTTATTTTCCAAAAAATAAAATAAAAAAGAAGCTACGAGGTTGGAATGAAACTTCATGCATCAACAAAATAAACTATACATGCATTACTTTCTCAATAAGAGTTTCTTATGATTAACAAACTAAAGCTTATGTGTATACGAAAGTGTATAAAGAGCAGTCAAAACAAACTGAGAGCAGAATAGATTGGGAGCACAAAAACAAACCAGGAGTCAGTGACCAGTGTTAAAGTGTTGTTTAGGCGTTCACATTATTAAAGCTGATAGGATCGTTTAGGCGATGTTGAGGATACTTATGCCTCTGTAGTTGGTGCAGTTCAGAGTGTCTCATTTTTGTAGATCGGGCAATCGATGCTGAGGTTTCAATCTACAGGCATAGATACATTTATCCGACCAAAGTTAGCTTATTTGTTTGTGAATGTTACTTATCAATTCATTTCCACCGGCTTTATAAAGCTCGGCGAAAAGGCCGTCATTTCCGGCAGCCTTGTTAACCTTTAGTTTAGATATTGCTATCTTCACTTCACTTAGGCGGGTGATTGGTAGTTTTCGATGTCTACGCCAATATTGAATGGTTAGTTCTGCCTGACAACGGAAGATTCGTTCGTCATCGCCGTTTAACAGTCTGCATAGCTAGTTCCTCCATATCTTCAGCATGGACGAGACACAGTCCAACTACAATATTTCCTTGTTCATCTCGACAGAATTCTGTTTGAGCATTGTATCCTTAGATTTGACATTTTACACTTTGGTAAAACTCTAGAACATCATTCCTGGAGTGGCACCTTTTTATATCTTCGATAGCGCGCTTTTCTTCCCGCCTTCTATGCCTTAAGGGCTCAATGGCAGCACTTGTCTTCACCTGCAGCTCAGCCTTGAAGTCATCATTCTTATCAAACCAACCGTTTCCTGCTGGTGGACGCGATGTAATGGCTTGCTGACATCGTTCTTGGACATTCGATGCTGGTGGTATGGTGGTAATCGAGGCGTTAAGGGATATGCGTTCTGCGAAGGACTTGGCGGTCTCTTGCGATCGCAGTCTCTCGACATTAATTTTTTTCACTGTATTTCTGATTTGTTGTGACGATATCCGTATTCTTACCTTGTCTGCCAAAATACTGTATGCGTGCCTCTTGTCTATCGCAATGTGATCAATTTGATTTACCGATCGTTGATCTGAAGACGGCCATGTCTGCTTATGAATATTAATGTGAGGAAACCGTATGTTGGCTATAGTAGGATTTCGTTCCGCAGCGTAGTTAATTAGCCTAAGTGTATGATCATACTTCGGAAGTCGTTAATAAGTTTTGTCAAGGAGCTCGTAGAAACAGTCTTTTGCTATAGCATTTTTCCCCCCCTTCCGAGCGTGAGCGCATATAAAGCTTATGTCCGTGAATTGGACCGTTATACGAATTGTTGTAATTCGTTCACTAATGTCTTGAAAACATACGACTTCTTGCCTAAGTCTTGCAGTTAAAACAAATCTGCATCCGAATGGTCGCTGTTTCTGCTCACGATAATAAACGTCACAGTTCACCTCGTTTTTCACGGGCTATCGTATTTCCTGCAGTAAAGTTTGCTTTTTAGCAGCTTAGGACTCTGGCTAGTTGTTAGCCTTTTTTAACGTTCTTGCATTCCAGATGCAGATAAAAAAATCATTTTCCTTTTTTCGTTCAGCATGGTCATCACCAATCAAATCAGTCCAAGGCTCTTGGTTGCTTCGTCACAAATAAATACCCATGAGTGGGTAGGTAGCCCAAAGCACAATCCCCAACCAGGAGGGCTAGCTCAAATTGTACACAACGTATAATAGTTAGCGTATTATACACACTTTTTTACGAGCATTAGTGTGTATTATACGTTTGTAAAATATTTCCGGTGTTTAAAAGCAATTAATAGGTATAAAACTGAAAAAATGTATAAAAGTCAAAGAAATTCATAAAGATCCAAAAATAAGCATTTGAGAAATTAAGCAATAAAACATTTTGATTTTTAATACAGCACCGGTTTATTTGAGTCCTTTATTTCAAGCGAATAATAAAGTTATGTGCCTAAAATAGTTTACTTGTCGAAATCCGAACGGTTTCTTAAAGCACTATGGATCATAGACCAATTGGAAAATATTTCCAATTATATTGGACATATTCTGCATGTTCCATGTGGTGCCTTTTAGCGAAATGCAAGTATGTGGCTACTCTGTAGCAGGGATGAAAAATGGCTTTTCAGCATTGTATTGAAAGTTAAAAAAAAATTGTATTGAAATTGTACTGGTTGATTTCCATCATAGTTTGGTGTTTTGATAAGCTATCTATTTTATACAATTATAGGTACAGTATACAGATTTGGTGAAAATATGTTTTTTTTTCAAAGAAAATAACTATAATTTTTCACGTTTTATAGCTGGAAATAATAACCGAGGCATAATTGAAAATTTTACAGGAATTACGACATAATAAAAATCATTAAAAGCAGGTATTTAGTTTCTCTTAAAAGGAAGAAAAACTATCTCACTTAGTTTTGTAATGGCCGTATCCGTCACTACTTATGATCATTTTTTTTCTATTTATCGCCATTTTTTTGTCAGCTTTTAGTCATATGATCATTTAACGGAAAAAACAAGCGAAACTTGTAATATTTCTGTTTTGAGTGTACTCTTGATAGCTTGCCAGGATCAGCATTGTTTAAATTTTTAAAATCGTTGCTTACAACAGTCATCAAGATTTCGTTTTTTTGTATTTCGTCAATTACAAAAAATAGAGTTAAAGTTTTTAAAGTCAAGGCGTTCCCAAATGGAGTACGATTCTATGGATGCAAAAAATATAAAGATGGCTACAAAATTTATTGGCGTAAAATTAAGTCGTTAAAATTCGAAAAGGACGTTTAGGCCCAGTTTTTCAGTGCGAGATCATCCTAGTTTCGGGAGCTAACTCGAATTAACTTGAGAAAGCAGTTTTTCAGGCGATAGAAATCTAGAGTTAACTTCGAGTTAACCCAGCAAGTTAACTGAATTAACACCGGGATTAAATGGTCAGATGTTTTTGACAGATGATGTAATACCAGGCAAACAATTTTTTTCAATTCCAATTTGAGCTTATATTATGCAGATCTCAGCGATTTGAAATTGTTTTAAATATTGTTTTAAGAAGAAGACTTGCAAGTTTGTGACAAAAGCATTTTCATTTGTTTGGGGAAAAGAAAACCAAACAGCTGATAAAGTGATAACTGAGCAAAATCGATAAATCATGAGTGCTACCAAATTAAATCATCACACACCGAGTCAAATTTAATTCTGTACTGAAAAACTGCTTCATGAGTTTACTCTAGCTTAAATTTATTCCGGAGTTATTAAACTCTGTGTTAACTCAGAGTTAACTCAGCACTGAAAAACCCGCCCAAAGATGGCTAGGACATGTAGAACTGTAGCTCAACTAAACAAAAGAACGAAAAATAGTTTCAACTATAAAAATACAGCTGTTTGGGGGATTTCCTGCGGTACTTAAACCCATTTACCAGGGTAAGTTACCCATATCAAAACAAAAATTAACTGATTTGGTGAAACATTCCGAAAGAGCTTGAGCCATGTATAAGGGTCTTCCAACCCATTATCTTTAAGATGCAGAGCGCTTGCCGGACCCTGATCAACATGATCAACAATAATATTCGAAATCCTATACAGGTAAAAATCATTAAGTACATTTATCTTAAGATCATGTAAATTAACTGTTTTTTTTTTGCTTATAGAAATTATGACATTTAGTGAGTAAAACCAAATAATAACCTAAAAATAAAAATCCATTTTTATCAGCATAATTGTAATTTCAAAACCATAAAATGTCTTTAAATTCAATTATCTCCTTACTGTCTATTTTGTTAGTTAATGACTAAATAAGATCTTCAAGATCCCTAAAAATAAGAAGAAAAGAAGACATGTATTTTCGGTACGAAACTTTCATAACAAAAATTTAAAAAAAGAACCATCAAACAGCTGATTTAGTATTCAGGCAAAAAAAATGGCGCGAATGTAGAAAAAAGTGATTGTGAAATTGTGGTTCAGTGGTATTTATATAAATTCGAACAGATTTTTGGTAGCAAAGCAAATTATGTGATATTTTCGTTTTTTAAAACATATTTTGATGATAAATACCTATTAAAATAGCTGCAGCACAAATTGTATCGGATTTTATAAAAGTGTATTTGTGTACTGAAGCTAGGGCGATTGTATCGAAAACAGTACAATTGTATCGACTTTTGCAGCAACCCTGCTCTGTAGTCAACGTCCTCGAGCTTTTCACTGAGTAAGGAACAAATTCCTGCATTATAGTCCTAAGAAAATATCGAATCTATGGAATTTGAACTGTGTATCGAGATAAAGTTCTGATCTTCTTTTAGCCTTTCTTCAGAGGACAAAAGCTGCCCTCTATATTTGAGGTGCAAATAATTTGCTGTTTTTGAATGTACATTGAAACATTACTTTTGACTGTCCGTTCCAATTAAGTTTTTAATTACTTCTTTATCTAAATACTAAAAATCAAAAATGTTCAAATTGTAGGTGACTAACAACTTCACAAAATTTGCGGTGAAGTTATTGCCATATTTCCCGCTCGGGTTATAGTTATTTCACATGTGAAATTATTGCCAATGAAGTTAGTTCCTTGCACCATGTTAATACCTGTTGAGTAGTGTTCACACAACTTTCATTAGTAGTACAAAAAGTACATTCTCAACATAAAACCATTACGACGGCAACGCTGATAGACGCAAACTCAATCGCACACCATACACCACACACCCCATAAAACTGCAAAACGAAAACAAAATGACAACCAAATCTAACAGCTGAGAGACAAATGAATTCCCAAAATGAACTATTCTTGCAAGTTCCAACAGCCGTACGTGGACGTCGTGGACTTGTGTGGTGGTGAATGCATCGCTCGTTTCTTGTTCTTCTCTCGCCATCTGATGAAACACACCGCACTACCAACACACTTAACCAAGAGAAACAGCTGATTTTCCGTTGCACACAGCCATCCCCATCAGTTCCCCACTCGTATACGTACGCACATCACCCTGAACAGACACGAATACGTCAAGAAAAAAACGACCAGCCAGCCAGCAGCCAACAGCAATCCACCACCAACAATTTACCACCGCAAGCAGAACACATCGCTCGAAGTAAACGAGCACGAAGTGTACGATTCAGTTGAAAACTTGCTCACAAACCGTGCGGACGTTCACACAATTTTGTATCGCGTTTGGAAAGATAGAATTTTTTAAGTTCCCGATCAAGAACACTTTAATATATTTCACATTTCCATTTCGTGTACAACACCCATCGAGTGCTCTCAAATGCACACCTTTTACAAAACGGATTTACCATACAGTTGTGCATCATCATAAATAACGGATTAAACAATACAAACAAGAAAAAAAATTTATTTCTCCAAACAGAAAATGTTGCAGACAATGTTTACACACATTTCTCTCGGAGAGTACATCCCCTGTTGGAAGTGTCAAATGTGCAAATCCAAATTCGCCAGTTGATCGCGATCAGAAAGAAATTGAAAAAGTGAACAAAAATTTATTTTTTGTACATATCCGCATAGAAAAATCTAGTCCAAAATAATAATAAAAAATTGTAATATTTTGTGCAAAAAGTTCAATTGGAAACGGGAAAATAAATTCACAAATCCAAATAAAAAAGTGCAAACGGTTTTCCAGTGAAGTTTCAGTTTTAGAAAAAAAAAATTGTTCACCCCCAAAACACGTGCAGTGCTCACGGAGAAATTGAATTTAATTTAAACTCAAAATCAAATAAACAAAATCAGTGAAAATTTATTTACACACATACAACTCGTACCCACCCACATAATCGTCCACCGGATTAACAAAAAAAAAATCCAAAAAAAAAAAAACAAAACAAGTGTTATTTTGATTAGAAAATAATTAACAGTGATTTTTGTATAACAAAAAAAAAATCTTTTTAAAAGATCACCTGCCTACCTACACTCTTTTACTGCCAATAAAACTCTGGTTTTATTAAAAATTTATTTTTCCAAATTAAGTTTTAATTTTAAACTAAAGTGCATATACATAGAAGAAGAAAATTTAAAAAAAGTGAATTAGAGAGCAAAGAGAAATTTACTTTAACGCATTTTGTTGATCAAAATGGTGCCACAGCATACACAAGAATCAATTATAACACCGCTATCACCGTCAAGCGCCGGTCCTATTGAATCTACCGCCTCCAACTCTGCTGCCCTTAACATCCTCAACAGCAATATCCTTTTGAATAACACTAGTAATCAAAATACAACCATCAACATGAATCCAACAGATAATATATTTGCTACCCTCGAAATGGATACAACCGGTAACAAGTACATTGTCAACAGTATCCTCTTTGGATCGCAGCGTGTGGATGTCAACTCCACCACGCCATATTCGGATGCAACTCAGGTTAGTAAAATGGGGAAAAAAATGGACAGTGGGACCAGATTTTCTTCAAAATGTTCTGGCGAGCAACTGTCAGCGGGTGAAAGTGGTTTATTAAATTGTCAGAAGTGACGTTTGGTTTTTTCCATTTGCAAAAAAATTATGAAAAGTTTGTCAAAGTGAATAGAAGGTTGGTCATATCAGACTTTGAAACCTACCTTTACCCAAAGTGAGAAAAAAATAATGATAAGACTTAGCTATTAACGGCCTATATAGGACCTATATCCTTTGTCTTTACCAAAATTGAAGAACTAGTGGCCAACAAATATCTAATCTAAAACCTACAAACAAGGCCTTAAACCTGACTTCTCCATTTATTTATGTGACGAATCAATATTTTGGCATAAATGGAATGGAAGCTACAACTTAACGTCGATTCTGAACGGCACATTTGAGAAGCTATTCATGACAGTTTTATACTCTTGTAGATGTGTCTAAATTTATTATAGAGTGGTATAGTGAAAACCCAAATAGATTTATAAACGTCACTTTGAGTGTAGAGAGCATTTGATTAACCACTGCGCTGAAAACCAAAGTGACGTTCGTAAAAGTCGTAATTTTTTTCTTACAAACGTGACATTTGTAAAAGTAACTAAAGACTATTTTTTTACAAACGTCACTTTGATTTATCAAGTGCTCTTGACTCCCAAAGTGATGTTTGAAAATCTGATAGATTGGTAGGTACTAGATATGTTCCCGTATTTTTGTCGTAAAAATTATTTCGCTAATTTCTTAAAGTGGGTGTACATTTCCTTAGAGAGTGACAAATTAGTACCTAAACGCGTATTATTTTCTTTCCTCATCTGTTCATATGCCCTTTAAAGGTATAAAAAACTATAAAAGGTATTCATAAACCTTTTAGTGCGTGTGTACACAAAAAGTTAACTAGCTCAAAATTGTTCGTTTCTTGAAAAAGATATTTAAAAACTTAGGACTTTTCAATTTCGGATACCAACTGACACTATTGATTCTTACCAATAGATATCTCTGCAGTAAATATTTTTACTGATTTTTTATAGTGATATATTTTTATTTTTACTAATTTTTGGGTTCGGGAACACCAATAGGTAAAAATCTCAATATTCAGGAAAATTAATATTGTACGGGAAGATACATTATGTTTCGTGTACACGTGACCTATTTGTCACGTCAATTAGTGCAACAGTTAAACAAATATTGGTCAGAGTTTGCGATAAATAATTTAAAAAGAAAATCCATATTAATTGGGCCGCATTGTATGTGGATGTTTTTTTTTGCTAAGCAATCTTTTCACCTGTCAAACAACGGCTTACCCAGTTAGAGTGCAACAGTTTTTAAAAACAAATTATTTGTGAAAATAATTTTTTTACAATCCACACAACTTCGATGTCACGGCCGAAATGTTGTGCAGATGTGTTTTTTAAGGCAATCTTTTCACGTGTCAGATAAATATTTATTTTTGGCTGCATTTCAAAGACTCCGCTTTTTTCCACTTTGTTTGAAAACATTAATAAAAATGTTTTAAATGTCAAATGTTACGTAGCTGACTGACTGAATATGCAACAACCAACAAGAGACCCAAAGCGAAATATTAACTGAAGAATATTATTAATAAAAAAAAACATCAAGTGACATATAACATTAATTCTGTTTCAGAAGTTTTTTTTTTACTGGTTCTTATTGATTTTTATGATAGAAATTTGTTTGCTTAAAAAAGTCGAAAAGTTTTTGGTGAAAATTAATAAGAATCAGTATTATAAAACTTAAGCTGGGTTTCCACATGCCCTTAAATTGACAAAGTTTGACAGTTCTCGTTTATGTCATTAATTGACAATATTGCCAGTTCATTTCCACCTATGTCAATAATTGGCACAAAATCGTTTGTCATTTCATTGACAATAAAATTTTGACAAATGCGTTTGTCAGTTCATGGACAGCTATTTCCATTTGCACCTTTAACTTCAGTTGACGAATGGACATTTTTTTCGCTTTGGTTTGTTTGCAGCCTGTCCGCTTTTAGTTTCATTCTTTATTTTTAAATATGTCTGTATGAGATAAAATAATTTGAATTTAATAAATGGAATCATTGAAAAGATTGTTTACTTACTTGATAATTGCTACGAAGAGCATTCCATCGTAACATAATTTCACATTTGGGAACGGAAAGCGTTTTTGAAATAGTTTCCCACGAGTTGTTATTTATTTCTCGATTTTTATAAAGCTTGCTGTTGGAGTCCCAAATGTTGTCGAATTTTTCAACGTTGTGAATGAGATCAAGCGAGGACTGCACACTCCATTCCATACTTGATTTTCTCACTCGTTTTTTTCCTTCTTCTACTGCATCATCCTAAATGTAATCGAATGTATATACTCCTTTTTAAAAGATTAGAAAATATAGTAAAGTAAAAATACATTACCATGTTTCCAGTTGTTTCTGCAGCTGACATGTCACTTAATACTTTTTTTTAATTTCCGCAGCAAAATATATTTTGTATTTTCTTTGCCATTCAATTGACAAAACATTCAACACAATGCCAATAAATTTGTTTTGCCAGTTCATGACCAAGTGACGTTTTGCTCGTCAATTTTGCTATTTCCACTTTCGTTGCCAATTATTGACAAGGCCTGACAGTCAATTAAATGACTGTCAATTTTCGGCTATTTCCACTTGTCATTTTTCGCAATGACATAAAAATACGCCATTCGTCAATTAAAAAATGGCAAGTGGAAACTTAGCTTTATATCTGAATTAAAATTAATAAAACAAACATTCTGGGGGAAAAGACCTATTGAGATCCATATAGGTACCGTGAAATTATTTTTAGTGCCCAGTGTGAACAATCGTGATTAGTTGCCATTTTTCAATCGGAATAGCAAAAACTTTATTTTTTTAAATTAGTTATTGTGACGTACCGTAAATGAAGCTGAAATTTGGAAATGAATAATTGGAAGCCAAGGTAGTACTTGAAAATGTTCGCTAAGGGCCAGTTTTTCAGTGCAATATAATCCAAAATTTTATGAAATAACCTAGAAAAAAGTGTTTTTCAAATAATTAATCTCGATTAAATGATTTGGCTTAACTCAGGGATAACATAAGACTAAAAAAAAAGTGCTTCAATGACAGAAAATTCTGAAAGTTGGCTTCTATCTACTTTCGTTAAAATTTAATTATCACTTAAACTAGGTGTGTTTTCCCCATTTTATAGGTTTACACAAAAATATTGCACGTAAAATACAAGGGAACATTAATATTTGTAAATGAATAATATAATCAAAAAAATTTATTCGATTTAGTATTATATTTTTTCATTTTGCTGAAATGCTGAGTCTATTCGGTGAAAATGTTTTTTTTTTTTTAACGTGAACAGCAGGTTAGTTCAAATATTTTTCTTTAATCAAAATAGCTATACGACAATTTTGTTTTTAAATACCCGTCCAACAAAAATCGAATTCATCAAATAAAATCTATTGATGACAAATTGTTTTTTCTAGCATATGATGAAAGCTAGCAGGTTATCCGAAGAATCACATCAGCGTTTTGATTTTCCATAAATTATTTTCAGAATTTGAACTTTTTTGTTCAGTTATGATTCACGAAGATTACACATAAAATATTTGATGTGTTTTCTTAAAAAAAATTGAAAAATTATACCAGCTCACCCTTTCTTATTTCCGTAAGTGAAAATATTTTTGACATTTACCTATAAAAAATTTTTAGTTCTGTAAAAACACCATACGTACTAGGTATATCCTTCCTACCGCCATTGTAGTATGTAAATATAACATAAATTTAGCCAGATTTTATTTGCAACTTAAGGCCAAAGAATACAATAAAATAGAATAATTTTAGTTATAATTGAAATA
The DNA here is from genome assembly GCA_932526625.1 of Rhingia campestris. Taxonomy (NCBI): domain Eukaryota; kingdom Metazoa; phylum Arthropoda; class Insecta; order Diptera; family Syrphidae; genus Rhingia; species Rhingia campestris. The sequence continues at coordinate 51,867,717 of OW052185.1, forward strand.
TTTTTTTAATTTAAGAAAAAAATATGATATTCGTATTAAATGAAATCCTAAATTTCCCTCAAATCCGACAAAAGTTATTTGTGTTCATAAATATAAAGTCATATAAATAAATCTGAATTTATTAATCACGCAAATATTTTTCATTATTTAAAAATGTCTGTCCTGGTATTTTTTATTAATTATTTTAGTTTTTGGTTTTATTACTTAAAACCAAAGTCAGTCATTGTATGTTTTTAGTAATGATAAAACAGTTTAAAAACATTTTTTTATCTAAACGTGTTTTGCATGTTTAACTACGAATAATTATTTAATTTTCTTAAATAATTAATTGTCTTCTAATTGAAAGTTAAAACACTAAAATTGACACTAATAATTCGTTTAATGTTTTCTGCAATTTTTTCGCAAGCAAAACTTGTAAAATTATTAAAAAAAATCTTTTAACAAGCAAAAATTATTAAATTTCTGTTAATAATATAAAAAGGTGTTAACATTTAAAATTAAACAGACCTAATAAAGCCGATAATTTTAATCGTTATATTTTTTCAAGTGAAAATATGAAGGTTGTTTTTTTTAGAAACATTAATCAATTTTAAATATGGTTCATGTGTCAAATATTTTTTACGTAAAATAAAAAAAAGTAATTTTCCTAGACCTTTACCAAAAAATATTAAATTTTAATGTCACCGAATCTACAATACAAAGAAAAATAAGCAACACTTTTAAATCCGTAATCGTTGAAACCAATCAACTTCGCCATTTCAAAACCATCCAACCCCTGAATCAAAAATCTTTCAATAATATAAAAATTATATGCTTACAGTTACTGTAACGCCACGATAATTTACAGTGAATGTTTGGTTTTAATTCTAAATTTGCCACGTCCCGTGCTTAACGTCTAGCTAATATCAACTGTCAAAATGCCTGGTGAACATCGTTGATACACGTTCCGTAACTTAAAAAATTGACAATAGTACAGGAGGAAATGGAGAGTGCGTTGGAGTCTGACAAATATCCAAGAGTATGAAACTGTCCTGAGAAGCTTTTCAAACTTGTCGTTCGGAGTCGGCATTAAATAGGAGGTCTCATTCAATGTGGCAAAAATATAACTTTGTACACACAAATTATTGGAAAGGCTAGCTAGAAAAGCGATAAAGTCTGTAACCAAGCCAATTTTTAGGGGTTCTTTAATTTAAGGATGGAATGGGATTGGGTATTTCACGATTCGCATGGCGGATTCTAGCTTTCTCATAAGTTTAAGTGGCGGTTAAATATAAAAATATAAAAAAAAATATAATTTCCCACAAAAAATTGAGCTTAAAAGCCTTCAAACTATGATTTACCTCCACAGCGAAATATTTCACGACAGAGGTAATCAGATATCTCAAAAATGAAAATAACTAGGTGCTCTTGCATCATGCAATGACTGGTATTTCGGAAAATACCCTTATTCACCGTTTTATAATTCCAACCTCCTACTCTCATATTCATCAAATACCCTCTCACCTAGTCATTCTACAAGCCCTATAAACCCCCTCAAATTAGACATGCATGTACACATTTTTTGGAATTTTTTAATTAACCATTTCAAGGAATTATTTGCGGATTGCATGCGAAATAAAATATCCGCAACGAACCGGGCATTCAATTTAGATTCCTATCGGTCAATATATACAATTACCCAATAGATAGTCATATAGACAAACGATAGCATTTTCCAATGAATTGTTTATAAAAATTTCAATTGAAACTCATTCAGACAGACTAAATATACAAGACAAAAAAAAATACCCTCACCCCTACTCAAATTTTATTTAAATCACCACATTCTGATCAAAACCAAAACAATACGGCGTGAGATACATTTAATTGATTGCGAGTAAAGAGTGAAATTTATTTTTAATTTTTAAACCATCGGTGTACCTAAAAGTATGAATGTACTTGCGAATACTCTAGAACTCCTAGAACAGGGAAACAATACCTACAAACGCAAAATTGTTCATTCCTCGAGCTAACCCGTCCCAGACATTTTGGCGTCTCGTTATCGTCGGTGTATTGTAGTCGCTCCGATATATACATATACGAAAAAAAATCCAAAGCTGGGTCTCTCAACTTTAGACAATGTAAATATACACGGCGACTTGTTGTTGCCACGTTCTGTGGCTGTTATTACATGCGAGTACGTGAATAGATACATCCAGTACTATAGTAGAACAAACTGCCATGCCAGTGCCCAGCACAAGTAGTATCTGTGTATCTGTACTAATATATCTCAAGTGCAAAATGGAACAGAAATCGATATGACATTGGTGTGGTGTAGTTGGTTAGTGACTGGTTACTAGAGGGATCCCCCCTCCCTAAAAAGCAGCAGCACGGCTTGAGAGGGTAAGCAGCGTTCAATTTCAATTTTGGTGCAATGCTGAGATTGCAAAATCTCAAACTCAAAACCAACGATGGAGAAAATTAGAAAAACATATGTTTATCTATAATTTTTGCAAGTCTAATAAAATTCTTTAAAAAAAATATGGTCCCAGCACGAAACGTGTGGATGATCGAATGGATGGATGGATGAACCGGACAAACAAACGGACGTCATAATTTCCTATTATATTTTCCTCACTTTGTTAAAGTCGCTCAGGCAGAAAACACACGATAATCACGTACCAAAGACACGCGAAAATTATACTAGATACAAAAACCGGTGTGTAGGAAGATATACGGTGCGGAGTAGATACGTGTCTATCTACATTCTACACGACTAGTATAGTGTGTCGTTTTGCGTTGCTGAGCCTCGAGGGAAAATTGATAATTAAAAAAAAATCTATCTACAGCTAAACTAACAATCGCCAATTGTATGTGCTGTTCTGGTCAATTCAAAACGAGAGCAGATATGTAATTGTAATTAGTTTTGAAAAATGAAACCATCTCGCAGATTGAATTACAGTAACTAAATCGTGAATGAGAGGCCTAGGCGGTATGCCAACTATGCTTGATAAAAAAAATACATACAGGCATGCAAATATGACAAAAAATAACAGGTGGGAATTTGCGGTTAAATTGGCATATTTTATTGGCCATCCAAAGCTGATACAATCACATAAAGATGGTAGGAGAAATCGCATGATAGTTGGCGTGATTTGTGAGGTTTTCGTGCAGATTTGTATGTCATACCTGCATGTGCATACAACCTGATTTTTTTTTTATTTTCGAGTTTGGTAAGGCTTCCGTAAGGAAGTCTAATAGAAGTCGTGTAGTTAATGTTTTTCCATAAACCTTCATACAGTTGATATTGCTGGCGGGTAAATAGTTCCGATAGTGCTTTATCGAAGCAACATTTTTATTTTTCTTCAACTTAAAACACTTTAGCAAAATAAAAATTCATTTAACACAAGCCTACTTATCAGCTTCTTAACTAACTCTCTGTCCACCAAGGGGCGCTCTTAATTAAACGATAACTTAGGGTTCAGTTATAGCTATGATTGAAAAGCCTCTTTGGAAATTTTGTTTTACTTCTTGCGGCTTTTGGCAAATTGGTGTTAATTTTCTGACGTAATGTTTACCATTCTATCCAAATGAAACCGAATTTTCCATTGATTTCTATAACCAACTACCCAAGGAAAATTTTAATTCCATCATGTTTTGTGATTCAATGATGTTCTTCAATGATAGCTATAACTGGATCCCTAATTTTAATGCCTTTCGGCTTATAGTCCAATATGGTAAAAAACATTTAAAAGTGTTTAATTTGACTCAGCAACGCGTTACAAAAAATAAAACAACATGGAATATTAAATGAACCAGAAACACATAAGAGGAACTGCCATTTTTCAAGAGAGTTCAGAAAAGGGTTGCCACTTGCATACGATTTACTAAATACTATATTTGTTTGACTTTTAAATTTTCTCCTTATATATTAACTTAATGCTAGACAAAAATACTTAAATCTAACTTATCATTAACTTCATTGTTTAATCAAACTTACTGGCCTGTGGGCACTCTAAGCTTATATATAACATTTTTATTTTTGCCTTTGACTTAAATTTATCTATGCATTTCTGAATTTTAAATGTATATTAATTTAAGCTTTGAATAAAAAAATCTTGTTCAGTAGTACGAGATTGCTTATTCCCAGAATAGTGAGTCCACAGATACGGATCTTTATTTTATATACAAAGGTCACAAAATTCGTCAATTAGCAATAAATCAGTTGTTAGGGTTCAAGTCTCAGCTAAATACTGTCACAAATGTCAAAAAATGTCACAAATTGCGTCAAATAGCAAAAAAATAATCAATTGCATCAACGCGTGGGTCGAAATCCTTGACAAATTCTCAAAATATGTTTGCATAACATTTAATTAAAAGAAATCGTTTGTTTATTATTCAGACATCAAAAAAACAAAATTAAAAAAATCTACGACTGCATTACGCTTGAATCTAAATTTAGCAAAACAAAAAAAAACTCACAATCTAAGAAAACAACATAAATGGTGTTATTCATCGGAATTAAAAAAAAATTAACTCTCAACCGCAATTACGCCCGAAAACCCATCTACATTACATTTCCCAAAAATCTCCGTCTTCTTAGGTGTCGCATTTTATTCCATATCACAAAGAAATTAAATAAAATCTAATTCTATCTAGGTACCTACGTAAAAATATCTACACAATCTCACCCCGACCTTGACTTTAACCTAATACAACAGAACAAATCAATTTGAGGGCAATCAACCACTAGGTGTACACATACATTTCAAAGTCAATGCCAACTTCAAAAATCATATGCGCCAAATGAATCATTTCATTTTGCCATTTATCAAAAAAAATGTTTTTTTTTTTTTAAATTTCATTTTTTTTGTTGCTGGTGATTTTAGAAAGAGACCGTCCCCACCTATACCAATTGAACTTACCTTACGTCGAAAATACACCCAGGAGAGACTGTTGAACTGATAAAAAGGTGCAAAAAAAGTTTATAACAAACACATTTACTTAGCTTGGTTAGCAATCGTTTTAATAAATTGTTTATCATTAGATTCGGATTGTTGTTGTTGGACTTTTGACATTTATTTGCTACTTCCCTTTTCTCAATGCAGTCGTTTTTTTTTGCGTTTGAAAATATAGATAAAAGACACAGATACTTCGGGTATATTAAGTATCTATCCACCTATGATGTGCATTTGTATGAAAAGATACACCCTGTACATGTACTGTGTGAATTGATTATATTTATGCCAGTTTTTTTGTTTTTTTGCTAAATTTGTTGCAATGCAAGTTTGTTGATTGAGTTTTGGATGTTTTTTTGTTTTTTGATTTTTTTTGTTACTTTTTCAAGGTTAATGCGAACATTTTCAAATGTTATTCACCTTAGACGTATAGACTGTTGTTGTTTAATGTTCCTCTCACTTCAGAGAATGTGTGTGTATATAAATGTCTATAAACTAGATAGGAATAGAAACAACAGCACATGTGTGTATATAGATGCATTTAGCAAAATTATCTTTATTAGATGACAGTGTGACATTGTCTGGTGAGTTGGGGGGTGTTGATGGGCTTTTATTACTTAGGCGAGGGAAAATGGTGTGAAAAAAAAAATTAATGCAAAGACAACCTACATATCTACATATGCAGATTTGTTTTCACGATTTTTAAATTTAGGCAACTGAATGAAATGAAAGATTCAAAGAAAACCACTAGAAGAATGATGTTTGTTTATCGATTTAACAATTGAAGGATTATTGCACTGAGTGGAGATACCTATACCTACCTCCCCCAACCCAATTGGCAGAACATTGTAAATCAGGTTAGGTACTGGTGGTAGGGGTATTTTTTCAATGTTGTTTATCGTGGAGTGTATTTGGTATTTTCCCTTTTAACTAGTGCAAGAGAATCAGATGAACTCAGATATGAAATCAGACGTGTGAAATCACAGCTGACACTGAAAACTCTCAAAATGTTCATTCACAGTTAAATACTTTGCGAAAAATTTTAATCTGAATATTTGCAAGATGTATCTTTCTCTGTGTAACGTAACGACACACATAAATAAAATGGGTAATTGGGACTACCATCCTTTTAAAAACGATACCAGTGATACGGTTACTTTGCATTTTTGATATAAAATTCCAATTGGACATTGAAACAAGTCATATTGTGTATTACTGACATTTTCGATTTAATAAAATGGGTCTTATTAGGGAGCCTTCAGTTAGTTGTTGAATTTGTCCATACTTACATCAGTGGCGCTACAGACCGGAGTGAATTTGGTCCCCGGCCAAATCTTATCTCAAAGGAAATCGTTGATGGAAGAAATGCTGATACGGAAGAGTCTTTTTTAACCTCCACAAATCTGTCGATCTAATGACACCTTTCTATAAGAGTAAAGTCCGTCATGCCATCGACTACAAATTCAATTGTCGTATGTCCTGAGTGTACTTATTGGACCATAAATTATACCCCAGTTTTGCCACATTTTATTAGTATCACAACAGAACTCATAAGCATTTTTCCTGAAATCCCATAAAACATATAACATAACATCGCCCGATTTTGTGGACAAATAAAAGTTTTGCCGAAAGGTTGACCATACGGACCTGATTTTAAATTGTTTATCCTAGTTTTATATTCAAATGTATTCAATTGTTGATTGCTTATTAAAATTTAAATCTAGTTGAGAAACAGAAATCTCATTTACCTTGCACTTTAATCAATAAAATATGGAATACCACAATGGTGACACTAAGCCTCCTCATTATTTTCTAATTAAAACCAATTTCCTGTCTTATTGTAGGATTAAATGTTGACTACCACATGACTGTTATCTTGGCACTCTACTGCTCTTTCTTTATTTTAAGCCAATATGGGGGACTACAAAGGTGGCACTTTGGGTCTTCATTAATTAATTTGGGATCTGCAATCTGCATTATTTTTTGTGTTTAAATACAACCTTCAGGTATTTCAAACTAAATTTTTGTTTTTTTCTTATTTTTATAAAACAAAATTAATTTAAAAGAGCAACTATATTACATATTTCGTTTTTTAGTAAAAATATTTCATAGTTTATGTATTTTTGTTATCAATTCGTAAACAATTAAAAAAAATGGGTCTAAAGATGCAACCTAATTGCATGTTATCTTTTCTCTTCGGTATGTTAGATTGTCCTATTATCAAATAAAATTTCTGGAATTACCGGCTCAAAACTAGTTTCTTTTATAATCTGTGTGTGCGAATTTATTATTTTTGTGACAAAGAAGAGGACTTACTTTTTAATGCCAAATCCGAACTGTAAATTTGAAAAGATCGACTTTCGCAAGATTTGTAACAGTGAAAAAAATTAGGTATTTTCACCTCGCGCTTAGTAGGCCAACGCACTAACCACTAAGCCACTGCACCCACCTATTATAATATTATGAAACTATTGTGGTCTGTTGATGCAACCTTGAGTATTTCGGTTTTTTAGGTATGTATTATTATCTATTTGTCAAAGTTTTTAATTGATAGTAAAAAAGAGGTGGAACTAAAGGCCCAACCTTGAGGTATCTACTTTTATTCCATTCGATATTTCGCTCCGCATTTTTTTTTAGCATAATTGCTAATTTCATAACAATGGCACAATTCTAAAGAAAATTTTATTGATTTGACTTTCTGTTAACCCTCATCAACTGGCAACTATGAACCATCACTCAATGATTAATGTGATTAGCTGTAGTTGAATTTATTTCTCAAGCTACAACATTAATCAATATTGCGTTAAACCTATCTGTCTATTTCTCTATTACCTTTAAATATATAAAATGGTGGAAAAAAACCGTCAGTAAACCACCTGTGGCTCAAATAGCCAAACAATCGACTAAGCTCCTAATAGATTGACCATCACTAATTTCATTCAATTTCACAGTAATTAATGATTCCTACTAACCCTCCGCCTGAGTGAAAATAAAAACCCTCACTGAGAGGGTTTAGCTGTAGTAGGTAATTGGACAAAAATTGTGTAATGCTAACAATAAAAAAAAACTATACTCAAAACCGTCCTCAAGTATCTTGAGCAGCCGCATCACCGCTCATTATCCAACACCTTACCAATTATTATTTTTCTCAAATTTGTTATTCTCTTCTTATAGATCTTGCTATCTGTCTCTAAACATTACCTTTTCGAAAAAAAAAAAACAAGTTCAAGGCCATTACTCATCGGTAACACATTTATGTGTGCGTATCTTTTATTTCTTTTTGGTGAGATTTGATTTTTTAGAAAAAAAAAACGAGAGAGATAGAAAATACACCACAAAAAAAAGATACAAATAATCAGATTTTATCTACGTACGCAGACCTCAACAAAGGCACAACATCTGAGTCATTGTCGTATCAAAGCATGACCACATTGACATTGATAGAGTTTTTCTCATTTCACTTGACAAATGAAAGGAAATTTATAAGCACTTGCACCTTTTCAAACAATTTGTATCTCGATGCAGCAGCGCAACAGCATTCTTAAGTGCAATACAATTTTTGTAATTATAATTCTCAAACTCTGACGCACATTCAATCAATTTGTCTCATAGGTCTACGCATACACGTATACAGTAGACGGATCAGCTCACAACATAGGTAGAGATGTTCATGCTTTGTATCTAAAACGATAAAATCCAAAGTGAGCAATAAAAAGTCATGTCACGCTATTAACTCATCATGAAAGGGACTCTCGTAAAAAAAAAGAAACCAACCTTTAAGCCAAAGACGAACCAACAGCAAATCAAGTCGTGACCGTAGACAAGAAAGATCTTGAAAAACGAAAATTGTAAAAAAAAAACTAATTTTATCCTCCGTGTCGTTTTGGATACTTTTATGCTTATTTGGAGACGTGCCTTTTCAAAATCTCATTTTTAATGTTTCGCCCTTTTGTTGTGTCTTGGGGTCTGCCAGTTTGGTGCCATACAGAGTCTAAGGTGTGGTTTTATTTTTTTTTTGTTTTTTTCCTCGGTCTATTTGCATCTGTAGGTGCAATTATGTAATCGCAGCTGCAACCAGCAGTTAAAAAAATTGTTAACTTTCAAATAGCAACGTTAATCGATTAAAAAAAAACAGTAACCCCAAAGATTGATAAATCCTCATTCATTCGCCTGGCAATAGATAAGCGTTTAAATAAATTTCCTGACTTTGTTTACACACACCACACACAGGCACAACTTCGATGACTCATCGAGGGTAACACTAGTGGGCTGGAGTGTATTTACACCGAGCCACTCAATTGAGACTTACAGATTTATGTTTTGAGCTAAAGAGTTTTTTTTGGTTCGGTGTAAATTACCAACTAGTGGACCAGCACACTGCTTGATGGGGAAACTATAGAGAGAAATCTGTTTAAAACAATTTTAATGCAAGTAACGCAATTTTGAACAAACTCAGCGGGTGGCAGTTAAGATAGTAGATAGAGTTGGTAGTAGATTTGCTGTTTTTTTTTTCTCAAAGATAAATGATGTGAATGCGGTAGTTGTTTGATACGGGGAGGACGAAATAGATTTCGATTACAATTGGTTGTTGTTTTTGATTTTAAGTTTTCTAATTGGTATCAGCATTTCATGGTATTATGGACGAAAACAGTTGTGTCGGGTTCTGATATTCCAATTGGGTGGTTGGTTGTTGTTGTAAATGTAAATGTTGTCAGATGTATCTATTACTTCCTTGAAAAATATTTGTTTGCCACAATGTTTGTAAGAATGTGAAGGTTTGCATATTGGACCTCTGTTAATATTTTTAAGTGTTAAAGCAAACTTCATTCCAATTCTTTATTTCTATCATTGAAATTCTTATACATTTTGAAAAATGGTCGCATGCTGGAACCTATAGCATACAAATATGAAGCTAGTACCAAAAGGTTGCAAGTTTAGGCCTGTATCTTTTATAGTTTAACAATGTTTAATATCCATTTTAAAGTTATTTGTACACACAAAATGTCTACATAAAAAAATGTACAAGATACACTTTTAGAACGACATTTTTAGTACGTTCAGCAGCTCAAACCTAGCATCTGTCTTCATTTGTATGTGCGACAATATTATTTCTGCCACAAAAAAGAAAAAGAAAAAAAAATCGCCCAAAATGTTTGTTATTCAATATTCACAAGAGGTCACAAAAAATCACAAAAAATCATATAACTGTCAGGTATAGTTTGAAATCGGCTTAAATTCTAAATTCCATCATTCCACAAAATTCCACTTTTTGGAACAACATTTATATTTGCGAATTCGTTTTATTTTTGTATCGTGGTTCCAGTGGATCAGTGTTTGGTGCATTCGACTTCTGAACCATAATGTGCCGTAAAAACACCTAGAGTTTTTTCATTCATTGCCTACCTTTTACAAAAGCCTGACAATCATGCAAAAGCATAAAACTGGCAGGCAAATATTTTGAATTTTGTGTCTTGAAATCGGCTTTAATTGTAAATCATAGTATTCCACAAGTGTTCTATTTTTTGTTAATTTAAACTCTGAAAGTAAAGTCTTTTCTTTGAAACTCTGAAAATCATCAAGAAGACTTTATAAAGCGTTCATGTGAAGCTTGTCAATATTGCCTCATGGAATCGGCCAAAGATTGTAAATCTTCTTTAATGTTTCAAAAGTAATAATTTGCACTCAAAGATATCCAGCCTGTTTTCTTCTTTTTCATATGAACGGGGCTTCTAATCAGGATTGATGGATAGTAATCTGTACACCCTTAACTGCAGCAAAGATCTCCAGACGTGTCAGTCATCCTCTCAAGGCTTTTCTAGTTAAAAAAAAACCAAACGAAAGTAAATCCTTTTGGTATCTTATAACCACAAGGCACAAATTTAAGACCCGAATCTCTTATTTGTTTGTTGTTGAAAATATTTTTGTAAAAAAATATGTGATCCGATAATTCTATATCTTACTTTTGCATAAAAATATTTCCAACGTAAACAATGGGTTCCCAAAAGGATCCATTATTGGACCTGCATCTTTGAATTTTCAATTCAACAACAGTTTGTTTAAAATAGCAACAAAACATGACCTCCAACAAGAGAACACCTTTAGGGCTGTACAAGATTTTTTAATATGAATTGTAATATTTGGTATTTTCTTATTTACCCCATGATCAGCGTTTTAGATCATGATCGTGATTTAGACAATAAGTATGTCCATGTACAGCGGCTGTTTTACATACAAACTAATGGTAAATTCTTTTAAGTAAAATAAATGTTAGGAATCAGGACTTTATGTGTATGTTTTTGGTTAATGGCCGGATCCAAAATTGGAAATATGCCAAATTTGAATGGCTGCTTTGAGAAAGGGTTCTCTTGCGAAGAGGAGGGGTTCTAGAGGAAAGAGTTGCCATCCTCAGTCCGGGAAAATAAAATATTTAAGGTGTCGACATTGTTTACCTGATTTTTGTTATTTCTGGCTTCCGCAAACTGAAATAGCAATTTGATCCCTCTCCTTGGTTTTTTACATTTCAACTAGATCAAACCGTGCAGTGTTTATATTTTCAGCTTGGATTAACTACTTACACCTTAAATTTAATTAACTCAACAGAAAAAAAAACACTTTTAAGCTGAACCAAATCACAAATCACCATGAAATACATTATATTGCTGCATGTATTTTATGGGTGTGTGAAGTAATGAAATCTGAAATTGTCTGCATTTTACTTTTAAGTGCGTTTACTACGCTTCTTTGACGAATAGATGCACAAACACAAAAATCCATAGATACGCAGAACGATAATGTTTTCATTTTCAATTCAATTTTATATATTTGTTCGTCTGGCAGACTCAATTCCACTGGAGTTTTTTCTGTGTGCAGTCTAAGTGAACAATGTCTTACATGGAAAAAAAGGGGAAAAACATCCTTGCAAGTGCATCGCGTTAGACACAGAAGGACTGGGTTGGATACCACCTCTTTTTGGCGCTTTACGAAAAGATAACAAACCATTCCCAGACCGGGGAAATAAAAAAAAGTATCCGCATAGTGTGAACATTTCACAGCACATCGGACGGCGACTATATAAATATTTCACTCGGGGATAAAGTACACGTTTATATGCTTCGCGTTAAAATTGTAAATTCACTACTCGATCGAACTACCCGAAGGTACTAAAGGGAGGTGCCATTTATTCATACACGGAATCGGTCGACTGTTTAAAATACGATTAAGCTTGATGGTGGTTATAGTTCTATGAGTCATTCCCTTTCGCTAGAGTTGGCTCTATGAATATTGATGGGAAGACGCGCGAAATGTATACGATGTACTATGAAACGCAACGGATGTCTCAATTGCCACACGAGTCGTAAGTAGAAGATAGAACCATGGTTCTTGGGTTTTCATTTACCACTGGGCGGAATCTGGAATGGCGCCGACAACATTTCAAAGGAACCACGCTCCTCCTTGGATCGGTACTGTTGAGGAATCTCTTTTCCGGCTGCCTACTTTGAAATTGAAATTCGTCATAATAATCAACCCGACGACGTGACACACTTCAGGCAGACGGTGTTGTTGGTGGGACACGAATTTCTGTTTGACAGGGTAATCGTGCCACGATAGGTAAATTGGTGTGTGTGTTTTTTTTAAATAACTTAGGAAACACTCACCCCATTCATTGCATTCCATATTCTGACACGACTCGGGGCTGTGTACAAAAAAAATACGTCCTCATCTGAAATTCAAATATTCAACGTACTCCTCGCATTTTTAGATACTTTTCGCCGTTTTTGCACTCGCATGGATGTCCGACAACACAACAAATTTCATTCACAAAAATAAGACACGGATTGCGAGGGAGTTTGGTCGCCCCAAAGAAGGGTGTTGGAGTATAAAATATTTATTTTTTCCGTTTTAGATACGCAAATATATTTCTGTTCGGTGGTCTACAAATTAAATCGATTTCGATTGTTTTCGCATAGATATTGGCAAGGGAAATGCATTGCATAGGTGTGCGATTCCAATTCGATGAATAACCTAGAAATGAATAGACGGGTTGAAGTTGTTTTTCATTTCGGATCCAAAAGCAGATAAGTGGCTTTTTTTTTTAAATATTTTTGTTTGCATTTTATGAAATGTAATCAAATCAAAAAAAAGGAACGTATCGTGAGATTTGTTTTTAAAAATAAAATTTTATTATTTTATTTTTGTGTGAGAATTTTCGAAATGGTATTGACGTGGGTTTTGTATTTCGCGGGGCAATGTTTATATGGATGGGCATTGTATGGACATATGGATGTCAACGAACTCCAGCGGAGTGCGCATCTTTGAAATTGATTTTTAATCAGATTTTCTGAGAGATTGGAATATTGAGGTACTTTGGTAGTTAACAAAAACAATTAGATTCTGTGTAGTCATCTTCCAGTATGACTTATTTTCTACAAGGTTTCATTTCATGGCCAGAGGTGGTTAGTTTTTGTCACCGCATCATATCCTTAAGTAAGATGAGATATACTCTTGCAGAAATGTACTTGGCCTCATCCTACAAGAGTAAAATTGCAACTTCCTATGCAAAAGGTAAGTGTTCTACAAGATTTCGTTTGATGGCCGGTATTGGTTAATTTATTTTTATCATATCGTATTTTTAAGTTACACGACCTACGTGGCGTGATGGTTAGTATGATGAACTGCGGCGCTGAAGGTCTGGGTTCGATTCCCAACCGTAGCAACACCTAAATAATTTTTCACTGGACTTCCTCTCGTGATGATCTGACAAATCATCCGAGTAGTGTCAATTATCTAAAAAAGCGTATCTCAACTTAGCCGTTCGGATTCGGCAAAAAAAAAAACAGGAGGTCCCGCCATCGTGCCAGAAGTGCACTCGCACACATGACCTGTGTAAAGCATAACTAAAGCTTAAATACAAAAATCGTTATGAAATTCCACAAGATACCATTCACAGTCCAATATTGGTACTAATATTTTTCTTAATGTACCTAGATAAAAAAAAAACAAATTTACAAGAATAAACAACACTACACAAAAAAATAAGTTCCAGTTTTGGCCAGTTTTTTTGTTCATAAACTTTTCTCAGGGAGGTGATCTTGGTCATCAAAGATCTCTCTGAGATGATATATGGAGACGTTTGTTGAGTCTGCTCTTAAATTGTTGTGGATTAGATTATCTTTACCTATAATTATGAGCTGCAACTTCGTGTCTTGGTGTCTGTGTTATTTAAAAACTAAACAATTAAATTTAATTCGCTGTCATAAGTATAAACCAGAATCGAATTAAGACATAGGAAGAAGATATTCAGGATTAACGGGTTAAAAACGCTTAAATCGTTCAATAGTATTGTATTAGTTTTTCAAACGAAAGGGAAACCAATCCCTAAGCTTAACCTGTCTTTTATGTCATCCTATTCATGCAGTTGTGAGATTCATCTATAAAACGTACTAATCCACATTATAAACAGTTGAAGTGATATATCAACCTAGGATATGTCAATAAACCCTTAAAAATATGAGGTTCCACAAGAGTCTACTTTTGGTCCAGTACTTCTTCGTCATTTCATTTTATGTATGTTGGAATTGAAACCTGATGTGGGATTCATCTAAGCAACACTCTTATTACTTTTTATGGTCGGATGAAATGATATATCGACGTACAATATGAAAACAAATCTTAAAAAATATGCGGTTCCACAGGAGTCAACTTTTAGTCCAATATTTGTTCGTCATTTCATTTTATGTGCGCTGATATTGAAACCATTTTTCTCGACTCTTAACAGACTAACATAATTTCCCCACCTCTTCTGCCAATTCTCTTTATCCCTGTAAATCATCATTTCGTTTCTAGATTATTTAATTTCTCCCATTTAAGGAACCTTTGTGCCTCCAACATTTTTTCCTCTCCCCTTACCAAAAGCGTACAAAACAGAATGGCGACAAAACTCCACTCGCAATTGTGAAGTCTTCCATGAGCACCTTTTTCCTTTTTTTGTGTTTTTTTTTATTAATTTTGTTCGTACTGCGTTTCGGTGACGTTCACTCCACCGGAAATGCCAGAGAGTTTCATTTAACAATTCTCCACGGATACGAATATTTCATCACAACAACAAAAAAAGGAGAAAAATTGGAATGGGGTTCTATCCATTTTTTTCTTTTTTAATCACCAATGCACGCCTCACTGCATTTATTGTATTAATTGCTTGTCGTCTTAATGGACAAACAAAAAACTGGTATACAAAATATAATTGATCGATTTACTCGTTTTTCTTTTCATTTAGATAAGATACTTTCAAAGTCAGTTCTTTGACACCTTAATATTCACAACTTCACTATTTGGATATTGTTGTTGTATGACTTAAATCAACACAACTTTGAGTGATTGTTGTTTGTTCTGTGTCTCAAAAAGAGAATGTAATTTAAGAAAAATATAAAAAAAATCCAACTTAAGTAGCTTTTTGGGATGCATCTTTCGGGGGTATAGATACACGCCTCTTCACAAATCATTAACTCTCTCGACTAAATGCCCACACTTGTGGATTCGTCGATTCGGACTGTCATCGGTGTTGTCGTTGTGCATTGGAACGCTCAAGGAGGAAGACAAGTATTTTGTTTTTTTTTTAATCTCCTTCGAATAAAAAAAAACGCGTCATTATTTTTGAGTTATTTGAACTTAATCCGTATGAGAAGGATAAATAATGTTTTTTTTTATTCAAGTTGTTTTCGAACCCAAACTGGTGGGTCATTCATCCTGCTTAGCACACCGAAATATCAACGAACTTTCCGAAAAATGTGAGTGCCCGACGATGTGTGCTTTTTTCTGTCGTGTGTATTCGAAAGATGAATTCGAAACATGGATGGATGACGTTGATGACACTGCACGTGCGGATTTATTAGAAATTAAAATGACATTTAATCGGGCTTTGCCATAATATACTCGTTTGGGATTCTTATATCATTTTGTTTTTACATGATAACTTGAATAAATAATTTGCTCGGACTGGGTCTCGCTCTGTCATGTGCGGGTGATAGCCCATTTGTATTCTCAGATGAGTGGCGATTCAAATGCATTTTCGGGATTGTTTACATTTGAGCCGTGTTGAGGGAGAGGCAGGCGGTTTATTCATTATTGTAACCAATAATGAAGTGGTCTGTATTTGTATCAGATGAACTGTGGGAAGTGTACTCGATGTAGAGTCACACAAGTCGTTAAGCTTTAGTATTTAGGTACATAAGTCGGGCCATGAGTCATTTTTAAGATACGAAGTTGGAAAGATATATAATGTTCCACAGGACTCCACTGTGGGTCGTACATTTTTAATAGTTCATTATATAGACAAAACCTAACAAAATGATTGAGTATGTAAGTGCATCCGCTAAATTCGGACTTACCCAAACAACATATGAGGCCCCACAAGATTATCCTTCAGTACCTTCCAAATTGTTTAATTTTTTAATAAATTTGTTTGTGTTATTTTATTAGAGATTTATTTTTCTAAGACAGCTTGCGTATAATTCTTTATAAAAAAAAAATCTATGACTGTATGTCCTTAATAGATACTTGTGTACTTAATTTTTCTTTTCATAATAATTTTTTATACAACGCTTTTGATTAAGATCAGCAGCACTAAACCATGTTACGCGATTCGTGATCTTTTCATACAAATATCTGCCCCATTACTCCATTAAGATACAAATCTAATTTTTCGAAATCCAAGCGTGAATGTTATGATTCAGCTAATCCGCTCAAAAGCCGTGCACTAACTCCCTCCCTTAATTGATTTGTTCAGCATCACTCAAAAACCCACAGAGCTTAAGTTTCAATGTATAATTAAATTATTCACTTACAAAAGCCTTCCATATATCCACTATTCCGATCCGGCTTATACGAGCAATTAAAACGTTTTATATCTACATGACTGGTGCATTTGCAGTTTGTTTTGTAATATTACACAATTTCACTTTTAATGGATTCCGAATATTATGCCGATTACAAAATATTTTTTTTCTGTATCGTTGAATTAATATAAAATTTTATTATTTTTCCTTCTTATTCGCTTATTTAAGCGAAATAATTGCTCTTCAAGTCAGAAAAAGAAAAAAAATGAAATTACAGTCCATTGTCGAAATTAATTCCATATGCAGTGGCAGGCGGTTAAGATAAGCTCAAGGTCTTCATATAATTATCTACATTGAAAATGTGTAATTAATTATGTTGCATGAGAGTGGATTTTGGTTTTTATTTATGGTTTGTACAAAGGTTAAAGGTTTTGTAGGAACATCATTCAAAAATGAAGGACCAAAAATAAAATGAGTGTCCTATTCAAAAGACACCTCTATCTATGACAGGTAGGAAGGAAATTAACCCATGAAATGAGCAGTATGGATTAAGGATACGGAAATGGGCGTTTGTATTATAAATCATTTTGACTTGCCATACTTATGGTAGATATCCGATCTAAAAAAGACCAGTTTAAAGTCATCGGACGTAAATCCAATTAAAATCATAACCACTTTTGTAAAGATTGAATGATTCGGTACATAAACCCGTAAACCCTCAAATTTACATATTCATCATAATCTTGAAAAAATATCTTTAAGAATTTTTGTATTCTAGTTCAGGATAGTACTTGCCATTGCCTACCGCACAAGGTAGTGCACACCAACTACACGTAAAATAATTCGGCCCTCTGTCATTAGGCTCTTAATTGTTTTTCGAATTATCTTACTTTTTAATATTAATATTATTCCAATTACTCTCACATCAATCTGTCAAAAAAATCAATTTTTTGTTGATCTACCACAAGAATACATTTTTGCGCCACTGCCATTATTTTTGATTTTCTGCAAATATTGCGATGCACTTACTAGACTTAACAGGCAGACAATTAATGAAGTTCCACAGGAGTCTTTTGTAAGGGTCTAATTGTTTGAATTTAATAACATAGAAACAACTCGATCAATTGTTTTAAAATACATACTTGTATTGCACAAAAGTGCCATCAAATACATCTAACCAAAAATGGCAAATTATATAAAACATTGTGAGACTCCAGAATATTCCATTCTAGGGCCAAAATTTGTTATGATATTTTTCTACTTTGTCATATAGTTATATGTACATCTATCCAAAATTGACGGCATATATAACACTCGTTGAGAATCCACAATATTCCATTCTAGCTCCAACATGTTTTTATTTGATTCCAGATAAATTATGAATTTTATCTTACCGATGATGATGTCTTTTTACTCTAGTTCGTTAGTAACGCGATTATGAGGTGTCAAACTCGCAAAGACCTGCGTGTGTCCTTAGCGAAACCTGTTCCTGAAAAGAAAGCGAAACGGGTATCATTATACCCCTCTATCTGAAAGAAAGATAAAGGGGTATAATGATACTAAGGTGGGATTATGGTGTGGTGATCCGGGTTTCCGAAAGACCTATTTACTACAGCCCGATTCTCCACAAAAGCGGATGATCTGGACCATAGGGATATTTGCCATATCCTGTAGATCGTTGTCGTAGCATTTTTTTTTTTCAAACAGAGGGGATTTACCCTCAAAGCAGATAGGGAAGTGCAGCGTGTCGATCCTAGTCTAGCTAGTTCGTCTGCTCTTTCGTTTCCTATTATGTCCTGGCAGGCAGATTATTTCGATCTTATTCTGATTGGGTAGAACCGTTAGCTCCAACTTCTTCATCCTTCAGACATTTTTTTGCTCTAGCAACCAGATTTGAGCCTTATTCTGATTGCATAGAGCACTTAGATCCAACATCGTTATCCTTCAGACAATTTTTTTTTCGTCTTTTTTCAGCTATTTATTCAAAGCTCTGCTAAATGTTGTATCTATCGAAGCAGCGAATGGTGTGGGCTTGAGAATGGATATTTTAGCATTCAATCAATTTTATTTGCTGTCCAAAAAATATTCCATTGATACTTTTGGAATCTTGAACACAGATCACAGAAAAAAAATCATTTACTTTATAAACACATCAATATGTGTCCACGCCTAATCCTTCTTACTTAAAGAAAATCCCATTAATTTGCTTACATGTCCGTTTCAAATAATCTAAAAAGTACTGGCCCAACAATAAAACCCGTCAACATTTGGCCTCATTCTTCACTCCTAATCCACACCGTTGCACTTTAATACTCACTATTCATTATCAGTGCATTCGATATCTATTTTGTTTCCATCACTCAATGAAAAAAGGATCCTTTCACCTTCAGGCCATTCAAAAAGGTGGCAAAATCCAGCAGGTATCTCTGGGATAAAATTGCACTCAATCATCATCCCCTGATACCATATCAGAATGGATTAAAGCAAGAAAATCCGAAAAGATCCAAGGAGCCATCAGGAGTAAAAAAAAACAACCCAAACCTGTTTAATCCAGCACCTGCTTCTCGAGGGATCATTGCCCAGTACATGAGTATTTTCTCATGCATTTTTATCTTCATCTTCATCTTCATCATCATCATCACCAACACCAGCACCGTCCTCCTTATCCTATATCCTCGAGGAGTTTCTATTCAATCCTCCAAAAACCAGGCATTAACCCCTCACAAGCACATTATTATTATATATTCCGAAAGGCATTTAATATTTAGGAGCAAAAAAAATAAGAACCTTGCAACAATGTGGAACATAAAACACCACCAACCATCACCTAGGGGAACGAACGTACTCCTCACAGATACACACATCTTAACATATAAAAAGGTCATTAAAATGCATCCACCTTAGGGATAGCAAAAATTGGTGTACGGATGGATAGATGGATGGCAGCAGTACAGAGAAAAAAATTGAATAAATGATTGAGATTGAAAGTGGGGCCATGAGTTAGTATTGGTATATACCCGATGATGCACCTCACCTCTATCACTTGATGAATTCTACCGAGGGGTGTTTTTTTTTTATTGTTCAACCAATCGCCACATTACCTACCTGTTGTCATAATACGTGCATTCGTTGCACCGTATTTTCTCAATCTGAACCCAAGGGACGAGAGCAAGGATCTTGTGATTTTTTCTCCTCCTCTATCAGTCTTTAAGTGTGTGCTTCCTCTCCCCTGAGTAAAAAGAAAAACAAAAGAGAAAAATGTTCTGCGTTTATGTTGAGGTTATTGCTCCGGTTTCTTCTCGGAGGTCCCTGTTTCATTGTCCTTCCTTCAATGGGTTTGCCTTAATTCAATTGAATCTTTTGTTCATCGTAAAATGTGTCATGTTTCTCATTATATTCCATAGCCAGCAAAAGGGCGAACAAAAAAAAAACGACGATTAAATTGGCAAAAACATTTCACCACTAAATGTAGTTCATCGGGAATGGGGTACAAGAACCAAAGATATTGGCACCAGGATTGCCAAATACAAGAAAAAACGACAAACTTTCCAATTCGAATGAAAAATTATCAAAACTTTTCTAGATTCACTTAGTTGTCGTCCTACTCCGGCGGTAACATCTAAAAAACTTAAAAACTTACGAAAAACATATTAAAAAGTAAATTAACGCAAGAAGTAGTAGCTAGATGTTAGCCCTCCTAAAAAAAGAGAAACTGCAACGTGAATGAAAAAGTTGACGACAGAGACCTAGACAAAGTTTTAAAAAAAATTAAGATAACGCAAACTTAAGGAATTCTACTTTGGTAGAGGGAAAAGTTTTCTCTGTTGCAGTTTTGTATTTTTTTCTCCTGACATTTTGTGGTAGACTGTTCTCATATATTTTTGAAAACGATTTTTCTTTTTATGTGAAAGTTAAACTACCGCTTTTCTAGTTGATTCTGTGTGCTCTTCGACGAACGTAAATGAGAATTTTCTCTCTCTGTAGTATCATATGTGGTCCTTCGAGCCGGATGATCATTGAAGTTTATCTACTTTAATAGGGTTTTACTTCGGGAAAGATAAACATGACATGAAGGAAGGAAGGAAATTGTTTGTACTGACATTAATAAGGGGGGATTATGCAATTTGAGCGTGGGTGTTTCTATGGGATAATGTTTGGCTGATGGATTTTGTAAGCGGATACTACTATTGTAAAGTTGGGTGGAATTTGATAGTGGAATTGGTTGGGTTTTTATTAAATATGTACGACTTTTTGAGGGTATTTTTGTAGCAGACATGATGTTTTATTTATATTTAAAAAAAATTAAATTACAATGAAAATTACTCGATCAGTTTTTAAGTCTTGGAAACCTGATCGTTTATTTACTATCCTTCCTGTTATATAATTTTTCAAACAATCTTTTATCTTGATTTTTATGTACAGCAAATGGATATGCCTTTTGTTTTAAAAACCATGTAGAAAATTCCTTAAATTAATCTTTGCCATTTGAAAATTTAGTCCTTTCGGGAGCTATAAATCCGTTAAATTAAACAATTTTTGGCTGAATTCCTGCAAAATTAAGCGGATACAAAAGCAAAATTTTTGTAATGATACAGTATATAATAATAATTTAATAATTTATTTATTTTATAATAATTATAGCAACATTTGCTTCACACAACACCTTTGCTTCTTGTTGCAC
Organism: Rhingia campestris; assembly: GCA_932526625.1. Lineage (NCBI taxonomy): Eukaryota > Metazoa > Arthropoda > Insecta > Diptera > Syrphidae > Rhingia > Rhingia campestris. The sequence goes on from OW052185.1 coordinate 51,889,166, forward strand.
CCTGTCGAACGAATCAGGATATTCACTTGCAATAGATAGCAATATCAACAAATAAAAAACAGTCTGTTCATACGAAATCATTTTCTTTGTGCGATCTTCTGTTCCTTCGAGCCGGATCACGATCTTCAAACACGACTCGGATTGAATTGCTTCTTTTTTTTTTCTTCACATTTTGATGATGAGGATTAAAATTTGTACAATCACCTCTTTTCTACTGAGACTCACTAGTGATATCGCACACAAATTCTTTGTATTACACTTTTGTCAAAGCTACGTTGAGGTACTTACGCTTTACTTTGGGTGTCATTCGCTTTGAGTAAGGATCGTGATACATTTCCATCTTAGTTGTAAGTGCGAAGTGCGTGGCACTCTTGTGGATGCTCAGTTAAGCTTGTCTGACATGGCAGTTCTTGCTCGCTCACCATATCTACAAAACCTACTCAACAAACATTTATCACATGCCATTAAATAAAAAAATCATTTTACGTGGACTGGGGAAACTTAAGCTGAACAAGGTTGCCAGCAATTATGGCATTCCTGCTGGGGTATATAAAGCTGGGTCTAAAATTATAGGAAACAATACGGAAAAAAGGAAACTACGTCGTAAGAAAACTGGGATTATATTGCGAAGTTAAACCGCGATATGAAGAGCTTGAATCATAAATACTCCAATGTATAACCCAAGCACTACAACACTCAATCGTAAATTAAACAATACAATCCTAACTAGTTCATTAGTATTTCCTATATCCCTACCGATAAAAGTTTCGCTAAACTTCAGAAGAAATGGCCATCGCGCACACAACCGAATGCTATCACCCAGGCCAAAACTGTGAGTAATAGCCTCCTAAACTTATATCCCCAGTAAAATCTATTCATAGTACTCAATCCGTGAAGTCACGATATTTGTATTCATGATTATTACTTTATGTAACAGTCAAATTAAAAATCGAAAAAAACGTAAACATTTTTAACCGCTCATCCCAATCATTTTTGTTGGTCCTTCGAGCTGCATAAAGTGAATAGATTGACGAATGATACGAATCACTAACTGATAGTCCTTCGAGCCGCAGAAAAGGTAGTGGCATTCCAAAAAATCGACGAAGAAAAAGTCATTATGTGTTGAGTTGAGTCCCATAAAATTGACAAAAAAAGTCATAATGAATTGATATTATATTTGATACGAATTGGTAACCACTGGTCCTTAGAGCCTCAGAAAGGGTAGAGTAATCACAAAAGAATAGTCCGCATAGTTAGTATAGAATCAGTAACATGTGGTCCGTCGAGCCGATGAAAGGCAGTTATTATAAGTATGATTTACATTGCATACGAATAATCAAACTGTGGTCCGAAAAGACTCTCAATAGCTTTCCAGTCAATTAACCTACCAAGAATAACCTTTCATAAAAGCCTTGTTAACTTTTCAAATGAATTCCAATTGCGTTCGCATCTCCACTTCAACTATAAATCTCAACTCATCACACTATCATACAAACTATTCCAAATCGTTTCCATCTGATTCATCATTTTTTCCCTCGCAGAATATAAAACTCCCTAGCCATAAACTAGTGCGCGCATGAAGATAAAAACTGTTCATTGCCCCCACATAAAAGCCAGCAAAAAAAAAACTAAAAGCAAAAACCCTCTTAAAACTCTTCATGTTCATGAATATGATGGTGTTGGATGATAAACTGATGTGCAGCACCGCACCATCTTGTGATGTTGCTGCGAGGCTGAGTCACTGCACTCAGCTACTCTATTATAGAGACAAGCAACCGGAGAAAGCCGGACCGCCCGACACGTCTCCCCTCCAGTTGACGCGCTCATAAATGTTATAGTTTTCGCCGCCCTCCCCCTAAACTACCCCCTGCCCAGCCGGTATGAATATTCTAATTTTATTATGCATGGAATCGATTTGCAAATACTTTGCGCTCGTAATCACACACAGCTGAGCCAAACAGATATTTTAGTTCAGCCCGACCCTGTTGCGCTCGTTAGTTGTACCTACGATTTCCAATTGAAAAAAAAATTGCCAAAGGAGCAAAAAAAAGAAAATCCCTCTTCTCGCCTTTGGGTAGTGTTAGTAGCCGATAGTTCCCCCAAGTCTATGTCCGACGACAAAGTTGCGAAATCTGTTGCTCGAAAATGCTTATAGTTTTGGTTTCGCGGCGCGCATTAGAAGGTCAGTGCTCATAGAATTCATTCCCATTTGGAAATTGTATACTCCCAATTGAAATCCGGCACATACGTCGTCGTCGTCGTCGGCTTCATTCCACTTAGGCTACTCCGTACACTATCAAACTGGGTTGTTGTCGGTTTTGTAAGGGAAGAACATTGACCCAAATGATTTGCATACGAGTAAAATTTAGCGCACAGCACAAACTCAAATTCAAACACACACATCCACTTGAACACTTTAGCTCCAGTGTTCGGCATTCGGATCAACGTGATCGTTAAGAAAATATTTATTCTGCAGAAAAAAAAAATTCAAAAAACTTGTAAATGGATTTACAATACAATTTCACGCGGTTGTGGATTTGTATTTTGTAATAATTATCAGCTGTGGTTATATAAGATACATGTACCGTCGAAAAATTACCAAAAAAAAAGAGAAAAAAATGACAACCACAGAACATTATCAATTTCGGGAGAAATATCTGTTTTTTGACTCTCTTTTTGGGTTACGTAAGATTTGTTGTCGGTTTAAGCGCTGTTGTAACGACACCAATTTATTGCCACAGAATGAGGGTGTCTCCTGTATCTGTGTCATGTTGATGACACCATAGCAAAATGAGATCCTCGGTGATTTGCAACCTTTTACTACAACACCCAACTGGTTATCAATTAATTAGCACATTAATCTATACCCGGAGTCAATAAACTTTTGACTGGCATTTTTAATTTTGTCGGTTTTATTTAAAAAAAAAAAATTGAAACAAAATTTAATTTTATTTGCTGACGTTGGTTGGGGTTTGTTTTGATTATATTATTTATAATTTTTATTTTATTGGTGAATGTAGGTTTTTGTTTTTAGAAGACTTGTTTCTATCGTAACTGGGGTAATGATAGCAGTCTAGAGGGGGGATTTCGGCTGTCGTATATAATTGTGGAGTTTGTTTGCTTCTGCATAAACAGTGAATGGGTAGACGAGATTTAAGTGATTGCGACTTAGAGAAAGCTGTTTGGTGTTAACAGGTTTGTCAGGTTTTTTTTTTTCGTTGCGGTTGACTGATAAGCTTTGGGTCAGGTGATAAGAATCGAGTTTGCAACATCGCTGTTGTTTTTGGTATACAATCGGCATTTGGTTCTGCTTTAGAGTGGTAGATTTGGTCCTTCGAGCCGCATTGCAAGTTAGTGCATGTCACCCTTAGAGTACATTTGTATGGTCGCTATGACTTCTGCATACGATTTCATACTTTAAACATGGTTATGTCTTTTCTTTATAAAGATTCTTTAATTTTTAAATTTAAATCCCAAAAGCGGACTCCTTAAATGTGTCCTCCACTAACATTTCAGCAGTAGTTACATTAAGATTTAAATAAATACTAAAAGGATATACAGTTTGCTGTAGTCATAGTCAATCTATAAGTAAAGCAAATATTCTCTGGATAACAATTCAAAGCATAAAGACAAACTATGTAGGTATACTCGTTTTGTATGTTGATAATTTGAATTTCATAAAATACTGCGTTTTATTAAGTAACTGTTTATCTTCACGATCAAAACTCAATCTGGCAATAATAGAACACTTGCAAAACCCATCAAATATCTAAATAGTAGTACTACCAGAAATATTGTATGCCCATTTTGTATGTTGTTGATTTCTAAATTAATCAATTTCAAAAAAAAAACCTATAGATATATTAGGAAGAATTTACTGAATAAAAATCAGATTTGACAATAATAGAACTCCTCCAAAACCCAAAAAAATATTACAATTGTACCTACTCATACAAGAAACATTGTATGTCCACATTATATGTTGATAGTTGGTTAATAAATTAATTTTACCAAAAACTATATTTTATGAAGTAAATGTGTATCTAATGGAATAAATATCAGAATTGACAACGATAAAACCCCGCCAAGCCCCCTCAAACATCACAATTGCACTCATACAGGCAACATTGTATGCCCATTTTTAAATGAATCAATTTCACCAAAAAAATATTTCCGCAAACCCTTCAAACACCACAATTGAACCCATAGATACGTTAAAACTCACCTAAAACCATTTAATTTCCCCATAGAATCGACCTCTCAAGTGATTATAACACACACAAAACCACTCTATACTATGAGCAACTTCAAAACGTTAATGATGGTATGTATGTGGATTTTCAACAGCGATAACACAAGCCTCCACACAATCTCCTAACAGTACAACAGAGTGCCAGTATACCCCGAGTTTTGCGGCGCATATGCATTATCAGTTAAATTAAGTATTCGCCTCGATTTTTCGAATTACATTGAATCCAATCAGCGATACGAAAAACGAGTACTACTACTAGTTGCTATACACCCATATGCAATGCGTGCGTATGAACTTTTCCTGGGCTTGACTGGGGTCAAGGTCTCTCTCTCATCTTCGAAGGTGCATTGCACGTACGTAAGTACCTATTATAGGCTCACAGATACACCACAAGTTGAAACAAAACAGAAAAAAACAAGAACCTCAATGCTACAATCCGATGGACAGGCGAGTCGCGGTTCATTGTTATTTATGGATTTATCACGATCTGAAGATCACACAGTGCGTTGCTGTTGCGCTGTTCTGCCTTGTGATGATGATCTCTCCTCCTCGTCGTCCTAGCTAGCACATGTATATCTGGATCCATTCGTAAGTACGCGACGAATCTGTAATATTGCGAAATAATGACGATAATAATGTGCGCATACTGAGTGGCGGTGGGTGGGGTGTATTTTGCGCGAGTGTAGTGTAAACAATTTGACCGGTAAGGGTGTGTTTTATATGAATTTGAAGGTCCCCATCCCTATGTTCGTTAAGATTGACGTTTTGTTTTTTCTTAGCAGTAGCTCCACCACCATCAGATGGCGGCGAGACATTTCAAATCGGATTATATCTGGCTTGGCGAATCGCTGGTTAAATTCATGCAGACTATACACAATAAAGCGCACGGAAATAAAAGCAATTGTTTACGTATAGATACGTCCTTCCTTCAGAGTGTATGTATACAGTCGAATCTGCATTTTGTTTAAATGCAAACACGTTGTCTCTGCAAAGAGAGGCGCACAGGGTTTACCTCCTTTTTTTTGTATATTTTTATTCTAGATGGTAAACATAAGTGCAGCAGCGAAATTTTATAAAAAAAAAAGTGTAAACATGTATAAAGATATAAATGTATATATTTTTCGTCGATTTGTTTACGTTTGCCTCTTTAGTGCAGGCAGCAATATCTCCCCCTCTAAGTGCTACCACCATCGTAGAGAAACTGACGTGGTGTACTGGTGTAGTTGTAGTGAGAAAGGAAGTGTATCTGCTACTTTTGCCAGAACATCATCTCACATACTGCCTCTGCCTTGACTATACACGGTTCGAAATTGCTGAGCTATGTTGTTTTTTATTCCATTTATTTGCATTTATTATTTTTCTTCCCTTGGAGATGAGTTTTTTTTTAATTTTTTTCAGTCTTCTTGTTTCACTCGTTTAGCATCGACATTGAGTTGGTTTATCAACCTCACTCTCGCTGTGTACTCCATGCTGATGATGATGATGATGGTGGTGATTTTTTTTTTTTACGGATTTTTAGGTTTTTTTCCTCCGAAACTGCCAGTGTAGATCAGATTTATTTTTAGAGGGCTCCACGAGATAGATAGATACTTATACTTGGAATCTGAATTTCATCTTGCAATTGCATACTAAATGCGCTCATATGCGGATATTATATGCGCAAAGAGGTGTTTAAGAGATTTATCTGGAATCTATTTTGAAGGTGCTGGAAGTGTAGATACTCTGTAATGTGATTCGAAATCAGAAGTGGATCAGTTTCGATCATGGATGCAAGCAATTTATGTGGGATACAAGAAATGTTCTGTCTGGTAAGAGTGACGGTTTTATTTCCGGGAAAGTGTGCAATTTTTTGTAGTAGATAAATTGGGGAGCCTCAGTTATAATTCAGTCATAGCGAAATTACTAGGGTACGGTTGAACCGTTTTCAAGCTATACCCGTTTTTTGTTGGTAAAATTGTACACTTTTTTGAATAGCAAATATATGATTTTAAGACAGATTCTTCAATCATTAACAATCTATTACTCTCATGTTAATCTGCTAGATAAAAATTTTTTTTTTTAAATATTACCTATCGAATTAAGGTTTACCATTATCTGTGATTTCCTTACATGTTACCTCTTTTCAATTCTTTCCATACATTGGTCGAGTATATAGTAATTATTATATCTACCATTACCTTTGATTACCTTATGAATTACCCCTAATCAATTCTTCTCCAACTTTACAAAAAAAAATACAAATTTTTGGCGCAACAGGCTCGTTAGTACCCAGGGCCTAGCTTTCTCACAACCATTCATGTGTGCGTGTGTACTTCTTGCACGATGGCGGGACCTCCTGTTTTATGCCGACTCCGAACGGCTATGTTGAGTAAGCTATTCTTGACAATTGATACTACTCGGATGATTTGTCAGTTCATCACGAGAGGAGGGCCAGTGAAAAATCATTTAGGTGTTGCTACGGCTGGGAATCGAACCCAGACCTTCTGCGCGGCAGTTCATCGCACTAACCATCGCGCCACTGAGCCCCCCTTCTCCAACTTTAGTCAAATATTAAACAATAATTCTATCTACTATCAGAATGTCATTAATCTTCAAGGTAATAAAGTAGGTAATACTTACTTAAGTAAAACTTACCCTTATAAGTTACCGCTCTTTAACTCTAAAATATTGTGTTATTAATACAAAATACCATTTATTTTATTTACCATTACCAGGTTATCTGTATAAAAACATGTATTTCCTCGTGAGTTAGAAATTGATAAAAATATCATGTCAAAATCATTGTTATCCATTACCTCAACAGAATGTTACAATTCATTAAGTACACAACGATTATGTGGTTATTATTATGTCATCGCATCGTTGCAAAAACTTTGTTCTGTAATTACATATATCTAAGTAATCCATTACAACATAAATAAAAAATCGATTTTTCAGAATGTGCTGAAATTATACCTATGGTCAATCTTTCCTAAAATATCATTTCAATATTATATAAACCACTTCTTTTGCTTACCATTACCAGGTAATCATATTAAAGTCATTACCTTATTAGAATATCAAATTCAATTTTTGTTCGTACCAAAGCCACTACAATGACTCGCATAATATTTATATCTCAACCATATGTCAGCATTTATACATTACCTCCCAAATTCCCTTAACAATGTTCCCAATTAAGTGAAACTTGTTGATATAATAAATTTAATTCACATTATTTGCGTTCCTGCTTATCGGGAAAAAAATACCATGACTTTCCAAAAACAACCCCAAAAGTTTCTCTCCCCTTCATGTTGTTTACAAACATCATTCACTCTACAGTGGCGCCCTATACAAATACATCAAATTAAAAAAAAACGGTATTCCAATGTATTTCATCACATCGCACCGCACAATTTAATAACACATCGCCCCCCGTGTATAATTAGAACGTGTGTGTTGGCGTATGGGAAACCACCAATTATGTACGAGTATGTTGCCCTTTTGCATGCGTGAGGGTTGCAAATGATTTAATACTATTGACACGAAAATAAAAAAATCACCCGCACCTTTCATGATCATGTACATTATGGGAGGGTAACCACACGCAATCTATCATCGACTTTGTCCCCTAACAGAGGGCTAATTGTCAAATTTGTTTGACAATTAAGTGAATAATTATTGGACTGCCGATCAGAGTTGAATGTCGCACGCTTTTCGGGGGCTTTTTGAACTTCTATAACCCTTATTTCAAATAAAGCGGAGATAATGGGCTCCACACATAACACATGTCTGCATGCAAAATATAGTGATTCCGCATGCAAACTGTGTGAGTATGGTGTTGTCTGTGCGATTGTGCGGCATGCATGAGTGATTTTAGAAAAGTTTGCTATTTTCTCGTTTATGCATGCATGTGTGCAAAACTCTGCAGTTACGAAAAAAATAGGAGTACATAATGTATATTTTACATTAATAATGCCGGCTGTGCATGCTTGTGATTGTACATGCATGCATCCGTAGTCTATGGGCACTATAAGGAACATACAAATTCATCGCATAAGAATTTTCATTTGAGAATTGCAATTACTTTGAGGACAAACTTTCGGATTATCCATCAGTACGCGTTGGTTATAATAGTAGTGAAACTGAAATTTATGGGCACAACGACGAACGATGAGTAATATAGGAAATATATCTCACAGGGACAAGTATCTGCACTTATTGTCCATTTTCTTTTACAAATCGATTGCAGCCATTTCAGCAGTTTAAAATCCCCCCATAGGTACATGTATCTAAACATCTTTTATTTAAAGATACGTGAGTACGTGCCATACTTTGTCAATCTACTATCAAACGTAACATCTTTACTCTCTATTTGGCGGCATCTATGTTTCGTGCTCGTGTACTGGCCTGCTCCTATATATTGTCTCTGCTTTCCGTCAATAAATTTCTGCTGAAAATTTATATTGACAAGATACAAACACAATTCACTCTCGTGTCACATGTGAGTGTGCCTGTATCGGTGCTCTGAGTTTCCTTTTTTTGTTTAGTAGGAAAACGTCGAATTTATTCCTTGGAACCGTGTGTAGTGACCATCGTTTGGCATATGCTGCACGAACTAAAAGAGGGTTTCTATTCTATTATAACCCCCACATAGGTATCTTCAGATATATCCATGCCATGAAAGGAAGAAGATCGAACAGGAAAAAATAAAAAAAAACAAAAAATGTGTGAAAGGGACTGGACTGTACATCCGTCTATTCAGTCAGCTGGACTGGGACTCTGATGTTGTTTCGGGATCTTTATCCCCTTTCTGTTACTGTGGGGATGCGTTGCGGTTGGGTCATTATAATTTATCGCTTGTGGTCAGTCACCCTGAGCCTCGGCCTCGATCCAAGAATGACAATAATAAATTTTATGTATCCAATATATTCAATGTACGTATACGTATGGATGGACATATTGTCGTATCCGAATGTATATATATATATGCACACGTAGGCATGTGCTTATTTCTCCTTATGCCGCTTAAATTGTTGGTTTTCTTTTATATTGTATCTCTTCCTTCAGGGTTATTCCTGTGTTGGCCCAATTTCTGCACAAAAAAAAAAATAAAACAAATAAATGAATACATTTACATTCGCGTGGTCAATGGACATTGAATGATTCCCATTTAGATGAGGTTGTGGGCGAATTTCACGTTTATTATATTAAGCATTTATTTGAATTCCACCCCCTACACCCGGATGCAGCATGTAGACGTCGGTGATGTTTGGCGGTTGTATGTTTGCTTAGGGAGATCCAACTAATCAGTTTCGTGTCACAAAAAAAGAAATTCGTTTGATGTAACTAAAAAAAGGGGACTCTGTCTGAAGAAGACTTGATGACTCTTTAGATAAACATCACATCAGCCGTGAAGGGCATACACAAATAAGCAAATGAGTAACCAGACAAAGTCCAAGAAAAAAAGTATCTACAGCAGGTATATAGGGAAAGGGTTTTTTTCATCGTTTACACAGAAAAGGCAGCAAACGGAACAAAAAAAACTGTACATCAGAGGTAATGATTATTTAAAACAGAGACACCAGAAGGATTGTAAAGCGGATGGAAATTAATGGTGAAAATTACTCGTAAAAAAGAGTTGGCTTCATAATTTCACTGCTGTCGCCTTGTGGTTTTGGTTTTACCAGAAAAAAACCAGATGAGAGTTTGTGACTTAACGATGAATTGTTTGCGGTTTGAAGTGTGTACTTTTTATAAAAGACAAGAGTACGAGTGCCACTCAAGAGGAGTAAACACACAGATTAAGAAACAAAATTCGAGACTTTTTGGGACAGACATGATGGTGTGCCAAAACCATGCCAAAAGCATAATTATGTAATTTGCAAATTATTAAAACCATCCTCAGTAAAATCGGTATTAATTGTTTGCCTCAAGAGCGGCTTTGTTATATTTCAACAAAAGGACATACGAATTGGAAGCTACATTAGGTATATCTTTTTGACGAGTTAACTATTAGTACTGGAATATTGATAGGTACCTGTATATTTGGTGATCTTGTTACCACAACAAACACATCATTTGCATGATTGTCTTTAATATCTTGAACATTAAATGTCGATAATTGTCATGTCAGATGTGTATCTACAGTCAATAGAATAAGTATATACATGATCCAATCGATCAAGTGAGGATACTTAACTTTTACAATCCACAGTATAAATACATGATCAGTAAACATTTTAACACCACCTTACGGAGTAGATTCCATAAGTTGATTAAGAAAAGTTGTTATTGCGGATCATTAATTTTCACGATCGCCCGACTCGCTCAAGATCATGGGTGTCTTAAAACCATGATCAGCAAATTCGATATTTGTCATGTCTGATCATCTATATATATATCTGAAGAAAAATAAATCGTAATAATAATATAAGGCATTGACAATCACCTTAATGCGTTGTCATTCATTTGGATGTCCAAAATTATATTTTTGGTGCACAAATGGGACCTACATTTTAACGTGGATTCTCATGATAGTCCATCGGACTTCCGATAAAGTTATAAATAGTTTGTAATTTTTGCTTTTAAAATTCGTATCAGAAACTTTTTTCTATAGAGGTTCGACTCATCGAAAAATTAGTCGATTCACCTGTACCAACATGTTAAGTTGTGATTATACTCGTAATATTACATTTTTGAAATGTAACCTTCCTAAAATTCGTCAGCCTTTAATAGTCCTGAGTTTTTTTTTAATTGCTGATCACATACATTCCTTTCAAAAGTAGGTCACCTTAATAGTTCTGAATTTTTGTAAATTGTTGATATCAAACATTCACGATCAGCAAAATAAATTTGCTCAACAAACATTTCATAAATTTTTCCATAAATCAGTGATACTTCTAGAGATTGCTTTTGTTGATTAATAGAAGCCATTCTACTGATACACCAAATGAGTTCAACTCCTTAACTCTTAAATCTGTCTCTTGTCATCAGTACCAGTGCTGATCAAATAACAATACTTTAGTCACATCGATCAGTAAAAATGATCACCACCTATCACCACAAGCTCTAAAATATCGAAAAACATGTGTAAGCCGGGCAAACAATTAAATACAGTATAAGATCGCGTATCTATTTATTGATCGTGAATAGCTGTGTTGATCGTTTACTTTTTTAACACCTAAGGGTTTTTCCCAGCCTTATTTGACGATCAAATAATTGTTTGTTGACTGTCGGAACTTTTTCGAAATAAAACTGCAATGAAACAATTTTTGAGTAAACTAACATGATTTGTGTTGATAAAACGTGTATCTTTTAACTCAGCATTTGTTTTTAGGTTGACTGAGTTTTTTTCTATTAATCGACGATGTATATATAGATCATGTCTACACACTTAAGATGAATATTTTGTTGAAGCTTACTTTAATGCTATTTCATAAAATTATGAAGCAACGGAATTAGTTTTAAATCATTTTAATTTTTTAACACAGATTTTAAAAGTTATCCCCTTTTCGAGCGAAAACTCATTGAAAGTCCCATTAAGATAACAAATGTTTGGAGCATCTCTCAGAAGCATAATAATTCACATAAACTACTGAATCACGCTTTTTCGTATACATTTTGGTAAATTCCCTTTCAAAATAAAGGCTCTACATATTTCAAGTATCTTTAATCAATTAGATAGTGTCTATCTTTTCATAGAGCCGCCAAAAAACACATTTCAGTGATACGTCAATTGGGGATTTTCAACTTTACAAACAATTTTACAGTAATTTACAATGATTGTGCATCGAGAGGCCCACCACACCCATAAAGTCGATTTTTCATTATCCCAAATAGTCTTATAACAGCCCCCCTCTTGAGAGTCCCCTTTACGGTGTTACAAGACTATACTCATAACCAAAAAAAAAAATACTATCCAACGTCGCCTCCTACGCTAACTTCTTCATCTTCATCGTCATCATCTTCTTCTTCACTCTGACACCAGCTGTGTAGTGCACTTTAAAGTGCATTTCATTTTCGAACATTAGCTAAATGTTAAATAAAAAAAATACAAACAGCAAAGGAAATGATAATAAAAAAACACAAGATGAAGAAGAAGAAGGGAAAGACGACTTAAACCTCAAAATGATGTCGAAATGATCGATGAATGTTTACATAATACATCTTGACCTTTCCCCTTACCCGTTACTCCTCGTATCAACAATCGCTCTCTGTGTCATTATGAATTCTTGTTTTTTTCATTTCGCTTTTTGTGTTTTTTTGTTTCGGTTATTTGTTGGTTGCATCTCATGGATACACAGATGCATACATCTGCTGAAGTAAGCGCTTCGAAATGATGACGATGATGATGATGTGGAATGGTGAGATGGTGTCCGTCTAAACTTCCTTATAATGGGACCCATATTTGGTTTTGTTAATATTTACAAAAGGCAATATCGTCTCTTTTTTTTGTGATATGCAAGTCTTCTTTTTGGGGGTTATTGTTTTTTTTTTTTTTTATTTTGTTCGTGCATGGATGGATTTAAATGGACGATGATGAAAAGATGATGGTGAGAGCGAGCACGATTTGTTTTTTTTTTGTGGGCTCTAACATAAACACAAGCAATTGTAAGGGCTAATTGTGTTTTTATTTGAATTATGTAGACATTTTTTTAGTATGTTTTTTTTTTGGTCCCACTGTGGTGTGACCAGGCTGACGGATTGTTTTGTATACTCTAGCGGGTAATAAAGAACAAATGTTCGATGGCGTTATAATAGGAGAGATGTTATTTAATCAGATGAAGGTGTGGGAGTTTGAGTAAATAGTCGAGGTACTAAGTGGCATACTTGTGATAGCCCTTTTGTTTGGAATTATTTTATGATTTCTAATATATGGATGAAAATTTGTTGTCATATCGGGTTGAATATTATACTTGTTTTTAATGTGCCTATTCCGCCTTTTAAAATGTGTGACCATATCCAAGATTTTGTAAAATTACCAAAACAATTTACTCAAATTTGCTGTTTAGAATCGTCCCAAAACTACAGGTTGCCTTATTTTTTTTTGCATGAGCCGTTAAAGCCTGATATTTATTTAATTTGTGACCTTGGGATCAAATATAGTCGATTCATAAACCACAAAATGCACTGTTCGTATGTTTGATGTATCTTGGCTAGCTCTAGTAGTCGTTTAATTTGAAAGATTTTTCTTAACCTATCACCATACTGGTTGTATGTTAGCTGGTGAATACAAAAAGTTCCAACTCTCTGTCATGTGTATCTATACTAACTAACATTCATTGGATTTCAATGAATTAAGTACTTAACAAATCTACTGTATCCACAAATAAAATTTAGCAATCAAACACTTCCCATGATTAGTTCAGACACCAACCAGATAGAAATACAAATTGCGACATCTTTTTTTGTTTTGCTTTTATAAATAATTATCAACTAAGAACCTTAATTCTTAGTTGCTGAATAACAATACTTTGGCATTGACTTTCCATCGACTCCAAACAAAAATATTACACTACTTTTTCTCTTTGAGTTAGGGCATTAACCAATGATTAATAAAAATCATATAAAGCATCAAAACTTGCAATAGAAACAAAAATGTTGTTGCTGGTCTCTGATCAAATCGCTAGTTCTACTAGATACTCTACCATTCATTCGGCGCCATTTTCTAACAAAATCACCACCCAAGTCACAAACCATTGTTTCAATATTTCTTTAAAATGTTCTTTTACTTTTCTTATAATTTGTACATTTCTTTTTATTTACAGGTAAGTTATTCAGAATGTATGTTCAGTATATAATCGCCTCCCTCGGATATCCCCATACCTCCTTGAAGTAAGTTACATCATCGTTATAATAAATTCAACGTCAATCATAATGAGATAAATCAAACTGCACTCATAAACTGTCGGAAATTAAACTTCATACGCTTCAATAAAGCGATTTGCCTACTGACATCAACCCATTGTCAACTCGTTAATCTGTTACCACTAGTTTAAGCTAGTACATGTTACGGAGTAATTAATAACCGCCTTATATCTGACGATGATGCACCAATACACTTCCTCGTAATTTTTTGTTTAATCAATTTATATACAATTTTGCATTTGTAAAATGACAGTGCACTCGAGTACTACTGGTGATGTAAAGTCGCTCAGGTCATTTGCCTTTTGATTACGAGTGTGGATATACATCATCTATATCGGTAGTATCATCATCATCATCGTTGATGTCAGTGTATATGTAGTTGCCGTTGCTTCTGCTGTTTGCTGGCGGTCTGGCAGCAACCTCAAAATCATCAAATAAAATAGCTATATTGTATGGATAAGCATTCTATCGGTCGTACCAGATGCACGAGGGGATACTGCGTACCCTCACCCCACAATAGCAAGAACCCACATGAGAGAGACACCACACGATGATGACAGACGAACGGACGGACGGTCAGACGGATCAGAGAGAAGAAGTTGTATTTAGATACTTATAGCCGCTTCTGATTTATTACAAAAGCCGCAATTGTTTGCTATGTTTTGCATCATTTATTTAATTTATGGGAATGCTCACAAGTGTTGACCTTGCCTTTTAGCGATGATCATCCCTCATCTATGCATATGTATAGCAATTGCACATGCAAATAATTAATGGAACCGGGTGGTCCGCGTCGGGGATGCGTTTAATTAGTTGGAAAATTATTTTGGGTTATAGTATTATAGACTATGGGACGAATTCAAAAGACGGAAATGGCAAAAAAGCATATATCTAAAATGATCCATTAATACCTGGGTTTGTTGTTTTCTTTAACAAACGAGGTTGTTGTATCGGCTAAAACCAAACATAATCATACTTTAGTTGGGGCCATACATGGAGTATCTACAGGCAACATTTTGACTCATAATTTGGCCTTAAATGATATATAAAAACTTGGCTAGGTCTTTGAAAAAAAGGGTTCCAATTACGTAATCGTTTGACAACATCTTTTTTATGGATTTTTTGCCTGTAGTAAAAGACGCGAGTACAATCGTTGAATCGCAATTATCTAGATTTTTCAAATACAGTCATGAATTAAATTTTATACTACAATCGTCTAGACGAATATCGTTTTCAAAATTCCTAGAGTCTAGGTTGATCTGCATGGAGCTAATTAAGAAGTATTTACAGATAATCAGATCACTATTTTGTTCTTAGTTTGTCATGTTATGTTAATAGCTTATTTGATACATAAGTCCCATTTAAGGGTATAAGATAAATAAATCAGTCAATAACAGACAATAACAGCATATACTGGGTATTATATCTAGCATTTCCATTCACTTCTTGGACCAAACGCTAATCATGCATTAACGGTCAATATGAGTCCGTAAACCTAGAGCTTTTCCATTCCTTTATGTGTGCGAAGTTAGAAATATTTATCTGCAACTAATGGGATCTCCCGTTTAACGCCAACGCCGAACGGCAAATTTAAAAAGCTTTTCATCACAGTACTATACTCTTCGATAAGCTGTCGTTCTATTAGGATTTGAACCATTTACCCCTTGCTTAGTAGTGAAATGGGCGACTGCTTCCACTCATGGCAGGGGTATATCATTTTTAAATCGTTAAACAAAATTTTTAAATTTTAAAGTCGTATCCTTATATTTAGCCAATAAAAGTTCAAGAAATTAAAAGAGGTTAGTGATATTTGCAATATTTTAAAATTTTAGACCAATAGATGGCGCTCCTATATACCATTGCATATGAGTCTCATAGCGATCGTTTCATACATCAAATATAATATAGCTAAATGCGGTTTAATGACGATATATATTTTAGGTTTTTACATCCAGTTAAATATTGGCCTCGTTTTCGAGGCTTACGCCAATAGATGGCGCTGATGTATTTCATGCATATGGCTCAGGTAGATGCTCATCGATGAACTTATCATCAATATCAAAATCAATTTCTCTCTTAGAACGTCGGAAATGCACTATCATAGTTATAAAAATAAGCAAAGGGAAGAGGTATTTTTGATGGCTGCAATTGGTAGGCTTAAATTTATAGGTGGCCGTATTTAATGTCATATGGGACGCATCCGGGTAATTTCATTGCATTAGGCTGTATTCGAAAGTCGTTGTGGTGCTTAACCGTTGCTGAGTTTAAATTCATAGATAGGGATAATAACGTGTCGCAGATATATTTCTACTAGATTGATTTAAGAATTCACATTTATTTAGAACTAAGAGCGATAAACACGAATTACAAAGACAAATGTAGATGTCACTACAAATCGATTTAAAATTTCTCATTCTTTAACACGAAGATCCTCAAAAGATAAGAATAACATAAATCTTGAACCATCAAATTTAGATTTCACTACTGTTTTAAATATTTTCATATAACCACGATTACTTAATTCACAAAAATTTACAACCACCCTGTCTAATGAAGCTGTCCATCTCTGCTTCTATCTTTAGTTTGAAATTTATTAAAACCGATTATGAACATTGCATGTCATAATATTTTTGTGTTTATCTGAGAATTTAACGTTTTCCAAATAACGCAATGAACAATTTTTTTTTCCATTTTTTTTCTTTTGCACTGAAAAATTTTAAAGTGCCAAAGCTATTTTTAATGCTTTGTGCTGCGCCGCTGCCAGATTGGTTTAGATTAATTGTTAATTATTGTTTATTACTGCTGTTTAAACTGCAACACACATCTCTGAATATATATTTCAAATGCACTCTACCTGTTTGTAATTAATTGCTTTTGAAATTTCTCAGAGGAGTGATGATTTATTGCGATTTGGAGAATGTTTGCGCGCATATAGGCAAACAACCACCCGCCCAGGCAAACAGAACAAACAGGTTGCGTATCTGTTGGTATTTCATCTTTCAGATACGAATGTATATATAGCTAACTAGCTAGACTCATTAAAATCGTTAAATGTGAATTATACTAAATTGGAAAGTGATTAGTGTGAGATGGCGTGTGCTTTTATTTTTGCAATCGTTTAGCGGAAGATGATTATGCAATACGATGGACTTATTGCTTTTTTTAAAATTAATTTTTTGATCTCTTGTCGCAATCAATAAAAGTGATGATTTTTTAAGTTAGTTGCGAATAAACAGAGGGAAATTTTATTTATGAATTGCGTCAATTTTTTGAGCGGAATACTCGAATAATTGGTGTGTTCAAAATTTATTCGATTGGAGATTGCAATTTATTAGCTGTCTGGCGAGATTTATAGTGCCGCGTTTGCATTTCTGAAAAAACAGGTATACTAATAGATGTTTAACTATTTTTAAAACTTACATAGCAACAAATTTTAATTATGCAGACACGGGGGTTGTTCACTATGTGTGAAAGCTTTGCAATACAGTAGCAGTTTAAGCAGACATTTAAAGATACTTAAGTAGTCGAGAATGAGCTTAGTTTATTTTAGGATTTTTAAAATTCATTTACAGTTTTTTTTTTTCAACACGTTTTGCTTGAATGAAAAAAAATATCTTTTATACTTGAATCCATAATTTAAAGAAATAAAAAAAATCGTTAGATACTCGACAATAATTAAAATTATTCTCTAGGAAATGTTCTGCGAATTTTAAACGTATACATGCACAGTATATTCCCCAATGAGTAAGTCCAGACACCAACCATTGTGTTAGTCATCACTACACCCAACATTCAAATAATTCTATGCAAAACAAAAAAAAAAAACATCCGCTAAATAAAAAGCTACCACAAGAAATATAAATTCTGAGTCACATTGACCCAATTATTATCCGTGAGTCCTTGGAGCATTGATAACAAACAAACTTACTTCACTAAACTCTTTGCATGTATTATATATGCCTTGAGTCACGTCACATATAGTTTTCAATATTAGATCGTATGACTAATGGCAACTAAATTTCACTTATACGCGTTATTGTGATGAATTGGCGATTCTGTTTTTTGTTTAACATACTTTTGTGTAAATTGAAAATCGATCCGCTGAGTTTCGAATTCGTACAATTATTAGTCATTTCATGTTGCAGGTTACATTTCGTGTATCTGTCATCATATTTCGTAAAGTGGATCGAAAACTTATCAGCTTGTCGAATGTGGTATTTGTGAAATGATCGTTATGAAATGTGTTTTCAATGATGGGATGATAATGAAACATTTTACCCTCCCAATATATTATTTCACTTATTTCATTATGAATACCTCGAGAGACACATAAGGACCCATTCTTATTATTTTCAGGAAAGTTAACTCTGGTATTTTTGTTTTATAAAATATCTTTTAATGCTAAATGTGCACGTATACTTTTGAGGGACATTAAAGTTTTTAAGTATCTCAAAGTTATGTGTCGCGAACTCATTTATACGCTGTTTATACTAAACACATGTTAATTCGACTTTAACTTCTATCTACCTATTTTTTACCCATTTTTTCGTGCTAATGCTATTTTTTAAGGCTCGTGCTAGTTTTCAAGAAAATTTCCTTAATCAACGCATCTATTTAACTTTACTTGGCTAGCTGCCCGAAATCCATCAGGAAACCAGATGGAAGGCGTATCCGCTTGTTTGTAATCTATAAGCTCTGAGCGTTCTACTTAAGTTTCAAAAGTAGCATTTTCAGAAAATGACACGCTAGGGGGTACTTACTTCTGTCATATAATGGTAGGATTCTAAGTAATATTTTTCTGTAAAATCCTTCATCTTCTAATTTTAAAATACCTCAAGAGACTTGTCTTGGATCCATACACTCAGAGAAAAAACAACGTAAAATCAAAGAAAACTACTTCGATTTAAATATTTTTCGGAATGATTTAGCTTCGACTACGAAAATTTTTAGATCAAAGTGGCATGATATTAATTCAAAGGGTTTTCCTACTTTAAAAAGAATATCGTTTTAATTTGATATAACCACGTATGTACCTTGATTTGATGTGGGATCATGCTTAAATCAAATTCATTTATCTTTATATCAAAGTTTGTGGAATTCGATTCAAACATAATGCATCGTAGATTAAAACACATTCAACTTTGAAAATAATATGCTTTAACTTTAATTTAACAATGACGCATCGTAGAATCAAACGTATTTGACTTTAAAAACACTACGAATACATTTTGAAGTAATGACTATGCATTGTGTATTCAAACAAATCCAACTTTGAAAGTACTATGCTTACCTTTAATTTAAATTCGTTCAGGCATTGATTCAAAATGAAACCATTTTGAATTGGCATTTTTTAACTTTAATCTTACCACGATCCTTCGACTTTTAAAATATCACGTTTATTATTTGATACAACAATAGTTCGTTGTAGAATCAAATGTTTTTAACTTTAAAGGCTGTATATTTCAATTTTTACTTGATAAAGGTGTGTATTTTCAAAATAAATTTTTCGCAAAATTTAAAATTTTAGTACATACATTTTTGTTTTCTTGTATAAAAATCAAAACAACAATAATTTGGAATTCATAAATTTTATTTTCAATGACATAATAACATAAAATTCTTAAATTATTCATTATTAACCTAAAGATACAATTATTCTTTTTTTTCATAGATAAAATTATTTTTGAAATATGTTTTCCGATTATTTACTGGATTAAATGTAAAGGTGAGCTCGTAAAAAAGGATATATCTTCTATCACCACATGGTTAATATTGTTGCCAATTTTTAAGTCTTGAAAATGCTTAAAAACAAACAAATTATAATTTTGAAATGCAAAGACATGTGTTTTAAATAATTCCAATGATGTTTTTTTATAATAAATGAAGTAACAATTCTTTTTATACAGAGTACCTTTATATTCGACATTGTCTCTAACATTTACCACAAAAAGCTTAGCCCTGAATTCTGCTCTCTGGCCGATACTAGCTATGGTATTTGTATTGTCCTCATTTGTTAAATAGACTTATCTCGAAAACGTTATGTCATTGGCTGAAATGAAATTCTTTTTTAATAAGTAAAAAGCTTTTACAAGCAAAAAGTAATAAAATTAAGTGCAATCCTTTAAGAACTAATATGGAAATAATTTTTGTTTGTGCATTATTGTTGACTGCTTGAAAAATTGTACTTCATTATACTAGAAATTTTGAGAAAATTAGGAAAAACAATGTAGGTATCCTTATTATGTTTTGATATGCACTATGCACTAATTAACCGTTTTGTACACATAATTAATTTCTAATCGAACACTTAAAACCAGATACATTTTTTCGCACACGTGATTTTATCCTGAAGTATTAATATCAAGTTAATACCTATTTTCTTACTTTTAAATTGCACAATATGGTTCGTAACAAAATTATATCTATACAAACATGTTTAACTTACACTTGATTTGTAAGTTTCGCCTACGAATCAATTCACTTAATTTTATTTCTAATACATTATATATAATCAGATAAAACTTACATTTTAACACTGAAAACAGGCATTGCATTTCAAATTGGCCAGTAATTTTTTTTAACTTTTCGTCATCTTCAGACAACTGACACTGAATCTCTTGAGTCAAATCAAATTTTCGTTGACTACACTAATTTTTTCTATCTTTACACAACCGAAGGAGACACTTAACGGGACATACAAATAAGTATGTTTCCCTTTGAATCTACGTTGATCTTTATTGAAATGAGTAGCATCAATGCACGACGAACATGTTCCACTTTGTTTCTAGATTGTTGCCACTTTAAAATTAATATGCAACACTTTAAATTAACGTTGATTCAAGTTTGAAACTTCGATGTGTGAGGAAAATGCATGTAAGCATTATTTGTCTGCACCAAAAAATTTCGGCATAAATAAATACGCAACGGTTTGAAAATGATGGCGATTTAAAACAAAGTTAAATTAACTATGCAACACTTTGAATGGACAAATACCATCAGGTTACACATCAAAACTTCGTTGAGAGTAGCTTAAATATTTAAAAAAATGGTTTCAATGTAAAAGTGAAAACGTTTCACTTTGAATCTAGGATGACTTTATTTAAAATTACATTGCGTCTTCAAATCAAATATGTTTCAATGTGAAAGTAAATATTATTTATCAAAGTTTATTCCACGTAAAATCAAATAGATCGTATTACATTTTAGTTTACATTTTTTCTCTGAGTGTACTCCTTTGAAATGGATATTTAGTGGAAAACAACAAAAATATTGCGAATAATATTCAAAAATATGACACAATTTTTATATACTCATCTTATTTTTAATGAAATACTCCAAGAGAATTCCAAGAGACTGGACCCATAGTTTTTAGAAATCCTTTTTCAGTAGAAATTATCATAAATCTCTCTAACAGATATTTGCATTTTATTAAAAACTAACATGAATCTAGCGTATATATTGCTGGCCTAAAAAATGCAGTTCTCATGATTCCTTTCTTTCATGACTTAACTTTGATTTATCCCGAAAATAATAACACCCATTCCCAACCCCGTATGTAAGTAATCATGGGATGAACTCTACATATCATAGATTGATCTTATGCAAATACACTTACAGCACCGATTTCACAGAGTGGCACCCCATCCAACATGATATAAGAATAACAAATCGCATTCTTATTTGTCTGCTCTTGCAACTCTCCAGGACATAAACATGATCATTAAGACAAACACCCTCGGATGTTTTAGGTTATGACCTGACTGCTGGGAATTCGATCATTCCAATGTGTACGAAATAAATGCACTGATTGGAGTACATGTGATGGTGCAACAGATTTAGAATTGCAAAATCCCCATGAAGGATACAATATATATATGACTATACCCGATCGACAATCATTTTGAATTACTTATGCCTTCATCTTCGTCAGCTTATAACTTTGATGTATAAAATTATTATCGATGATCATGAGCAAAACTTGTGAGGCCTGATGATAAACATTCCTTATGATCGTACTCCAGTGAATGATATACAGGAAATTGGTCTTGAACTTCGGTTCGAATTTTGATCGTGTTTTGTTGGATTTTTTATTTGGCTCTGAAATTAAAGTACGGTAAGGTGATAATGATCCTAAATGAGTGCATGTTGAGGTTTTTTTCTTTAAGGGTGGTATATCGAATGAAAATAACTAATTAGAAAAAATTAAAATAGTCATTCGAGGCCAATGGATGTGTCTACAAACTTCTAAAAATGACATATTTAATTTTGACTATAGATTTCAAAAAGCTTTAAGGCAATGTCATACTCATAAGTAACATGACAAAGATATCATAACATATATCATGTCTGTCATAAATATATTGGCCTAAAAATTAAGGAGTTAAGCGCAAGGTTTATGCTACCAATACCAAAAGTAGCACCTAATGTTTTTCTCTTACTGCATCTCATCAAATCTTAAAAAAAAGGCATTCTAGAGTATAAACTTTCATTCATTCATTCATTATAGATAACATTCCTTGTAGCAACACTTTTAATGCCCATACGCTAATGAATTGAGAAGCAAACATTGACACCAATTATACATTTCTTCGAGTAAATCTTTCATGACATAAAACTATCACCTCGACACTATCGTATGTAATTCATGCCAAATTGACATTTAGTTTTACACAGTTTTGGCTATATCGAAATATTGTGATTTACTACAGTGGATAAGGCATAGTCACAAAACCGGAGATATTTTAAATATCATGACACATAATATATCTCTCGTAAACATTAGCAAGATAACAAAAAGACAAAATCAGATTTTGTTTACTAACAGCGTTTAGAGAGACTAAGGTCAATTAAATTTTGCTTACAAGATGACATGTATAAAACATATGACGCAAAAATAACTTGACAGAAATCTATCACTACACACGACAACATCGTGGTATAGTACAAGTTTGCTCATGGCAATATTGCCGATATATATAAACGAGATTTATAAATAATTCGGTCATTTGGTTTCTTGATACATATATCTCATGATATAAGAGTAGCATTCAGACACCTGTATGTTATACACAATGATTCCATCACAAAGTCAAAAAATGCTAACCCCTTAGGCTAATTCTGAGCGGCAATTCCTGATTGATAAGTTCTGAAAATGTCGCTCTCGAGTGCTACTCGCTTAAGTGTTTTACAAATTAGTCATTTTAACATTTATAGAATTGTCTTATGTTTAAAAAAAACAAAAGATTTGGTGTTCACCCAGTAAACCGAAGAGATCAGGTTATAAGGAATTGTACCATTTTTATAATAATCTTCGACCACATGAAGACCGATTCAGATTAACCTACGTATATAAATTTTATCTTTTGATTTGCTGCTCAAAAAGTTCGTACCAAAATTAAAAAAAAGGAAGAAATCTAATTTTTGCAGAACAGTAGTGAAATTAAAAAAAAAACGTTTAAATTTGATTGTTTATTGTTCTTTTGCTTTAAATTTGTTTAAAATATTACTTTAATGTAGGAAAGCTTTGTACTTCAGAAATTTAATTTCACATGTTAATTTTTGCCATGACGATTTCTTGCCGCTCTACACTAAAATAATAGAACAGAATTAAAAGCAGATCGACGCCGCTATGCCGCTCAGAAACATCGCTTCCCGCTCAGCGGGGGTGTGGCCACAACCATACACCATATGCTTAGATTTTTTTTGCTTTAGTTACACTTTTTTGTTTCATAAAATCCAATTCAAATCATCATACAAAAATGTGCGCTTCAAAAAATACGCTTTTTGGTGCAAAAGCTATGTCATGCATTAATTATCGCATCTCAAAATTTATTCCTGCACTTTCATAGTGATAGTTGTATAGAAAACGCTTCCGACATAAACGTCTGAACAAATAAAATCCTCTTTTTTATTGCAAAAGATACAAACACCCCGGCAGAGTTCGCTATGAACATTGTATATATTTTTCTAAAAAAAACACATTTTGTAATTAAATGCTTACTGTATCTATCATGTGTTTTGCAAGTAGTTTACTAGGTCAGTGCCATATAAAATCAACACCATATCTTTCTGCAAGTTTTTTCTTCTTTATATCTGCAATAAGTTGTAAAATGTTCACTCACCTAACTACACAAAAAAGTATCTCTAAATGAATTCTTGAACTTTGAACGGTCTATACAAACTTGCCCTCATTCCCATTACTCAAGCCTATGTTTGCACATGTCGATATAGTCAGTTCATGTATAAATATGCTTCTTATTAACTTAAGCAGATGTTCCAGCATTAGCTCTTATCAATACCAACAGACACCGGTGTAGCTTCCAGAAATAAAAAAAAATCCCATTTCTAACCGCTAAAGGCAAACAACTGTCAGAAAAGCCTATAGGGCGGTCTTCATATCTTATCACAGCCGCGTTCTGTTAAAATTGTGTTGTTTGTTATTTTTTTCCGCTAGTCTCTGTTGTAAGTGCGGTCGATTTCCAAAGCTTTCTCCGCGCATACAACTTTATATGATTTGCAAATATGCAATCTTGTAAAGGAACGCTTTTGAATGCATGTATATGAATTATGAGCTGGGAGGGGCCGCGACTACATTTTTAAATCAAACACAATGTCGTCTCATTTGCGTTTCTCAATATTTAACAGCGGTACACACATTTAATCGGCCTTATCAGCCAGCTCTTCTACTGGTATGATTGAAGTCATAATTATGGTTTAATTGAAATAAATCGACTGATAAGGATTGCGGGTCGTTTCGCTTAGTGATTAAAGAAACTATACAAAACAATTTGCATATTACGCAGAAATGTGTGTGAAATCACACATCAGAGTAGGTTCGATTTCACTTTTAAAAAAAACTGAAATGCGGATAAAAAATACACCACACAATTAAGATACAATTTGTAGCAACACTTGAGAGAGTTCAGCCCTACAGAAAAAAGTGATATTATGTTAATTCCTCGACTGTGTATAATCACAACGTCAAATTACGGCAACAGGCTCTTAATTACCTTGAGCAAGAGCCCCCCCTCTTTGATAATAATTTACCTTTTTGGATGCCCGTGTACGCATGTTGGCTGGGTTAGCGATCTGCAACATGGTTGGTTGGTAGCTAGCGCGCGTTGCCTTGTAATTACGTATGCTAATAAATTTTTAACAAATCTTACGCCCGCTTATTTTCGGGACCAAGGGAATAGTAGCTTGTGGTTAGGTGAGTAATGGTCTTTTATTTGTATACCCGCCAAAGAAGAGTCATCGTTCTACTTTAGACTTCGACTTTGCTTGAGGAAGGGTGACGAGACAGTGGCTTGGCGGATCGGCTCAAGTTGAATGTCTTAAGTGTCTGAGTGGTCCTAATCTAATCACTCCATCAGAATAGAAAAAAACAGGTTGTACCTGAAGGTTTACCTAGCTACACATGATGAGGAAGTTATTAAGCGGAAATGGGTGGGTTAGAATGTGAATGCAAATTAAGTGACAAGTGCGTTTTACACTAGCGATGTAAGTTGGTGTAGCAGTTATGCATTTTAAGAGAGAAACATGTTTTGCATTGATCATTTCTTGATATTATCCTATTTTTAGGTATTTTTGTATTTACCAGTTGGGTAATTGAATGTAAGATATATACAAAAAATATCCCAGCTTTAATCATTATACAAATGTCATGATATTTACGAATTAAATAATATCATGACATTCATTAAACATGAAAAAATATTTAACCAATTTTTTAAGCAAAAGAAACTAGTAGATATTATGAAACTAATAAAATTCAACATGATGACGATTTAAAAATAAATTCATCCAAAAGATACAAGTCTTTCAAGATGTAAAGTACTAGGATGTTGGCTGTTGTTTTGGCTCTTCTCTTGAATTGTTGTATATTGTAGATACTGGTGGATATCAGTATTCTGGATGTTCGTTACATAAACTATAGAATCAACCTTTATGGGTATCAACAGATCGTTTAACATTGTGCAGGTTCAAGTAAACACTCCTATGGTATTCCATAAAATTACTATCAAATTGAAATATGCTTATATTCGATTATATCGTTTGCTGACAAGTCGAATTCTCAACATATTATGAGGGACAATTTTTATTTTGTAATAAGAGGACCAATGGTTTCAAAATTTGTGTTTTAATCATCGTTGGTTTGTTTTCCATTACACGTCTGTGGTAATTCATCAAACTATCACAAAAGTGGCAATTTCTTGCGCTCTTGTACTTTCCATCGACAAGCTAAATACTCTACTGTTAGTGCAAAAAGTACAAGATATTTATTTGCTACTGCATCAAAATATTGAATGTTCCATAGTCCCAGGCAAGACTCATGTTGTTCTCCATTAAATCTCTCAAAAATCTTTTTATATACAGTTTATCCGCACTCTACATCGAAAAACCAGCTCAATAACACGTCTTCGGTAAATTTGAAGTACTCTGAAGCCATTTCTGGGGTACCCAATCAAATTAACTAAAACCCAATAGATTGTCATCATTTGTATAATTTATCTGCAATATTTGTGTGCTTGTAAATACTCTATATCGAACAGTCAACCCAATCATTTGTGTTTGTTGATAAATCTATATATCTTCAACCATAGGTCTGTAATGTCATTCCTGGGGCACCCCTAAAATCACCTAAAAATCAATAAACTGCCTTCATCTGAGCAACATTTGTATTTCATTGTTCTTCACGTGTTACAGTGCCTTGAAACCAATCGTATCCACATTTATGTACAAAAAGACAATCCCCCTCTCTCAATCCTCCAATGTTCTTCTGATTGCTTGATGCCAAACACTTTTTCGATGACACTTACCACTTACTACCGCCAATTTTGAAAACATTTTCGGTTCGTTTCTCGTTTTGTCTATATACGAGCCAAAAACCGAAAATCTTTGCCATCGCCAAGCAGTCTCCTAATGTCAGGGATAGTCTTAAATTTAATTTCGGTTCCTCCCTTCTCGTCTGTGTCGAGCAATTTCCACCCCTAACATAGCCAAATGCATATTGATTGAATCTTACACCCCGCTGACGCTGGCAAAAAGTTATTTAATGCACATTTTGTGGGAAAAATAAAAAAGAGAAAAATATTTCAATTACAAATCACTTGCAGCCATATAGCAAACGAGTAGTAGCGCAACGATATGGCACCGAATCAAAAGTAGAGATTCTTGAAAAAAAAAAAACATCAACCAAACTCACAAGCTCAAACACACATCCTCATCCACCATTCATCCATTCACCTTACCGCTATAGATTCAACAATTATATCATAAGTTTTAAATAAGTGCATAAATGCATTCACTCTTTCTAGCGGTCTTATGCAATGCAGCACAACGCTCACTACCTGTGAGTGAGGAAAATTATTTAATTGCAAAAAGTTTTTTTTTTTGATTTTAGATACTTTACTCTGAAAAGAAATCCGTAGATACGCGAGTAGATAACCACTTCACCTTGCAACAGAGTGTTCGTTTGTTATTAATTTTTCTTGTTGCAAGTTGGCTTTTTCGATATTTGCCAATCTGAGACATACATTGAACCATTCGAAAGGAAATCCAAAGCTTAGTGCATGTAGATGCTAAAAAAAGTAAATTATATTTATGCTCGTATGCTTATGTTTTACCAAACCATGTGCATAAATATGTGAACGCATGCTTGCGTTTACCTATACTCGTAGATACATGTATCTACTTGCACATATCGTTCCAATTAATGACTGAACACGAAGAAAAATGTTCAAGCTTAACATTGGTTATTATTGTTTGCGGTTTAGTGTTACATTTGCAACGCTTTATGCAGCCGATTGGGTTACAGTGGCAATTGCAAGTCAATACCCATCATGTATCTGGAATATCTTAATCGTTACTGTTTGGAATTTCGGCTAAACCAATATGAAACCTGCTTCCGGGGTGTTTCACCTCAACGGAAAAGATAAGGTATTTGTCAAGCCTTACCCTTTTAAGTCTTACGAAAGGTAGACTCGGATATGTTGCCAAATGGGATCCAAGTCGATGATGGGTTAACCTACTGATAATATTTCCGTCGCAATTATTATTAGTAAATACTTGTTTTTTTATTCTCTGCTTTTGAAATTGAGCTTAACCTCAAAATGGAAAAAAATCAGCACATGTGAATACAAATCGGATAATGAAATTTATGTGACCCACATTGATAAGGATTTGTGTGTTGTTTTATTGGAAACAATTTCGCTGCGACAATGGCTAAGTGATCATGGATGTGTGGCGTTTTTTTTCTTTTAGATTATTTGCATTTATTGACATGTTTTTAGTCACACCCTGGGGACTTTTTACGGAACTTATCGGTTGTAGTGGCTCAGGCTTGTTTACTCGGAAATGGCGTGCTAGCTTGACAAACTATGAATATCGTTCTTTGATATTAGTTTAGCTAATCAATTTTTTTCAATTTGAAGTGGGAGTGACGACTTAAATACATGATTAATTGATAATTCCTTGATTTATGCACGTCGGTTTCACTATAGGAAGAGGCATCATGATACATTTCGTTACAAATTTTACAATTCCGTTGGTAGCTGGTAATAGGTTATCGCATAGAAATAGACTGTTTAAGTGGTCGCATCTGAATATTGATCAGTATCCGTAGAATATATGATTTTTCTCTTAAACGTTTGTTTAATGAATTTATAGGCCTTAAGATCGGTTCATAAAATTACTGCATTACATCGCTTCAATCAATAATATTGCATCAGATCGCTTATATTTTTGCAGTATCAGATCGATAATCACGAACAATAGTCAATATTTATCCGTCTGCAAGCAATCAATTGGATTTTTTTCCAATTGATTAATTATGATTCTAGCTTGGTTGGTCCATTGGTAAGCAATCAATTGGATATTTATCATTTAAAGAATGTATTGCTGACTAAATTAACGATCCTAGATCAGTTGATGATATTCGATCGACAGCGTTAAATGATCATATCTGAAAATATATGTGTGATCATTTTCAATCGCTTAATTCTTTAAACGAACATCTCCGTTAAATGGGTATCAGCATCGAGATCACGAATGGTTTTCAAGCATACCTTATCTCTAGATAACGCAATTTTTGTTTTGTCGATCGACTATTTGACTGATCGGCATCAACATATTGCGTAATCAAAAATATCTTCATGAGATCACATCATAAGATGTCTCTTATTATGCAGTATTTGATCCATGATCACGACCAGTCGTCAATCTTCATCATTCTATCGGCAAGAAATCAATTGGGTATTTGTCATCTCTGGAAAGTATTTCGTTCACTTCGTTTACGATCGTAAATCAGTAGATGATAGTCGATCGTTAGATTAAAATGATCATACCAAATATATTTTATTGGTTTTAATCGTGATCACAATAAGATTAATACTAATATTAACAATCAGCAGAGTGAGATGAGGATTGGAATAGAGGATCACCATATCTACTTATTCAGATACTGTTATTTGAGGATATCCTGTTCAAATATAAGAATTCGATATCTGAAAAGGATATCCACAAATAACAGTATCTATGTTGTTAGAGAAATATATCTGTCAATCGGCTGTCAAAGTATTGATAACTAATCAAAATACTACAAATTGCGTTATCTGAACTTATTTGTTAATTAATTACACTCAATATCAGGTGGCAGCAATCACTAGTGAAAAGTTTTTAATAACAAGTTGACATATAGATAACCATCAGCAGTGAGGATCAAGAATTTTGATTGTATTTTAATCGAGTATTTGGATGAATAGAATGTTCATATAAACAATATTTTTATTTCGAATATTTCCTTTCGAAAATATTTATCAGTTTAAAAACGATAAATCAGTTGATCATGTTGATCTTGTCAACACTCCTCGTTGAACTGGTTCCTTATCTGTCTTGTCATCGGTTGGACGAAAAATACCCCGATGATCACTTATCTATACTACTTGATGTGAACAGATTTAATGAGAATATGTTTCTTAAATAAAAACTGATATTATCAAAGTATCTAACAGTTATTTTCGCAGTTAAAAATCAATTCATCACTGATCACTTAGATAAAAAGTGATAGTTAAATGACGAACATTTTTTGAGAGAATTCTTTTCAATCGTCTTGCATAAGAATCGTTCTAAACAAAATTACTATACAATTTTTTGTATTCTCCCTGATTCGCAAATTTCAATAATTCCAAAATGCCATAGAAAAACAAATCAGAAAATATGTTCAATCAAATGTCTCCATCTCTTTCGATTACCTTCCTTTGGTTAGCTATTATCATTCTTGTACAATTTATTACTACTCAACCATTTTGAATGCGTTCGCTCTTTCAATATAATCAGCTATTCAAACCTTAAAACATTGAATTGCATCTTCTTCTCTGCTGCATCGTTCAATCTCCTCATCAATAATCAAGTCATGTCGTTCGATAATGCAGCAAAAAAAATGTCTCCTCTACGTGGTATAAAAATTCAGAAATCCTCACTAGAATATATAGATATAAAACAATACTTACACTTTAAATGCAAAAACCAAGCTAAAAAGAGGAACAGAAAAACCTCGTAAAAATTCATCCTCAATTGGAAAAACATCCACATCACTCAATAGCGAAGAAAATACAATACAATTCATAAAATGAAAAGCTATCAAGGAAACTCGACAGCAAAAACAAAAATCATTCACCACCATCTCACACAGCTACCAGAAGCAACAAAAACAAATCAGTTTATGAGGCCAGAGTCGTGAATTTTCTTTTTTTTGTTTTTTTTTTCAATGCACTGAGAAGAAAAAAGTATATCTATATATATTCATCCTGCACAGCGGCATTCGCGAAACGTGTCTTATAGGTAAACGACCAAATACAAGTTTCATACACAGGAAAAGATACAACAATACAAAATACGTCCTCTGACGTGACGTAGTGGCTTTTGTGTGATGGTTGGCAAAGAGGCTGACTAGGCCGTGTGCCAGAAAATTCATATGTTTTTGACAATAAAATTATTTTTCAATATGCAAATGAGAAAAAATAAATAAACTACACATCTCCACAACACTAAATTCAATGTCAAAATATACTATAACAAGATGAAAGTATTTGTGGATACACCAATTGTATAAAGATACATCTTATCTCACAAATAATCCATGTAGAGTAGATACATATATTCAACTTTCCCCGAAAATAAATTGTCTTCGCATCACTAAGTGGTGATTAGTATCTTTTTCTCTCTCTAGGAGATACTAAATTTTGTTTTCGACACCATAGTCTAATCTTAAACTAAAGTCATAACTCACAGCTAGGATAGGTACAAACGAGTCGCAGAAGGTATGCATTTACCTGAATAAATAATTAATTAGTTTAGATAGATGGTATCTATTGGCAATAGATAAAAGAACACGACACGGTGAACTGAACTATATGTTTTAGATACATTGTGCCCATCAACTATTATCATCATCTATTTGCATACTCGTCGTCGAATTGTGCGCGGACTTTGGATCCCACTATAATATAATCTTGTTCGAGTATATTTAAGTTTTTGCTCGTTTAAGTGGATTTCGCGACGAAAATTAGCGAATAATATATTTAATCGTTTTGAACTGTAAGCACCCATGTTGTGTTATTTATGCGATGACATTTGATTGATTGCACATTTATTTGTGTGAACGCAATATTTTTGCGATATTTCTAAAAATAATTAACCATGGATTTAGAGGGGTTACTAAATGAGGGAGAAGTGTATCTTGAAGGAAAGGAACATCCATAAATTACTTAGATATTGCGTAGTTAAGTCATTTTTAAATTGAATTTTGGATTGTAGATTCATTCAAGTTTTAGTTGAATGCAGATAGTTGATGGCGCAGCTTAAAAGTGGCGATACTTCCTACATCGTTTTTTGTATTATTTTGTTTATTATTGGAATAAAGTATTTTCTATGTCATTCTAAGTGCTGTGCTAAGCGAACTTGTTTTAATAGTCATTCTTGTACAAACCCAGATTTTTTGCAAGTATCTAGCGAGATGTAGATACTTCCTGTTTGTTTGTTTATTAACCAAATATTTCGTTTCGAAATGAGAATTGGCAGTTGTTTGACAAAATTTTTACTTCACTCAAGGTCCTTAGATCGCGTTCTAGAATATCCATTTATTTCGAAGTTAAGATACATTCTTCTGATACAACCTCTCAAAAAACGTAATTCCCAATTAGCTTAAGAAAACACAACAAATTAATCGTAATCGCTCCCATTTTTGGCATTATCTGACCTCTTTCATATCGACCTTGATATTCAGTATTAATTGTCAAGGCCTTTTGATCGGTTATTTTTAGAATCATTTTCCAAGAGATATGGTGCGCAGGTTGCCTGACCTATGAGTCATGTGTATCTCAGTTCCATTATTTTTTTTCCATTCGCTGTCTGACTTTTTATAGAAACTTGTCGTCCGCTTGTGCGACCAATTTATGTGATGTCTCGATTTATTGATTTGCTAATTTAAATGCAAATTGGTTAGTTTAAGAATATGTAGATCAGTCCTGGGTTCAATGTAACATTGGCTGCCGCCTAAGTAGAGCGTATGGCCATGGATCAAGCTGATTAATTTCGATCATATTTGAGTTGAAATTTGTTGTCGAATTTATTTTATTTTTGGAACGTTTGAGGATTGATTGGATTTTCGTGGAAGAAACATTAAATTTGCATTCTTCATACCCAAGAACGAATTCCGGATTTGGTATTATCAACAGGAAATTGTTTGAAAAGATTTGTTCCTTAACGATCTCTGCACAAATATTTTAGACAACTAGGTATTTGCTTTGTTTTTCTTAAAACATGATAATTTTTAACTAACAATAATGCTTTGCTCCACGATCTTGCTTGATCAATTTTGTGCATGATCGATGTGGATTTTAGGTAGTACGATACCTTTTTGACAAGATCGGCATAAAAATTGCGCCTATTTTCAAAAAATAGGCGTTGATCTTCTACAGGACCCCTTTTTGACAAGATCAATTGATCAATTCTTCACATGATCATATTAAAATTTAGCTACATTTTCAAATACGTCATATTCTTAAACAAAAAAATCATTACCGACGCATATAGATCCTCAGATCTACCTTCTCCATCAATGTAGTCTTTATTGTATAAGACGATTGACCCATATTTTTTTTTGTTTTGTTTAATTCGATGACAATACAGCTAAGATCCAAACCACTCATTCCTTAAAAAAATAATACAGCCGGTACACTATAAATCATATAAATTTTGTTTCCCTAACTACCTTTATTCCTCAACGATTAGCCTGATTTCGTGTATCCTTTTCACCCAATCGTAAATTAAAGTAATCCCTTATTGAATTTAATGCAAGAGATATATCTTCGTTACACACGTAGTAATGGAAAGTTTCGTTTTTTTTTTCGAATATCTCTCAGAATCAAGATGGGAACACCATAAGCAAAACGGAATAAAAAGAATCATCGTGGTCATAAAATAATAACCAATTACGTCACAATTTTCAACACCTCATCAATGAGGCAACCAACAACTTTCGAGTCGGTCTTTTTTTTTATCTGTCGATCTTAAAAATGTATCTCACAGGGAATTTCAATTTTCTTTTCTGTCCATCGACTAAATTAAATTGGATCTTCCTCATAGCTTCAGTTAAAATACTGAATATCCCTCCACATATGGTTAAAACTATAAAGGTTTATTCATCTTTATTTTTTTTTAATTCCCCATATATAGTATCTACAAGATGTACACCTATATGCCCGCGGTTAAATCTCTCAATCCGGTCAAAATAAACAAACCATACTTAGAATTTTTTTTTACAAAATGATTTTTCTTATTTTTATATTAAATTTCTCATTACCGTTCGTTTCTCCCACATTTAATCGATTTTTTATGGAAAAAATAAGAACATCGTAAAATTACTAAAAATAAATTCTTCAGAATTAAAGAGGGGACGGCACAAAAAAAAAGAAATTTACGACGAAAATCTCAAACTCAACAGCAGCGATTATCCGTAGCCTCAAGATTCGGATAATATTTGTCTTGTTCTTCATCGGTTTTGTTGTGTTTTACTCTTAAATTTTATTTTAACAGATTTTTGTTTGCACATTTTTTTTTATCATATTTGGCATCAGAATTTTTGTTTGATGAGGGTAGACCCCGAGAAATTGGGTCAATTGTGGCGGACATTTTCATTTGAATTTATCACTTGTGCAACGCACGGGGGACGTGTGTTTTTGGCGTGTGCATGGTGGGAGTGCAAGGCTGCTTACAATACGTAGCCATATACATTTGTTGTGTGATATCTATTAGTAGATACTTTTCGACAGGCAAAAACGCTTCTGTTTCAATCTGATGATGCCCCTACGGGTAAGGTAATTAATCTGTCGATCAACATGTCATATAGCTTGAAGGGCAATGGAATACGAAAAAAAAACTAAATACACGTCTAACCGCTAAAATGAGAACTAATTGAGCCTTTTAATAAATCTTGTTACTAATTTGCATTATTTTTAATATGGAGCTTCGTTTTTGTGGATTTAAAAAAGAAATACACGTTGCATAATTAATCACTCTTATTTGTTTGCCTGTCTGTTCACAATGCTTATAATAATGATGACCAGTCGAAAGGTATTACAAGCAGGAAGGACTTGTCTAATTAATTTGCATACAAATGTTGTCATTAACACGGCATTTTTTATTGTTGTTGAAAATTCAACAAACCATTAAGAATGATTATATTTTATTTATCTAATCTGAAGATGGGTGAACAATTAATAAAATTGTCTATTTTTTTTTGCAGGTAAGGGCATAAAGATTGTTTGGATGATTTTTGATATCCCCTGAAAAAAGGCGGTTACTGTGAGTTATAAAAAATAAATTTAATTGATGATTGCTTCGGGAAAATATAAGGTGAATGTACTCATACATAATCACATTGAAAAGTATCTGCTATACGTCATAGATATAGAAATAAAATTAGGAATATAGTTTTTGTTTCAAATATGACTCTCCATAGCAGCAGAACATTTTTTTTTTTCAGGTAATACATATTTGCAGGGTTTTTAACTAATAACGCAAAAAAATCGAAACAATTATTAAAGCTGGGTCACAAAACCTGAATCGCGTAAATAAATACAAAATTACAGCGCCACCATGTACAACGAGAATCTTTTGGCAACACTGTCTTTAACATATTGGTGATCTTTGATCTTTGAGCATCGTTTGCAAGCTGCATAAAATTACTTATTTTTTTATCGTTGATCATGCATCGATTTTTGATCGTTTTTTTGCTCATTCAATTGAAAGCTTACACAATTCGTATATTTTTGATCGTTTGCATCTTCATTTTATGCAAGTTCATGTGAAAATGAGAATTTATTGTGGGTTGCCAACGAGAATCTTAATGCAATACTGCTTAGAGTAACTAATTGAATCATTGATCAAATATTAATTTTTAATCGTTTTTATGATTATGATATCTTGTAGGGAAGATTAGAAAAAAAGTTCATGAGAAAATGGGATTTTATTGTGTGTTGGCCAACGTGAATCTTAATGTAATACTGCCTAGAATAACTAATCAAATCGTTGATCACATATCAATTTTTGACCGTTTTCAAGATCATGATCACTTATTGGAAAGATCAGAAAAAAGTCTACTAAATGCTTGGATTTACATTTTACAAACCATGCAAATAGCTGGACGACAAAATGTACGGCAATATATGATAGGGTTTTCATTAATCTCCTACGAATAAAGAGGACATAACGAATCATTACTCCAACTTTCGAATTTTCCAAAACGAAAGACATGTTCTGTTTAAATGGGATATGGTATGTTGTGGATATTATATATGGCACATAAATGGAACCGAATGATGAATCCTCTTTTCAAGTCTCTGTCTTCTGATCGCTGATTATACGAAAAATTGTAATCGTTTGCGTGATCATTGGTCTCGTATAGTAAAAATACATCCTTATTCGAATGAATCGTGAAGATTTGATTTAAACATGTAAATACTAAAATCCTACAAATAGAATTTAAAAAAAAAAAAATTGATAAATCTTGATATTCCTTGTATTATTGAATCCGAGATATTAATATATTTACCGATAGTCGCTGATTGAAAAATAAACCAAATCTAATTGTTTTCGTCAACAGAGCTGTTTAGATAAAACCCCACATTCTAACAGGATCAGGATTTATTTTGTAAACTACAAATGAAACTGATAATTGTAACAGTTCATGAAAATAAGGATCTACACTTATCACAATCGTAGAGATTTACTATTTAAGACACAAACTATAGCAGGTGATCCGCGTTGCGATTTGTTAGTTGGTCAAGTCGTAAAAATTATTTTCCTAAAAAGAAAAAAAAATATCTAGTTTGCATTTTGCCGATCTGAAAAATCATCTAAAAAGTACGAATTTTCATGCAAAGCTCTTCACACATAATGCATCAAAATTAGTAGGCTCCCCAATTTTTTTAAGGATCTTCAAAATATTTAGGTATTGATTATATACCGATTTTTATTAATTGCAAAACTAACCTAGCTTATTTGAAATTTTATAACCTTTTTTACAGAATTTCACCAGCTTACATTAACTCATAAAAGCAATATTATGCTCTGTAAATAGCAAAACCGCAACTCCGCGAAGACCCAATACAAAAGATACACCATCAACCCATAAAGATACACAAATCACATTCCACTGTCACTGAAAACGACATTATAGCAACAGGGAATGGCAAAAAATACTTCCTCATCACTTAAAACTTGAAAAAAGTAACTCTCAACTCTACAGCCCTCCACCTCTAAATCTAAACTTCAAGCCAACTTCCATCCATGCAAAAGTATTCCAAAACTTTAATGCAAAAATAATTCACTACCTATACTCTTTTAAGAGGGGCGCTAGGAGAAACTCTTAAATTATATTTATTTCTAAAGTGTCGTCAACTTAAGGTTCTCTTATGGATATATAATCCGAAACCGACTTCCTCTAGAATGGCAAATTCCCAGCGATTAAAATATCATTAACAGTTTCGCGGGCCCCACAATCCAGTATGAGTTTAACGTCTGGCTATGTCTTCTCTTGGATGTAGACAAAGTATCTACGTAGAAACACTTTCGTAATGGTTTCGTCATTAATCATATTACCGACGACACTGAGCGACTTGAGGTTGAGACTTCACAATATAAAGAGAGAGAAAAGAAAACATGTCCTTGCGGTGATTTAAAGTTTAAATATTTATTTTTGCTCATACATATAACCGTAAACAATGCAAGTAGTAACTAAATAATGATCTTTCGTTTTCGAGCGCTCCTTCGGGAGGTGACACCACATAATCCCGTACCACCCTCAGCTAATCGCATTGTTGTCGCATTGGTGATATCCCTAATAAGACATGTCGTCTTCATGTTATCCTTGTGAGCTGCAAGTTGTTTTGCTTCACAATATACAATATTCACTTGCATTCGATAGCATTCGCTTGGAGCATCTTTGAATCCCCTTCGGATCTAATGTCGTCAAATCAGCGATAGTTTTTCTTCTTCTTCTGACCTTTTGTCCGGTATCTGGGGTTTTGTCGATTTCGAGGTTAATGTCGTCTTGTAATTCATCAGAATTGTATCCAATTTACGTATTTTCTCATCTATGAAGTGCATGTCGGCATTGTTGTCTTCGACTGACGTATTAGCTCGTGATGATTGTGGTGGTTCTGGTAATGATGACGGTTGTGGTTTTGGAATGTGCTCTATGTCCTTCAGGATTGGAGGATTCCATGCTGACGATGTTGGTTCTGTGGTTGTTGTTGGAGGTTTCTACCGACAATTGGTCGCCTTTGCAATTTTTCCTCACGACTTAGCAGCGATGTTGATGGTGGTGGCGTGCTCGTTGTGTGCTCGATGAATGTTTTCAGTCGTTCGAATGTGTTTTTTGCTTGGGTAATTAGCTTGATTACTTCAGTTTTGAAGGATTCCTTGGCCCGAATAGTTTCGATCACTTGATGTTGCAATTCCAATCTACCGTT
The DNA here is from genome assembly GCA_932526625.1 of Rhingia campestris. Taxonomy (NCBI): domain Eukaryota; kingdom Metazoa; phylum Arthropoda; class Insecta; order Diptera; family Syrphidae; genus Rhingia; species Rhingia campestris. Next base: position 51,927,299 of record OW052185.1, read on the forward strand.
GCGAAGCGAAGCGATTTGCTGTCGCAGGCTCTGGTTTTGCTGGGTTAACACTAGGTTAGAATTTCTAATTTTAGCAATTGATGCTCCCATTGCACTTATTTGAATGAATTAAATTTTATTTTTTCTCAAAATCAAATTTAGAAATCATCGCTAACTAGTTGTTGTTTTTTTGTAAACTGTATATTTCACTCAAAGTGAAATAAATACACCCACATTGGGCTCAGATACAAATAATAATCCACGTATCTGTTGGTTTACATGAGGAAGTTTTTTTTTTGGTTCGGTGTGTTGGCGTCATTGCTTAGGAGTATAAGCTGCGCCGCACTGAACTAGAAAGAAATCTGCGAGGGAAAAGTGTATCTCGAACTTGATGGAAAGTGGGCGGTTTACTGGTTTTTCGCTGGTGAATTACTAGTCATTAGGGTTGTGTTAGTTAATTAATATTCAATAGCAGTCTGTGCGCTTGTGTTGAATTCAGGTGGCTAATATTGGTAGTAATAACTTGTTCGTGGTAATAACTCAACACTATGTTGATGGAGTGTGGTAGAGTAATAGCGGGTAAAGTGCGAGCGCGCGCGTGCGCGTTTGCGCGAAATGTTGGAACATATGGTTATGTCGCGTGCGTGTCCAATTTATTTTTTTATCCATAAAAATTAGCTATGCGCATTCAAGTGGGAAGTAAAATTAGTTTCGTAATGTTTATTTTTTTTTTCACAGTTTGAAGTATGTTTCAGGGTCGGCAACATGCTGTGTCGGAGATATGGTGGTTTATTATACATTGCACTGAAGTAAAAGTATGTGTGTAGTGACACATAGGATTAAGGTTGTTTGGACGAATAATGTTTTTTTGGTTGGTATACATATTAGGATATGCGCATCGGTGATACATTGGTTATATAATTTGAAGCGTACCTCTTAAGTATGATTTGAGAACTCAGAGACTAGGAAAAATGCTCTCCAAAAAAACTTTATCTTCAATTTGGTCTTAATTTTGACTTGAAATATGTGTAGCCTATTAATATTCATAATTCTCTCAGCTTTAGTTTAAATTGTATTTGTTTAAATAACTTCTCAAATTTTTGATATGCCTTAGGGTGGCCAACAAAAGCCCGTTCTGTTAAGTAACATTTTTTGACTGACAGAACATTTTTCGATAGCTTTCTCATAAATTCATCATTGGCGAACATTAATCTTCATTTAATGTTCGGTATTTATGGTAAACCGCACGGAGTCCACCTTGAACCAATTGTATTTATGACCACAACCCGTTTGGTAAATAAACACACTACTGTTCCATAGAGTCATTATCCATATAGGAGTATTTTTATACAAGTTGGCTCAAAAGTCATCTCCCTAACGGAATATGCTATAATTTTTGCAGACGGCGGCAAATTTCCATTCTACTTTGACATTTCATATGTAAACAAACACATAATCCACGTCAACATGACATGAGCTCTGTCCTGTGTACCACTCCCAATGATAGTCGGTTTAGTTTTGCAATACAAATTAGTAAATTCTGAATTTTCTTGGAGTGGGGTAAATTTTTTTAGAAAAAGAAAAAAAAATTGAAGTATGGGAACGCGTTTAAGTAAATGACAGTAAAATCATTCGTATCATTTGGCTTTTAAAGAAGAAATGACATAAATGGTATGCCAAAAGAAAAGTCTCTCGCTTTTTTGATATTAACTGACATTTTATTACCAACAGAAATGTCTGCAGTATTTATTTTATGCTCTTTCAATTGCTTACTAATTTTTACGTATGGGAACGGCAATAAGTCAAAATCAGTACTTAGTAAGAATCAGTAAAATAAATATTGCACAGGTACAGACTAATGAACAAATTTAGGACATAGATAAACTAAAAGCACAACCAACGGTTTTCATTTGTAATACAAATTACAGCCAATGAACATTGGGTGACAACTTATGCAACACCTTGTTTCTATAGCATTATGAAGGGTTGCGACTTTGGGTCAATAGTATTCATGTCTAAAAATTAAATATCATTACCACTCCATAAGAAAAAAATGATGATTGTGAAGATAAATGTAATATAACGCCAAAAGGGCCATGATTCACGACTTCAGGTAGTACCACAGAGAGACAAGAAGGCATTTTCGATTTAATTGATCAAGTTTTGTGTTATGACATTTAACCAAAACCCAAGATAATAAATGTACGACTGCGGCACTGCATAAATAGATGCAAAGACAAAGAAACATATTTTTTACGAAAAAAAAATTAAAATTTCATGAGTGTTCGGTTTGCCACAGCACACATATAGATAACCTCAGGTTTCAAATTTAGTGGCAATATAACTGATAGAGCTGTGTGTTATGAAATTTCCCAAAATCTAAGGCAATAAAAGTATTTGTGCATCTAAAGATACACGACAATCGGTCAACCTACTTTTTGTCATTATATTTTTTTGAAATTTAATACTACATCCCGATGATGGATTTCATCGAGAAAGACGTCAAAGAATACCAAATTACAAACCCTGTCAGTCTCTATTTTATCCTCTTCAATCACACACTTGAATGGATTCAACCTTGCTGCTGTCGCTACCTAATACTACTACTTCTCCCGACAAGATATCAATCAGCTTATAGTTTTTTTTTTGTTTTTTCTTTTTATTATTTTTTGTTCGTCTTCTTTTCGATTGTATTGACGGACAGTTATTCCATACACAACCACTGACATTATCCATCAACAAATCTATTCACGAATTTCAAAAAAAAATCAGGACAAAACCCAACCGATGGTGGTCCAAAGACAGCCCAAATATGATTTTGAAAAAAAAAAAAATCATATCTCCTCGAATTACAATTCAAATTTTACAGAGAGTATCTGGGAATGGAAAATCCTATCACACATCACTTATTTTAGCAGCGATAGATAGTCACACACACACAGTTGACATAATTATAAACTGATTTACCCAGGCTGTGTCAACAGTTTTGACAGCGGGAAGCAACAACAACAAGAGGTTACTTTGTGAATGCATTCCATTCTATTGTATTTGCTTATGATTTACAAACCTGACACAGTTGATTGATAGTGTTTCTCTCGTTCTGCTGCAAATGAATATTAATCATAATCATTAATTACTCGTATCAAAGAAAATATTGACTGTGATACACACACGCCAGATAGACAAACTAGGACTCACGGTGGTATTTTTAAAATGTATTACGAATTTTACTGGAAATCCGTATAATTTCAGTTTTTCCACTGACTCGCAAGTCTAACTGAAAATGTCAACCAAAAATTACAAACAAACGAACCAAAAACAAAAAATCATCAAAATTTTTGTTTGCTGTCATCAAGTTGATTTCCCTAGAAACTCTTTGAAGGCATGCCTTTCCGACGAATTGCTTAATGGAGCATATATTTTGGCACTCATGGGGCTGTTACTGGTCGTGGTGCTACAGCGCAGGGAAGGAGGGTTACTTTTGGTTGAGAAGAATGACACAAATGGTGAAAACTAATTTCGCCACATGTTGGCAGACGTTGAGAATAAATTTAAATCTTTCGTAGACTAAATGTCGCTGGTAATGATGGAGATAGAGATACATTTTGGCAATAGAAATGTCATCTCAGTCATTTCGGACCAGGTGTGTGCAATGGCAATTGAGTTAGTTGTCTGGGGGGAGCGGGCCTTGGAGATACGTGACCGTTTTGTTAGTGTTAATAAATAGCTTCAATGTGGGATATATGGATGTAAATATGTGCTTACTGAGAACTGTTTGTTGAGTGTCTGTGGAATCAGTGGAAATTTGTTTGAAAATTATTCGAGTTAAGGCATGTGATTTTGATCCCACTGGGTGACACTTGATTGATGGTTTTCAATTGTCTTTTAGAAAAATTAATTAAAGACCCTCTATGGTAGGAATACATCGTTAGTTTAAATTAAATAAACTCCCTTTCCTATTCCAAATTCAGTGAATTCTTTTCACCTCAAATAACACCTTCGTAATCATTTTCTATCACAATTATGCAAATAGTCTATCATATGAATATAGGTACAGCAAATTAGTAATAAAAAAAATAACCACAACTCAATTTAGCAAATTTATAACACATGTTCTCTCCTTCTGACTGTATAAGTGATCATAAATTGAAGAATAACAAATTTTGTATCTAACCACCTGTTTAGTTCCCGCCGCCGCCGCCGGTCATTAGATCTTCGCTATATGTAACTAGAAGTCAGCGTTATATTTGTTTCTAATAGAGAACATCACAAGACGCCCCTTCGTGCATGGGAGAAAACCAATTAAGATGGATGACTGACAGCCGGCTTTTTAAATGAGTCGATTAAAAATGTTTAGATACTTACTGTGTTCTTTTTTATATTTGATGAAATTTTATAAACTGTTTGATTTTTATTACAATCTGACCTTTCGTTCGAAAACCAGTGGAGCCTCTCTCTCTCTATCAACACCTAACCAGGAAGTAAGTCAACGTCAATTCTATAAAAAGAATAAACAATCTGAAGATTAGTAAACAATAATTAATATTGTACGCGATTTTTTGTTTGCTTTATATGCTTTTTTGATTGCAGATATAAATTTAAATCTTCTTGAGGTTTATCATTGCATTCCCTTGAGTTACATTCAACTTGTCGTTTAACCAGACTCCAAGTCTCCAGATAACAATTCGCTGATATAAGCTTTTTCCACCACACACTATTTTATCTTATCTTATTTAAGCGGATAATTTGAAAATAACCCGACTCGACTTGATTCTGTTTACTGCACTTTCCAAGTTTGATAAGTAAAGTAATAAAAACTGAAAAACATTATAATAATTATTAATTAGAGAATGAGAACTCCGTTCGTATACATGTATAGTGAGTGATAAGCTTTATAAAACAATTACAAATGGCAGGCATACACTGGTACACGCTGTGAAAAATAACTCGCCAACAATTTCAGCATAGATACACGAATGCATCGAGTAGTAATTGTGTGGTTTGTCTGATTGTAATTGCATCGTTTAAGTAATATTAATCGATATTTTAACTGACAATCAGTAGATCGATACAATGGCCAATAAATTGCAACAACAATAACAAAACAGCACTTGTCAACATGGTACTTAGTTATATTGCATATAAACAAGTTGCGATTGTCGAAATATTACAAGACAAGTGCAAGAGGTTTTGCTTATTGTAGACATCGTGGCAAGGTAATTGCTGTCGATTTGAGGCTTGTCAACCTGCTGTTGTCAGACTGGGGTTTCTTGAGTGTCATTATAACTTGACATTGACTTGGTATATAGAAAACGAGAAAGACCGAGGCAGACAGTAAACGTGAAAGAGAAGGAGAGGGCAAAATTAATTACTCTGCAAACATGACACATTTTATAATAGTTGTTATTTATTGTCATCAAGTGGCTAATAAATCTTGTTTTAGATACACAAACACTCTGGAATTTGTTATGTGTATATGTGTGGTAATTTTTGTAGTGTTTTGTGGTTAGAAGTGGACATTGTCAAAGTCCGTAGAAGACGTTTTTTTTTTTCTAATTCATCGTAAGACGAATGGATCCATTTAATAAAATTTATTTTTACGGTCAGAACGGGGTGATGCAATGTGATGAGTTCTAGGAAAATGACAAGACCACACATTAAGGTTTTTGTTTGTTTGAATAAGGTAAATGGACTCGTATCTTGTTTCTACAATGAAAAAAAAGAGGATAAACAAAATCGGTTGAAAAGTTGCAATTTTAAATGCCATGTGTACCACTATTGTATAAAAACGAATCGATGCGGAATCTTCTTTAACTTGGTGATATATAAATATTGTCCTTAAATTGAAAAACTGATTAGAATCTACTTTAACTTGGTGATATACTTGGAAATATTGTCCTTAAATTGGAAAACTGATTATAACCTCGCAGATTAATAATGAAATCTGAAAGATACGCGTTTGAAGGTAGTTTGCTTATTTAAACTATTTTTGGTGGTATTTTTTGGATTCTAGCATTTTACGAGTTTGGATTAATAGAATACTGTAAAACTTTGTAACAAACTTTCTGATAGATTGTTTTACAAAATACCACACTTTATTTTGATCAAAATTTCGTAAAGGACTGAAAAATACCAAAGCAAAACTAAACAAAAAAATATTATTGTGAGTTAAAAAAAGAAATCTGGTATTTACGGCCAATATTGGGCGTCAAACCTAACTTCTCTCATCATTTGTGTTTAAGAATGAATTATTTTTGCAATAAAAAAGGAGGTCCTGTTTAACGACGAATCGGAACGGCAAATTTGAGAATCTTCTCATGACAGTGTTGTTCTTGGATGTTTGTCAGGCTTTCGCAAGGCGTGCAGCGGTGAAAAAACTTAACTACACTTGTGAAACTTTGTCGAAACCTTCATATTAGTTTGTTTTACAAAAATATACATTGAATTTTTTATCAAAATTAAGACTAGAACACAAGCTAACCAAAACTAAAGTTTTAAGAAACAAAAAAAAAGCTTGTTTGACTTAGTTTAATACTCTGAAAACTTTTTAGTAACCTGCTTGATAGCTTGTCTAAAGATATCTAAGCAGCTATCGTTTTAAATAAACAATCCCCCTTTTCGAATCCAATTAACACATTTCAGCTTCAAAATTTGCTTAATACCTAACAGGGATCCTGATATATTCCAACACTTACTCATAACCTACAAAAATTGTGAAAACCAATTGAAAACGAAGAGAAAACATTATTATTCCGTAATTACGCTGCAAAGCAAAACTAATTAAAATAATATCAAAAATTCAAGTCTTAATTACCAAGCCAACTGGTTTAAAAACGTAACCGTATTTCGGGGCGAAAACAAATTTTGACACCAAATATCCAAAAGTCAACTTTTATAAAGTTGGTCTTCTCTTACATCCCTTGAAGCGAAAGCGTATATCAAAATATGAGTTCACGTTTACGTTTTCCAAACAAAAGCACAACTGTAACAGAACCGTAACTGCACATAAACATGTATGTATATGTAAAATATAACAAACGGAAAATTTGTAACATGATTTGTGTTCACGACGACGACGTCGGTAATATGTTATTATGATACTTTTGGCACTTAATTACTTAAAAGGGAAGGGGGGATAAACTTTACTTGGAAAGGTTTTTTTTTTCAACGTATGCACCTGTTTATGGGCGTTGTAAGTTTATTTCCAAAGGGGCACCAGGATGTGGCATATGATATTTATTTCTTGTCAAACTAAAATATAATTATATTTAGCTGGAGATACTTTTTATTATCGCTATATCTGCTTAGTCAATTTTAGCGTCACGTAATGTTTAACGAAACGTTTAGTGTCACATACTTACAATTTCGAATACATCAACATTTTCTTTAGCACTCATATTTATTTATTTTATTTTATTCATCTCATATTATTTATTTCATTGAATATACAAACGTATATGAATGATGTAACGCAACATTAACGTGGAGCGAATAAATCATGTAACATTGACACGCATAGATGATCAATAATTGAAGATGCAGTCGCAGTCTTATCTTTAAACGTTACGTAATATTACTCAATAATATTACGTTTTTTAATCTTACGTTTAGAAAATCAAGCAATAGGTCAAAGTTAACTTAAGGACACACCATTGTCTATATAGGGCCTCAAATTTTGTTCTAATCTTTAAGAGTTACGTAATATTAAAGTAATCTTACGGTTAAGCAAATCTACCAATAGGTCCAAGTTAACTGAAAAATACACCATTGTATCTATAGAACTGCAAATTTTGTTCTTATTGCATCTATATGTACGGCAATATTTTGTTCTGAAACTGAATACGTCTATGTTGGAAGTAACGCAATGTTGACATAATGTTACGGTAGTGTATATAAAAAAATGTCACATTGACGCACTTATAATTCACGAATAAGTAAAAGATTTCTGTAGAAAACCAATCTCTGGATTTTATACATACATCTTTACCTATATTTGACAAAATATTTCTAACGTTATGTAAAGTTGCGCAATGTCAGAAAGACAGAGTAAATTGACGTAATGTTGACGTAGGTAGTGCATAGAGTAGCTGTAACATTCAATGCTGCATCCCATAATATACCACTGTTGTCTGTATACCTGTTTTTACACATAAATCCAACCTATGCCATTTTAGATACTTAAAATATAAGAATGTGTAATATAAAACTCCACGTGTAGATAATATCTATTTGTATGCTATACATCGTTATATATATCATTTCACCTCAACTCCTGATGAATACAAGGAACGGAAACAGAGTAAATATTGTATCGTCTGTGAAATCCCCATTGAAATCCCCACTGAGCCAATAAAAACGAAAAAAACCCTTCCCTCAAAATCCAAAGCTAAGGGCACACAAATATGAATATGTTTCAATTAAAAGTTAAATGGAGTTAAGGTTATGAACGAATAAGAGTGTGCCCGAATAGACGAGATTCACATGTCTAGTGGTGGCTTTTGAATTAGCACAAAAACCAACTATCTCAACTGGATTTTGTGTTGCGTCATGTGTGTACAGTTTATAAACGGAATGGAGTTATAACCTGACATCAGAGATGAAAAGATGAAAATTAAATTTCTCCACAGCAGCTCATACACAAACTCAGATACATCCATCCAGCGAGCGAGGGAGTATGTGGTAGGGACGATCCTCAATGTTGACCAGAGACCACGTCAATTTGGTTAGTAAACGGCAACAAATATAACGTAGGTGGGGTCGACATTTTGCTGATGAATGCGGATTAAGTGGCTGGTGGAAGTTGAAATTAATGAATTTCGGTAGACGATGGAGAGATATACATATTATGAGGTGATGCACTGGGTTGCTTGAGTAAAGTAAATTTCGAGCAAGGGCGATTATATAATTTTTTTTTATCGAATTAATTGCATGTGCATTGGATTGATAAAAAAAATAAATATAAATATAAATATAAAAAAATTGCAGTTCTCTGGGAAATTCATCTACCTACAAAAACCTTTCAATTTGTCGATAAATGTAGTATTTTATCGTGTATATTCGTCCTTCAACATGTTGCAAATCATAAATAAATATCGGAGAATATTTTGTTGTGTATTAAATAAAAAGAGCACATTTAGTACCTTCAAAATATACTATTGTCGTAGTGCATTCTCTTATCATTGTTATATATCATGTTTCAAGCTGTGATTGATAGCTGCAACATGTTGCTAATCGAAAATAAATGTCACCTAATAGTTTGTTGAATTCAATTCATTAAAAGATCCATTCAATGCTTTGGAAGGGCTCTATTATATATATGTCATGTTTCATGCTGTGATTGAATCCTGCAATATGTTGCTAGTTGAAAATAAATGTCCTCAAATAGTTTGATAAATTCAAAATTAAAAGGTCCATTTAATGATTTAAAACGACTCTATTAACTTTCTTCTTTATCACGTTTTATGCTGTGATTGATACGTGCAACATGCTGCTAAACAAACCAATAGCGAGTAAATTATAGCAAATAGTTTGATGTATATTATCAATAAAAATTTCAATATTTCTATGAAAAATTGTAACTTCGTATCGACTGGTTGATCTTCAACATGTTGCTAGAACCAAATAAATTCATACATCCTTAAGAAATACATTCGCCTTTTGATTGAATGAATATTCATATTCATATTCACCACAAAACCTGTGGTTAGTTGCACATGAATGACTTGGCGATATTTTATCAACAAATTGCGTCGCGGATTTAATCAATAATCGGTTTTATGTGGTTTACAACGACTAAATATGTGTTTTTCATGTATTTTCAAATCTTGAGAAATTGTAAGATTCATGTTTCTTTTTGAATCAATCGAACGTATTATTATCAGTTTGTGTTTGAACTCGAAACTTCTTATGAAATGATTTATATAAGGATGAAATCAAGCATGTTGCTATTCAATTTGGATACCTAACGTATGAAATATTGTATTTTAAATTAAGACTTTACAAAGGGAAAAATCTTAAGGTAGAAGAAATGAACATCCATAATATAACAAACCATGTATATCCAGAATAAAACATCGTAAATAAATGGGTGATAAGTCATTCCGCAACATGTTGCTAACATTAAATCCTAAAATTTATCTGCCTATTTACTACAAATACCAAAAATATACGTCTTAGCACCATTCCCATATGCGTTCTTCCTATAGCATTCGTCGTCACAGCAAATGTACAAAGTACATCGCAACATAAAATAAAATATGGTCGCATATATTTTTGTTTATCTTGAACGCCATTTCCAAATGTACGCAAAAAACCGTGTAAACATTTAAATTCTTTCTTATAATAATTATATCTTTTAAACCCACCCGCATCCCACGAGAATAGTGTTATTTCTGAATAAGCAACAAGTTTTCTCACCAAAACGAAAACTGCAAACATTTTGTCTTTTTTTATGAACTTGGGTATTTATGGATTTCTCTTAATTTTGGTATCATTCTACAAGTTCAGTGAACATTTTATTGACGTTCGGTGTAAAGTCCATTGGATTTTCGAACTTATTAATATTTTCAGTCTCAAAGTAATCACCACAACGTGCCATCTAATATTGCGCAGAACTTGCAGGCATTTAGATGTACACGTGGAATTGTATTTTTTATGCGTATTTATGAGATTTATATCAATAGAAACATTTAGTTTCAACTTGAAATCATTATAAAACGTATTTTTTTTTTATTAAATGTGTGTAAACAATATGATAAGGTGTTTTTTTTTGGTTTGGTTTATTGTTAGTATTTATCAGATTCACTATTTACGCATGAATGTGAATTAAAGAAATCATGGAAATACCTGGAATTGATTCACACGCAACAATTAACAGAACAAAAAAAATCGCTTCCTCAGGCTAGATTAGCAAATGTTTGGCTATAAAGCGCAAAACAGTTCAAAAACCCCATTTATCAAAATAGTAGATTAAAAATGTGATTAAACTAGACATATAGTAGTTGTTTACGATTAAAAGAAATGCCTACTCTTCTTAAAACAACTAGAAACACAAACATATAAAAGATTTAATTAGGGCCATCCACTAAGAAAGGGAGAGAAAGAGTAGACTGTTAGACATTTTATAGGTTTTACTCGTATCTAAGACCTAATTTAAGACGCATTTTCCGCATCGACAATATGTATCTGTGTGAGTTGTTGTTGTTTACAATTTTAAAATATTTTACTTATTCGTATCTAATATGGGGTTTGATGAACTCTTCTTCAAATACACCGTGACTAGGTGTGTGATGATGACAAATATCTTTATTCATTCCATGAACAGCGCAATTCGAAATGTGATTTGATAAAAAGTTGACCGATTAGTGAAGGAAATTTCGTATTTTTTTTAATACCGTTTTCGTTTAAATCGATAAAGCATTTCCGTTTTAAAGAGCAAAAAAAAATTAATTTTAACCAAAAGTGAAATCACGATACTAATTTAATATTAAAAGCAATAGATATACAAAAGTAAATTAAAAAAAAAAGAAAATATTTAGTCGCGATTAAAATGATACAACAAACAAAGATACATGTGTATCTGCCATACGAACTTGACTTTGAAAACCAAATGGAAAAAGGTAAAAAAAATAAATAATCAAATGTTGACGACGACTATTATGATGACGGACGATCGCAACAGACACCCAACGGATATTACATCATAAAAACAACAGCGGCAACATTAGCGCAGGAGCTAGCGGCGCGTCTTAATTTGACGGATTTAATAAGTGGTTGCGGCACAAGACGACCACACACACTCACAAAAAATGGGAGAAAATTCTGAGAAATTTATTTGATCATTTTTAAATTAGTCATAAAATCTGGTCTGCGGTGGTTGTTGATTTTTATTATTATTTTGTTCTTATTTTCTCTTTTTAATTAGAGGTTGTGAATTTGATTTTTAGTGTGCTGTGGGCTTTTTGATTAGTCCCCAAGGACGGGGAAAGTGTTAATCGTTTACACATAGACAAGTTTTTTTTTTGTATTGGGGAATTCTAATCGGATTTGGCATATACAAATGTTTGCATTTCGCTTTCGTTTTATTTGTTTAACTTTTGTTTCGGGCAACATGCATCTTCAACATTTATACGATTTTTCTTGTTTTTGAAAATCCATTCCATAAAGCACACAACTACAAACTACAAAGGTGTCATTAAAAACCAACAATTGGGAGTGAAATGTATCTAAATGTTTGTTTTATACAATATTTGCAAAGGGATTATTTAACACTAAATCTTGTCATTGAAAAATTGTATTTTTTACCCAATATTTGCAAAAGAGACCTTTAAAGTTTGTTTTGCAAACAAGAAAATAGTTTGATGATAAAAAGATAAATTAAATGCATTGAATGGACTCAATTATCTAGCTTATATATTATCGTCAACATTTATTTAGTTTATTTTTTCATTGGGGTAAAACTTGTATGCTTTTAAAAACTCATTCCATAAAACACATAATTCTACAAAGGTGACATTTAAAACCAACTATTATTACTAAAAACATGTACCTAAATATTTGTCTTAAACAATATTTTTAAATATTTATTTAAACCCAACTCTTATCATTGAAAACATGTATCTGTTTCATTTGTTTTATCCAATACTTGCAAAAGAGAAATTTAAATGCAATCCTTGGTCTTCAACATTTTCTTAAACGTTTTTGCCACTTCATAAGATGTCTTTAAAAATTTTTTTTTAGTAAATGTTTCTCGAACTTTGATTTTGCCATTTGATAAGTTATCTTAAATGCTTCTCCAATCTTCTGCAGAGGGGAATATTAATTTTATTTAAAGAAATCATTCCATGCAATTAGTTGAAGTCATAATATTCTGCAATGTGCAATCATTCTAAACTTTGCAACATGTGTCTTCAATTTTTTTTCGAGTTATGAATATTTTGTAGCAATGATCCAAATAATTTATCACAGTCGACATTTTTTTGATATTGTTGCAAAGGGAAAATATTATCTCAATTTTTCTTTTAGTCAATCTTGGACGTGTGTTTAATCTTTATGTAGCAAATCATTGATTTTTTTCAAAAATGTATCCTAATAATTTTTTTTAAATCAGTATAGTAACTAATATTTTCAAAGGGAACTGTTAAAATCAACGTTTGTCCTTCGCAACACGCATCTGCATTTCAAATACTTTTGAAGGTATAGCTACGTGTATATTTTGATTCAATTATTTCTAGGATTTATAGGACAATTTGGGAAGCATCTGTGCAATTCGATGTGGTTTCTAGTCAGCATGTATCTTCAACATCTAGTTTGCAATTATTGGGTGCAAAAAGTATATTGATGTATAAACTTGGACATTCTGGTTGATATTTTTGCTATATTTGACTGTAGTGATAAAGTCAAAATGTATCTTCAACATAGTATTTGCAATTTTGGGGCGCATAAAGTAAATTGATATATAATCATGGACATTCTGGTTGAGTTTATGATATATTCAGCTTTAATGCCAATGTCATTAATATTTAACGGCTAACTATACATGCTGCAGCAACACCAATTGTTTCATTTTTTGTGATTCATAGGGTCTTAAGGGTCGATATTACGAAATTGATAAGATTATTTTTTTTTAATCACTATCAAGATACTCTTCTGACATTGCGTCCTTTCAACTAATATGTTGTGTATCTACTTCGTCAAATCAGACTTTAAATGCCCCATATTGTTACCAGCAATGTAGTAGACCACTATCCAATTACCTGTCCACAAAAGATTCGGCGTTACCCTTGCAAACAGTCTCAACCAGTCCTCAATCATAATCGACCCATTAATTGCATCATCATCATCATCATCATCATCATCATCGTCGTCGCCGTTGTCGCACTCCTATTGTATTGCCCGCCCCCCCATTCATGTCAACTTGTGTCGGGGTGTTGCTGTGCTGCGGGTTTTGCCATTGAAAAGCCACATACATAGTCGTACTCTACTACACTGCTTGTCACCGACATTGTCATCGTAATTCGATACTCAACGAGAGCTCTTCATCTACTCATATTATACGGGTAAACTTGGTCTAGTTACACACTTCGTATGTTGTATGTGAACGGATTGATGGCTTGAGTGGAAAGCATATTCATGCATATAAACATTGCAACAGAAAGCAACAAGGAAAAAAATCCAACACCGTAAAAGTTTACAAGTGCATTACAAATTGATTTCAATTGCAATCGGAATCTCTGTAATTAACATCGTGAGTTTTCACCCCCAGACACCACCCCCTTCTGCAGCATTGTGCCCCACTTGGGTCTTGTTCCTCTTCGTCTCTTTTAACTGGCCAACTAAAGAGTTTAACTTGCCATTCGACTAATACTTGTTTTGCGTGCAATTATTGTGGTAGTTTATGTTGTGCGCTGTCGATTTTTCTTGTTCGCGTGTCTCCTCTGACTCTGCCTCGCCATCATCGTTGTCGGCAGTGCGCGCGATTACAAAACATTTCACATTGGGTTGCATAAAATCAGTGGTGCAGCTTGTTGGTAATGGGTGGTAGATAGTTATGACGAAGAAGTCAAGTCGGGTGTAGATATCTAGATACCTTAGTGGAGATACATGCATGGGTATAGTGAAAACCAGTTGGGTTAGTTCGTTGCTTTGAGATAAAAAAATGTTTTTTTTTCGGTTTCGCTTTTCATTTTGTGTTTGTAGTTCGTTTGGTTTTGTACCAATCTCATCAAGATCGTAGGAAGTGGGTGTTAACTTGCGGAAAATTACAGACATTATATGGCTTAGAGCATATAACACCACCCCAAGTAAGAGAGACATAACACGGAACATATTTAGCCAGCTGATTGAGTTTTGAGGCGTGAAACTGGTTTTCTGCTCGTAATGGGAAGTTGACTTGGTGTGTCTGTTTGTCTGGGGCAATGCGAAAAAAGTGGGTAGAGATAGTGGAGTTTGTTTAGGTTTTGACATTTGAACGGGTGTTGGATGGTTGCTGATTGTTTGATAGCTATTTTTTGGGTCACAATCTACTTGAAGCTTTGACTAAGAATATTGGTAAGATATTTTTGGAGTGATTGACAAAAATTGGGTCAATGAAAAAAGATGTGTGTAAGACGTATTTTGAGGCATGATTATGGATTTTCCACACCTATGACATTTTTGTTGCATGCGTTTAAAATAGGAGGAAATAACTTTTTTATAATTAAAAATAAGCGTTTGTGTCTATAAAAAGAAGTTTATGGTAATGTTTGACAGATTAATATGCATATTATGTACACGAATTAAGTTGAATTTGAAATATCTTCATTGGAAACATCTATCTTCAAAATTTGGTTTGCATGTTTTGATTTCACCAAGGGTATTTTAAATTCAGTTAAACATTTCCTTGAGTTGTGACAATATCCTCAAAAATATTGCTATAGATGCTGAAATGATTGCATGATTCGTCAGTATTTGTGAGAAATAGTTTAATGGTGCATAGTAAGGTCGTAACTAAATTTGAAGCAGTTGATTCTAAGAAAATACCCAATCTTCGCCAAAATTATATAAATTTCGCAGTATTTTGGCCAAGCAACTTGAATCTGAAACATCAGTTTGACAACAAAGGTATTTAAAATTTCACTTGAACAAACACTTCCTTGATCACATAATACCACATGTTATAGCGTAATAATTCAATTTCCAACCAAAATGAATCCTCAGAAAAATTTCCATTCTAAGCAACATTCCTGTCCAAACTCTAAATCGAAATAGTTTTTTCCTCTACCAACTCAATTATTCATTCAACAAAATACCCATCCATCACAACCCGAACTTAAATTCGATTAAGTAACCACTCCCGATACACCAATTTTCAATATAGAAACTCCTTAAATTGCACCGCTTAACTTAAAATGCTCTTTAGAAAATTTCGAAACTCATTTGAATGCCTTCCCACCCCCACCCATATCCATCCAAACAACAACATACCGTCCGCATTACATCCCATCAACATGCAAGAAAAGTTTACGCAACTTAAATGCATCCATTGAAAGAAATGTGTTCATTTCAAAACTTTTCAACGCCCTCATTCTTTGAATCCCTATAGTGCCAAGATACACCCCCTCCACCACACACCCACAGCTTTCCATATCATTCGCTATGTGTTATGGAAAAGTTGAGAAAACTTGCTTGCAATTCTCATTTACGATGCTGGAGCAAGCAAAGTGCACGTGTTTCTACTACACTCTCAACCAGTCTACGTGTGCTCATGTTGACATACATTAAAAAAAATAAAAAATCGCGAAAATAAAAGAATTGAATGTATTTCACTTGAAAAAGATACACCAAGATAGCGCGACAGTAATTGAAGCAATTTAAGTTGGATATACGCGACATATACACATGTTGCGAATGCACTTCAAAATCATGCAGCGCATAAATGACATTTGCTTCATACTTTTTCAATTTGTTTGCGTTTTCTTCATTCCGTAGCCGTTAGATGCATAGATACACATGTGTAGTGCTTTTTTACCATCATATGTTCAGATACTGATCATATTTCAAAACCGCATTTTGCCATTACATAAGGATAATTGGTGGTGGTGCACTTGGCATTTAAAGAGTGCAAGAAAAAAAACGAATTCAAAACTACACCACAAGATGCAACATGTGTTGAAAAGAACCACATTATGTATCTCTCCTGATGCGGTCATTATTTGCTCGAGATGTTAAATATACTCGTTCGCATATCTCGGTGAGCCCGGTCTTTCATGATTATATCTGCATATCTCTCAGATGACTTGTTGGTTGGTGTTGAATGCATGAAGTTGATACAGTTTTCTTTCATTCATGCATGCATGGATACTGTATCTAGATAAATGTGGTATTTATTTTTGTTTACGGGGCATAGTGGAGAATATAAATATATTTTTTTCTTCTTCTTATATTTTTTTTAATATGAGGGCAGTAGGTGCATTTGTGTTTTCATTTCATCCATATGATGCACCATATACAAACCGGAGATCTCTCACACGCAAGACCTACTGCATTCAATCTTACCGTTCGTTTTTCATCTTTTTGTATCTTTTTCTGCAGATGATACTTCGCATAGATATTGCGGTTTAAATGCGAAAAAAGGTGCCAGACAAGAGTTCCACCAATTGCACCGAACACATCTGCATAACAATGGACTTGAAGTGTTGGTATTCTTGAAATAATCTTCATCGTAGGTCGTCCCCTATTTTTTTTTTCTTTTCTGTTTCTCATTTCGATTTCAATATCAAAGGAAGAAAAATTGTTAAGTTGCCAAACGACGACAATGACTAAGTCTTCGAAGTACGGATACTACTGATGGTATATTGTGAATGTGGATGAACGATGCAGGTTAATCGTGATATTGAATAAATTTTCATTCTATTACTCCTTCCTGGTACCAAGGTAGAAGTAGGAGGGGGTGGCGATATAAAGTGGGTGAGGTTGTGCGCTACCATATTGACAAGATTTATCATGCTAAATAGCTCATCCATTTACATATGGATGGAGTTGGTGTCTCCTGTAAAAATTATTTTATTCTTTTAATATAATAAGTTATAAAGAAAAAAACAATATTTTTAAAAATGACATCAGATTGTGTTGTTTTTTGTTTCATTTACATTGTTAAACGGAAGTGAAAGTCGTGGCATTAAATGTAATTTTCTGTGGTGAGATCATTTCCTCTAATTGGCAACATGACTTGTGGTGTATAATATGAATACAAGCGCTACATCATGATTTTGAGTCATGTTGAGGTGATGCTTTTTTCGTGAAACTGCATTTTGTTGACCTTTGCTTGATGCATTGACAGTGGTTTGGAGAGTATTAATAATTTGGGCCATTGTTTGTTTTTCAAAGGGAAAGTACTCTTTTTCAAAACGATGCTCTCCTATGTTCTGATTTGGTTTTACCCTCGCCTATATGGCATTTAATCGTTCCTTTTTCTGAAGTATTTTCCTGTGTTGAAGAAGGTTACGTGATATTCATTAAAAATGTTACGGACATAGCTCATTTACATCAAAAAACCACACTCTTTATGACTTTACCTTTCACCTCTTCTGGATGCCGCTACACAAAGAAAATCCGCTCTGTACGAATATCGGAAAATATCCCCTGAAGGACCACCATGAACACGCATACCCAAACATTTCAGACAGTATCAATAACTATTCTCTCTAAATCTACTCTGCAGGACTACAATGAACATGCTTATGCAAAAGGTTAGTCCAATCAACCAGCTATTTTGAGCTCTAGTGTCAATAACAGATATCAGATCACATCAGACTGGATAGATGCGACTGGCTCAAGAAAGAAAAACTGTAGGTGGATAGACGTCACAACGTTTCAAATATCCATATAATGCTGGTCTAACTTTAACCAGAAATGCATAATTTGTTTATGGCGGTTTTCTACTTTCTTTGCTGACATGCGTTGTCTAGAAAATAAGCGCATTCTTCACTTCATTGTTTATTTCAAGTACTCTCTGGGCACCTTAGTAACCTGGAACAATAGGTTCATTCGAATCCCGCTAGGAGATTGCGGAGTTGCTATATGCAAGCTGTTCTTGAAACCCCTATGTGTTTGGTTCACATAGGAAGACGTATTAAGGAATGACGATATCTCCATGTAGTATCACAGAGGATCTACCAGGTCTAAGTGTGCTCGCGATAAGGCTGCACCCACTATAAATTAAAAGTTCCTAAACTTGCTTTGAAAAGTCGATTTCATTCATTCTATGTATCACAACGGATCTTCCTGGTCCAACTGTGCGCGAAATACGGCTGCCCCCACATTAACTTTACCCATCCTCAGCTTACTTTCAAAATTCTATTTAGTGCCACAATGGACCTTCCTGGTCTAACTTAACTCATGCTAAGCCTTTTTGCAAATGTCGATTTCATCTAAAGGGACAAATTAAAAAAAGAGCTTAGCAACATGTGCTTGATCAACAAAAATCAGCATATTGGCAACCTAAATGGACCACGTACAATAATTATATTTTAACAACTAAATATCACGACACATAAGTAAACCGAGTCTTTAAGCATTTTGACCGAAAAAAAAAGAAATCAATCGAAAATTAGGTGTCTGCAACGTTTTTTCACGCAGTTTTGAATAAAACATTTATAAGTTATTCGATCTGAGTCGTCGTTATTATAGTGGATAGGATTTTCATAAATTTTGTCACATGCAACATGTATCTGCAACATCCAATTGTTACCTTTTAACAATATTATTTCTAGGGTTTGAAACATGTTCGACATGTTTTGGCATTCCTTTCACATTGCATTTTCCCAGACTTTACTCTGCCGCTCGTGAGTTTTTCCTATCAACATGTATCCTTAGCAATGAGTTCATAACAAATTCTAACATTTGTTCTCTAATCGACTTAAGCGAAGCATGAAACAATTTGCAAGTTCTTTTTTTTTAGCAAAAAATAATACAATTTCTTTACATTTACCCCTATCTACTATGTAAAAATCCCAGACGTTCCTATTGCAACACCGATTTTAATCACCACATCCAGTCATTTCTTTCATATCAAAATTAACCCACTAACCTCCAGGCAAAATGATTTCATTGCACCCTCTGATGATCTGCGCAAAAAAAAAAGTCGCCCCTGATAAACGTACATATACATTGCGGAAGTTTTACACTATCAAGTCATATTCCACGTGACTGTGACAACTTACTCGCATAACAAGAACATACCCTTTTCAGCAAAGTCTATATAAAATAAAACTCGTCTAGTCTCAGAGCCAACGGTGGGTTATGTGAGGAAACTATTAATGTCTATGTGGTCAGACTCACGTCGCTAACCTCACTGATGACCTTTTCTCCATAGATGTGTTCACCTTAGTCGATTAGGTGATGTTTTTTTTTCATTGCAAGTGATCGCGCAATCGATTCATCGGAAATTTAATGGAAACGACTTGGAAGCTTGTGAGCCTGAGGGGAGTAAATCAAACGGAATTATTGACAGAACGGTAGCTACTTGCAATTATATTTAATTATCTGTTAATATAGGTTTTTTGTTCGTTTTATATTTATTTCTATTTTCTTACTTAATGTTCTCAATAGATGAACTGCGGTAGACAATATGTCTCTCTGATGGTGATGCTTTGTCTAGCACGCAAAACAAAATTAAATTATCTGGATTTTCCAGCTTAATGATGTGTTAGATGTAATTCCAAGAAAGCAAATAATCTTTGATATGTTACCGATTGAAATTAATTATTCATATTTGGTTGGGTTTCTATGTAATGAAACAAAACCATGACAAAAGCAAATTAACACAATTAAACACGAAATTATATAGTCTTTATGAGAGGATTCAATATGGTGTAATGCTTTTATCCTTCTATCTGACTAATTGCAACCAGAAAGATACTTTCACACATCCTTATGTATAATCCGTGTGCAAAACTTTTCCAACATTCACATCGCACATGCACTCGGATAATTACTATCGTCAGCTGCAATTTTCTGTGTTTATCATTTTATCCACTTCTATGTGTATCTATGATAGTCCCCCAACGTTCACAAACACAAAGAAAAACAATTTTTTTCCTCGAGACAATATTGAGCGCAAAACTTAACTCTTAAGTAAAGTTCACGTCAACGACAGCGAATTAATGATGCTGCAACTGTATTATCTGTGCACATTTCTCTGTTTTTGTTATATTATATGCTGTACAGCAGACACAATCACACAGATGCATACTCTAAAATCAGTTGGCTAAGTGCAACATATGTTGGATAGTAAGCAGAAAATTATTACTTTCCTAAGAGTGTCTTAGTTTTAATGTTTACTTAAGAGTTTCGAAGGAATGTTGTGGGTACTAGTAGACTTCCTTGTGGCACTCCGCAACAACCGTTCAAACAAAATGTGAAAATTATATATTTCACATCGAAACAGATGGCGAAGAGTCCTTTCTACGGTGAAATCATCCGATATACCTAACCTGCCTATCATCTCGTATCTATATATTTAACCCGTCTCAAGGAAAACATTTTAATAGTCATACATTAATCAGAGAAAGTACGGTAGCACCGTATAGATAAATCATAGCCTGACTGTGAAGGTATCGTTCTTCAATTGCGTTGCGTTTCGTCCTCTGCCAGCGTCGTCGGTCGTCGTCATCGCATCCCCGAGGGGTTTTTGATTTCGATGAGTTGGAAATTATTTTTGTTTCTTTTAGTTTTTTTTTACACAAAATTGTTATGAGTTACCATAGAGAGAGGGGATATCAAAAATACAAAATAAAAGAAAAGAAATAAATGAAACACAGACCGAAAATGTTGAAAAGAGAAACAAGTGCTCATTGATGGAGTTCATGCCCTGGTCTCATGATATTATGGAGCATAGCGATAGCAATTTGATGATATGATGGAAATACTTTGAGGTTTTGAATGCACTGCACATGTCTGCGTTGAATAAATTATATTCGTTTGATATGGGGTTCAGTGTGCTGAGGGGTATATGTGTCTCATAGTTGAAGTGGGATTAAATTAAGATAATTATCTGTAACATTTGGGATGCGGTTTTACGTCGGTATTGCAGTGATTTTCAAAGGTCTGATGTATAAAGTTGCATTGTGAATATTGTATGGAATCTAATTCTACAAGGTGGTGCAAAAGTAATCCTCCTTCAGAAAATGCTATAAATTTTGCGATTGGCCCCTAATGTCAGTTCTGTTTTGACATTTGTGTAGTAAACACATGCGAAATACACGTTAATAAACAATGTTACGCTACACTGCCAAATAAAAATAATCCACAAGAAGAATCAAAGTTTTTCATTTTTTTTTTAATTACAGCCAAAAAACATCGGAAGGTTATTTTTGCGCCACCTTGTAGTAGAATTTGTGGTGATTAAATATGCACATAGATACAATTATGCATGTTCGGTCTTATATTTTGAAGCTAATTAAACTTTTAATAAAATAATCTAGGTATATTTTAATGAACAAATTTATGAACAATCTATCCTTCTTAATATATATAATATGCAAGCACAATAGATCTTTTAGGTCGATGTGCATCTTACTGCTTAGGCAAGTCAGAATTAAAAAAAAAAATAATAATAATATGCACATCTGTATATTTATGCATGCTTTTGTTAATATTTCAAATCTTTTACATCCTTTGGGGGGAAAGTTTATTTTGTAATGAACAAATGCACCGAAATTATGAACATTTTTAAATAATTATTGAATAGTCCACAAATTTAGCTTACACTCATTTTGTTCAATTCCTTTGTAAATATGTGCCATTAACTCCGCTTTAATATTTGGTTGTAACTCAGTGTTTTATATAGAAAGTTTAATTTCTTAGCTCAAAATTTAAGGCTTAAAAAACGGTGACCTACAGACAGACAGACATTTCTAAATCGACTCAGCTTGTGATTGTGAGTCGTTTCATATACTTTAAGATATATCTACCTCAATTATTTCTCTATGTTACAAACTATATATCAAAAAAAAAATATGCCCTATGGGATACAGTATAAAAATAAGCCTCAACAAGTAAAAGAAAATTTCCAAAGAGGCTTTTCAATTATAGCTATAACTGGACCCTAACGCAGACATAATGAGACATGATTATTTGCCTATATCCTTGCTTCTTCACACATGTAGCGAAATATTGATTGCTTTCACTAAATTATTGAATACTTCATAATTGCAGCTAGGACTAATTTTTTTTAACATATTTGGTTTAAGAGTATCGTTCACCTATACAATCTAAAACTAAATAAAATAATTGTGAACTTTAAATTATTCTCATTTAGACTGATTTATGATGCTCCCAACACGAACTACTTTTCTTCAAAAACAAACTCCAAGACAATTTACATGCAAAGATACCTTAGCTCATCACAAAACTCGTATCCACATCCATACCATCAACTTGTCATTTATTAAACAAAAAAAAAACACATCGACCCACATGACCCTCATTCATCCATCTCCATGCATCTTAACAAACTATGCAACTAATCCCCCAAGTACTCCCGAACTAACCCTAATTAATATCCACAAAGTAAATCAAAAAGTATCTACACATGTAAATGTATCTTCTACGAAAAGAAAACCAAAGCATCCTCCGAGATGAATGGCCTTCTTGTTCATGTTTCTCGGTCATAAGATTATCATCTGGCATTCAAGGAAACCACTCTGTGATTAATAGACAAATGACTATGAACCGTCATCATTATAATCTCGTTCCAGCCTTGATTTCATTTCATAGATATGCATTCCTTAGTGTATCCGTCCGGTATATTCAAACGAAATTCATGAAAGAGATCTAATTTCAACTCTTCCAAAGGTGGTGCGGGCACTGCCAATTGAATGGGAAAATTCACAAAACGAAATCTCACCATGAACTGTATGCAATAGTAAATGTTTGTGCTCGGGTATAAAAAGTGAAGCTAAAAACTTATGAGAAGGCTACAATCCGCTGTGCGGATCGTTGAATACCCTATCCCATCCCATACTTAAAATTAATAACCTCAAAATGTAGGCTTTATGGCGATAAAAGACAGAAAATGACATTGTCAGAACATATTGCTCAGACAGTTTATCAAAACCTCTTGTGGTTCGATAAAAAACAACGTTTTTGTATTGCATATGCCTTGGGGTAGGGCAAACAAATGGTTTTTGTAGGAAAACGCCCCCAAAAAGTGGGCGTACGTTAAAATAGTCTATTGACGAAATGTTCATATTAATACTACCAATGATTTTGCATCAAATTTTTTTCGAAAATTTTCAAATTTGGCCAAAAAACGTTTTTATAGAAAACGCTCCCAAAAAGTGGACGTGGCATAAAACTTTGTATTGACGAAATATAGATTTACGATTCTCAGACACTTTTTTAAAATTCCTTACGGTTTGGCCAAAAACTACGTTTTTTTTAAAGGGGGCGTGGCAGTGGGCGGATTTCGGGAGCATCAAAGAACACGTGTACCAAATTTCATCATTCTAGCTCAATTTTTAAGGCCCAAACTGGTGACGGACGGACAGACATGGCTAAATCGACTCAGCTATCGATTCTGAGTCGATCCATATACTTTGAGGCTAAATTATTTCTCTATGTTACAAACTATGTATCAAAACTAATTACCACTATGGGATAGGGTATAAACACGATAAGAACGCATGCCATATTCTCTGCGTAGATTTTCCTCATAATATAACAACGCATAACCATAACTCTTGTTGAATTATTAAGGAAACTTTTTTGTGTTTGTAAAAAGTAATTTATTTCTGTAATAACCGAGAAAATATAATAATTCCACAACCACTTCATGTCACACATTTTACACATTATGCAGCTCACTTGGCACGTGACTAAATTGAAATGGTTCGCCATGACGGAACTAAAACCTATCATCACTCCCGAGAGTATCTATCTACGCTTATATTAAAAAAATAAAAAAAATTAAAACACATTTCCCGGTTCTGTTTTTATTTATTTTATAAATTTTATTTTATGCAAATATTCTCCATGTACATATGCGGTATCTATATGTGGGGTGAATGCATTTTTGCTTCACCTCACCAGATAAGATACAGCTACTAATAATCTAGTAGAAGTTCCGACACTCAAAATTGTATATATAGAGGCTATTTTCGTCGTCGTTTTTCTTTAACATATTTGTTTAGATTTTTTATTGGAATGCAATTTGAATACGTGCCAATTATTATTTTCAGATATAAATTCGCTTTGCAATTGCTTGGCACAGATACATATGTATGTGCATTTTGATTGTACATATGATGTGTGCACACGCTATTAAGAGGTAGAATTTTTGACACTCTACCACGTACAAATTTGCGGAACAAATTGTGTGCACTTTTGGACATTTTATCTATGCATACATTCATCTGTGCGCGGATGGGTGTTTTCGACGTCAGCATTCTATATGAATATTTCTTAATAATTGTGGTTGTTAATGTAACTTTATGATTATAGTTTGATATACATCATTGTGGAATAGTGAAGATAATTTGAGTTTGTATGGGTTTTTTTCGCCTCCAATTATGAATTTTGTGTGTGTAGATCTGCCACTTTTAATTGCGATTTGTATTCCAAACTTGAGTATTTTGAATGCCAATGAAATTTCCGTAGAATGGAAATAGATTTCAGTGCCAAGTTTAAGCGATTAGCTGTGAAGATACATTTTATCGGCGGGGTGCATGCAGCGTAAACATTTTGATAGAGGACAGTGCGTTTTCATGGACAATATGAAAGTTGCAACCTTCATCTCGGATAAAAACATCCGCAATAAATAAATTAGATACGCATTTTCCAAAGAAATATTCATTTGAAGAAAAAAAGGTACGAAATTCCTCTGAATGTACCTCATGGTAATTATTATCCGAATAGGTCTTAACTAACGTAAATTTCAGATTGAGCTAACCCGTATACATATTACAAAAGATTATGAATTCTATACAGATGACGCACTCCATATAAGAAAAATTGTTCTATGGCGGGTCGTGCTGGCACAGCCCGCCATATGTTTTTGTTCTTGTTTTTCATGTGTTTTCATGCACACCGCCCGCCCGTACCATGAAGCTACTGAGCAAAAGTTTCTGTTTTTTGTTCTCAATGCGTCATCTGTATAGAGTTCATAATCTTTGATATTACTAAACTGTTTGTTGCGCAATGTGCAACATTTGACTGAAAAAAACATCCGAAATTAATATGATAGATACTCATATTCGAATCAAACATCAATTTTGAAAAAAAAGTGGTACGAAACTGCTACAAATCTATGTCATGTTAATTAAGTAACGTTTTTTTGTAACTCTTATGCTAAATGTTCTAAGTGCGGAAATTTGTGTAGTAGTTTGCAACCTTTGACGAAAAGAACATCTAAAGTCAATAGAACATATATAAGAATAAGATATTAATTTAAAAAAAAAATGGTTTCTGTATTATAACGATTGTGTAATGTTTTAACGATTTGTGTAACGTTTTATGTAATTCTTATAAAAAAGACGAAAAAAACATCCTTAGGTAATGAATAACTCATATCCAAGTCAGACATCAATTTTGAAAAAAAAAATCGAGTGATAGTTCACACGCGGTAGAAGTGAAAACTTTTTCTGGTTAATTTGTAAAAGATGAGATGAATACACTATGGATGTTGTAGGAAGTGTACATATTATGTGTTAGATAGAGTACAAAAGTTCAAGCATTTAATAACGATTTCGTAACAAATTATGTTACGTTTTCTATGTTTAATAGATAGATACGCATATTCAATTCAAATTCTGAATGAAGTAATACAAAATTGCTATGAATACATCATATGCCAATTTTGTAGTAACCATTTATGTAACGTTTTATTTAACTCTTATAAAAATAGTATCGATAGATATGCATACTCCAATCAGATAGCGACGCGAATTTTAATCAGACATCAGTTTTAAAAGAATGCATCTCTTATCGATTTATTGAACGATTCATGTAACGTAATTATAAAAAAATCAAGTGTATGTAGGAACGATATATAGGAACGGATTTTATATCATTCTCTCACAGCCTTAACCCTATAAATACATTTATACCTAGTTGTTTCTTTTTCGTTACACTTTCTTGTTACAATACAATTCACCCCGTCCCAAAAGAAGTTTCACTCCGAAAACCGACAACTACAAAGATAAATACATTGGAGTCAAATATCAATTCTAAAAGATGGTAGTATAAAAGTGCTACGAATACATCTCATGTAACGTTTTATGTACCAATTACATATGTAACATCAATACCCACATCCACAACTAAGGTAAATCTCAAAGTCCTACAAGTGGTCAACAAAAAAGGGTCGGAAGTATTATTTTTATTATTACACCTAGTAACCCAAACATTTACATAATTTCTAAATATTACAATTTTTACAAACAAAAACTAATATTGTTTCTCTTATCGTTTCAGGTAATTAATTGCTCTAAAATGACTTCATTGCAAAGCAGCTTAAACAAGCGAAAATTAAGGTAACAAACTACCCATAAAAAAATTCTATCTACAAGCAAATTGTTTAATTAATTCATTTTTGAAGAACCATTGCTATACCATCGGTCAGTCACTTTACAACTTTATTATATTTAATGACAATTTCCGGCGTCCCAACATTATCATACTCGTAACCATTCAATGAGAAATTTCCATGAATCATGGAATTGAACCCTTAACCAGCCAAGCGTCCACTTAAAAAAATCGTAGAGGGTATC
Source organism: Rhingia campestris (assembly GCA_932526625.1). Taxonomy (NCBI): domain Eukaryota; kingdom Metazoa; phylum Arthropoda; class Insecta; order Diptera; family Syrphidae; genus Rhingia; species Rhingia campestris. Next base: position 51,954,526 of record OW052185.1, read on the forward strand.
AAGAGACCAAAAATAAATTAAATTATGAATTAGAATGAATTTCATAATCTACGTCTGTCTTTCAAATGTTTGCTCAAAAATCGACGTTCATATTGAAATCATGCTGTTCATCTTCTAAAGCAGTTATGTCCTGTCTCTTTTTTTCGAATAAGATTGACCTTCGCCTTTAGAGATACAGATTATATACGAGAGTGTACCGTAAATAAATTCTGACGTAAATATCTTTTTATTTCCTTTTTGGTTTTTATATCTAAGTTAACCTCTATAAAGATGTGCAGAGCCAGCTGGAGAGACATAAATACACAGTCCAACTGAAATCCGAAGAAGACAAAATTGCAATCTACTCCTCCGTACATACAGTTTTCTGCTGCTGCTGCTTCTTGTTGTTCTATAACTTCTCCCAGTCCATTTTATTCGGGTTAGTGATTGAAAAGCATGACCAACAAAGCATGACAATTTCGTGGAACGCAGCGTAACCAAACCGAACAAATACAAAAATAGCAAAACAAAGACCGCAACCATCGTCATCATCATCATCTTCATCATCGTCATCATCGTCATCTTCATCACTCGATCAAACATCAACAGAATTGTCGTCGTCGTTGTCGGCGTCGGCGTTGACGGTTTCAATGGTTGGTATACGGTAAGCCCTGTCTGCTGTATGTGACGGCGACACGGTGACTTTGTGTTCTTCCCTACCACCCGTCCTAATATCATCATCATCAACTTGGCATAGGTTGGCCTTCTTGTTGATAGAGCCGCCGCGCAGTCACAGATTGTAGAGCCGGTGTACACTTCAACAAAAGGGTGTTAGGACGTGCATTTGGAAATACAACCGTGCGTATGTTTAGAATGAATATTTGAAATTTAAATTTTCAAGTGTTCACCCCTTTTATAGAACTTGAAAACTTGAACAACCACCACCCACCCAACGGGCGCACTCACTGATTATTCGAGTGCCAAACAGATACATTTACATTTCTGGTGTATCTGCACGAGTTCCAGTCAAAATTTGACGTCGATTTAATAAAGATTGCACTGTTTACGGCCTGACAACTCAGCATTGCGTTAGCCGCATATGTTCATTGTACACCCTGGCCGCTGAGGAACATCTAAAGAGGCCGCCATCAGCGTGCTGGATACCAAACTATTCATTCGAATCGAGACAAGTTGCTTATATAGATACAAAAAGTACTTGTAATGTTGATGATGATGATGATGAGATGGTGGTGGCGGCGGGCGGCCGGCGTCATCTCTCTATGTAATTATTTTGCGGTACGAAACCTTGCTGTACGCGTTTGTATCTTTTCCTACCACTGGCATATGGGTTGCGTTATACTCCAGCTAAATGACGGAACTTTTTTTTGTTCCATCATTTGAGTGGGAAAATGTGCATTCGGTGTGTGGAAAATTTCATAAGAAAATTAAGAAAATGCGTGCAAAGCGTTCAGTCTTGTGTACGCGTACCTGGAATTGGTTCAGGTGTACATACCCAATAATATAATAGCATAGTTAATTTGTTGTTGTATTGGATATTAAAGTATTTGTATTGAGAGGGAAACAATTTTTAGTGAGCTGCAAGAGGAATTTGTAGAAAAATGTTTTCCCCAGTTAACCAGACCAATTTAAAGGGTGCGCGTGTTACGAGCGGTTGTTTTTATCAGAAGATTGGAATATACGTAAAACGCGGAGAATGATGTATTGGCTGGAATGTCACCGGAAATATCTGTATATGATAGCCTCCATGGGTGGTCTCGTTGGTCACGTATTGGAGTTCTTAGGACGTACTTCAATGATCGTATGGTTAGAGTTCAATATTTTATAGGAATGGATTTTTTTTTTTTTAACTATTCTAGCAAAAGTTCACTAAAAATAGAAGAATATGTCATCCCAAATAAGCGCAAAATTTCATAATGCGCACATACAAATGAATCCTGGTCTGGTTCTTTACCCTCCATTGGCTATTATTACTTTCCAGTTTTCTCTATTTGCCAGAAAGTAGTTACACTCTCTCGAATCGCCTTCTCAAAGAACAGTTGCAAAAATGACCATAGTTCATAGCTATAACCCATTAAAGTCCCGTAACAGCAATTTATAGTTATCATCCTAATAATAGTCATCGTACAATGCCCTGCCAGAGTTCATCTCCTTAAGGTACATTGCATGACTTGTACAATTACCTGTGTGTATCACATTCAAATTACTGAACACCATGTGTTGACCATTAAAATGAATTCTTAATGGCTTTGAAATTTCTTTGGCGCAAGTGCCAAATTACCGGTTTACAAGAAAAGTAAACAGAGTTTCCCATCTGAAAAATTAAATATTTAAATCGTTTTTGTAATTATTAATCGAATATATTAAGCGCCATCTATTGAATAATGCATGCAAATAAGGTGTGTGTCTAGACTAATTGTGATTTTGCTTAATTTATTAAAAAAAATCTGCATTTTTACCAGTAGATATTTAAATATTTATATATTAATATTTCAGTTACCACTTTAAAAATAAAAATCTTCCTAACAAGTTCAATACAATTCCTAGCATGTTTCCACCACACCCTGAAATATTTAAAAAAAAAACTCGACTCGTCTAATTTTTTTATTCACAGTACGCAACAGGTAATTATAAAATATTAAGTTATCAAGCGGTACGAGTAAAATTTTATTTTTTTGTTAATAATGTCATTACTCTTTAAAGATGAGTTTTCAGTTCCTTTTTTTTGTTGTTTTCTTCTGTAAAAGGTGTTCGAGTCAATGACTGACCTCAAGCGTTTATTCGCACCAGTACCGTCGCCATCATTAAAATAATGATTGTCATCATTACCACACACAAAAAAACACGAAACGATTTTTTTTACAACTGATGTTACGCAAGACGTATCTCAAATTGATTTGACAGTTTAACATATCACCAAAAAAACTGAAGCCCTTTTCCTGTCAGTACTGTCATAACTGTCAAAATCTAGTGACTAGGTAAAATATTTAAAATACATTTTCCTCCACCTACATCTCGCATGTTAGTTGACCCATTACAATGTTGTAAAAATACAAATTAGCAGAAAATACATTTTGCTGTTCTATTCTAACCGCAACAGCGTAAAGTTAAGCCCTCCAAAAAGATCGTCACACATCGATGTGCACGTCTCCAGCCAACAGAGCAACAGCTACAACGCACGTATTTGGTTACCTCGACATTATTGCATGACATGCAAACATAACAACAACAAAAAATTTAGAATTAAAAAAAATTCAAAAATCTTTTCATATACCTAAGGCCGGGCCAGTTGGTAAAGTGGAAATGTCATCGTTGGTTAGTTACTAGAAAATTAAAAAAAAAAAACGGTAATCCCACTATGTACATGGTATGCAAAGTCATAAAATGAAAAAAAAAAATAATAGATCACGAAAAGGACTTGGGTATTAGTAGTTAGTCGCTGTTTCGCGTATCTCCTTCTACGTGTATTCACCTGACACTCTACTGACATGTTTAGGGTCATTTTCTTCATCGCTGGGGGTAGATATGTTGTACGTAGGCGATAGCAATCTTGACATTTATTGGGCATTAATTAGCACTTTAGCTGACGTTTGAATTTGAAAAATGCACATTTTTCGGGGCTTAGAGAGGGGGTCACTTTTTATTGTTTGATTAACGATACAAGCTTTGCTGAGAGGTGTAGATATTTTTATACATTTTTTTTAGAATTTAATGCTTGGTTGGTTTGGTGTAACATTGGTGCGAGTACTCAGCGTGACTTGACACTTGTGTGGTTATGAGGTGGGAATGTACACTAATATCACGCAGTTGTGAATAATTTTGATGATAACATCAGTTGGCGGTTGATGGGAAGTCATATCTATACTATTTGAAGTTTTGAATGATATTTGGTAAAAGTTTCGATGGCAACATTTTCAACCAGAGATTTTATATGAATTTAAATGTTTTTCATTTGATATAAATTTGACTGCAAATTAATCTAAATGATGTATGATGTATCAATCTTACAATCTTTACAAACTCATAATAGTGTCATAGTTGAGGGGTCATATTGATACAATCTTTGTTACCTGGTGATAAATAAAATTGGACATGTCGTTGAATATATGCATCGAATCAGAAAAAAAAAATCAGAGAAAAAATGAATATATCTATTCATCACTGTTTCATTAGTTCTTTTTTTTTCCTTCAAGTTTAGGCTTGGCTGATAAAATCTTTGGCATACAGGGTGGCCCAAAAGTAGTTTTTCTACGTATATCTGGAATAAATTTTTAACGAAAAGATGAAAGTAAATGAAACTAAAGTCTATTTCATGAATTTTTTTAATATTATGTATGGAAAATCATATCGGTTGTTTATTTGTGGTTTATTCCACACCAAACAGTAACACGAAGTAAGTGTTGATGTAGATTTTTGGGTTTATGTGTGGAACTTTGCTTGTTCATAAATCCGCTCAGATGAAAATGTGCCTCGCCGGTCATCATAAAATTTTCCAAAAATTCTTCGTCATTCTCGGCGATATTTAGGACAGTTCTGCAGTACTCTAGACGTTTTTCTGGCTCACCAGGATTGAGTTAGATCCTGTAAGGGTACAGGTATAGATCTTCCCTCAAAATTCGATTAAAATTGTTACGTGGTCTGCCTAACTGTGTTGTACGTCGTCGTGTCGATGTATCAGGATCGGTTCCCATTTTGACATCCACAGCACGGATAGTGCGTGCTGTTGGAACATTCCTAGCGGATTAAAATTGCACGCCGAGTATAAACATTGTCTATTTTCAAAAAAATAATTTAACCATTTTTATCCGCTGCGCGATCTTGTTGTGCTCCATTCTAAATCTCCCAATCCTTATGTCTAAAAGAAAATAATTCAAAAATATTTAAAAAAGACTTTTGGACCACACTGTATCAACTTGTTGTTAAACCTAAAATAACAAGTTTAAATATTTTTTTTTAAATCCTGCTCACTCATAAACCAATATTTGTTTAACTATTAATAAATTAAACGAACGATTCCAAGGTACATATCGTTCTCCAGATTTCATCTGAAGTTATTAGTTGCGATGTTGTAATATTGAAGCCCGTAAATTGCTTCATAATCACAACTACCGCTAAGTCACCCGTCAATCCTATAATTAAAAAAAAATTAATAAACGTTGTGATCTTTAATAAGCACAGCTTCGGTCATATCGTCTTTAAATTCTGCTGCAGTAGTCTTCATTATGTCAGTCTGTCTAGGTCCTTAACCACCACAAGTAACAATATTTCATACGTCAATGTAATCACGGTCCGGGTCCAGAACCCTGAGGATCATTTTCACTTACTAATCTTGTGGCACTTATTTTGTAGATTTTTGTTTACCTAGTAAAGTTCAACATGTCAATCAGCTGTTGAAATTAAAATTTGTTAACTATTCTGGCTTTCTATTGAATACATTTTTGACACCATATCACAGGCATTTACAATACCGGTACCAGAAAAGAAACCTGTTGAACTTTTTTAGATATTTAATAATATTGTGTACTTTATTGTACATTTTTTAATTCGTTTAACATGTCTATTATATTTATTTAAAAACATTTTATGGTGAACAGTTGAGTGTTTTCAAAGTGCACCCTCTATGCCCATTCATGTTGCACGATATCATAACAAAACATGAATCGTTGCCTCATTAGCCTTCTTCAACAAAACTCTAAATACAAAACATCAAGTAATTTTATGAGAAAAAAAATTAAACAAACAAACACTAGCTGTATCTGTACTAAAGCTAATTAAAAATTCCCCAAACAAGAAGTACAAATCTGGAAGTACATAAGTAGGTACCTCGAAATAAAACTTTCACTTCACAATTAAATGCCCCCTGGGGTAGGCAGACATGGGTACCAAATGTAGACTACTACAACAAAATAAGCTCCTTAGATACTCAAATAAGTGATAAATCTTTCCAAAAATACGACCTACCCGTATAACACAATCAATCATTATGAACGAAATTATCATAATAATTGGTTACCTTCCATCTAATATAAAAAAAATACAATTTTTTAAAAGGTGTTTTTTTTTGTATTTTTACCACCATACAAAAATACAACCTCATACACACCCGCAAGATACAAATACTCCCCCTATCAATGGGGGAGTTTCAAACATCAAAAAATAAAAAAAAAATCATATCACTCTGTATGCAAGACACCTCTTTAACCGTGGGTGTGCCCCGTAACAATAGTAGCACAAATTACAAATACAGTGTTGGGACAATGGCATATATTATGCTAACTAATGCTTTAGCAATAATTATGTAAAACAAACAGAAAGTAATGTGCGCCGCCGCCATCGTCTCTAACTATATGGCTCTATAGAGCCATAGAAAAAAATTTTTTTTTATTAATTACCAACTTGCTTGTTACTTCGTTTTTATTTTTTTGTTAACATTATTTTTTTCGTTACAAGTTTTATAAGTTTATGAAGAAAAACTAAATGCAAATTACGAGGATGACCAAAAATAGGATGTGGGTACACACGACATGAAGTAAATAATAAAAAAAATTAAAAACAAAATACCTAACGCACAGCAAAGTCATTAATAATACAGAAAACAACAAAATCATGTTCTATGGGGAGTAGTGAGATGAATTTTTAATTAAGTTTTTCCTACCTAGCTGGACTTTGTAATGAGAGGTTTTTATTCAGTGGATAGGAGGTCTCGTTTGGGCTGTGGTAGTTTATGTCCAGAGCACATAGTTTGAGTGGAGAATGCTTTTTATATTTTTGTGGATAAAGCTCAAATTTTAGTTGATGCGCAAATGAAAAATTTGCAGGACCCCTCACATTATGTTAACATGTATTTGTATCAATTGAGATAAACATTTTTTATTTGAGGTGTAACTGATTTTAGATTTTGTAGAGTTAATGTTATTGGAAATAAGCTGAAAATAACAACATCTATTTTTTCCACTGTCCAAAACCTGCGAAAGTCTGAAAAACATCCAAGGATTCTAAAAAACTGCCATAAGATTATTCTCAAGCTTGCTTTTCGAAATCGCCATTAATAATAACGGCCCGATTCTTTGTGACAAAAGGAAATCCTGGCAAACAAATGGAGAAGCTAGAGTTGAGGCCCTGTACCAGCAGTTATTGCCAGATATTTCTTTTTTTTCTACAAGAACTTGATTGTTTAAATACCTAATAAATAAAAAAATAAAATCCTATGAACCTATTCATCAAAAGATACATTTTGTGCAATACAATCTAATTTATGATGCTATGAGTTATAATCACAGAAGTCGGGTTGTAATGATATCTCTAAGAACCTCATAACACAAAATATTTTCGTAGTTTGCGCATTGTAAACAAGCTTACTTGCATCGAAGATATGAATTTAAAATCTGTATCAGAATAGGAAGCGATAAATTCAAAATTAATCACACAACTCCAAACACAACATACTAACTGTAATGCAATGAAATCGATTTCTATCAAATTATGTGTGCACCTACATCTACTCTATGGTTCCTAAAAAGTTATGGAAATGTCATAGAAAAAGGCTATAATATGATGTGCGTTTGAAATTAAAAAATTGACGATATCTATTGTCTAAATCTATTTAAATAAAAATTAAATACAGTTATGCAAACGGCTATATTGATTTGTCTCTTTTTCCAATTTTCGAATGGTCATTCTGGTCCAAATAAGTTTCCTGTAAAAACATTTTAAAAGTTTTCCGTAAAATTAAAAAAAAAAAAATACGAAAAAACTAAAAGTGTTCTTATATGCTCTCATTTACCTATTTGCCTCTTCTTTTTTTTTTAAATATAATTAAAATAGTCAAAATGTATAAAAAAGATTTTTTACAAACCAAAAATTGAAAAGTTGCTCGAAAATTTTTAAAGTTCGTTTAAAGTTGCCCAACAAAATTAGAAAATCCGGGAAAATTTTAAACAAAAATAGAAGAAATATGCACGAATAAGTTTACTGTAATTTGGGAAGAACAACATTTGCCGATACAACTAGATAGTATCCGAAAAAATAATAAATATTAATTTACTTTATACTTTTACGTTAAGATAATTATTTTGAGTAAAACTAAGAATCATTGTTAATGTACCTACTCATAAGACTTGACTTCTTCTAGCTATGTAGTATGAAAGAGGGACTTGATGGAAATATTTGTAGCTGTTAAAATAAACATCACTTAAGAAATCTAAATCCTTTCCAGAAAAGGATACATCTTGAATTCAACATTTTCGGCCTTTAAGAGTAATAGATAAATCAATACTGAAATATTTTTACAAAGCTCACATACTTGCTTGCCAAATAAATATTTTACAGCACACCAATTCCATCAGAAACTAAATATTTTGTCGTAAATAAGTAAATAAACCACCCATACAAACGGTAGTCGTATGTACCTAGCTTGACTCGGATTAAAGGAGAGTTTCATGCCATTGCTTATTTTTCTGTGATATTTAAGACAACATGGATATCTAAAAAAATTGATATATTGAGCTTTACACAATTATTTTAATAGGATCCACGGACTAGTTTTTCTCACAACCTTTTATGTGTGCCTTGTGTACTTTTTGCAAGATGGGGGACCATCTGTTTTATATCGAATCTGAATAATTGGGTTAAACTAAGGTTTTCATTTATATTTATACTACGATGATTTGTCAGATATTCACTACAGGGTCTGTGAATGGTAGGGAATCAAACTGAGGAGACCTTCATCGAGGCAGTTAATTGCACTATACATTGCTTCAATGAGCCCGTAGTCTCTAAAATCCACTTTAAATTGGTTCAAGACACAGCAAGGGCCTTTTGCACGAACGCATTTGTTCCTCCAATCAGAAGTTAATTCTACTATCCAAACATTTCCTTGTGGATTTTTGGGAAGCTAACCACTGGTGTGTTTTGACTGTAAACATAATTCCGAAACGTTTCGCAGATATTTCAATAAGATCTGCCCTATAAATGGCAATCATGTGTTACCAGGAATTTAATTTTTTATTAAAATGTAGGTTTATATCACTACTAGATTGTTTTGTTTTATTTTTATAGGACTGTTTAAGCTTATTACGAAATAAAAAGCCACATCGTGATTTTCGGGAAAAAAACGTATAGCTGTAATATTTACTGTCAAAGACACTAAATTAAGTTAAAATTTACATAAATTAAAATTAAGTCTTAGCTGTAAATACCTTTATTAAGGTAGTTGAAGTTATTTATTTTCTAAAAAAATGTTTAGACAAACAGTTTATTCGATTCAAACTAAAAATAAATGGTATCTGTTTATTATCTATGGCAAAGATGCTTTATTAAGTTATTTGCTTCGATAAGCTAATTTATTTCAAAATTTTCTTTCGTCCTATGAATTTGTGAATACTTTTCCTCATAGTTTATTTTCGATAATTTGCAAAAGATTGTCTAGTTCACAATTAATCAAATCGATCGATAAATAAAAAATCAAGTTTATCAAAAAGTTCCTTACAAACAATATCTACCATCAAACAACCAACATCCCCGGTACTAACACCACACCCTGGTCTGGTTAAAATCCCTCTAGCATAAAAACGCATTTGTAATCACTGTCATTAACGAACGAAAAAAAATCCAGCTCTCTGAAAGTAAAAGCCACACTTAATTATGAAAGTCGGTCCAATATGCTTATCCACCACCAGTCCATTTCTAACTATACCCTCTAAAGGCTAAACAAATGAAACTTTCAAATTATCACAAACTGGCAATTCCTCAGTGGCACGTTCAGTTACTGACCTCTAAACAAATTACACAAATAAATCAAACGTCAGACGCACCGCATAGATGGTGTATGTTCAGATACAATGTATAGTGAAGTGCACAGTGTGTATCTATGCGGTATACGCACTACTGGTCGTGTTATAATGATTATGCCATGAATTACAATACTGGTTTAGTTTCCTATTCGCAGTTTGAAAAAAAAAAAAAAATTAACACCACTACAATGCCAACGTACTAGATTAAATTTAATGGGCGTTTGGAAACCTCACGCATTCAAAATGAACACACAAAAAGTATCTACAACTTCAACACGAAACGAAAGAAACAAATAACATTTATGTTTGGAAATATCTTCCGGAAAGTATCTCGAATGCATATTTCAATAAATTTAAATGGTTTGTAAAATACAAATGAAAATATGATGGCTGGCGGCGGCCCTAAGCGGCACCACAGGCCTATGGTTTTACGAGCGTGTTACGTACAACCGTGCCATCATAATATAATCACAAACGGTAGCGTTAGGAGTGTTAATTCACTACGCAATGCCCTTGGTATAGAAAACTACACAAAACCAACAAATACTAAAAACAAATATCTATGAAAAGAGTTTCTTCAGTGCTTAATTTTAATTTTAATCGCATGCAATAGTAATTTGGTCAAAAATAGGCAACCTCTGTCTGTGCGATGTCTGGCCACTATGCGTCGCACGCCAAAGAGTATCTTTACGACATAGATATGCAGATGTTATGGCGCTAGCTTGACGTTGAATTTGTCAAAATGTATCAAAGATACATTAGCACGTGATTAACGTTTGGCGATGCGGGCTGCCAAGACGGATAAGAAAGGCTTATTTAAATGTGAGTGTCAAGCACGATAAAACCTTCGCAAAGTTTAAAATTTAGGTTGAAATACAATTCGATTTAGAGGTTTTGTTTTTTTTTTTATTTGTTTTTGGTTTTTATTTAATTTTTTGTTTATGCTTTAAAGTTTTATGTTGGTTGCCGATTTATAAGTAAGGTCATGTTTGGGTATTTTTGCACTTGGTTAATGAGCTATTCGAGGCGTTTGGCAAACATTACCCTCTTGTCCTATATTTGGCTTTATGTCAACATTTTGTTTTTGTATACCGAACTGAGCAATTTCATTGAGTTGTGAAGTTCTTATCGGTGATTTCATAATTTCAACTGGAACACGAATATTGCGGCAACACATGGGCGGCATATGGACGATATGAGGAATTATTTTTTTTTCTGATGCGTTTTTAGTTTTGAGGTCAAGTCAGAAGGCGGTAATGAGATTTTGGTTACATTGGGGTATGTTTGTGATGAATTTTATTGGAATTTCATTGCCTCTTTGAATGGCATTCGAATGAGATATAATTTCGTGTAGGAGAAATGCAGTCTTTAGATATTTTTAATCGAAATTGAAAATACGACTGACTCTAGGTTTTTTAATGATGTCTATCCTTGAGCATTCTTGTACTTACCTTATTTTCAAGTGTATCTTTTACCTTAAATATGATTCATTCATTTGTGCACTTAATGTCGTTTGAAAGTCCTAAATGAATACATATTCGTATCCGCAATTTGCAGTAGGTAGCCACCCTTCAGATATTTGTAATCGATATTGAAAATACAGCTAACAGTGGTTTCTTAATAATGTCTTTCCAGTAAAAAACTTTTTCACATTTATATCTTTTACCATAAATATGATTCACTCATATCTGCTCATTAGGTTGCTTGAAAGCCCTAAATGAATACATATCCGGTTTTAATAATGCTGCCTTAATCATGTGTTAAAACTCTTTATACTCACCCTTTCTGTAATCGTGTCTTCTGAAAGACTTTGGGAGTTCCAAATGCCTAAAGCGATGTCTCAAACGATTTAAACCATATCTATTATAAAAGTGTGTTTTTTAAGGCCTTTGAAGACCCAAATTCCTTTTTATAAATGCATACGTATTCTGAAATCGTATCTTTTGAAGGCCTTTGATGTTCTAAACAAGTATTATCCTCTGCAGTGGCTGTGCCTCAAAACTTTATTTTATCAGTTTTTAAGATGTAAATCTTTTTGAAAAACGAGTTTGTTGAAAGTCTTTGATGTTCTAGATGAATATTTTTTTACAGTAGTCATACCTTAATCTGAAATCGTATTTTGAAAGCTTTTGTAATTTTTTAAATGTCACTTAGTCACAAAACTATTAATGTACACACTCTTTCTGATGTCCTGACTTTTGAAAGTCATTGAAGTCTTGAATGAACATTCCCTTAGTCAGTAGCCATATTCCAAACTTCTTTCTACACACCTTTTCGGAAATCTTATCTTCTGAAGTTCTGAATTAATATCCGCATGCACGAATTCTGGTGATACGTACAATATATGTGAAGCTAAATTACATACATAGTCATCCAGTTACTAAAAAAGTCAGTCACAAATAAAACAAAGCTCTATAGTTCGTTGTACTGCAAAGCGCTGGAATCCTATTACCAACATTTATTTTTTTCTGTCACACCTTGCGAAACATCCATGAGTTTAAAACCACCATGAGAACATTATCATATTTCCAATTGCGACTACAGATGTTTATTAATGTTATTGACGTATATTACATGTCAAATATTGCTTGCAATATTTTATTTGCCCCTCAAAATATATTTAAAACTTATCCAAGACAAATTAGGGTAGTCAAGGTTCATACCAGATTCTTTAAGGAGGAAAAGAAAACTCATTTGAAAAGTCTCAAATTCGACCTACAAGTCACTTACTAACTTAACGGTATCCATATTTCCATTTTTTACTGAAGTACAGGCTAATGAGGAATGTCTGAACCACTGATCAATATTGTAATTCATGCCTACACAATATTAACGCGAATGACACATACCATGATAATTATTTTAAATGCAGCAGAAATCCTCGTCAAAGTGCTTTGCACACTTTCGAATCTAAATAACAAATTTCACCGCCCAAATCCAATTAAATGGAAAAAAAATATCCCCATTCAAATAAATATACCATTTTAAGGACCCTCACGTAACCCCACAATTTTATCGATTCCATTTGCAACCGCACCTTCGCCCGTATCAACGGTTTCCATATCACATAGGGTCTCATTACGCCTCATTCTCTTCAATTTCAATTCTGTTCTTGCATTTCCACTTCAATTTTAATATCCTATTATCCTGACTGAAATAAATATACATCTACGTATATTATAAAGCAACGAGTAAATTACCCCCCGAAACCAACGACTTTGCAAATTGCACACACACGATATCGCACGGTAGAAACCAAACATTAGCACAGAAGTATATACGCTACACAGCGAAGCATGCGAATGTGCATTATTAAGGACAAAAAATGAAAAAAAAAAAAAGAATATACAAAAATGTTTAATAAATGAGGGTTGAAACAACTTGAACAAACGCACAAACCATCTACAACAGGATACAACCATTAAACATATGCATATACATCACTCGTCGTATATGCCATGTGTGTATAGTACAGCTCACCATCATCCCATATTGATATCCTTTCATCCAGTTCAACAAAAATGTTGCTGCATTTCTGTAGCTGCATTTGATGTTTAAAATTTCATGATGAAAATCCATAGAAAATATTATATTTGATTGTTGCTAGCCCCTTTTGCGCCTACTTCACTGAATAAGTATCGACAGGAGTACAATCACCTATAGGGTTTTGCAAATATGGGCTCTCTCCAACAAGAACCATTCTTCGTGTATGCCCTGGCTGGCACATTGTTAAATGAAAAAAAAAATAGGAATACAAGAAGCTTGCAATGTGGTGGGATACGACAGAAAAGGGGTTAACAACTACGTATGCAATGTTGTGTAACGAGGGGTTCTCACTCGGCCTGACATAGAACCATCACGAGCTATACAATGTGTGTACTCGACATGTGTTGGATTACGTATGTGCCACAGTTGGAATCCTTTTTTTTTAGAGGGATACACTGGTGTTTCATATTTTTAATACATTACGTTGGAGGTGAGGGCGGTTTATTTTAACAAAATATAAGGGCAAAATATTGTATCCAGGCTGCGCCATTTTTTGTGTCGGTATGTAAACATTGAAAAACTTTGAGACCTTTCAACCGATTGACTTGAGTACACGTGTTTTTAAAACGTCAATTCAGTACAATGTTGAACATGAATCGCTTCACACAGAAATAGTGACGCTGTACATTGAAAAAAGTTGTACTAACTCAACGTGAATATCGTTAAAATTTCCCGGGCCAATAACTACCTTCTGATAACACTATTGGTAGTTTAATGTCAAATTCTGTTGAGTACGTGACAGTGGGAGACATGTTCTTCATCGACGTCCAAGACGTTCCCATGGACTGGGTAAAGCTGTCACAAAACGGCGACATTGACAGACCACCCAGATCTTTAGATTTGGTCCCAGTGAACTTCTTTCTGTGGGGTTATTTTAAAAACATAACGTACTCGAAAAAAGTGATAGAAAACGTAGAAAAAGGGCACATTTTCCTTTGATCAATAGAAGCATCAAATTTTTCAACATTAGGTCTTATCATGATATTTGCGAGTGCGACTAAGTTTGTGCCTTTAGATACAACGAATATGTTCATAATATATATTTTTAATTTTGTACCTACACAAACGTAAATGAAAAACTATCTATTTATTTCATCTAATGAATAGTAATCATCATTATTATGTCCTGCTATATTATATAGCAGTTTAAGCTTATGTCTATAAATACAACGGGGCTATCTGTGATCCACCAATACAAATTAGTCATCAGTAGGTCTTGTCATAACCTTCTCTATTATATTTGGGAATAAGTTTGCGGCTATAGATAAACAAATATGTGCGGACCTTATGGCAACTTCATAGAATTCATAGAAAAAATTATAAATATTGTTCACAAACGTAGCTATTTGGTTCGGTTTTTCATTTACGACTCCAGCGATATTCAGTGATCTCGTTTTTTTTTGTTGGTCCGTCCAGCGGTCTCCAGTGATCTTCTTTTGTGCCCGACGAATAATTTATCTGCATACTTGCTTGACAATTCAGTTTTTAGATTCAAATGTGTCGATAGTATAAACAGAATTTTAACATTAACAAGAATCACTTAATTTCGAGTGCTCTGCATTGTTAATCGTAGTCTATCCCTCCTAGGGTTCATCATTCATTAAAAGGCTCACCATCCGTAAGTAGGTTCGGTGATAGTTAGTAGATCCTGTATTTTTTGTCATAGTCACTAGATGAGTCACCATAGTCACCATAGATGATATCCACCACTCAGGCACAGATCTCGTCAGGTTTTGAACGCATTCCATTTAATCCGTTAGGCTTACGTTTATTTCAGCTAAACCAACGATCATGCATCATCCGTATTGGCAACAAAATTAAATTGAATCTTAATATCTTCAAACTACAATCCTTAAAAGCTGTAGATACACATCCCAAATTTCGGACCACCACAAAACCACTTTCTCTCCCCCGAGCATAAAATATGCACTCATGAACATCAATGTAATCAAACAAAAAATATCTATAACAACTCACCTCCATTCGAATGTATCTCCGCATCTATTTATAGCAAATTTATATGGCAAACAACCAAGAGGTGTGTCCCTCACTCTCTCGGCGCTATTGCATACATTTCAACAAAACCAGTGTTTTCACTTCCAAGCTTGACTTGAACATAATTACTCACGTGAAAAAAAAATTGTTTGGTCTAAAGCCAACAAAAAAGTAACTATGCAAGCAACTAATCCGAAAACGTGATGCAATCCTCACCCTCTCTCACTCTATCGCGTTTTGCCATATTTATGTTCAATGTTACCACATGTGGCACACACATGAACGTGCTAGATACATGTTGCACAGAAAAGGTGCTGCGCGCGATCGCTGCTCCACTGACTACCTCTGACGCAAGCATACAAAACATCTAATTTTTTTTCGTTGTATCTACTATACAATTTTCCGCTTAAGCGTGGGGATACGACTTCAAGTTCAAATATCATGGCTGAGTAGCGGTTAAAAAAAACGTATCTGGGTGCGCGCACACACTGCTGTATGTGCTATTCGGACCCGATCCGAGTTTGGTCAACTTGGCTTAGAAAATCCTCCACTCGTGCGAATGTGACGACATATACAGTAGTTGGGGCTATGTCTCGCATGCAAATTATATCTACAAGAGTCAAGAGTTGGTTTTTCTTATAGGTTGGCTTTTACTCGTATCTAATGCCAATTGCTTTTGACATTTCGATGTTTTGATCGTACCGAAGAAGTGGAGTCGTCATTGTACACTCGTACTCATTTTTGTGGTTTTCCACTACTCAGCCATTCTACGGATGCATAGAAGAGATTACCGCGCGTGCATAATGCGCGTCAATATGATAGTTTTGCGGTTGAGGGGGCCCTTAAAAGTCAAAAGTTATCATCGTGGCTTAGCTTGCTCATGTATACGCACGTCTAATGGTGTGGTTTTAGGTTAAGTTTTTTTTTTATAATTTTGATTAGGTAACCACGGTATAGCGGTGGATTAGTATTCAATGCAAGTCCATACTTTAATTATTATTTTAAGTTACGCTTTGGCTATATGCTGTGTGTTTGTAATTCAAAGAATGTAGTTCATTTGTGTGCATAAATTGGTTGTAGTCAATGTTATCTTTCTAATAAATCGCCTTCGTATGTGATCGACATACTATTAGAGTTGAAAGATGGCATAAAATCCTTGCTAAGCAGGCAACTTTTAAGTAGAGAAATAGAAGTTATTATTAATTCCATGCTGCAGCAGGAAATGGAAGGAGTTTTTTTTTGTTTTGTAATATGTCACAAACGAGCAAGAATTTATAATGACTTTGATGATTACTCGCGGTATGATCGATTAAGCTTTATGAGTCCTCCTACTCTTATATAGAAAATGTCAAATGAATTCCGGATTTACGATTAAGTTGAGTAGTTATGACTAAATGCAAAAGTAACAAGTAAACCTGATATTCGATATAGTATCTACGAACAGATACAATATTTTTGAGATTTGTTGTCTAATAGGTAGTAGGGAGAAAAAGCTTCAACAGTCAAAAGAAGATGTGATTCGTAAAGCATTTGTACTTATGTCAATAAGTTCAATAAGGCTGAAGTTCATAACGATTCAGAAAACCAGTGAATGTGGTCCCGACATTTCATTTTACTCGTAGTACTCAATATAGTAATTAACATTTGGTTCTTCGATCCGAGAAGGTAAAAAAGTCACGAGTTGATCATTGTTCATAACTATTTGGAATAATATTCATGATCACTTTCATCTCATTCAAAAACTTGGCATGATTTTATTTTTATTATCCATGAGTAGGTTAGTTAGAACCGAGTAGACTTTTTTCACTATTTTTTTTTTTTTAAGATGTAAGCACTTATAACTCGATTTCATAATCGTTCCAGAACTAAAAACAGTTGACTTAAATTACTCCTTTTTTCATGGGTGCATCATTTATTTACGCGAATATAGTCTCCATTTGAGATACATTAGTAGGTAAGAAAATTTTTTACATTTACGAATCAAAGTAACGAATATCAATGAAATACAGATTGATTTCGTGAATTTAAAGTAATTTTTGCATGAAATTTATTTTGGTTACAAGTTCAACAGTAGAAAATGCCTACGTTTATTTTTTTTATCTATTATCGGTTGAGCTGTTACTCAGATTATTTAATTATTGCTTTTTAGTTAAAATAATTTAAAAAGTAACGATTTAATTTAATTTAATTTAATGTTATATGTTAGTTAGAAAATACCTCTTCATTAGTCACAAAATCATAAAAAACAAACAAATAGATACATTATAAAATGAATTCAAAGTAACGAGTTAATTTCAAATGTTTGCAAATCTGTTAGATGTCTGTAATATTCGTTGTATTTTTTAGTTAGGGAAGAATAATTTACTCGTCATAAGTCAGAAAATCATTCAAAACCAACAAAAGATACAAAAAGAATGGGACAAACTCTGAGTAAAGAGTTAATTAATATTTTTTGCATATCTCCTAAATATCTGTATGAATCCTAGTATTCGTTAGTTGATCAAGAATACCTTCCTCATCATTAACAAGAAAATAATCCAAAACCCATAAAATATACAGAAAATATGATACCAACCCAAAGTAACGAGTAAATCCAAATTTCATTTAAATCTTATTTATCATAATTCAGAAGTAATTGTATACATGATTTTATTCTTAAATTTGATCTCAAACAAGAATATACACAAAAGTTACAAAAAATTTGACACCCACTCGAAGTAACGAGTAAATTCTAAATTCATGCAAATTTTTTTATCGTATGTCATTATATACATGATTTTATTCTTAAATTTGACCTCAAATAGAAAATAATTCAAAACCCACAAAAGATACAAAAAAATATAAGACGTAACCCAAAGTAACGAGTAAAATAAAAATTCATGGAAATCTTATTGATCGTAAGTAATTATATACATGATTATATTCTTAAATGTGATCTCAAATGAAACTGATCCCAGTTAAGTGAAACCCGTTGAAAAATCTTGGAAAAAAACTTGACAATCTGTTGAAAAAACTCGTACGATATTTATATTCATTTGATTCTTATCGGAAATGAGCCTTTTTACAGTCGAAAGCTCCCCAAATTTGGCCTAAATAATAATACAAGCACAAAACCAAAACTCTGTTCTCACCTTTCTAATTGTCAAGAACATACCGACCTTTGTCGAATGACAAATCACATTCACCATCAATCAAATTGATTGTGCAAAACTTCTTCCAACATCCATGACCTCTCAACCCATACCCCAAGTGACAGGCATGGCAGAGAATAGATAGCAAAGCCATTCACTTCTAAAGTGCAACAGCGGATTGCTAAACACCTAATCATCAGATGTGACATCATCTTTGATTGCTTGATCGTTGACAACATCATAGGTCCTCTTAAAAAAAAAAAGAGTTTCAGATTTTCTTAGAACCACGAAAAAACAAAAAAACACCCTAATAGCCTTCGCTCTTGACCATAAGTCTCGCTAAATTGCTCAATTAAAACTGAGCAACAGAAGAGAACAAAAATCCACCGACAACCTTTTCCAGAATTCACTCTTCGGCGACCCTTGTGTCTCTAATTACACGCTACGTGAACTCAACTTGGCTGGGAGTTCCTGACCGTGCGTCAAAAAAAACATGGAAAGAAATAATTCATTTCGTTGAACCCGCATGACTGACTGACTACAAAGCCGGACTTGAAAGTGTGAAGGGGTTAATATTCACATAGAGACTGCACAAGCACACACACATGCCCACCGAAAAAGAATGGAAGCATACATTTTGACAGCTTCATTCTGATTCGGTGATTAATAAAAAAAAATTGTAAAACAAGCACCACATTGTGCAACAAGTGAGATATGGACAATTAAAGTTGATTTCCCATTGACTATGCCAAGAAAGAGGGGAGGTACACATAAAACCCACTCAATAGGCAAATCCCACAACCCACTGAACCGTGGCCCTTTCGCGTGAGGCGCGTTCGCATTGTATTGCTGCATCTTGTCCTATTAATGGTGCACACGATCAATCGTTCATCAAGCCTAACAGACATACAATCGCCAATCAAGTCGGCCAAAAGCAACCTTCTAAGCGATTTTTGTTGTTGTTGGAGCTGGGCTGTGAGAATGTATGTGTGTGTTGAAATTATGACCTACCTACTGCTAAGTTGCGTCGTCATTGTCGGGCCTTAATTTTTTTTTTGCATTTGAAAGAAACTTTTCATGGTACCCTATTCTATAGTGATGGGATGGCATGGACAACATAGGAACGACGACCACCAGCGGTGTTTGAAGCAAACGACAAACGATGACAGTTGTGACTGCGCGATGGTTGAAAATGGATGGTGGTGGCAAACGACGACTCCAACCATGATGATGATGATGATGTTGATGATGGCAATTGATTGTGCAATCGAGCGAGTTTATCCACCGCACAGTAATGACTAAGTTTCTGCTGACTTGTCGGATTTTTTTTTGCTTTTACCACAGTTGATTCTGATTTGTCGCACTTGAAGTATGTGTGTGTGGTTTCCCACATGAAGACCATTTAATAGTGCATTATTGAGGATTTTTTTTTCGCTGCGTTGATGGTGTATGGCGATAGGAACTGGGTGATAAACGACTTGGAGCATAGCAGTGAAAAATTGATTTCCTGTTGCTAATGTGTGGAAATGTACACAAATGGTTGAGGGGAATGGTGTTTTTATGAGTTGCAGACATACTTGAATTTATTTGACATAAAGTCAAGTATTGAAAATTTCTAATATTTTGATTTTTTAGCTCTAGATACATTTTTAGTTCATGTTCAAACACTTGTTTGCTTTCAGGATTTGGATAGACTATGAAAGGGGATTATTTGGCATATGTTGATCTTGCGGAATTCGTCTAATAGATTTTGAAATGGCTTGAGATAATCCAACTGACCCTTATTTGATGGATAAGAATTTATCTGAATGTGGATAATAATGAATTGATGGATAAGATATCTGGGTAAAAATGTATTTTTCCACCTCCAAAACTTTAAATGTCCTTATGTCCTGTCGGCCTCCAAGTGGGTCAACTAGCAATAACTGCTTTTAATTTTCAATTATTTCAGGCTCATGTATCTCTTAAGTCAGTATCTTTTAAAATAATCGTTAAACTTTTTCGATGGCAACGACTGTATATGAAATTATTGTATGGATAATTCAGTTATCTTAGAGGGTTTATTAGTAAAACCTGTTGTATACGAGCAATAGTTAACTTATCACCTTTAATTTGTCAATTTTTAGTCGCATGTATCTTTTAAGTCAATAGCTTATAAAACAGTTGTAAAATTTGTTCCATCCGAAATTATTTTAAGGAAAATTCTGCCATATTTAGTAAAACAATTTTTTTACCAGCCATGTCCGAAATAAGCCACGCACTTTGATTTATCAGTGAATTCAACAGTTGGACATTGCTTATTGAACTTATCTCGACTTTTACGTTGATAATAATAAGACCCCAATAACATACGAAGCAAAGCTTTTAAGACTTCCACTTTGCTCAATTAATCCTGCAAGCAGGAAACAAAGCGAACTTTTATGATCAATCACAGTTTTTAATCGACATCGAAAACATCTCATAAGAGTAGCTGCGTACCTAATTTAATTTGCGGGCTAGTGTCATAATTGTTTTATATTTTGAGACACAGATATTAATAATGATTTACTACGATTTTTTGAATAAATGAAGCCCCAAACCAAAAAGACATCGAAAATTTTGACCTTAGGATGGTGGTCAATTCAGATTTTAAATTTCATTTAGAATTGCAATAAACCAAACTTTGTATTTGTTTGTTATGTTATTGAACAAAAACTATCTGTTGGATTACCTATATATCCTGCAGCGTTTATTCCTCCTAGCCCACCCAACGATATAGTGATTTGTACAAAAAATGCGCCATAATAGATGGGCCCTAAATAGAGTTTGTCACAATAGGCCCACCTGTGGCTGCGGAGAAGATTATATATACCCCTGCTCAAACTTAAATCTAATCCCACCTCCAACCTTCATAGATACACCATCCATTTGTATATCCACTTCGTGTGCCTAGCTAAATTTCAATATTTAATTAAATAAACCCCAATTACCAGCAAATTACCGCTTGTAATACTCTCACTATACTGCAGTCAATCGTCTGTTGATCGAAGCTCAACTCCATGGTTCTCTTTTTGGTTGACTGGTGCAGGAAGTACACCTCAATGAGAAACCATACCATATCGCATGTGTGTATGTGTTTTTTTCGTTTATTGCGCGAATGATTAATGTTTGCCCATTTGACGCAAGCACACGTTAGAGCACCTAATATTCTCGCTTATTCATAATTTCACTACAAATTAAGACCAAATGCTTCAACATAAAACCTACCCCCTGTCGCTGCCACCATCCCCTGAAAGGTGTTCCAAATGCCATCAGAATATGAGCTGCCTACCTACAATACAAAATTAATTTCACTTTCTAAATCAATTATTTATTTTTTTTTACTTGAGCCTGAGATTATTAATTGCCAGCAGTTCAGTTCACAACATGTGTGTTTAAAAGGTACTACCGGCTTACAAGTCACAGACCCCCCCATTCCACTAACCGTTGCGCGAGTCTGTTCGATTGTAATTAATGCCGGGTTTTACTTTCGTCTTAGCCGAACGATATGACGATGATATAATGATGATGATGTGGTGGATGTGGATGTAAATGACGACGCCAAATACGAGGATCGCAAAGGAGGAAGGAAGTTTGCATGTCTGAATATCATTAAGAGCGAGCAAAGTGTTTATAAGCACGGTTAGGTAGAGTTTAAGTTTTATCCGTTTTCAACTTGCAATGTGGGCTGACCCTGTTCCCTTTTCTCGCAGTTTTTTGTGCAAAATGTGAAAGAATTCGGGTAAAATGAGCCACATGCTTGCATGTGTGTGTAAGTGAACGGTAAAGAGCATATTATTAGTTGGGGTGTAATTTGAGAAGCAACAGTATCTATCCTTTATGGAACCACCCAGTTAAGAACACGGTTGAGTTGAGCAAAGGAACAAACATACTCCGCCGGAGGTGACCTTTTTCTTGTTCGACAATAATAATAACAACAACAACAGCATTTGCGACGTCAATGTTCGTTTTGTGGCACCGAGGTTATTCAGTTCGTTTTACTTTTTTTTATTTTTGTTGCAATGAAAGGTTGAATGAAAAATAAGGTTACTTATAATACTGTTAATAAATCGGGAGTGGGGATGGATTTAGAAAGGCTACGGATTTTTTTTTTCTATATATACCGTGATCTATTGGTGAGGCTTAGATTTAGTGTGTCCTTGGCTTAGCAATCGGCAGCTTGAATCGCTGATTGAGCGCCGATTGTGATGTAGAACCTAACAATTTTATTTTCTGGTAGGAAAATGTGTATCTCTTTATGGGGCGAATCTATTGTGGCAAAATTCTCATATATCGAAAAATGGATAAAGGGTAATAAACTCCTATTTAGGCCCGCATCTTGTTATATATAAAATGTATTTCTCGAGCATAAAAAAAAGTTACGTATACGCCGCGGAAAACCGCAAAAAGTCTTCCCAATTTGTTGGGATACACATTTACCTCCATTCCAATTTCACATTACACACATCCACATTAATTAGGACTACAATTATTTACTGTAACCGATCTGCATTCTGAAAATAGATTAAATTAAAAAATTGTTCGCACCGCAATTAGTAGCATAATTTACCTCAAAGTGTCCTCGACCATTGCATCTATTCGATTTTTTTTTTCTTATCTAAATCAACTTTTTTGTTTAATACATGTTATGGAATTGACATCAAACGCCGTTAGTATTCATAGTGGGCTGCAGCACGTAATTCCATTTTTGTCATATAAGGTTTTCTGTTTTTTCTCGCAAGTCAGTAGAAGTTCTCACGATCACACGACATCGTCGTCGCGCTGTCATCATAAGTGCATTTCGCGTGTAATGCCTTCGGAATCGAAATGAATTATTCGAATAACTAATGCATCTAGATACTATTACATATTGCGAACGTATAATTACCTCGTGTGTTGGTGAAGAAATAAAAATTATAAAAAAAATATATACAACCACCGTAGCGCAGCATAAATGCATTCGTTTACTTTGGTAGAGGAGACGCAGAACGTGCAGCAAACCAGCCTAGGTGAGATTTTTATATTTGCAAACTGATGGTGGGGTCATAAATATTTATAGATACCTAAGCGCACATATAATTAAATGGAATTGAGAAGAAAAATTGGTTGTAAGTTGTTGCTCATGTGGGAATTTTTTTAAGAAATTATAGAGTTGAAGATGAATTTAGGTATTCTCACAAATTTTTATTAAACGTTATTCCGTCAAATAATATAATATCGATAAGATATCTATCCTAGTAAATTTTGAAAAAATAAAAAGAAATATTAATAAATACCCGAAAAACTAATAGTTTTCGGAATCTTTTAGAAATTCAGTAGTTTCAAAATCATTTAAGAACTTGAGATTATTTAGATAAATAGCAACTGATATTGAGTACATCAGTACCACTGAAAAATCAGCAACTTCTCTGAAACCTAAAAAAAATTAAGGTTGCATAAGATATTAAGATGTTTTTTTTTAATCCATTTAGAATCATCATACACCATCCATTGCAGTAAGTTATTTACTCAATGAGTAGAGATATTTACTGACTGATGAATATTCTCATTTTCCGCACAGGCTCTGATTATTAATAAATTTTTAGAATCACAAAGAAATACAGAATTTTCAGATTAAAGGATAAATTAAGATAATTAGTAAATTTTCAGAATCACAAAGAAATGTAGAATAATCAGCTTAACGGATAAATTAGGAATTGTCTTGCATTGTTTCTCTAAAAGTTTAGATTTCCTAAACAAAATTTAAGCAATTGAATTATCGTGTATCGACATTTAAAAACAAGGGTGTGAAGCAAATTATAATTCTCCTGTTGAGTTTCCAGGTGTACCACCAAAATATTCCAAAAAGTATCTTTCCTCAAAATGTTATTCCAAACATAATTAAATTAAAAAAAAAGTCCAATTGAAATATATAAAGTTATTTTTTTTAATCTATAAATCCAAAACATGACCCTAATCCAAGTTAAAAAAGAAATCAACATCTGAGGCTATTTAATAATCTTCCGGTGTGGGAATGGTTGGAATAGCGATTAGCTAATACGACTTGTGATAGTCTGGATGCAGGTTTGCGTTTTATGCAATTACTACTCTCGATTTCTTAATAAATTATTAGTACCTGGTATCGGTTTGTGTACCAGTTCTTAATCGTGTGACATATATATGTCAGTTGTAACTCCGGTTAGTTGAAAAATGACCAACATGCTCTGTCCAATGTCATATATTTTCCTTCGACAACGGGTACTTTTCGCTTCTGATAGAGAAGTCATCCTTTGTATCTTTTGTTTATCAATATATCTTTTGTGTTTTCTCGCACCGATTCACCTCTGCCCTGAAGCCAGTTCATGTTTCACCACGCCTCATCAGTCGCAGTAACAATTGTCATTGTCGTGTTTTTCCTGATCTTGGCCTCATCGTCGTGGTAGTCATAAATTTATGACTTACTACCCCTTCACAATGCCTGCATGCATGTGGGGCATTGTTAATTTGACCCACAATGGAATGGTGCATTCAATTTGAAGGTATGCTTCCAGCAAGTGCTTGTAGATACATATCCTAACCAATATTGACTATGATTACCGCATGGTATCAAATGACTTCATCGTGCAATCCGCATGGTTAACCATTTGACTACAATGTAAATTATGCTCGTTCTGTCAACGTTCTCCGTGGGAATAATCTTGAAGGTTAACAAATTGAGCTCATCTACACGTAACAACAAGTGAAAGGTTATTAGTGGATTCTAATCACTTTTTTTTTCTATTTCATGGTCACATGACGTCAAGAAGTCACATCAAATCGTTTAATTATTAATTTTGTCTTGAAACCGGAACATTACTCAATCTTCACAAAGTTTTACCAACAAAAAAATGGGTAACTTGCGCTTGTATCTATACCATCCCATTCGTTGTGATTCATTCGAATTGAACGTCGTACCGCTGTCTGAAGTACACCCGTGTAGTTTGACCCAATAAAACCTTCAAAATGATTAATTTCCTCGCTACCAATCAGTGGAAAAAATTAATCTCAGTGATGTTTCTTAGAAAATTTAATAGAAACATCCACACCTCACTTGCTCCGCAACGAATAGGGAATTAACGAAAAATTAATTTCTTGATTGCATGCGGTAATGCCTTGAACTGGTAAATAGACAAAAAGCGCACATTATCTGTCGACAGTTGAGAGATTGGAGCACCTAAACACACACATCAACAATATGACCGATTGGGGTTTTTTTTTTAATTTTTTTTTTTGCAGTTTTGCACTTTTGCACGAGCCATTCTATTGTATTTGTGGCGTCGCCTCCCTCTCGCCCAAACAACTATCAGCTGCAGATACATTTATGTATGCATACAATCTAACCCGCTAAACGAAACTACACCGTATATCAGTAACTCTTGTATGTGAGCAAATGTGTATCTTCTAAATTGGCCAATTAATCCCAGTCACGATATTTAAAATGACTTTTGAGAACTCTGGGCTAGATGAACACATGTATATCGGTTTAACATGAGTTGGCGAGTATTTTTCCTTTGCAAAGAGATTTAAGATACTTTTTGGTTTGCTTTACTTTGCTTCACCTCTTCGATTTTTTTTTGTTTTTTTTTTTTGCAACTCGGCAAAATTGATATAATTATTTTTTTTCTTTTGCTATAGAATTACTAATTGTATTTGATGGAGGAGAACAGACAGTGAGGCGGCTGCTTGGAGAAAATTATGTTCATCAAGTGGCTTAAAAAAATCGGAATTGTGTCGAGCTTACTCAAGCAACAACTGCTGCAGTGATATGAGTGGTTTGCTGTTGTTGTTTTTGATGTAGATACTCGAGATCTTAATGGGCAATAGGAGTTTTTTTGTTTAAGTTTTATTTTGTTCGTGTTGACTTCTGGATAGTAATTGCAATGTAAACATATTTTAGTAATACTGACCGGGATACACAATACTTTATGATTGCAAATGAACTCAATGAACACGTGTTATTTAGAGAAGTCATTAGGCGTATTCCATTTTGGGATCCCTCCGAGATTTTCTTCCGCTGCATCAGTTGAGATCTTTTTGATTCAGTGGAACCACATTTTCGGCAGAAGGGGGCGTTTCTAAGAAAACAGCAGTTTTCTTACTTCCCAGCTTAAATTAATGATTAATTCTCTTCATGATACCTACAAATCACCCAATTGTACACTTTTAGCAGAAAGCCAATCCAAGAAATTTTAGTCTCAGGATATTATTCTGCTTTGCCAAATGATGAAGCATATGTTAAACACGCCTATTAATAATGCAGAGAAACATCAGTTTATTAATTTATGTATCTTGGATTATGTATCTAGAGATGTGTTAAATATTATCGAATGAATGTCGCAGCAAACTTTAAGACAATCACTTGTTTAAGAGACATATAGAATTTAAGATATAGCTACAGAGAAATAAGTATAAAGGCGAAACGTGAGAGCAGTAGCGATAGCGAATATCGCATGGGAAAGATGCGGGACCGGGAACTACTATACATTCACATCAAACGCGAAGCGGTAGGGTATGCAAAATTGGATATATTCTATAATTTCCAAGAGTTTTCCACAGACACTATCTTCCAAGTACAATAACACACGCGAGACTGCGAAAATATAGTGCATGCAGCGGACCAGCAAAATAACGCTACAATCCCGCTATCGCCTCTCTGAGTACGCAGCTATTTGCATGATGCCATATCCCGCCATGTACTTATTTTCCGCGGGAATTTCGCTCCCGCTCCGGCACCTAAGTTTCGCGTTGGTTTCAGTAGGCCTTAAAGCCATTAAATCGCTCGATCTTTTATTGGTAAGTAGATGTCACCTCCGTGCGAGATAAGCATACCCTCAAAGTGCTCATGCTATCCATTGCAGCATCCACTGTGAACTGGCTATATGGCATACATTTTTGCAGTTTATTCGACACCAATTATTTGCAGTTTATTCGTATTGGCCTGAGATTGAAGACAGATCGAAGAGAATAAGCCGCATGATTTCGGTGGATAGTGAACAACGTTGTCGCCTTCAAGAAAAGCATGCCCAAATCGTCCATCGTTGCATGCGATGTGTGTCATGTAGCGCCATCCTTTTGGAATCACATACCTTCGATGTCCACAATATTCAGTTTAAGAGTTTAAGACACAAGAAGTTGTTTATCATATGTCAGTACTGTTCGTCGTTGAAGGTTAGTGCATGTAATATAAAGCAAGCTTAACGCGAACACCTAGCCATGACAGCCTTAAGTTTAGGTAGGGAATACCAGAACCATCGAAACCCAGGTAAGGGAATCACTTCTCCAGTGCAATTAGTGATCAAGATAGGGAATGGGTTGGTTCACGATGGTTCTTTAAAGCGTATACGGTGGATAACAATTACACAAATGTTCGAGTCATTGCATTACCGCGGGTTTCTAAATCCAGCGCCTGGTAGGGTACCCACCTTCTAGGTTAGAGGAATGCCAGTTGGAATGTTAAGTGGATGTTTGCATTGAATCGCACTACACAGCTTCATTTTAGAAGAAGTACGGACCTATGATTCCGAAAGACAAATTTGCTTACCAAACAGTGATTCCCTCAGAATGTATTTGAAGCTGATTTAGAAGATTGGAATCTTCTAAAAATGGCTCATACATCTATTTATACAAAAATTAAGCTTTTCGCAAAAAAAAAATATTTTTTTGGCCTAGTTTTGCAACTGTTCCAGAGCCCAATCAACGAACACATCGCCCTATCTATGGTAGTTTACCCTAAGTCGGAGATCTGTTTGATTTTGCAAGTTCTTGTGAACGACGAGAAATGGACTGACTCAGCTTTTCAGCTGACCTTAGCTGTAAGTAAGTAGGTATAACGGTGGCAAGTGAATTTTAATACTAGAATCGGTGACCCATAGGTCGGACAAACATCCCAAAATTTGGCGTTCGGAATGGGCGCTAAACTGAAAGTTTTTTTTTTTGTTTTTAATGTCAGCCTGTTTTGATGCTCAGTTTCTAAGGCGTATGTGCATTTTTTATCTATTTTTTCAAAATGCTGGTCTCGTTTATTTTTATTTTACCAAACATGGAAACAGACAACGTAACATGAAGGACACCACCATTAGCCTATAGCTGGTACTACCACCTCCCTCTGTTGACCATCCCATGCTCCATCATTCAAATTAACCATGAGCATGTAAAACCATATTTGCCATGGACAAAATCGACCGGCATGTTTGACTGAACAAAAAATACTTTAATAAACTTAAAAAGTACCGCTAATATTAACATTAAATATGCGATTATAATTACCATCAAAGGTAGATACATGTTTGAATTGTTCAACTGAATTGCGTTTTTTTTAAACATGAACAAAAACCAACACACTTGAGCACAACATTGACCTTCAAAAAAGCTGCTATGCCATTTCGACAAAAAGTGGTTAAATACACTTTTTTCAGTTATTTGTCTTTTTGTTAGTTGGTTTGACCTACACCATAACACGAGCTTTAAAAATAATGAGCAAGCACGCACTGTGAAGAATGTAAGCCGGCCAACCTACACTCGTTATTGAAATGATAAAACATAAATATCCATCAGTATGGATATAAATAACACACATTCGAGCATCCACATGGAATAGCAATTATTTACACGTACCATTTGATAAAAAAAAAAATGGCAAACAAAAAGTGTATGAATGCGGAAGATCGGTGGCACCGAAAGTATACATTTACAATATATTCTATATGATATTGTCATTGGCACGTGCAATGGAAGTATCTATGAATGAAAATGATGTACAGATACATTAGATAATCATCCGTGATCACGTACATTTAAATACGTTAACTTGCTCACTTTTTGGTTACATATTATGTTCACCTATATCTACCATCTAATTTTGTATTTAGATGTTTTACCAAACAAATTAACTGCTCATTTCATTTCCTGTTGAAATCGGCGTATCTACAACAATTCACCGATTTGTTATCGCATTTACCGTGCATTAGTATGCATTGTGTGTATCTTTTCAAAACCAGTATCTCTCAATCAACCATAATTTCGTTCGTTTAAAAACACGTAATTGCAAATATTCTAAACAACAATTAATAAAAATCACACTAAATAAAAAATCTTATCTACTAACAATAAAAATTAATTTAAATTTATTCTCCAACTTGTTCTGTATTATTTTAATTTTATTTTCAATTTCATAATTTTGTTTGCGTCTTTTTTTTTGCTCGCTTTTTATTCCCAATCATCCCATATGCTTGAAAAAAAAACTATCTTTGCAATTCAGGGTCAAATCAACCGACATATATGGCTGAAAGAAGGACAGCAGCTAAATTGCATGATCGATTCGTACAAGTCGAATTGATCGAGCCAACCTAGCCAACAGGCAATACAACAAGTGTGTATACAATTATACATGTATTGACTGGTTGTTTCTTTACGCTGTATCTATAGATATCTACACAATGTGTGTTCAATTTTTTGTATAACCATTTTCTTAGTCATAAATACACATTACATAGTAATTACTTCCTACTGCGAACAAGTGAGTAAAAAGTAATAAAATAAAAAATTAAAAAAAAAATCTCCTAACGAAACTTGCAGTGTGCGGATCGATTTTTTTTATTTCAACTTTATTATGTGTTGCTACCTTATCCGCCTTTGCGCTAAATTGTGTGTACGTTTGATTTTAATCATTTTGGTCTTACTTGAAGCACGAAATGAATAATAATTGTACAGCGTTGGGCTTTGGAGTGAAGAACATGAAGAGGTACGAATGGGCTAGGTTGGGAATGAAGAATATATGCCCCTGGGCTATGAGTGGCTGGGCTTGGGGATTTTCTTTTGAACTCAAATCAGCAGTTGTTTGGGTTATTTTTTGTTCGTATTGTCAAAAGATTGTTGAAATCAGCTGTCTTTTATTTTTTTCTGTTTTAAGTTGTTCTGGGTTTTTTCTGTTCTTTTGGGTCTTTTGGGAAAATACTGCACCTAGGAATGCATGAACGGCTGACAGGAATAATGAGATGTGGAATGTAGCTTGGATTGCTGATGGACTGATTTCAGGTTTATGTTTGAAGTTTAGATGTGAATGGGATGGGAATGATTTATTTCTACTTGACATTGAACAAATAGAATTGATATTTGCTTGGCAAACCTTTATTTTTAAAATAGAAGGATTGCTACCCTTCTAATTTAATGATTGCATCCCTAATTGTCTGAATTCCGTCGTCCACCTTAAAAACCTTAAGAATCCTCAATTTAAAAAATCTTTTGATTTTGCATATTTGCGTTTTTTTTTGTTTTCTCTCACACATGTTTGCTTTTAAAAAATAATGGTGTAACCTGCAAAGAACCTTGTGGCCCTTCACTTTTTTATCATCCATATAAATTTTCCAAAGTATCAACAGCCTTCAGGGTAACCCACTACCCACCCGGTTACTACCACAGATCCGTCTGTCTGCCCACATGATGATCTTCACAAACAATAATCACAAAATAATTCCCTTAAACAAAAAAATATCTTCACAACATATCTGTCAAATAATCGCGTGAAACCTTCATAAATTCTCAAACTTTACAAATCCCACGTTTGATTTGTCTTTATCTAAAACCTCCTACATGCGACTTTCTCATATTTACATATCTCCATCACGAAGGGGGCCAAAGAATTAATCACCTCAACATTGGGGCACCTCCAAAAATGGCAAAAAGCAAACAAACACACAACGGTCTGACATTTAGCTAATCTAGCAACAGCTCATCACTCCTTGAGGCGTTAAAAGTTCAACACCATCATAGCATATTTTAATGCTAACCGCGATGGTGTTTAAATTTTATAAGTGTCTTTTCGAAAAGTATCTGCTTCGCCTCATCTGAATATTTAACATGTTTTCTTGTGTCTTCTCGTTTATTACAATTTTATTACAAGCTTAAGTCAATAAAAATTGGGTTACAACTATTAAGGTGTAGGTACCCCCCGATTGCGACTGGGTAAACTTGCGGACGGCCTACGACAATCCACGTTTGGTTGTGGCGAGCGCCAGCCCCCAGGCTGTTACAAATGATTTCAAAATACAAACTTTTATCGCTGACAAACAATTCCCATATTAACAATTCACAAAACAAAACTGCGTTGGCCGGCTACAGTCTGTGGTTTAATTTTATCGAACCCGTGATTCGGTTTGCGCTTAATCGGTTTTATTACTTTTTTTCATTCGTCATTTGCGTATTCAAATTTTATAGTGATAATTTTTAAACGGTTTTGCATAAAAAGAAAAATCCTTGAATAATTTATTGTCAACTTTATTTTGCGGTCATTTGGTTTTACTACCTCATATGCCGCAGCTACAAGTATCTGAGAGTGTATCTTTTGCCGGACAAGTGAATTTAATTAGGAATTATGTTTGCAATACAGTTGGTATATAATGTGGTGATTCATTTGGATTGCAATTACACAAAACAAGTTTCATTAACATGATATATAGCACTTGGTAGTACCGTTTTTGTTTTCTGCTTAGTTCAATGATTTGTTGGACAAAATGTGTGCCAGAACCTGGATTGTTCTTTGATTGTCTGTCACGAAAATCTTGTTCAACTCATACAATGTAGCGAAACAGAATAAAATGGTTTCCTTTATAGTTTATCTTAGGCGTGAAACTTATATCGTAACACCTTGATCGGAGCTCGCTTACACAGCTTGTCAGGGAAATACAAAATAACTTCATCTATCGAGGAGCGGTGTTGTAGATTTCTTGTCATGTTTAGTATTTATGTATCTATTATGTTCTGTATCTGTATCTGATTGAGGTTTACTTACTTATTGTGTTTTTTTTTCTTGTTTCTTTGCAGGTAACTATTTTGGGGGAGAAAAATAGGAAACGAAGGTTGTTGTAAGTTTGTAATTATGGTCACGCTTATCGGTACGATAAATGTTAGACATTAAATGGGTCTCGGTGGATGAAGAGGTATGTAGTAAAGTTGTATATTTAAAAAATATATATATGAAAGAAAACTGATTATCATCATGTGCAATGAATGCTATTTGCATATGCAGATTAGTGAATAGATGGTTATCTGTTAAGTCTGCAAATTGTAGGTAAAGTGGAATTGAATATTTCCAAGAGGTAGTTATCGCACACACATCAGATTTATGTGGATGTCAATAGTAGCGAAATAAAAAAAAAATAAACCAGTTAATGCACGCTTGTGCTCGACTAACGACATTTGAAATTTTCTTTCTTTTTTAATGTTTGCTTCCAAGAATCACAAGGACGTGGATTTTAAAAAGCCTTAAATTTAGATATCTCTTAAAATTCGCGCTGTGTTCTATAATGGCTTTCAAGGCTTGGAATTAGATACGAGTGTTCCATAATGGCTTTCACGACTCACAAGGCCATCGTTTGTTGTGGTAAAGGCAAGATTTTAAAAAGCTGTGTCAAATAAAAACAACTAAAAATCTGTCTTTAGGCATTCTATCCTCAAAAGTATTTTCCAAAAGTCAAACATTATATTTTTAAATGCGTCAAGAAAGTGTATCTCTAAATTTGAATGGACATCATAGCATGTTCCTTTTTAAAAAGTATAATTTTGTAGCAATGACAAATTATTTAGCAAAGTTTCAAATCAATTAACAAAGTAAGTTTTCTCCAATTGCTTTAAGAGCATTTTCTAATATAACAATGTTTTAGTTATGTTCATTAATGGATATGTATGTTAGTCTGATGGAACTCTTTAAATTAATTGAAACTAAACCAGTGTATAAAGTTTTACGACTGGTTGTGATATTTGCTAATAGCGATTTTGGATTTATATTAATTCAAAATATTGCTTCTCTATGCTGCAATACAAAATCTCAACTACAAAGCCTTTTATTTTATATCAATAGATTAATTTACAAATCTGGCTTTAAACATTTAAATACTAACGAATAATCATTTAGCAAAGACAAATTTTCTATATAATTTCGGAATCATTTCACAGGAATGAAACTGTATTCTGGTTAATTTGTAAGGGAATGAGATAAATACGCTATGGAGGTGGTAAACGGAGAGAGAGCGCGATTGATTTCTTCTTCGTTACACTTTTTCGTTTCATAAAATCCAATTCACAATATCGCAAAAAAAGTTTCATTTCCAAAAACCCTCTTCCAAGTTTTTTTTTTAACCTTCCTCATGTATATTTGACTATTCCCTGGATTTCATTAAAATCTGTTGAGATATTCCTCTGACCACACACATAGTACTTAATCTTACCCATCCAGCTTGAGTCACCATATCTCTTAACGAGAAAAAAACACTGCCAACCCTAGGCTATTGAAATAACAAATGCAAAAACCTCCCACTCGAAACACATATTGCACCCATCTAAACTGCTGCCGCTCCAGCAACTATATTACAATACACCACTGCCGCAACCAATGATAATCAATTCCGCTCCACTGAGATCCTTGAATTCAAAATGGAAATGAGTAAAACTCTCAGGTGTTCCACCAAACGAAGCAACCATAGAATGTGCTTAAATCAATTTCAATCACAAAAATTACAAACGTGGCACTTTGCGTTATGTTTTCATTATTACACACATCCCCCTTGAATCTCCTCACCATGTGCCAACTATATTTCAGGAATAATTTTTGCGAACCCTGAAGCCAATTATAGATGCATCTGAATTAATTTTGCACCCAACAAGATATCTCCAATGCATCTACCTGAAAATGGCAAACTGACAACTTTAGCAAAACTTTACCAGCACCACCGCGCAGCGCCGGTCCTCCACCGCCATAGTCGTTTGTACTTTTGTAGTCGTCACCGTTGTCAAACAACCCACATGGGAACAAGATATTAAAAAAAAAAATGTTTTAGCCAATTTCGAGTCTCCCAATGCAAAAAGATATCTCCAGATACAAGGAGTTTCAACTCATTCCATATGCATTCAAATCAAATGAATCTCAAAAGTCATTTCGTTCCCCGCTTCACTCTGTTCTTCTAGTTGTGCTGCTTAAAATTAAACTTTACCCGGGACATGTCTTAGTTTTTATTTTGAATAGTAATAGCCAGAGAATAAGATTAAGAAGGCAAAGCGGCGCGCGCGCAAAAAAAAACCTCAAACAACAAATCAACTCTAAATGAAGAACATAAAAGAGAAGTGAAGTGTAATTCTAAAGTCGTTAAGCCCAAGGCCAAGATGCATGCAAAAATGAATAAAAAAAATCTGAAACTCAGAAGGAAAGAATCGTACTTAACTCTTTCAGCATTTTTTTTCGTTGCCTTTGCTCGATTTTGGTTTGTATCTGCGGGTTATGTTTATGTATCTTTTTTTATATATCCAACTCTTTTGTGGTTGTCGGTTGTGTGTTTCATTGCCTCGAAGGCTAGAGGTGCAGTTAATAACGAATTGTCTTACCAACTCTAATAGAACCCGACGACGACGACGACTATGATGATGAAGGAGAACTTAAACTTGGAGAGCGGTTCGTGGTTGGAAATTGGCTAAATATATGCTGTTTGGCTGCGATGAAGTAAGGCACTATCATGCCGGTGCGGTAGTTGAGCGATTTGTTTATATTGCGCGCGAGGAGATAAATTGACATCGGTGTTTGGAGGGCAATTAATTTTAAATTAAAAATGATTAATACTATCTAATGGCTTGATATTGAGAGTTGAGTGGTGTGTGCAAGCCGCAGAGTGTTTTTTTTTTTTCGAAAGCCATGGCAATAGAGATGAAGTAGGTGACCCAGGTTGCTATTTTTTTTTTGGTTTTGCATTGTAGATATAATTATATTGTGCTTAAATGGGGGTAGTATCGCGATTCTTCTTTGCTTTTCAAGGCTAGGAAAGTAGAATGTGTAGATGTCATAAAACATCTGCAAAATTCGATAAACAACTTGAAAGTACTGCCTTTCATAAATTTATAGAGCTGCCGGCTGTCTTCGTTTAATTCTATTTTGAATTCTATCCTTAGCAACATGTTGCAGATTCTATGTTTAGATACAGCTAAAATATCACCTTGTTTAATAATCGATTAATTTTGCAATAAGATATCGACAAATTATCCATTAGTGTAACTATGCCAATTGTTTAAAAACAAGAAAAGCATTACCATCGCTCGAATGTTGCTAAACAATGCATATGGAAAAATTTAAATAGCAAAAAATTGGATTGTGGAAGCAAAAATTAACTTGTATTGTGAAGTTAAGCTATTTTCTGATCATGATATACTTTCTAAGGCTTTGTTTTGTAAAAATCTATGAAATTTGCTAGCAATATGCAAAAAGCTGAGTGTGTTAAGGATTAAATAAAAATTATACAATTTTAATCAAATAGCCGTTCGTCATGGCTTTGCTAACGAATTATTTTTAAAGAGTTGAACATGACACATCCAAAAAAGTACAAAAAAAAAAAAACGTTTCCCGATTTTGTTAATGCTGACAACGTTTGCAAAAAGTTGCTTTTTTTGGGAATTTTTTGAATTCAAAGTAAATTTTTATTTTATCACAAATATTAATGATACATTTAAAATTTTTCCATGAAATGCGTGCTTACGGGAACTATTTGTAAGATAAGAATCAGACTTCATTCATGTTGATTATATTTTCTCAACATGTGTGAACTAGACATCCCAATCTTTAAATTAAGTGGTCTACCATCTAAATCGGGCAAATTAGGGTCTCAACAAGTAAGATACATACGCACTACGACTTTGAAAAAAGACAAGTGGCAACCTTATAATTAATTTTTTTTTAACGTTTTTATTGAAAGGGTTTGGGAGAAGTCAAGGTTTTTTGAGAATTTTAACTTTTGGACATTATATAGCCATAGTGTGGGAGTTGGTATATTGCAACTATAAACAAAGATCCACAGTATGAAAATTGTTGAACTAAAATATGAAAAGGAAAAATAAATAAATTGTGAAATCTAAGATATAGGTACAAATTTATTTAATTAACTCTCTTTTTCATTAATCACATCTTGTAGATACACAACTCTTAAAGACATTTTCTAAATCATATCTCAATCTATCCTTGTGCCTATGGCTATATTTTTAGTCATACCCAGGTATAATCTCCCCAAAGTCTGTGACTACATTTCAACTTCGACAATATCTCCAATCATAGAAATATAATCTCCATCGGACAAAATAACCCATTCATCATAGACCCTGCGTGACAACTTGTAATAGCTACTTAACCCAGGCCAATTACTTATCGCCCTTACTTGGACCAATCCAATTTGTCAGATAAAAAAGGGAAACTTTTTCAATTTCATCCCCTCCTCCGCGTTGCAATTTGAAGATTTGAATAATGTTTCTCCTTGGTGTAGGTGAGAGAAGGGTAACGAATCTGAATGGACCTACTAAACCATAACTTACTGCCCCGTCCCTTTCGCTGGTTTATTTTGTTGATTTGCATTCCATTAAAAGGTTTTAGTTCTTTTTTTTGTATCCATATTCATGCTCTACAACACTATTGTCGCCGCCGTCTGGACAATTTTATAGATGAGATATCGCATAGTCGCACAAAACAACTCAGATAAATACAACAACAACAAAAAGAAAACAGTACAAAACTCCTGCTGGAACTATTACGCCCCGATGTTGATGGGGCGGCAACGACTATACAACTTCAACTCCGTACGATAGCGATGACTACAGTGGCGATGAGTAATGACACATTTGCATGCATCCGACATACTTTTAAGTCAACATCAACACTCTTTATGGATGGCGCTCTGTTATTTTTTTTCCTACTCTTCTCTACTCCTTTGCATGCTACAATGCACCCAGTAGATACTTTTGTATCTCTCTATAACTAGTGCCTGTTGTGTCATGTCATGCAATGCGCCATTATTCTCTACGGTGCGCCGATCAAAGCTGTAAAGTTCATCGTGAAATTTGTTTAGTTTTTGGGGTCATTTGCCATCCGTACACCCATTACAATGAACTCGCGCGCGCCTGGACAATGACACCGCATATAGAACATTAACGCTTTCGGACATACGAACAATTCTCAGGGTGAGTGTGTTGCTGCAACATGTCATGACATATTATTTATTGTTGTCAACCCTCCTTCTTCATTACTGTCGTTGTTGTTGTTATGATGATGATAATAATAATAAAACAATAATTTCCTTAATATGCTCAATTCAATTTTTGAATTACAAATCGTCCCCAGCCCCCCGCAGGGGATAGCAAGCGTCCTTTTGCCAGAGATGTCAGTAAACTATTAATGCGATGTGGAATATGCATGAGCGATAAATTAATGTGAGAGAATCACACACCCTTGCATGGTGTGTTGTCTGGCCCGACTTGGTGGTAATGTCCAGACCATGTACCACTGAGATCCCCTGCCCATCCAACCCCTAACCGCTGACTCCTGGTTAAGCGGATAATTAATATTCAACATAGGATATCGGTATAATTGCAGAAAATTTACAAACACACTCGCAGTGTTGAGTGCATACGTGAGGTTCATAAAGTTCAGTCAATTAACGCGCGCGATTTAGCTGTAGCAGATACATTTTGTCCTCTTTTATTTTTTGTAGATTCATTGGGATAATTGATACTTTAGCAGAGAACAGGGTAGCTTGTGCGTGTGGATGGGTTTGTGGAAATTTGGTGTCACTGTCCGCTTAACTTGGTGCTCCCTCAGTCAGTTTAATTAATTCAACTGAAATTGAAATCTTGTTTTGTTTTAGCTCAGAAAGGAGTCGAGTTTTTATATCAACATT
The DNA here is from genome assembly GCA_932526625.1 of Rhingia campestris. Lineage (NCBI taxonomy): Eukaryota > Metazoa > Arthropoda > Insecta > Diptera > Syrphidae > Rhingia > Rhingia campestris. Next base: position 51,992,716 of record OW052185.1, read on the forward strand.
ATGCGTTGGAGATTTAACATTTTATTTATTTACTTTCATGAAATATTTGTTTGTATGTAAGAAGCTTTGTTGATCGAGATTAGGTAGTCCCGGGGATAGTTAGACGTCTAGCAACATGCTGACAACAATTTGGATGGTATTGATTTATTTTCAACATGTTGCATGGTGGTTATTCGCTTTAAGTCCTATGTTTGCCTCACTATCATTGATAACAGTTATATTTTGGGCTTTTTTATATCAACACTGCTTACTTAGTTTTCAGAAATTACTCATAATCTATGGCATTACCGACATCAGAAGGAGAAATAGGATGTTGCAAACTTGTATTGCATTTATAGATGTTGAATTAATCAACTTGAATGTCATCCTTAAACTGATGACATTATGTTAAATTTCGGAGATAGCTTGCACTTATGAAACATTACTCAGTAGGGTGTCGATTCGCATCATGTTGCCAAACTCAATAAATGCACTTAATATAAAACTGGTAATGCGATTTAATGCTCGTCAAGCTTTCAAATTCAGAAAATTAAACACATTTAATTTATACTTCCCATGTTACAGATACATTAGCGGGACCATTAAAGACAATCCGTCTCGCTTCATTTAATATTTACTAAGAACACGTACAAATCCCCCCAACTTGAAACTTTGCTAATAAATGACCACAAACAGCATTAGGCATTAAAGCAGTACCAAATAGTCAAGAAGCATGGAAAAAAATCACCCAGAGAGGAAGAATTTAAATTGACATTTTCCAAAGAGGAAAATAAGGATTTCGCTATCTTTTTCTATTCACAGAGAGTTACAAGCACTCAGGCGAATAAATAGAACGTACTTATCCTGATTCTACTTTTTCTCATGTTCCAGCAAAAAAAAAATTAAAGGAATTTATGATGGACAGTCGGAGAATTGGCTTGGTATTTGAGTATAAATTCTGAAAATACTTGAATAATTAATTGAAGTGGAGTCAACGGTTTTTGTGTGCACAAAAAGGAGTGCATTTCATGAAAAATATAAAATTCAATTTCCCAAATTTATTATGGAACTGTGGGGAACATCAGTGGCAGGAATATTTATGCTAAATAAAATATTAAATAAGATTTCTGTGAAATGTTTACAGTTGTCCGTCAGAATGTTGAAGTTTCCAGGGATATTTATTTATTAATATGGTTAAATTTCGTTGTTCCATATGTTGCAGATACTTTTTGAATATTTACTATTTTAGTCTCTGTTGTGTCTGTGCACTCTAGCTTATGTAGTTAAAAGTAATAATATAAAATATAATGATTATATAATATGCTGCTGGATAGTTCCGCAACATGTTGCCAACTTTGTTTACTCAAATTTCCAAAAAAAAAAAAAAATTAGAGAAACAGGTGGTATGCATGTCTTTATATAGAACTCAAATCAATTCGACAACCTTAGGTTATGCAAATTAACCTTAAGTAATTCACAAAAAAAAAACACACTTGTGTCATTTTAGATAGCGCAAGCACAATTAGTTTGCACTTAAAAACCTCGACAAATACCTCGCTTATCACCGACGAGAATGACTGGAATGCTACTTAACTACCTATTTCCTGTAAATATCGTGTGTCTAGTTTTACCTAACAACAAACTTCAAAATACTCGCAGCGACCTTGACTTAATGCACAACTTATCAAAGTTCATTAACTAATTCGTTTCCCTTTTTTATTTTTTTTTTATTTTAGACGAAGAAACACAGCCCCAATCACATCAAACGTCCAATGAACTCCTTTATGGTATTTAGTCAAATTAAACGTCGAGAAATTTGCGAACAAACCCCCGAACTGCACAACGCAGAGATCTCTAAAAAGCTCGGCCGTGAATGGAAGAAACTATCCACCGAGGAGCGAAAACCCTTCCAAGATGAAGCGGAACTCTTGCGTCAATTGCACATAAAGGAGTATCCCGGCTACAAGTACCGTCCACAAAAGAAGCAAAGCAAATCGTCAAAGACAGGATCTTCGGGCGACTCCAACAATTCGTCCGCATCCCCCTCAACTAGCCCATCGTCGGGCCAGCAACAAATAAACCAACACCAAACCTCATTGTCGTCGTTGTCATCGTCTATGTCGTCGCCATCGCCATCACCGTCGACACCGGGAGCAGCATCAAATACCTCAGCAACAGCAACAACCACTGCCAGCGGTCGTAAAACCAAACACACTGCCACCAAACGTAGTCGAACGACAACCACCAGCAGCAATAGCAGCAGCAGCAGCAAAAGACACCGAAATGACTCCAACAACAACAACAATCACACAACACACCACCATCACCAGCAGCAGCAGCAGCAACAACAGCAACAGCAGATATCCATAAACTGCGACAATAGCACAGATATGGATTTCAAAGATTCGCTTACAATCAAACACGAAGACTCATTGATTCCCAATTCACCAGAGGGTGCGAGATTAAACTCCGATTTGCTCGAGTATGACTTCTTCTTTGACAACGATCAGCCGGCTGACCCCATCATGTTGATGACTGATCATGAGGATCTACTGATGTCACAGAGTTCGGTGTTTGTGGGCGCAGACCCTGTCCAGGGATGCAACGACATCGATGACAAGGGGGCAATTTTCAATGACCCCAACCTACACCCTGCCAGTCAGACCAAATTGCCCACATTCAGTACATACCAGAGTTTGCAGCAACTATCTGTCCTCCTGACCAATCAATCACAACAACACCAACAGACCAACGCCCATCATCTGCAACAGAACGCCCATCCACAACATCAGCAACAGCAATTGCTACAAGCAACAGCACCCAGCAACCACAATCATCACCAACAGCAACAGCCCCACCAACAGGCTCAGCACAACCAACAGAATCAGCAATACCCCAACGAAACAACGCTTCTCATCCAGAATCTGCCGCAACAACAAAATGCACAGCCAACTGTCACCATGAACGTCAATGTGGCCAAATTCGATGACTACTACACGACAAATCAGAGTGTGACAGATGACAGCGATTGCAGCATAATCACAAGTGATGCTGCATCTCCTCAGGTGGTCTACTGCAGTCCGGGCAGTGCTGGTGATCGCAGCTCAACTGGCAGTAGTGCCGCCGATAACGGTAACTTTCAAGATAATGAGTACGCAGGTATATACGCGTATGACAATTCATTATTCGGTTTAGAAGACTATCCACCACAGCTCTCCTCCCATCTGGAATTTGACCAAAAGTATAGCATTTGAAAGTTGATTTTTTGATTTTAAAAAAACAATTATCAAAATTACCCCCTCCCTGCCCCTCCGTCAAGCAAAATATATTATTCTTTAATTTTAATTTTCTTAAAAAAAAAATATCAGGATTAATTTAAAAAAAAAGAAATATTCTAATTGTAGGGCGACACTACGCGATTAAATATTAATTTTATACCCACATACATTTATTCTCACATGTTATATATTATATATAAAATATATATTAGTTTCATAAGATTTACATGTATAAAGAAAGGGAAAGCGTAGATCTATTAGATACATATATGTTTTAAGTTAATTATTATTTTCTTCTTTTCCTTGGATAGCAATATCAAGACGATTCGTTTGAATAGTTTGTGCAAAAAAACACACATCGAAACAAACAATGTAAATAGAGAAAACAAAATGGTGACCGCTTTGTTTTCAAATTGTTTTATTTTTAGTTTATTTTTTTATACATAAAAGTCTTTTTTATAAAAGAAAAAAATCAACAACATTTAAAAAATAGAAATAAAATAAAATAATTAATAGCTGTTGAAATATTTTATAGTTTTAAGTAGATGGTAATTTTTTTTATTATCCACATCATATATATCCATGTTTTGTGTTTCAGTCAAGAGAAAATAATTATACAGATTAGAAGAACAAGTAGATTTATCATCACCATCGAAAAACTAGACGAATGAGAGAAGCAATTTAATGTTGACAATTGAATTAAATTTCTATTTAATTTGTTATTGGTAATGCTGTGTTGAATCTTTATTCGAAAAAAAAAACGAGTTTTGAAGTCCAACCCGAAGATGAAAGGTATTTTTTTTTCTATCACTGTATTTATTTATTTTTTTCAACAAAATCTGAGCGCTCCTTCTACTGAATTCATATTATTGACTTCCATTTGCATAGCAATTATATTACATAAAAAATATTTTTTAATATCTTGAATATAATAAACAAGAAACAATTTTTTTAAAAAGTACACAACAATTTTAATTCTGGCAACGTTGATGTGTCAATTTTAAATACTTTTATGCTACCCTTGACCAATGAATTCGAATTTTTATTTAACTTTCATTAATATCTCCACGTTTTATATAGTTATATAGTTAGGTCTGCCTAAAAACGTTCAAAATGCTTACCACAACTATTTTTTGAATACATTTACCAATATTGGTCAACATTTTAATTTTTAAAACCATTTTCAACGAAATTATTACTTATCTTCGAATGGTAAATCTTTAACCTGTCAGAATCGTTTTAACAGTTTAAACTATTTTTAACCGATCAAACCTTAAAAAAATAATTGTTGAACACCTTTCCCGAAGAAAATAAACAGAAGAATGTTCTTAATACTTTCAAATTTATTAGTTTTTAACATGTCACAAAATTTTTTTAAAATGTTTACCACAATTCTTAAGTCCGAAAAAAAATGATTTTTGAATACCAATATTAGTCAAACCACAAAAATTTAATTTGTAAGGCATTTTCCAAAGAAACAGACGCCCCTACCTGGTATTACTTGCATTCAAATGTCAAAATATTAATATATCACAATTTGGTTAACATTTGTTCGTCTTTCCTTCGGACAAATTTCAACAAATTTTTGGTCCGCTTTAAGCAAATAAGAGAAAAATAACATTTGCCGAAAAACTACCTTCTAGAATCGTCTTAATAAATTTCGTACACAATGTATGTCAAGATATCTGATCTAGCATCTGTTGGCCTTTTTGATTGGTCAAAAATTCATTATCAGAAAAGTTTTTGTGATCTCTTTTTTTTAGGCTTTACTAAAATTAGATCCAAAATTTGAGTTTTGTAGCCTCTTTTCTAGAGCATTACCTAATACCTAGAATGCATTCTTGCTCCAATGTTTTCGGTACTGACAATTTTTATTGGCGCAGGTGTTTTGAGCATATTCGGATATTGTTTTTTTAAATTGAAATTTGGCTTTAGTTTTTTTAAGCCTAGGCCTATGGGCCTAAAATATACTTTCTACAAAAAAAAAAACAAATTTTGATTATAAATTATTTTAACATGTTACCAAGTGAAGGAAAAATAACAATTGCCTTTCTACCTTCTAGATCCGTGCTAGAAAATTTTGTACACAATGCAATGATATCGGGGCAAGAACATTTTGGCGTTTTAGATTGGTTGTTAGTATTGTTAGAAAGCACATTTTGATCTTTATTATAATTTTTCACCAATGCTTCTGATAACATATATTTTTACATCAAAGTCATCCCAACATTTTGACATCGATTTTTAGCTGACCTTTATTTTGAACTCTTCCTTGATTCAAGTTGTCCAAAGAATCTTTTTTATTTCAATATACTCCTGAAATTTGGTAAGATATTTTATCAAATGCTTACATTATTTTTCTACCTAACTTCTACATTTAAAATTATTGTTAGGACACCTCACTTCCTAATAAACTGGAAAGAAACTAATAAAAATAACAAATTTGGTCCAAAAAATCCCTGAAATGGTAACTTTACGGAAAAGGCAACATTTTTAATTTTCATCAGTTAGTTATCTAGATGAACAATTTATACTAGCTTGTACTTAAATATTATGTATCAACTAGTTTCATGAATAATAAATTGTCGGTACCGAAAATTATCTAAATAATTAGTTAATTGTTACCAATTTTTTTTGAATAAAGACTAAATTTTACGTTTGCTCCAATAAATGAGTTCCCAGTGGGCATCCATTTGAGTACAAACTAACTCAAATGGATGTCCACTGTGAATATGCTCGATGTGTAGAAATTTGGATCACAATTTTTGAAAAAAAAGACTAAATTGTTCATTTGTTCCAATTAATGATATCTAAACTTGCGGCTCGTTTGTACTCAAACAGATTGTCAAAATTGTTGATTTTACAATTTGTACTGAATTTTGCGAAAAAGACTAAATTGCTCGTTATGAATGACTTAAGACAGTTTGTACTCAAATGGATGCAAATGCTTGTGTAGTCGGTATTTCAAAATTTGGAATTTTTTGTAAGAAATTTATATTTCTAAATGCCATAAATGTTCTTCAATGACTTAATTTATCAATTTACTTTTTGATGATGTAGGAAATTGCTCAAATTGTTTATGCAAATCAAAAAACCAAAGACAGGGCGCAAAATTAAAGATGAAAATATCAAAATTTCTTGATAAAAAAATGCATGTCTGACACTTTTAAAATTAAGATTTTAACTTAGAATAAAACATTTTGGAACGTTTTTAGCAATCGAAAAGTTAATTATAATTTTTTATTATATTCGACTTGAAAACAGAATTTAACAGACACATCCTTCAATTGTAACGACACTGACCCTTAAATTAAAACAGGAGCACATCCTTTAATTGCAAAAAAAAAATTATTTGTTTGTTGACACAATTGATCTCCAATCAAAGGTAAAAATTTTGTACCCACATTTCTGGTTACAATTTTGTATAAATAAATAAAATTTAATCAACTCCAAATTTGTATTGTACCTAATACATTTGCATATTAAAAACATTTTTTTAGTTACAGTTTTTGTTTACGGTTTTTATTTTATTTTTTTTTTCGTTAGAAATTTTGTAAATACTCCCCTTCTATCATGGAACTCGTTTTAGTCTAAAAGTAATCTCCATAATCTGTTTCATTATCTTTTCTGTCAAAAAATTAAATAAAATTTGTTTTTTAATGTTTAAGAATATTGCCAAACAGCATTACTTTTAGTAAGTGATATCTTTTAAAAAAATGTATCTTTTGAATTCTCCAAGAAAGTATGGAAAACAAAATTTAAGATACTAGTTACTTAATGGTATTTTCGTATAGACACACCCATATATTATATATAAAACGTATCCTTAAAAAAATATAACATTTACTCACTTGTGACATTGACCGATTACCTATCGTGCAATATGTTATTTCAAAAATACACGTTTCCGACACACCCAATTAGAAGGTACTAAACAAACTCTAGCATAGACCTCAACCTCCGTGAAGACTTTTCTCTAACTGCTGCGGTCCTGGCCCTGTTGTCTTTAAATATTAACATGAAGTACCAACAGGCCGTCAGTTACCTGATCTCTACGGATAAAGTCAAACAAATCGGAAATTGAGGTAGATTTGGCTGGAACTTGCTACCAGGTTTATTTTATTTTTTTTTTTTTTGGTAAAATGCCAAAATGTGAAATCAAAAATTCATCATACACCACAATCATTGTCTGCAACCATCCACATAATAGTAGAATTAAAAAAAAAAAACAATTTATATTTCTTACGTTCTGCCGCTGTCATAATTAAAAAAAAAAAATATACAAAGTCCCACACTGAAAAAAAAATGAATAAAAAATTAAAATGCATAATTTTTTGAAATATTATTTGTTAAAATTCTACATTTTATTTTATTCTCAAAGCAAACTAAATAATACAATACCCATACATTTATTCCTCTTATTTAACAATTAGGTTTATATTTACCTACAATAAAAAACAAAAAATAAAATAGACAATTGAATTTCGAAATTAATTTAAACACAAATCCAAAATACAATATACAACACTTTGCTATTGAAAACGATGGTTCGGAAGAGAGAAACAATAAAAAAAGTTTAATAAAAAATAAACTTAAAAAAGAAGGATAGAAAAAACATTTATTTACAAGGCTGTGTAATTTTTCTTCTTCTCTTATAAAAAAAAATTATATCTATTGGATTTAAAAAATAAAAGGGAAATTAATTTAAATTAAAAAAACACTTCTTATTACCATCAATTTGAAATTCCATTGTGTAATTCTATTTTTTGTTATGTTTCAGTTAAACATTTTTTTCTTTTAGTTAAATATTATTATTATTATATACATAACTTAGTTACAAACAACAACAAAAAAAAAATAAATCAATATGAATTATGTTTTCACATTATTTCATTCAAGTGTTTTTAGTTTTTATTTTGATATTTAAGAAATATTTTGTGTACTATAAAACAAAACAAAAAAAAATATACATGTGTAAATGTAGATATGTTTTTATTTTAAGATTATCAAATTAAAACAAAACAAAACAGATGATTTTTGTATATAAAATACAGTCTGAAATACGAAAAAAAACATTAAAAAAAAACTTCTTTTTATTTTCACACGAATATTGGTTATTTGGTTTCTTCTGGTTTTTGTTGTGGTTTTGCTCAACAGTTTTACTTGTTTTGTTTTCAGTTTCTTTGGTTGTTTTGTTTCATGAATGCCGTTTGATGGTTTCCCTTTTGGGCATATGATTTGGAAATGGTAGGTACGCTTGATTTTTTATTAATTTTTTTTAGGTTTTACTTTTTAGATTAGCATGATACAGAAAAAAACTATTATTTGTAAAAACAGACTAAACATTTAGGTTTTACTTTTTAGATTGGCATGCTGTAGAAAATATATATTATTTGAAATAACAGACTAAACATTCAGGGGTATATTACATCAAACCAATTAATTATAACAAATACGTAAAACGAGAATCGTTTAAGGTTTTCCGATACTCGTTTTTTCTTACGATTGGCATTTTCATTCAGTTGTCATAAATATTATTGTGTCTGCCGATGATTTTCTGCTTAGAGCTGTAAAAATGTAAATAAAATGAATATGGTTCGTAAAAAGATTAAAACATAATTTTACTTTATGAGTAGGATATCAACACAAACAAGGTAATTGAATTTGCTCATTAGTTTTATGGAATGTAAGCTAGGTGTTGCAAAAGTCTAAACTATCATAATGCAAGTCTAAGTTGATATACTTTCGTGTTCTTCATTTGCGCTACCCAAACGAAAAAAAAATCCGAATGGAAGAACATTATCACAAAAATTTGCAATTAAGATCATAAATCAATGGCGCAAATTTATAGTCGTTTAAAATATACTTTAAAATTAATTAATCGCGTATTAACGCGTTTTGGTATTTATAATCGTCAAAAAGTGTACTTTAGCGTTGTCACTCTGAATTAAAGTTTAAGCGACCGAAACCTCACTTTATATATTTAATAAAGAGTTAGCGTTATGTCACTTTTTAGGTGAGTTTGATTTAGAGTTCTTAGAGGAATGTCCATTAGTATACACTAATTAGCGCCACGTTAAAAAAGTGTCTATTATTGAAAATATGTTAAAGCAACCTTTTAATTTAAAGTACCTCATAACTAGTGTGGAGTTAAACCCTTAAACATCGAGTGACTATAAATTTGCGCCAATGTTTTTAACCGTCCAAAGTTGGTTGTGAAGTTGTTTGGTTTTGTTTACAAGTTTCTCTCTGTCATAACTATCCGCTCGTTTTGTTATATGTAACTGATTTTAAACAGGAAACACAAATAACAAAAAAAATGAAGATTTTAGTTAACATGGAATCTTATAAATAGGATAAAACGTTTTTCTGCTATCGTAATATTAATAGGAATTCTTTTAAAATGAGCTTCATTCTCAGAGAGACGGATTCTCTCTAAAACGTTCTTCTGAACCTGCAGCGACTGTATTTCATCATAAATAGCATCCTTAAGCTGGAAAATTTTAGAAGATTTGAATAACTCAGTTGATTCAGATAATTTAAGGAATATGATAAATTTTAGGGACAGAAAAGAGCAGCGTAGAAAAAAGTTGGGAATCCTTTATTCTGGAGAGCTTTCGAAATTTATTATCCGTAACCCTGCAAGTAAGACATTCATGATAATCAAAAACAAAATAATGGGTGTTGCAGGTACCTTTTATACCCTATCCGATAGGGGTGTATTAGTTTTGACATTAAGTTAGTAACATAGAGACATAATTTCGTTAGATATAACTAAAAGTAAACGCATCTAGCCATGCCTGTCTGTCCGTTTGTCCTGTTTTAGGTATATCTAACGAAATTATATCTCTATGTTACTAACTGACTTTTGAGCCTTAAATTAAAATGGAATATACAGCCAGGTTCTAAGATTCACTTTCACTCGAAATGAAATTGAAATCGGTCTAAAGTGAAATGTTGGGTTCCACATTCAACCTTTACCGATTTCAATTTCACATTAAAAACATATGAGAAGGCCACATCGAAGGATCGTTTAATACCCTATCCCATCCCATCCTTAAAATTAATATCCCCAAAATGTGGTCTTTATGATCATAAAGTATTGAATGTATTGAGTATTGACGTTGTTACAACATATTGTTCAGATGGTTTATCAAATTCTTTTAGGGTTCGACAAAAAACAACGTTTTTCTATTGCATATGCCTTGGGGTAGGGAATACAAATGGTTTTTGTAAGAAAACGACCCTAAACAGTGGGCGTGGGTTAAAATGGTCTATTGAGGAAATGTTCATATTAATACTACCAATGATTGTGCATCAAAATTTTTTTCGAAAATTTAAAAATTTCACTAAAAAACGTTTTTTTTTTTTAAACGCCCCCAAAAAGTGGGCGTGGCAAAAAAAGTTTATATTGACGAAATATAGATAATTAGAATCTCTAAATATGCGGCTCGGACACTTTTTTAAAATTCTTTACGGTTTGGCCAAAAAAAACGTTTTCCTAAAAAAGGGGCGTGGCAGTGGGGGGATTGTAAAAATTTTTACACTTATTCTGGTGACACGGTCAAGAACCTATATACCGAATTTCATTATCATAGCTCAAAATTTAAGGTCCAAAAATCGGTGACAGACAGACAGACGTGGCTAATTCGACTCAGCTAGCGATTCTGAGTCGATCCATATACTTTGAGGTATATGTAGCAAAATTATTTCTCTATGTTACAAACTATGTATCAAAACTAATATACCCCTATGGGATAGGGTATAAAAAAATAAAAGAATTTCCATGGTCCACAATTTGGTTTTATCGTTTCGTGAGTGATTTCAATACGATCATTTTAGTATCTGTGAAATTGTTGGGATGAGCTGACGCGATTGAAAATGTAAGCGAATAATATCCTCTTTACAATCATTGCATTTATTGGTCTTGATGCGGTTACGACATTGTAATGTGTGCGCCGTCGATGCAGCCGATGACCCCAGGAATAAGAAATTCGTACATGAAATGTTTTTTTGATCTCCGTTTTTCTTCATCCGACATGGAAAGTTTAATCCATCTTGGACAAATTTTGTCTCCGAAACATTGAGAACTCTTTTCAATATATTTGACACAGAGCTACGGCCCAAAGCAACATCAGAATCTTTTCCAATTGATGCCTGAAACCTTCCTTCGGCAAGGAAACGTAAAACTGCGGCTATCTGCAACACTCAAGGAATCGATAATGGTTTTAGATGCAGCACAACAGTTTGAAGCAACATTATTGGAAAGCATGTTTATTAAGTCGATAATATGATATAAATCTTAATGAAATTACAATTATTAATTTTTATTTGAAATTTATTTGTTTTACTCATGCAGCATCTGCAATTTCAAAAGGATTAGAAAGGTCTTAACATAGGCCTTTATTTCCTCTGCATACTTTTGTTTTTCAATTTGCAACACCGCAGCAATATAAATAGCACTCATTATTTTATAAATCTTGAATTGAATTAACTTTCATTATATTCGATTTCCGGAACCTAGCTGATAGACTCTCTGTTCGATGAAGTGTAAAAAAAAAATTCGAAATTCTCGTACTGAAACGCCCGCTTTTCACAAAAACTTTGTTTTTGGTCATGAAGGTAGGAATTTTTAAAAAGTGTCTGAGCAAGATATTTAGACATTCTCAATCGGCCCTATCATGGTATCAGTTCCAAAAGAAAAATTCCCGATTTTGCACGAATCGGTGAATTTTGCTTCATCGTACTGATCGTTTCGATCAGTTGTTCAGAACATTTCTTCGACATAGGGTAACGCATGTCGGCAATATATCTACGTTTCATTGTGATGGGTGGTATTTCTATACCCTATCCCATTGGGGTACATTAGTTTTGTTACATAGTTTGTAACATAGAGAAATAATTTAGGTTGATATACCTCAAAGTATTTGGATCAACTCAGAATCGCTAGCTGAAGCGATTTAGTCATGTATGTCTGTCTGTCCGTCCGTTTCTAAGTCACTGGTTTTTATTTCTTAAATTTTAGCTAAGATAATGCAATTTAGTATATGTGATACTTATACGTGCTGTTCGAGCAAGTGTACAAATTTTCAAATTTACACATTTTACAAATTTCAAATTTTTAGTCAAACGGTTATGAATTTTGATAAAGTGTCTGAACAGCATATTTCATATTTAGACAATCTCAATATCTATATTTCGCCCATATAAAGTTTTTTTGCCCTAATAAGTGCGTTTTTAGTAAAAAAAACCTTTTTCGGTCAAAAACTTTAAAAAAAATTGATGTGAACATTTCGTCCTTAGACCATTTTAACCCACTCCACATTTTGATATTAATTTTAAGGATGGGATGGAATAGGGTATTAAACGATCGGCACAGCGGATTATGGCTGTCAAAAACAGATGCAAAACAGCATCTGTTTTTGACAGCCATACGTCAATTTCTCTCCGATGGTCTCTGACATCTGTTCATCGCGCAAATATTTTTAAGTGAACAAAATGTAGCAATAAAATATTTTTATTTAAGTTTTTGTTGAAAACTGGTGAATCAAGCATCAAACAATATGAGCGCATGGTTGAGTTGATGCATGATAAACCCGACATAGCTCCGAATTTCACCAAGAGGACCCCAGAAGAGGTTAATAATTTTTGCTGATGTCAAATGAAAGTGTTGCACCCTCGGAAAGCAGATACTATGAACGTAAACATCATGGATTTGCGTTGCGTAGAAAATTACTGGCTGAAAAATATGTTGTGTTAATGTAATTTTTTATTTTTCGTCCCCAAAAAGTTGTTAGCCACGCCCACTCTTATTCATTTTAACGATAGGATGAGTTGGGATAGGGTTATATGGTTAAATTAGGTATTGAGGACATGAAGATTGAGTTTTAGTTTTTTTCACACAGCTTATAAAAATTATTCAGCTGCATTACAAAAAAAAAACAGCGTTCTCCGAGGAATGTGGTTCGTAGGCTTAGAACAAGTCAGCCAGTCTTAATCAGCTTACCAAAGGCAGTATTTGCTATACCATTAAAAAATAGCGACCAAGTAGAACACATCCAGCAAATAGTGAAGATGAGAGCGTGCGCGACGACCGTGATGAATGGATTCCAGGCGGCTCTCAAAACTTGGCTTTTTGTGGATATTAGTTCAAAAGCATACAAAAATCAACTCGTGCAAATATTGATATTGGCCGTTTCTATCTTCTGGTTTTTTAAAGCTTAAACAAAATCCACTGTTTTTTCTAAAATTCTGTTCAGCAATGAGACCTTTTTTGGATTACATCTACCTACGTCAATAAGCTAAATTTCAGTCAAAATAACGGTTTGGTGTGGTGGAATAGTCGGTCCATACATCTTCAAAATTAAGCCGGCCAGAATCTAATAGTGAATGGAGCTTATTGTTACGCTTGTCACGCAGCCCGTAAAACTTTGGCTGTAATGGCTTAGGTGACTTAAACGGCGAATTGGCTGTCTAGTCTAGATCATGTGATATCTTACCTCCAGATTTTTACATTAAGGGTAGGTAAATTCAAAAGACTAAATATGTAAGCCGGCTACGATTGAAGAATTAGCGTAATGAAAATCATTACGAAATGTGAAGAATTCTTTTTGTAACAAAAGTTCTCACCCAAAGTTTTTTTTTTTGCTGTGATTTTTTTATTATTCCGAAAAGGAATCGAAACACTTACATAAAATATTGGCTATATAGCATTTTTATACTGTAAGCTTATTAGATATAGATGACTTAGCAATTAAATTAATTAATTTTTGCAAAGAGAATGATTAAACAGTCGGTATTCGATTATCGAGTTTGGCATTTGAAGCTGTGTTTCATAGATTTCACAATTGTTTGTTGTCGTTCATGTTTTCCTCTCTGTATTGTATACAGAAATTTATTTTTTTCTCAAAGAGCATATTTATTTTAGTTGAAAATTCGTTAATGCACATTATTATATAAACATTTACAACATATACAAAATAGATCAAATCTAGAGTGCAGCAATAAATTAAAACGTTTTTTTTTTATAGAAAATTTCAGATATCGTCAAAATCGATTGAAACACTCTTCTTTGACCAAATATGCTTTTCCAAAGAATATGCTTGTTAAAGAAGGTGACAATCACGAAACCCAAAGTAGTGTGGGACTCTGGTAGCACTAAAACACCTCCTTAACCAATTAACTAGTGATCGAAAACAGATTTTGTTCTCATCGTTAGTTCGAGTTTAAGAGCATATTTGTCAAAAAAGTTCATGTGGTTTGGTTTTTCTTAAATTACGATAATAAAGGGTCCGCCAAATAACTTTTTTTTTGAAAATGCTATAAAAAAAACTACTGAATATTTTCTCAAATTTCAAATTTTTATTTGAAAGTACAATCCTTCCGGTTAATAATGGAAAATAATTTCATTCAAATGGCTGCCTCGGCTGGCCATGCAGTAGCCTACACGATCGGTCCAATTTTAAAGCACATTATCGATTGTGTGCAGCTGTATTTCACCAATGGCTTCACGAATATTGTCCTTTAAAGCGTCAATTGTCTCTGGCTTGTCGGCGTAACACTTATCTTTTACGGCACCCCACAAATAATAGTCCAACGGTGTCAAATCGCAGCTCCGAGGTGGCCAAACGACATCAGCTCTGCGGCTGATAATGCGATCTTCAAAAACAGGGCGCAAAACATCGAGTGTAGCTTCGGCTGTGTGGCACGTAGCGCCGTCCTGTTGAAACCAAATGTTGCCAATATCCTCCTCTTCAATTTTTGTGAACAAAAATTCGTTCAACATGGACCGATAACGATCGCCATTGACTGTAACGGCCACTCCTTGCTCATTTTCGAAGAAAAATGGCCCAATTATGCCTCTGGACCAAAATCCGCACCAAACAGTGACTCGTTTTGGGTGTATCGGCTTTTCAATTTATGCGTGCGGGTTTTCTGTGCCCCAAATGCGACAATTTTGCTTGTTTACATACCCGCCAAGATCAAAATGAGATTTTTTTCGCAAAATCGGCATCTTCTCTAAGTCGATCGCAGGCCCACTTAGCGAAGTGAAAACGCATTGGATGGTCAGTCGGTTTCAACTCCTGAACCAATTGGACTTTGTATGGCGTCATACCAAGGTCTTTATGCAAAATTCGTCTCAATGATGTCTCCGAAATGTTCAATTGTTGAGAACGACGGTGAATTGATGTTGATGGCGCTTCACGCACACTTTCTGCAACAGCAGCAATATTCTCGGGTGTACGCACTGTTTTTGGTTTTTCACGCTTTTTTTTATCGATGAGGATGCCAGTTTCTTTCACTTTTTTCACAAGATAACGAACATACGGAGCTGACGGTGTCTTCTTCCAAAATCCGTACGCAATTTTCGCACACATTGTGCAACATTACCATGATTTTCAAAGTAATGTCGCAATATTTCCCAGCGTTTTTCAAGCGTATACACAACCATATTCGTTCAGCGGAAGGATAAAACTAATTATCTATCAAATCAGACATGAGCTAAGTGTTACCATTCACGAAATAAGCACTAGTTGAAAAAAAAAACGTTAGATGGCGGACCCGCTTTTATTATGTCGTACATTTTAGACGTCGCAGATATGGATCTGCAGCCCCGCGTTATGACGAATTGCATATATAAAAAATCTTTTCTGTTACGAGGTCAAACCGCAAATCTCGATGTAAGTCATCAAGACATGAAGAACATCTTCGAGGACTACTAGCAAAATAGAAGCAATTCCAATACACGACATTTATCACACTCAGTTGATAGAATTCTAACACAGTCGAACAATATTGGGAACACATGTATTTCAATGCATTTTATTTTACGTAAACTTCTACAAGTATATATAAGTATTACTTTTCACTACGCTTCTATTCTGAATAATAAGACAGCGTGAATTTTTTTCCATTTTCACTTTCCTCATATCCTATGAACAAACTTCGAAAATGGAAAAAAAATCATAACTAATATCCCCCTATAGGATAGGGTATTAAGATCCGTAGGAGAAAAGTAGTTATCGCAAAGCAGTCAAAAGAGTAGCGAAAAGCGAAGTCAGAAAGCAGCCATGGATCTGAAAAATAAAACGGACACCGGTGGTGGGCTCTGGAAAGTATTTTTGAATTCTATGATAGTAGGTAATCATTTGCTTGTGAAAGCAAAAATGTTTTGAGGTGATTCTATGGGATTTGAACTGACCCTTAAGTTCCTCTTTACTTTTCCTCGGTTTGATCTTCAAAAGCATAGATTACTCCGCAATCATTCTGTATGCGACAGTATTCATTTTAATGCGAATTTTTCAACGAACAACAATCACAAATTGTTTATGTATTAAAGTTCATTTATGAAAACCACTTTTTATTCTTTTGACAGAATTCGCAAAAGGACTCATAGTTCTTCAAATAGCTGATTTCGAAACTTGAGGTATTCGATTCCTTCTCCCAGATTCGAAGTGAAACATTTCTCCCTGTGGATTCAGAATGGAAGGATTTAATTCTCGAGACAAATATAATCCGTGAGATAAATATCTTCAGGAATATTCATAACTAAAAAAAAAAAAAATACAAATACAAATTTTTGGCGCAACAGGCTCGTTAGTACCCAGGGCCTAGCTTTCTCACAACCATTCATGTGTGCGTGTGTACTTCTTGCACGATGGCGGGACCTCCTGTTTTATGCCGACTCCGAACGGCTAAGTTGAGATAAGCTATTCTTGACAATTGATACTACTCGGATGATTTGTCAGATCATCACGAGAGGAGGGCCAGTGAAAAATCATTTAGGTGTTGCTCTGGCTGGGAATCGAACCCAGACATCCTGCGCGGCAGTTCATCGCACTAACCATCGCGTCACTGAGCCCCCTCAGCTGATAACTAAGCTGATAATATTTGACACACTTGAATCGTAACTAATGAAATTTAAAAAGAAAAAAATAAGCAATTTCCTTAAACTGACACTGTTTTTCCAAAGGATAAGAACCATCTGGTGGCAAGTTCCTATTTTGAGATTTTTGTTATCCGTTTCGTCAAACCACAACTAAGTAGAAACTCTGTTTTATATTTGTTTAATGAATTTAATGGTTATATAAAAATCATGCTTGAAGACATCTTGATAAATTAAAAATATCTCAAAATCGGCCGTCAAACATAGTTGTATTCACAATAATCAAGATCTCTGTCAATTGTAGTATATAATAACTAAGCTCCAATCTATCGACGTGATCGACAAACGTCGAAAATCAATCGATACTCGCAATAGGGGCCACAACCAGTTTTGGTTTTGAATGGAGAACCTTTTATCGTCGGTAACCTTTCAGCCTTGAAGGGCTCAGTGACGCGATGGTTAGTGCTATGAACTGCCGCGCAGAAGGTCTGTATTCGATTCCCAGCCGTAGCAATACCTAAATGAATTTTGACTGGCCCTCCTCTCGTGGTGATCTGACATAATTCGAGTAGTATCAATTGTCAAGAAAAGCTTATATCAAATTATCCGTTCGGATTCGGCATGAATGGTTGTGAGGAAACTCGGCCCTGGATACTAACGGGCCTGTTGCGCCAAAAATTGTATATGTTTTTGTAACCTTAAAGCTCAGTAATTTATTATTTTTAATAGAATTATTTTAATATTTAAATTTATTATCGTATCAGAAACAAAATTTAATAACATACTATAAGTTTTATACCCCTATTCTTGTGAAAAAAGAAAAAGATCTTACGTATGCATAAAAATTGAAATCCTTTTAAAAAAATAATACCAATTGTGTTTATACAGATACTAGAAATTTCAGTTGGTAAGATAGTGGAAATTGGATAACATGGATCACTGTGTATATCAGACAATCTTGGAAGTGAAAAATAATGGGTCTGTAATCCTAAAAAACAAATATCTCATCGGCATTTAAGAGTCATGCCATGAAAAATTTCTCTCCACTCAGTGACGTTGAAAAATTTTCACTTTTGAAATAAAAAACATTCAATCATTGTTTGGGTATACAAATATCCACCGTATGGACCAAAACTGATATATACTACCAAACCCCCTAATCGATTTAACGCTAAAAATAAACAAAAACCCAAAAATTGTATCTAAAACAATTAACAAATTGCTATCTGATTCAATTGTTTGTCATCGATTATTTATAATTCGATTACCATTTATTGACTATTTAGAAAGACATTCGCTGATAAACAAAATGAATATTAAAAAAAAGTGGGGTACGCAGTCCACTTTCAATACATTCGAATCGAGAACTGAATCCATCCGAATCATCCAGTAAATAGTTATTTTATTAATTTCATTGACGTATATGTCAACATGATTAACTCCTTATCTGTTGTTAATTTTTGAACAACCGAATCAATAGTAATTTTATTGACTATTTGATTGGATTTGCCAACGTTCTTATTATATGCTTGACGCGTCGTCAAACTATTTATTTTTTATCTATTAATACGAAATTGGTTTATTGGTATTCCAGTTAGCGATGCTAGTCTAAAAATAAAATTAAATAAATCTTTTAACAGTATAAACATGTTTCGATTGAGGTTATGTGCATCATATATCTTGAAATGGCCTTGAAAGGTGTATCTATTGGTCCATAAATTAATAATTAATCAAAATGGTCTACTAATTTAAATTATTAAATGTCAATTGAATGACATTCCATTTTGCGAATATAAAAAATAAATTCGTCTAGATATTTTAATTTAATTTTTGAATGTCCACATGTCATGCTGTTGTTTGATGTGGCATTTAAAAATGAATCATAATTAATTCAGGTTTAGTGAAGTCCGATGAAATTTGATTTATGACGCCAACAATTCTGAAATCCTCATTCAATAGCCAGCCTACCGTTATACTGACTGTTAATCATGTAAAGTTAATTTTGTTATGTCAATGTGACTAAGGTTGCATAGTTTCGCAATTTCCCGATTGTATTTGGAGTCAGAATGCCAAACAGACTTAGGTCAAGCATATGCATGTTTATTGGTAAAGCTGAATTTTATCAGCAACACAACTAAACAAATACCCTTCTATTGCTAAGGTCTAACCAGATATAACCACGTGCATCGGGTTGCATTTCAATTCAGCTGCATGATGGTAATTGTATGTAATCCATGCGGATCATGCACAGAAATCTAAAGGCTTAGTCCAATTTAGGGAACGTTGCAATTTGCACAATGACGCTGCGGGCATCATCATCGCCATTGTCGTCAGAATTGTCCGAAAATAAATCCAAAAATGAAAAATAATCCGTTGATGAACCAATTGGAGGAGAATGATTGGACAGTTCAACGGCAGACGATATTTGAGTGGCATTCAATGATGACTTCCATTGACAGAGGGCAAATCATATTCCTGAGATGAGAACACTGTTTTTTTTTTTAAATTGAACTGTGCGTATGAATGCCTGAACATAGTAAGTGACACTTTGGGTAATTGATTCCTGATTGAAAATGTATTTTTAGAAGGTTAACATTTCTTAAAAGAACTGAATCAGTCAGTTATTTTTGCGTTAAAATAAGCTTGCTGAAGGTGTATTACATGAAGTACCCTAACACACTGGACTATGGAGTCTATAAACTGTACTTCTGAAACGTAAAGATGTTTGTGATTTATCGCACGGCTTGTGTAGTTACTATTTTTATTCAATATCGCATATCTTCTCAAGTAGATCCTATAGATATTTAATCTGTAAAACTACAGTGACCCACGAAATGATTGAATGATAATTCTTTATCGGAGATGCTATCATCCCGATAAGAGGAATCGTAACCCTCCCACTTTAGAGCATTTCTCGAAAGTCTGCAGGATAGGTGGTGTTTTTCTTGAACTTCTGAAAATTGTAAAGTGGATTCAGCTGTTCTCAACTTGGATGGATTAGGGGTATGGGTACCAAACTGATTTTTCAAATGCTGAATCAGAAATGGTCTACTACATTGCATGTCATTACTGGACATTGCTATAAGACAAACACTAAATCAGATTTGACCTTTATGTCAATGGCTCATCTGTTGATGCAAGACGAAAAGGGCAAGATACACCTCCTTTATCTTTTTATACGTTCTAGGCCATCTAAAATAAATGATAGCTGTACTTAAGAAATTTTTTTCCCAAAAACATGTCAAACACAAACTTTAAAATTCTAGATCGCAGCTAAAAATGGTGAGTCGGTATAAACCAGTGGCATGGGTACATGAAAGCCGACACCTACTGGCATGCCTAGTCCATTTATACTTTAGACTTATTTATGTTGAAGATGTAATGAAATAGACGTATGATTCTATTGAAATTTAAAAAAAAAAAAAATTAGATTAAATTGACAGCAATGAGTAGATAAAAAGCAGTGGCGTGTGGTCCATATAACACGATTCCGACGGGCTTACCACTCGAAAATATTGCTTGTTTATATATACATACAGGGTATCCGGTGGCGGATTTATTTCACAAGTAAAATAAAATGTATGACACGGAAGAAATTTCCCAAGAAGTGTTGCAATAACATCACGTTGAGTCCGACCAATAATGTCAATATCGTCGGCGTGTGCTAGTAGTTGCACTGGTTTATGTAAGTTTGTGCGTCTGGTGTTGGCTCGAAAGTTTTGCACAATCCTTTCAAGAATGAGATTAAAGATGTCACATGACAGTGCATTGCCATTTCTAAACCTAGTTTTGATATCGAATGTGTCGACCCTGATGGAACAGCGAGAATTCTTCATCGTCATCCTACATGGCTCTGTATAGTTCGTCTCTATAAATGCTCTCAAATGCGCTTGAAATCGATGAATAGGTGGTGGCTATCGATCCGGACTGCTTGGGTTTTCACCTGGATCTACCGAAGATTTGATCAGTTATGGACTTTCTTGGCCTAAATCGACACTGATAATGCCTAATCAAATTGTTGGCAAACGGTTTCAGGCGTTAACATTTTACTGCAGATAGGATCTTGTAGGCGATGTTGAGTTGACTTATGCCTCTGTAGTTGGAGCAGTATTTTTGGGAATCAGGCAAACGATGCTTAGGTTCCATTCTTCCGGCATATTCCATTCGATCAAATGTTTATAAATTGGTGAATACTTCTTACCGAATCATCTCAACTGGCTCTATAAAGATCTGCAGGAACGGCGTAATTTCCCTAAGCCATTTTAAGCTTAAGTTCAGATATTATGCTTTCATCACTTCATTAAGCTCGGGTGGCTGATGGTCTTTGATCTAGTCGCGAATATTGATTAACTTTCTGCAGATTGATTCTTCCATATTCTCAGCATCAGCTGTGTCTCAACTACGATATTTTCTTGTTCATCTCGACAAGACTCTGGTTTGTACCTTGTATCCCGAACTTTTCTTTTACACTTTGGTAAAACTTACGAACATCTATCCTGGAGTCGCACCTCTCTATGTCTTCGAAATCGCCCTTGCGATTGGAGTCTTTCTACACTCATTTGTTTTCACAGCATTTCTCATTCGTTGTGTAATGGTGGATACCGGCAACAAGGTAGTGATTCGAGTCGATATTAGCTCAGAATGAAAAATACTGGATGCGTGCCTTTTATTTACCGCAATGTGATCAATTTAATTGATCGTTCGTGGATCTTGAAACCGCCATGTCCTCTTAAAAATATCGAGGTGATCAAACAGTGTGCTAAAGTAGCTTTTTGTTCTGCAACGAAGTTAATTAGCCTAAGTCCATTGCCAGATGTGGTAGCGCGTAAACTATTTTTTACGAAAGTACTGCTAAAGATGTCTGATGCTTCTGCCTTTGCGTTAAAATCCCTCATCAGGATTTTAGCATCGTACATAAGTTTTGTCAAGGAGGTCATAGAAGTTGTCTTTTTCAAGGTAACAAGGCCTTTCCTCCGTCGGAACTCCGAGCGTAAGCTCATATTAGGCTTATATTAGCGAGTTTGGCCTTGATGCCGATTGCTACAATGACTATTTGACTTCTTGCCTAATTCTGGCTTATATAACAAATCCACATCCGAATAATCGCTGTTTCCGCTCATTATAACACGTTCCGTAATAAATGTCTTTTGCTCCGCCGATTCCATCGTATTTCCTGGATGGCTATAATGTCTGTTTTGTAGCTTCTTATGGCCTCCATTGGTTTTCGGCTGGACCTCTTCTATGTGAATCCGCTTCGATTAGTCCCTTCTTCATCTCGACACTATTCTGTGCCTATATACGCTAGACTTTGTATTTTTATCAATTGCTTGTCTGTGGCTTGCCACCAGTTTTAATTGCCATATGCGAGTATTAGTCCTTAGGGCTTATCCGCCACATTTAAAAGCCTGCTCCTTAGATGTAACCAATTCAGTTTTAAGAGCTCCTACTATCCGTTGGCACACAAAATGCATTCGAATGTGTTTCTAGGAGGATGTGATGTACTGCGGATGGGTATGAGGTTGGGGGCTAAATGATTACTGGCAATTTGCATTCGGTCCGTGCCTCACATTCACACCATGTCACACTTCCGTGGGTGGCTTACTTACCCAGCTCTATAACGCTTTACGCGACGTACACCATAGTGATGCAAATGTGCACCATCACCATCATTACTGGCAGCGCGCATGCATTTGTTTAGTTAAACTTTTTTTTTTCTTGGCCTTTTATCTCACGGTAACGCTGAGCAGATACTCAGATACTTGTACCAGCTATATAAGTACAATGTGCATACGCACACGCTGCTTTTGCTATTGCTGCTAGTCGGATATTTGTTTGGGGGGAGGGTGATTAATATTTATCACCTCTAGCACTGCCTCTGGGATTGAGAGTGCACACGCTAACCTTGAACAGGCTTGGAAGTTGCAACTGCTGCTGGTAATATGCTAGCTGCTGGTTCGGATGGTGTGTCTATACTGCTTGCCAAGACGGCGTTTGCCTGCTCGGGCACGCATTTTGCATACGAAATTAGTTCAAGTTAAGATGTCAGGTTGTGTTTTCCGCGTCTGTGTGCGCACATGTGATTTCTCAATTCGCCCGCTTGGCGGCTGAGAGGAAATACAATTTTGACGCGCGCAACCGAAATATGATTTGCGTCTTGTGATTGGAATCACATGGCGGATTGTCGCGTTGGTGGTTCGCAGTTTTTATTGACAGTGGCGCCTGCCAGCTAAGAGGCTTAAATCCGATTAGGAAGGAGTGTATGTCGCCCAGTCACACACTGATAAAAGCATCTAGCGAATAAACATTTACATGACAGATTGCATTAGAGTTTCACTCAATAATTCATGAAATTGGATGGTTTGTTGGGTTTTATTTTGTTTATGCAAAAGTTGCACAAATGCAAACGCCGTCAAATGATTTATTATTTGTCTTGATGTTGGTGCTTTAATTTGTAATGTAGTGCCACCTCTGACATATTATAGTGCGGTTCGTAGGCACGACACGGCAATTAATAATTATATGTAAATTTGGATTCGAATAAAAATTTTTTACATGGCAAGTATGTCAGGAGTCTGAATATATCAGAGGTAATTACTTTTTTGTGGGGGATATGATGTGAGTATTCACCTAAGTGAAGTATGTGCGGTTGGGCTGACGATACGATCGGGATCGGGAGTGTGTGTCATATTGATTGAAAAAAAAAATTCGCATGCTGTTGTCAATCATGCCGTTTTGCAGATCATATAATTAATATGAATGTGGAATTTTTGAAATAGTTGGACTACGGGTGAAAACCAATCAACCATAGTAATTGTTTCAAGCTGGGAAATACACGCGGAATTTTTAAAGATTTTCGCTCAAAGGAGTTGTGATTAAGTTATAATTTTCAAATTCCGTTTCTGACACAAATATATTGTGTGAAATAATTAATCTGCTGCGAATGAAAACAAATCAACTGTAGAGCTCACATTATTATTTGATATTTTATTTTTAATTTAATTTTAATTTTATATATATTAATTTTTATATTAAATCACAACACCTTTAAGTGAAATAATTAAATATTTCACTTAAAGGTGTTGTGATTTAATTTTATATTGCAGATTCCGTATCTGATACAAATGTAGTGTCTCACATAGGAATTTTCATATAAGAAAGTGGTGTACCACAAGATTTAGTAATTTCATTGATTCATTTTTGTATTTTTACTTTCTTATTCGCAATCCAATTTATTCACCTGTGGATGACAGCTATGTTGATTTTGCGAGTTGCCTTAAAGCTCCCCGAAGGGTCCCATTTTTTAAATGTTAATATCAGCGAATGTATGCGAACTTAAATCAAGATAATCAACAAAAATTAAATCAAGCTCAGCTCGTCAACATCTCAGTGACGTTGGCGATCCACCGATGTGGTCAAATAGAAATGCTACAAAGTTCTTTATTGTTTATTTTTGATTTGAATTTTATTGGCAATTCAGCCTTTCCATTGCTTCGATTCATAATCTTGTTTAAATGAATGTTTTCAGTTTTTGTTTCTTTTTTATTTATTTCGTCAACTTTGATAAGACTACGTTTGACCAGGTTACTTGGTTTATCACCAACAAGTCTGGCTGCACAAAGTTTTGTCCATTTTTTGTAATCCCATGCTCGTCTTTGAAAAAGATACTAAGGCCAATTTTGGCACATGGAATGTTAAGTGAATCGTTTATTTCAGAAACAACATAAGTTAATGAGCACCTACTTTTCAGGAGCAACAAAAAACAGTTTTATATGAAAAAATTCCACAACATTACAAGTTTTGAGTATACTTACTTACTTACTTAAGTGGCGCTACAGTCCGGAATGAACCTGGGCCTCAACCAACATGCCTCTCCAATTAGCCCGGTCCTTAGCTAACTGCCTCCAGTTGCGCACTCCAAGTTGGTTGAGGTCGGTTTCTACTTGTGCGCGCCACTTAAGGCGAGGTCTTCCTCTACTGCGTCCGACGTCTGGCTGGGAATCGAAGACTCTGCGAGTTTTGAGTATGCCAAGTTATAATTTGGCTTAAGATGCATTCGAAACCCGCTGAAATGTGAAGCTTTTTTTTAAGTCTTAACCGGTTTTTAAGTGTTTAAAGTAGCTTGAAAAAATGTTTAGAAAAATATAAAGAAAATGCTATTGATCTGTATCGATTGGATTAGAATCCTTTTCACAAGTTGGTGATTTTAGTTTTTTTTTGTCATTCCTCTTCTTAATATTGATTCTCACCTTTTCAGAGGGATAAGAAGGGGTTTGCGACAGAGCTATCAGTTCATCTCTTTGGAGGTTTCGCAGGTTAGATGTTTGACTTGTAAAACCATTAATAAAATCAACAGTTTTATCAAAACAATGCTAGTGAGAAAAATGAGAAAACGTATAGGAAAATACTGTTGGATATTCTTAAACTTTTTTAAAGATAGATACTAAAGATGCCAAAAACCTTATCACTGTGAGATTTTTATTTTGACCAACGCAGGCACCTGAAAAAATACGGAACTCCTAGACGCCCTTCATGTTGGTTTCAAAAAATTGATTAAAAAAAGATCACACTTAATTTTTGCCCTTACCAGCGACCCGTTCTTGGTAAACAAACAAAAGTTGCTGTATTGCCCCGAAGATCGTGTATACAAAAAAGGATAACAGTAAGTTGCCTTTAGTAGAACGTTTCCTGTCCAGGTATACATGGGATTTGAAGAATTCAAAACTTATCCCGCCAATATTTTTTGTTTCATCCAACTGTTATTTTTCCTGAATTGACTTTATTGTCGAATAGAACCTATTAGCCGTCTTAGATGTAGTATTTTTTCAGCAACTGCCGTCCTCTTTGCCATATCGTTTAAAGTGTTTTATCTTTACTTCTAAGTCCTTACACGTACAACATGTGTACACCTAAGGACGACCTCTCTTTTGGACAGCGAGAACTGTTCTTTAAAAAAAATCACTTATTTCTATAAACGGCAAATCAGATTCGATGCGTATATGTATCTGCCATGAAATTTCTAAAACGATATAACGGATTTGACTTTCTTCGGAGTTTTTTCTATACCAAATATTAAGTTTCTTTTAAAAAAACCTTTTAAATAAACAAAAGAAGTATTAAATTTGATTTTTTCCCGATTTTTCAATCGTCTATCTCAAATTGTTCTTAACTCTTACCAAACAGAACTAAATTTAATTTACATATCTATGTAGAACTTTCATTCAAATTCATTGGTATATATATATATATTATTTCTGTTTGTTATTTAGGAGAAAACCGATAAAGTAAAACATACGAATACATACGAATACGATCAGTGGAGACCATTTTCACTATCAGTGCCAAAAAATGAATTTCCTATTTTATTTTCTATAAACAACAAAAACACTAAAGGAGCTGTGACGCGAAGCCAAAATAACGAAATGTTTTTTGAAAGATAATAGACTCCTGAAAAAAGAAAAATAAATGATTTTAACACCCCGAAATAAACTAACAACTTCAATGGGGAGTCATATTTGCAAACGTCAAAATGAATTTGCGAATATGCCTCTCCAATATTCCTTATGTTCCACTTACCTGTTTAATCATTCCAATAGTCCTACAAAGAAAGTTTGTAAACAAACATGGTTAGGTAAGAATATTTTATTAAACAATGGCCATTTTGTTGCGTGCTAGTTGTCGAGTCCTTGCCGGCACGCTGGTTCCTGCTTTCTGCTCGTCGCAGGGCGTAGGCCCTTGACTCGAACACGTCACAAATTCATG
Source organism: Rhingia campestris (assembly GCA_932526625.1). Classification (NCBI taxonomy): domain Eukaryota; kingdom Metazoa; phylum Arthropoda; class Insecta; order Diptera; family Syrphidae; genus Rhingia; species Rhingia campestris. The sequence goes on from OW052185.1 coordinate 52,019,617, forward strand.
CCAGACTTATGGCTATCGATGACTAAGCCTGCGAGAAAATTCACCTTGCCCACCCTACCTTGATCTTCTTACTCGCCTTGAAGATCCCTTTCCGTGGCATTCTCTCTTCCTTTAATCCTCCATTTTAATTCACTTTTTTAAACCCTTCTTCTCATCCTCATTAACCCAGTTAAACAGCAAATGCGAAGAGAGTCGTGAAGATGGGCGTCTGATAATCTCGAGCAATATTTGTTCTTTAAAAAATGCATTTTTGAGAAAGACGATTTGCATATATTTATTGAGCCAAACATAGTTGCCAAGTTTTGCAATTTTGATATTTTTCTGAAACATGTTTACCTATAAATTCTTAATTTGATTCAGTTTTATACATTTGCAGGGAAATATCTTCTTAAAGGATTAATTCCATTTACTGTGAAATCTTTGAAAAATCGAATTACTTCGAAGCTACGTCAATCCATTCTGTTACTGCAGCGACTTCAAAAGGTAATTTAAGGAATTGAGATAACTTCCCGATTTATGCAAAGTCTTGGAATCTTACAACAAATTCGTTCTTTGGATCGGATAGAAACTTTGAAAACACTGCAAATTTTTTTTCTTCATAGTTCCTCTTAAAGAATTGTTGGGAAAATAATAAATTCTTTGGTAGCAATATTATTTTCAAAATCATCCAGCTTACGACGAAAAGCAGACATGTTTTGTATAACATCAAATATTAATTCGCCGCTTCCTTGAAACTCGACTTTATTTCAGAACATCTTTTAGAAATGCCACAGCTGGCTAATTGCGATCTTTTGTTATGAACTCCAAGTGCTTCTTTGCTTCCGGCTCATCCAAGCTCCAAGAAGGAGATAACTTGTTCTTTGATAAGCCAGAAGCGTTCAATAACCAGACCTTTACGTAGCCAACGAATATCGTTGTGTTTCAGTAAATCCATACTTCGATTCACATTCAGAATCGATATAACGGTTTTTTGGATTAAGGTCATATAAGGAAGATTGTCAGTTTCTCGAAAATTATTTGGTCAAAACGAATGAAAATGAATATCTGTGTTACTATTATTGTTTGTAATAATTCCACATAGCTAATTAGATTTGACCCAAATAGTTCTAAACGTACTTTTCACTTTTGGCTAATAGCAGAAAATCATTATAATTCACATGGACACCGATTCCTTCAAATTCCGGAATTCATGCTCTGATAATTGTATATTTTTATTATATTATATAGTAAAGTATATTTATGTACAGATTTTTTAGTACCTATAAATGCTTTCATGTATCAAATGAAAGATCGGATTGACACACATTTATTTACATATCATTTTGTATTATATATCAACTGTATTGTTTTCGTTTCGTTCTTGTACAATTTAAGATTTTTCTTAAATGTCCACGAGAAACCATTATCTCGTGGACATTTCTTCACATTCTTCCATTTTGTTCACTTAACACGAAACTGAAATTACTTAGGCAATTACAACGAACGATGTATTTTTAATACATATTCCTAAAAAAAGTTCTGTCAGAAAAATAATGGACCTGTATGGATACAAAGAAAAACAGTTTTGTGGAGAAACAACATAAGTCAATGACTTCTGTCCTTTCTCTTCAATTGTAAAATTTTCCCTTCATATAAAAAAATTGGTCAGTATTTTAAATTTTTAGTTTATCTGTAGCTGTATTAATTTTTTTTAAATTTTAATAAACAGGCTCAATTATTTCTTATAGTTTACTTCCTAGTGTATGTTAATTTTCAAAAATCTTCATTAAACGCTGACTAGTTCACTTGGTCTGCATATAATTAATCATCCATTTCATCATCTGATTAAACAAATTAAAAACGGTTAATCGCATATTTTTATATCTTTTAGTTATTTCGTATAATATTATTCTCAAAACAAATTTAAACACAATCAAATAAACTATCAAAACATGTATATATATTCACTAAAAATAATTTACCATCACTTAAGGAAACAATTTATTTCGAAAAATATTTTATTTTTGCATTTTCAATAAAAAAAAAACAAAAATCTATTTCAGAAAATATTCAGGTAATCAAACAAACTGTGATATGCAACTAATATAGAAAAAGAAAATAAATGAAAACAAATACATACATACAAACAATAATATGCAATGTACATGTTCACCTCAAATTCATGAAACAAAAAGAAAATAACAAACAAAATATTTTCGATTCATAAGAGAGCTAAATAAAAGAACAAACTTATTTAAATCAGAGAGACCAAAACCTTTATCTCAACAAAAAGGATAAATAAACATACTAAAGTTCATTTCGAAAACAAACCAAAAAAAATATCTCACCGGAAAAAACACACATTCGAAAACTATTTCACATTTCCATCTATCTTTTTCGTCAATCAAATTATTATTTGGTTTCTCGTTTTTTGTGATAGTTATAAGTAAAACGAAAATAAAATTGTAAATTGAATAAATTGAACATACTAAAATGGTTTTCGGTATTCCAACGAATAAAATGATAAATGAACAAAAAATGCTCTTTTATACCCCCGAAAGGGTATTAACAAAAAAAAATATACATACATAAAACTAAATTTCCATTTAAAAAATACATTTAATGGAATTTTAAATTTATAATAAATATAGCTATACAATACATACAAGAAAAAAATAATTGCAATATTTGCAGCAATCAATGAAAGATAATTTTTTTTTTAAATTCTAAAATTAAATGGCTATTTTGTAAATTTTCCGTTTTGTAAAATACAACCAATCAACAAGAAAATGTAAATGTAACTTTAAGAGACAATTAAAAGCAACCACCCACAAAAAATAATAAAACATTCAAATCGCTTTAAATGTGTAGATGATAAAGAAACATAAAATTAATATAAACACAAACTTTACTTAATATTTAAGTAGATATTTTTTTCTAAACAACAAATCTAAATGTCTATTTATTACACAGAAAAAATTAAAAAAGGAATATAAATAATTATTATACATATAACATTTAACGACAAAGGATATATTATAGAAATAATATTTATGAACATTTGAACATTTCATATACAAACAGGAGAGTAGCTGTGTTTCGGGGAAAATGTTGTAGGAACTAAATAAATATCCATTTGGGAGATGGTATAAGACTTGGTGTATCTACGAGTGGTTTGTTGTCATAAAATTGATTATAGTTGTACAGAATGGCAAAACTACTAAATATTAGTTCCAATGACCTAATTGATAGCTTATAACTTAAATTAACAGACAAAAAGCGGGCACTCTAAGCATATATTACGGCTCTCACTGTTAGTTCATTAAAGTTTTTTTAAGTTTTCGAAATCGCGAACCTAACAAACATATTATATATGACACATGACATTTTTAAAATACAAGCTGATCATTAAAGGACATATTTATATAAAATAAAATTATATTAATAATAAATAAATATTTGACAATTGCTGAGGAACTAGCCGCAAAATCTGATTTCGTCTAGATTGCATTGCACATGCGTACATATTCGGAACCAGTTCAGGTAGATCGCAGACTTTTGTTCTGAAAATAGATTTTTATGCAAAAACTATACCTAAGCAAAAAAAAAGTATGCAATAAACATTTTTTTTAGAATAGAAGTAGATATTCTGGTCGACTGGGCAGTAGGTAATTCATTTAAAAAGCCTATAAAATGTGTCAGAAAATGGTTAACACCAATTATGACTTCCATTTAAAATAATGTTAGCACCAGAACGAAAGATAATATTCGGATATCGGCTTAATTTCCTTTAGAAAAAAAAACTTTGAAAAACACTAGGCCTGATGTATCTACCAGTAGATTCTGGTCTCACAAGTTAATTAAAGATAAGCTTTCTTACTCTGTAATCTGTCTGTGTAATTTCAATCAAATGACATCAATTTGAATGCGTGGCAGATGATATTCGCTATTTAATTCAGAACCTTAAGTCATTTAATTGTATATTATATTTATAATATTATATATTTATGTTTACTATGTAGAATTGGTTCCAAAATAATTGCCATTAAAAATATTACAAATTTTGGATATCTAATCCTATTGCAACGAAAGAAATCTCCACTACCACTACCACTACCACAAGTGAATAATGATTTCCTACTTAACGGACCTTTGTCTTTGTTTTTAAGTGAATCTTTTTTTTTAATGGTGTAAATTCAATTTTATGAAACGAAAATGTGTAACAACAAATAAATAAAAACAAATATTTATAATACACCAAATAATATTTGCATCGCCAAAAAAATCGATTTTCCGGTTGAAATATTTATATTTGAAAATAATTTTGAAAGTATTCCGTGACTTGTGGGTCCCATTCCGAGCTAATGCATGGACCGATTTTTATGATCGATCACTTTCAGAGGGGTAGTTGACGTAAAAAAAAATAAAATGTTATAACCAAACCACATACTATAAAATACGTGCCATTTTTTTATGTGAGTTATCCAAAATAATAAGACTCTCCGTTTCCATTGCACAAAACAAAAAAATTGATTTAATGAAACGAAAAAGTGTAACGAAAAAGAGAGAACTATAAATGTATTTTTACGGTTTAGGCTATAAGATAATGTGGTAAAACGCGTTTCTATATATCCACAGCGTGTAAAATCGATATTTTTAATCTGCTGTGATCAGAAAACTTTCAACGTCTTCTCAATGACCCTACTGTAAGTTGAACACGATTCATCAACTGAAGAAGTAGTGACGTGTCATGCAATGAATGATTATTTTGTTGGTAAAATTGTTGAATGTGTAAGTGGTGAATTTGTTTTTATTCATGTACAGATCTAATTGATAAATGTGACAGAAAAGTACGAAAATACAATTTTCCTTATGATCTTGAGCTTAGAACTATCATATGGTAGGCATTATTGGCATTTAAGCGAAACGGATCGTTTCTTTCCTATTTTACGGCATTAGAGTCCAGTTGAACCGAATTCTTTACATTGAACATTGTCGATGGTTGTTTAGTCAGTTCACTACGATATTCAGACAATTTTAAGATCTCGCAATAATTTCAGATCGTTCGTTTAAAATTGAGGGAATATTAGTCACGTTCCTTTTCTCCTTGCCATTAGTCGTTGAACACAAGAAATATAAATAATGCGTTTCAACGAATATTTTTCATCCACTACCAGATCATGACAAGTAAAAAAAAGCGCATATTAAAGATCATAATCTGCAGTTCTCAAGATTACTCAACTTTTCATATCATATCAAAAAAAAAAAACTGACAAAATATGAAAAAAAAAACATCAAAAAATTCTGCAGTTATTGCAATTGTGAAATGTTTCTTTTGTATTTTTACTAATGCTTCATACACAATACACATACTGCCTATCTTTCTGAATTTGCATCTTTCGCCATCGTTATAAATAGATGTAGAAAAAGTAAACTAACTCCAATCATCAAGTATCTGCAACATTTTCCTCTTAAGCAACAACATTAAAAGCATAAAGGTAAATTAAAATAAAAAACAATATTAAAAAAAGCATTTTTAAATGCAACGCTCTCTTCTATCTTTACATGCATTAAGCGTTAAAGTTAAATTTATTAACAAATATAATAAAAACAAAAAAATAGTTATTTGTTTAAACAATTTGTATGCTTTTGGAATTTTTATCTGAAAAGAACTCAGAAGTGTGATCTTTTTGCAAAAAAGAAATTTAAAATTAAGAAAAATGAAAAAAATGGTTTTCTAATAAATAAGAAATACAAAATAAAAGGAAGAAGTTTTGTCAAGGTTTTTTATTAGAGTTATAGACAAAATACACGTGTGTATTATTATAATATAATATATTTATATGAAAATATTTTTCGAGAATGGATTAGACACCAACAAAATGGATAATGTTTGGAATATTTTTCATTTTTTGTAAACGGAAAGAGTTTTTTAAATAAATGTTGATGGATTTTCATGGAATATTAATAAAACAAAACAAACCAAAAATATTTTTATCAAATAATGTATAAAATTGAATTTGTTTGAGTGTTTTAGATATAAAAGATTTTTATTGAAGAGAATGTGCATTGAACTGAATTGTAGCAATCTTTTGTAATAAGAGATTTTTTTGTTTTATTTTTGTTAAGAAACAAAAATATGTATCACTCCACCGATGGAAATGGAGTTTTGATGAAATGTTAAGAGATATTATTGAGTAATGGAAATAAGATAAACTTTTTTCATAACTTCTTGTAAAATTTGTTTAAAAATAATTAAAATGCTTGTAAATACCAATACTAAGACGATATTAAAGATAATTTTTTTATTAAACATTTACATTGTATGTGTTTACATTAGGAAGAGTGTAGGAATTGGGAAGATTTTTTCTTAAAAGGTATGTATGGGTATAGAGTTCAGATATGAGGTAAGCTAATTACGGGACGGTAGTTGGTATTAGAACTCATAGATATATATTTTGAAGATCAACAACCTTTCAAAAATGTACAACACAACAGGTCATATATGAATCTCAAGGATATCTTAGTCAGGCCCGGAACGTCTACTGACAACGAAGTACTAGTATGCACCTGGAACGTACGCATGCACATTGCTCACCCCGGGTGCTTCTTAAATACTTGAATCTGTACTCGCGCGTTACAGGGCACACATTACCGCAATTCAGGAAATACTTTGGACAGGATCAGGAACACAAACGAAAAACATCCGACATTTGTTACAACTATCACAAAAGGCTGCACATAGTAGAATGCGGATTCGTTATGGGAAGCCGACGGGCGTAAGACAAGAATAATCGACTTTAAGTCGGTTAATGATCCCCTGGCTGTGCGTAAGTGTTTTGTTTTTCAACATCCGCCTTACATGTACACACTCCTCTACAGATGAGACTGAAGTAAGGATTTTACGGCCTCCTGGATGGAGTCTACGGAACCTGTCTGGAATACGATATGAAAATCATACTAAGAAACTTCAATGCAAAAATCTGTAAGGAAACTATCTTCGGCGGGTTAGTTGGAAAGCACAGCTTTCACGAAATGACAACAGATAATGGCTTCAGTAAAACTGTTATCAGCAGCACTAGGTTCCCATTGCTTCGAATCCACAAAACACCCTGGCTATCTACAGATGGTCAAACGGCTAACAAAATCAACCATGTCCACATAGATCAGAAGCACGCATCGAACATCCTGGATGTAGACACATTCAGAGGGGAAAACGTCCACTCTGCCCATTTTCTCGTCGCAGTCAAATTCGGGGCCCGATTGATCAACGAGAAGAAGCTAAGAATGGTGCAAAAAAAAACGCTTCATATTGGACGCCTTAGTGAACTTGAGCTTACCCCAGAGTATACAAAAAAAACTGAGTGACAGACTCCCCGCTTTGCTCTCATCCACCACCAATGTCAACAACCAGTGGTTCAGTATCACAATATCATCAAAGAAGTAGCCGAAACTATAATAGGCTACCAGACAGCCCCGAGAAGATGTTCGATATGATGATATTAGCAAGTACCAAAAAAAAGAAAATTACAGAAGAGGCATACATCAAGGCTCTTCAACGCGCCGTACGGAAAGAGTATCGAGCCAGGAGAAGGGACGAGAAGAAATTCTAAAGAACTAGCCCTATTCCAGACAACGAAGATATAAGGTCCCTCCCAGTATTGAAGAAGTTAAAGCAGCCATCAATATACTGAAGAAAACAAGCAGCCGGTTCTGATGGTATACAAGCAAAACTCTTCAAATATTGAGGTGTTGCTTTGGAATTGTACAAACCATTAACAAAGTCTGGTTGGATGAGAACATGTTCGATGACTGTAATATCAGCTCCATATGTCCAATCTACAAAATAGGCGATCCCGTGTCTACCGAGCTTATCCCTGCTAAATGTCGCATATAAGATCCTATCCAACGCACTGTGTGAACGTCTTAAGTCTTTCTGTAGCACACTTATTGGCACGTACCACTGTGGGTTCCAGCTCGAACGATCGTCCATAGACCCGATTCGCACACTAAGGCAAATCCTGGAAAATACCAACGAATTTCAAGTCGAAACACACAAGCTTTTCATCGACTTCAAGAACGTCTATAGATGCATAGAGCTTTATAAAGCGATGGCGGAATTCGGGATACCATCAGAACTGCTACAGCTGGTTGGCCTAACATTAGATGATACACTATGTAGCCTCTAGTTTGAAATCAGCTCATCTTTTCAAACATGTACCGAATTTCGACAAGCATATGCGCTATCCTTCGAATTCTTGAATCTCGTGCTGAAACAGATAATGCGCAGGGCAGGAGCTTATATGGAAGGCATATCAACAAATCCGTTCAGACGACATCGACACCATTGGTCGCTCCCACCATGCCGTTGTAGAAGTATTTACGACCATTGAGAAAGAGGAGAAACGCTTTTATCTTTTAGTTAACGGGGGCAAGACAAAGTAATAGCAACCACTAAAGTACTGTCGACGTACAACCCTGGACAAAATGTTAAAGAGTTCATCTGCCTCGGAGTAAACATCAAACCCACGAATGCCACATTAGTAGAGATACGACGAAGACTGACACTAGGAAACCGATGCTATCTCGGTTAAGCGAAACAAATTGCGTCAATACTATTTACTATAAAGTCCAAATGTTTACTCTACTGGACCCTAATCCTACCAGTCTTTACGGCAACGGGTGTAGGATAATAAGCAGGAAAGCGGAGTCAATATTAGGCACATTCAAACAAAAAATCCCTTGCCGAATTTTTAGTCTTAAATGCGAGAAGGGCAAATGGAGGAGAAGTTACAACCGGGAACTTTATGAGCTGTAACTATATCTGGATATAGTACAAAAGTTAAAAAACTCGTAGGCTACATTTGCTCGGCCACATCGGGAGAATGATCGATAATGCTCCAGGAATCTTCCAACCCCAGCCTTCAGGTTCGAGCCGTCATGGAAAACCGAACCTTCTGTAAGGAATAATCAATCGCGGATGACAGTGCGCTTGGACTTAATAACTGGCAGCAATGTGCCCGCAATCAAAGAGGATGGAAGGCTGCCTTGTCTCAGGCATAGACCCTTAACGGGTCGGGAGCTTGTTTATTAAGCAAGTAATGTGACATTACACAGGATCCTGCCAAGGTGCTTAAAGATTAAAAATAATAACAATTAAGGTATATCGAAATTATTTCTCTATGTTACAAACTTAATGTCAAAACTAATATACCCCTATGGGATAGGGTATAAAGAACACACATTTGGGGTAACTATACATTATCAATAGGCACCTGTAGTCGGTTATTACTTTTACCAGTACCCCCTGTTGTATATTTTTTGAAAGGCAAGATTGTATGGGTAAACAAATCATAAAACCTCTTATTTGATGTCGCTTAAATCCCTTCTTTGTGGCTTTCTTTATGCCGCCCCTCGCCTTTGTGATACAATCACGATCTCGTTATTCATTCCTCCCATTAGTATGATCTGCTAGATCTTCATCCAGCTGGCGCAGAGAAAAGTATTCGGTTCTTTGTTAGACGATTTATGCAGCTAATTACCCGTCACTGGTGCAACTCTATAAATCCACTTACAAAGTACCCGTTGGGCGAACTCGATAAACTACGAACAAATTCCTTGGGCACATTATAAAGGAGTAAAACACGATAAGTGTAACAATTATCGCCATCATTACAAATATCCAGCATTGCCGGGACTGTCATCTGTTGCAGGAGGACAAAAACGCAAAAATGCTGACACATCACCGATTTATTGACCAGAGAGAACGCACACACTTTTCTGGACAACTGGTCGCCACAAGTACTATGCGCTAGCGAAAAGATACATCTGTCCTGACGCCAAGCTCGCAAATCAAAGAAACATTCATCGTCATCATGGTCGGCGTCGTCAGCCATGAAAAATGTTTTTTTTTCCAGCGTGGATCATTCAATTAATTTATAAATATTTTCCCTTTCTTTTTCGATAAATAAAAAAAAACGAAATACCGCTTCAAGTCGAAAATTATTGCATTTACATCCGCAAACATTCAAGCCTCGTAGCCCGCACCTCGCCAGAGAAAGAAACGACACCCAAGATCATCATCATGAATCGTTGGTCGTAGGGCGGAAATAAATGACTCTCTTGTGTCGCGTCAATTAAATCCTTTAGCACATTTGAATTTTTTATTGCCCCGAAGTTGAGCTGAGCTGAGCTGAGTTGAGCGTTCCATTCAGTCCGTTAGGATGACGGCGATGGGTGAGTGAAAGTGTTTTATTGTAGTGCCGACGCTATAATTCAATGACAGATTTATTATTATTCACTTGGGGAGATGATAGTTGACTGCACTATCAAGGACGATAGGCTGTTGTCCTGTGCAGGGTTATTGTTTAACTGTGTGATGGCGTTTTGTGTGGGCGGATTTTCTCCTCTCTTTTTTTTTTCTCAGCGTGACGTGGAATGGTTTTGTTTTCGCTGAAAGGCAAGATGGGACTCTTTTTTTTTTTTTTAAAGAAAAGATACTCGTATTTATAAACTTTTTTTTCGGTATATATTTATGGTATATAGTATTAAGTTAAGGTTGTCAGATTTTCTGAACCTATTTATGCTTGTTGCACTACAATCTACCTGACTCTCCAGATAGCCTAGTGTTTCAATTGCATAGTGCTAGTTTCTAAGTATGCACGACAACTGCGTTCTTGCGACTATCGGAGGACGAACAGGCTGCGCTTCGCTAGAGTTGTAAATCGAAAATTTAGCTTGAGCGAAATTAATTAACCGACAAACAGGAACCTAACAAATGACGAAATTGACCAAAAGCACACTACTCTCGAAGCTTACACGACTGCACGGACAGTTTACTGACAGACAAGACCCGGACATTCGGACATTGAAGTCACTGATCAGAGAATTACAGAAAATCGTTAAGTATCTACTGGCGCAGGCTATAATAATAATGCCTCACCAATTAGCCCGGTCCTTAAGTAACTACCTCCAGTTGCGCACTCCAATACTGCGAGGCGGAGTATTGATGTCCATTCATTCTACATATCCTAGCCATCTTAAACGTCCAATGCAGAGTTTTTTTTTTTGACTAGGGCCATTTAGCTGTACAGATCGTATAGTTATTGGTTGAATTTTCGTCAACGCAAACGAGAATCAAGATTTTTCGAAGAATTTTCCTCACGAATCGACGAAGGATTTCTTCATTCATTTTTGATACGGTCCATGCTTCAGCGCCGTAGAGCAGGACTGGGATGATCAGGGTCTTATCTAGGATCTCCTTAGTAGTTCGAGTGAGGGCTTTACTACTACATTGCCTTCTTAGCCCGAAGAAACAGAGGTTGGCCTTTGGCAAGAGTAATTCTTTGTTTAATTTCTGACGAGATGTTGTTGTCAGAGAGCGGTGCCGAGGTAGACAAAGTCCCGTTTTACCTCATAGTTATATCTGTCAATGGTGACGTTTTGTCCAATTTGTTGTGTGTCCTTTCGTATTGACAGCATATACTTGGTCTTACCCTCATTTACTGCTAAACTCATTTTTGCCGCTTCCTTCTCTATACTAGCAAACGTGTATACCAGCAAAACTTGACATGACTCTCTATATGTCGTCTTTATAAATACTGTCGTATGCGGCTTTAAAATCTATGAAAATATGAATAATCTATGGATCTGCCAAAGTGTGAAGATTTGATCAGTTATAGACTTTCTTGGCCTAAAACCTACCACACTGATCAGGTGGTTGGTAAACGGTTTCAGGCGTTCACATATTACGGCAGATAGGATTTTGTAGGCGATGTTGAGGAGACTTATTCCTCTATAGTTGGTGCAGTTCAGAGGGTCTCTTTTTTGTCGACAAACAATGCTATGGTTCCAATCTTCACGCATGCTTTTATCTGACCAAATTTTGCTTAAGAGTTGGTGAATGTTTCTTACCAAATCATCACCTCCGAAGGCCGTCATTTTTGGCAGCCTTTTTAAGCTTATGATTAGATATTGCTATCCTCACTTCACTTAGGTCGGATAGTTGGTAGTTTTTACTGTCGTCACCAATTCTAAATGGTTCGTTCTGCCTGAGAGCGGGAGATTGTTCGTCATCGCTTTTTAGTCTGAGGAAGTGGTCGGCTATGTATCAACTACGATATTTCCTTGTCCATCTCGACAGGATTCTGCTCGAGTCTTGTATCATTGGCTTTGATGTTTTACACTTTGGTAAAACTTGCGAACATCGTTCCTGGAGCGGCACCTCTCTATATCCTCGATCGCGCGCTTTTCTTGCTCTCTTTTCTTCTAGCTGAAAAGCCGGTGTTCTTCTATGCCTACAGAACTCAGAGGCAGCTCTCGTCTTCACCTGCAGCTTAGCCTTGTAGGCCTCGTTCTTGGCTGCGAGCATCTGTCGGCATTCCTCATCAAACCAAGGGTTTCTTGCTGGTGATCGCGAGATTTCTAGCTGCGGCTGATCTAATGGCTTGTTGGCATCGTTGTCATTGTTCTTCGACATTCGATGCTGGTGGTATGTTGTTAAGGGATACACGTTGTCCCTAAAGATTGCAGTCTTTCGACATTAAATTTTTTCACAGTATTTCTGGTTTGTTATGGCTTGGTGGATATCCGCACTCTTACCTTTGCTGCAATAAGGTAGTGGTCCCGAATCGATGTTAGCCCCTCGGAATGTTCGGACATCCAAAATACTGGATGCGTGCCTCTTATCTATCGCAATGTGATCAATTTGGTTGACCGTTCATTGATCTAGAGAACGCCATGTCCCTTTATGGATAACGAGGTGAGAAAACCATGGACCAGGCGCGTTGTAGTGAAGGATGTGTGTTCTCACAAAGTTGTTCGGAGCGTTTGGAAGAGGACCCCAATTTTGGAATGTCATCTTAAGCGAACCACCTTTCTGAATAAATGGAAATATTTGGCCAGTTGGTTGGTGCGGATTTTCGGTCGGAGATGTCATTGGTCCGTAGTTACTTCTTCGAAAACGACGCTGGGGAGGCCATCATTGTCAGCAGCGAGCGTTACAAAGCAATGATAACCAATTTATTTTGGCCCGAATTGAACTATATGGATATAGTTCTAGTAGGACGGCGCTACGTGCCACACTGCGAATGCCACAGTGAATATGCTGGATGCCAGATTGTGAATTTTTCTTTTTAAGGTTTTTTTAAGTCACAGTTCTATGCCTATAAGCAACATTCTGTCCTCAATATCAACATAACCCAGGCCATTGCTCTTATTCAGCCGCATCTACGAGGCAGAGTATCCGCCCTTATTGGAAAAGCCTTTACATACGCACACATTTGAACTAGGAACTCCAGGCTTAGTAGTCCAACGCACTAACCACTTGGTTATGAATTTATGAAATGGTTCTGATAAAAATGCTACGCCCTGGGTTTTAACGATTCTGGTACACCTACATTTGAAGAAACCTCAGTGGATAATCTGCAATTTTTGTGCCACTACCCAGGGCCCTAGTACTTTAAAAACTCACACATCTATCCCAAATCCCCTTCTCTAATTTTTTTCAAGGATTGCAACCGACCTTCAACAGATGGCTAGAAATTGGGACTAAATGGGGTATTCCATTGACTACGATACAAAAACACGAAGAACGCCTGTTTCATCAACCCAGCACCATGAGGTTGCAGGGTGACTTTAGAGGTCCCCCACTTTATTTTTAGAACACCCGCTGATGTCACCTTCGGTGTTCGCAACAACAAAATACCATATTTGCAATGCCCACAGATACATCTACGATTAAACACTTTTATTTGCGCATCTACGCTATCAGAACGCAAAATATCGTCTTCTAAAGTTCTCTGTATGTGTGAGCGGTTAATGTCGTAATTTCTAAATTTGAAGCCCCTTTATTTATCAATTTATTATATTTCATCACCCTTATCAGCAAACGCATAGCTACATCATGAACACACCCAGTCAAATGCAAAAAAATACAATTCAACTGAAAAAAAAAACTCCGAGTCGTAAATAAGGCATTCTCTGTTCCGTCTATCACCTGATTAAAGCCTTGAGCCAGAACAGATAAATAAACCCAACTACTGGATATATCATGTTTCGACACAATTTGCGCCTGAAAAACGTAATAAAAAGCCAACTCATCTGCTTCGGTTTCCTTAGCCTCAGCCTGAGTGCTGTGCAGGTGTTTATGACGAATCCAACACGACTTAGTCACGTCCGTGCTCTAATGTTTATATTTGTCAGGCAAAAAAAACAAATATTCAACCGCTCATGTACATGTCGACACACAGAACTGCATGCAAGCATACCTTTTGCAGGGAAGACATCTGATTTAGCTGACGTTCGTCTCATGTTCAAGGCCTGCCGTTCCGAAAATGATGGTTTCTGGGATTTCGACACGCATCGATGACAACGACTATATGACTCATGCTAGTTGAAACAAATAGAGGCCCAAGTTATCGCCTTTATTCCATCTGGACTCTGGAGTGATGAAACTATTATGAGGCAATAAAATTGAAAACTTCTCGAAACCGGCGCACTTGACTAAGGAGCTTAGGAACGTACATTGTACGTTGTACTATCGGATTTACGCATCCATCAAGTCTTGCATTATGATGTAAAGGCGCACATTGCATAATCTACACATACATCCATGCTTGTCATGTAATCACGCAAAGAGCTGTGAAACGTTCAGCTTTGATGTTGTTTCTTCAAAATTCATGTGTCAATCTTCGGCACTCTTGAGACTTGACCGATGTGAAACGTTGCAAGACATGTGTAGTGTGTTTGTGCATCTCGGAAAGCAAGGCGCTTGTGGGTGGGAGAGCGTTCCCTATGCATTGATACGATAAACACATAAATTAGTCAGCGTTATGTGGTGAGATGAAATTTGGAGCACTACAGCCTCCAGTTTGTTGAAAATGGAATTTAAGACGGGGCAAAACATGAAAGCGAAAATTTTCAGCCTTTTTGTGTATTCGAAGATGTAATCACTCAGTGGACCATCATTTTGTGGGGAAGTATCGTGGCCTCAAATTGGAACATGAGATATGTAAATTAAGAGGAATATTTTCAGAACGAATACATTTCACAGTAAAAGCTGAATGATAGATACTTTAGAAAGGAATATTTTTGCGATGCTTGGAAATCGATAAATTTGAGACTTGTAGAAGTGTCAAGAGAATACTTTTAAAAAATTAAAACATTAGGGGTATTCATGCAACGTCGGAAAGTCGTCGTAAACGTTGTAAACGTGATAAAATTACGACGTGATAAATGAACTGTCAAAATTTGTATGGGAAATCTTTTCCAACGATATCGGAATTTTCTCACAGGAATTGGGTGCGTAAACTGAAATGGTAAACGTTGTAAACTTTTCAAATGCTATTTTGACATTTAATCAGTCACTTTCACACATCAAACATATGCGTTAAACTGAAGAAAATTATCGAGAACGGAAAAAGAACAATAAGAACAAAATTCTATCAATAAATAAATTACTAAAATGAGATTTAATTCAGTGGGTTCCCGTATTATTTAGTGGTGCAGTTTTAGGGTCGTTCATGAAACGTCGTCGTAAAATTATAATCTTTCGCACGTAATAAAATTACGACGTTGCGTGAATACCCTTATTGATCCATACTTATAAAAATTCTGCTAGTATTTACCGTGTGGCAACAAAAAAAATATTTCTGAGTAAGCTATCACTTCCATATTTTTTTTTTTCATTCCAATAAAAATTGACAAATGTGACAGAAATTGAAATTGTGTACTCTAGTTTTTATCGACATTGAGATTATCTTCCCAAATGGGTTCAATCAGAGTCTTTGCAAACAATTCTGCGCAAAAATTTCAATTTATATCCTTATAAGGGAATTTCGCTTGGAATTTCGATTCTTCGAATGGTGGACAAGAGCAAAAACACTGTCAGATCAAGTTTAGTGTCAGACAAAGCCCATTTTGAATATTCCAATTCCGAAATTGTTCATGAAACATGATTACACCAAGCTCAAATCAACTTTTGAAAAAAAAGATAGCATTGTAATTGTCAGTGAAAAAAATGAAATGTCTGGAATTACCCGCCCATAGGAGTGTGCGAAGTTGTTATTTTTGCTAAAAAAGAGGACCTCCTGTCGTCGAATCCGAACGGCAAATTTGAGAAGCTTCACATGACAGAGTGACTATTGGATATTTGACAGACTTTCGCAAGAGGTGGAGCAATGAAAGAACTTAAACTTAAAAACGTAAATACGGAAATTCAGAGCTCGACTGTCCCACGAGAAGAAGCTGCGAACTGCCCAGAAGAAGAAATTCGACGTTGGACGCTTTAGCACACCTGGAGTAGCCAGAGCCTACAGTGAGCGTCTGAGTGTGAAACTCTCCTCTTTGCACTCACCTACCACAGACGCCAACAATCAGTGTTGCCAGTATCGCGACATCATCAACGAGGTAGCCGTGTGGCTTCCGGCCCGGCCAGATCGACTATAAACCAAATTTTCACACTGAGGAAAATCCTGGAAAAGACCAACGAATTTCAAGTCGAAACTCACCACCTATTCATCGACTTCAAAGCCGCGTATGATAGCATATCTTCAGGAGCTCTATTTGACGATAGCCGAATTCGAAATCCCGGCAAAACTGATTCAGCTGTGTCGCGTAACGCTGGAAAATATGCGATGCAACGTGCAGTTTGGAAGTAGCTCCTCCGAACTATTACAAACATGCACCGGGTTTCGGCAAGGAGACGCGCTATCATGTGACTTCTTCAATCTCGTACTGGAGCAGATAGTGCGCAGGGCAGGTGTTAACACGGAAGGCACTATTTTCAACAGGTCCGTCCAGCTGCTGGGCTATGCGGACGATATTGACATCATCGGTCTAGGTGTGTATTTTGTTTGATATTGTGTCACTTTGCGACCGTGCGTTGCTCACTGTACCTTGAAAGCGCTTAATGCAATGACTCTTTTGTTTCGTTGACCGACCACAAAAATATCTATTTCTGTGCGCCTTCGCAATTAATAATTTTTTTTCTTGCATCTCCATTGGGTCTGAAAGTGAGTGCACTGACCAAATATCCAGGCGTCAGACCAGACCAGCAGTAACAGCAGCAGATCCAGCATCAGCCACATAAAAATAAACGTGAGCTGTTAAATCACGAACAAAGTGGATTTATGATGTTCTTCACATAAATATAGCAACAGCATCACATCAGATGGCAGCGGGACGATTGGCCGAATGATATCACAGATGCAGCTGTAATATAGCTTCTCGCATGGTGAGGACGCAACGTAGAGCAATACCATCACCATGGCCACGCAACTCGAGTGCATGGGCAATTAATTGGTAAAATCCTCTTAACGCTGTGCCATGGTGATAATTGAGTGCTTCACTGCAACTCGCCTCATCGGAGTGGTCATCGTAGTCGTCGACGACGATTGGAAATCTCCTGTGCGCGCACTCAACCCAGATGCGGGAGGTGATTCCTGCTCCAGCATCACCATCATCATAAGGAACAGCAGCAGCACCTAGTTGCATGATCGCCACCACAACCACCACCATCAACAACAACAACATCAGCAGCAGATAGTTGCTTCGATTATTGCGGTCATTGTGATGGTCGATTAATCTTCCGCCAAGTTGGCTCTCATATCCTCCGCACGCAGGCGAGTAGAGCTGCCCCGGGGCCATGGTCTATTTGGACCTTTTAACTTAAATATGATAAGCGGGCAGAGCGGTGTGGTGGCGGCGCGTTGTTGGTATTGCCTGGCGTCATGTTGCTGAGCGCGGCAACTTAAATGATCATTTGTTACTTTTACAGTTTGTAAGTGGAGATGGTTATCGCGGTGCGTTGCAAATGGTACTAATAAATTCAATTTGAGTTAAATAATTTCTTTTGGTCATTCCAACCCAGCCTAGACCTTCCCCACACCCGGCTGGCCTTTCGCCAACTATGTTCATATGATCGCACCATCGCGGAGGTGGCGTGTAAATGGTATTGGTATATGGATAGGTTCTGCATTGGAGTGCGCAGATAAGATAAGCTTTAAGAGGAGTTTCATGAAAAGTATCTGAATTCAACGGATGTTTAATGGTGCTTAATTAATATCCACGCCGGGGTGGGGGTTATTACTAGTAACTACTTTGTAGGTCTGCTGATAAGTGAGGTTCATAATGTTGGATTGCAACGGTTAAGCTGGAAAGCCTTACAAAGTTGTGTGGGGGTATTGTCAATATGGGATAGGAGATGCAGCTAAGTGGATTGACGACCTTGAATTACCCGTAGAATTTTGATTTATCAAAATGTGAGCTTATTAAACGGTAGGAAGACTAAATTTATTTGCATCAGAAGTGATTCCCCCTTCTTGCCCATACACTGAATAGCCCGACTTATGTCGTTTGTCTTAAACCTATCTACCACTGGGTATTTTCGTAATTTCTCACCTGAATTTGGTCCATATGTCTTGGAGGGTCCTTCATAAATGTAGGATTTCTGAAAAACCCCATGCCACTCCAAAGATGAGAAACTCTGAGAAGTGTACTCTCCGCATAGCCATCGATGTTATCGAAGTATAAATCGTTGATCCTTTCTATTGGATAGGAAAAAATAAAAATGTCTCCTAAATGCAATTCATCAAGGGTGGTCACATGCTTATGCGCAGAGCGCCGTGGGTATTCAATATTTTAGCTTTCACTGCCTCATGGTGATCTGTTGGGCCGAGAGACTTCAGTTCTTTGTCTTGTCGTACTCTCGGTCTATCTGGATGTAGTAAGCCATAAATGTATGATCGCTGACGGACTGCAATAACAGAACATCCGTTCGAAAAGTACGACTTATAAATCGTTCCTTAAAATCACTTTGATACCAAAAACATATCGCAGAGCTAATGACTCAATGAATATAGTCAAAAACTAACAGCGACTTTCAGAATCCACCTGGAGAACTATAGTATCCTGGGTTTGAAGTTTTTGTAGCAACAGTAGTGCCTTAAAAATTAAGGCAAAATTAAGTTGGTGTCCAAGTTTGGATGCACTACGTGAACAACTTACGTAAGCCACTCCAAAATATTTGGACAACAACACATTTCAGAATTTTACGGGCTAGTCAGTCCAACTAATACTCCGGCTTGCAGAGTCTTCGATTCCCAGCCAGACGTCGGACGGAGAAGAGGAAGACCTCGCCTTAAGTGGAGCGCACAAGTAGAAACCGACCTCAACCAACTTGGAGTGCGCAACTGGAGGTAGTTAGCTAAGGACCGGGATAATTGGAGAGGCATGTTGGTTGAGGCCCAGGTTCATCCCTGACTTAAGTTAAGTAAGTAAGTAGTCAGGCCACTTGTTATTGACAACGATATCAACAAGCCATTAGATCAGCCGCAACACCAGCAAGAGACCTTCGGTTTGATGAAAAGTCCCGACAGATGCTCGCAGACAGAATAAGGACCGCAAGGCTAAGCTGCAGATGAAGACGAGAGCTGTAATTTAGCTTTTTTATGCAAAAAGAAGGAAAAACCCTACCTATTAAGAAAAAAGAAAAAAGAGCAAGAAAAGCGCGCGATCGAGTATTTTGAAAGGTGCCACACCAGGAACGATCTTGGCAAGTTTCATAAAATTGTAAAACTTCAAAGCCATGGACACAAGATTCGAACAGAATCCTGCCGATATAAACAAGGAAATATCAGTTGAAAAATATTCGATGCTGAGGATACGCAAGTATTCTGCAGACTGTTAAACGGCGATGACGAACAATACACCGCTGTCAGGTAAAACTAAACATTCAATATTGACAACGCACTGTCATGTGACTTCTTCAATCTCATTCTTGAGAGGATTGTACAAAACTCCCGAGCCAACACCAGAGGAACAATCTTCCATAAATCGTGGCAACCACTAGCATACGCCGACGGAATCAACGTGATGTCATAGCCACATTTACCAGTTTAGGGTAGGAAGCGGCAAAAATGGGTTTAGCTGTAAATGAGGACAAGACCCAGATATGATGACAACTCGAAAGGGCACACAAATTCGACGAATTGGACAGAACATCACCATTGTAGATATAGCTTTTAAGTAGTACGGGACTTCGTCTACCTCGGCTCCGCTGTTAACTATGCAAACAACATATCGTCAGAAATAAAACGAAGAATTACTTTTGCCAACCGCTGTTTCTTCGCTTCGTGGCAATTTAATAGTGAAAGTCTCACTGGAACTTCTAAGAAGATCATATAGAAGACCCTAATCATCCCCATCCTGCTCTACGGCGCAGAAATATGGACCACATGGAATAAATCCTTGGTCGAGAAACCTGCGCTGCCTTTTGCGTTGATGGGCTATGGAGACGAAGATTCAATCAAGAACTATATGAGGACGAGATGTACAGCCACATACTCTAGTCATAAAATAAACTCATCATTGGACGTTTAAGATGGCTAGGACCAATATTCCTGCTAACAGAGTCTAATTTTCCCAGCCAGACGTGCGTCGGACACAGTATAGATTGACCTTACCTTAAATGGAGCGCAATAATAGAAACCTACCTCAACCAACTTGAAAGTGCGCAACTGGATGCAGTAAGTTTAAGACCGGGCTAGTTGGAGAGGCATGTTTGTTGAGGCCCAGATTCATTCCGGGTTACAGATCCACTTAAGTATTTTCCCTACCATTCTGAAAGTTCGGTGGCCATTTTTGAAGCTCCTTAAGTTTATAAATATCATCGTCCGCTCAAACAATCTCCACCGTATTTAGTAGCCTACATTTCTTAAATTTGGCATGCTGCCACGCCCACAATTGAATGTTGTTGGTTTAAAAATAACGAAATCTGAACAGCATTTTTATGCAGTTACCATGTCTATATTTCATCAATAACGAGGGTAGTCACTCTCAATTTTTGGAACCAGTTTCTAAAAATGATTTTTTTTAAAGATACATTCTTACTTGAAAGTGCAGAAACCTGCAGTTGCTGTAAATTCCGAACCCTATTTAGCACATTAAAGAGTTATTTGTCATTTGAGTTTATAAATAAATCCCATGAACACAGTGACGAGCCATGAGTAACTGGGCGAGATGCGCATCAAAATGTCTTCCATTTTCGAAAAATAAAAAATTCAAGTAGAAAATTTGTTGCGAATTGCTGTTGCTCTCTCCCCGAAGGCACTCACAAAATACAATACTCAACGCATCTGCAGCACAGTGGCCTCTGTGTGTGAACCACTTCAGGAACAAAATAAAGTAAAATCTGAAAACATTCTGACAGCTTGTACCGTGGATGGCAATGGCCACTCGAAAGATACGCCACCAAAACGCTGGAGGAGGATGCGCGTTCTAGAAAATGTTTTTTTTTTTTTTTTTGCAATTGCTCGGCGAGGCGGTTTGCCGCAATGGCCAGCATCACGACCACTCCAAGAGCACTACGTGTGTATGAGTATTCAGTATCGTATCGTAGAAATGTTTCACTTGCGATGGCCAGATAAATCACGATCCCGTGGATATAAATTCTATTCAAGTATTTTTCCAAGTGAGTGTTACAATTTTATTTTTGGTAATTATGTTAACAGCGTTGGAATTAATTACCGTTGATGGTGGCGGCGCGAATCGGATGGAGATTCGGTCAATACGGAGCGGCGGCCGGGGGCTGGGTGCGTTGGGAATTTCACTTTCGAAATCCTTCTGGAATCTGGGTCAATTTGTGGAGTATCGGATGGTGACTTAATGTGGTGTTTGACAATAAGTAATGAGTAGACGGAAGCATAGTTGGTTGATGGATAAATGGGTGCTGCAATTGGATTTATTTTTGGGAAGAGACTTCGGACAGATGCACTTGGATAATGTGAACTATACTTGGTAGCCGATGTTCTTAATGGAATGAGTAAAATAAGATTGAAAAAAAGACCAAAGTAAACTAGAGTAGTTAGCTTATCCATTGCGGGGTGGTCAAGATGATGAGGTGAGTGCATATGTCTCAAAATCTGAAGTGGAAACTACTAAGGTGATTTGTGTTAAATGGCAGTCATGTATTACATGTGACTATGTGACACTTTTGCGATAGTAGCCACTATAGCCAGCACACGGTTTCCTCACATCGATATCCATAAGGGAACATGGCGGTCTACAGATCAACGAACAGTCCACCAAATTGATCACATTGCGATAGATAAAAGGCACACATCCAGTAATTTCGATTTCCGAACGTTCCGAGGGGCTAACATCGACTCGGACAACTACCTTTTTGCAGACAAGGTAAGAACGCGGATATTCACCATGCCACAATACTGTGAAAAAATTTAATGACCGCTAAGGCCTTCGCGCAACGCATATCCCTTAACTTCTCGATTCATTTTTCATACAATACCTCCAGCATCGAATACTTACTTACTTACTTAAGTGGCGCTACAGTCCGGAATGAACATGGGCCTCAACCAACATGCCTCTCCAATTAGATCGGTCCTTAGCTAACTGCCTCCAGTTGCGCACTCCAAGTTGGTTGAGGTCGGTTTCCACTTGTGCGCGCCACTTAAGGCGAGGTCTTCCTCTACTGCGTCCGACGTCTGGCTGGGAATCGAAGACTCTGCGAGCCGGAGTATTGGTGTCCATTCGTTCTACATGTCCTAGCCATCTTAAACGTCCAATGCGGAGTTTTTTGACCAGGGGCATGTCGCTGTACAGCTCGTATAGTTCTTGGTTGAATCTTCGTCTCCATAGCCCGTCAACGCAAACGGGACCGAAGATTTTCCGAAGAATTTTCCTCTCGAATCTACCAAGGATTTCTTCATCCGCTTTTGATACGGTCCATGCTTCAGCGCCGTAGAGCAGGACTGGGATGATCAGGGTCTTATATAGGATCTCCTTAGTAGTTCGAGTGAGGGCTTTACTACTAAATTGCCTTCTTAGCCCGAAGAAACAGCGGTTGGCAAGAGTAATTCTTCGTTTAATTTCTGACGAGATGTTGTTGTCAGAGTTAATAGCGGAGCCGAGGTAGACAAAGTCCCGTACTACCTCAAAGTTATATCTGTCAATGGTGACGTTCTGTCCAATTCGTCGATGTTGTGTGTCCTTTCGTGTTGACAGCACATCAGTTCCAGCATCGAATATCGAAGAAAAATGTTAACGATGCCAAAGCCATTAAATCAGCTAGGTTTGTCGCGCCCACCAGCAAGAAATCCCTGGTTTGATAAGGAATGCAAACAGATGCTCGCAGCCAAGAACGAGCCCTACAAGGCTAAGCTGCAGGTTAAGGCGAGAGCTGCCATTGAGCTCTATGGGTAAAGAAGAAGGGAAGAACACCGGCTTTTCAGAAAGAAGAAAAAAGAGAAAAATAAGCGCGCGATCGAGGTGCCACTCCAGGAATAATGTTCGCAAGTTTTATTGAAGTGTAAAACGTCAAAGCCAAGGATACAAGGCTCGAACAGAATCCTGTCGAGATGAACAAGGAAATATCGTAGTTGAGACTGTGTCTCAACTACGATATTTACAAGTAACATCCACCAACAAATAAGCCAAATCCGGTCCAATGAAAGTATGCCTCAAGAATGGAACCTCAGCATCGTTTGCACAATCCAAAAAAAAACACTCGCAACTACGCCAACTACAGAAGCATAAATCTCTTCAACATCGCCTACAAGATCCTATCTGCCGTAATATATGAACGCCTGAAACCGTTTACCAACAACCTGATCGGCCCATATCAGTGTGGTTTTAGGCCAAATTTTCACACTTCGGCAGATCCTGAAAAAAACCCAAGAAGTCCAAATCGATAACCACCACCTAATTATCTCAAAGCCGCATACGACAGCATTTATACAGACGAACTATACAGAGCCATGTCTAGTTTTGGTATACCGTCGAAACTCGACCGTTTATGTTGGATGACGATGAAGAATTCTCGCTTCTTCATTTGGGTCGGAAACGACCTCAACGACAAGTTCGATACGAAAAAAGGATTTAGGCAAGGCGATGCACTGATACAGATATAACATTGAGGTGAGGTAGTACGGGACTTTGTCTACCTCAGCTCCGATTTTAACTCTGACAGAAACACCTCGTCAGAAATGAAACGAAGAATTACTATTGCCAACCGCTGTTTCTTCGAGATAAAAGGCAATTTAGTAGTAAAGCCTACACTCGAATCGAACTACGAAGGGGATCCTATATAAGACCCTGATCATCCCAGTCCTGCTCTACGGCGCTGAAGCATGGACCGTTTCAAAAGCGGTTGAAACGGTCTATTCGAGAGGAAATTTCTTTTTAAAAATCTTCGGCCCTGTTTGCGTTGATGGGCTATGGAGACGAAGATTCAACTAAGAACTATACATACGAGCTATACAGCGACATATCCCTGGTCAAAATCTTGAATCTTCGTCTCCATAGCCCATCAACGCAAACGGGACAGAAGATTTTTCGAAGAATTTTTCTCTCGAATCGACCAAGGATTTCTTCATCCGCTTTGGATACGGTCCATGCTTTAGCGCCGTAAAGCAGGACTGGGATGATGAGGGTCTTATATAGGATCTCCTTAGTAGTTCGAGTGAGGGCTTTACTACTAAATTGCCTTCTTAGCCCGAAGAAACAGCGATTGGCAGGAGTAATTCTTCGTTGGATTTCTGACGAGATGTTGTTGCCAGAGTTAATAGTTAATAACAATCAAATTGAAAAAGTCACATGACAACGCATCGCCTTGCCTAAATCCTTTTTTGGTATCGAATGTGTCGGTGAGGTCGTTTCCGACCCTGATGGTGCAGCGAGAATTCTGCATCGTCATCCTACACAAACGGACGCGTTTGGGCGGTATACCAAAACTAGACATGGCTCTGTATAGTTCGTCTGTATAAATGCTGTCGTATGCGGCTTTGAGATAATTAGGTGGTGGTTATCGATTTGGACTTCTTGGGTTTTTTTCAGGATCTGCCGAAGTGTGAAAATTTGATTGGTTGTGGACTTTCCTGGCCTAAAACCACACTGATAAGGGCCGATCAGGTTGTTGGTAAACGGTTTCAGGCGTTCACATATTACGGCAGATAGGATCTTGTAGGCGATGTTGAGCAGACTCATGCCTCTGTAGTTGGCTTATTTCAGAGGGTCTCCTTTTTTGTGATTTCCTCCTGCCTCCGCTGCCGCCTGAGAGTGAGTGCCTTAGTGAGATTACACTACCCCCCCCCCCCCCCCCTCTCTCGTGTGCTGCCACACCAACACCAACGACCTTCCACAGGGGTTTAATACCCCATCTCCAGTCGATGTACTAGGCACCCAAGAGTCACCAGCGTGGAGGTGAGAGTAGGAGTTGATAGTGAGAGGCTAGGGTGAGAACGCTTGTGTCCTCATGTAATCGCATCACTATCCTTAAGTACCGGCTTTTGATTATGACGACTATAAAAGTTTGTGGCTAGTACGTTTTACCATTTTACTATGAATAGATTAACGGCAGAATAACGCGTCTAAATTGTGCCAGCCTTTTTTCGAAGATCCATGGTTCGGTTCGCCAAACTTATCATGCACTATGTAAACTTTACATTCGACATAATCTTCCATCTGAGCAAGTTATTCTTTATACGATGAATAGTTTTCGCACGACCTACCCTAGAGTGGATAATCAGGCCTATCGGAAATAAATTTTCCCGGGAAATTGTTCCCATTCAGCATTCAGATTTTCATTACTTACAAGAGTAAAATTCCCGGGAAAAATTAATCGTGATAGGCCTAATACATCCCCAAAGATGACAAACAGTTCGAACAGAAGAAGTTATAGCGTTGTTGAAGAAAATCCCATGGAGTCGATTCGCCATCGTGCACAGCAATGACCATATGCTTTAGATTTCCGAAGAAGATTTTACGGAAAGATCTTGGCTAAAAAGCTTTGAAACATCGTGACCATTATACGCGTCGCATTGAGGGCCGAATTTCCATTTTTGTTTGCATAAATGATAACTTTTGAACGAGTTTTTTTTTAAATGAAGTTGAAACCCACAGCTATCAATTTCGTATAATTACACTTTTATGAACCAATATGTTATGAGGGGTAGGTGTAGGTTTCTTTTCGGGATATCTTTCCATAAATAGTTTCATCGTTTCTGTTGCAAACGTTTCTGTTCCAAACTTGGTACCATTTATAAATGGTGTTTTTTTTAGAGGTATAGGATTTCCGATAGTTAAACTAGCTTTGTGTTTGATTTGCCGGTGTAGACGTGAGTGTGACAGAAGCCCGAATTTATCGATCCGTAGCCGTTCACACGCGCTCTCTGCCCGTCTACTTGGAAAATCTTGAGGAAAGATTATGGCCAACGATCCAACTGGTCCAAGAGTTAAAGCCAGCGGACCATCAATTGCGTAGTTTGTTCGGTGAACGGGCTGAGAATCAACTGGAAGTTGAACCAGATTTTTCACGTCAAATCATCTTCATCGATGAAGCTCATTTCTGGCTTGACGGGTATGTGAACAAGCAGAATTGAGGTTTTTGGAGCGAGCTCAATCCTCATGAGACTCTTGAGTATTCATTACATACCGCCAAAAAATCACTGTTTGGTGCGGTTTACTTGCCGAAGGCGGCACCGGCCCATTTGTCTTTAAATCCGTAACCGTGAATGGCGAACGCTACAGGCAAAAGATTCGTTCCTCATGTCATTGGAAATCAGGGATCCAACAAGACGGCGCAACATACCATAGAGCGCGTGCCACGGTGAATTTGTTGAGCAAAACATTTGGTGACCCAATAATCTCAAGAAATGGACCTGTGAATTGGCACCTCGTTCGTGTGATTTGACACATTTGGACTACTTTTTGTGGGGGCGCCCAAAATATCTGGTCTATGCTAATAAACCAGCAACGACCCAACACTTGACGCACTATTTACGAAATAAGACCGGGTATGTTCGAAAAAGTGGTGTAAAAATGGACGACAGGATGGCGTTCATAAGGCTTAGTCATGGAGCCCGTATGCCAGAAATTGTTTTCAAACATTATATGGCATGAAATTTGTGAGCTAATAATTATTTTATTTATTTTTAAAAAAGTTCTTTGCCTCTAAAAAAGACCCTATATTTTCTCTGCAATTTTTAAGTATCACTTTCACATTATGTATATATTTTTATATTTTCCACATTTACTCCAGTTATCAGAGATGGTTGGGTGCTGTAGAACGAGGGTAGACTCTGATTGGCGTTAACTTGGCAATGCCCAGTGTTGCAACTCTGACTACACATCAAATGTGCTTATCTTTACCTCCAAGTGGTAACCATCGGGTACTGGTCTCATCCAACCGGATTTGACTTGCTAAACGATAAGTGCGAGTGTTGATAGCACGACGAAAAACAGCAACACTATAAACACCCTGGTGAGAATGGCACGGAAGAATACCCGGCCTGCTGTCCCAGGCGAACCTAGATGAGCTGCTCTGACATATTCGGACAACAGGTTGTCTAGGAATTTCAAGGGTTAGTCAGGCCCCTTGAACAGAGATGGTGGCGGATGAACCGAAAGGCCAACGGCAGCGCTCAATCCCGTAGTGGATACTGATGGCCCCGTGTCCTAGGGGTATCTAATAAATTGGAACTGGCCCTCCAGGTTGGGGGTTGTGCTTTGGGCTAACTACCCACCCACAGAAAAAAACATGGTTACGAAGCAACCAATAGCCTCGGAAAGGACGGATTTTATTGTTGACGACCCTGCTAAACGAAAAAAGGACAACGACGTTCGTATCTGCACCTGGAATGTGAGAACATTAAACAGGAGAGGTGCAGGCGAACAACTAGCGGAAGCCCTAAACTGCTACAAAGCAGACATTACTGCCATCCAGGAAATACGATGGGATGGGCCGGGCAAAAAGAGGATGAAAAACTGTGACATATACTACGGACTGTGTTATAGTGAGCAGAAAAAGCGACTATTCGTATGCGGATTTGTTATAAGTGCCAGACTTAGGCAAGAAGTCTTATGTTTCCAAGACATTAGCGAACGCATAGTAACAATCCGCATCAAGGCCAAATTCGCCAACATAAGCCTTATATGCGCTCACGCTCCGACGGAAGAAAAAGATGATATAGCTAAGGATTGCTTCTACGAGCTCCTCGACAAAACCTATGAGCGACTACCGAAGTACGATGTTAAAATCGTGCTGGGAGATTTTAACGCAAAGGTAGGAAGAGAAGACATCTTTAGAAGTATTGTCGGAAAACATAGCCTACACGACAATACGTCTGGTAACGGACTTAGGCTAATTGATTTCGCTACGGAACGAAATGCCACTATAGCCAGCACACGGTTTCCTCACCTCGATATCCATAAGGGGACATGGCGGTCTCCAGATCAACGAACGGTCAACCAAATTGATCACATTGCGATAGATAAGAGGCACGCATCCAGTATTTTGGATGTCCGAACATTCCGAGGAGCTAACATCGACTCGGATCACTACCTTGTAGCAGCCAAGGTAAGAATGCGGATATCCACCACGCCACAACAATCCAGAAATACTGTGAAAAAATTTAATGTCGGAAGACTGCAATCGCAAGAGACCGCCAAGACCTTCGCACAACGCGTATCCCTTAACCTCTCGATTAACACCATACCACCAGCATCGAATATCGAAGAGCAATGGCAACGATGCCAACAGGCCATTAGATCAGCCGCAACTGATGTGCTAGGTTTCTCGCGGCCACCAGCAAGAAACCCCTGGTTTGATGAGGAATGCCGACAGATGCTCGCAGCCAAGAACGAGGCCTACAAGGCTAAGCTGCAGGTGAAGACGAGAGCTGCCACTGAGCTCTATAGGCAAAGAAGAAGGGAAGAACATCGGCTTTTCAGCAAGAAGAAAAAAGAGCAAGAAAAGCGCGCGATCGAGGATATAGAAAGGTGCCACTCCAGGAACGATGTTCGCAAGTTTTACCAAAGTGTAAAACGTCAAAGCCAAGGATACAAGGCTCGAACAGAATCCTGTCGAGATGAACAAGGAAATATTGTAGTTGAGACACAGTCGATGCTGAGGATATGGAAGAACCACTTCTGCAGACTGTTAAACGGCGATGACGAGCAACATTCCGCTGTCAGGCAGAACGAACCATTCAATATTGGCAACGACAGCGAAAACTGCCAACCACCCGACCTGAGTGAAGTGAAGATAGCAATATCTAAACTCAAGCATAATAAGGCTGCCGGAAATGACGGCCTTCCCGCTGAGCTCTATAAGGCCGGCGGAGATGACTTGGTAAGTAACATCCACCAACTCATAAGCCAAATCTGGTCGGATGAAAATATGCCTGAAGAATGGAACCTCAGCATCGTTTGCCCGATCCACAAAAAAGGAGACCTTCTGAACTGCGCCAACTACAGAGGCATAAGTCTCCTCAACATCGCCTACAAGATCCTATCTGCCGTAATATGTGAACGCCTGAAACCGTTTACCAACAACCTGATTGGCCCTTATCAGTGTGGTTTTAGGCCAGGAAAGTCCACAACCGATCAAATTTTCACACTTCGGCAGATCCTGGAAAAAACTCAAGAAGTCCAAATCGATACCCACCACCTATTCATCGATTTCAAAGCCGCATATGACAGCATTTATAGAGACGAACTGTACAGAGCCATGTCTAGTTTTGGTATACCGCCCAAACTCGTCCGTTTGTGTAGGATGACGATGGAGAATTCTCGCTGCTCCATCAGGGTCGGAAACGACCTCACCGACACATTCGATACCAAAAAAGGATTTAGGCAAGGCGATGCGCTGTCATGTGACTTCTTTAATCTGATTCTTGAGAGAATTGTGCAAAACTCCAAAGCCAACACCAGAGGCACAATTTTCCAAAAGTCGGTGCAACTACTAGCATACGCTGACGATATTGACATCATTGGTAGGACTCAACGTGATGTCATAGCCACGTTTGCTAGTATAGAGAAGGAAGCGGCGAAAATGGGTTTAGCAGTAAATGAGGGTAAGACTAAGTATATGCTGTCATCACGAAAGGACTCACAACATCGACGAATTGGACAGAACGTCACCATTGACAGATATAACTTTGAGGTAGTACGGGACTTTGTCTACCTCGGCTCCGCTATTAGCTCTGACAACAACATCTCGTCAGAAATTAAACGAAGAATTACTCTTGCCAACCGCTGTTTCTTCGGGCTAAG
Organism: Rhingia campestris; assembly: GCA_932526625.1. Taxonomy (NCBI): domain Eukaryota; kingdom Metazoa; phylum Arthropoda; class Insecta; order Diptera; family Syrphidae; genus Rhingia; species Rhingia campestris. Next base: position 52,049,662 of record OW052185.1, read on the forward strand.
AAGGCAATTTAGTAGTAAAGCCCTCACTCGAACTACTAAGGAGATCCTATATAAGACCCTGATCATCCCAGTCCTGCTCTACGGCGCTGAAGCATGGACCGTATCAAAAGCGGATGAAGAAATCCTTGGTAGATTCGAGAGGAAAATTCTTCGAAAAATCTTCGGTCCCGTTTGCGTTGACGGGCTATGGAGACGAAGATTCAACCAAGAACTATACGAGCTGTACAGCGACATGCCCCTGGTCAAAAAACTCCGCATTGGACGTTTAAGATGGCTAGGACATGTAGAACGAATGGACACCAATACTCCGGCTCGCAGAGTCTTCGATTCCCAGCCAGACGTCGGACGCAGTAGAGGAAGACCTCGCCTTAAGTGGCGCGCACAAGTGGAAACCGACCTCTTGGAGTGCGCAACTGGAGGCAGTTAGCTAAGGACCGGGCTAATTGGAGAGGCATGTTGGTTGAGGCCCAGGTTCATTCCGGACTGTAGCGCCACTTAAGTAATTAAGTAAGTAAGTATCAGAGCTTTTACGTCTTCTCCTGCAAAGAATCTTCTCGATATGTTTCCATTGTTAGTGTCGGCAAAAATGGACTGATGATGGACAAGGGAAGGGTTATTCCAATATTCGCCACTTTAACTTTTAAGTCTGAGAGGAACAACTGAAGCCATGAACATGTTGGCATCTGTTATTACACCGCTATCCTCTGTTAGCATTTCCTATTTATATGCTTTTTGTCCAGATGATCCATCACAACCCCTGATTAAGTCGAATACGTGAAATAAGGCCAAACTTGCACTCGGATGTATGCAAAGTATGAACCCTCTGCTTGGGCTCACTTTTAGATTTGGGTTGTGTGCGAGGTTGGGTGGATGCTAAATTTATTTTTATTCATATTTATACATGTATGTATATATTTGTATTTATATCGCGTATTTATAAGCGAAATAAAGCCATACTAAATATTTGGATTTATGTCGATTTTAAAAGCGAAATAATGCCATTTTTTGATATTTACTTCATTTGGCCTCAATTTACGTCACCAAGTAAGCCTAGTCCAATTCATACCTGTTCGCTCTTGTTTTCCAAAATTAGTCTTGTTGTTTGATCCACCATATCTTGACGTAGTTTCGGTTATTTCAACATGGTCCGGAAGTGTCGTTTTCTTGGCAAATGGTATGATATAATTGAAGGCAGAACATTGACGCTATATTTCTGCAAGGGCCGTATTGGTATGCGGTATTCTTCATTTGTGATTCCCAGATCCATAAATAGGACTAATGCGTTTGCCGTTTAATATTTGATGTATTTTTTCCTTTATATTCTTACAGGGATATATTGGAAATATCGGTCTTAAGTTTTTCATGATCTTTATTATATTAAATAGTTAAAGCTGTTGATAGATAAACAGTGCTGATGTCCTCTGTAGCTTTAGACTAATTCTGTTTTTTATTAAGTGAATATCAGTCAGTTATGAATTTCCGTGGCATTTCTATAGAATTATTTGATGTACATACATGGTACATTACCCATTTCATCTGGCCTTTCAGAATCAATGAAAAGAATATTTGACACACAACCATAATTTTTCTAGAAAAATACGCGTTTCGTTCTATTGGCTGCATTCCATTTTGACTTCGCTTTTTGATAAAATTGTGAAAAAAAATTATATAAAACGCAAATAGGCAAAAACTGGAAGCTGGTTTCTTCGTAAATGTGTCCGATGCTTAGTCAGAGATTAAATCTTCGTTAATTTTAGACTAAAGACTTTAAAATTTTTTTTATAACTCAGCTAAAAGTAAATAAATTGAGTCTAAATGCAGCTTTTCGAAAATCTTAAAATTTTGCAATATTAAAAAAAAATAATCATAATTGTAATAGAAATGGTTCTTTTTAAAAGCACTAATAAAAAAAATATAATTTTTAAATTAGGTTTTTAGATTTTAACGCCGAAACTCTGAGAATGTTCTTTAAAAAAAAAAACAATTTTTCTTTCTTTATCAGCTTAATCCTTCGACCGATTTTAAATTTTCTTTCGGCTTTTGAAGGTTCCATTTTCTTATCCAGTATATAAACTAGTATTGGGTTCTTATCACACGCAAAACATGATTTTTGCAACGGATTTAAAAAAAAAAATGGCCCACTGTACTCCCTTTACCTGTATTGCATCTGAAGGTCGTGGGCCATTTTCTGATAAAACCAGTTACATCCTCCAAATTTCACGTTTGCGACCACAAAGAAAAGAGGGAACGACTGAATTTAATAGGATAAGAGTGTGAGCCTTGTTGCAACATCGGCAAAATATTATTTTAGAGAATTTTAACTTTAAAAAAGTCAAAGACGTCTTCTCCTAATTCTGACAAAAAATTCTGTTCAAAAATCTGAGGTTCTTCCAGTAAAAGGTATTTGTGTAGTCCTGACTCTAACGTTAAATAATATGTTGTGTATGATCTTTACTATCCCAGTCTTCAAAAAATGGATTATAATAGGTCGTTTAGGTCTATTCTTCAAAAATAACTTTTTTACTTTTTTGTGACAGGTTTCGGAGTCGCAACGACGAAATGTTCATGCTGTTTACCGAGTATATCCTTTCGACATTAGATCGACCCACAGAATTTTATTGTTGTTGTAAAGTGTTTTTTTTTCATGTGTGCAGCAAAAAAATGTTCGGATTTTGGTCGTCATCCATCATCAAGGATCAACGTGAGGCTAATCAGTTCAGATGAAAGGAACAACAAATGCCGCGGATTACAAAGCCAGTGAATCCTTTAAACAAGATCATTTCCACAAAGGAAGATGATTCACCTATGCACCTGACTTTCTGAATACCCCTTATTTGAAGGCTGCAAATTATCATGCCTCTTTAAAAATCATACCTTTGGATTCTCAGGTCCTCAGCGTCAGATTTTTTATTTAACTTCCTTACCAAGTGCTTAATGACATATTTACACCGAACTGCAGGAGAGATGCTGTATAGGTGCAACAATCTTTCCTTTCCACTATAAGCAATCAGCCTTAATGTACAAACCTACACTATACCCCAGTCATTTATTCAACTCCAAGCGAAAATTGTTTTAAATTCCCCTGACAAATTCAGGACATTTACAACCATAAACAGTTGCAAGCTTTTTGGACAATTTTCATCCACAAAAGCCTTGACATACAACACATCTGAAAAATGACAAAAAAAAACCACAAGAATAAATCCATGAGTCTCTTTGATCCGACACTTGACAAATAGTCATCATTTCTCTCAGACAGACAAAGTGAAAACTGGGACAGCTGCCTCAAACCGAGGTGGACCCACCAAAGCTGTATATGCATAACAGCACACCACTGGCTACACGCATCAGAAGGCCATTTACTCGCCTCAATAATTAATCTGCACTCCAAACGTGCCGTGTGTAGATACTATATGTTGCCTTCTGCCATCGAAATTACTGTTAATGACGGCAATTAACCAATTAAAGTTCGAGACATCATTTGCACCAAATCCCGCCATTAATTGTGTCATAACAGTTAACTGCAGTGAACCATCTCAACGTATGGCTATTTCGTGACATATAAACGCCCGCAAAAGCTTAATGAAACATGGCTTATAGAGTCCGCCTTGGCAATGTGTGCTATAAATTAAGAAAATAACCCATTAATATGACGTCACGTGTATCAGTGACGTGAGTCTGGCACTTCAAAATTAAACGTCCAGCCCTTGTCGCGAGTTTATACGTCATAACCTTAAATCAAGCAACGACCGGCCGGCCAACGACCGACACGACAATGCACTCGTGGCAATTCTACCTCTCTATCTGGCCGGAGGCCGGAGCCTATTGCATTCATAAACCATCATAACCAGGAACAGTGGCAGTGACGACGAAGACGACGGGTGTGCAGGCAAATTGATAAATTGTGCAGTCGGCAGCAATTTCACGACTTGTTAGCACGTAATTTTGTGTGCCATCTATACCCAAGGAGGTCCATTCTTCGCGCGAGCTCTCCAAGTTGTTGGCCTAGCCACCACCACCGACATCACCTCACCCGGTACGAGTACCAAAGGTTAGCCATAAACTGAACACGGCACGGATCTTCTTGATGTCAACGACGACCGACACGGTTTCTCTGGGTGTGAGTTGGTGAGTTCTTATGAAGAGGTCAGTACCCGTTGGCTTACGGCTCTGATGGAGAGAGTATCATTTCACCGAAGGAGTATTAAATTTAATTTGAATTATCGCGTGATCACGAATGTTTTATAAAAATAAATCCAAAACCAAAAAAAATAAACAAATGCCAAGACCAAGACCCTATATATGCCTCTGATACAAGTTGCAGGGTACACGATACTTGCAGAACAGTTTGACAGCCCTATTAAGCTGTGATTTGGCGGCTGCGCTGGCTGGGTGTTGTTACTCTTTTGCATGTGGACATGGCATCTGATTGAGGTGATTATTCGAGAACACCAAAGGGGCGTCGGGAAGTACTCGAGAATGTGAATTTCAACTGCAAGAGGTCATGCTGCAGTGTAAATTATTTAAAAGCCTGCAAAGCGTATATAAAATGACCAGTATGTATAAAAAATCCCACTTTCGTGTCATAATTATACCACTACTGGCTAGGTTGTGGAGAGGAATGAAATACCAAGACCAAGTCCAAAGACGGATGAAACCTTTTATTCCGGAAGCTTGTCATTAATCACTTTTTTTTTTTAGTTACTTTAAATATTTTAAGGATGTTGATGGGATTGTATAATCGAATGGAAGGCTGCAGATTATCAAGCTATTTTAAAAATTAAACCTCTATTAGGGTTTTCAGGTACTCAGCGTGAGACTTGTTATTTGACTTCATAGCATAATGTGCTTAATGACTAGAAAATACACTTCTCCGCATTTACTACAAAAACATACTGAGAGGCTTAGAACTGAATTTTTAAAAGAATCTCAAACCTTCTACAGGCTTTGAGAATTAGTATTTGACGTAAACTTAACCACAAGTCCATGGTACATAGTGTAGAGATAGACTTTTTTTATTACCTCCCGACTTCTTAAGACAAAGGACGATTAAGCCATTTAGTAATGAAAAGATAAGTGCTGCCTTCTCTCCTTCCCTTCTCTCGTGATGATCTGACAAATCATCCGAGTAGTATCAATTGTCAAGAATAGCTTATCTCAACTTAGCCGTTCGGAGTCGGCATAAAACAGGAGGTCCCGCCATCGTGCAAGAAGTACACACGCACACATGAATGGTTGTGAGAAAGCTAGGCCCTGGGTACTAACGAGCCTGTTACGCCAAAAATTTGTATTTTGTAAGTGCTGCCTTAATTATCATGTTTGCGTCGGAAAGCTGCATCGTGATAGTAGCATGGACACTACAATCGTAGTAAAAACAACTTTTTACCCATGCTTAAGGCATTGTGGGTGTGATAGCTAGCCTTAATCGGTAAAAACGATGTGTTTGACGAAAATAAAATAGTTTTTTACCGGTTAAAACCACCTTCCGCCCGTTCAAATGGTAGACAATGTAAATATATGAAACCACTTGAACCTTTACCTAACTTATGCCAAAGAACTCCGACCCTCAACCTTCTCGCTGCTACTGCCGAGTGCATAGTACCTTGAACGTAGACAGGGTTACAAACACAATGTAAGGTCTTGGCGGCAGGAGACAAGAGCAGTTGAAAACACATAATAATTTTCCAACACGGCAGCGGAGGATGTAAAGTGAAACTGCAAAAACAACCCACATCCGACGACCTAAGCCGAACAGCCGCGAACATGCAAAGCCCTTCTCTCCGGCGGTAAGTCACCCTTGACTCACAATATTTTCCAAGATGAAATCAAATCAAATACAGTCCCAGTTAGGATGGACAAAGATAATGAGCTGCTTCGAAATATACGGACTACAGGTTAGTAAAGGAAACTCAAGGAACAGTGACGCTGACGGAAGAGCCGAAAGGCCGTTGCTTTGGGTTAACTATCGACTCACAGAAAAAATCGTTGTTACGAAGCAAGCAAGAGCCTAGAAAAGTCCTGATTTTATTGTTGATGACCACGCTAAGGGAAAACGGACAACGACGTTCGTGGGTGCACCTGGAACCTCCCAACACTAAATAGAATTGGTGCAACCGAACAAATAATGGAAACCCTAAGCTGTAACAAAGCAGACATTTCTGCCATCCAGGAAATACGATAAGATGAGCCTGACACCAAGCCGGAGTATTGGTATTTATTCGTTCAACATGCCCTAGCCATCTTAAACGTCCAATGCGGAGTTTTTTTTACTAGTGGTATGTCGCTGTACAGCTCGTATAGTTCTTGGTTGAAACTTCGTCTCTATAGCCCGCCAACGCAAACGGGACGGAACATTTTTCGAAGAATTTTTCTCTTAAAACGCGCAGGACTTTCTTCATCCGCTTTTGATAACTTCCGCGTTTCAGCGCCGTCTTGTATATGGTCTCCCTAGTAGTTCGAGTATTCTACTTCGAATCGTGATATTGTGATCAGATTCAGCAACTATTCGAACGTGGATTTGTTATAAGTACCAGACTTAGCAAGAAGTCTTATGTCTTAAAGACATTAGTAAACGCATTTTAACAATCCGGATCAAGGCCAAATTCGCCACTTTGCGCTTAAACTCGAGCAGAGGAAAAATATGGTATTCCGAAAGATTGCTTCTACGAGCTCCTTGAAAAAACTTATGACCTACTAGGAAAGTAGAATGTTACAATCGAGCTAATAGGAAGGCCGGAAGAAACCTCTTAAGCAGAATTGTCGAAAATCACAACCTAGACGACAACATGTCTGGCAAAAGACTTAGGCTAATAGACTTCGCTACGGAAAGAAGCGCCACTATCCCAGCCCACGGTTTGGCGGTCTCTCAACGAACGGTCAATCAAATTGATCAGATAGCGATAAAAAGAGGCACGTATCCAATATTTTGGATGTCCATACATTCCAACATAGGTCAAGATTCACAAATGTAAGTGTAACTTATTCAGAATTCAATGAGTAAATAATGTTTTTCAAACTCCCTTTAAACCAAAACCGAAAAAAAGTTAGACCGTTAATTTTTTTTTCATTCCCAGCCATTCAAAGTTGATAAATAATAAAGCATACAGCTCGTTTATCGATGCAGTTTTTTACGCGTGAACTTGTGATAGTGATAACTTGTGTTAAAAAAAGTGTGAGAAATATTACATTGTTATGGACATTAAACGAGAAGGTAAACACCTTCTAATAACATAAATTTCGTTAAATAACTTGATGCCTTATTGTAAATGGACCCCTACGCAAACCAATTTTTTGTTAACTTTTATACCCTATCCCATGGGGGTACATTCGTTTTGTAACATAGAGAAATAATTAAACTACATATACCTCTAAGTATATGGATCGACTCAGAATATCGCTAGCTGAGTCTATTAAGCCATGTATGTCTGTCCCTCTGTCTGTCCGTCTGTCTGTCTGTTCGTCACCGATTTTTGGGCCTTAAATTCTGAGCTAGGATATTGAAATTTGGTATATAGAATCCTTGTCCGTGCCACCATTTCAAATGCGCCCCTTTTTTAAAAACGTTGTTTTTGGCCAAAAAGTTTTTGCCATGCACACTTTTTGGGGGCGTTATCACTAAAAAAAACATTTTTCGGTAAAAATTCAAAATATTCGAAATAAACTTTTGACGCAGAATGGTTGGTTATGATAATAAAAACATTGTCTATATCATTTTAACCCACGCCCACTTTTAGGAGGCGTTTTCTTACAAAAACCATTTGTATACCCTATACCTAACGTGCGTATCTATCCTGCTTTTCGCATGATACTCCAGCTTTTCCGATCCAAATCCAGTGTCCTGCTTTGTTTTCTGAAAATCCTGCTTTTATACTGCTTTCATCCCACTTTCTGCCACCAAATTTTTAACGAACGAAACAGCAAACGACGCAACAGCGGCAAGAGCACGAAACGAAGGCAACCCGAATATTCAAAAGAGGATGTCAGCGCTTATTTCATTGTTTTCCACATTGACATATTAGATATGGACTGCTGGTGAAATGTCATTTTCATTTGGGTCCAAGCGGCTGATTAAGTGAATTAAATGTCGGCCATCATGGATTTCAGCCATACAATCTGGAGCCATATATAGGGTTACTTACTTGTACTTGTCATTTGTCATACAAAATCGTTGAAATTCAAATAGTTGCCTTGTGTTCTGCCACTGATGTCACTGCAATCACTTGGTGTTTGTGGACGGTTACAATTTAAAAGTGTTTGTGTTTTTTAAAAATAAATTGTTTAGAGATAAAATAGAAAGGAAACAATGTGATTCAAACAAAAATACTAGGAAATCACATTTTATTGCATATTGTTGTGTTTTGTTTTCATGCAATAACCCATTTGATTAAGGCATTCAACTGCTGGATGGCATTCGAGCTTCTTGAAATTCACGCTCGGACCCAAGAGAGCGAGTGGTAAGCTGGAACATTTGTTTGATACTGTTGGAAATTCAACGAAGGTGCACAAATAATTTGTTTATGTTTTGAACTACTGTTCGAACCAAATACATTGCAGTGGCAGAATACAAAAAAGTTTTGGTCGAGAAGACCCTCTGAACTGCACCAATTAGAGAGGAATTAGACTCATCAACTTCGCTTACAAGTTCCTTTCTGCCAAGTCAACGCTTACAACCATTAACCAGCAACCTGATCGGCCCTGATATCAGTGTTGTTTTAGCCAAGTCCATTAATGAATCTTTACACATCGGCAGATCCAGGAAATAAATCAAGAAGTCCAAATCGATACCCACCACTTATACATCGATTTCAGTGCATAGGACAGCTTTTATAGAGACGAACTATATGGAGCCATGACTAGCTTTGGTAGACCGCCCAAACTCACACGTCTGAACAGGATGACGATGGGGAATTCTCGTTGCTCCATCAGGGTCGGAAACGCCCTCACCGACACATTCGATGCCAACAAAGGATTTAGGCAAACTCCCAAGACCAGTGGCACAATCACCCATAAATCGGCACTATAGTAGCATACGTCGACCATATTGACTTCGCTGGTCGGACTCAACGTGGTATCATAGATACTCTTTCTAGCATAGAGAAGGAAGCAGCAAAATAATAAATAAAGGTAAGACCAAGTGAATCGTGTCAAGAAGGAAGGCCATACAATATCGACGAATTTGGCAGAACATCACCATAACTTTGATGTAGTACGGGAGTTTGTCTAGCTTGGTTGCCCTATGATCTGCGAACTGCGACAACAACGCCTCGTCAGACTGTTTCTTAGGCTTAGAAGGTAATTTAGTATTAAAGCCCTCACTGGAACTATGTACTTAGGAAATCCTATACAAGACTCTGATCATCCTAGCCTTGCTCTACGGCGCGCTGAAGCATGGACCGTATTAAAAGAGGATGAAGAAGTCCTCGGTCGTTTCAAGCGAAAAGTTGTTCGAAAAATCGTTGATCCCGTTTGCGTTGACGGTATATGGGGACGGAGATTCAATTAATAAATTGACGAGCATAGACCTGGTAAGAAACTTCACATTAGACTATTAAGGGCTAGAAATCGCTCAAAGAGTCTTCGATGTGGTGCGCACAAGTAGAAACCAAACTCAAGTGCACAACTGGAGGGAGTTTGGTAAAAACCGGGCTAACTGAAGAGAAATATAAGTTGAGGGCCATGTTCATTTCGGATTGTAGCTCTCCTCTTAAATCAGTAAGTATGATCAGACCACTAATAAAATAAGTTCCTTTCACAACGAAAAAGTCTACCAGGTCAGGTATTTTTGAGGTATCAGCTGGCCAATAGGTCTGTAAAATCTTCGGTCTGGCTCTCTTTGTAGTTATTTTGAAAGAATCCTAATTCCAGACAACCTTTAAGTATTGCCATGAGCCATTTTCTTCCACTGCTTTTCAGCGCCAACGTTGACTCTACCAGGTCTAACATTGCGTATAGTTTCAACGTGATTGGCTGTGTGAATATAGACTTTTATTGGCAAATAGTACTACTTGGTTCATTTCTTAGATCATAACAAGGTCAAGAGTGGATAGGATTCCTCAGTGCAGCTTAGGTTAGGAATAGGACCCAGAACGCCCTAAATACTTCTGGCGGAACCCGCACTACCCCTCATCAATATAATTTAATAGAATATCCAGAATATTATTATATCTCCATTACGACCTTGTCAACAGCTGTGGTAATTTGTTTTCAGACCTCTAAAGTCCACTCAAAGCGTGACGAATTATATAAAACTTGACAAAGACATACTCAACCTCTCGACTTATCAGTTGAGTCTAAAACAAACACAAAAACTTACTGCGTTCGTTTCACTTAGAAACCGGGTGTTTTGTCAAGCACAATAGAAGTATTGTCCGTATGGGTCTGTAAACATCTTTAAGTGTCCACTAAACACCAAAATAGACATTTTATCAAACGCTGAATCACCTATAAGTGGTGGCAGTAAAATTGCAGACTTCTGGACTCCTAAAGAACACATTTGATAACACAGACAGTTGTTGTAGATACACCGTACACACAATTACGTTTTGAAAGCAGATTGCATATTGTCCATGTATGTGACCGACTGCATGTGGCATACCACTATGCCTCAATAATGGCGAAATGGGTTCTGATTGTTGAGTAATCTCATTAATTCAGACCTCATAGCCGGATTCGGGCATGTACCAAACCAGCTACCGTTGAAATTACGACGCGACTTTGATGGAAGCCGACCTTGACGTATCGATCTACGATGATCTCAACATGGCTGTGGTGTGGAGATAGCCCTCTAAACACCTTCAGTGGAAAATTATTTTATTTTCTTCTCTGGAAAAAATTAATTTTTTTTTTCGTTTAGATGGACACCTGTCTGCGGTATGTGGACAATATGTTGGTTTTTCAACTGACAGCTCAATGTGACGTTTTCCCATCGATGATTGATTATTATTATTCATCGGGCTCTTGGAGCGCAATGTTGGGTAGACATGGTGTAAGCAGGTGATGTGGATAGGGGCGACGTCGCTGACAAACGGATGTGGGTATTTTTATTTTTAACGAAAATAAGCTAAAAGTTGGATTTCTTAAAAAAAAAAGTGAAATGGTTGACGAATGGTTTTCGAAACTAATCCAATACACATCGCATGAAATATGTTGTTTTACGAAAGGGTTTCGCAAGCTATTATTGATATGGCTAAACCTCGTTTTGACAGGTGAAGGGTAGACGAACTGTTGCTTGGAATTATTGCGTAAGTAATCAGTATGGGCATCAGTTTCTGAGCTTGCCGAAGCATGTATGGTAAAACCTGGGGAATCTCTCCAAAGACCACACACTGGATCTACACTATCATGGTCAGGCCCATTTTAATATACGCTTCAATAGTATGGTGGAACAAAGTCACCCAAAAAACAACTATAAATAAATTAAACAAGGTACAACGGCTTGCCTGTCTGGGCATTACCGGAGCTATGCGTACCTGTCCCACGGCGGCTATAGAAGCCCTAATAGGACTAACACCCCTCCACATTTATATAAAAAAAGTGGCAATTCGCAGCTCAGCATGTTTGACACAAGCGGAAGAATTAAACATTAGTGAACATCTAAAACTAATTGAACTTCTATCCGAAATTCCAGAACTTGACATGATCTGTGCGGTTACAGACCACTTACCAAAGACACTATGCTTCGACAAAAGATTCTCAACGGAGATCACAACCAGAGAAGCATGGTGTAGCAACAACCCACCAAACTGCCTAAACGGCCTAAAGTGGTATACGGATGGTTCTAAAATGGACTCAGGGGTAGGAGCTGGCATACATGGACAAAATAAAAACATCTCAATACCTATGGGAAAAAACCCTAGTGTATTCCATGCTGAGCTCCATGCCATAAAAGAATGCGCAAACCTAATACACAACTCAGGTATTAAAGGCGCAAACATCCATATATTCACGGACAGTCAAGCAGCTATAAAAGCCCTTAGCTCACACATCATTGACTCCAAATCAGTACTACACTCCTTCAACTCCCTCCAAACACTCAATTCCAAAACCAAACTATGGTGGGTCCCCGGACATAAGGGAGTTGAAGGTAACGAAAAAGCTGATGAACTAGCCAGAAACCCCCTTCATTGGACCTGAACCCTTCTGTGCAATCCCCAAATCAGCCATAAATCTGGTCATAAAAAACTGGGAACAAAACAAATGTGTTTCATACTGGGGAAACATCCCAGGCCTAAGACAGGCCAAAAAAGCTATTCAGCCCTTCAAATCAAATGCCAATAAGATACTAAATCTTCGCAGGCACGATATCAAAAACTTAGTAGGCTACCTAACTGGTCATCACGGTCTGCGATATCACCTAAACAAAATGCGTCTAGTCGACTCACCGGAGTGCAGACTATGTCTAGAAGAAGACGAAACAGCCGAGCATATCATATGTGAATGCCCGGCCCTTTACGGTATAAGAAGGGAATCTTTCTTCAGGGAATTTTTAAGTCCCGAAGAACTGAGGAAATCTTCGGGAAAGCTATATTAGGAAAGTAGAAGCGCTACTAACCTAAAAATCATCTGACGTCAAGCACAATAGATCTGTTAGGTCGATGTGTATATTACTGCTTAGGCAGGTCAGAATTAAAAAAAAAAAGGGGCAACAGTTGGCACAGGGGCTTAAACAGTTGCACAAAGTTCCATTTTTTGAGGTGATATAACTTTTGAAAGGACGCGAAGTCATGTTCAACTTGGGCTATAATGGGAAATTGTTAAGCACAAAGGGTTGCCCAAAATGTATTACACTATGCTAAAACGTTTGTAAAGGAGGCAACTGCCAATTTTGTTTTGATATTTGTGAAGCAAAGAAATGCAGAATGCAGGTCGACAAGCCATGATATAACATACTCCTGAAGATCGGGGATTACTTACTCGTTTGCGGAATAATTCGATAAGAAAACAGCTTGCCCGACAATTTACACCTATCTTCGGGTTTTTAAGATTTTCACTGCCCAAATTGACAAGCTCCAGGTTCCTTTTTTGGGATATTAAGAAATCACAGATCTATGAGAAAAAGCCACACTTCCTAGAAGCTCTCAAAGAGAATATTAGTCAAGAGTGGTAAAACATATCGCTAGTACGATTATAAATGCGGTAAATAGAGTCCCCCCATGTGACTGATATTATAATTTAAAGAGCAATGATTAAGAAACAATTTAAGAAGCTCTAAAAACTAAAAAGAAAACATATGACTAAGCTGATTTTAGCTATTAACGAAGGTATACCGTTTATCCCAGATGATTGTGCACCTTGTTTTCAAAAGAAAGCTAAGTCTGACTCTAGGACGATGAATTAACTATAAGAGACTTTGGCTTGCTTCGTCACAACATTTTTTTCCCGTGAGTATGGGTTAACCCAAATTACAACCCCCAAACTAAAGGGAAATCTGTAATTTATAAGATACCCCTAGGACACGGGGCCATCAGTATTGACGGCAGGATTAAGCAATGCCGTTGGCTCTCGGCTCTTCCACCACCATCTATTTTGGTATTTTATTTCTTACCTACCCCGCATATATCCAGAGGACTCCTCTTTCCGCTACCCGAGGATGCGTTCGATGGGATACCAGCACATCCAAATGGAGCTGCTTAACTTAGCTACCATTTCTGAAAGTAAGACGATATCTCTCTTACCTCAAAATTAAAACCTTTAGGTCAACAAATACTATGGCAGTGAAATCATCCTTAGACTTGTTGCATTTGAACGCGGTAAGCGATATAAAATCCCATTTTGAATGACCTATACTCGTTTTTGTACAAAACAAGCACCCTTTGGCACGAACTGTTAAGGGTCATATTTCCAGAAGGAGAAGGAGCAACCATCTCAAGGTACTGATCAATCAAATTTTAGAGTTCGAAGATTTTTTTATAAATCCAATCCATGTCCCTTATACAAGAGAGTTTAAAATGTTATCGGTGTATTGTAAAAATTCCCTCGACAGTTGAATAAGCAAGTTGGTGCAAGTAACCCCTTAACGTTGAGAAAAAAGCTCTTAAAAAGGTCTTCATTTTCAAATCTATCCACACGCTACGAATCATGGGTTACATCACGTAAAAAGTGACATTTGCCATCAAACTTCAAGACCATTAACCGAACTTAAGCACTTAAAACATCTTCAAACATTTTAATACCTAACATCAGCCTAAGCCCAGAAATAAAGGTTTACACTAAAAAAAAAACAAAAATAATGACAACAATATTGACGCCAACTCATCGGTCGTCTGGCCCATCCACCATCGACGACTTAATCTCCAACGGTGTACCAGAGTAGCCGGGTTACCGATTACTTTCAATCGACAGAGCACACCAGCACACCTATTCATCCGCTTATCACGTTTCGCATAATCCTCGACAACGATGATGATGTTGACGGGAAAGACGAAAATAAGACGATGATGATGAAGATGACGCCTTGGCAGCTTCTTTTCGTCTCCACTTTGCACTCGTACGTGTTCCATAAAAAGTAATATACCCCCAGTCTGCCTCCCTCATCCCCGGCAAATGATGGCAAGCAACTCCAAGCAGGTCTACTTCCCAACCAGATATGTCGCAACAAATGAGATTTTTGTTCAACACGAAACCATCATTCTAAAAGTTCCAACGACGATGATGACGATGACAACAAAGTCTGAAGGGAGCCCCACTGCTCTGCTGTCCTCCTGCGCTCTTCGTGTCACAGACATTAAGTGGAGGTTCCTCTTTTTCGGCGACGACGGCCCTTCCCCGGAGGATTTAATTTATGCGCCAATCGCACATGGCGCTGAGATTTTCACCAAAAGATAGGCTTGTGCCCATGGCCAGGCCAGGCCATGCGGAGTGAGCACACTTTCCGTGGTACAAAAACATATTCAGAAGCACGGTTCCATTTCGTGCAATGGAATTGTAACCTTTTATGTCGGGGGCTGATTCTGCTTGACTCTGGCCCTGTTGCTTACAAACCTTAGGCTTGCAGCAGCAGCTGCTGCTGTGGGTATGTGTGTCGCCGGGTAAATTACCGTGGTTGGGATAATTCCACTAACATTTGACGCCATCTAAATATCAGGTGAATGCAAATTGCATCTTAAGTTCGGCCAGAAACCGTCGTCGTCGGTAGGCGCAACTATACGAAAACCCTCGTAACCGGCAGGCATGAGGCTGGAAAATGTCATGCGATGTTTATATAAGGAACGCTCTTTAAACACGTGTAGGTGTCAGCGCAGTTTACGTTTTAGTGGATAACACGCGACATCTCCTTTCCCCTAAGGAGGAGGGGAACGGCTGTGTTCCAGCCGAGGAGTGCGATTGAATTTGGCAAGACACTGAGTAGTCAGATGATAAGTGGTTTTGGCGCGAGTACTGCTGGGTGTATGTTGGTTATAAGGATTAGTGCGTTGAAGTGCGGATTACATGTCGGGAGATAAAGTAGGTAATGGTTTGTTTATTTGTAAGGATTGGCTGTGTAAACAGAGGTTGAGGTAGGATCTTTCTCCATCGTTGGCATGAGGGTGGCATACAATTGAAAGACTCAGCTGAGTATACTAGTAAAGGTTTTTTTAGACTTGAACACAAGAAAATAGCATGTGTAGTTTGGAGTCAATAGATTGTTAGATAAATGGTATCAATAATCCACCAAGAAAGGGTCTTAAGAGATGCCTCCAGAATAACTTTTGTCTAAAGCAAATATTTTTAAAAGTGTATAGACTTAATGCTTTTATAATGATTTCCGCCTTTGGAACCGTTTCAGAGGAAGCGGCACTGGTCCTAGCCGGTAGAATGCCCATTGACAATTGACATCTATGCCGACGAAATGAAGAGAGGAAACGTGTTAGCAAATAACTTATATGTAATTCAGAGAGAGGAAATAGTAATCTGCATGTAGACAAAACCGATGGAACAATGCTACCACAGTAGGAAGGACCCATCAACTCATCCCTTAAATAGAGCGCTGGAGGAATACGAGAACGTAAGATCTAAATTTCTATATCACGCAATTTCTAACAAACCCTGGCGGATTCAGGAAATACCTACACAGAATGGTGCATGAGACGGAGACCTCACCCATCTGTCCACAATGTCCCAATAAGAAGTTTCCTAAGGTCAGTCTTCGCCAATAAGGTGGCATTCGTGGGTTTGATATTTACTCTGAGGTAGATAAACTCTTTAACTACCTCGAAATTATTGCTATCAACGGTGACATTTTGTTCTAGGTTGTGCGTTGACAGCATTTTGTTTGTCTCGCCCGCGTCCTTGAAGTCGATGAAAAGATAATGTGTCTCGACTTCAAATTCGTTGATCTTTGAGGTCGAAACCACACTAGTATGTTCTGATAAGTCTTTTCAGAACGTTTACGCTTGGATAGGATATTATGTGTGACATATAGCAGCGATATGCTTTCATCCATCCAGACTTTGTTAATGATTGGGTGCATGCAGACTTCAAAAGCAACACCTCCATATCTGAAAAGTTTTGCTGGTAATCCATCAGAACCAGCAGCATTGATGTTTTTCTTGTTGGACAGTCCTGCTTTAAATTTGGGTGCAACGAGACATGATCAGAGTCGACGTTTGCCCCTCTGAATTCATCCAGGATTTTTGAAGCGTGCCTCGAATCAATGGTTAGCGGTTCGACAATCTGGAGATTATCAGGTTACTTTGTGGATTCGAATTCGTGGCTGTCATTTCGTAAAGGACACTTTCCGTCAAGGATATTTCCTTATCAATTTTGGCATTGAAGTACCCAGAAACGATTTTCAAATCGTGGGCTCCGTCCTCCTAAAATTCCTCCTTAATGGGGTCTTCTGTTTCATTCGTAGGGACGTGTGTACATTAAAGGGCTGATTTTGCAAAACATTGTTTTGATGCGGACCACAGCCAGGCGATCACTAACCACCTAAAAGTCAATCGTCTTCCCACAAAAAATCCAGACAGATTCGAGTTTTTGAGTAGCAACCGGGCTTTAGCGTTTGCGTATGTCCCAGGTGGATATCGTAAGTCGATGCTCGTATTAGTTTCGAGTCTGGTTGGTATTTGAGGTGATCCTTTATCCTTTTATTTTCGACTTATGGTAAGAAAGTCACCCTGTAGAGGTATTCCCAAATTATAAGATACCCCTCGGACATGGACCATCAGCATCCACTACGGGACTAAGCGCTGCCGTTGGCATCTCGGCTCTTTCACCACCATCTGTTTAATAGGGCAGTTACCAGAGACCTTTTTCCCGCAAATGTCGAAATACTTTGATTACTATATCCATCGTAACTGGGACTGTGGACGCCACCGTTGACTGCATCTTCGGAATTCTTTTGCTGTCTTCTCTGTAGGTTTTTTTGATGGGGGACCTTACCCCTAGCTAGTTTCCGTCCGCAAGTGGTATTTAATTTCCCATCTTCACCCTCATATATGCAGGGAATTCCTCTATTCGCTACCCGAGGACTAGTCCGTTGTATTCCTTCTAGAAAAATAATACTTTGGTTCTTAAGCGAACTGCTCGAATATACAAATTACTTTCAGTCCCATGACTAATAACCTCCCACGATGCGCATAGTTACACACACAACAAGAATGTCCCATTTCGGTGCGTTAATCCATCGCCGGTATAAATTTAAATGAAAGTGTCATTGGTTTCCAATTTAATTGCCTGCAACGTGCGCTCAATGATTTATTTCGCATTTCATGGGCCGTTTTCCATTCTTTCCATCTCCTTTTCCAGATAAATATAAATCTTCCAAAACCGCTTAAGTAGGTCACAACTCTGACGCGAGTTATTTTTCAGCAGAAAAAAAAATCCGCACTCTTGTTCGCCCGTTTGTTCTATCACGTACATCCACAACTCCCTACAATCTCCTCTCTCCATCTTAATTGATCTCAAATAAACGCCCTCACCTTCACTTACGCACTCACTTCACTCCACTCCACTACAGTCCACTCCAAGTGCAAACATACCACCCGACGCCATGCTTCTTAAATTTTCAGCTAACAAATAAAAAACCAAAAGAATCGTTCCGCCCGAAAAGTTCGAGATCTCTGAAGAGTTGAAGCCCCAAAAGCGTATGTAACGTCGCGTCGGTCGGTCGGTATATGCAGCACACGCATACAGTAGCCATAGTGTAAACGGTACACAAAAATAAATTACACCTCGGTTCCCCCGCGATGGGGGTCGGATAAGCCCTCCAAGAAATTGCGCAGGGAGTGTGTTCAACAGCTCAACCACCCCCCGCACCAGCTAAAAAGGAACATAACGCCGAATCTCAATTAATCACATCCAGATGGTGGGTTATCTTGTTTGCCCATCTACGTCGCCGAAAAGCCGTAAAACGTCTTAATACGCCGGGTAAATAGCAAATATTATGTGTGTACTTATGATGGACGTGTACAATGGTATACTCTGGTGTCCGCAAGGGGGTACAATGAACGAAGACCGACGCGACGGTGTGTGCGATGTGTATCTGTGCCGTGAAATAAACATCACTTCAGAGCGATCCAAGTTGGAGGGGGTGATGGCAGAACACTTTGCACGCAACGATGAGAGACGCCAATGCCCGCTTGAGGGTCTCCTTTAGCCAGTGATGCGATGTAATCTGCACATAAAGAGGCAAGAAAACTGAAATTCACGTCTAAAGTTTCGGTTTTCGTATGTTTTTGTCGATTTTTGTTAACGGTATTACCGTATACTTGGTATCGTGGATTTTGTGTACTTTTGACTGTTCGAAGCTCTTTCACCTGGGACATTGGTGGACAAGTGTTCGGGTTTGTTTATGTGAGTGGTGTTAGCACTTTTACTCTTGAAGCGATTGTTCTACACGTAGATACATGGTGTTTGTATCCTGAACACCATCGCATTTTGGCAATTTTGGTCAACAATGAGATACTTGGCCAATGTCAAACAACTTAATTGCACACAAAATGTGTCTGTTTGACATTGGCCACACTCTGGGTGCTGGAGAGGTGTCAAAATAAGTGGATGCATGAGGCACAAGTGGAATGTGACCTCGGTTAAATAAATGAAATGCTGTGGTTATTAGCTGATGTTTTGAGTGAGAGAGCTGACGTGAGATGACCACATTAGCGAGTCTTTAGAAACGATTTTTTTGGTTATGTGAAGAAGAACTTTTTGGGTTTTTGTTGAGTTGTAGTTTGATACTCGAAACAAGTCAAAACAATCCTGGCAGTATAGAAAAGTTTATTGACATAGCACGCTTTTTTGTATTCGAGTAGGCTATAATACACATGCCTCACAAAGTCATTATCCCATATTTTGTCCAGCAATCCCCAATGGTAACACTTGACAGGGCATTCCTAGGCAGGCGGATTTTCATTTTCCCCATAAAGCCCAGACTTTCTGCCACATTAACACTCTTGCAATGAAGCATGAGAGCTTCAACCTAAAAGGTGCAGAAAATAGGAGGATCTTCAGGACAACTGTTCCTAGTCGGCTTGAATGTGAGTCGGATTCGATAGAAACCAATAACTCGATTCACATCTTCACGGATGGGTCTAAAACAGAATCTGGGGTGGGTGGAGGTGTTTTCTTCGAAATGCTTAACCTAGGCTGTCCTATCGCCTTCCCGATCATTGTAGCGTTTTCCAGGCGGAAATCATGGCAATAAAAGAAGCCTTGTCCTGGCTGAAAAGGAATGTAATATCCACGAAGCACATTAGCATCTTTAGCGACAGTCAAGCGGCAATCAAATCCCTGGAAGTAATCTCGTTCAATTCAAAATCAGCCCACGAATGTCGACTCTCCTTTAAAGAGATGGCGGAGTATTTTACCATTCTTTTGGGTGCTGGGGCAAAGAGGCATACCAGGGAATTGCAAGGCAGATGAGCTTGATAGGCAGGTCACTACCCTTGACATTCTACCACCAGTGACATTTTAGGTATGCCCATTGCTTCATTTAAATTACAGATCAAGCAAGATGCGATCAAGAAAGCAAACCGCAGTCCATACGGCTACATGCAAAAATATTAGGTCGTTTCAACAATGACTTCAGTAGAAGCTGCCCGGACGAGGAAGTAAAAAGGAAACTTCATCCGGGAGACTGCTTCTTCGGTAATCTAGGTGATCCGGCTAATATCAGTGTCAGAAACCTCCTACGCTACATATAGTTAGCTCTGAATGGTTCAATTAGGCGTACAAATGTAGTTTAGTCGAGGGATCCACGTGGTACCACAACGGACCTTTTGGTCTAAGTGTGCACGCGCATCGCATGCAGCCACTTCAACCTAACCTAACCTAATCTAACTTAGGAGGATAACTAAGCCCAGCATTAGGTTGTAGCAGTGGTAGGAGATAAGAAAAATAACATACATTGGCTACCTCTCTAATTAGTCCGATGTAACCTAACCTAAAATATGCCTATAATCGGGCGGAAATCAAATACTCTGCGAAGCATTGTGTTGGAACAACTAAAAGTCGAAAATAGTTTGCATTCGTCATTGTCTATCTTCAGTTCAGCAATTCATGCTGGTGAGATCGGTCTCTACTTGTACGTGTCACTTAAAGCAAGGTCTTCTGGACTGGATCTGGCTGTAAATCGACGACTCAGCAAGTTGGACTATTTGCCTACACAATCTCCACTTTCTAAATCATCAATACGGAGTTTTTCTAGATGTAGCTTGTATAACACTCATAAAGTTCATTGTTGAGTCTTCCTTTCCATGCCCATCAACGCAAACGAGACGAAGATGGAGGTAACACATTGGGTTTGTATCACTAAGGGCCTGTATACTTGATTGAAAGCTAATTGTGGCGCTAAAAACCGGAACTATCCTAGGTCTCAATCAACATGCCTCATCAATTAGCGCGGTACTTCAAGTTGGTTGATGTCAGTTTCTACTCTGTGCCACTTAAGGCGAGATCTTCCTTTACTGCGTCCGGCGTCTGGCTGGAAATCGAAGACTCTGTGAGCCGGAGTATTGGTTCCATTTGCTCTACATGTTCCACCCATCATTAACGACTAATACGGAGTTTTTTTTTTTAGACAATGGGTATGCCGCTGTACAGCTGTACGTACAGTTCTTGGTTGAATCTCCATAGCCAATCAGTGCCCACCTCCATATCCCGTCAAGGAAAACGGGACCGAATATTTTTCGAAGACTTTTTCTCTCAAAACGTTCAAAGATTTCTTCATCCGCTTTTGACAAGGTCCATGCCTCAGTGCCGTAGAGCAGGACTGGTATTGTCCAGGATCTCCTCAATTTACAACTAAATTGCCTTATTAACCCGAAGAAACAGTGGTTGATAAGAGTTATTCTTCGTTTCATCCTGGACTAGATGTTAGAGTTACCGGGTCGATAGCCTCTAATACCAAAATGACCCTTCCAAAAGTCTTATTTTGAAGTGACGTCTGATTCTGTTGAATCTTAGAACCAATGTATGAAATGGCCACCAAGAAGCGCAGAAGGTATTGCCCCTTCCCTTGTGATAATCTGAGAAATCATCCGAGTAGTATCAATTGTCAAGAGAAGCTTATCTCAACTTAGCCATCCGGATTCGGCATAAAACAGGCATGGCACACATGTATGGGTCCTAACGAGGCTGTTGCGCCAAAAATTTGCATTTGTAAAGGCACGTCTTCATATTGGTCTTCATCTATCTTCAAACTATTTATCGCAAACAGCCAATTATGTGGTTCCAAAGCTTATCAGAAGCTTTCACATGTTCGTGAGAATATATTGTGCGAATGGAAAGCCAGAAGTTCTTAACGAATAACAGGGTTAGGATAAGCTTCCCAGGGCAATTGATACTGCTCAATAAAAATGTCGGATCATCGCCAAACCAAACTTCGAAACCAACTCCAGTAATCTTCCAACAGTAGTACCCCGTCCAATACGAATACGAATGGACAGGAAATCCTTTTTTTGATTTCGAAATTCAATTCACTTCTGGCGTGCAGATGATACTATTCCTGCTTCTGGTGGCCTACAACCCACCACCAAAACATAAAACCATTACGTAACATTTAATTGAATTCGTACTCGAATTTCATTTGCATACAGCACCACCACCACCACGCAGGTTGTATCCTTATAACCCATACCCATTGAGGATTATATAACCGCCACCACTTGCTTGCTCGTAGCAACCCGTGGCGTAGTCCTAAAGTTTCAAAACCAGATCCCTATTTGGTTATCAATTACCCATGACACGAACTAGGCTCACAATCGCGGCGCACACCAACACCCACTCTGGCAGCGGCCAACATGTGCCCAGGAAATTTGGGCGCAGCCCAATTCTTCAACTCGAACATAATCACAGGTGTGGTGTGTGGATCTTATTTGTGTTAACCCGTATCCGTATCGCATTCGAACGAACTGTTGCACACGAGAAGTACAGCTCGCCGCAGAACCTAATAAAGGATTGTCGTGCGGTGTGCTCTTTACGAAAGGGGTGACGTCCAATGTAGGTGCTCCTTCCTGGTTCGGGTATGGGATTGCTAACCGTTTTGCCATGTTATTTGTCGTGTCACGGTTCAGGGCGCTCTCGAGGAAAAAATAAACTCCCACAGTGGACCGGATCGTTTGTTGTGTGTGGCTGCGGTTACATGTACGAGCGAGGAGTATTCACATTAAATTGGACCCGGGCAGTTCTGCTCCAGCGTTCGAGAGAAAACAAAACGCACGTACACGACTGCTTTCGGGGATTATGTCATCTCATTTTGAGATGCCTTGGAAATTGTTTTAACCCAAAAGAGCACGAAGGAAAGCGAGCTCGAGGCTCCCAACATACGAGTACATGTCGCATCTGACGGCGACAGGTAAATTTACTTTGACTGATGCGAGTGCATGGATCGGGGAATATTTAACACAAACACTGTTCCTTATTCAGGACAAACAAACTGTTGAACAAATGCGGATTACCCGACAGCTTGAGGTAACTCTGAACGGGTGGCGACTCATTAATCCGCACAAGCTGGCAGTCGATGGGGGAAATTGCTTACCGACACTTTTTGTGTCGAAATTACTCAAGTAGGGCTGAGGGTAGAGGTGACATATTTTACATGTTATGGTTTTGTCTTTTGGACGTATCATTGCATTTAATGGGTACACTCAGAGAAATAATCTTGTGTTGCAAGTCTGTTATCTTAAGAGCGTCCCGCTTTTGATTTTAAGGTTTAAAAACCACTCCAGTCAGGTAAATTATAATAATCGAACAGTAGGCATCATAGGCTGGCTTAAGTTGGTTGAGGTCGGTTTCCATTTCCACTCCATTCGCTTTCCACGTACTAGCCTTTTCAAACGTCCAACGCAGAGTGTTTTTTTTTAACCAGGTATATGTCGCTGTGCAGATCGTAAAGTTCTTGGTTGATTCTTGGACTACATAGCCCGAACACACAAACGGGACCGAAGATTAGTAGTTCGAGTGAAGGCTTTTCCATAAAATTGCCTTGCTCGTTAGCAAGAGTTATTCTTCGTTTAGTTTCTGACGAGGTGTTGCTGTCAGATTTAATAGCGGAGCTAAAGAAGACAAAGTCGAATATTGTCAAATTGATTGATGTTGTGTGTCCTTTCGTGTTGACAGCATATAAATGGTCTTACCCTCATTGACTGCTAAACCAATTTTGGCCGCTTCCTTTTCTATATAAGCAAACGTGAGTATGCTAGTAGTTGCACCGATTTATGGAAGATTGTGCCTCTGGTTTTGGTTCGGGAGTTTGACACAATCCTATCAAAATAAGATTAAAGAAGTCACATGACAGTGAATCATCTTGCCTTAATCCTTTTATGGTATCGAATGGATCCGTGAGGTAGTTTCCGACCCTGATGAAGAATTTTCCAACGTCATCCTGCACAGATGGACGAGTTTGGCCGGGATACCAAAACAAGACATGGCTCTGTATAGTTCGTCTCTACATATGCTATCGTATGCGGCTTTGAGATCGATAAAAAGGTGGTGGGTATCGATTTGGACATCTTGGGTTTTTACATGGTATGTGAAAGTGAAGAATTGATCAGTTGCGGACCTTCCTGGCATAAAACCACTTATAAGTGTTCGTTTCAGTCATCGTCATCCTATATAAATGGTCTAGTTTGGGCGGAATACCAAAACTAAATATGGCTGTGTTTAGTTTGTCTCTATGAATGCTGTCATATGCGGCTTTGAAATCGATAAATAGGTGGTGGTTATCGATTCGGACTCCTTGGGTTTTTTACAGGATCTGCCGAAATATGAAAATTTTATCGATTGTGGACTTTTCTGGCCTAAAACCACACTGATAATGGCCGATCAGGTTTTTGGTGAACGGTTTCAGGCATACACATATAACGACAGATATGATCTCATAGGCGATGTTGAGGGGACCTACGCCTCTGTAGCTGGCGCAGTTCAGAGTGTCTCGGCAAATAATGCTGAGGTTCCATTCTTTCACCCGACCAAAATTTGCTAAAGAGTTCGTGAATGTTACTCCACCGGCTTTAAAAATCCTGGAGTGGCACCTCTATTTCCTCGCTTTCTTGCTCTTTATCTGCAAAGCCAGTGTTGTTCCCTCCTTCTTTCCCTATATATCTCAATGACTTTTGTCTTCACCTGCAGCTTAGCCTTGTAGACATCGTTCATCTTGAGATGATCTACTGGTATTCCTCATCAAACCAAGGGTTTCTTGCTGGTGGGCTTAATAAACCTAGAACATCAGTTGCGCCCGATCTAAGGGCTTGTTAACATCGTCAACTGCTTTTGGTATGGTGTTCAACAAGAGTTTAAGGGATACGAGTTCTGCTTATGACTTGGCGGTTTCTTGCGATTGCAGTCTTTTGAGCTTACATTTTTCACAGTTTTCCCTGTACCCCTTCGGGTTAGGGGTCAGAATATACCCGAGGTAAGGCATGCCTGTCGTAGAAGGCGACTAAAATCCACTCCCCGTATACCGAGTGTAAAGCGTATACAAACAACAAAAATGCAATGAGTACAACGAAAAGATTTACTACCCCAGGTGGCAATTCAGTTTCACTGGAAAATCCACCCTCTACGGAGGTCGGCTCTACGGATTCTGAGGAGAGCCAATTATTGCAAATGTGTAACCCTTTCGGGAAAAGTTCAAGGGTAACGAGGTCACCTACATCAGGATCTCAAAAAAATATATGTGTCTCAAGGAGCTCGACAACACCAGAAGTGTCAGCCCACGAAAAACGAGACTCAGTGAAAAATAAGAGCCTAAAGGAAGAAAACGACGTTCTTCGAACAAGGCTTAACAATGTCGAACTGCTCTGCGAAGAGCTTCGTAAAGAAATTCTCCATCTAAAGGAAGAAAATATGACTCTGAAGAGTTCATTTAAAATACCAAAAACAAGTTCAAACGGCCCCGTGAATTCGGAATACCACACGGATGAAGAAGAACTCAGTCGCGAAACTGACTGGATCTTAAAGAAAAGACCAGTTAAAAAGAGGAAAGCTGTATCCTCTCCTGAAATAATAAACCGCGACAAAGAGATTATTAACAAAGCGAAACAGCTAAAACAACGTCCCCCACCGCCAATTAATGTGATCGGTATTGACGACTTTAACAAGTTGCATTCGTGCTAAAATCGTTGCCATTATCGGGCTACCAAGTAACTTCGCTAAGAAAAAATACATGGAAAGTCTGCGTTAAAGACCCTGAAAGTTACCGTCTATTATCTCGCAAGCTTAATATCGATAAAATAGAATGGTATTCTTTTGAAAATAAATCTGAAAGGCCTTTACGCGTTGTAGCTAGAGGGTTACATGCGTCGTGCTTAAATGATGACATTGTAAATGATCTGAAAAACAGGCAATATAAAGTCATAGATGCCGTTAACATTGTCAAACGAGACCAAAAGCAAAAAGATGGCGAAGGAAATGTAATAAAACGCGGCCTTCCTTTATTTATACTCACTTTCGATAAAACAGAAAGTTTGAACAAAATTTATGAAATAAAAACAATACTTAATATTGTTGTAAAAATAGAGCCTATGCGTAAGGATTCCAAACTAGTTCCCCAGTGCAAGCGCTGCCAAGGATACAATCATACGCAAAGCTATTGTCAAAAAGAACCGCGGTGTGTAAAATGTGCCGGCAATCACCTGACGGTAGATTGTATGTCAGATAAGAAAGCTCTTGCTATCTGCATTAACTGTAAAGGCAATCATCCGGCAAATTATCGCGGCTGCGAAGTAGCTAACGAGTTGCAAAAAAGACGGACGAAATTTAATAGTATTAATTCACAGAAATTAAATTTAAACAAGCAACAGCCTAAAATTCCGATTAAAAATATGTCGAAGAAAAAGCAGGCCATAATCGAAGAACCTAAATGTCCACAAACTACGCGGCCATCAGATATCCGTTCGGATCTTGTACATCCAAAACCAAATGTACAAACGTATGCTCAAGCTACAGTATCCAATAACGCCCAAAAAAATATCTCACCCGACTCAGTTTCAAATGTAGGTATTTTCGATTATTCTTTCAAAACTTGAGGAACAAAGCAAAACGAATAAACTTATTTTTGACAGGCTCGTTAAGCTCGAAAACAGTATTCGCAATAGAAGTACCCCACCTTTAAAATGAATAGATTGCTTAAAATTCTTACGTGGAATGCGAATGGCCTTTGGCAAAAACTTGGAGAACTTGAATTATTTATGCAGGAAAAAGATATAGACATCTGTTTAATATCCGAAACTCACGCAAAGAGTAATTCGAACTTAAAAATTAAAGGTTACCTCGACTATCATGCTCTACATCCATCGAATAAGGCTAGAGGTGGAGCCTCACTATATATAAAAGAGTGTATCGAACATTCGATTGATCTTAAACTAGAAATCGAAACAATGCAAGTTAGCTCTATACAAGTCAAAAGCAGACAATCCTTTCTGAAGATATCGTCTATTTACTGCCCACCACGATGCAAGGTTGAGAAAATTGACAATGAAAACTTGCTTAATTCCCTTGGACAACGTTTTGTCATCGGAGGGGACTTTAATGCAAAACATACATTCTGGGGATCTAGATGCATATCACAGAAAGGTAGGATGCTTTATGATATAGGTAGAAAGTACAATACCGAATTTCATTCTACGGGAAAACCAACTTACTGGCCAACTGATGCTAGAAAAATACCGGATTTGATCGATTTTTTCATTGTAAAAGGTCTGCCGTCCAATCGAATCAAAGTTGAAGAATGCTTTGATCTTTCCTCTGATCATTCTCCAGTCATTTTAACAATGAGCGAGTCACTGATTATAAATGAAAAACCACCCAGATTAACAAACGCGAAAACCAACTGGGAAGGTTTCAAAAACGATATTGAAAATAATATCCGACTGGGTGTATCGCTTAGAACCCCATTGGAACTCGAAGTCGCTGTTGACTCATTTATCAATACCATCCAAAAAGCAGCATGGAATAATACTCCTCAACAGAACAAAATAGTGAGCTATAGTAAAATTAAGTACCCCCGTGAAATACAAGATTTAGTAAGACAAAAAAGAAAAGCTCGTAAAAGATGGCACCAAACTCGTGCCCCGCAAGATAAAACACATCTCAATCGGTTGAGTAATTTGCTATCAAATTCGATTAAATACTTTAAAAACCATTCAGTAGAAACTTATCTGCAAAGCCTAACCGCTGGAAAGGAATCGAATTATTCGCTCTGGAAAGCAAGTAGAGTCATAAAACGGCCAAAAATCGCTGTGCCGCCCATTAGGGTAACTCAAGACGTTTGGGCAAAGAGCGATAAGGAAAAAGCTGACGTTTTTGCCTCACATCTTGAGGAAACATTTAAGCCATTTGATGGTCCAGCGCAAAATGAAAACAATAATATATTCGAGAGTACAACAGATAATAATACAGTAAGATATGCAAGTATTGCCGAGCTTAAACGGGAAATACAGAAACTAGAGCCTAAAAAAGCTCCGGGTTATGACCTGATTACAGGAGAACTTCTTAAAATGTTGCCTCGGAAAGCATTAACTAAGCTTCTTTTTATTATAAATGCAGCAATCAGATTAGAATACATACCAAGACAGTGGAAAGTCGCGGAAGTGATTATGGTTCTAAAACCAGGAAAATCACCGAATGAAATAAAATCTTACAGGCCTATTTCACTTCTTCCAATAATTTCAAAAGTTTTTGAACGGATATTACTCGGTCGCTTACACCCCATAATTGAACAGAAACGTCTTTTACCTGACCATCAATTTGGGTTTAGAAGTAAACATTCAACGGTGGACCAAGTACATCGAATTACAGATGTAATTGAGAAAGCTTTCGAAGAAAAGAAAATTTGTTCAGCCGTATTTCTTGACGTGTCGCAAGCTTTTGACAAGGTGTGGCACAAAGGCCTTACTTATAAACTAAGTCAAGTTCTGCCAGAACAATAATATAAAATCCTCGTGTCGTAACCTGAGCATAGACTCTTCCGTGTGAAACTTGGAAGCGAATATTCCGAGTTCAAAGAAATAATGGCAGGTGTACCGCAAGGAAGCGTCCTTGGACCAATCCTGTACCTCCTATTCACTTGTGATGTCCCACAAACAAACGATACAATAGTTGCAACGTTTGCTGACGATACTGCTATATTAGCAGTTGGCACAACAATAGAGGAAACAAATATCAAATTACAAAACGCTCTTAACGAGGTTAATGAATGGACTAAATCCTGGCGGATTGCACTTAATGAGAGCAAATCGATCCATGTAGATTTTTCGTATAAACGGACAAACAATTTGCCTGTATTTCTAAATACTGTTCGAGTCCCGTTTGAAAATGAAGCGAAATATCTCGGTATGACACTCGATGCAAAATTAAAATGGAAGTCGCATGTAAAAAAGAAATGCGAAGAACTTAAGAATAAATACAGAGAACTGTACTGGTTGCTCGGAAAATATTCGAAGCTTAACCTTGATAACAAGCTGCTATTATACAAGCAAGTGCTAAAACCGGTTTGGACATATGGTATACAACTATGGGGTTGTACCAGTGAAACGAATCTAAACATTTTACAAACTTTTGAAAACAAAATGTTAAGATCATTCGTCAATGCGCCGTGGTACATAAGGAACGAAGATCTACGCAGAGATCTGGGTATTCCCGCGGTTAAAGATGAAACAAAAAATGTTGCACGAAAACATAAAAAACGTTTATTAGGACACGTTAACACAACAGTCCTCCAAATTCTGGACGAAACAAATATATTGCGGCGTCTTCAAAGAACTAAACCCTTGGATTTGGCCCGATAATAACAAACCGCGCTATAATTGGGGAAAAGCAGGAACTCTCAAAGGAAAGTTACCTGCCAAACATATTATATAATCGTGATAAAGTAAATTGCTGGATAAGTCGAATACTTAGTTGCAATAGAAATACCAAATGGGTGGTGGTTTTAGTGAGTAAAAATCTCACACTACTTTGGGCACGTGCTCATCGTGTCTATGAAGATTTCCACCAGCCCACGGAAAAAAAAAAAAAAAAAAAAAACAGTTTTCCTGATTTGTTGTGACGTGGTGGATATCCGCATTCTTACCTTGCTGCAACAAGGTAGTGATCCGAGTCGATGTAAGCCCCTTGGAATGTTCGGACATCCAAATTACTGTATACGTGGCTCTTGTCTATCGCAAGGTGATCGATTTGATTGACCGTTCGTTAATCTGAAGACCGCCATGTCCCCTTATAGATATCACGGTGAGAAAACCGTGTGATGGTGACATTTCGCTCCACAGCGAAGTCAATAAGCTCGTAGGAGAAGTTTTCTGCTCGTGGCATCATTTTTTTCTTCCGTCGGAGCATGAGCGCATATGAGGCTAATGTTGGCGAATTTGACCTTGATTGTTACAATATAACTTCTTGCCTATGTCTGGCACTTATAATAAGACCATATCCGAATAGCCGCTATAACACGGTTTGTAGTAGTTGTCAGAGTTATTCTTCCACCTTTTGGCCCGCTTATCCCATCGTATATCCTGGATGGCTGTAATATCTACTTTGTAGCAGATTAGGGCTTCCGCTAGTTATTTGTCTGCACCTCTCCTGTTTATTGTTCTTCCGATGCTATTGGTTGCTTCGTAACAAGAGTTTTTTTTTCATGGGTGGGTAGGTGACCCACATCACAACCCCGAACCAGTCACAATTTATTAGATACCGCTAGGACATGGAGCCATCAGTATCCCATCACCATCTTTGTCCAAATGGGCTTGACTTACCCTTGAGATTCATAAATGACCTGTTGTCCGAATATGTCGAAGCAGCTCCATTAGGTTACTCACTATCTGGGACTGTATAGACAGCACCATTGACTCCATCTTTGGAGTTTTTCCTCTGTCTTCGAGAAATGGAATATGTGCATTAGAGTACAACCCAACTAACAATTATTCCTCTATAAGTTAATAGAATTTAATTTCCGGAAGCAATTATTTCTGTAATCCTCATATAGTTCTTGTGCGCGGATTTTGCAGTCGATTGTTTGGGTAGAAGCCTGTTTAAGATATTATGCAGGAAAAGTCACAAGCATAACCGAAGTTATGATGGTAGAAGGTGGCGCAAAAATAACCTTCCGATGTTTTTTGGCTGTAATTTAAAAAAAATGAAAAACTTTGTTTCTTCTTGTGGATTATTTTTATTTGGCAGTGTAGCGTAACATTGTTTATTAACGTGTATTTCGCATGTGTTTACTACACAAATGTCAAAACAGAACTGACATTTGGGGCCAATCGCAAAATTTATAGCATTTTCTGATAGGAGGATTACTTTTGCGCCACCTTGTATAACCTCTGTAAGGTTGTTTTTAAGCTTCCGGAGACATGTGTACAATTGTACATGTACCATACGTTAAGATGTTTCGGTAGAACTTCGCACGAAGTTAATCCGAAGCACAGCATGTATAGAGCTTACGAATGAAGGCTTAAAAAAGCTAAGGTTAAAAAGGTGAAACGATTGGTAAAAGGTGAAAAGATCAGAAAAAAGGTGATAAGATCGGGAACCTACCAGATAATGAGTCCACACGATTTAAGTACTTGGTTGTACTTACTCGTCTTTCAGATTCCAGAGTACGGCCGGCATGTGAAGTCTGAGAGTTGGAGTTGGTAGTCATCAGCTAGATGAAAACGCAAGGTTTAATATAATCGCATTGCATACCATTTGACCACCACCACCTCACCCGACAAAAATCTGAGAAATTATTTTCTCTGAAATGAAATTCTCTGATCTTACCATATTCTGATGGCAAGATATGAGATGAATGGATAACAAGGTGGAAGAATAAGCTTGAAATTTCCAACTTAAGAACAAAAATACAAATACATTTTTTTTGGCGCAACGGGCCTAGCTTTCTCACAATCATTCATGTGTGCGTGTGTACTTCTTGTATGATGGCGGGACCTCCTGTTTTATGCCGACTCCGAACGGCTAAGCTGAGATAAGCTATTCTTGACAATTGATACTACTCGGATGATTTGTCAGATCATCACGAGAGGAGGGCCAGTGAAAAATCATTTAGGTGTTGCTACGGCTGGGAATCGAACCCAGACCTTCTGCGCGGCAGTTCATCGCACTAACCATCGCGCCACTGAGCCCTAGAACACTGTCTAATTTTGTTGACTAAAGTCATGATCAGTTTTTTGAACATATCCGACGCAATTAGGGGTTTTAGGATAAGTATGGGCGTCAAAACCAATTCTCCATACAGTGTTCATGTTGTTTCTTTTTTAGAAATTCAGAAATTCTAAAATTCTGATATTCTGAAATTTAAGAAACTGGCCTTATCAATGTCCTACTCTCTCAAACGTTAAAATTTAGCTCCTAATCTTTTACGGTGGAGATAACATCTCCGTTTAAGTTACGTTTTCCCACTCCGCAACTATAGAAAGCCAAGTAATTGATGGGAACTCAAACAGTGGATCTCCAAAATAGAAACCATTACCAAGTCACAAATTGACAATAAAAAAATTTTAAAGTAGTTTTTGTTCAGTGGACAAAATCTCCGCAAAACGAAAGTCCGACAGCAGTTAGTATAGAAATTGGCTGGAAAAAACCGTTGGTTATTTCGATATCATTTCCTTGCAGTGTAGGCTAATTGGACGGGGAGAATTATACAAATGTACCATGCCTAGCATGACATTGCTGAATACTTATTTGAAAGCAAGGGGACATGCCATGAATCGATTAGTCTATCAAGATCGAAAGTGTGATTTAATGCACTTGTTGAGATTTTCCACAGTCCATTAAGTGATAAGATTGAAAATAACTTTGGATCCTTTTATAGATACAGATACACTTGTAATGTTTTAAAATGCAAACGTTGATGACTATTACAAATCTGTCAATATGCAAATTATTACTTGAATCCACCATTTACTTCCTTCATCCAAGTCAGGATAGGCATTCCAATACAGATAACGCCTTAGGTCTCATCGAAAAAAAAAAAAAAACGCCCGCATTAAATTGTCACCTCACTGGGTGCCCTCAAGTACCGCTTTCTATTCTCAAAGGTAGTAGACATTAATAAATTCACGAGTGATTAACCTTACATCATTATTCGAGCGGTGTTTCAGTACAAACAAAAAACAGCTTTCGTGTGCGTGCCCTGCTATCAAAAGGTAGTTAGCAAAAAAAACACAATATCGTCCTGCTGGACAACACAAAACTAAAAAGCCTTCAACAACTCCCCTGGACTATTCATGCGGAGACTTTAGGACGACGCGACAAAGTCATGGGGAACACATTGCGTGTGCATCATCACCAACCCAAACAACCATATCGACGTGAAATTGTGCGAATGTATGGGCAACACCGCGAGCGTGTACAAATCGATGTCACGCAACTATTGTAAGGACCCCCGCACTCGCATATTCGAGCACGTCTAATTAGATATTACGCCATGTTGCGTTGAAGTTATTTATGTGAAGCAGTCGTCTCGTGTGGCACTACACAGGGTTGTTAAGAATTAAGCCAGTACCCACCGAAATGTCGTGAGCTATTATCCTGTCAATGCAATGAATTCAAAGTAAATAATTACGCGCAGTTATGTGGTCCAGGAGTTTGATTTATCGCCACCGCTGATATAGGAGAAAGCCGGAAATCCCAGCGAAATGGTAGAGGAGGGTGGTGGTAGGCTGTTGAAAGGGAGGGGCTTTTAATTGAGTCATTAATCAAAAATTCGTCTTAGACTGGTAAGTTCTTGGACAAAAGAAATTCTATAGTTTACCAAAATTTGGTCGAATACAATGAGGGAAGGTTATAGGTAGTCCGTTGAGGAATTGCGAATGAATACCGGTGCAAATTCAATCTCGGGGTGTGAATGGTGGCTGTAAACATGAATGTCAACATCTGCTTTATTTTTTAGATCTTTTCTCTACCACAATTTAGTCCAACTTTGTAAATCATTTGTCAAATGCTAGGCAATGCGATTATATGAAACTTTCAGTTTTCACCTAGCTGATGCCTACCAACCCCGACGCTCAGCCTTCACGTGGCGACCGCTGAGTGCCTAATTCATTGACCGTAGATAGTGTCTCAAACCCTGTGTTAGGTCTTGAGCGGGGGAAAAACGTGTATTCACACATTGTATTTCATATCCATATCATATCCGTAGTGTCTACAGTCCCAGTAAGGATGGACAAAGTGAATAACTTAAATGAGCTGCTTCGACAACAGGTTATCTCAACAGGAATCTCAAGGGTAAGGCAGACAGACAACTTGAAGAGATGATCCGAAAGGCCACCGGCAGCGCTCAATCACACAGTGGATACTGATGTACCCGTGTCATAGGTGTTTGGGGGTTGTGCCTTGGGTTAACTATACCCACACATGAAAAAAAAACAAAAACTTGTAACGAACCAACTAAGAGCCTCGGAAAGGAATGATCTTATTGTTAACGAAAAAAAGACAAAAAAGTTCGTATCTGCATCTTGATTGTGAGCTGATACAAAGCAGAAATTACTGCCATCCAGGAAATACGATATGATGGGCCACGCAAAAAGAGGATGAAAAACTATGACATCTACTACTAACCGTGTTATAGTGAGCAGAAACAGCGGTTATTCGAATGTGGATTTATTATAAGTGTCAGATATAGGCAAAAAGTCTTATGTTTCCAAGACACACCATACCACAAGCATCTAATGTCGATAAACAATGGCAACGATGTCAACAAGCCATTATACCAGGAAGAAATATAACAGATGCTAGTAGCCAAGAACGATGCCAACAAGACTATGCTCCATGTGAAGGTGAGAGCTGCAAATTGGACAAAACTAAGAATTAATCTTGCCAACCGCTGTTTCTTCGGGATAAGAAGGAAATTAGTAGTATAGCCCTCACTCAAACTACTAAGAAGATTCTATATAAGACTCTGATCGTCCGAGTCCTGCTCTACGGAGCTGAAGCATGGACCCTATAAAAAGTGGATGAAGAAATCCTTGGTCGTTTTGAGAGAAAAATTCTTCGAAAAGTATTCGGTCCCGTTTGCGTTGATGGGTTATGGAGACGAAGATTCAACCAAGAACTATACGAGCTGTACAATGACATACCCCTACATATACCTGAACTCCGCATTGGGCGTTTAAGATGAAGAGCAAATAGACAGCATTACTCCGGCTCTCAGATTCTTTGATTCCCAGCCAGATGTCGGACGCTTTAGAGGAAGGCCTCAACATAAGTGGCGAGCATAAGTGGAGCGACCTACCTCCACTGATTCTTACTAAAATAGTTTTTCTTTAAGCACCGATCGTAACCCTTACCAATATTGCCGATCACCAAATAAGGATTAGTTGCAAAACTTGTGGTTAGGTGCAATGGCCTATTTATAAGTTCGTTTTACTACTAAGCGCTGGGTCCCCGATTCAAATGGGCCACTAGATTTGGACTCGGAGCAAACCCTCAAAAAACCGAATTGGTCTTTTCAGCAATAAATACAAAGTACCGCAAGTTGACCCTCCAAAACTTAATGGCTTTAGTCTCAAGTTCGCACATTCAACAAAGTACCTGGTTCTGGTTTTGGATAAGAAATGAAACTGGAAAGCCAATGACCAAGAACGCGTATATAACGCAGCCTCCAACTGTAACCTTCTAGGAAAAGTTCGAAGATCACCTTGCATATTCATTAGCAGAGCTCTCAGAACCATTCTGTCAGTAGCCCTAGGTGTTATCCTACATCTAGCATCTCTAGATATTCATGGCAAACAGGCAGCAGCTATGAGACTGAGAACCACGTTGCAATGGACACCCTCTCAACTTTACAGAAAACGCTGACCACGCCACTACCTAAATCAGTTCTGAGAATTACTTCAAGTCAACTTCAAGTCAGCCTTGATCAGTATCCCGACAATGTCTTAATGAGATGGCAGAGCGCTTTACCATTCACCTCTTCTGGGTACCTGGTTACAGATATATAGCAGGGAATTGTAAGGCGAATGAGCTTGCAAGATTGGCACTACCCTTGATATTCTACCGCCAGTAGAAATGTTAAGTATGCCACTACATGAAAATCAAATAATCATAAAACTGTCATGAGATGCTTCATAATTCTGGCATTTGAAATCGGGGTTAATGGAAGTCCCATCATTGCGACAAAAATAAAACTTCGCATAAATTAAAAATAATGATGAAGCTAGGTTACACATCCTGTATAGGCCGTTAGATATTTCCTTTCAAAACGTGTGGCTCTGAATTTGGACATTATGTATGTGAAGGCATTCTAAATGACGAGGGCACTCCTAACAACCGCCACTATAGCCATTTAATTCCTAAGATTCGCATTTAAATGCGAACTTTACCATCGATCACTTGACAACCCCTATTGGGGTGCTGAGGTGGAACCGGATTATCAATTAATCTCATCTCAATGGGGAATACCACACTAAATAAGCCTTCAAATTATAGTTATAGCCATCTGATGACCGACTCTAGGTTTTAACGTGTGCTCAAAACATTCGCCACATTTGTCCATCCAAACTTTTCCAATTCTCAATAATATAAGTCTGTATTTATTCAAAAGACCTGTATCACCACTTTTTTTTTAAAAATCAACCATTGTCTAACACGTTTTTATCTATTCAATAGCACTTCCGTTGAGTCATTGTGTACAAGTGTACGCAATATTTCAGCATTCATAATATACCTAGTGAAACCTTCTAGCCCTGGTAAGGACATTAAAACGACAACACCTACTCGTTTAAATGCCAATTGGATTTCACCATAATTCGCAACAAAGGAACATTCCGCAGGCCTTTATGTGCGCGCACAAGTCCAAATTAGAATTTCAAAAATGACTTCCTCTTTCCATTAGTCACCCGGGTCTAGGTATTTAGCAGAGAATAACACTTCGCCTGATAGTGTAAACCAAGACACAAAAGCTCCTTAACCTGCGGGCATTACAGTGCCAATAATGACCCACTGTACGTACGTCGATAATGCGCACTCCATGTCCGCACAAATAATCCAACACCCAACTGCAATGGCCTTCGATTAGTAGGTGAATGCAAGAGACCTCTTACGTCAGCCTACTCACCGCATCGGTCCTCCTTTGTCCATACTCCATTCAGATGTACCTTCACGAGTGTGTGTGTATACGTGTGTGAGCTGCCTGATAGGGAAACAAAAGGAAAATTCAATTTAAACGTCCAAATGACAGGCAGCCCAGCACCACCCAGCACCTCGTCTGTCGAATGGCGCGGTAACATTTTGAATTTCAAAATCGCATTTGAAAACCTTTGTCTACGTTGACGGCCCTTCGACGGGGCACACAAAAATGCTACGCAAATCAAGCGCAACGAACACTTGGCTACGGGTGTGTACAAGTACGAATGCCATACACTACCATCGTCGTAATGCTATCTAATCCGAACACGTGTCCTTAGAGATCACCGAACAAAGAAGGTTAAGAGGTGGTGCCCGCTCTCCGCCAGCCGGCCGACTATAGATACGGAAGCACGTTGCATAAGCTAATTAATTATAACTTAATCAAATTTCAATTAATCGGTGACGGTAGCCTTAGTCATTATAATCCAATCCCATCTCTCACCACCCCAATGGGGGTTGTCAACTGATCGATTGGGAAGTGCGCATTTAAATGCGAATCTCAGAGACTAAGTGGCTATCGTGGTGGTGCCCTCTGATTATGTGTATGTGCCCTCGTCGTAATGAATGCTCCTCCCCCTCCATACACAGTGTTTGCCGATTGAGATCGCCATCGCGATCGCAACCAGCCATTATGGCAGCGACGGGTGAAACGTGGCATCAGCGACATGAGCAGTGGAGTGCAACTGCAAGGGGCATGCAAATAGTTTAATATTTAATAACGACTGTAATTGTTTAATGTTATTGTCACTTAGGATGATAATTTATTTTTTTATTCGTTAGATTTAAAACTGCTAACGAATTTAATGTAATTGAATAGATAAGCGATACTGTGTGTGAGGGGCAGCAGCATGTGTGCGATCCCATTGTAACTATGGGTGGTTAGATGGGAATGGTGCTTTCTTATCGCGGCTATGATTTTTTCTACTTTTTTTTTTGTTAAACAATTGACTTTTTTCCACAGAACGTGTGACACATAATTGCGTTTTAAACGCGTTTACAGTTGGAGTTAGTTGGGCTGCAACGTAAGGGGGGAATTTATCAGCATGACAATGTAACATACGGGGCCTTGCATCAGTAGCATGACATTTTCTATGACATTGATAAGCTACTTGTCGGAAGAGAGGTAAGGTTAGGTGTGGCTAAAATATATGTTAGCAATCACATTATACAGTCTACAATACTTCAAGCCAACAGATCGATTTTTTCTAAATTCTAACGCAAGAGTGGGCTGAATGGAACGATCTGCGCAGGTTATCATGGTAAGATTGTTAGAACCTACACCCCAACGCCATCTTAGTATGAGCACAAACGCAAAGGTTCGATGGCAAAGAGGAGATGCTGACTTTTTGCACCCAACGAAGGAGAAGCGGTTATTAGCTCGAAAGATATCCCTTCAACAATTTCAGTTCATAGAAAGTCAGGTTCGATGGCAAAAGAGGGTCACTTTCCCATAATAATGGAGTGACAATGATGTTTAGGTGGACGGCCAGACATAAACACTCTCGCCATAACACAACCACGGGTACACCAAGCAAAATGGATAACACAATCGCATAGCTACACATAGAAGACTCAAGGTTATGTAACTGAAACGATTGAAACAGTTTTTTAACTATCAAAGAGGCTAACAGCAGCTGTCGTACTGGCCAACAGTAGACGAAGGAGACTACTGTTGTAGTTTGGATATAATCTCGTATTTCCTAATATAACCAGGTCAAGGCTCAGTGACGCGATAGTTAATGCGATGAACTCCTGCGCAGAAGGAGTGATAGAGTTTAAAGCTTTAAAGTAACCGGTCTAAGCAACAACACTTCTAAGTAACTTATAGTAGCTTATAATAGCAGTACGCGAAATGTTTTCGGTCTACGAAGATTTGCTCATGTGCCAAATACTCTCGTCATATTATAAATATTCGACAACCTTCTTCATGTTCGCACAATAGACTTTCTCGCTGGTATCTAACTATCTGATAAGCCCGAGTATTTGCAATCGATCGACTATCTTTGAGAGTTTCCAATTAATGTGGTCACAAGCCCGTGACTTCAAAAAAATATGTTTATCTTTAGCAGTGAAACAGAGATTTCATCAAAAGCGGATAAAGAAACGACTTAGGGTTTTGAGAGAGAAATTCTTTAAAAAATCTTCGGTCCCGTTTGTGTTGACGAGACATCGCGGCAGCCTTTTCCGTCCGCGTATCCCCTTGAAAACTTATTGCAGCGAGTTCAACAAGCCATAAGAAACTCTGCTTCAGAAGAGTGGATCTTCTCACAACTACCTCTGATAAACTCCTAGTTCGATTCTGAATGTGAGTAGACAAAAAAGGGCAAAACGAAGTTCATGGCTGAAGAAGAAAACAAGAATCTTCCATAAGCTCTACGTTGAAAGAAGGACCACCAGCATTATGAAGTCGAGGAGATGCAAAGCTGCTTTAGCAGAAAAGAGGAGCTTTCTATAGAAGTGTGAAATATTCAACATTCATGAGTCGCCCAGGGCCCTGCGAAGATAGTGATGGGATTACCGTAATAGATACACAGCCGATGCTTATCACCTGGATAAGTTGACCGAGAAGATCCAGGCAAACAACGACCGATATCAGTCTATCTTAATAATAATCACGAGTTTCAACCGGCTGACATCAATAAAATCAAACAAGTTATCGCCAGGCTAAAAATGAACAAGGTAGCTGGTGCCGATGGATCACGAGCTGAGCTATTCACCAACTCATCTGTAAAATATGTTCAGAGGAACGTTTGAACGAAGGCGACGATATGAATCTCATTACTATCTGCATTAGCCTTTTAAACATAGCATATAAGATCTTGTCCAGCGTCTTATTTGAACATTTTAAGCCTTGCTGACGACCTAAAAGGTCCCTACCAATGAGGCGATCAAGTCTTCACAACTACCACCACTGTAGTTGGATAAAACCCAATAATTTTACATCGAGGCCCATAAACTGATCATCGATTTCAAAGCAGCTAGGGAATAACTTTACCTTTCTATGTCCAGCTTAACAATCCCTCCTAAACTGATATTGG
This sequence comes from Rhingia campestris, assembly GCA_932526625.1. NCBI lineage: Eukaryota > Metazoa > Arthropoda > Insecta > Diptera > Syrphidae > Rhingia > Rhingia campestris. The sequence continues at coordinate 52,089,240 of OW052185.1, forward strand.
AGAATGACCGCTGATTCGACAAAATTCTAAGGGATACAACTAAAACCTTTCACACCGGCATAAAGCTAAGACAAGATGACTCGCTGTCATGTGACTGCTTGAATATTGTGCTTGAGAAGGTTCATGGACACTGGACAGTACAGCACCATCCTTAACAAAATAAACTGTTTGCTGATCTCATCACATCGAAGAAAGTGAGCAGTTTCTGAGGTTTTCACTACCATTGAGCAGCGAAAAAAATGGGACTGGTTATCAAAGATGACAAGACAAGGTCAACAAAATTCGAGCCCCATCGCAGATTTCATGAGAATGGCCCCCAGCAAGGACGGGGTTAGAATAGCCTTGAGGTAATGCATGCCTGTCGTAAATGGCGACTAAAATCTTACGCCCGAGGGAGTAGCCTTTATGATGCTATGAGCTATGGTGTCGGGAGAGTATTCTCCTGGTAGGGACACCCTAGTTGAAGGGCAAATCCGAAGACAAACCCAAATCCAAAAGCGTCTGACCTATATTAGGCGGCTCCTTGGTCTGCGTCTGATCCTAGAAGGACGGCAGTGCTAAAACTTGGCAGAAGGTATAAAACGCAAAAAATAAATAGAAGATATGCAATGGAACAAACAACTGATTTTATTACCCCAGGTGGCAACCAGTTATACTGGAAAATCCACCCTCTACGGAGGTCGGACCCTCGGATTCTGGGGAGGACCAACTACTGCCTTTCAACGACCCATTCAAAGGGGGGAAAATATGCTAAGATCACCACCGATTGCGTCAAGTGCAAAACCAACAATATTGCCGATAAATCCCTTTGAAAAAAGAGCAAAGATAAGTCGATCTCCACCTGGATTGTATGTCTCCGACAAAAGAAGTCCGTCGGTTAATCAGGACTCAGTGAAAACGAAATGCTTCGTAATAGAAAATAACGAATTACGAGCTAAACTTTATAAAATGGAGCAACTCTTCAATGATCTTAAAAAGGAAGTCGATTCCTTGCGAAAAGAAAACGAGGATCTCAAAAACCTTCGTGCACCGAAAGATCTCGAGACAACACCGAACCGTCCAGCAAGTGAATATTTTACGGACGAGGAAGAACTTGATCGCGAAAACAATCCCGCCTCTAAGAAAAGGCCTAGCAAAAAGCGTAAGGCTGTCACCTTACCCGAAGTGCTACAAAAGGAGTATAAGCCCGCCGTACCAAACAAGGCAATAAATGTCATCGGGATAGAGGACTACGGAAAACTTCGTAATCTTCTCAAAAATACGCTGATGACAAAGCACAATATAACCTCGCGACGAAATAACGTGTGGAAAATATACGTGGAGGACTCTGACTCTTACCGATCAATGTCTCTAAAATTAAACGCAGAGAATATTCAATGTTTTACCTATGAAAATAAGTACGAAAAACCGATGCGAGTCTTCGTCAGGGGACTCCGCCCGTCTTGCACAAAGGAAGATATCATCGAAGACGTGCAAACCCAAGGTCTCAAAATTCTTGACGCCGTGAATATTATCAAGAAGAACAAGCAAGGTGGGGAAGGAGACAAAGACACCGTAGTCAAACGCGGACTTCCACTTTTTATGCTCACCTTTGATAGGACCGAGAATATGGACGGCGTCTTCAAAATCAAGACCATTCTAAACATCAAGGTCAAAATCGAGCCAATGCGTAAGGGAAGGAAAACTGTACCTCAGTGCAATCGATGCCAAGGTTTCAACCACACACAGGAATACTGCCAAAAAGAACCACGGTGCGTTATATGTGCCGGTACACATCTCTCGGTAGAGTGCACCAAAACCAAGCAGTCCCCAGCAGTCTGCGCTAATTGTACAAAAAACCACCCAGCGAATTATCGAGGTTGCGAAATCGCGAAAGAACTACAAAAGAGACGCGACCTTCTAAAGAAACCCCCACACAAGCTTAGCGGATCCTAAAACTGATAAGCCAAAGACCATTAAGCCAGTCAAAAAGACGAAACCAGTAATGGAAAATAAAAAAGTTATAAAACAGAACGTCGCTGACCCATCGGCATTATCTGATGCGAGATCATACGCGCAAGTTGCGACACAGGGAAATCAGACAAGATCAGATACAGCAGATCCGATCCGCCAACTATTAACTGTGATATATGAAAAACTTGATGAGCAATCCAAGATCAATCAAGATATATTTGACAAATTGAGCAAGCTCGAGTTCAAACCTCGAAAACCAAACAACAAAACATGAATATGACACAGCTTCTTAAGATACTAACATGGAACGCAAATGGTCTCACAAACATAATTGACGAACTAGAAGTTTTTCTACGGAAAAAAAATATTGATATATGTTTGATATCGGAAACTCACTTAAAAAAGGGAGCTGGACCCAAAATAAAAGGTTACAGTGATTATCACGCGCATTATCCTTCGGAAAATGCGAGAGAAGGATCCTCTCTTCACATCAATGAATGTGTGAAGCACTCTGAAAACATTAAAATAGAACTCGATTCTATGCAAATAATTTCAGTCTCTGTAAAAGTAAACCATTTATACTACCTCATCGGATCTAGTTACTTCCCTCCGGGATATACCTAGACTGGTAGACGACGACCTCGATCGCCTCTTTGACTTATTCGAGTCTAATTTTATCATCGGTGGGGACTTTATTGCAAAACACATTTATTGGGGTTCAAGATGTACTTCAACGAAAGGCAGACTACTTACTGTACAAAGCCTGTATGAAGCATGGAGTGGACTTTTATTCGACGGGAAAGCCAACGTATTGGCCAACTGACAAAAATAAAATCCCTGACATAGTCGACTTCTTTATCGCAAAAGGGCTAACTAAAAATCTGACGGAAGTCGAAGAATGTTATGATCTATGCTCAGACCACTCAGCAGTCACTCTGAAAATGGACGGAAGTCTAGCAAGAAAAGTAGGACCTCCTAGGCTTACTAGTAAAAAAACCAACTGGGATCTTTTCAGAAAAGACTGCAAGGAAAATGTTGCTTTAAATGTGCCACTAAACACACCGCTCGAAATAGAAGACGAAATCGACAATCTCGTGGAAGCCGTTCAGAGCACAGCGTGGAAAAACATTCCCTTCCGGAAGACAGCAACATGCAGCAACAATGAATTCAAATACCAGCCTGAAATCGAGGACCTCATACGAGAAAAAAGGAGAGCGCGCAAGAGATGGCAACATTCCCGCGCACCCACTGATAAAACTTATCTGAACTATCTCTGTAACAAACTCAACAATGAGCTACAGGATTTAGGAATCGCGAGACTTCTACATACCTCGAGGGCTTGACTGCTGATAAGACTTCAAACTACTCACTATGGAAAGCTTTGAAGCCCATAAGGAAACCCAAAATACACTCGCCACCAATAAGAAAAGCTAACGGCGAATGGGCAAAAGGAGGCAAAGAGAAAGCGGATTTATTTGCCGAGCATCTAGAAGAAACGTTCAAGCCGTTTGATGGAAGACCCCTGATCGGAGAACTGAATGCTAATATGGCACCCAACAACTATAAAGTTAAAGCCGTATCCCTGTCCTTCGAATTGACAGTAAGAAAGTTAAAAAATAACAAAGCTCCAGGATATGATTTAATCACCGGCAAAATCCTGAAGGAGCTACCGGAAAAAGCATTAGTTAAGTTGCTCTACATTATAAATGCTTCTCTGAGACTTTTATATGTTCCAAGGCAATGGAAAGTCGCTGAAGTCATTATGGTCCCGAAACCTGGGAAAGTTCAAACCCATTTTCGAGAAAATTATGAAAGACGCTTGATCCCAGATCATCAATTCGGCTTCCGGGTCAAACATTCCACAATCGATCAGGTTTATCGAATAACTAATGAAATTGAAAATGCACTAGAATGGAAAAAGATCTGCTCTGTCGCTTTTCTTGACGTATCACAAGCTGAAACTACTGGAAACCTACCTTGAAAGCAGACTGTTTCGTATTAGACATGAGACTGAATACTCAGAATTCAAAGAAATCCACGTTGGTGTTTCGCAGGGAAGTGTTCTCGGACCAATCCTATTCTTGCTCTACACAAGAGATATACCACAAGAAGAAGGGACCATCGTTGCATCGTTCGCAGACGATACAGCTATACCCTCAATGGATGAGTCCATGGAATCATCAACGGGAAAACTCCAACGGGCTCTGAACAAAGTATGTGAGTGGATAAAGACCTGGCGAACGAGACCAAGTCAACGCATGTCAACTTTACGTACAAAAAGATAAACAACTTACCTGTTTTCATTACCTCGGGACAAATACCATACGCAAATGAGGCAAAATATCTAGGAATGACCTTAGACGCAAAACTTAAGTGGAAGCCACACGTTAAAAATAAAGCGGGACGAGCTCGCAATCAGACTTAGAGAAATGTATTGGCTGCTCGGAAGATACTCGAAGCTAAGCATATACAACAAACTGCTTCTGTATAAGCAAGTGCTTAAACTTTGTTGGACATACGGTATACAGCTTTGGGGTTGTACCAAACCCAGCAATATTGCTATACTGCAAACATTCCAAAACAAAACCCTAAGAGCAATAGTGAATGCTCCATGGTATATGTGGAATGGCGATATTCACAGAGATGCTACCTACCAAACGCGATTAACACTACAGAAGCGTAAACTACTTGTTAAGGATACTTAGTCGTAGTCATCACAAAAAACAAAAAAAAAATGAAGAAATGAGAGGATGAATTCCATACTACTATGAGCACGCGCGCGGTTCTCATAGTGCCTCTCTGAGGGGTGAGGTTTAGCCCGTAGTCATATTGACTGACATTAATGAAATTGTCAGAACAGAAAATATATGAGTCGGGCATAACCAATGGTACGGACCACTGGTATCCTTTGAGGATTACTCACCTCCGGGCGCACACGAAAAAAAAATGAGAATGTGAACATTGATAGGTATAACTTCCAGATAGGACAAAGGATATGTAGAGCGAATGAACACCGACACTCCAGCACTTAAAATCTTCACCGCCATTCCAGAGGGAAGAACAAACCTCAACTTCAGTGGAGAAACCAGGTAGAAGCAGATCTCCAACGACTTGGTGTACGAAATTGGAGAAGGCATTCTTGAGATCGACCCTTCTAGAGAGCGGTATATTACACGCTTTATAGCACTAACAAATGAAGAAGAAGAAGATGACCGGAGTTCCTACTCGAACCAGTACATTTGTTTCTTGGTAAGAATAAGTTTTTTTTTTATCAAAAGTGTCCTATAAAATGTAATAGGCAGGACTTGGTAGTTGAAGCTAGAGTTCCCACAGTTCTACATCTATATCGGATTATGTTCAAAATACTCTTTAGGAAATGTCAAACGAAAAAGTTCACTTCAAAATGGTCCTTATTTGATCTAGTCAGTATAGGAATCCCTTGGAATATTTTTAATTATTTTCCAACGACTTCTGATCCAATGACAAACAACAAAATTTGGCATAGAAAGTATTGCTACGACGAATATTATACGACTTAAGTAAGACCTAACAACACACACCGACGAACTACAGCTGTATCACACAATGAGCAACTTTGTTATACCTTCAGGACTGCCTGAACCCATAGTTCCTTACAATGTAACAAATTAAATCCCTAGAACCCAATGACATAAAATCTCCCTCAACTGCGTGTTATCTCAGTTAATGGTCTTAACTGCCATCAGCGCGATCGTGTGCCACACCAAAAATGGTCAAAGCACGATCTACGATCGGCATCAATACCACACTCATCACCTGAAGCAGTTAGAGTTACAAAAAAAACATCATATCCCTCCCCCGAAACCGCACACCGAAATGTTGATTAGACCACATCACCCATAAAAGTCCCAAAGACGATAGCCCGACTACCTCTGAGAAGGGAACAATACCAGACGTAAAAAAAAACCTTGCACTGCAAATCACCACCTCAGGGAACGCTACTCAGGAAACATAACAACCGACACACACACACACTCCGTCCAAGAGGAAAGCATAACCAGTGCCAAAACGGTGGAGCCCAACTGGTTACCCATGTGAGGCTGTTCGCAGGGCAAGCGTTGATAATTAATTCAGTGTGGAACACCGGTAGCTACAATTTGATTTGGCTTAATGTTCTGTGTAGCTTAATTCCATAACCGGTTCCATCAGTGCAGAGCTCCTGACGTCGCGTCGAGACGATGATGTTTATGCTGGTGCTGCTGTTGCTGTTGCGGTGCTATCATGATCTGGGAGATGCCAACATAGGGCTTTGGATCGAAAACGAATCCAAGTTTATGGCCAGCTCAGCGTCTTACACCAATCGGTCGCTGTGCGCCGTACCACACTCTTGAGTTATGGCCCCTGCTCTTCTTAGATGGAAAGAGTAACTTTGTTTGGTTTTTATTTCCTTTTGTTCGCAGAGTCGGTTTGGATGGTTGTGGGCAGCCACAGGGCTCTCCACTCATGACTCCACTTATATGGACCCAGACAGACATCGACGACGACGGGTCGGCGGACATAAATTTGTTCACCGTAATTGACCTTTTTTCATCGTCTCGCTCTGATCCTACGCCGTGTCCTGTTTGCCAGCGACACAAGTTGACAGCGATCACTAGTACGGGTCGTACTGCAAGGTAGCTGCGCGACTGCGCAGCAAGTGCACTGCAATTGTGTGATTTAATTGCGCCAGAGAGACCTTAGCGAAGATGTTGCACGCCAGATATACACCGCGTAGAGCGACGACTATTTAAAGGACATGGCGAATTGGCGAGTCAATGCACCGGCAACGCTGTTGCAAGGAATCGATAATCAGAGTCGGTTAGGTGTCCCGCAGTTCGTTGGTTTCCCTGCCTGCGTCTTGTGCCGACCCGTCTTAGAGGTGAATTCAATATGTATCGCAGAATCATTAATCTTCGGCTCTGGAGTAGATATGTAGATTAATTGCTGCCAGAGGTTGTCATCGGCTTCGTTTTCTTGATCCACTTCACCGTCGTCACCAGCCTGCAGAACACCACAACTCCCTGGTAGGGAGGGGTCTATACATAAAACGCATCGATACTGAAATGGGAGTAATAGTGGGCATTAATCCAGGCCAGGCAAAACGGTACTAATTGAATGCAATTTCTCCTCGATTGGAGGTAGAATTGGACATCGACTGGAGAAGGCGCAAACTGACACAGCAGCAGTAGCAGGGTGGCATGTTGTGGATAGGGGGGGCTCAGTGAAGTGGTAAAATCGATTAATGACATTCAATTAATTTTGATAGGCGATCGATTGTGTTGGACCGAGTGGAAACGGAAGGGTGGATGGATGTATTAAGGGTGCAATTAGAGCGTAGACTTACAGAGAGATGGGGGAGAATATGTGATGGCTGAAAGTGGAAATGTAGTGGTAGCTGAGTTTCTTGAACCAGCTTAAACGACTGCGAATGTCAGTGTGGGGCGGGCTTAATTAAATTTGAAGCGTATTTATGAAAGCTCATACTATGGTAGGTTGGAAATTAGGTTTTATTTGTCGGATGGGAGGTTTTAAGTCGTGGAGGATGGTTTTAAAGTGTGGGGTCACAGCGCGACACGAAAAGGTTTACATATCGTGAAATGCAAAATATAAATACATACTTGGGGAGTAATTCATGGAAAGTCAACGTCGATAACTAACTAGCAGTGTCTCAAAAGCTAAAAGACTGATAACGTCCAGTGGTATACTTGCAAAATAAAAAAGTCAATTTTAATTTCTTGAAAATGTTAATATGTATAATCAAAAATGAGACGCAAGAAATGGAAATAAATAAAAACATTCTGGTAAGGAATGGGCTCTTCATGCTAAGCTTCGATATAGCTGACAATATCGACATAATCTATCCAATAAAAAACATTTTAAAGATCATTACATCAACCAACTAATAAGCCAAATCTGGTCGGATGAAAGTATGCCTGAAGAATGGAACCTCAGCATCGGAACTCTCTGAACTGCGCAAACTATAGAGGCATAAGTCTCGTCAACATCGGCAAAAACCCAAGAAGCCCAAATCGATACCCAACACCTGTTTCAAAGCCACATACGACAGCTTTTATTTATAAAGATGAACTATACAGAGCCATGTATAGTTTTGGTATATCACCCTAACTCGTCCGTCTGATGGAGAACTCTCGTTGTTAAATCATGGTCGGAAACGACCTTACGGATTTAGGCACGGCGATGCACTGTCATGTGACTTCTTTAACATCATACTTGGTAAACTCCCGAGCCAACACCAGAGGTACAATCTTCCAAAAATCGGTGCTACTACTAGCATACGCCGACGATATTGACATCATTGGTAGGAGTCAACGTGATGTCATAGCCACGTTTGCTAGTATAGAGAGTAAAGCCGCAAAAATGGATTTAGCAGTAAATGAGGATAAGACTAAGTATATGCAGTCTATACGAAAGGACGCACAACAACGAAGAATTAGACAGAACGTCACCATTGACAGATATAACTTTGAGATAGTACGTAACTTTGTCTACCTCGTCTTCGCTATTAACTCTGACAACAGCATCTCGTCAGAAATTAAACGAGGAATTCCTGTTGTTTCTTCGGGCTTAGAAGGCAATTCAGTAGTAAAGCCCTCAATTGGACTACTAAGGAGATCCCATATAAGACCCTGATTTTCCTAGTCTTGCGGCGCTAAAGTGGATGAAGAAATCCTTGGTCGATTTGAGAGGAAAATTCTTCGAAAAATCTTCGGTCCCGTTTGCGTTGACGGGCTAGAGAGACGAAGATTCATTGAAAAGCTACATGAGATGTACAGCGACATACTCCTAGTCAAACTACTTCGAATTTGACGTTTAAGACGGCTAGGACATTTAGAGTGAATGGAAGATAATACTCCGGTCGTAGAATTTTCAATCGCCAGATAGATATCGCGTCGGACCGAGTGGTCGAACCCCTCGCCTTAAGTTGAGCGCAACTGGAAGTAGTTGGCTAAGGACGGGCTTAAATGGAGAGGCATGTTGGTTGCGGCCCAGGTTCATTCCAGACTATAGCCAAACTTAAGTAAGCAAGTAGACTTGCATTGAGATTTGCAGATTGACCTCATAGCAGAAGTGATTTAAAAGTATGCGATGCGTCACAAGCTCCGTTTGCAGATCCATATTAATTGTGAAATGTATGGAATAATATTCATAGGTTAGGAAGAACCAAACCACATGAAGTGATATTAAAATCTTTTGTCGATCACTAGTTGAGCTGACCAATCCAGTAGGCCCATACTACTTTGGGTTTCGAACCTCACTGTATCTTTCGGGATTTATATCTTCATTAACAAAAAAAAATTACTGGGGGATATAGAGGCTATCTTCTCCATTCATCTCTCTGTTCGAAGCTATATTTATATACCACAAGAGTTTCTTAAATGTGGCATCAATTCCAACTGGCAAATATGGAGAAGATTTTTGGGATAGCCTTTTATTTTTCGATAATTATCAGACTTTTACGAGAGGTTGACAACATTTTTGGTGGCTCCACTTTTGACATTTAAACCAGAAATCAAAATACCTAGCGGATATAGTAAGGAATATAATGAAATATCAAAGTTGCCATAATAAGGAGTTCATCCATTAGTTCTTGACACTACCGTTGACATCATTTAAAGGTCCTTAGTGAGGAGATTTTTTTTAATTGTGTAGCCAAAATGCTCATTTGCTCATAGCGTTCAATGCCTTCAAAATCACGGACTGCCCTTTTCTGGCAGTTCTGGATTTGGCAGTAACTTCCCTCTGGTATAGAAAGTCAACGTACAGAATTGTAATCAACTCTTCCCAGCACACATTTGTCAAACTAAAAGCTGATGGCCAAAATCGAAAAATAGTGTCATTCCAGCAGTCCTTATTAAAGCCAACGCATCTAGAGTAATGACAGTCTTTTTTTGAAGGTGTGCTTGAGAATCTGATGTTAGTACATTTTTCTAGGTGAGAAATTAAATACCACGAGGTCCAGACGACAGGCTCGAAGGGTTTCATAAGGTTTGGGTTCGATTCCCAGTCATAGCAACACCTTGACAAATCCTTCTAGTATTGTATTCACATTGTCATGTGAAGTTTTTTTTTTAAATAAAACAGGATCGTCTTTTATTTTGGTGAGCCACAGCTATTAGTGCCTATGAAAGAAGAGCCATCGTCCTTTTGGAACCATATATTTTCAACTGCTTCGTCGACATGGTCGACGTCAAAAACTTACGTGAGATCCTCTGACAACATACAAATTTGACCCCACGAATAGATATGGTGGCGGATAAGTTGAATTCATCAAATCATGGAAACAAAGTTCAGCATAATCACATACCGGCCTTATTTCACCGCCACTGTGACCTAATTTTTTTCAAAAAATCAGCCACCATTTCGAGCTGAGGAAATTGCACACCACACTTTGAATTGAAGTTAGGTGATTTCAATGGCCTTTGATGCAGGTTCGGGGATAAGAGCATGTTCTAGTTATTTGTGAAAATGGGGTTCATCACTAAAAAAAAGGACAATCGCGTTCTCTGGAACGTTTTCGGGAAGCGCCTCACATTCCTCCGAGAATTGAAGTGGTACCACAATCGTGGTAATACAATCGCCCACTTGTACGAAATGTAGTGAAGGTCGTAAAAAATTCTTCTCATTGGACAAGCCGAAAGTCCATGAGCAGACGCAGAAATACTTGGTGAATCAATCTTCTCTGGTGATCTGAAAGGCGAAAGGACTCAACACTCAAGTTGTTCGTCTTGTCATTCTCGCAGTTTGTCTAAACGTTTTGACCTATACCTACCAATTGATTTTCAGTTCCAAAAAAGGACTCAACTTGGATAAATTGTAGCGATTTTCGAAGGCGCCCAGAGTTGCGATTACAGATCATCCATTCGAAAAGTAAGCCTCGATGCGAAAAGCATGATGGTGACTCACCGTCCTCACCGAAGAAGTTGCCGCATCCGACATTCACAGCTGACAATATTACACATTCCATGATACAGCATCGCAAAGAAGGATTGGATGATCCGGATCTTAGATAGGATTCCCTTGGTAGCCGTATTAACTGCTTTGTTATGTAATTGTTTTCTTAGTCGTATGCTCTTAAGCTCCAAAATAATGAAATCTCAAAGAACACTCTTTATCCTATTTAAATTTTTTTTCATGCTTCCGCAAAACTACACATCCACCTGAAAGCTACAAGCATGAATAACATGTGTGACGCATAATAAAATCAGCCCGTTCCGTACCACGATATAAATCCTCGTCCATATTCAATTTGATTTACCGATATCAACCAGTGATTCACTTCGTTGAAGTAGGCTTTCAAGCCCCTCGTCGTTTGCCTACTGCAGCACAGTGGCAGAGATTACTCACATCGTTCACCAGAACGTTCCCATTCTATGGCAGTCGTCAAGTGTATGCAACCTCAAGCCATGCGGCACATGATTAGCCGACCCTTATCAGTCATAAATAACATCTTTTCTGGGTCACATGTGGAGAGTGAGCACAGAAATCCCGTCCAGCTGTCTATCAACTTCTCACACTTCCAACTAGAAAAACAGAAATTTATCGCGCACCCTACAGAGCGAGCTTCATACTCGTGGACTTTGCGCCACAAATTCCAAGCTATATACAGGCGGAGGAGAGGAGGGTCCGAAGCCGACATCAACAAATCATAGCTAACGGATTGGAGTCGGTCACCACAATTGCAATCTGCATTCACCCCGACCAAAGGAATGAAAATCCATACAATGGATGCTCGCAGTCTCACAATAAGTTCTACTCAAGGCTTCTATCTCTATACCTACGAAATACTGCTCTTGGGATGGGATTTTCGGATTTTCATTGTGACAGCCCACGCACGCATATACCATCATCTACAGACCGTTTCAGGGTTAAGTGTGTCCGCTGTCAAGTGCTGACTACGAGCAAGCTGGTATATAAGATTAAGTGCAGTCGAATGGAGTTTTGACATGAGAGTGTGTGTGAAAGCGATGCTAATTCCCTATTCCTCTCCCTAGTTGGTTAGGTTTTCCCAGAATTCCCATTAAATTAACAATCGGGGAGTGTTTGCCCGCCCCACCACCGTCGCACCAACGGCGTGTACCTGTGCGGATGAAGAGCAAATTTCAAGCTCCTTCAAGCGGAAAATTAAAAACAAACATTTGACGGGAAGACGCACTCGTTCCACCTTCGAGATAGGCAAACCTCTCGTAGTTGTACGATAGGTGTGGAAAAGTGGCAATTCGGCAAATTACTTCGATTTGACCTGCAAAGGCACTCCGCATTGACAAGTTGTACGATAGCTCGTCTACAGTACCAACATGTGGATACAAGGTAATTATCGAAGTTTGCTTTGACTATGTTGTCGAGGATGTAAGACAATTTGGGATGGTCGTATAGACAAATGGGTTGGGTAAACATGTGAAAACCATGCGTTCCAATGTCATTGACCCTGTTGTCAAAATGTGCATTCAAACGATGATGACAACGGAGACATTCCCTAATTTGTCTTGCGGGGCATTTCTCCGTGATGACGCTCACGCGCTGATATCCTTTAATAGCTGTCATGAGTAATCTCCAAATGTGCATCGGAAATGACGGCCATAGGGAGACATGAACGACACACACAAAAAGGGGAGGCGGGGGCAACAAAATTCTCTGCCACTTAAATGTCATTCCATGAGTGCGACCATAGCCCGGACCGGGCCAGTAATTTTGATTAATGTTCTCCTCCAGAGATTGGCAGTCCGCGATGATTATTGTATGTGTGTATATTTTTTTGGTCATGAACACAGGAAAGACCCACACACAGAGCATACGGAAATGCTTTTATTTTTGTTATTTCATATGTTAATGACCGATGCATGTGTCACTGTCGGTTGGCGGGGTGGCCTAATGACAGCTCTAAGTAGATGAACTTTTAATTCGATTAAACAAAAGTTCAAAAATACTTTGGAAATTTCGTCAAAATTGTACGATGACCTGGACATTCAATAGGTAGTGTGTTTTGTCACTTTTCTTATCTTGAGGCGGGGAGGGAATCAAGTTATTTTTGACACTTTGACAGTGATAAATAGAATTCCCGTCTTCTTTGTAGTCAGTAAGAAGCTTAAGCAGAATGGTATGCTTTTATTCATTTTTGTTGGCGCCGATAACTGTATCGTATAACTAAATTTATCTTCATCACATTTTGTCATTCAGGGTCATCTTCACCTATAGCCTGAGGCACAAGGCCGCAGGGCATGGCTATTAGTTCTGTTAACGTTTTTAGTAAAACAAATGGCGGTCGTTTTGTTTTTGTTCAATATACTGCGGGTAGGGTTGGTGATGTTCTTGTTGGATTAACATTGTTCGTAAGGCATAACTGAAGGCACTTTTTAGCCCTAAAGAGTTACTACTAGTTTCATCGTAATGATCATATTTCGACTTGATAATAACATTTGATAAATCGTGGAATACCACAAGGTTAACACATTGGTTTTATATTGTTACCCTTTTATAAGTTAAAGTTAAGTAACATATGTAAGGACTATCCTTTTAAACAAACAAGATTCCGAAGCAAAATGATCATCAATAGGTTTTATGGAATAAACCAGCAACTAACTGGAATAACTTGAATGAGGTTTACAGTTTTTTTATTGGACTGACCTTTGTTGGTTAAAGAGGTGGTTAATCTTGGCTCATTTTTTAAAAACAGAATGGAAATGGCAAGCGGTATGCATCATAACTAATGTATCTACAAGAAGCACAAACAATACATTTAAATGCCTGGACATAAACATCAATGCAAAGGTGAACCATGTTTTCTGTCGGTATGTAAAAATTTAATAACTTTGACATTTATCAACCGATTGACTTGAGAAGACTTGTTTTTGAAGCTTCAATTCAATAAAATTTTAGACATGTATCGCTTTGTATCAAAATAGTGACGCTTTACATTTTAAAATAGTCGTTCAGCTATGTTAACTCAACGTGCATATCATCGAAAATAACGTGGCCAACAAGCACGGTCTGGCAACAATATTAGTCGTTTTTGGGAAATCCTCGATATGACGTTCATCAACGCCAAAGGCGTTTCAATGCCACCGTTAACTAGCCACCTTTGGGTAACTGAAAATCCACACGAGGTCCATGAAACTCCATTGCATGACCAAAAAGTGACTGTTTGGACCGACGTTTCCGCAAAAACCATCATTGGGCCATTTTTCTTCAGAGAAGATGAAATAGTCGATGGGAATCGATATCGGTAGATGTGGACTCATAACGAAGGATTTGAAATAGAAAACAAATTCAGGATTTCTATGGAAAAAGTTTTGGAAAAAATCCAATTGGGAAGGGTCTGAACGGTTAGTAGTTTCAACAAGACAGTGCTCCACGTCCAACTGCAATCAAACAATGCGTTTCCTGCAACAAAAATTTAATGGACGGGTGCTGTCAAAATATGCCGACATTGACTGGCCACCCAGATCTCCGGATTTGACCCCTCCGGAATTCTTTTTGTGGTGTTATTTGGAAAGCAAAGTATACTATACCGCCTGAAATGCTCGAAAAAATGATGGAAAAGGCCAAATTTGGCTTTTCCCAATAGGGGACGGCACTTGATTGATATTGTCTTCAAATGCTAGTCCAGATAAATTGTAAAGTTATATATAAATATCTCACATATAGAAAGTGGTTATTTTTTTATTTAAGTTATTCAATATTCACATACTGAGATAAAAGATGGCGCACCCTATAGTTAGTGTAAATTTTAGCCACTCTTCTCCCTTTATCGAAACTATTGAATCGCAATAAGACACTTTAGCAACCACTTGTCTTACCTATTGTACTTAAGAAACCTGCAGCCAAACTTGCAGCAGTTTTTGCAGGCTATATTTGTTGCATTGCCACAGTCCGAGAATAATCTGATACTCAATCAACATGCCTCTCCGATAAAAACGGCCCCTAGCTAACTGCCTTAAATTGCGCACTCCAAGTTGGTTGAGATTGGTTTTTACATGTCGATACGAGGTTTACCTATACTGAATCCGATATCTGGCTGGGAATCGAAGACTCTGTAAGCCGGAATATTCATGTATAAGTCATCTTAAACGCCCAATGCGAAGTTTACCAGATCTATGTCTCTGTAGAGCTCTAGAGAAATAGGCCGTCAACGAAAATAGGTCCAAAGATTTGCCCAACAATTTGTCGATCACAAACACCAAAGATTCCTTCATCCATTTTTGATACGGTGCAGGTTTGGCGCAACAGAGCAAGACTGCTGGGGTTCTTATAAATGATATCCCTATTGGTTCGAATAAGGGCTTTATTACAAAATTTCGCCCTTAGACAAAAGAAACAGCAATTCTTCGTTTGATTTTTAATGAAATGTCGTTGTCAGAGAATATATCTGAGCCGAGGTACACAAAGATATGTCCGAATCTGCCAAAGTGTGAAGATTTTATCAGTTATGGAATTTCCTTTCATAAAACTACACAAAAAAGGGCCGATCACACAATCCACCAGATAGAATCTTGTAGGCGATTTTAAAGAACCTGTAGCAGTTCAAAGGGGCTCCATTTTTGTGGATCGGACAAAAGGTATTGAGCTTCCATTCTTGAGTCATACTGTCATCCGACCAAATTTTTCTAATGAGTGTGTGCATCTCCAAATCATCACCTGGCTCGACAGACAGGCAGTCTTTTCCGACAACCTTCTTAACCATAAGTTTAGACATTGCAATCATCACTTCGAGTAGTTCGGATGGCGGGTCAATTTTGCTACCGTCTCCAAAATTAAATGGTTTGTTCCGAAATGGATATCAAGGTGAAAAACTCGGGTGCTGGCTTAGTGGCATTTCGTACCATACCTGGCTTAGGCTGTGTTTTCTGACAATACTGCTAAAGATGTCCTCACTTCCTACCTTTTCTTTAAAATTTTCCCAGACGATTTTGCATCGTACTTCGGTAGTCGCTTTTAAAGTTTTGTCCAGAAGCTCGTTGAAACAATCCCTATCTGTGTATTCTTTTCCATCCTCCTTTTGCCCAGCCCACCTTATCGTATTTTCCGGATTACAGTGTCTGCTTTGCAGCACCTTACGATTTCGGTTAGTTGATCGGCTTATTTTGTTAACTGTTCTAACTTTCCAGCTCAAGATACAAAAATCGTTGGTCTTTTACCATTTAGCATGGTTGCAAAGATCACTCCTTTTCGATACTTGAGGTTTCTTGGTGACAAAGAGTTTTTTCCGTGATTGAGTAGTTTACCAAATCTTGAGGGCCATTTACAACTTAGGACACGAGGCGATCAGTATTCACTACGACTTATCTGCCACCATCTCTTCTAAATCGAATTTATTACTCTTGAGATTCCTAGATGACCTGTTGTCGGAATATGATGGAGCAGCTCATGTAGGTTTTTCATTTTGTAAATCCAAACTAGGACTCTGGACGCCAATGCTTGGTAATTCCTCGCTGTCATCTTGGAGTTCTGTGACTTTTTTGGGCATCCGTAACGAAACAGTTATTTACAAACTGAACTGATAAGCCTGGTACAGTCTACCAAATACAAAGACTTAAACTTGCCTATTTGCAACTTTTAAATGTAAGCACAGGTAAGTTCAAAGAAACACACGTTTATAGAATGGAGAGGTGCGTTGTAATATCTGTCGTCCTTCTCAAAGTACCAAGTGCTAACTACTCCATGTCTACATATGTAAACAAAGTCAAGAGTCCTATGAACCTGAGGATGATACATTTGCCAGGTCACACCAACGTGGTCCTATGATGTTACAGGATATGTGAACTTTTCTGCATGATCAAACTAATGGAGCTTTTCTGGTTAAAGTTAGACCAACAGTGCCTAGATATTTGATGCATTACGCTGTTTGGCAGCTTTCGTGATTATACTGAGATTTCAATGTCCGAGACCTAGAAGAGATAAATGTTTGAACTGCCCTGCCCCCGTTTTCATATCCAACCGACCCTAACTCCTATTCGAGAGGATTTGTTGTCTAGACGTTACCTACACTCGGAACTGAGTTCGGTAGTAATGTGGTCGGTGATTTGTGTTTCATAGAAGAGCTATAGGATCTCAACTTGTCCCCCTCGATTAGGTTCCTATTGGTATGAGGTTAATGCAAAGTTAAGTTAGCCAGGTCTATATTCCTGTATAGATCGTAAGATACTTGGTTGAATCTTTGTCTCTAAAATCCGTGATCGCAAACGAGACCGAAGATCTATTTTTGCAATTTGCATATTTATTTGTGGATTTCGATTGTAATTATTTGTGGTCCATGGTAAATGGTCACTAATTCATGTGATATCTCGAGACACTTTTTTATAATATAGGTAGGAATAGAACGATCATGGAGCATTTTGGCAATATTCTCCGTTAGTTTTGAACCTGACAATAAGCACCTCCCCAACCCCACCCCCCGAACCAACTTGTAAGTGCACCCAAGCCAAACACTCTATAAATCGGTTTCATCCAGTTCT
The DNA here is from genome assembly GCA_932526625.1 of Rhingia campestris. NCBI lineage: Eukaryota > Metazoa > Arthropoda > Insecta > Diptera > Syrphidae > Rhingia > Rhingia campestris. The sequence continues at coordinate 52,106,681 of OW052185.1, forward strand.
TTCCTTATTGTCTTGACCTCATTACATGCGCCATTTGCCAAAGCAATAATTAGAGTCCAACAAAATCAAATTAGCACACAATAACAGCGTCGCCCGATCACCCGGCATACATAAAACCTCCAATCAACCGCCCATAAAACCAAGTGCGACCAACTTAGAAGCCTTAATTGCTCCTAAGCACTCTAGAATTTCCATCCCAGCGAAACACCACCTAAAGTCTGGTGCTGGAAAATTTGTATCCCCAGCCATCGATTGACACCGCACGACAACGACAACAAACAACTACAACAACCCAACCAGGACCGAGGACCATAAACCGATCGAATTCGATCTCCAGTGCCAGTGCGCTTTTAACACAAACTCGTGAGAATCCCAACGGGAGTGCAAATACCACTCCACGTTACAAAAATGCCTCAAATGGCAAATTAGAGTCAATGAAATGGTCAATAAATTTCCGTCCGATACCATCATTCCGTGGCCCAGTCGTGATGGGACACCAAAACCGGAGTACGGACGCGAACCTCTCCGCTGACTTTCTCTTCAGAGTCATTTTGTTTTGTTCTGTCGAAAAAAAAGAACCGTAACAACTTTGAAGTTGAACCCGAATGGAGAGCGCACACCTGTCTGCAACCCCAAGTAATAGCCCATAACTTGTTCAAGACCGTGCGCCACAGCTCCATACACTCCTCGTCCAAACAGCGCACATAAATGATAAATTGAGTTTATGCACAGGCTAGGACATTTTTCAGGCAGCGGCGAGGACCTGGAAAAAAGGTCGCACATTCACAAACAACAACCGACAGAGCCTCGGCAATATGACGTGCTCCAGGCGAATGTATTATTCATTTGAAGCAGTAATCCTGAATGTATTTCCTTCGCAGACACTGCTTCGATGGGGGCGAGGTATACGCCCGAGTCCTTTTGCCTTTCGCCAGTGCCATTGTTAAATCTCGAAACGGCTGTATTGGGAGTTGGAATTAATTTGCATACACCCGGCGAAGTGCCTGCCTCCAAACGAGTTCAAAGACTTACTCAGACCCATGCCCGAAATCGGTTCTCTCTTCTTCGGAAAATGTGGTGGAATAGAAAAAGCTTTGCCGTAGCTTTGGTGAGGGTGGTTTTCGAGGTGGTGGGGAACGAAGGATCCTTGGGAATTGTGTAGTGTGCACGGCTATACTTGTACTCTACTTCGTCATCCAAAGTTCATTAGTCGTTGTTGGGATCGTTGTCGACACCGCACAAACCGGGTCTGAAAATACGAAATTAATTTTTAGGAAATGCATACCTAGCTCCTCGTAAGGATAGCCCCTTTGGAAGGATACAAAAGCTATGGGTATAAGTATGTGTCTCCTGAAAATTTGATCCGATGGAAGAGAGTGTCTTTGGCTCTTTTTCTTTCAAGCGGATTTTCAGGAGGTTCAACGACTTGTTGTTGTGAATCAGAAATGGGCCAGACGTGTCGATATGGGGGCTTACATTTTCTTGAAGGGAATTTTCCAATGGATGGGAGTGGGTGGGGATGATGTTTGCGAGGAGTGTGTCATTGAGCTGGTTGTTTGGAACTCCTAAACAAATAATTTTTGTTTTGGTATTTCAACTGAAATGGGATCCTGAACGATTTGTCCCGGACGTCATGTTGACAAATGAGTGGTGCAGCGGGAGAACATTTTCGGACTGGGAACTCCTACTTTCTATACATTTTGAACGAAAGTAACAATTTTTATTATGAAGGGAAATAATTTTGTGGACTTTCCATAGGGTTATCTAATGCGATAGTGGTGTATAATGTTGAATAAAAATTAAGGCCGATTGCATTATACGAGTAGAACATGGCGCATACTTGGTAAGCAACATCCACCAACTCATAAGCCAAATCTGGTCGGTTGAAAGCATGCCTGAAGAATGGAACCTTAGCATCGTTTGCCCGATCCACAAAAAAAGGAGACCCTCTGAACATCGCCTACAAGATCAACAGCGCCTACAAGATCCTATCTGCCGGAATATGTGAACGCCTGAAACCGTTTACCAACAACCTGATCGGCCCTTATCAGTGTGGTTTTAGGCCAGGAAAGTCCATAATCGATCAAATTTTCACACTTCGGCAGATCCTGGAAAAAACACAAGAAGTCCAAATCGATACCCACCACCTATTTATCGATTTCAAAGCCGCATACGACAGCATTTATGGAGACGAACTATACAGAGCCATGTCTAGTATTGGTATACCGTCCAAACTCGTCCGTTTGTGTAGGATGACGATGGAGAATTCTCGCTGCACTATCAGGGTCGGAAACGACCTCACCGACACATTCGATACCAAAAAAGGATTTAGGCAAGCCGATGCGCTGTCATGTGACTTTTTCAATTTGATTCTTGAGAGGACTGTGCAAAACTCCCGAGCCAACACCAGAGGCACAATTCTCCCTCCAAAAATCGGTGCAACTACTAGCATACGCCGACGATATTGACATCATTGGTAGGACTCAACGTGATGTCATAGCCACTTTTGCTTTTATAGAAAAGGAAGCGGCAAAAATGGGTTTAGCCGTAAATGAGGGTAAGACTAAGTATATGCTGTCAACACGAAAGGACACACAACATCGACGAATTGGACAGAACGTCTCCATTGATAGATATAACTTTGTGGTAGTACGGGACTTTGTCTACCTCGGCTCCGCTATTAACTCTGACAACAACATCCGTCAGAAATCAAACGAAGAATTACTCATGCCAATCGCTGTTTCTTCGGGCTAAGAAGGCAGTTAAGTAGTAAGGCCCTCACTCGAACTACTAAGGAGATCCAATATAAGACCTCGATCATCCCAGTCCTGCTCTACGGCGCTGAAGCATGGAACGTATTAAAAGCGGATGAAGAAATCCTTGGTCGATTCGAGAGAAAAATTCTTCGGAAAATCTTCGGTCCCGTTTGCGTTGCGGGAGACGAAGATTCAACCACGAACTATACGAGCTGTACAGCGACATAAACCTAGTCAAAAAACTCCGCATTGGAAGTTTAAGATTGCTAGGACATGTAGAAAGAATGGACACCAATACTCCGGCTCGCAGAGTCTTCGATTCCCAGCCAGACGTCGGATGCAGTAGAGGAAGACCTCGCCTTAAGTGGCGCGGGCACAAGTAGAAACCGACCTCAACCAACTTGGAGTGCACAACTGGAGGCAGTTAGCTAAGGACCGGGCTAATTGGAGAGGCATGTTGGTTGAGGCCCAGGTTCATCCCGGACTGTAGCGCCACTTATGTAAGTAAGTAAGTGATGAGCCGAAGGCCAATGGCAGCGCTGAACTGCTTAGTGGATACTGATGACACCGTATCATAAGGGTATCTACTAAATTGGAATCTGCCCTTCAGGTTGGGGGTTGTGCTTCGGGTTAAATATCCACGGAAAAAAGTCTTGTTACGAAGCAACCAAGTGCCTCGGAAAGAAATACATTTATTGTTCACGACCATGCTAAACGAAAAAAGGACAATGACGTTCTTATCTAAACCTGGAATGTGAGAACATTAAGCAGGAGAGGTCCAGGCGAAAAACCTATGAGCGTCTACCGAAGTACTATCTCAAAATCGTGCTGGGATGTTTTAACGCAAAGGTAGGAAGAAAGAAGACATATTTGGCAATATTGGCGAAAAACACCGCCTACACGAAAATACATCTGGCAGCGTACTAAGAATAATTGACTTCGCTGCAAAACGAAATGCCACTATAACCAGCACATGGTTTCCTCATCTCTATATCCCTAATGGGTCAGACCAACGAACGGTCAATCAAATTGATCACACTGCGATAGACAATAGGAACGCATACAGTATTTTAGATGTCCGAACATTCAGAGGTGCTATTTCCCTCCAACGCTTACGACACGGACCACTACCTTGTACCTTGTTACAGCCAAGGTAAGAATGCAGATGTTAACCATGCCACAACAGATCATAAATATTGTAAAAAAAAAATTAATGTCGAAAGACTGCGATCGCAAGAGACCGCCAAGGTCTTCGCAGAACGCGTATCCCATAACCTCTCCATTAACATCATACCACCAACATCTAATAAAATGGCAACGATGTCAAAAAGCCATTAGATCAGCACAAAACTCCCAAGCCACAACTCCCAAGCCAACACAAGAGGCACAATCTTCCTTAATTCAGTTCAACTACTTGCATAGTCATTGGTAGGACTTAAAGTGATGCTACATTTGCTGTTAAAGGAAAATTATCGGTCCCGTTTTCGTTGGCGGGCTATGGAGAACAAGATTCAGCCAAGAAGAATACAAGATTTACAGCGATATCCCCTTGTCAAAAAAAAAAACTCCGCATTGGACGTTTAAAATAGATAGGACATACAGAGCGAATGGACACCAATACTCCGGCTCGCAGAATCTTCGATTCCCTATCCAGACTTCGGCGCAGAACAGGAAGACCTCGCCTTAAGTAGAAACCGACCTCAACCATCAGTATTATTGGCCTGCGATTAAAAATGGGGGAGAGGGCAATATTCCACATTGTTCGCTAACTTTGGAGCGATTATCTATCTTTTTCGGACAGACGAAGCACTTTACCATTATCCCACTTAAATATTACCATATTAATCCTTTTACATCCTTACATCTACATTTCAAGTAAGATTAAGCAGTACCTAAGTATCAGTATCAGGTATCAAGAATGATCCTCGCAAGCCTATCATTAAACATAACTAAACCTATTTGAACGAAACAAATCAAGGATACCTTGTGTAGCGCAAATTCCTTCAACAGGTCGAGGGATTTATGAAACATCAAACTATTTCTGGTCAAGATGTTGCCAACCAACTCTACTGAATTCGTCCTTATCATGCTCTGTTCCGTAATAGAACATCCTGTAAGCCTATCATTAATTTAAGAAACTAAACTGACTATTGGTGCTTAGAGGATTCGTTTTCAGAACATATAAGATGTCTGCTCGCAATCATACTCTTGAAGTTTTGACTTCGGTTTTGACATATCTCTAACTTCTATAAGCCAACATTTTCAAATCAAAATAAACAGAACCAAAATCCCCACATTTGTTGTAATCAGCAGGAAGTGTGTCTTTGGGGATTTTAGAGTTTATATCTTTTCAAAACTGGGGATTTTAAGAGTGGGATTTCGTGCTTTGGTATTTTATTACGTGGAACGGTACATGTGGGTTAAACCAATTATATGCTGTCAATACCAAAGGAAATACAATATCGACGAATTGGGGAGAAGGTCAATAATTTGAAGGTAGTACGGGATTTTCAATCGGAGATTTTGGGTTTAACGATTATCGATTTGTGAATTTTTCAAATAGTGAGGATTAAGGGTTTTAGGATTTTCCGCTTGAGTTTTGTCCCTATTTTCCTATTTCTCACACAGAAGCCTTACTCCTGTCCAATAGAATTGCAACCATGCACTGACGTGTCTGTTAGACGTTTTTCTCTTAGATCTCAGATCCCTGCCACAATGCAAGGTTGAAGTGATTTAATTTAAAATTTATTTGCTCCTGTCATTGCAGTTGTGCTTCAATCTGCATTTTCAAGACTTGAAAGCGCACTTGCATGACCCCCTAAGAATTATGCCTTGTTAGTGTCAATACCCTCCGATGCACTCGAATGCCGCCTGTCTAAATTCATTCAACTCAGTTATGACATAACACCCACACTTCAACAATTGTACCACCCGTCCATCCATATAATAAACTTCCTAATTGTCCGCAATAAATCCCTTTTTGTTGGTAACACCTGTAAATTTATTAACCACACATTACCAAAGAATTCGCTGACCTACAGCCACTGCTCCAACGCCAACTAAAACGGTAACGTACCTACTCCCTGGTACGGAGATTCCTACAACCGCCAGATGCGGCAGCAGGTCATGAACCCCACACCTCGCAAGTGCTAATGACAAATTCATTGACAGTCATCGTGGCTGGGTCGGTCGTTCGTCTTCTCGGTCGGTACGTGTCATGTTACACCGCACGTGTATGTATGTTCCCGAATCGGGTATTATAATGACGACGATGTCGTTTTAATGACACCATAACGGTAACAATAATTTCACGGCATTATGAAATTGGTAGCAGACCGCGAAAGGAGCATTATTCGCAAGACAGAGCGACACAAACACATACACACAGACGCGACTTGGTTGGGGGGTGTGTTCGCAAAATCGATGACGAGTTTTCTTGTTAAAAAAACCCTTGCACGCAACAGAGGCAATGTCCTGGTCATCTGTCATGCACGAGTGTAATGCAATGACAGGGAACACTTGCGGGATTGGGAAATTTATCGAACCGAACCATAATTCGAGGGCAACGGAGGGCAAAGATTTCCTGGTTGCCCACGGTGACGGGGTTCCATCACAAGAACTCAGTCCGAGAGGACTATTCCCAAGTAAGATGAGTAATGAGCTGTGTCGCGAGCGCATTCTCACGACATTCTAACTTCGCACGGTCGGAAGTTAATCCCTTGCATGACGCATTCAAGAATTCTGACTCATGGGCTAGGAGGCATAGATTGACGGCGAATAGAAGGAGCTGGTATGGCGAGAATTAAGAATTACATGCGTTGTGTGTGGCCAATTGGGAGGAGGGTCATCTTTGCTTCAATTTCTGACAGTTTTCGCGCGTTTTTTTTTCTTCATGCACACAATTAGCGTTCAGGAGGGACGCGCACTGTCACACATCGTATAATCGCTCGTTAGAATTAATTACCACACGTTGTTAAACCATTAGGCGATATTTGGGGGACGTAGTAGTTTCTAGAATTTTGTGATTCTGCTGGTGATGGCCGTAGCGGTTGACAGCATTGACCGAATCAGAAATGATTTATAATTTTTTTTGTTCTCTGTTTGTTTACTTATTTGTTGTCATGATCAAGTGCATGAAACCCATAAACGTTATGGCCTTCGACGGCACACTGTTGTCAATCATCTCGTTGTGGTGGACAGAGTGTTGATTTTTAATTGAATGGAGATGTCAACAATGTGCTAATGAACTGTGGTTAGTGGTAGAATTATTTTTTTGGAAAACAATTAGAAGTGAGCTCATTGGTAGTGGGTTGATGTTGCTCAGGGGTCATTGCTGGCTACAGTAGCATTTCGTTTCGCAGCGAAGTTAATTAGCATAAGTCCGTTGCATACGTGTTATAATGTAGCCAGTGTTATCCGAAAATACTGGTAAATATGTCTTCTCTTCCTACCTTTGCCTTAAAATCGCATAGACGCTCATAAGTTTTGTCCAGGAGCTCTAAGAAACAGTTTTTTTGTTCATCGTATCATCTTCTTCCTCGGTTAGAGCGTGAGCTTATGTTGACAAATTTGGCTTTGATGCAGATTATCAGTCTTTTCCGAGTGTCTTGGTTCCTTTCGAACCCAAATCGCAACAGCCAACCTGTCACCACGATCCACTGTCCATCTCATCGTACTTCCTTGATGTCAGTAATGTCTACATTGTAGCAGCTAAGAATATCTGGTAGTTTTTCAGCTGCACCCTTTCTATCAAGTCTTCCTAAATACCAGGCGCAGACATGACCGTTGTCTATCTGCTTTATCAGGAATATTTATTTCCCAGCCAGATGGTAGACGAAGAAGAAGAAAAGAAGGCTTTCAGTGACTCGAATTATTCAAAAACCTTGAAGAATGCAAACGAAGGCAGATTCTTAAGGATCTATGTATGCAACTAGAGGCTGCCCCCTAAGGACCGGGGTAATTGGAGAGACACATTGGTTCAGAAACAGGTTCATCAAAAACGATAGCGCTGGTTAGGTAAATAATTATGGGCGTCATTAATAAGAATTGTCCTTGGTTCCTTCGCATAGAATCGTAGGATCCCCAAGCACAAGTTCAATTTGATTTTTATTCATTGTTTGTAATTGGCAAAATCCCGTGAGCATTTGCCGATAATTACCGGTACGGCAATTGAGCGACCTTGAGGCTGAGGCCGAGGCTATGGAAATATGTTTACTCCATTAATAGCCAGAATTCAAGGCTACACTATTGAAAATAAATCATCTCCATGATGTATCTAGAAGTATTTTTGATTTAGTTGATTTTGTTTTCTATTGGCTGTATAAAATGGGTGCCTACTCAACCCTCCCATCACTCATAAACCTCCTTAACTGGCCCTCTCTTTATTCGCAGCTCCTTATAATAAAACGAAAAGAATTGTATCGAAAAACTCAAACATACAAATTGTCCAATTTAACCAAATAGAACCATCAAAATGTATCTGTCATGACATTTTCCATAAAAACTTTTTGCGTGCAAATCATGACCCTCACCAAAGAGCAATAAACGGAGCGCAAACACCACTACGTCTACATCGACATGAACATCGCCATCAACAGTTATGGCCATTAAAAGAACGCTTGTAAACATCAAAACTGAAGTCTCCATTGAATTGTTTTTCTCCGTCCGTCACTTTAGCACAAAATCATCAACGCCATCGGCCCTCGCATCGTCGCCATCAGTTTGCACTAGCCGCTCTCAATTGACTCGACCGGCCAGTGCCCAGTGGCCACCGCCCGCATGCTCGAATGGGCAAAAACGTATGCCAACAGTGGCAACGGCCAAAGTAATTTCCATGGGATTCAGAATACAAAGTTGCCATGTCCAGCTCAAGCCATGATGCCATCTCTCTTGCTCGTCCATTTAAAGTTTAATTGGCGCAAACATTTAATCATTCGTCATCGTGATGTTGTTGTAGTCATCCAGCAGCGGTACCATCGGTCACAAATCCCTCAACCTCAACCATACAACCGACCGAAGCGGCTGTCCGCCAGCACAGTTCCAACGCCCTCGTGTTTATACTCCATCAGTGTTCGTCTCGTCGCGTCTTAGGTCAGTGCCACTTGGAACAGAAAATAAAAATCTGTCAACGTAAGGACGTGGGGAGCAATAAAAAATGCCAATGCCATTACGAAATTTATGACCGACAGACTACCCGTGCAATTTCTGGTCACCATCATGCCACCACCCCCAGGGGCCTTAAGGAAATTTTCAACCGAAATCCAACCTAGAAACGGATCACCACCCTCCACCACCCGAAACCTATTAGAGAAGCACGGCATCCCAATGCTAGTAATAAAAGTGTAAATGGCCTCGAAAAGAACACTCGGTTCGCTCTCTAAGCACAAACACAACACACACAAACACGAACGCACTCCAGTACGGGGTTGTTGAGCCGATGAATACGGTTACGGTGGAGCAGAGTGCTGCGTTCAGACAAAGGTCCTTAACCTTAACACATTTCGTTTGGAACTTTTCGTTGTGGTGAGGTTAATAACTTTGTGTATGCTGCTGCGTAAGAGCAGTAGCTCTCATTTTTTTGTGGGTGTATGATGTATCTGTGCACGAGTAGATAGTGTATCTACGGTGTAGAGATATGTTTGTTTTAACTTTTGCGAGAGCTAGTCTGTCTCCGCCAGAATTTCGATGAAGGTACCCATACCCATTGATGTTACAAAATCGGTGACAAATGCCAACGATTTTCGGTTCAATGTCGATGCTGCCTTGGTGACATTTCTCAGAGGTCATAGACCTTGAACAGTAGGTTGGTTGACATCAGAGATATATATTGAGTGATGGATATCGATATCTTCTCTGGATATAGGAATCAGACCTAGGACAGATTTTGGGGCCAATTTAAACATTTGGGCCTATAACTTCAGCTATAAAGGAGCAAATGATTTGACACCTGTCCCTTGCATTTTGAAAAGTTAACCCCTGAAAGGGTGCAAAATCTCTTTGCAGTTCGACAAACGAATTATGTAACGAAGGGGTGCAAAGGTCGTAAAAAGGAACGGAATGTCACAATAGCCAGCACACTGTTTCCTCACCACGGTATCCATAGGCGGACAATGAGGTCTCTAGATCAACGAACGGTCTATTGATCATATTGCGATAGGCAAGAGGCACGCATCCAGTATTTTGGTTGTTCGAACATTCAGAGGAGCTAACATCGACTCCGTACACTACGTTGTTGCTGGGTTTATACCGAGAATACCGACAGATGCTCGCAGACAAGAATGCTGGCATTGAGCTCTATAGGCAAAGTAGGAGGGAATAACACCGGATTTTCAGAAATAAGAAACAGACCAAGTAAAGCGTGCTATAGATGATATGGAGAAGTACCACTCTAGGAATGATGCTCCCAAATTTACCAAAGTGTAAAACGTAAAAGCCAGGGATACAAGGCTCAAAATATAAGACCATCTGAACTGTGCCAATTACAGAGGTATAAGTCTCCTTAACATCGCCTACAAGATATTATCCGCCGTAATATGTGAACATCTGAAACCGTTTACCAACAACCTAATCAGCCCTTAGTTGTGTGGTTTAAGACCAGGAACGTGAACAACTGAAAAAATCTTCACACTTCCGCAGATCCTGGAAAAAACCCATGAAGTCCAAATCGATCCCAACCACCTATTCATCGATTTCAAAGCCGCATACGAAAGCATTTTAGAGACGAACTATACAGAGCCATGTCTTGTTTTGGTATCCGCCCAAACGCATCCATCAGTGCAGGACGAAGGTGGAGAACTCTCGCTGCTCCATCAGGATCTGAAACGACCTCACCGACACGTTCGACACTAAAAACGGATTTAGGCAAAGCGATGCGCTGTCATGTGACTCTTTAATTTGATTGTTGAGAGGATTGTGCAAAAATCCCGAGCCAACACCAAAGGCTAGGCAAAAATGGGTTTAGCTGTAGATGAGGGTAAGTCTAAGTAACGGGTGATTTTTTCAGAGTTGAGTTTTTCAGGTTGGCAGCTCTGGTTAGCAATGACGTCCAAACGTCATCAGTATACTCTGCCATATAATCATGGAAAGACTTACAAAATAGCAACGATTGCAATATAGCTCAACATTTTATTAGTGCGGCTACTATACCAATACAAAAAATATATAATGGCTGATCCAATAAGAGCTTGCTGAATTTTTAAATCAATATATTGAAGAAAATCTGTACTTGAGGTGTTAGCTTGGCTTTTTCCCTTTAATGTTTAAAGATAATTTCCTTAAAATGTAGCCCACGACTAACTCTTTAATGGTCCATTCTATGCGTCCAATTTCGACAACTCTTTTTAGTATATCGGCCCGTCTTCCATGAATAAGAAGAGATATGTAGACTTCCAAAGCTTTAATCGTTTCGGGTTTATCGAAATAAAGAAGATATTTCACATAATAATCCAATGGTGTCAAATCACAAGATCTTGGGGACCAATTGAAAGGACCATTTCTTGAGGTGATGTTTGCATGGAACGTTTCCCCCAATAAAGCGATTGACTCGTTAGTATATGGCATGTAGCACCAAATTGTTGGAACCACAAGTCAGCTACATCAAAGTCATGAATTTTATGCAACAAAAATTCATTGATCTCCATTAACAGTAACACGCGTTACTTCCGGATTACGTTACTTAAAGAAATACGGTCCGACAGAGTGAATTTTTTGGGTTGCATTGGTAGGTGTTGGATTGCCTCTGGCTGTTCATCGATCTAAATACGGCAATTTTGTTCCAAGGCCCACAAATCGAAATTAAAACGTAAACCAAAGTCAGTCAGCTTCAATTCTTGTATGTATATTATACGCTTTAAAGCCGAGATCACGCTTTAAAATACGCCACTACATTCTATAAGAGATGTCCAAACCTTGAGAACGGCGACGAATTGATTGATCACGATCTTCACGAATACACTCTGCTACTGCAGCAATATTCTCAATATTACCAGCTCTTTACGAGTTCTGGTTGTTGGATAAATGTCCAATAGGGTACAATCGGTTCGGAATTTGGTGTTTGTTTTCTGAATAGTACGTTCAGTTGGGCTATTTTGACTACCAAAATGTGGTTGAAGAACTCTACATTCCTTGGCCCAACCAAAAAGACGTACCATCTAACTAAACTTAAGTAGCACTACAGCCCGGAATGAACCTGGTCCTCAACCAACATGCTTCTCTTATTCGGCCAGACCTTAGCTAACAGCCTCTAGTTCTGCACTTCAAATTGGTTGAGGTCGGTTTCTACATGTCAGTGAGGTTTACCTCTGGTACATCCTATGTCTGGCTGAGAATCGAAGACTCTGCAAAGCGGAGTATTGGTGTCTTATATAGGATCTCCTTAGTAGTTCGAATGAGGTGATTGCTACTGAATTGCCTTCTTAGCTCAAAGCCGGAAGGGCTTGTCTGCAGAAAACTGATTATAATTGTGTTACTTATAGGCGTTGAGTTCTTAACTTCAGAAAATTTCAATTAATATTAACATTAGATACTCTGAACTGACTACATATATACAATAAATTTTACAAAACAAAGGCTATGCGAAAATTTTTTAATTTTTTTTAGTAATTATTGACTTAAGTATATTTCTTGTACTTTTTTTAAAACTAATTTTTTTGTTAGGTTACGAAAGTCTCTTGGGAGTTCGTTTAGTACCATTGGAACTGCGACATTATATGTCCTTCGGCGATATTCATTCCAGTACCTCGGAATTTCATAAAAGTGCTGTTGTCTTCTTCTAGTATTTACTGTCTGTAGCGTTTGAATTCTGTAAGTGTTTTCGTTGTAGAAATTAGACAGGATTTCCAAATTGTGGATTTGGGAGATGTTCAGCATATAAAACGTATGGTTCCTTTGGTTTTGTTCCCCGCTGTTTTGGCTTGCTTTCTGGACTATTTTTTGCAGTCGTGTTTGCAGGTTTTGTAAGGTTCGGATTTGCGACGCTATTCCCCACGCTAGTATACCATACCTCAGATGTGATTCAACTAATCCGAAGTAGCATTGTTTAAGCACTACCGGTGTGCAGAGATTGCTTAGATGAAAAAGTGGGTAAGCTGATTGACGTAATTTATTTTTCGGTTCGTCTATATGGTAACTCCATTTGAAGTTGTAATCAATCTTTAGTCCCAGGTATTTGTAAGTTGACACGTTCTCCATACATCCTTCGCAGTTGTCATCCTCTCTTATAAGATTGCAATATCCGGATCTGTGCAGGCAGTCTGTGTCATACATTTTTATATTAATTTTAGTTTTTGGGATATGCCGCGGTCGAATATGCATAACCTTTGTCTTTAGTGCGTTGATTATTAATCCATGATCGTAGCACCAGGCTGTGACCCTATTAAAGTCTGTTTGCAGTAATCTTCAAGCTTCCTCAACGTTTCTATGACTAACTCCAATCGCCGTGTAGTCCGCATATGCATATCCGGTACTAGATATATTTTAGCACTGAGAGCAGATCGTTTACGTATATTATAAACAATAGTGGACCCAATTTTGATTCCTGCGGGACACCATGTACTACTCTTTTCTCTTTACTGAAAAATTCGCCAATTTTTACATGATATGTTCTATTTGTCAAATACTTTCCGAGTCATGCCAAGCAGTCCCCTTGTACTCCAATCTTTTCCAATTGTCTCACGATTTGCTTGTAGCTTAATGTGTCGAAGGCTTTCTTAAAATCGATGAATAAAACTATTGAGTTACGGTTTTTATTTATCCAAGCTTCTATACAATTTTTTTGCGAAGTTGCCCAGCAATTGGTTGATGCTATTGATTTTGCGGAAGCCAAATTTGGTTCTTTTCTAATATTTTATATTTTTCAACGTATTCGTACAGCCTTTTTGACAGTACTGCTTCCATAACTTTGTCGATAGTCGATAAAATTGAGATTGGTCTGTAATTTTAAATTTTATTCTTCTTTCCGCTCTTTTATAGTGGACAAACAATTGACATTTTCAACAGGTTTGGGATTGATGTTTGATCCATGCTCATATTTATTAGCTTCGTTATCACTGGGGAAAGAGTCTGTGCATTTAATTTCATCTCCCTTGGCCTTATTTCATCAATTCCAGCCGATTTGTTGGAATTTAACGAGTTCAGTATATTTTTGACCTCTGTAACAGATACGTGTTTCATGTAAATTGAATGTCGTACACTGCTTGAGCGCCCAAAAAAAGTCTGTTGATTTCATTCGTGCACTATGTTGAGGACTTCGGATGAAAGTGTGCTTGCGAATCTGTTGGTCAGGTCTTTGAAATCCTTCTCGTCTGCAAAATTCCTTTTTAATATGTCATCGAGGTTTCTCCGTTTTTTTCCTAAAACTGAATTTACGATTTTCCAAGTCTCCTTCAATCTCATTCAAATGAGAATGAAACAGCGGTTGGCAAGAGCAATTTTTCGTTTTATTTCTGACGAGATGTTGTTGTCATAGTTCATAGCGGAGCCGAGGAAGACAGAGTCCCGTAATACATACCTCAATGCATCCCATAATACATACCTCATCGTCGATGTTGTGTGTCCTTTCGTGTTGTTAGCATACACTTGGTCTTTCTTCCATATATATTAGCAAACGTGGCTATGTCATCACGTTGTGCCTCTGGTGTTGGTTGACGAGTTTTCCGCAACCCTCTCAAAAAGCTTTGTCTTGTCTAAATCCTTTTTTGGACTTACTGGTCGTTCTTGATTCAGACGGAGCAGCGAGAGTTCTCCATCGTTATCCTGCACAGACGGACAAGTTTGGGCGGAATAACAAAACTGGACATGGCTCTGTATAATTCGTCTATATAAATGCTATCGTATGCGGCTTGGAAATCGATGAGTTGATAGTGGGTATCGAGGACTTCTTTGGTGTTTTTGCGGGATCTGCCGAAGTGTGAAAATTATATCAGCTGATCTTAAACCATCCGGATTAGGGCCGATCAGGATGTTGCTAAACTGTTTGAGGCGTTTTTAATTTATGGCATAAAGGGTCTTGTAGGGGTTGTTGAGAGGAGTTCGTAGTTGGTAGTTTTCGCAGTCGCCGCCAATGTTCAATGGTTCGCCATTGCCGTTTAACAGTCTGCAGAAGTGGTTCTTCCACATTCTAAGCATCGACTGTGGCTCAACTACATTATTTTCTTGTTCATCTCGACAGGAATCTGTTTGATCCTCATATCCCTGGCTTTGACGTTTTACACTTTGGTAAAACTTGCGAACATCGAACCTGGAGTGGCACCTCTTTATATTCTCGAACGCTCGCTTTTCTTGGTTATTTTTCTTCTTTCTGAAAGGTCGGTGTTCTTTCCTTCTTCTTTGCAACTTCAGAGGAATGAACTAAGGACGTTTAATTCTGTCATTTAATTTGTTCTGATACATACAACCAATTTAACATACAATAATACAGGTAGGCTAAACGTCTTTGGGTACAACAAAATGGTGAAAAAAGGTAAACATTCCTCCAGAGCCCTCTTAAAGTCATTGATAAGAATTACTCTTAAACACCAAACCATTCTTTTGGAAAGTTTGGACTTCAGCTAACAATCGATAAGATATTAGCAGGCCCAAATATTGTTGAAAAAAAAATCATCTCACACCTATCCGTCTTAATATATTCCACATTGGTCTGCTCTTATTCGTCATTCTAAGGTTATTTCACTGTGGTAACTTTGCCAAAACCTAAAATACCATGACCTTTCAATAACTTTCCCCATTCCTATGACATATTCATACAACTGCACGCTTACAGATTCATAAGGCCATCGGCCCATGTTTCCATTTTCGGGGACTTGAACTCTCTCCTAAGCCAAAGTTCTCCTGCAAAAAAAGGTCAAACGCATAAGATGAACTCATTCAACGACCCCCAAAACAAAACAAAATCCGATGACATAAGGGATGAGTAAACCGATTCTCTGTTTAGCCCGGCTGATCAGCGCTCAAAGTCAAAACAGTCGGGCTGTAAAAAAAAAACACGCACACGCATCTGCCTGTGCACGTATCTCTGTACCCAAACACAACATCACATTGACGCTGGCTCTTCCGACCGAATGCGAGAAGGTCGTTGGCTGGAGCCGCCTGGAAAACCCCCAGTCCCTCCACCACCCCCATAATCGGTGATAAGCAAAAACGCAGAAAAAAGCTCGCACACCAAACACAAACAGGAAAGTCGTTCGTCGCATAGTATAAGCTTCATCTTCTCCTAGTATGTGTTGGTCGGAGCGGTGTGTGGGGAGGGTGTAGGACAGGCACTTTATCCGATGGATTGGCGCGGCAGCGGCGGCGGGTGAAGGCTTCCCTGATGCCTGCGTACCCGGGGTTGGTTGTTAGTTATTTGGATGGTTGGTTGGCGTAATTCGTGCTCAACTTGTATAAACACAATGAGTCTGGTGGACTGGAACTGCCGTAGGACTCCCTTAAACCCCTTCCTCCCCCACGACTATCATTGGGAGTGGTACACACGACCAACAGAGTACGTGGGTATGTTTTTGATTCGTCTGGATCGTTTACCTCTTGGGGCTCGGTGCCGGGCTCTTTTAGTGCTTAATTTTCATTCTTCTTGATTTTTTTTTATTTCATGGATTTTGTTTGTTGTATTGTCGGCATATGTGTGAGTGAGTTTTTTTTTCGGTACGTTGTCGTAGGTCAGTAAATTCATTGCGAGTTCAAGAACGGACATTTCCAGAGAGTAAGATACTCTCGTGTGTATTGTTTAGTCGCCTGGTTCTTCTTTGGTAGTTTTGTGTGGTGAATGGTGATTCCGATTCCAATTCCGATTCCGACGCGGAGTCATCGCCTTCATCGTTGTCGTAGTTCGGTGTTCGGTGTTTGGTGCTCGTGCTGTGTCTCATCATTTCGCATGAATTTTTATTTCATTCTCTGAAAGCGTACTATGGATAGATACAGCCGGCGATGTGTAGATACATTTTCAGTGTCTGTAAGAAATGATGAAAAAAACATGACCAGACGCGTCTTTTTTTGAAGTTTTGTGTTGAAACAGGTTTGCGTCTGGATGATATTATTTTCGACTATAGATAACGGGGTTGGGGCAGTGGGCTGACACCACCATTGTTAGGGTGGGAGACATTTCCTATTTTTGTTGTGTTCAATACCTTTGGGAACCAGCGCCAGAAGTTGCCATAGGTTGTAGCTTGCGGATGACTTCTGCTTTAAGACAATTACGACGACGATAATGATGACAGCGATTAGACTAGTTCGGAACAACTGAAGACCGTCAAGATGTGGTGGATATTGGAGCGAATTTCTGGTTTAAACCAACCTGATCGAGTGGGTGCGGCACGGTTTAATAGCGTCCTTGGCCGTTGTGATGCATGCGTGTTTCACACAGGCCAATTATGATGACTTTTGCGGAGGCAATTACTGTTGGAATTCCGTCAACATTGGGGAAATAAAGGAAGGAATGGACGGGCGACAGGTTGAATTGAAGTAAATTGCTGTAGATTAAGGGAGGTAACATGCGGTTTAATCGTGATGCCCTTTTGGTTGTTGACATTTGGGTTCAATGAGAGCGTTAACATAAACGGAAATGTAGTTTAGTAACTTGTTTATTGGAGACTGGTTATATGTTAAGGTTGGATAGTCGGATTAATGTTTTATGGGGGGATTACAGGTAGGTACTAAAGTTAATCATTTATATGTAGATATACCCTCGTTATTGCAGCTTTTCTTGTTGGGAAGTCGCTTTTACATTGAGTGTGCATCTCATACAATGAAAATTCTCTATGTGGGGTACTGATATTGATACCACAGTGTTCACATTGGTACCACAGCATCAAATACGAGCATAGTCGAAGCATATGACTTCGCACTTACCGCCCGAGTCAGAAACGACTGCAAAATGTTTAGCTGTGATGCGTACTCTATGTTGTTCTATACTCTTTGGTAGTATGTAGTCTTTTTATAGCAGCTTCTCCTCGTTTTAATCTTCCAAAGCATCAGCTCTACACTTTGTCACATCCAGGACAAGAAATCCAAATCGATACCTCCCAATGTTGGCGTCTGTGCAAAATGAATAAACGTTCGGTACCAACAAAGGATTTTGACATGACGACACTTTTTTGTGTGACATTTTAAATTTATTCCTAACAAAAAGGTTAGGTGAAGGTTTTACTGGCTACATGCTATGCGCATGGTAGGTCTGTTGTGGTACCAAGTGGATCTTTTAACTTTTCTTAAAATTCGTTGGCTAAGAGACCCATGTCGAGCTAACAATGAAGCGGAGGTTATCAAAGAAGTAGGTATAATCTATTAGGTGGAGTTTTATTTTATTGGAGAGCACTGGACAAGAGCAAACAAGATGAGGAATACAAGCCTCTTCCAGCCTAAGAAGCTTCTGCATGAGGTATTGCTTGGTATATGATGGACAGTCGTAAAGTCAGAAAGTGGAAGTCTTTTTGCATGTGGTTATGGTGGATTTTTTTTACATAGATACGACTTATATGCGCTCACGCTCCGACGGAGGAAAAATATGATGCGTTGAGCGAAAGACTGATTCTACGAGGTCCTTGCCAGAACTTATAACCGACTACTGAAGTATGATGTTAAACCCGTGCTAGGAGACTTAAACGCAGAGGTAGGAAAAGAGGACTTATTAATCAGTATTTTCGGGGAATACAGTCTACACGACAACACGCCTGGCAACGGACATAGGCTAATTTTCTTCGCTATGGAACGAATTGCACGCGGTTTCCTAACCTCTGTATCCATGAAGGACATGGCGGTCTCCAGATCAACGAACTATCAATCAAATCCAGTATTTAAGATGCCCGAAAATTCAGAGGCGTTAACATCGTCTCGGACCACTACTGTTGCATCCAAGGTAAGAATCCAGATACCCCCCACGCCACAACAAATCAAGAATACTGTGAAAATATTTAATGTCGAAAGACTGCAATGGCGAAGTCCTTCGAATTACAGTTATCCCTTAACCTCACGATTAACACCATACCACCACCATCTAATGTCGAAGAACAATGGCAACGATGACATTAAGCCAATAGATCAGCCGCAACTGATGTTCTAGGCTTCCAGCATCCACAGGTAAAACGCCTTTGGTTTTATGAAGAATACAGACAGATGCTTGCAGCCAGGAACGAGGCCTACAAGGCTGAGTTGCATGTGAAGACGAAAGCTGCCAGCTGCAAAAAGAACACCAGCTTTTAAAAAAGAAAAAAAAACAAGAAATGCAAGCGATCGAAGATATAGAGATGTGCCACTCCAGAAATGATGCTCGCAAGTTTTACCAAAGTGTAAAACATCAAAACCAGGGATACTCGAACAGAATCCTGTTAACATGAACAAGGAAATATCGTAGTTGAGACACAGTCGATTTTGAAAATATTAAACGGCGATGACGAACAATTTTCCACTGCCAGGCAGAACAAACCATTCAATATTGGCGTCGACGGTGACCTGTCAACTGCGCCAACTACAGAGGCATAAGTCTTCTCAAAAATCACTGACAAGATATTATTTGCCATAATATGTGAATGCCTAAAACCGTTTACCAAAAAGTTGATCGAAATTTATCAAATCTCTACACTTAAGCAGATTCTGGAAAAAAAACATGAAATCCAAATCGATACCCACCACCTATTCATCGGTTTCGACACTGCATACGACAGCATCTATAGGGACGAACTATACTAGTTTGGGTATACCGCCCATAGGATGACAATTCGAAACGTAAAAAAGGATTCAAACAAGTATTCAGTAATCATTTTAGCCACTCTTCATCCCCTGGCTTAATTAGAACTCATAGACGCACTGTCATGTGACTTTTTTAAATCTCGTTCTTGAGAGCCAACGTTCTTCCTAAGCCAACATCAGAGGCACAATCTTCCATAAATCCGTGCAACTACTAGCATACGCCGAGGATATTGACATCATTAGTCGGACGCATCGTGATGTCATAGCCACATTTGCTAGAGTAAGACTGACCATATGCTGTCAACACGAAAGGACACACAACATTGAGATATTGGACAGGACGTCACCATTGACAGGTATAACGTTGTTGCAGTACGAGACTTTGTCTACCTCAGCTGAAGTATTATCTCTGATAACAACGCGTCATATAAGACACTGATCATCGCAGTCCTGATCTACTGCGCGAATAATGAACCGCATCAAATGCGGATGAAGAAATCCTTAATCGTTTTGAGAGAAAAATTCTTCGAAAAATCTTCGGTCCCGTTTGCGTTGACGGGCTATGGAGAAGAAGATTCTACCAAGAACTGTAGGAGCTATACATCGAGATACCCCTACTTCACATTTTACGTTTAAGTTGGCTAGGACGTGTAGAACTAATGGTCACCAATACTACAAAAAAAAACAAATTTTTGGCGCAACAGGCTCGTTAGTACCCAGGGCCTAGCTTTCTCACAACCATTCATGTGTGCGTGTGTACTTCTTGCACGATGGCGGGACCTCCTGTTTTATGCCGACTCCGAACGGCTAAGTTGAGATAAGCTATTCTTGACAATTGATACTACTCGGATGATTTGTCAGATCATCACGAGAGGAGGGCCAGTGAAAAATCATTTAGGTGTTGCTACGGCTGGGAATCGAACCCAGACCTCCTGCGCGGCAGTTCATCGCACTAACCATCGCGCCACTGAGCCCCCTCACCAATACTACGGCTGACATTTTAATGAATAAGTCGGTCTTTTCCGTTTGTGTTATAGTTAGCGAACTATCAGTTCTAATTAAGACAGGGAATGAAGAGTGGCCATTGAAAAAAATTTACGTGAGTCTGTAGGACATGCCAGCAATTTGTTAGTTTGTTTGTTTTCCATTTGACGGCCATTGTATATCAGGTGTAGGCTTGTTTTACAGTTTTATAAAACCTCCTGTAGTATTAAATTGAAGAAGTCCCATCACTCCTCATCACCTTGCATCAATCTTTGTTCCGTATTCACTGGTCAGTGAGATCTTTTCCAAGCTTGTTGAAAAACTATTGGACGGGTCTTTCCGGTATATTAAAACTATAGAAACCGCTTGTACCTTGACCAAATATAAATACTTTCGCGGCTCTAAAATCGGTTTCTATCTTTTTAGAATTTTAGTCCTCATACAGAGGACAAGGCGTTTAGAGGAATCTGACGAGGACAACGTTTAACTTTTAACTTAAGTAAGTGTTGTCCGTACACACGTTTTTTGACCATCTTGAGTAGTTCTTGACAACTTTTTCAAACTAATGTTACAAACAACCAAACACAACAAATTTTGAAAACTTGTCATCGATCTCAACTGAAAAAAAAGCTCTGACAGCCTAAGCGGTTGTTGTGACTAACTTAAAGCCAATAATACTTAATCACATCAAGGTGGCTCATCATTAATCGTTTCATAAGTATACCCTTACCCGCTGACTGTCAACATGGCTTACCTCAGTAATTACATCAAAGTTTAAATTTAGCTACTGATCATGGAGCAAATTAACTTTACACACACACGCACAAACACTGCCCGTGCCCAGCATAAGGCAAATGACAGACCTTTGTCGATAACATCTGCCGCTGGACAAAAATTTCCAATTAACGTAAAAATGTCATCATCTCATTTGGTCAAGTATCAAATGACAACAGGCGTGCCTTACCCGGGAGGTCATCGACCCTCTGGCGAATTCGCACAATCGAATCTGGAGATATGACGATGTGACGTTGCATTGTGGTATCAGTTTCGAAACAGCATCCCGAGGAGCGCTTAATAAGGCTCTACATATATGTCAACCGACATGAGGTATTTATAGGCAAATGATGAGCATGGACCATAAGAGCGGCTCT
Source organism: Rhingia campestris (assembly GCA_932526625.1). Lineage (NCBI taxonomy): Eukaryota > Metazoa > Arthropoda > Insecta > Diptera > Syrphidae > Rhingia > Rhingia campestris. The sequence goes on from OW052185.1 coordinate 52,128,246, forward strand.
GTGATTTACAATGCCACATGGTGATGGTCTATGGTCAGCCCCACACTCATTTGCATAGTCGTTACTTTAACATTCTGTGCACATATGCCTGTGAGTGTGCTTTGGTGTTTTGTGGGCGCTATCAGATGAGGAACTAATGTCCTTCGGTCTCAACCCTGGTCCGGGGGCGGCTGGTACTTTGTGGTTCTGTTTGATGCGCACATTTTCGGTTTTGGGGCGGTACCTACTGATAAACGATTATTTTATCAAAATATTGATTGTGGCTTGACGATATTGCTTTGAGGTTAGTCTGCATTTGGCATACATTGGTCGGGCTTCTTTTTCCTATCTGCCAAAAAGCCACAGGCGGGATTTCAATTAAAATTGTTAAATGCGGAATGGGGTGTATTTTTGAAATGCAAAATACATCTTAGTTGACGTACTATAAATCGTATAGATGTGTCGGAATTCTTTGAGAAATTAACTTCCGTTATGTCGATTATATTTCCTTCAGAGAGGCGGCGAAGCAAAAGAACTAAAAATGCGACAATTTTATTTATGAGAAATCATTTAGCAACAATCCTGAATCTGCTTGAGTGGCCGGATTGAAGGAACCCAGGCATGAGAGAGAGGAGCATATAAGCGACTTATCGCCGTATGGGCATTTGTCGAATTACCGTCTACTCTCAGCCATTGCCAAATGTGGCGACAATTTGCACCAAGAACTTCTACAGATATGCAAAAATATTTGGGATAAGGAAAACGTCAATCTGTGGGTACTGACTTCTTAAGTGGCGGTCCTCAGCTAACTGCCCCCAGTAGCAAACTTCATGTTTGTTGAGGTCGGTTTCTACTTGTGCTCGACACTTAAGGCGTTGTCTTCATCTACTGCGTTCGACGTCTGGCTGGAAATCGAAGACTCTGCAAGCAGGAGTATTAGTGTCCGCTCTACGTATAGTTCTTGGTTTAATCTAAGTCTCCATAGCCCATCAACACAAACGGGACTGAAGATTTTTCAAAGAATTTTTCTGTCAAAACCACCATGTATTTCTTTAGCCATAGACCAGTACTGGTCAGTGTTAATAGCAAAGCTCAGGTAGACAACGTTATATCTGTCAATGTTATATCTCTGAATGGTGACGTTCTGTCCAATTTGTTAATTTGTGAGTCCTCTCGAGTATACAACATACTTGGTCTTACCCTCATTTACAGCTAAACCCATTTTTTACGTGTCCTTCTCTATACGAGCAAATGTGGCTATGACATCATATTGAGACCGACTAACGATCTCAATATCGTCAACATATGCTAGTAGATTCACCGATTTATGGAAGATTGTACCTCTGGTACTCTGGAATTTTGCACAATCCTCTCAAGAACGAGATTGAAGAAGACAAATGATAGTGCGTCGCCTTGCCTAGATCTTTTTTTTATTTGGTGTCGAATATTTCGGTAATGTCATTTCCGATTATGATGGAGTAGCGAGAGTTCTCCATCACCATCCAGCACCGACGGATGAGTTTGGGCGGTACCCCGAAACTAGACATGTCTCTGTATTGTACTTCTCTATAAATGCTGTCGTATGCGGGCTCATTTTAGAAGGCCTTCTCTTTTGTAATTCTGGTAAACGATGCTGAGGTTTAATGCTCCAGGCTGCCGAGTAATTTTTGCTAATGAGTGTATGCTACTTACCAAATCATGTCCAGCGGCTTTTATTAGTCTGTTGGAGATATGTAGCCTGTCATTCTCGTTCTGTTGTTCAGACGCTCAATTTTCCTCAATTTCTTTATTGCTCTGGTGACAAAATTATTTACTCTGTTCCATGTTTCCTCCGACAGGATCATCTCTCCAGCTATAGGGTTTGACGTTTGAGTCTGGGAAGTCTGGGTTCATTCTCGCAAAACGTGGGCAGTAGTAAATTATATGCTCTGCGTCTTCTTTGTTTATTCCTGATAGATTTTTGAATTTGCAATGGTTTTTCAGAAACTGCATGACATAGAAATTTATGTCTCCAGTTTTCCTTTTCCTCCAGAATTCCTTTTTAAGGATAATTTGTATCCATCCTCCGTTGGTAGCATTTTTCAATCAGTTCTGCCAGCACTGCATGGAGATTGCTCCTTCCTTACTCTGAATTTGATAATTTGATATGAGTTGGTTGCTAAGACGTTTCCTCTCTTTTTCTATTATACCGGCTAGCACCAGGACCGCTTATTCTGAAATGCCGAAATCGTTCTCAAAGCACTAAGTATACAAACTTTTGATAATTTCCGTCTGCATTCGTTTCTAGCCATTGCGTCAGGCCAGACTGGTGCTTCGTAAAATAAGGCTAAGCTTGTAACTCTAGGCAAAAGTAAACTGCGACTGCCTCAGGGTCCACCGATGTTCGGCTAATTTCTTGTAATCCGTGATTGGAGGATCGCAGCATTATTTCCAATGAAGGCTAGGTCTATTAAACCTTGTAAATAAGTCGGTTATAGATAACGGATTGCGGGTTTCGATCTTATTATTTGATCTAGCACTTTTCGGCTTTTCACCAAAGCCAGCAGTCTCCCACATGGCTTTTATTACAGATATCGCATCGTTTGTTCTCTGTTCGATCACTTGGATATGCGTTGCAAAGGTAACGATGGTGTTATTATCCGCAAAGCCTCAACCTTCACCCGGCATGGCAATGGCAGCTTCAAAGCACCATAAAAACAGATCCATGTGGAACGGCTGCTGACACTTTGTAGTACTCGGTGCTTAGCCTTCTGTTGTAGGTAAAGGGTATCCTACAACTATATGTCGGCACGTTCATTTTGACAAAAGAGCCCGCAGGATCCAGGACCACATTTCGGAATTAAATGCATTTTGGACTTCTAGGGTGACAACTGAGAATACTCATTTACTCTGCTGTGCTTGGGATTCCAACTAGACCCGGTGTCTTCTTGTCTCCAATCTGCTTGGGCCTTGTATTCCTGGCTTTGACGCTTTACAGTTTGGTAAAACTTATACCTATCATTTTATGAGTGAGACCTCTCTGTATTTTGGATTGGATGCTTTTTATCCTTCTTTTTGAAATGCCGGTGTTCTTATCTAGTTCGTTGGATTTAATACTCAATTTCGGCTCTTATTTTCAACTGCAGACTTGTGGCAATAAGCTATTATCGGCCTTATCTTGTAATATCTATCTCCAAGCTGGTTATTATATACTTATATCCATAAACGTATATTTTGGGCGACAAAGATTCATTTTTTATAAACAGATGGCCTAATGTAGAACTGGAAAAATGTATTTTGATAACATTTGCTAACAATTCTCTCAGTTTTCAAATGATATCCATGCTTAATGAAAAATCTGTTATTTTTCTTAAAACAGAATTATTTTCTAAATCGTTAGCTCTGCAATTACCTCTTGAACTATGGGCTTTTGAATGACATATAAAAATGCATCCTTGAAGTCCTCTCTTCACTCGACTTGTGTATCTTTGTTGCATGATGTATAAGCCGTTTATTTCGCTGTCCCCTAACAAACGCACTCATTTACATATGACTAAGTATTTCCTGCATTTTTATGTTTCCTACACATTCCCCATAATGTATTGCTCATCCTATTGAATCGATTCCAAGGAAAAGAGGGGTTCCTAACAATTGCAAGAACCCTTTCATATTTCCCTCCTTTTAGCCTTAGATTGTTTCTCTTCTTTTTAGGTTATCCTAGAAACACAATGACAAGTTCCTTCCCTATTTTATTTGCGCCGCAATTTTAGTGTGAACTCTTTGACATACTTATGCATTCTGGATGGATCTACCCCGTATCTCTGACTCTCTAATGAAACAACTACTTACGGTATCACCCTAAAGCATGTATCAAGTTAAAGAACACACTGAATACGTATTTTGTGTTCTCCCCCATTCGCTTGGAGAAAATGTTTCATTTTCTATGCAAAATAATTAAAAACCATTGCCATTGTGTGTATGTATGTGTGCGGATAAAAATGGGGACAAGCTGAAAAAAACCCTTAATGAGTATATTTCTTCAGAAATTAAAAAAGGGTAGTTGACGATATCTCTTTGACAAGAACCCCAAGATATAGTCTGTCGCTCCCCTGTGCATTTTGAATGTTCGAAGCCAAATCGAGGTGATCCACCCTCGCGTTCAGTTTATGCTCGCTCACAACTTCAAAGGACTGTCGAGCGATTTTCATTTTCTGCGTCGTACTTGCTGTTATTGGCTCCTGTATATCATTCACGATGACTAAAGTGCTCGAGCTCCCCCAATGGAAAAGGTTTTATGCAGGACATGTCATGTCACAGAGGAAAGGTTCATCATGGGAATAGAGAGACGGGGTTGTGTTGTTTCCTTTACCCATGAGGTTTGTGATTGAAAGAGAGCTAAACGCTCAGATGTAAGCCTGTCGTGGTTTACGGTTTATTTACTCCAAGCGTGCAAGTCAACGATCGATTAATGTTAACAGTTTTTGTTTATCTAAAAATTTTAGCACCATTATCGCTGACACAATAAATATTTGTTCAACTATTCCAACTGCGCCATGCGATGACTGCAATGGCGATTCCTAGAAATTGATTTTGGCGTATAAAAATTGTTTTCATTTTAAATACACAAATTATGAATAATTATGGCGATATGCTCCCACCATTTTTATCAATCGCTAGTTGAGGCCATTCTGTGGTTTATCCGAAAGTGAATTTAATATGAATTCGTTTGCTTTCATCTCGGGCGCCAGCCGCCAGAGATTTATATCAGCTGTGCGGTAATTAAGATGAAACGAACAACGATTCGTTTGGATTTAATTTTTTTTTCTTATAAATTAATAATTCGCGGAATCTAATAAAATTAGTGAGCACATGAGAGTGACAGTTTATAGAGTAATTAATGTCGACCAAGGATTAGTCATTAGACATTTGAAATGAGTTATACGCGGTAGTGTCGCATTGGAGGTATTTTTAAACGGAAGTGGTTTCATTTTGTGACATTGCCAGGGCAATTCTCTAAATTTTAATGCTCTGTTCATGTTTTGATATCTTTTGAAATAAACGCACAAGGCATACCTACTATCGACAGCGCAGGTAATGAAAGAATCTTCTTACTGGATATTGATGGCTATGTATTTGTGTATTATGTTTACAATTTACTGAACAATCCATGAATCCATCATGAGATTTTGCTTTAAAATGGTAGACGGATGATTTTGAGAATTTTTTTTTGTATGCTAAATGGTCGTTAAAGCAATTTCCAGAACACTTCACTTTTACAATGGGCAGATTTTCTACAAACCAAAAGGTACCGAGCTAAACTTAATCAAAAAAATGTATTTCTTCACACTCATCGAATGCAACACACACAATGACACAAAACACATGTTTTGACTCCAATCTCCAAGAAAAAACCACACCAGCACAGCATGCTTTGGCCGTAAAATCCATACATTCACTACAGAGCAGGGTTGCAAATAAAAAAAAAATACAGATTTTTGGCGCAACAGGCTCGTTAGTACCCAGGGCCTAACTTTCTCACAACCATTAATGAGAGCGTGTGTACTTCTTGCACGATGGCGGGACCTCCTGTTTTATGCCGACTCCGAACGGCTAAGTTGAGATAAGCTATTCCTGACAATTGATACTACTCGGATGATTTGTCAGTTCATCACGAGAGCAGGGCCAGTGAAAAATCATTAAGGTGTTGCTACTGCTGGGAATCGAACTCTGACCTTCTGCGCGGCAGTTCATCGCGCCACAGAGCAGCGATACCACTTCAAAAAAAGCGAAGTAGATTTGACCCAAAAAGTGAAGTAGATTCAAGAAAATTGAAGTAGACTTCAAAATCATAGTTTTAATGATAATTCAATTCCATATTCGTTCTAGCTAAGAAAATGTTTCCTTTTTAAAATACAGTCTTTCTATTACTAACACTACACTTATCATTTTCGTTGGCTAATTGCAAGATTAAATCAGTTCAACTTAGGATATCACTTTTTTTTCATCAAATACAACTATTAGTTGATTTTTTATATAATTTCAATTGGGTTCCTATGTATGTTTATACATATCACAAAATTAAGAATAAAATATAAATATGTAGTTGCATTTTTATTTCAATATATAACGGCCATTGCATTGGTAAGTTTGAATTTTTTGATATAACATAATATTTCTATTACAATGTCTCGATCTCCGTCAAGTTTAAATTTTTCAATAAAAGCATTATTCTCTCTAATTATAGCAATCGTCATTGAATTTTATACTTCTAAATCTGAACCGAAGTGAAAAGAAAAAGCGTTTACAAGATGTAAAATGGTTTGCATAGTCTCTCAGTGAATTTTTCTTGGGTTAAAGTATTGCAACGGTATTTGCAAATTCAAATCTTTTAAGTAACTGATTGCATACAACAATTTAAAATTGCAAGCAATTTCTTTTCACTTTATCCAATTCAAAATTATCCCATTCGACTTGTATCTGCTCGAATTTTATTCCGAAAACCATTTGCTGAATAGGAAGATGAAAATTCGGATCCGAGAAAACAGATTTAACCCCAATATGTTCAGGTTTTAAAAAAATTGGTTGAACGTAAGTGAAAAGCTCTTCAATTAACGTGAAAACTATTCATGCTATTGAACTTTCACTTTGAAATACTTTATTTAAAAATTGGTTGAACGTAAGTGAAAAGCTCTTCAATTAACGTGAGAATCCTTCATGCTATTGAACTTTCACTTTGAAATACTTTCATATAAAATATAGGACTTCTCCAAAGCATTTGACCAGTTATCACATCACCCCATAATTTTTAAATTTAAGGCGTATGGATTCCCTCCAGGTTTCATAAATTGGGTTAAATCATGTCTCTCATTGAGAACATACCAAGTAAAATTTAGAGGTTCCAAGTCCAACCCTTTTGTTGCTCAATCTGGAGTATCTCAAGGAAGTCATTTGGGACCAATTTTATTTATACTTGCAATGAACGATGTAAAAGCCTGTATTTGAGATAGCAAAATATTGATATATGCTGATGATATGGAAATTTTCAAATGTGTAGGAGATCTAAACGATTCGCTTTCACTACAAACCGATTTAAATAGTTTTACCATATCGTGTCTTAAAAACGGTTTGAATCTGAACCCAACAAAGTGCTAGCATATGTCATTTTCACGAAAACGCGCTCCATGTAATTTTAAATATACTCTATCCGGGCACACTTTCTGTCGTGCAGACAGTTTCAAAGATCTTGGTGTATATTTTGATCCCAAAATGGAGTTTAATAAACACATTAACGTTATCGTCAATAAATCCAACTCTATGTTAGGATTTATTAAAAAATGGTCAAAAGAGTTTAATGACCCTTATGTCACTCTTTCGCTCTATAACTGTCTAGTTCGGCCTCACTTGGAGTATGCTTCACAAGTTTGGACACCCTTCTATGTAGTTCATTCGAATAGAATTGAATCAGTCCAACGTAAATTCATAAGATTTGCTTTGAGAGGACTTCCATGGGATGATCTACACAATTTGCCTCCGTATAGGTGTCGAATTAAACTGCTGCAACTATTGCCTTTGTCTCAACGTAGACTTAACAATGACATGGTTTTCATACACCAATTATTCTCAGGACAAATTGATGCTCCTGATCTTTTAAGTGCCATTGGTTTTAATACCTGGGGAGGTTCCTACAACCTGCGTAGATTAAATAACGGGTGATTTTTTAGCTGGTTTGGTTTTGGCAACACTGGTTTTGACAGCTGACGTGTGTTTAGTACCTTGTGTCACTGTCAAACAGCTTCAGTTTGGTTTGTAATTTAACCATGGATCGTCTTACAAATGAACAACGCTTGAAAATTATTGAATTTTACTATCAAAATTCGTGCTCGGTTCGAAATGTTCATCGCGCGCTGCTTCCATTTTATGATCGGCATTCTCGACCTTCTGAGCAGTCTATTCGGAAGATTGTGACCAAATTTCGCACCAAATTTACTTTGTTGGACATTAAACCACCAACACGTTTACGTACTGTGCGTAGTGAAGAAAATATTGCGACCGTATCAGCTAGTGTGACAGAAGACCGCGAAATGTCGATTCGGCGCCGTTCCCAGCAGTTAGGCCTTTGTTACAGCACTACGTGGAAAATTTTGCGGAAGGATTTGGGCGTAAAGCCTTTTAAGATACAGCTGGTGCAAGAACTAAAGCCAGCCGACCTACCACAACGCCGAATTTTTGGTGAATGGGCTCTTGGAAAGCTGGCCGAGGATCCGCTTTTTTATCGAAAAATTGTGTTCAGCGATGAGGCTCATTTTTGGTTGAATGGGTACGTAAATAAGCAAAATTGCCGCATTTGGAGTGAAGATCAGCCAGAAGCATTGCAACAGCTACCAATGCATCCCGAAAAAGCCACTGTTTGGTGCGGTTTATGGGCCGGCGGCATTATTGGGCCATATTTCTTCAAAGATGATGCGAATCGCAGCGTTACTGTCAATGGTGAACGCTACCGAGCGATGATAACAAACTTTTTTTTGCCCGAAATGGAAGTTCTTGACTTGCATGATATGTGGTTTCAACAAGACGGTGCCACATGCCACACAGCACGCGAAACAATGGCGCAATTGCGAGGCGAGTTTGGTGAACAGTTAATTTCACGTTTCGGGCCGGTCAATTGGCCGCCTAGATCGTGCGATTTGACACCATTTGATTATTTTTTGTGGGGGTATGTCAAGGCTAATGTCTATAGGGACAAGCCCGCTTCGATTGACGCACTGGAAGCCAACATCCATGCATTCATTCGTGAGATACCGGCCGATATGTGTGAAAGAGTATGCCAAAATTGGACTCAGCGGATGGGCTTCCTGAGACGCAGCCGCGGTCAACATTTGCATGAAATTATCTTTAAACATTAAATTGCAAGGTTTCATTCATTTTTTCGAATTTTTTGTGTTTTTTTTTTAAAAAAGAGTTCTAAACCTCTTAAAAAATCACCCGTTATATTACATATACCTAATCATTAACAGAACTATGGTATGCATGAGGCCATTAGTCGTATGAGTAGGGTATACAATAAAAATAACGATGTAGTTGAACTACATGTTAGTAAATGTAGTTTAAAAAATACTCTGCAAAATTGTATGCTAGAGTCGTAATAAGTGTATATAAAATTGTTATATAGCTAAATTGTAATTTCATCGTTTACTGATTTTGTTAGTGTTGTCAAACTTAATAACTTCTATGTTCTGTTATGTCCCACTAACAAATGCACCAAATGATGAGCCTGTGGATGCATATTATATGCTGTGGCAAATCTCTGCTCGTAGATGCTGCTTGTATTAAGCTCGCTACGACACAGATCTGATAGTGTATATATTTAAAAAAAATAGGAAATAAAATAATAATAAGCTTTGTTAGTAAAATTTAACCCAGATTAAATAGATTCATTAAAGCCATTGAAAGCCAAGAGGTTAAAGTAATTCCACAGTGCAGACCATTGCTCTAAAACTTTGTCCATTACACTTTGCAATGAAAGCCAGCAGGTTAAACTTACTCGCAGAATTTTCTATACTTCGACGTTAAAACTTTCTTAAAATTCCTTGAAACTGTCTTGTCGTTTTGTGCTATAAGAAAAATGATAGTATATGCCTCTTAACAGTTTTTCTAAATAATTTTGAAGAGATTTGCACGAATAAGAAGCAGAAGAAGTAAAACATAATCGGATTTAATTCGCACAATTTAGCCCTTACACCATTTAAATCGCTCTGCATCACAGATGCATTATCTGTGGCAAGTCATATCATGTTACTTATAGGTATCCGAAATAATTGCATGTAAGACAATATTGAACTCGTTATTCCATTGGCCGTAGCATCATTTAGCTTTCTTAATCCCAAAAATTTGTCACGAACCTAGCAACTAACACCAAACACATTAATGAGCTAACATCAGTTGATTCGTCTATAATCAAAGAACATTTTCTTACACGGAGCTGTGAAGCAATCTGCTCTCTATAATATGACCCAATTACGTCGTTGATCATGGCCGCAGCTTTTGTCCTACCACATTTAATCGGCCCATTTATGTCAGGAAAAATGTGTTTCAACAGTTTTGGAAGAGAATCCATGAAAGTAAACGGAAGTTTATGTTGAACGTAGTACGTAACACAAACTATTTCTTTATGGAGTTTGTTTCTTGCAGTAGCTTCCAATTCAGAATTGGTTTGTTTTATTGAATGTAAGACGAGTGGTAGATGTAATGCTTTTTTTTCTCTTTTTAATTTGATTTTTGGTTTCAGCGTGACGTTTTATGTTTGATAGATATTCACGACAAGCCTTGCAGAATGCTTGCCCGTTGATTTGACTTAACCAATCTTACAATCGTTCGCATTCCTGTTTGTATCTTTGGTCAAACAATTTCTTCAGCTTGCTGCATTTTCAATCGAATGGAATTCTGAGTTTGAATCAGAAGAAGCAGATTCAGATTCAGGGGCCGTATCATCACTAAAAGAAAAATCACTTTTCAATAACAAAACATTTGAAAGATGCATGAAAATAGTAATAACCTTGCCGAAACTTTTACATGTTTTTCTTCAATGTCTGTTGAAGTCATCACAGCTACTTAATTTTTACTATTCTTTGCAAAACTTAATTGTTCTAAGCTTTTTGAAAAAAAAATCATAAATAAATGATGCACAACGATAATGTTTATTAAATTTTGCCTACCAATCTTTATTCACATTCTTGATTACTTCAAAATACCTTTTCATTGCGTTTGTAATGGGTAATTATTTGGCTAAAATTTTCAGAACAGAGGGACAGGAACATGAACCAAGGCCAAACCAAACGTATCACCACTTTAAGAGCAAAAAACAATAATAAACTCAGAAAATTGTAATCAATTTTGTGTTTAGAGTGAAGTTTGATACAATTTATTAATTTGAAATGCGAATCTGTGGCCTGGACTCACATGAAAGAGTGTAAAACATTTTTTAATTATTATTTTTTTTTTGAAGTATATTTAAGGTTTTTTTTATTAATATTGAAGCGGATTAAATAAGGGATATATAAATTAAAGTAGATATAAAGAAAATACTAAGGCCCGGTTCTTCAGTGCTGAAATAACTCTGAGTTAACCTAGAATTTACTAACACCGGAATAAATTTAATCCAGAGTTAAGTTAATTAAATTTGACTTCGTGTGTGGTGATTTGATTTGGTAGCATTTATGTTTTATCGATTTTGATGTCAAAAAGTTATCGAAATGTATAGAATCGGCAACAGCTCAGTTATCAACTGTTTGGTTTCTTTTTCCCCAAACAAATGAAAATGCTTTTGTCGCGATCTTTCAAGTTTGTTTAGTCTTAAAACAGTCAAATTCAATTTTTAAAACAGTTTCTGAATATATCGTACACGTATTGAGTTTACAATAATTTAATAAAATGTCCACATGAATGGAATTGAAAATAATTGTTTGCTTGGTATTTATCATCTGTCAAAATCATCTGATCATTTAATGCCAGAGTTAACTCACCAAACTTGCTGAGTTAACTCGAAGTTAACTCCGGATTTAAATTGACTGAAGAACTACTTTCTCGAGTTGACTTGAGTTTAATACCGAAACGAGGATGATATCGCACTGAAAAACCGGGCCTAATGCCTGAAACACACGTGCAGTGGTTCTGCATGCAGTGCGGCACGCAGTGCAGCAAGCAAAACACACGTGCATTATTTTTTTGTTTGACATACATGCAGTGCAGTGGATCCTGTCATTACATTCAGCTTACTGTGGTGGTGTTTGGTGATATATAATTGCCTCATAGTGCTTCATTATATGAAATAAATAAAAAAATATGCATATGGTAGGAACTTGGGTTTCAGTTGGTTGAAGCATTCATTTCAATTACACATTGAAAAAAGCAATCTCATCTTTGATATTTTACATAATAAGATTGAATAGGTATTCGTTCAGTAATTGCTTCCTTCATCAAGCCATTCAAATTGGAAAACATTTTCATGTATATACATTTGTTTTGTTATGGCATTTATTTGTTTTTGTTTTATGCGGATTTAACGTCATAATTCAATGATGCCAAATATCTTAATATTACGTTTTTTTTCTTTTGTGTTGCGGTGCCATTGAATTTTTGCAGTGGATTTAGAAATAGAGATAACTTGCAGTACTGCAAAGCTTGCAGATTTTACATCTGTTCGCTCCCATTGAAAACTGTGTGTTCTATCTTTTCTGCAAGGAGAATTCTGCACATGTGTTTCAGGCATAATAGTGCGAAGTAGGGATTAGATTTGAATTTTTTTTCCAAAAATTAAGTAGATCTTCTTTAATTGTACTAAAGTGGTATCGCTGCTACAGAGAGCTTGCATGTTGTTGTTCATCGCACATTTGTTCTCTCCGCGCTTGCCCCTCAAGGCGTCTGGCGCTGGCCACTACCCAGACCCAGTCAATTTTCTAATGTGCATGCTTCGGATTCACTGTAAAATGAATGCTTACGCTCTCGCTCTCTTTTGCTGAGACTAGTTTTTGCTTATTATTTACCCGCAGCTGTACCATCACCATCATACTAGAACTCCTCTACCCAAGACTTTTCGAGTCTTAATTTAGTTTCATGTGAGTTTGGATTTACCCCGATACGAGTCCAAAGAAGTTTCACTTCAAAAAGTCACAAGAAGTTAGTGAACATTTCCAGTGATGGTCTTGAATGATAGCTATAGCTGGACCCTAATGCCGCAAACACGCAATGACTGCCCTTGAGACTTATTATTTGTTCGAATTTTTATTCGGTAAGCTGACAGAAAGCGATTGGAAATTGAATACAGCCGGTCGAATTGTCAACAGGGATTTTGCCGTTGATAATGTCAAGCAATTGTTTTGAAAATCTTCTCCAGCTTGGTAGTTATGCAGATCGACGCGCATGTTCGTAGTCAGTTTGAGTTTTTTTAAGTGTTTTCATAAAACGGACTTCAATCGTGCATTAAGTTCATCGGCTGGCGTTGACCGTAGAATTACTGCCAATGTTTGCTGAAAATCACCCTCTAACAGAATTATCGCACCACCAAAACGTAGGATTGCATCGTTTTGTCTAATGCCTCTAGGGTTGCCATAAAAGAAATGTGAAAACGCGGGACAATATTCTCAAAAAGCGTGACATGGCGGGATATTTTAAAAATATTTGTAAATTAAAGACAAAATAACAACACTTTTATTAATTCTTTGTGGTGGGTGCACGACTGGGTCGTACGCACTATTTTACCGTGAGGTTAGTGTAATATCAAATAACAATCATGCGAAAATTGGTTGATTTTTATAGTTTGGCGAAATAAAAACTTATATTAATTTTGGGGACTGATGTTAAAACATAAAAAAAAGTTATAAAGACTATGATTATAAGAACAATTATTCCGGTATTTTAAGGAAATCAATGTCAATAGTAGTATATATATTACATTTCTTTCAATTTGACCAAATAGTTTCAGAAAAACTGACAATTTTCCTTATATGGCCTAGACCCAAAAATCTGTTATATGGACTTTCTCAAAAAAAAAAAAAAACAAGGTTATACAGTTTTGTTGGAACTAATATGCTTATAATATATATAAACTTTAATCAAAATCGTTAGAGCCGTTTTCGAAAACTTTGAGGTTATGTAGATTGTTTATATGGCAGGTACCGTTAATATAATGGCTAAAAGTAAAGAAAAACTGGCCTAGAATTATGACAAAAAAAAAACCCTTGATACGAAGTTTGAACAAAGCCGTTTCGGTTAAGCCGTTTAGGCTGGAGAGACCATGACGGACTTTTTTGGGTTTCTCTATCATCGTAATGTTAAAATTAATCAATCAAAATCTCAATGTCGAACATATTTACGAAAACAATACATTTCTCTTTGTAAGAAAAAGTAAAAAATGAAATAAACATTTATATAAAAATAATGTCCAAAAAGCGGGACATTTCCTTAAGCGGGACAAAGCTTCAAAAGCGGGGCTTTGTATGCGCCGTTTTACGCATTCATCCAAAACGATCAGTTTGCTTTGCTGCAAAACGTTAAAAAGTTAGCCAAATCGGTGCATCTGTTCTCAAGTGATGCGGTTCCCAACCAACGACATTTGATTTTTATTTATATAGATAGATAGTTGATGCCTCTCTGAGCGGTTTAAAAGGACACTAAAAGGACGTTCCTGATCGTCGCATTAAAAAAGGGTTATTGGTAAGGATTTTAAAGTACTCCTAGCTTAAACTTTTTCGAATAAAAGTATTTCGTGAGTTTAATTCTCAAGAGAATCAAATTCACGTCCAAGAGCATACAAATGTACAAAAATTAAGATGGGCTGAAATAGGCTAGCATTCACAGGATTAATTTGTATTAAAATATGATTTCTGTTAACCTTGAGTTCACATGGTTTATATAGGATGCAGTGCATCAAGTTTTTCAGATTGTTGGACAGTTTGCAAAATTAAATTCATGCAAAACCAAAATGGTGTAATGAAGTATTCAATCAATTTATTTGCAATCAAACAAGGTGTAGAAAATTGTCTGCAATCTGAAAAAAAGTGTTTATAAAAGATTGCAAATAAAAGGATCGACTATAGGGACTCTAAATTTTTCTGGCCAAACGTTAAAGAAATAGGCGTTCGCAGTAAATCTACTTCTTTAAACATATCATAGATGTGCTAGCAACGTTTTTTCAAGAACTCCTGCGGGCAAACCCAAACCAGTCATTAATCAAATTCGCAGTACCATATATGTATATCTATTCTGGTCTTGATTTCACCATGGCAGAGCTTTTAGTAGCTCTAAAAAATATGAAATAATAAAGCTTCATAGACTGATGGTATTAAAATAGAATTTTACGAAAATACAACCCATGATTTTTTGCATTTTGAGGTAAACCGTATACCATATCCCAAAGACGTATATTAGATTTATTATTAACTTTGTAACATAGAGACAAAGTTTCGATACATAACCTTAAAGTAAATCTATCTGAGTCGAACTAGCCATTTCTAACTGCCAGTCTGTGTGTCAACGATTTTTGGACCTCAAATTATTAGATAGAATTCTGATAAGAAAGAGATCCTCTGAACTGCGCCAACTACAGAGGCATAAGTATCCTCCACATCGACTACAAGGTCCTATCTGCAGTAATAGCTGAACGCCTGAAACCGTTTACCAACAACCTGACCGGTCCTTATTGGTGTGATCTAAGGCCAGGAAAATCCACAACTGATCGAATCTTCCCACTTCTGCAAATCCTGGAAAAAACCCAAGAAGTTCAAATCGATATCCACCACCTATACCTCTTTTTGACAGATATAAGTTAGAGGTTGTACGGGACTTCAGTAGTAAAGCCCACACTACTACTACTATTTGCAATTTACTTGGATTAGCTTTTGAAAACAACATCAATCAAGTGGCGCCCCCATACTGACCAAACCAAAATGTGACTTTATTGCTGCGTTTTCTATCACATTTTCGGCGGGGTATATCGGTGACTTCTTCACGAATATTTGCCTTCAGCTCGGTAATGGTCTGAAGCTTGCTAGCGCAGACTTTGCTTTTTAAATAGGTAAGTCCGGGGGTTCAAATCCGGATATCTGAGTGTACAGTCGCTTTTTTTTGACATCAGACGTCGTTTTTTACAGAATTTTCGTTGCACAAACTGCT
This sequence comes from Rhingia campestris, assembly GCA_932526625.1. NCBI lineage: Eukaryota > Metazoa > Arthropoda > Insecta > Diptera > Syrphidae > Rhingia > Rhingia campestris. The sequence goes on from OW052185.1 coordinate 52,143,870, forward strand.
AGCTCACCGTCTTGTTGAAACCGATAACTTTTTAGAACTTTTTCACACATTTGTTGGCAAAAATATACCAAAAAATAGACCAATGATGGTTTTGACGCAAATGCGTGCCGGCCCAAACAGTCACTTTTTGGTCATGCAATGGTGTTTTATGGGTTTCGTATAGATTTGCTGTTCCCCAAATGCGCCAATTTTGCTGGCTAATTGAAGAAGAGAGTGTTAACTGGCCCCCGAAGCTAAAAAATCAGGTATTAACAATTCGGCCAACTTTTGACCGTATTCCAAGCGACGTGGGCGGTCTGTCGACAATATTTCTTAAGTCAATTCCAGTTTTTATGCTCAAGGGCATCGATGACGGCATTTCACAGATGTCTCACTGTCCCGAGTCTAATAAAATTCTACACCTGTTGGCCACTTTCAACGATATGCACGTTAAGTTAACACAATTGAACGACTAGTTTCAATGTAAAGCGTCAATCTTTTTGTACGAATCGATTCATGGCTAAAATTATTATGAATTGACGTTTCAATAACATGTCTTTCCATGTCAATCGGTTGGTAAATGTCAAAGTTATTCAATGTTTACATACCGACATAGAAGATGGCGCACACTGTAAGTAGATGTTGGTTTCGATTGTGCAGGAAAAAATGAAATATCTGTCATTAACGGCCCATAAAAGGCATCGAACCCAACTAATCCAATGATTCGAGTGTGAACACGTATATCTTTGTTTTTGCCACAAAGGATGGGACGTGTTTTTTAATTCCGATGCCGAACTGCAATTTGAGAATCTTCTGATTACAGTTTTATACTGTTGTATAGTTGGAAGACTTTCGCAAGACGTGGTGGTGCAACACTCAGGTGTTGTTACTCTCAGTATTTCAACCAGGGTTAGCCTGATATTCAACAAAAACGTTTTTCGGTCAAATTTTAAAATTTTTATGCAGAATCATTAGTAATATTAATTTGAACATTTCGTCTATAGACCATTTCAACCCATGCCCACTTTTTGGGGGCGTTTTTATATAAAAAAAACATTTTTATACACTATTGTTTTCTGCAAAACCTTGCCTTTTGTAGAACCGTAAAAGTGTTTTATAAGCAGTCTGAAGAATTTGTTGTCACTATTATTTTATCCACATCGTGTTTTTAGCCATGCCCACTTTTTGGGGATTTTCGTTTTACAGATAGGATGGGATAGGGTATTCAATTGCATTGTAGTCTCTCATATGTTTTTTAATTGAATTATTTAATAACGAAGAACTGATAAGTTTTTTTTTTCTTTTATAAACATTAAACATTATTATCAGCTTAACACTAATTTTATAAGAAGTAAATTCTTACTGCGTTAGCATACATTCAATGAAATAAAATACTAAAAAAAACATATGAGAAGGCTACAGTCCGCTGTGCGGATCGTTTAATACCCTATCCCATCCCATCCTTAAATTAATATCCCCAAAATGTGGTCTTTATGGGCATAAAGTATTTTAAATGACGTTGTCACAACATAATGTTCAAAAGGTTTATCAAATTCTTTTATGGTTCGACAAAAAACAACGTTTTTCTATTGCATATGCCTTGGGGTAGGGCATACAAATGGTTTTTGTAAGAAAACGCCCCTAAAAAGTGGGCGTGGGTTAAACCGGTCTATTGACGAAATGTTTACATTAATACTACCAATGATTGTGCATCAAAACTTTTTTCGAAAATTATAAAATTTGACCGGAAAACGTTTTTTATAAAAAAAACCCTAAAAAGTTTGCGTGGCAAAAAACTTTATATTGACGAAATATAGATATTACCATTCTCTAGATATGCTGCTCAGACAATTTTTTAAAATTCATAACGGTTTTGCCAGAAAATAGGTTTTCCTAAAAGGGGGCGTGGCAGTGGGCGGATTTCAAAATTTGTACACTTGTTCTGGTGGCACGGACGATGATCCTATATACCAAATTTTATTATCCTAGCTCAAAATTTAAGGCCCAAAAATCGGTGACGAACAGACAGACGGGCGGACGGACGGACGGACGGACGGACAGACAGACATGGCTAATTCGACTCAGCTAGCGATTCTGAGTCGATCCATATACTTTGAGGTATATGTAGCAAAATTATTTCTCTATGTTACAAACTAAGTATCAAAACTAATATACCCCTATGGGACAGGGTATAAAAATACTAAAAAGTGACATAGATGCTCCTATTTGTTCGCATCCAAATTGAGGAAGCTAAACATTGATCTATTATGGCCTATCGTACTCGCCTAACACAGCTAACACAGCTTCACCTACCTTCGTTGGTTAACCAGAGAACCAACTCCCTTAATAGTGTTTAAAACTAACTTCCAAGCATTCTGCTTGCAAGGCAACCAACAACTATCACTATCTAAGTACTAAGTACCTCTAGAAAAGCTCATCGCGAAATATTTTTGAAAAGTTCTGGACACGTGGGTTGAACTTTTCTTAGTACCCGTGCACCGAAGGGCATATACCTCTGCACCCAACACCAAGTAGGTGTCGAACAAACTCTAATATCCACCTGTGTTTGCTTATGACAAATATTTACCTTAACCGATAAGACAGACGATAACTTTCCCCAAGGTCATCCCAAATGCAAGTCGAGTGCACCTACCTCACCTTATTTCAAGGTCTTCCGCCTCTATCAGTGCCACCTTGAATTCGATTAGGGGTTCATTTGCAAAAGGCGTCTTATCAATCCAAATAAAATTTATCTATGACTATATGGCCGTACTTAGTTTCAACATACAGACACACACTTACACAATTTGACAGTTTCATAACATTACCCAACCTCTCAGACTGAATAAGTGTGAGTTGATTGCAACCTACCTGCTACAGTTGAATGAACGATAACTACGATTGCGTATGTGTGCGAAATAATAATTGATTGACAAACTTTTATCAGAGGATTTCCAAGCCCCCTCGACATCCAGTCGAATCGCTTCCATCAGCATTTGATTGTTTCTCGTCTAGTTGGAGAATCTTTTTTTTTTCAGTTTCAGATACGTGCGTCGTTCGTCCCACCCTCACCGAAAATGTATCTAGATACACAAAATTCAACATTCAGCGATACACTATTTTCGTGTCTGTGTTTCGGTTAAGGTAGGTCATCAATTTCTCAACCTCTGGTGAACGCTTCAAGGTCAATGCGAAGGCAATCGCTGCCGTAGCCGTATCGTTCGTAGCGATATATATTTTCAAGTGCAAATGAGAGACTATTTGCGTCCTCTGTCCCGTTCGCACTAGTTTGCGTCGACGCTGTTCTCTTCAGCGGCGTCGTTGCGGATGATGTACGATTGTTGGCTTGATGTTGTGTTTATTTGTTTATACACGGTATGGTGTTATTTTTTGCACTAGCTGTTTGCCAAACATTTTTTGTCTTTTTTTTTTGGGGAAAGATGAATACGAATACACAGATGAGCTGAGGCTACAAACAGTACTGGTACGTTATGGTATGTTGTTGCTTTAGTGTCGCATTATATTGACATGTCGTCGAATGTACGTTCTACTAGGGTTCACAACTTTGTTTCAGGAGCACATTGACTTCTTTGAGCTAGAACTTATAGATCATAGAAGGTTGGTCAGAAGTAATGTCATTTTGTGAATGTGCCATTTATTTATTTTGCAAATGGCGTCAAACCACATTATATCGGTTGTCCCATAATTCACGCAAAATTTGTATTTTGCGCCATAGAACTGTGTTGCCAACGGAAAAGAAGATAACAATGTGACAGTTGACAGTTCGGGGGTAATAAATATGAAGCGCTATGCGAAAGAACAACGCATTTTCATTGCAGCTACAGTCCGCAATTTTCATACAAAATATGTAGAAAAATATGTGAAAATAAAGGGTGATCCAAGTAGAGATACTTTTTTCAATAGACTTTTTTGACAGATCACGTGTGAGTCGTGTCATGCTGTCATGTTATTATTGTTTAGTATTGTTTGGCATTTCATAATGGAAAGACTTATGCGTGAACAACGTTTACAAATTGTTTAACTTTATTATGAAAATTCACGTTCTGTGAGGAATGTGTTTCGTGCACTTCGCTCAACTTATGGTCAACATAATCGGCCTACTGAGCGTACTATTCGCAACACCATCACCCATTTTGAGATCCAGCATTCATTATTGGATAATATTCGACCGAATAGCCCACGTCCAGCACGCTGTGAAGTATATATAGCGGCCGTAGCTGAGAGTGTACATGAAGACCGTAGAGAGTCGATTCGGCGTGATTCGTGCCATGATAACCGACTATTTGATGCCTGAAATTGAAGCTCGTGATCTCGGCGACATTTGGTTTCAGCAAGACGGCGCCACTTCCCACACCTCGCATCAATCAATGGACTTATTGAGAGAACATTTCGGTGAGCACATAATTTCACGTTTTGGGCCGGTCGATTGGCCACCAAGATCGTGTGATATCACACCGTTAGACTTTTTCCTGTGGGGATATGTAAAGTCAAAAGCTTTTGCCGACAAACCCGCTTCGATTCAGGCCTTGGAGGAAAACATCACGCGTGTCATTCGCCAGTTACCAGTCGAAATGCTCGAACGAGTGATCGAAAATTGGACTCAACGGATGGACCATCTGCGACGTAGCAACGGCCAACATTTGATAGACATAATCTTCAAAAAATAAATGCCAAAGAATGTTCTTTCAAATGATAATAAACATTCTCCATTAAATTTGAATTTTCTGTGTTTTTTTCTTTAAAAAAGTAGGGAACCTCGAAATGGATCACCCATTAGTAGAAAAATTTAGGGAGACTGGATCAATTAGTGATCTTGGAGACTCTGAGTTTCCTGTCACAAGTCGTTCAACAGTAAACATCGAAGCAGTTCGAGAGAGTATTGCTGACCAGGAACATGGCACAGTAATCAAGAATTGGGCATTTAGAGAAGCTCTCTTAGACTACTGAAGACTACTGACCATGTAGCGCGAAGAGAGTTAGTTGAACGGATTTTGGAACAACAACAATTGGATGCGGATTTTGGAGTTCAGAAAACCTACGAGTAATTGTTGAGACTCAAATGCGTGACTGTTTGGTGCGAATTTCGCGCTGGAAGCATTATCATACCATTCTTCTTCGAAAATATGGCTGGCTGTAACAATTAATGTTATTCGTTATCGTGACATGAAAACCCAGTTTTAAGCGCCTCAATTTCACCAGTGACCACCATGTGGTTTCATACAGCCAGAGAAATAATTGAATTACTACATGAGTCATTTCCTAATCCTGTTTTTGCGATAAGAATTGGCCATCCAAATCTTGCCATTTAACGCCATTGGACTTGTTTCTTCTTTGGGGTTAAATCTCTATGCATACAAGCCCACGACCACCAATGCCATGATTGTTGGCATGCGATACTTCTCCCTCTGGTCTGGTCTGGTCTGGTCAGAATTAGGTACCCTAGAGATAGTTCGATCCATTGACCTTGTGATGACCTCATTCATTTGGAGTAAATTTCGGTCAGTTTCGTCGTTTGTCAGGTTTCTGTTTGTCGGTAGGCTTTTATCGCTCAAACGAACATCTCGCTTAAGAACTCCAGCGAAGCGCAGCCAGTTCGTGCTCCAATAGTCGAAAGAACGCACTTGGTCGAACTCCTCCCGCTTAGTTTGATCGTTTGGGAACCTGAATACGTCAGCGAGTCCGAAGTGGTCACTATCGTACTCGAATGCTCCCACACTGTTCCGCGCTGGTTCGTTATTCGTCAGTTCTAGACTAGAATCCAGAAGCACTAAGTTAAAGAAAGAATTTTCTCTCAGGGTAATATGGGATAAATATTCAAAGTAGCCGAGCTCAATGGCATGTGCTTAGCGTTATGATCTGCGGCTGAAAAGCAATAGTTTTTAGAGGATTGAAGCTGTAGGCAACGAAAAATTGAGTTTGTTGAGTTGCTTCAGGCTCATAAAAGTATACCACATACATTCTCCGATTATGGAGAGGAAAGCATACAAATTATTCTTCAAGTACCTGGAACCTACTGCCTAACTAAATATGAAATTATGGCGGAAGCCTTCGCATAATAAGACAGCGACAATTTGTGTCGCCGGTTAAGCTTATATTCAAATTGTACTACTTTCGCTGTAGTCTGTGACTATCGGAAGCCTAATTTAATAAAAAAAAGTTTAAAAGTTTAAAATGATAGCTCGTAACTACATGAATCACGAGCTAGACTTGAAAACATGGAAGCTGCTCTTGGGCTTGTTTGGTCCGCTGCTGAATAATCTTCTCCTGCCTTTCTCAAACAAACAATATTGACTTCATGGATTCATGCACATAATATATCAGGAACCAGTCCTGAGCTATACACCTTGTACTAAGCTCAGATGTTTCAGTTTATTTCAGTTTATTAGTCCAATCACTGTGTTCATAAATATTCCTGCTCTGGGAAAACCTAGTTGTTTAGGTCAATACCTTTGGAGATAGGGCTCAGTGACGCGATGGTTAGTGCGATGAACCGCCGTGCATAAGGTTCCCAGCCGTAGCAACACCTAAATGATTTTTCACTGCCCCTCCTCTTGTGATGATCTGACAAATCATCCGAGTAGTATCAATTGTCAATAAAAGCTTATCTCAACATAGCCATTCGGAGCCGGCATAAAACAAGACGACCCTCCATCGCGCAAGAATTACACACGTGAGAAAGCTCGTCACTGGGTACTAACGAGCCTGCTGTGCCAAACATTTTATTTTTCTACCTTTGGTGATATGGACATATTTTTATAGTATCTAGATCGAAAATGCCGTTTCCAAAATTTAAGATAAAAACTGACTGTACAAGCAATTTCAGTTTAAAATTAGATTTCCCCAATATGACCTTCACCTTGCCACAAATTTCAGAAAAAAAATTGTTGTTATCGAAATCGATTTATCGCAGAATACTGATTGTCTGTTGAACAATTAAAAAACAAAAATAATTGCAAACACTTGAGTGTTTTCGCAAAGAGTTATTCACCTACCAATACTAGTATGAATCAATTATTTCTAGGATCTACGTCAAAACATTAAAAAAATTCTGTGGCAGATAAAACAATTGTTTGTGTATTTATAGCCTCTGTACAGTTACTTGTATTATTTATTTTTCTGGGGAATAGCTATCCATCGTCATTTTTTCAAAATACTTGTTTGTCTTTAAAGGATTATGGAAGAGTGGCTTTAAGTTTGTTATTAGCTTTATATTTTATGTTAATTTTAACCAATATGACCTTTAATGTAGAATGGCGACTTTGTCATGAAGCCAAATGTTTGACAGCAATTGATGAGCTGGGTCAACAAAAATAAACATGGTTTGTGAAAGGACTGCTACTATAAGTCCTGGATATCACACTTGTCTCAAGTTACATCAATCATGTGATCCAAGGCTGGAAAGTGTCTAGTGAGCACTTCTTACATCTTACTCGTCCTAGATGATAATATCCCGAGTAAACCCTTTTTTCGAAATCATCGAACAACCGATTCGATAAAAATATGGGGAGACTATGAAAAGACTAGTATCCCCTGCTCAACATAGACCTCCTAGAAGCACCCAAGAGCTTGATAAACTGGTTGATAAGCTAACATCCGCTTTCAACGAATTCCTGTCGTCCTCTTGTCCATTAAGGAAAGCTAGAGGGAAACAAAAAAATCTACGAATGCTTAGGCAGAAGTGGAGAAAACTTTTCAATAAAGCTAATAGCTTAAACGAAGCCACTGACTGGATCTCCTACAAATAGACCATATCAACATAAAAATGGGACTGAGGAAGTCCAAGCGCAAAACCTGGAAAATCGTCCGTCTCTTCTGTAAAGGAATTTTTAGAGCTACTAATGGACATCCATTTCCCATGTAGCTTCCAGGAAGCTTCCAAGACGAAATCAATAAAACTAATCTATCTATCTTACTCCGACAGTCTTATCACAAAAGGTAAAATACGTTGGGCAGTACACAACTTCAAACCCTTCCAATCCGCGGAACCTGAATCTCATCCTACCATGGGTGAAAGCTATCCTAGGCTGTATCGAGCTGGTTTACATTCCCGAGGTATTGAAAGTGAAGTAAAAGTAGCATTTATATACTAAACTCTGGTAAAAGGTCCCGCGTCAAACCGAAAGACCTGCGACCAATCAGCTTATCATCATTCCTTCTAACAACCTTGGAATGATTGATTGATATTCTTCTCCGCAGTAGCATTGATGTAAATTAGCTATCCGCATCCCAACATGCGTACAGCAAGGGCAAATCTGTAGAAACAGCCCTACATACATTAATACGATTTATCGAAAAGTCGTTGTGCTGCAAGGTGTATTTGTGTTTACTATAGTTGCATTCCTAGAAATTAAAGGTGCTTTTAACAACGTGAATTCGGGAGCGATCATTAAGGCGCTGACATGTCTAAAAGTCGATCACTTACTTGGAATGTTGATTAATTTGGTATTGCAGCCGGATTATTAATACAAAGCTGGGTGGTGCTTCGGACGGACGACATGTCAGGAGAGGGACCCCACAAGGTGGAGTCCTATTACCTCTTCTCTGGAACTTAGTGGTAAACGAGATTCTATTTATCCTGAAAGCAGAGAGATGCCACATGATTGCCTACGCGGATGACGTTGCTATCGAAGTTTCAGGGAAGCTTTGAATATACTCAAGAAACTTCTCCAAAAGGCACTACATAAACTTTCCAAATGGGCAGTCAGTTGTGATCTGGGAGTCAGCCCAGACAAGACTGAACAGCTAAATACCTGGGACTTTTTTTTGGAAAAGAAGCTTACCTGGAAGCCGTCTTAAAGCTATCCAGCAGTGGTCAAATATAGAAACTGGCCACAATTCTAAACAAAACACAAATATTCTTGAAAATACCGATTACCAGGTTAAACTTCGATAACAGTTTCCGGTCACATGCCCAGACAGACCGTCATCGAAAACAAATGATGGAGTGGGTGGTTTCTCCGAAAGGCTAATTCTCAGCCTATCTTTCCGTCTTCCTTATGACTGCAGCGTGTTTCAGGCGGAACTCATGGCGATCGAAGAAGCCTTATATTGGCTCGTTCCCGACATGGGTGCAGTTCCCGACATGGGTGCAATAGGTATTCCTATCGCTAAAGAAAAAGCTTACAAGTGCAGCATGCTAACAGCAAATCAAATCTCAGATGGAGCATTGGCACGATGCACGTGTCATATAACCAAACAAATTTGGCCAATGCTGGATTTAAGAGAATCCAAGGGACTGATTAGCGACACTGGACACTGTCTTATAGGTAGGCACGCAGAAAGGCTAGGCCTTCATTCAATTTCAGCAGGAGCTGTATGGAAAAAGAGGAAGAAGAAACAATTATTCATCTTCTTTGTAACTGCCAGGGCCTATTAAGCAAAATAAAGCTCCATCTTGGAGCTTGCTTCTTTCAAAATCTCAGCGATTTAACAAAAACCGAAGCGAGAAGACTCCACCGTTTCATTTATAGCCCAGATTGGTTTTCTTGCAGGTAACATGGCGAAGAGATCCACATGGTATCAAAATGAACCAGAAACTGGCAGCCACTCTAACCTAACATAACCTTGTATTGTATGTATCAGTGTATGTATTGTGTACATCAGATGACGCTTGCTGTTTTCATTTTAGAAAGATGGTAGACGGTACAGGCCCTGTGCTCATCTGTTGGTGTTGAAGTTGTGACTGATTAGAGTTCGAAAACATTCATCGCTTGAATAATTTTATTAGTTCCTTGGTGTACGATATGAACAATAGGGGACCAAGCATAGAGCCTTGGATGGGACTCTATGCCGCACTGTGTTGGCTATGCTGCGATAACCTTTAATTCCCACGCGGAATGTCCTCATTCTGAAATAATCTTTCAACCAATCTACCAGTTTGCCTCTAATTCTTATTCTTTGCATTGCATCTGTGAGTTTACTGTGGTCTATGGTATCTAAAGCTTTGCTAAAATCTAAGAAAGCAATAACAAGCATTGACTTTTGTGCTGGTGATAATTAAGTTTGCGAAGACGCTAAGAAAATAGTTATTTAGTTCTGAAACCCGTATTGAATCTTGCTTATTAGTTTATACTTATCAATTGATTTCCATATTCGATCTGCGATGATTTGCTCGAAGATCTTTTCTATCGCCTGCCATATTGAAATCGGACGACAATTTACTCCGCTACTCCCTTGTAGATTGGTCTGACAAGTACTTCTTTGGGTTTTTTTGGCCAAGTGGTCCGAAATCGAGGTCATCAACATAATTTCGCAACTTGATTTTAATCACATTAATAAAGGATATTCCGATGATTAATTTCCAAAAAAAACAGAAACAATCCTGTTTGTAACTCCATTCCTTAGGGCTTCTAGCGATACCAGACAAAAATGAAAAAGTTTGTGTATCATTGGACAGCATGGACAACCGTAGGCGGTGAGAAGTGATGTTGAATATCTTGGCATCTGGATTGACAAATTAAACAAAAATGTAGATGCCAGGGCTAGGGGACTTAAGATAAGACAACTTCGATCAACTTTACACAAGGGTGAAAATGAGATTGTACATGGCCCTTAGAAAGCCAATAATCGCTTACGTGTGCGCTGTTTAAAAAAGGCGTTTTTCCGATCCTGTTTTTGATTGTACCAATGCAAGAATCCTAGTACATAAAATATTACCTCAACAACCCTGATTTTCGGGGCTTACTAACGCGTTTCCACAAGAAATCTCTCTGCTCAAATGGGTATTACAAGACAGACATTGCAGACAATATCTAGTTCATACAAATTTGAATTTATTTTCCTACATAGTTGAGATTACTTGCAAACTGAACACCGCAGACCTTCCGATCAGATTATTAATGTTCCAGAAGTTGCTTCAAAGGGAAGGCGATTGTAACCATGCTGCACTTTATTTTTATTTCGGAAGAAGATCATATATTTATAAGACCCTGATTAACTCAGTCCTGCTTGTTTTGGCTTTGTCATACTCGGGCCTCATCCTCTTGGATGTTTTACAGGTGGGGAGGGAGCACCACCTTTTTTGCAATATCCACTATTTTCTATTTCATCCGTGATTTAAGGTCATAAAGTGGCGGTTTGACATACTGGTTTCCCTAATCAATGCTTTCCACGCCAGTTCATTTGCAATTTTATAGCCCTGTGTGCATTTGTGTCAAAGACCCAGCAGATCATAACATTATGTTGGGTCTCCAAGAAAGTTCAGTTCTTCACGACCACATGAAGACAAAAAGTGTTGTTTAGCTTTACTATTTTGGAAAACACTCCCGCGCCAACGCCTACGTCCATTTCTGAACCATCAGTATAGATGGATACCGTTTCGATGCCCAGTTCGTTCGTAGAAGAACGCGTATCCCTTAACCTCTCGATTAACACCCTACCAACAGCATCTAATGTCAAACAACAGCCGCAACTGATGTGCTAGATTTCTCGCGTTTACAAGAAAGAAACAAGAAACCCTAGATTTGATCCGGAATGTCGCTGCCAAGAACGAGGCCTACAAGGCTAACATGTAGGTGCAGCCAAGACAAAAAAAAAGAGCAAGAAAAGCGCGCAATCGAGGATATAGAGAGGTTCCACTCCAGAATTTATGTTCGCAACATTTTACCAAAGTGTAAAACATCAAACCCAAGGATAAAAGGTCGAACAGAATCCTCTTGAGATGAACAAGGAAATATCGTAGTTGAGGCACAGTCAATGCTGCGAATATGGAAGAACAAATTCAGCAGACTTTTAAACGGCGATGATGATGAAAACTACTAACCACCCGACGCGACGTAAGTGAAATAGGGATAGCAATATCTAAACTCATGCTTAGCAAGGCTGTCGGAAATGACGGGCTTTTTAGAGCCGCGGAGATGATTTGGTAAATAACATTCACCAACTCATAAGCCAAATATATTCAGATGAATATATGTCTGAAGTATGGAACCTAAATATCGGCTGCCCATCTTACTCCTCTCTTCTTAGAAAGATGCAGGAGAATGGTATTTGAAAGTCAGCTGACGCTGACAGCAGCATGTAGACAGAAGATACAGCTGAGCCCAGGTATCTGTTTAGAATTTGTGAGTTTAATCCTAAGTTTACTTTCCAGCAGTTAAGCTGGCTGATTCTTAGTGCACTTTTGGCTGCAGTATCTTGCATGTTAAGTTCTCGGGGTAGCAGGCTTAGGTGCTACTTAAGTAAATAACTTTTTGAAACATTGAATCTGAACCCTATGTCAAGACACTATTGCCTCTTGAGCTTTTATGCCTGGCTCATATTTTGCAGTCATTTAAAGGATCTTCTCCACTAAAGTGTTCCTCCTATGTCTATTTCAGTAATTTGACGATAAATGTTAAAATATATTCATCCCGACATCAAGCTCTTCTTCCAACACGCACAGTTTTCCTAAAATGCAAATTCCTTCCTAACTTGTTGGCGCGACGCATTAATAAATATTTCGAAAAGGAAGTCTCTTTCTGTCGCCTGGGGTTGGCCACTTCGTACCATCACAATCCGCCACAGTCAGAGCCCATCATCGTCGTCTGCCATGAAGGAATAATAAATCATATCAATCACCGGGCTAAAAATATGCCTCACCAAAGCCAACGCGCTACGTGGACCACAAAATAGTTTGTGTCACCCTCTCCGTCAGTTATGATGCCAATTTTATAGACAAACACACTCATACCACACACAATACACACATTCACACAGAAAAAAACATTTTTAGCGCTGCTGCTAGCTAAATTTAGAACGCCACGCGGAGCGACTTAGCTTAAGATTAGTCAATCGAATAGGCGCATGCCATCTCTTTCGCACTCTGCGATCGATACCAGAGATGTTATCACGGGGTGGTGCGCATTGCACTCGTGTGTTCCATTGACCCCCAAAAATAAGAAGAAATTCGCTTTCAAGGCCAGGTCCCTGGCCGGCTGCAAGGTGAATTCGTACGTAATCCACAAACGCGAGTGGGAAATATCGAACATTCTAAAAATTCTAATGGTAGGGATGGGGATAAGAGTGGGGGTATTCGTTTTTCTTTTGTGATTTGTTTTTTTGTTTTTGTTTATCTATTTGGCGGTTGGCGCTCTCTTTTTAGCACTGCTCCTCATGACAGAACAGTTTCGGGTGGTTTGGCCGTCCCTCTCGATTGGCATGTAGGTATTTTGTTTGTCAGAATATTACGAGTGAAATGACAGAAGCCCGATAGCAAATGGCGTGGAAATAACAAATTTTCGGGTGGGTAATTGATTTGTGTTTTGTTTTTGCCAAAAATGATGTTACTTATGATTAAGTGGGGGGTGGTGAAAATTTCGTGGGAAAATAATATCCGCGTGTAAACACAGACAAATGGGCCGTTTGGGTGAAAAAAATTGGTGGTGTGCTTTATGATGGGGCTGGTATTTCAAAGAGGCCTTTTGATCGAGGTGTCGTAGATCTTTCAGGTTCGAAATTAACACAACAATTTTGGGAATTTGGAAATATTTCTTTTAAATATTTGGACTTTGATTTACTTGAAGAAATTTTCAGTCAAAGTATTTATTATTTTGTACATTGACCCACAAATGTATGCGTACAGATACAAAAATACATATTTTGAAGCAAATGGCATTGTTTTTTATTTAAATTCATTCTCGTATGCGTGTGTACTGCTTTAGATTTCGAATGGCTGAGTGGATATAGCGGTTGAGATCTAGGGCATCCGTACCCGTTGCAGACTTACCCCTTATTAACGCTCTGGAGGTTGTACAATACTAGGATACGGTACCTTTCTTGTACTCATCGTAACGTATCGATATAAACAAATGCGTAACACGAGCGTGCTTTCTGTATAAATATGGTTGATCTGTGGATCTATCGACGTGAAAAGATCAAAAGATCGTGAGAGATCAAAAATAATAGGTACTATGGATCGCTGGCTTAAGTCTGGGTCGTTAAAAATAACCGCTGAAAGCTCCTTAACAGCACCCCCAGTAGTTACTAAAGAGTCAGCAACTGGCAGGTACATAATACAAAACCATATTTGTTTATTTCATAATGGGAAGTTTCCTATCGCTAGAACCGCATTTGTATAAGATGCGTTTTGTTGGATTTTTTCTGTTGTTATCCTCAATTCAGATTTGTGAATTTGCTCGTTTTCCATTTATTGTTCTATTCTAGAGCCAAGGAAAATGACGCAATAAAGACAGCGGCGTCAGAACTTTCTGAAGAATTTGAGGCAGACAATGTGGCTAGTACTAGTTCTATGGTGATCAGTACTGCAGAAAAAAAACAGTAAAAAGGAAGTACCACGATTCATATTTAAATCTTGGATTTGCTGAGACAAGTGACAACAAACCCCAATGCGTAATTTGCGGCAAATTGTTGCCGAATAGTGCGATGTTTCCAGCAAAAATGAAACGTCATTTTGAGGGGATTCATCCAAATTGCAAAAGCAAACCGACTGATTTTTTTAAAAGGAAGTATGGTGAACTTACAAAATCTCAAACAATTATTACTAACCACTCAAAGACAGTGATCGAAAATGCGTTGATGGCGTCCTACTTAGTGAGTTTCCGAGTTGCGCAAACTGGCGAAGCACATACAATCGCTGAAAAGTTAATCAAGCCATGCGTTAAGGACATTGTTGAGTGTATGTTGGGTGAAAAGGCCAAAAAATTAGTTGACACCGTTCCTTTGTCAAATAACACAATATCACGAAGAATCGGAGACTTAGCAGAGAATGTCAAAACTACTTTACTTTCGCGAATAAAAGTCACAAAATTTTCACTGCAAATGGATGAATCAACAGATGTTGCAGGGTTGGCTATTTTAATAGTATTTGTGCGCTACCAATACCAACAGTCCTTTCAAGAAGATCTGCTTTTCTGCAAGCCGTTGGAAACTACAACAACTGGTGCTGAAATTTTTAAATTAATAGACAATTTCTTTATTGTCAATGATATCCCATGGGTTAACTGCGTGGATGTGTGCAGAGACGGTGCCAAGGCCATGACTGGAAAAACGTCCGGTGCCGTCTCAAGAATAAAACAAAATGCCAAAGAATGCAGCAGAAGTCACTGCGTTCTACACCACCATGCCCTTGCAATGAAAAAATGCCACTCTCCTTAAAAGAGGTCTTAGACGAAAGCGTGAAAATAATTAACTTTATTAATTATCGACTTAAGAATTCAAGGCTATTCAAAGTATTGTGCGATGAAATGGGTAGTCTACATACGTCTTTACTTCTTCACGCAGAAGTAAGGTGGCTTTCTCGCGGCAAAACACTGACGCGGATTTTCGAAATGAGGGCTGAAGTCAGAACCTTCCTTATGAACGACAACTTTGATTTGGGCGACAGATTGTGTAATGAGCGTTGGCTCTTGAAATTATCGTATCTAGCCAATATTTTTAAAAAATTAAATGATTTAAGTGTATCACTTCAAGGAAAGACAATAACTGTTTTCGATGCCAGTGATAAGGTCGAAGCATTTAAAAAGAAAATCAAGTTTTGGGCGAAATCTTTAAAAAATCGAAACCTAGACAGCTTCCCAATGGTCAGCGAATGTAAAGAGGAAATAGATTTGGGTATTCCTGACGACATTTTAAATGAGTTTCATTAACATCTGCTAAGTTTGCTCGAAAACTTCCAAAGCTACTTTCTGGAAGAATACCATTCAAACATTAAAGAAAATGTGTTGGTTGCAGACCCGTACTCCGCCGCGTTGGAAAAGCCAGCATCTCTGACATCGTTGCAGTTTGAGTGCTTAATTGATTTGACATCAGATTCTTCTTTAAAGGCAAATTTTGAAACTAAGAAGTCTTTATCAGAATTCTGGTGTATGTTGAAGGACGAATTCAAAATTTTGTCAGACAGAGCCAAAATAATTCTTCTGCCGTTTGCAACAACATACATGTGCGAATCAGGATTCTCCGCCTACGTTGGAACCAAAACAAAATATCGATCCCGTCTCGATGCAGAGCCAGATATTCGGTTGCAGTTGTCCCAAATTCAACCAGATATACAAGCATTATGCAAAACCAAACAGGCACATTATTCTCACTAGATATTAAATTCCTTATGTTCTTTAATTAACATTGTTCTTGTTTTTTCGTTGATGTTACTTGTTTTACTTGAATTTAATAAAATATAAAAAAAAAAAATTTGAGTATTGCATTTTTTACACATACATAACTGCGAAAATAGCGTAAGTGTAACGAAGTGCTCCGCGAGGAATGTTTGACCTAAAAAGTGCTCCTCGACCAAAAAAGATTGGGAACCGCTGGAATACACTATGGAAGTGGTAAACAGAGAGAGAGAGTGAGAGAGAAAAATTAAGTATAGTACAGTTTCACTTCTACCGCGTGTGAACTCACACTGTACAGGAATGAAGTAGAACAGCGAGTATATTTCCCATGTTGGATGAACCGTGTTATAAGGACTCTTTAGATTTTGATCGCTTTAGAATAGACGTAAGTCTATTTGTCCTAAGTCATACAATTGTATAAATGTTTTTTTTTTAAATATAAAAGGTATTTCAATAGGGACTTCTGAAATTTGACAGTTGTTAGCGGCGGTCATAGTGTTGAAGCTACTTCTGTCAAATTGGCTGTTATTTATTCAGTCTGTCACCAGACAGTCACCATGGACATACCGTCCTACCGAGAGGACTATCCGCAGTGTGGTGGATAAATTTGATTCCACTGAATCAGTAAACAATACACCAATACCAGAGATTCCGATGCAGTCGATTTCGAGTAGCTCACAAGAACTCGGCCTTTCGCAGACCACAACCTGGCGTACAAAATTCAACTAACCCGGCAGCTGAAGGTAAACGACCATAGTAAACGGAGTGTGTTCCCTGATTGGGCTCAGGCGCATATGAAAACTGACCCTAATTTTTCATTGAAAAATCATCTTCAGAGATGAGACATGAGACCCATCCAATATTTTTGAATTTATGATGATACCAATCCACATGACATCCAGTAGCGTTCAGTTCATCCCTAAAATGTCACTGTTTGGTGTGAATTTAGGTCTGGTGGCCTCATCGGTAAATATTTTTTGAGAACGACGTTGGCCAGGCCAAAACCGTCAACGGCGAGCGCTATATATCGATGATTACCAACTTCATTTGGCGTAAATTGGATAATTTGGACACCAGCGACATGAGGTTTCAGCAGGATGGCACTAAGTGCGAAACAACTCACACCTTATTGGAAATTCTGCACGAGTGATTCAAGGGCAAGGTCATCTCACTGGGAGGTG
This sequence comes from Rhingia campestris, assembly GCA_932526625.1. NCBI lineage: Eukaryota > Metazoa > Arthropoda > Insecta > Diptera > Syrphidae > Rhingia > Rhingia campestris. The sequence goes on from OW052185.1 coordinate 52,161,100, forward strand.
ATGTGAAGTGGCCATCGATATCGTTCGATTTGACGTTTTCTTTGACTTTCATACTTCTTCTTGTTTTCGCAGATCTATGAAAATAAGCCACATCGTGTACTACACTCAAAACTGCTAATCAGTCGGTCCCAGTTCTTTTGGTTTTCTTTCAGGTTAGACCTTATCATGGCCAATTCTGGCCGGTTAGCCCATTCCGACGCGTTGGCCGAACGTGAGTAATACTCGGTGCGCACGTGTCTGACGCCATATTTACGAAGTATGCTAGTTAAGATACTAACTGTTTCCCATTGTCTGAGTGAATTATCTCTGGTACCCCAATCAGTTATGGAACACATTTTCAATTAAATACCTTACTACATAAGCTGTCATTGCTTTTCTGATGGTTTTAGGAATTGATCTAGGGCCTATCAATATAAAGAACGGAGAAAGTTCTTTGTTCTTGGGTAATATCCCAATAAGTCTTTGTATAGTATTTGGGAGGGTCGCTCCGTAATTGTCTATTGTCCCATCGGCGCGGCGGCGGTCAAAAAATTATGTTCATGGGTTTGTTGCATTAAAAAAGGTTGTACTTCACTACCCATTCCAGGACAAAAGTGCGATTTCTTTAGCTTGAATAAAGTCTGTCTATACCACCATGCCCCGTCAATGGTAATAATAAAATAGTGGGCGAATTCTACTATTCCCCACCCAACTTTTTCGGAGTCCAGAGTTACCAGGATTTGTCTTCGCATATGCGAATGTCTGTTCGCTTATAAACAAATCCATCAGGAACAAATAGACCAATAATTTCGTCTTGTTTGTCGTCGTCAGCCTTTCGTCAACTTTTGGGTAACTTTCCTATGTTGGATCATGAAGTCGAAGCCCTAAAGTTTCCAGCTCCATCTTACCAAACAAACCATTCTGTGTAATCAGCCACTTCGGACTTCCATGAATAGTTATGATAGTAAAAGGTTATCCCCCTACATAGGCCCTTAACTTCACTCAAGTTCAGTTACGCTATAATCCCGCTGTGCGTATTGAAAAATCAGGATTCGTCAAGATGGGTGCGGATACAAAAGTTGCCTAAAGTTGTTCGATAACGTTGAGCGCTTTATCTGTCATAGGTAGTCCTTAATGGGAACGGCCATTGCCGCAAATATTGGCATGAACACCCGCGCCGGTACCAGCCGGTCATTTCAAGAAGCCGACGCGGTTTTTCGAAGTTCTCCACCGCCGATACCTTGTCGTTCATACGTTCATAAGCTTCCATCACCGACTGTGTAAACCAAATACATAATCTCTCTATAGCAGAAATTCTCCACGGTTATAGTAAGCCCTTTTTCTTTGGGGTTGGATGTTATAGAACGAGGGTAGACTCTGATTGGGAACGGTAAGTGCGGGTATCGATAACAAGACGAAAAACAGCAACACTATAAACAGCCTGGTCCGAATGGCACGGAATGAGCTGCTTCGACATATTCGGAATCTTCGACAGGTTATTTACGAATCTCAAGGGTAAGTTAGTCCCTTCAACAGAGATTGCGGCGGATGAACCGAAAGGACAACGGCAGTGAGTTGTCCTTTGTGTTAACTACCTACCCATGTAAAAAAAAAACATTGTTATGAATCAACCAATAGCTCCGGAAAGGCTGCATGTTTATCGGATATGTGGTCGTTGCAAAGTAAGACGTGAAACCATTTTGGTTTCATCCACCTGCCATTCATTGATAATGGCCCAAGATTTTGGTTTCGCTTTCATTATAGAACTCCACTCTGTTGGACCCCATTTCATAGTGCTATCAAAGACGGAATTTAATGGGCTTATCAATCCGTCGTTTACAGACCACGTCCTACGATGAGGGTCGTGGGTCTGAAAACGATATTAAAAGCTTAGGAGTACACTCATCAACGAAGGAATGAATTGGATGAGGAGTTGCAGACATTTATAAAAATGAGAAATAAAGTCGGATACAAAACAAAGCCTTGTGGAACTCCATCCATAATTATTTGGTGAGTTGCAGACTTGAAGCTGTACAAAAAATACATGAATTCGGAAGATGATTTCTAATCCATAGAAGAAGTTATTCATTGATTCCAAATGCACACATTTTCGACAAAAGGCTCGATGCCAAACCCTGTCAAATGCCTTTGAAATATCAAGTGCAACAGTCTAGCTTTCTTCACCATGGTGGATTGATTGGTTCCACTTTTTGTGAGATATGTCATCAATTCACCAGTGGACTTTTTTCTGCGAAAACCATACTGTCGGTCATTGAGATGTTTTCGTTTTTCGAGATTTACCAGCGTGAGAGAGAAGAGCCGTAAGTGCAATTGGGCGGTAGTTTGGGAGAGAAGAAGATTCGCCTTTTTTTGGTACAAGCTGGACAAATGCAGTTTTCCATCTAACGAGAAAGAGTCCTCAGGTGTAGGATAGATAGAAAAGCTTACAAAACCACTGTTTGTTATCGCAGCAGATATACCATCTGGTCCAGCGGATATATAAACGTCGAGATCAAATAAACTCTTGCAACTGTACGAGTACGAAAATTAATTTGTCTACGTTCTCATGTACAGGAGGAAACTGGGCACAATCTGGCAACGTAGAACTGGCTCGAAATGCACAGCAAGTAGATTGGCGTTGACTGAAGAGCTGAGAGTTGGAATGTCATTGTTAATGAGCGTCGGAATTTATAAGGAGGCCGAATTTTGTTTATATTTTTGACAAATGACCAAAAATGTTTACCACTTCTGGGACATTGTAGAGTTGTTTGCCTCCATTTTTGGTCATAGAGGAGTGTCTATGACAGTAAATGTCTCTTAAGGTCGACATGCATCATCTTATTTATTCAACTTATTAATATTTCAGGCAGCTAATCTAATCTGATTATGACGAACGGACTTAACTTCTCAAGCTAACTGGTCCGATATGACTTCTATCCAGCGTCATATGGAGTAAATGGTGATCGTTTAATGAAAAATTACATGGCCTGAATCACCCTCCGGTTCCACAAAGACAATCTAAGGTAGTTAGCTCCCCAATTTCGGGTAAATGTACTAGTAAGATAGAGGCTGAACATCAAACTTTACATAGGACCTCATTTAGATGAGCACGCTTTCGTTTTCATGCAGTTGCATTGACTTCTAAGCTGTCTCAAAACCATCCTTCAATCAATTACAAACCTTCACGTATGAACATGTTTTGATTTCCAGAACCAAAGAAACCTGCTTCTTCACAATTCAACAAAGACTCTGGCTGAAAGTATGATTAAGGGTACAAATGCTAAAATCTAAAACAGTCACCATCTTGCTGTAGCGCAACTCTCAATACGAGTAGTGCCTTTGTCGGGAAACTACAAAAAATCAAAGTAAACATCCTTAGAACGTTATTAATCAGACTAATTAAAAAATCGTAACTTGGTACAGACTCCAAGCATCCTTTACAGCCTCAAAAGGAAAAAAAATAAAAACACACACACACACAAATTCAGACAGAGGAAGAGATGTAAAAAAAAGAAAACCGAATTCTTTGACTGTGGAAATTGTTAATGGTGGAAAAAAAAGTCTGAAATAACTTTCATACATCCGTGTTGCAGACTAAATGATAACACACTACATGCACCCTTTGATATTGTGTATTTATTGCATATCACATGCACCGCACTGCATAAGGGATGCTGGATCTACATACACACCCACACAGATGATGCCACTTACTTTGTGCGGCATATGGGTTGTTGCTCCGCAAAGCAGCAACTTGATGCGTTCATGCAGGATATGCGATATCATTACGCTGCAAGCCCACACGACCACGCTCTACCGGAGCAATAACATCCAACCAAACCGTGCAATTTCTTATTTAGTTTTACCTCAGTCCTCCTACACTTGCAAAACGCTCCTCCTGCTCATCCTCCTTCGGGATAGTCCCGATCCCAGTTCAATGGGTTTTAAGAGTTCATTTTGATTTCACGACGACTACATCGACAAGGACGTTTTTATTATTTTTCTTCCTTTTTTTGTCTCGACCCTTCAAAGTTTCCTATTTCGGGATTTTCCCACACAGAGAAAGTGGATGTACGGCAATTCTTGTCAAGCTTCTAGAGCAGAGTTTTAGTATGAAAAGGATTCTTACCTTTAAGTAATATCCTGAAGCATTTTTCTCCTTATAGTACTGGCAAGGACGAGGAATAACATTTATTGTAAATGGAATTTGATATTTATGTTTTTACTCGATTTAATTTTTTTTGTGTGTGTATACTTGTATAGTCCTCGGATCAAATGCTTTAGGTGCTATGTCTAGTGGGTAGAAGAGTGAGACATTGGACAAAGGAGGAAACCATTTTCGAGCGATGTACCATCAATATTCCGTAGATGTTTAGAAGTGATCAGTTGTGTTTTAATTATACCCTTTGAGATTAAAGTTTAAAGTTTTTTTAACATACATATAAATAATAAAAATTGTAAAAGTGCTAAAATAAAAGACAGAGACTTCAACCCAAAACATAATTTGTGAATTGTGCACTTGTAAAAATAGTTAAAAAATAAGTTTTTATTTTCAAATCAGTGGGAAGCCATTTATTCTTTTATTCTCTCTCCCTATAATAAAAAGTACTCATACACATATAATCACAATGAATACATGTAGTGAGTGTTTAGATATGCTCCCCGATGAAGGAGACTTTGTTACATGCTATAGGTGCAATCGGAAAATGCATTTTCATTGTACCTCGATATCCGAAAAAACCTACAGGAAAATGAAAATGACAAAAAAGGAAGAATGGAGATGTACAACATGTAGAAGGGAGGCTGTAAATGCTGTCGCAGAAAACCCACAACTAACACCTGTGGAAACGACACCAACTCACCCCCCACCGAAGAGAACTAGAAGTTCCCCCGATATCAACGGCATACAAACTACAAGTCTGTTAAACACCGACAATAGCTTTTCCATTCTTGAGGAGATGAAAAGAATGCGGAATGAAATGTCAGAAATTAAGACCAGCTGTGAATTTGTTGCAAACAAATATGAACAAATAAATCAGCATATGACACTTAACAACGACATTCTTCAAAAACTATCAACAGAAATAAAAGAATTGAAAGAAAACAACATTAAGAAAGATGCACAAATTTATTTTATGGAAACAAAAATTAATACACTGGAGCAACAACTACTTAAAAACAACATAGAAATAAAAAACATTCCAATCACAACCGGTGAAAACTTAATCGACATAATAAAAGCAGTGGGTAAAACTATAAACTGCGAAATAAACGACACTGATATTACTGACGTATACAGAACAAACAAACGAAACCCAAAAAACACAAATATTATTGCATCATTTGCAAACTATGCTCGCAAAACCGAAATGATGAAAAAAGCTAAATTCATTCGCACAATTGCATTAACCAAAATTAGGCAGAACACAAACAACAACCAAAACAAAGATCAAGAGAGTGATGCGCATGTATTTGTTAATAATCAACTAACTCCAACAAATAAACATTTACTTTGGCTCGCTAAGAACAAAGCCAGAGAGTGCAACTGGAGATTTGTGTGGGAGACATCAGGTAAAGTGCTTGCAAGAAAAAGTGAAAACGGTGAATCCATACACATAGGCTCTGTCAATGATGTTAACAAAATGTCTTTGTAACCCTAATAATGCAGAACAAAACAATCGAAAAGGAAAGCCGAAAAAAAAAACAATGATAGAAAACGAGTACGGTGAAGCTGACATTGACTTTAGGGTAATGCATGGCATTATCGGCATCGATGCAGACTTCTTTAAAAATTTGAATTTTTGTTGTGTTTGTTTTAACATCAGATCAATAAGAAAAAACTGGAACACGTTCATAGCAGAAATTAAGAATGTTTTATGTCATATTGACGTCATAGTTTTAAATGAAATCAACATAAAAAAAGAAGAAAATGATTTATACAACATTGATGGATTTAATGCTGAATTTAACAATAGAAAAGAAAGTAAAGGTGGAGGAATTGCAATTTTTATTAAAAACAATATTAGATATGAAAGAATATTTGTAAATTCTTATGCATATGAAAATATTCAAGTAGAGGTTGAATCTGGAAGTAGAAAAGTATATATTTACGCTATTTATAGACCACCAAAGTCCAGTATTACTGAGTTTATTTATGAATTGGACAATAACCTGCAAAGTAAACGTGAATTAATTGTACTAGGTGATATAAATATAAATATTAAACACATTGGTGAGTCTCATGTCATTCGATATTTGGAAACGATGGCATCCAAAGGACTGACTAGTGTGATAAAAGGATCTACAAGAGTCGATATAGTTTCAAACACATCAACACTAATAGACCATATATTTGTAAGTATCACCAAATTAGATATCGTATCAGCTACAGTTGAAACCGATATATCCGATCACTATATGACCATGTATGCTACAAGGAATGAAGTAGATGACAGCATCGAAAAAGAAATGTCAGTTTATAGTAAAATTAATCAAAACATGGTTAATCAATTGATTGCGCAAACCGACTGGCAGAGCTGTTGTGAAGTACCTGGAGTCGAGGGAATTTACAACAACTTTGTGAGTAAAATGAATAATATATATACGCAGTCAAATGGAACTAAAATTACAAATAAAAGAACTAGAACGAAAAAACCGTGGATAACAGATGATATTTTAAAAATGTGTAAAAAGCGAGACGAGCTGTATAGAAGATGGAAAAATAATCCACTTAATATAAGATACCAACAAGAGTACAAGTCGTATCGAAACTTAGTTACTAAATCTATTTTGAATATGAAATCAAATTTCTACAAACAACAATTCACAAATGCCAAAAATGACCCACGAAAAACATGGAATGTGTTAAATGAACTAATGGGACGAAAGAAGCAAACAATTGATGAAATTATTATAAACAATTTCTCAGCCAACAACCTATCGACCACTGTTAATCAATTTGCTGACCAATTTTCGAACCAGGTACAGAAAATAATACACCAATGTAACCATATAACATCCAATCACGTAAATATGTACGTTGCATCCTCTATTTATATGGAAGAAGCAAGCGTTTCTGAAGTTTTTTGGATGCTGAGTAGTTTAAATACCACAAAGGGACCAGGAGCAGACAACATTAGACCAATGGACCTTAAAATAAATGCTGTATATCTAGCACCTGTAATCACAATGATCATTAATCGAAGCATCATTGAAGGCTCAATCCCAAAGGTACTCAAAACTTCCATAATTCGACCTGTATACAAAGGCGGATCTAAAAAAGATACTGGAAATTATAGACCGATTGCAATTTTGCCAGTTGTAGAAAAATGTTTGGAGGAAATTGTAGTAACGCGATTAACCAAATTCATTAAAAAACACAAAATAATCCAAAAAAATCAGTACGGTTTCCAAAAAGGTAAGAGTACTGGAAGTTTGCTGGGTGAGCTTTCGAATGCAGTGACTACTAGCCTAAATAAAAACCATCATGTGTTAGTTATGTTTATAGACTTCAGTAAAGCCTTTGACACACTTAGCCACAAAAAGCTAATAGAAAGCATATATAGAATTGGAGTTAGAGGGGCTTTAGCTAAATGGATAACGAATTACCTATCAGAAAGAACTATGAAGGTGAAAGTAGGGAATGGAATAAGTAAAGAAACAACCACTGAGTTTGGGGTACCACAAGGCTCGAAATTGGGACCAATCTTATTCATTCTCTTCACCAATGAACTTTTAAGAGTATTTCAAAGAAGTACCACATTTGCATACGCTGATGACATTGCAATTGTTGTAAAACATAGATGCTTGAACACTGCAACTGCAATAATGCAAGATGAATTCGACAGAGTTTCCAGATGGTGCCATGACAATGGATTAGTAATAAACGCCGAAAAAACTAAACTTATGCATATACGGACACCATATCAACACGAAGCTATTATAAATATCTACCACAGAAACGATGGCTGCCCAACAACAGCTCAAAATAAAGTAATCGATGTTGTTAAAACCATAAAGTATCTGGGTGTAATAATTGATGATCACTTTATTTGGCACGCCCAAATAAATAAGCTGCAAATCCAACTAAGAAGTGCTGTTTTCGCGATGGTTCATCTGAATAAATACACTAACGTCGATGTCCAGAAGCAGGTTTATTACTCACTAGTTGAATCGCGTATTCGATACGGAATATTATCGTGGGGAAATGCTTCAAAGACACTTTTAGACAAAATAATCCGTCTGCAGCATAGAATAGTTAAAATAATCAATACCTCTAATATAAATTTTCTAGTTCTAGATGTAAATGGCGTTTTTAAGATGACAAGTATGTTGGAGTATTATGACGACTTAAGATTTCAACAGCCTATTCAACACAATGTCAACACAAGAAGACGAGCCCAAGGACTCTTAGAAATCCCTGAAACGTTTAATACATATGGAAAGAGACAACTGAAATACGTCATTCCAAAAATATATAATACACTACCATTAACTTTAAAAAATATTGCAAACTTCAAAACTAGAAAGAAAAAAATGAAATTACACTTTCTAAATATAAGCCATGTTAACTAAAACATAGAATTCGAAAAATTTAAATCACACCACTATATATCGTATCTTTAAATTTAAATATAAACTTCTAAATAATGAACAATTATAACTTTTTAACCACCTGCAGATAAGCTATATGCTTCGCAGGTAGCCAAATCAATTTATAACGTTTTGAAAAAAAAAATAAATAAATAAAAAAAAAAAAAAAAAAAAAAAAAAAAAAAAATATTGCAAATTCAATTTGAACAGAGATCAAACGGTATTCAACAGCGACGATTGGAATATGCACTTTGCCGGAGACGCTTTCGAGGGGCTGTCTATCGATTATGGTTTTAGTGCACTCAACGATGTGTCCTAGTGGTCCTTTGACAAATCATGAGATCAATTTAGTGCAAGTAGTGGGGCTGTTTTTTTTAAATTAATTTTCAAATGTATATCTCGAATAATTTGAAAGGATATTTGTTATGAATATTTTCGAAATAAAAAAATTGCTCAGCATGAAACCTTCTAAGAGTTTTTTGAGATTTTTTTTGGCATAACAGTCTTGACGGGAGAATGTTGTGATGGAATACGTGGAATCAACATACTCCCATCATTCTGTATTTTGCCTCGTGTGTATAAAAAGTCTGTTATGCAAAAAAAACTCAGACTTTGCTCATCTCAAATTGAGACCTCTTATAAGAATTCATGCTGGACAAATTCTGAGCTACTTCGAGCGCATTAAAAAAACTATATTTGCATTGCATCGCCTACCGGAGAATGTGCCGACTTCTGGACAAAGTTATGTCTGCTCCATTGAAAGACTGTCTACCTCGATGAACTCGTGGTTGTCTCTCCGAACTTTGAATCAGAGCACTGAAAGAAGTAGCAAAGTGCCTAAGAGAATTACTTACTTACTTACTTAAGTGACGCTACAGTCCGGAATGAACTTGGGCCTCAACCAACATGCCTCTCGAAGTAGACCGCGGTCCTTAGATAACTGCCTCCAGTTGCGCACTCCGAGTTGGTTGAGTTCGGTTTTTATTTGTACGCCCCACTTAAGGCGAGCTCTTCCTCTATTGCGTATGACGTCTGGCTGGGAATCGAAGACTCTGTGAGCCGGAGTATTGGTGTCTATTCGTTCTCCATGTCGTAGCCATCCAATGCTGTTTTTTTTACCAGGGGCATGTCGCTGTATAGTTCTTGTTTGAATCTTCGTCTCCATAGCCCATCAAGGCAAATGAGACCGAAGATTTTTCGAAGAATTTTCATCTCGAATCGACCAAGGATTGCTTCATCCGCTTTTAATACGGTCCATGCCTTAGTAGTTCGAGTGAGAGCCTAACTAATAAATTACCTCTTAGCTCGAAGAAACAGCGGTTGACAAGCGTAATTTTTCGTTTAATTTCGGACGAGATGTTGTCATAGTTAACAGCGGAGCCGAGGAAGTCAAAGTTCCGTACTCAAAGTCTTATCTGTCAATGGCGACGTTCTGTCCAAGTCGTCGATGTTGAGTGTAATTTTGTGTTGACAGCATATACTCAGTCTTACCTTCATTTACTGCTAAACCCATTTTTACCGAGTTATGACATCACGTTGAGTTCTACCGATGATGTCCCTTTATGGATATCGAGATGAGGAAACCGCGTGCAGGCAATAGTAGTCTACAACTATTCGGTAACCGCTCATAGGTTTTGTCAAGGAGCTCGTAGAAGCAGTCCTTAGTTATATCATCTTTTTCTCGCATATAAGGCTTATGTTGGCGAATTTGGCCTTGATGCGGATTGTTACTATGCGTTCGCTAATGTCTTGGAAACATAAGACTTCTGGCACTTATAACAAATCCGCATCTGCAAATCCGTCGCTGTTTCTGCTTCCAATAACACGGTCCGTAACAGGTTTCACAGTTTTCATCCTCTTATTGTCCGACCCATCCAATCGTATTTCCTGGATGGCAGTAATGTCTGCTTTGTTGCAGTTTAGGGCTTCCGCTAGTTGTTCGCCTGCATCTGTCATGTTTAATGTTCTCACATTCCAGGTGCAGATACGAACGTCGCGTCGTTGTCCTTTTTTCGTTTATCAGGGTTGTCAACAATAAAATCAGTCCTTTCCGAGGCTATTAGATGCCTGGTAACAATGTTTTTTTCCATGGGTGGGTAGTTAACCCAACGCACAACCCCAACCTGAAGGGCCAGTCCCAATTTATTAGATACCCCTAGGACACGGGGCCATTAGTATCCACTACGGGATTGAGCACTGCCATTAACCTTTCGGTTTATCCGCCACCATCAAAGTTCAAGGTGTCTGACTTACCCTTGAGATTCCTAAATAGTTATGCGAATATGTCGAAGCAGCTCATCTATGTTCACCTGGGACAGCATGCCGGATATTCCGTACCATTCTGACCAGCCTGTTTAGAGTGTTGCTGTTTTTCGTCTTGTTATCAACACTCACACTTATCGTTTAGCAAGTCTAATCCGTTTGGATGAGACCAGTACCCGATGGTTACCAATCGGTTGTAAAAAAAACACATTTAATGTGTACCCAGAGTTAAAACTACTGTGGATTTACAAGTGAAAGCCAATAAGAGTCTACCCTCGCTCTACAACATCCAACCACCCTCAATGATGGTTGAAGGAAAATTATGATCTCGAAGAGTAAGACGCATCCTGAGCAATTTGGATTGTTTTACATATGAGAAGGCTACAATCCGATGTACGAATCGTTGAGTACCCTCACTCATCATAACCTTCTAATAAATGTCCCCTAAAAGTAGGCGTTGCTAAAAACTGAATAAATCTTGTTCAGACGGTTTACTTAAATCCTTTATGGTTCAACAAAAAACGACGTTTTTGCTACGGAATCAAACAAATGCGATTGTATGCTTTTTTTATTTTGTACCGCAACGGATACATCGAAAGCAAATTGAGTTCCGATTGGAACTGACTTTTTTTTCGGAGATTGTTCCGAACTTTTTGTGGCAAAAATTATAACTTTGCAGGCACAATTAAAGGGAGAAGCTAGTTTTGAGCCATAAATTGCCAGATATTTAATTTTCTTGGTATCTTCTACAAAGCTCGACAAATACATAGTTCTAATACCGGGTGATTTTTTAGCTGGTTTGGTTTTGGCAACACTGGTTTTGACAGCTGACGTGTGTTTAGTACCTTGTGTCACTGTCAAACAGCTTCAGTTTGGTTTGCAATTTAACCATGGATCGTCTTACAAATGAACAACGCTTGCAAATTATTGAATTTTACTATCAAAATTCGTGCTCGGTTCGAAATGTTCATCGCGCGCTGCTTCCATTTTATGATCGGCATTCTCGACCTTCTGAGCAGTCTATTCTATTGTGACCAAATTTCGCAACAAATTTACTTTGTTGGACATTAAACCACCAACACGTTTACGTACTGTGCGTAGTGAAGAAAATATTGCGGCCGTATCAGCTAGTGTGACAGAAGACCGCGAAATGTCGATTCGGCGCCGTTCCCAGCAGTTAGGCCTTTGTTACAGCTCTACGTGGAAAATTTTGCGGAAGGATTTGGGCGTAAAGCCTTTTAAGATACAGCTGGTGCAAGAACTAAAGCCAGCCGACCTACCACAACGCCGAATTTTTGGTGAATGGGCTCTTGGAAAGCTGGCCGAGGATCCGCTTTTTTATCGAAAAATTGTGTTCAGCGATGAGTGAAGATCAGCCAGAAGCATTGCAACAGCTACCAATGCATCCCGAAAAAGCCACTGTTTGGTGCGGTTTATGGGCCGGCGGCATTATTGGACCATATTTCTTCAAAGATGATGCGAATCGCAGCGTCAATGGTGAACGCTACCGAGCGATGATAACAAACTTTTTTTTGCCCGAAATGGAAGTTCTTGACTTGCATGATATGTGGTTTCAACAAGACGGTGCCACATGCCACACAGCACAGCACAATGGCGCAATTGCGAGGCGAGTTTGGTGAACAGTTAATTTCACGTTTCGGGCCGGTCAATTGGCCGCCTAGATCGTGCGATTTGACACCATTAGATTATTTTTTGTGGGGGTATGTCAAGGCTAATGTCTATAGGGACAAGCCCGCTTCGATTGACGCACTGGAAGCCAACCTCCATGCATTCATTCGTGAGATACCGGCCGATATGTGTGAAAGAGTATGCCAAAATTGGACTCAGCGGATGGGCTACCTGAGACGCAGCCGCGGTCAACATTTGCATGAAATTATCTTTAAACATTAAATTGCAAGGTTCAAACTATCGATTCAAATAAATATTTTATTCATTTTTTCGGATTTTTTGTGTTTTTTTTTTTTAAAAAGTTCTAAACCTCTTAAAAAATCACCCGTTAAAACAGAACTAATCAGATACTAAGCAGATACGAACATCGTTGTCGTTTGTTCTCTAAGCATGGCCGTAAACAATAAAAGCATCCCTTTCCGAGGATCTTAGTTTTTCAGTAAAAATGTTATTTTTACGTACGTGGGTAGTTAACCTAAAGCACAACACCCAACCCGAAATGTCAGTCCCATATATTCACCCAGGGATAGCAGGCCGGATCGTGGCAGTTATTCTGACTGTATAGTTCAAAGTTCAAAATTAAAGGCTTCCAAATCGCTGACGTACTGACAGACTAGGTCAAATAATCGTACGATTCTGATTTGAAGCAAAAATCAACTTGACATAAATTCTAGCTTGCTTGACAGTGGCTGTCTTATCCTTCTTTTTCATATAGGCGGGTCTATAACATAGATAGATAGGTTGATGTTCATAAGAATCCCACACCTAAAAATCCGGTCCCATTTTTTTTTGTAGTTTCATTTTGTTTTCATATATTCTAACCATTTGATGTAGGTGATCAAACTAGAACAGATGATTGCAGCGTAATATCGGAAGTCGCAATTCGACTTACCAGATCCTGGGTTTCCCCCATTCAAGTTTAAAATGTTCCAGCCAAAAAAAAAAAAAAACCTCAGCTTACACACGTCAAAACAAATACACAAAATTAACCAAATCTGATAGAAACCTACAAAAAGTATCTACAATCTATATGAGTACTCTGTCCCCAAGCTGATTAGACCTTAATCACGTTTTGGCGCAACGCGATTATGAATCGTTGACCCCGCACCGAGAAGCCATGCCTATGGCTGTTTACTCAGCGTCAATAAGTATTTCCATTTTGGATTTTCCCCCCTTTTTTGTAAGTTGAAAATATTTTTCGAAATAAATATTTGCCATTGCTTTAGCGGTGTAATTTATAGTGACATATTATATACTCGTATGCAGCGGCAACTGCCCTACCCCATTTGGCAGTCGCATCGATCCGCACCGCACCGATCACAAACACTCGAAACGATTTACAAATCATTGCCCCCGGTGAGCTACAGGTGATGAGCTATGATCAGGATGATATCACTCGCCTCCATCCAGACAAGCTCGTTCATTGATAAATATTTGAGGTATCATCCAGCACCCCAGCCTAGCACCCCTGATGGTGCTATAACTGGCAGCGGCAGCCGTGATTCTATTTTAATTTGACAGACGCCATCTCTCACTTGGTTTGACGGGGTGCTGCGCGGTGCACTGTGCAGAGGCATTGATGCGACGCATATTTATGTGAAATTTCCAGAAATCATTGAGCTGCCTCCATATAATTCTGTTGGTTTTTTTTTTTATAGGAAGGGGGACAGGCGGTATAGGGGCGACAGACACCCGGATGAACTTGTATTTGTTTGTAGGCATGCGTTTCCTTGCCCGTGAAACAGATGTGTGTGTGTGTGTATCGTGATCGGAGAGCGATGCCTTAGCTGACATTGGTAAGGTATTTTGACCTCTTCCGCGCTGGTGTGGATGGAAATGAAAATGAAAATGGAACTGAGAAGTGTTTGCTGTTTTTAAAAATAAAATTCCCCACAGAGTGCGTAGATAAATAAACTCAAGACATGGCCGGAATTGGAATCGGAATTTGGGAAATGCCTGTCATGGAAAGATTTGTTGCCAATCATTAGGATGGAGGGAGGGTTATCTAACCACCGACCGGTTAGCTGTATAAATGCCTTGATGCATGTTACCCCTTAGGGTGAGTTGAGTGCGTAAATTGGTAATTGCCACGCGTAGTGAAATTTAATAACCCTCTTCAGATACAATACGTTTGACCAGAATCTGAATCACCCCTTAAATGGGTTTTAATAGTCCCCGGCGGAGGTCCAATACCGTGCATACTTACAGTTCTGCGCATTTCATGACTGATATTGCCAATCAATCCACATAGAAGAGGGGGGAGCAGTTATAACTAACGGCCCACAAAGACATGATAGCCGTCTTAACTAACAATTACGTTCACATTTCCATTGATAATTAAGTCGAAAAAGTTTCGTCTAATTGCATATGACGTTTGTCATGATGACAGTAATTGCCGCCCTGTTTGCCTCAATGATTAGGCCATTAAAGAGTCCATCAAAGCTGTATGTAGGTATTTCTGTGTGAGGCGTATGTTGGTAAGGTTATTATAAATGTATGGAGGTTTTCTTAAATCAATTTAATCGACGACATTTGTCGGGCAAGGAGTCGCAATTGACAATTCACTTTTGCTAACATTGATCAATGTTAGAGGTAAATGAAGCTACTAAGTTCCTCAAACTCTTTGGAATAATTATGTCATTAAGCATTGACGTAATCGTACATCTTTCCATGACATTTATCGTATTTGAAGTGAAACTTCTTTTGGGACGGTGTGAATTGGATTTTATGAAACGAAAAAGTGTAACGAAGAGAGGACAACTATAAATGTAGTTCTAGGGTTTAGGCTGTGAGAAAATGAGATAAAACGCGTTTCTATATAGTTTCCCTTCTATGGTTCCCTGTGCTATGGTTCGTAGCATCCCCACTACATCACCGTTGTATACAGTTTCATACTACTACCGCGTGTGACCTCACACTAGTTTTTGTACACTTTTCTCAGGTGAGGCAAACCTAAAACGCTCCAGAAGCGCTCTTAGGTGACGTTTGGACGTTTGCAGATGTTTATTGACTCTGCTCTTGAATTGCTGTACATTGAACATATATTGGTGTCTTCTAGAAGTTCGTTCCATTGTTTGCTTGTTTTGTAACAAAAAATATTTTGGTATTGCATTGTTTATGTAGTTTTTCGATGAAAAGTCTACCTGTCGTATTATTTTAATCAATCTGACAGCTTGTTAAATTTTTACCCACCTCTTGGAACTTACTTTTTAAATTTGTGCTGGTCTGCTGCGGATAACGACGGCCTTCCCCAAGCACTCTTTCGGTACCTGGCTGAATGTCTTTTCATTTAAATTGTGCCCTTTATTGGACTGCTTTTGTTTTTGGTGCTTTTTGTAATTTCTTAAAGCGACCTCTGCCTATTAAGCCATATTTCAGGAGTGGTATCCTTAAAGGTGTCGACGGATTCTTGTTGCTTTCGTTTATTCACTGTTGTTGGCAGTTTATTTTCTTTTTGGAGCTTTTTGGAAGTTTTTCAAGTGACCTCTGCCTTTTAGGAGTGGTATCCTTCAAAAAGGTGTTCATCCAAGCCTGAACGACCTTTTAGAACTACTGGAGAACGTTTCGTGGTGCACAATATTTCTAATAGGCGGTCAGCTTGATGTGAGGTGGAAGCTTTACAAGAGACTGTAGCTAGACGCGAGCTGGAAGCATTACTAGAAGTTGACCCTGATGTTGCTGAAGAAAAAGAGTGGGGTAAAGATGCGCATTCAGCTACCTTTGAAGTGACTTCCATTTCCCCGATGCTTGTTGGACAGGTTATCCCAAATCGTGCAAGCTTTTCTGCATCAGTGTTTCCTGTTGCTCCTGATGTGCTGGAAATATTTGTCTGGAGGCATCTTGGTCTTGCAGCAACGGCATTCAATTTAGATTAGTATCTAGGGCCTGGGAGGGTATGGTTTATAAAGTTCCGCTAATACATATACCAGCTGATTTTTGAACTTTCCTCAAAAGGTTGCAGAGGCCTCCACTATACCAATATACCATTCAGGAATATGGGTCCTATGTAAAGCCAAAAAGTAATGTGTGGTTGCATAACCAATTATTATCCGATTCTTTTTACATAGGATGAATATGGTGTCCGTTTTGCGTCATCCTGAATAAAAGATTGAAGCGAGTTTTCAGAAGTTATCATATAAGTTGCACAGAAAACCTTTAAATCTTGCTGTGCAGAATCTTCAGACCTTGCATCACATTTTATCAATCTCCTGATTCGCTTCACCCAGGTCTACAAAAATACCATTTCTACAATCTTTAGACACTGCTTTAAAATCAAGACTAGTTCTTCAATCTCTAGATCCTGCCAGCCAAAATGACAATTTGGCATATCTGGATCCTCCTCTATAGAACATGAACATTTTTACATCGAGATATATAAATATAACTGTACCTTTCCATACAATTTCAAAACCTGTCCTTAAACGTCCTCTAGTAATTTTAGACTCTGTCAAACAAAGTCGCTATCAATCTATAACTTGCACTAAACAAGCTCTGAAGATGTATGCTATCATACGCGTGGTGGCGATGTCTATTGGCCGCCAAGATCATGTGATTTGACATTGTCTGACTTCTTTTTTTGGGGTTATTTGAAAGAAAAGGTGTACGTCGATATGCCAGCAACAATTCAATAGCTAAAGGATGAGATAATTCGACACATTAACGTAATAGAACCTCAATTATGCCTCATCATAATTTGGACCATCGGATGGAGGTTTGCCGCCGAGGTCGCGGCGGCCAGTTGGCCGATATTTTGTTCCATATATAATTGAACCATACCAATATTATCATAAAAAAAGAAATGACAATAATTTCCTAAATAATTTGTGTTTTATTCAAAATCAACATCGGGCCTTAAAATTGAACCACCATTTAATATTCTTGACAAAATCAAAGAATCTGGCTATAATGTAGTTGCCATTGTCAGTGACCTGGGGGAAGGAAATAGGGGATTGTATAAAAATCTTGAAGTGATTAGTACAAAATCGGAATTTTATATCATTTAACACTTGTTTTAAATTCTAGGTTCATTCATTACGAACATAAAATATTTGTGTTTTCTGATGTGCCTCATTTAGTAAAACTCATGAGACACCACTTTGTTGATCATGGTTTTAGAATGAATGGTAAAGAATTGAAGAAGGACATATTTTAAGCACTCCTTTCCTAACTTCTGGGGAACTTTCAATAACACACAAAATTACAACGAGTTATCTTAACGTTGTTGGAGCTGAAAGGCAGAAAGTTAAGATGGCAACGAAGTTATTCTCCCACACAATTTCACAGGCAATAACAAGAGCTACAAGCTTAGGCCACTTGAGCTATTACTCCAAATTATTTAAATCTGGAACATTTACCAACTATATTGGCTTATTAAAGTTGAAATACTAAACTTATAACTATTTTTCAGACTAATGACTGGTTCGATGTTATGAACATAAGATCACTATGATCCAGATTCCAGAAAGCTTTGAATATCCAAAATAAAGTTTTAAATGAAATGTCTCAGCTGATGCAGAAAATGAGCGTCAATGGAAAGGAAAGTTTGTTACTTTTCCAAAAAGTTACGAGGCATGGTAATTAAGAACTTAATATTATACTCATTAGCTTTCGTTCCAGGCATTTATTCAATCAAATTCTTGGCGTTATTAGCAGCATATATATATATAGTCTGCTTGTTGTAATAAAAATGGCAGACTTAAATAAATATATAAATAAAAAAAAATACTGTGAAAAAATTTAATGTCGAAAGACTGCAATCGCCAGAGACCGCCAAGATCTTCGCGCAACGCGTATCCCTTAACCTCTCGTTTCACACCATACCACCAGCATCTAATGTCGAAGAACAATGCCAACGATGCCAACAACATTAGATCAGCCGCAACTGATGTGGTCGGTTTCTCGCGGCCCTCTCAGTCAAAAGCGTGGCCTACAAGGCTAAGCTGCAGGTGAAGACGAGAGCTTATCTATAGGCAAAGACGAAGGGAAGAACACCGGCTTTTCAGAGAGAAGAAAAAAGAGCAAGAAAAGCGCGCGATCGAGGATATTGAGAGGTGCCACTCCAGGAACGATGTTCGCAAGTTTTACCAAACTGTAAAACGTCTAAGCCAACGATACAAGGCTCGAACAGAATCCTGTCGAGATGAACAAGGAAATATCGTAGTTGAGACACAGTCGATGCTGAGGATATGGAAGAACCACTTCTGCAGACTGTTAAACGGCGATGACGAACAACATTCCGCTGTCAGGCAAAACGAACCATTTAATATTGGCAACGACAGCGAAAACTGCCAACCACCCGACCTAAGTGAAGTGAGGATAGGAATATCTAAACTCAAGATTAATAAGGCCGCCGGAAATGACGGCCTTCCCGCTGAGCTCTATTAAGCTGGCGGAGATGACTTGGTAAGTAACATCCACCAACTCATAAGCCAAATCTGGTCGGATGAAAATATGCCTGAAGAATGGAACCTCAGCATCGTTTGCCCGATCCACAAAAAAGGAGACCCTCTGAAATTCGCCAACTAAACTACAGAGGCATAAGTCTGCTCAAAATTGCCTAAATGATCTTATCTGCCGTAATATGTGAACGCCTGAAACCGTTTACCAACAACCTGAGCGGCCCTTATCAGTGTGGTTTTAGGCCAGGAAAGTCCACAACCGATCAAATTTTCACACTTCGGCAGATCCTGGAAAAAACTCAAGAAGTCCAAATCGATAACCACCACCTAATTATAATATTTCAAAGCCGCATACGACAGCATTTATAGAGACGAACTATACAGAGCCATGTCTAGTTTTGGTATACCGACCAAACTCGCCCGTTTGTGTAGGTTGACGATGGAGAGTTCTCGCTGCACCATCAGGGTCGGAAACGACCTTACCTACACATGCGGTACCAAAAAGGTTTTAGGCTTTACTACTGGAATTGGCAGAAAAGTGGAATGTGACGAGAGAGTGAAGGGACTATTTTTTAGGGCTCGTATGTATTTTTGAATTAAAAAAATTAAATAAAGACATAGTCGAGCAGCACAAAAGAAAAAAAAAAGAAATTCAGTAAAACAATACACTGAAAACAAAAAGTCGTCTTTTATGTCACATTTTTGTATTCACAATTTCCATTGATGGGCCAAAAGAAGTCATCCGATTTTGTTTGGCTCTCATTTTTTTTTTCTAAATGAAAAACTTCGATTCTGTTTTTTGATTATGTTTATTTGAACCTTTAGAATTTTATTGGTCAAGTCGAGAAGATGATATCGGCCAAATGGGAGCAGTCACAATTGATTGCCATACGGGGTCGTTTTATGACATTTTTCATCACTACGGCGAAGTTCTCGCGACAGACTCGTGTTGTCCTTGAGGGCTTTTAGGGTCTCGGGCTTGTTCACGTATAAACACGGGACTTCGAAAAACCCCACAAAAAGAAGTCTGGAACGGTTAAATCGGGCGATCTTGGGGCCAGTGCCAAAACGAGAGTTGAGACGACCCGGGAATTCCACCTTCAGAATATCGGTTGTGGCTCGCGCAGTTTGTGCCGTTGCTCCGCTCTTTTGGAACCACATGTCCTCCAGTCCTAATTCGTCCAATTGCATCAGAAAAAACTCGGTTAACATGGCCCTATAGCGCGCACCGTCCACTGTTGTCGTTTGACCAGTGGCGTTCTCGAAAAAAAAATGGCCCGATGACTCCTCCAACGTGAACAGCGCACCATGCAGTAACATTGAGCGGGTGTAATGGCTCCTCGTGCATTACTCGTGGATTTTCGGTGCCCCAGAAGCTTTTGCTTGTTCACGTACCCGCTGAGGTGGAAATGAGCCTCATCGCTCATTATGATTTTGGTCGAAAAATCGTCCACTTCGTCCTCGAGCTTGAGGATGGCTTGGGCGTAGGTTACACGCGTTTGGCGGTCGACAGGCAGCAGCTGATGCACGGACTGGACTTTGTACTGGAACATGCGCAAATCTTTGACCAAAATTCGCCTTGGACGACCGGCTGATGGCTAATTTCCGGCCATTTGCAAAAATAAGAGCATCTTCCAATAGGGTGATCTCTTTTGGCCCACCTTGTAAAATGAAAATGCATTTTTGAATTTGCTACAATATTTTTGGTTTATTGGTAATCGTTTCTAAATCGAAATTTTACCGAAAAATAAATATTATTTTTTTTAATAAAAAAAAAACCCTTAAATGTAAACAAATAGCAATATCAACCAGCTGTCAAATCGCTTGTTCTTCCTATGTCACATGCGCATAACGAAACAAAAATGAACACACGAAGGCGTAATCGTATTGTCTATCATTCTTGATTCTTGACAGTAACCCATCCAGTGACCGCCATAGAAAACTGACAGTCGGAGTTGATCAGTTGTTAGATACACCATTAAATGGTCCTTTTCCAAATATATGGGCTCGAGGCATCATGAATGTCTTACTTGAAATGTGTTAAAATTTTCAATTTGTACGAACTTGAGGTATGCCTGGCAAGCCCAATGTGCCAAAGGAAACTGCTCAATTTGATACTTGTCAAAACATGAAAGGTGTGTATTTACTTCAATTTGATTTTCAAAGGTTTTCAAATTAAATTCAAACTCTAATCGGTAACCTCAAATGACCCCACAACAAGTCAAACCTTCAAACCTCATTTTGTTGTTGTGTTGCACTTAATTATGATGCCCCCTCCCCTCCCCCCTCGATCACATTTTAATTCCAATCACATTCGGTTTCCGGTCTGTAAATGTGTTTTAAATCTCAATTGCATTCAATTTTAGCGCCGACCATGTTTACACAATTACACCCTGCATGCACAATCCTACTATACCGCTGACGGTAGTGTTTACGCTATTGGGCGTGCCATTTAGCGCAGCAAAAGTTCATAACTCAAATATTTATTCAGAAAATAAAATAAATTGAATCTCCCATTCCCAGCTGCAGTCGTGAGTGAATGCTGTCGCTGGTGTCGTCCAAAAACAGGAAACAAAACCCACTCATACACACAACACGACAAAAATTAAAAAAAAAAAAAAACGGAGCCATCATCAGCCATACACACGTGCACACAAATTGTTGGTGTACCGGTGCCCTCGCCGCCGCCACAACAGCCCTTCCCAGGCAGTACAGACTCGCAGCGCCTTTTTGTATACGTAAACTGTTATTAATACGCTATTATTACAACAGATCCGTCAGCCACTAGTGGCGTTCAACCCAGTTCAGCTGAGTGCAGGGAGCAGAACCATGACCTGCCCCACGACATAGTCCAAGGACGAGCCGCGAAGTCGTTTTTGTTTGTTGTTGTGGTAGCTGCCGTCGTCGCCTGTATATTGCTCTGCCCCGCTGCCATGTGTCATCAACATTTTGTGCTCGTACCCAGGTCTCTGACATTCGGCGGGGGGAGTTTTGTGTATGCGCAATGTGTAACAGCGTCGACGACGACGACGGCGGTGGCGGGCAGATGTGTCTACACTTTACACATTTATGCCGGTTATTGTTAGTGTAACGCGCGAACTTGACATGTGACAAGTTCAAAAAGTCAAAATAAAGTCATGCCGATGGATGTGATTGGCTTTTGTTGAGCAAACCCACACAATGGTAACTGACGTTTGCAAATATTGAAATGTTGTCCTTTGTACATTGTACGATAGATGATATTGACATTTAAAATAAATATGGTTGGCAATGTGATTGGGTCGTGCTCGTGCATACATGCTCAATTGCTGATTGCTTGCGCGACTTTAAATTATTTAGCTACTGCAATAAATTATTATTCCAACCAAATTATGAAAATGAAAATATGCAACAATAAGTTTATGTGTTAGGTACAGAACTAGACAGACCCGTTGAGGATCCCTACCTAAGACATGTATCACATACCCTTCGAGTTGTTCATACTAATTCAAGTACTCATTGCAGCGCCTTGCCTTCCGCGATTGCTTGCTTCTTGAACCGGGTGAGGTTCAGTATTCCTAATCGTCTACAACCTTGTCAGGTCGGAAGCCCGTTAAAATAAAGAATGTTTGTATCCGCACTGAATATTCATACAAAGCCCTCATCCAATTATTTAAGGTACCTAATAACTTTATAAACTTCAGAACAGAAGATCCTCGTTAGAAAAACATTCAACGATCTTCTGCCAGGTTGGTAACATTAACTTCACTTTAAACAAATTCGCGCAAATCTTAAGGTCAAAATGACATAAGCCGTGTTTTTTTTTGTGCAAAAATCAGAATTTTGATAGGATGATGACTCTTTCGCCATCTTATACTGAATGTGACGACTTGTGTGAATTAGGTGTCAACGTCCAGTGTGAATGTTTTGCCCTGTTTACCTCCTCAATTAATTCCACAAGACGGATATGTATTTTTATTGCCCAACCCCTACAACTTCATCACAAGTAATGAAAACATTTTGAAAAAATAAATGCAATGCCACTCGAGTTCAGAAAAGACCCTTACGTCATAGTTTATGTTTAGAAGACCACTCTCTGGTTCGCTGCGTTCACAATCTTATACGACCTAAATATATAATTTGTGAAACGAGAGTGGGTACACCAGGTACCAGGTACGGCTCTTAACCAATAACTAATTAGTGGATACTTATGTATAATAAATTCAAAAATAAAATTCGAGAGCCAATTAATTAAATTTTAAGTATTTCCATGTCCGCTTTGGTGTATTGATTACAGTTTGAGATCATGAAGTCGTACCTCCTCTATCAAGAGCTTAACAATATTCCGAACCATAATTAGCAACAAATTAAAGATCTCTACAGCAAATCATAACAATCAACATGTTCAAATTGACGTTCTTTGGTATATGCATACTCGAAGCCACTTAAATATTTCCTATGTCATGCGGGGGAATAGATTTGGGGATGGCGGA
The DNA here is from genome assembly GCA_932526625.1 of Rhingia campestris. NCBI lineage: Eukaryota > Metazoa > Arthropoda > Insecta > Diptera > Syrphidae > Rhingia > Rhingia campestris. Next base: position 52,184,492 of record OW052185.1, read on the forward strand.
GTCCGCCATGTAGAAAGGAAGAAAATTGATTCACGTCACAAGGACATAAATGAATAAAAAACCAAAAGCTTTCGAGAGTCACTTTAAAATGACCTGCTTTGCAATAAAGATGCGTTCTTCAACGATAACAGGATAGACCACAAGGGTAGGCCTCTAGATTTTCATTGAGGCAGAGGCCCCTAAAATTTGAGAGAAAAGCCTTCAAGTGTTAACAATCGGATACTGATCTCATCCAAGCAGATTTGACTTGCTAAACTTATAAGAGCGAGTGTTAATAGCAAGACGAAAAACAGCCTGGTCAGAATGACTGGACCGGAATATTCGGCCTGCAGTCTTCTGGTGAACACTTGAATTTTGGGGTATGTACTTTGTGTTCACTACACACTTGCGTAAAAAAAACATTGTTACGAAGCAACTACGAGCATAGGAAAGGACTCATGCTTAACGATAAAAGCACAACGACGTTCGTCTGGAATTGAGCATTTGAAAAAATTAAAGATTAGAGGTGTAGGCGAATAACTAGCGGAAGCCCTAAGTAGCTACAGACATTGCTGACATGCAGAAATACGATGGGAAGGGCCGGGAAAAGAGTGGATGAAAACCTGTGACATCTACTACGGATCGTGCTGAAACAGCGACTATTCGGATGTGGATTTGTTATAACTGCCAGACTTAGGCAAGAACTTGTATGTTTCCAAGACATTACCGAACGCATTGTAACAATTCGCATTGAGGCTAAATTCTAATAAATAATAAGCCTTATATGCGCTCACTCTCCGACGGAGATGATATCGCGAAAAAGAGAGTTTCTATGAGCTCCTTCACAAAACTTATGAGCTACTACCCACGCTGATAATATCGTGCTAGGAGATTTGAACGCAAAGGTAGGGATAGAAGACATCTTTGGCAGTATTGTCGAATAACACCGCCCACACAACAACACTTCTGGCAACAGACTTAAGCTATTGTCATACTAGCCAGCACACGGTTTCCTTACCTCGATATTCATAAGGGTACATGGCGGTCTCCAGATTAACGAACGTTCAATCAAATTGATCACATTGTGATAGACCAGCACATTGTGATAGACCAGCCACGCATCCAGTAATTTGGATGTCGAAATATTCCAATGGGCCAATATCAACTCAGACTACTACCTTGTTGACGGCAAGTTAAGAATGCGGATCCACTAAGCTAAGCAGGTGAAGACAAGATTTGCCATTGGGCTATATATGTTGGGCGATGCCAAAAGGTTACCCTCCACTGGGATTGCAAAAAGGTTGCCCTCCACTGGCATATAAGGAATAACATAATTGCAGTTAATTGCGTTATGCTATTCCCGTATTATTGTTATGTAGAACGTTTCATTTTATCTTTACTAGTTAATCGAACTCACTCTTTTTTGTGACTTTGCCCAGCCAACTTAATCTTAGCTCTTTAAACCATTAAAACTTTTAATATACTTGAAGTAATTTAAATTAAATAAAATTGAATTGTACTTATTGTACTTTTGGTCTTTTCAATTACCAACATTTGGGGGCTCAACCTATACTAATTTTACAAATAAAAAAAGAGAATAAGGTAGATAAGTGGCTGTCGAGGCTGTGCTTTGCTTTTATCGTCATTTTGCTAGTGGTATTTTTTTTTCTGGACTTTTGTCGGTGCATGGAATTGTTGCGAATAAAGTGAAAATGGATGTTTCAAACAAAATACTGAGCAAGGCGATGGAGCTGTCAGTGGGAGACCTAAAAAGTCTGTTGGAGAGCTATAATCTGAGCCAAGAGGGTACAAAGCGGGTATTACTTAAACGATTAAGGCAGTGTATGCTTGGTGATGTGGACGACGCAGACAACGGAGTATCTGATGACGATAGTGAGGAATTAGATGCTGGAACTGGCTTGAGTGTTGATGCATTATCAGAATTAGGCAAAGAGGAAAAAAAACAAACTGGATCATCTTGTTTGCAGAAAAATACACTTGGAGAAACACATGCAGGCGTAGGGACGGAATCACGTTCGGCGTCAAATAGCACGTGCGGAGGTAATTTTTCATTTCATGAGATTGAACAAATTGTTTTGCCATTCTCAGGTGACGACAATTTAAGTGTTTTACAATGGTCAAAAGAGTTTGAAGAAATGAGTAGTATTTTGGGATGGAGCGAATTACAAATGCTAGTTTACGCAAAAAGGCTACTAAGAGGTTCCGCACGAGGCTTTGCTTGTTCGTTGCATGGAATGCGGTCGTGGGCTGTATTAAAAATTCGTCTGCTGGAAGAATTTCAAGAGCAAAAGTCAGCTGTAGAAATTCATTCCATGATGCAAAGACGGAAAAAGTTACCAACGGAGACTTTTAAGCAGTACTTTTATGCAATGCAGGAGATTGGAAGCAACATTGCAATGGATAATGTTTCAATAATCCATTATATCATCAAGGGAATTACTGGCGATGAGGTGCAAAAGATGGTATTGTATGGGGCTTCGAATTTGAGAGAATTTAAGACCAAATTAGATTGCTATGAAAAAATGATTGCATGTAGGGGTACGAATAACTGGAGTTCGAAGAAGTTGGATCGTGGTACTGGTGGAAATGGAGAACGCAGAGAAAAAAAAGTGGATGACAGTAGTGACAATAGAGCACGTGGAAAATGCTGGAAATGTGGTCTTCGTGGGCACTTTGCTGCAAAGTGTGAAGCTAAATTATCTGAAGCCAACGCTGGAAACAAAAATGCAGGTGAAACAGAGCAAAAGGCTCATACTAATGTGGTCAGTGATATGAATCGTTTTCACAAATCAGTATTAATTAAAGGAGTAAATTTCACTGCCCTGATTGACACAGGAAGTGCATTAAATATTATGACTGAGCATGCTTATTCTGAAATAGGAAAACCAACATTCTTTAGGACTTCTAAAACACTTGTTGGTCTTGGAGCAAAAGAAGTTATTCCTATTGGTTGCATTGAGTTGCAAGTACAAATCGATAATCAATTATTTGTTTGCATGTTTTATATTATTCCAGACTGCTCATCTCATGTTAAAATTATTATTGGACAGGAACTTCTATCAAACGCTGTTATGGAGGTGAGTCCTAAAGGCCTTACAATTTCAAAATGGACTTTAGGTGCAGAACAGGTAACAGATAACATACAAGAAATTATGAACGTGTCCTACATAGATGAAGACGATGTGGATGGAGAGCTAAGTTCATATGAGAAAGTAAAAATTAAAAATCTGGTCGAAAATTATTGTCCTCAGAAAAACGTGGAAACTCCTATTCAAACAAAAATAATATTAACTGATGAGACACCGGTGTATTCGAGACCGCGACGCTTGGCGCCAAAGGAAAGTGCCGAATTACAAAAGCAGGTAAATGAGTGGATAAATTCTAATATAATTGTGCCTAGTACCTCGGATTTTGCTAGCCCTGTAGTAATGGTCAGAAAAAAGGACGGAAGCATGCGAGTCTGTATTGATTACAGAAGACTTAACAAAAAAATTATTAAAGACCGTTTTCCAATGGCACTAATTGAAGATCAGCTTGACCAGCTATCAGGTGCGTCTATATTTTCAGTTCTGGACTTACGCAATGGTTTTTTCCACGTTCCCGTAGCAGAAGAATCAAGGAAATTTACGGCGTTCGTAACACCCTGGGGTCAATATGAGTTTCTTCGAACTCCTTTTGGCATGTGCAATTCACCTGCAAGTTTCCAACGATTCATTAACTACGTGTTCAAAGATTTAGTAGTACAAAAAGTTGTCATTCTGTATATGGATGATCTGATCTTGCCAAGCAAGGACAAAGAAGAAGGCATGCAGCGTTTAGAGAAGGTGTTGGATACAGCAGCGCGAAGCGGATTGGAAATAAACTGGAGAAAGTGCAGATTTTTAAAACGATGTGTGGAGTTTCTTGGACATGTCGTCGAAGATGGTCAAATACGCCCTTCTCCAGGAAAGATTTTGGCCGTACAACATTTTCCGGAACCATCGAATGTAAAGCAGATACAAAGCTTTTTAGGACTAAGTGGATTTTTTAGAAAATTCATACCAAGATACTCAGTAATCGCAAAACCTCTTACAGATCTGTTGCTCAAAAATAAACATTTTTATTTTGGTAGTGAGCAAAAGCAATCCGTTGCACATTTAAAATATTTACTTTCGTCTAATCCTGTTTTACGTATTTTTGATTCTAGTTCGGTGACCGAAGTGCATACTGACGCAAGTATCGATGGATTTGGTGCCGTACTGTTGCAGCGAAAAAGCTATGAAAAGGATTTGCACCCTGTTTATTATATGAGCAAAAAAACATCACCTGCTGAAAAGAACTACTGTAGCTTCGAGCTCGAAGTGCTAGCCGTCATTTATGCCTTAACAAAATTTAGAGTTTATTTGCTGGGAACTAGTTTCAAGCTGGTAACGGACTGTGATGCGTTTACAAAAACGTTAAAGAAAAAAGATTTGTCGCCAAAAATGGCAAGATGGACAATGTTCCTGGAAGAATTTGAGTACACTGTAGAGCATCGAAGTGGTACAAGCATGAAGCATGTGGATGCACTATCAAGGAATCCAATCTTTTTTGCTGAACCTGTTGTAACTAAACTCATCAGGGATCGTCAGGAAGCAGATGATTCGGTCCAGGCGATAAAGTTGGCGTTACAATCGCAAGCGGATTATGACGGGTATGTGGTTATTAATGGTGTTTTGTATAAGCAGATTAAGGGAGAAAATTTATTGGTTGTTCCTGATATCCTACAATCCGAAGTCATTCGTAACGTTCACGAAAATGGTCACATAGGTTCCAAGAAGATGGAAGATATTCTCAATCGTGAATTTTTTATCAAAAATCTACACGAAAAAGTCATGCGCTGTGTAAGCTCTTGTGTTTCCTGCATTTTAGCGGAAAGGAAACGTGGTAAAAAAGAAGGTTTCCTAAACCCTGTTGAAAAGGGAGATCTTCCTCTGTGTGTTTATCATGTGGATCATCTGGGGCCAATGACAGCAACAAGCAAGCAGTACAAATATATTTTTTCGGTGATTGATGGATTTTCAAAATTCGTTTGGTTGTACCCAACAAAGTCAACGAATACTGCAGAGGTTTTAAACAAGCTGAAAATTCAACAAGCTATTTTTGGAAATCCAAAAGTTATAGTGACAGATCGAGGTGCAGCGTTTACGTCACAGGCGTTTAAGGAATTCTGCGACACCGAAGGTATAAATCACCATCTTATTACTACGGGTGTTCCGCGTTCCAACGGACAAGTTGAAAGGGTGCACCAAATTGTCATTCCAATGTTAAAAAAATTGTCAGAAGAGAATCCAGATCATTGGTACAAACACGTTCAAAAAGTGCAACGTGTCTTGAATTCAACTTTTCAACGTTCCATCAACACTTCACCATTTGAGGTTCTTATGGGAGTGAAGATGAGACAAAAAGAAGATGTGAAGCTGCTGGAGACTCTTCAAGAGGAAAAAATTGCCGTGTTTGAAAGAAGCAGACATATTTTAAGAGCAGAAGCGAAAGCTCAAATCAATAAGGTGCAGGACGAGATGAGAAAGACATATAATTTAAGGCGGAAAAAGGCAAACCCATTTTCTGTTAATGATATTGTTGCTATAAAACGGACCCAATTTGGACCCGGTAACAAATTAAAACCTCTTTTTCTAGGTCCATATAAAGTCACTAGCTCTGACGGTAGAGATCGCTATTCTCTTTGCAGAATTGGAGATGGTGAAGGGCCTAAAACAACTACATCAGTTGCGGAGTTTATGAAGCCATGGGGCTCTGCATTCAACCGAGGCGATTGAAAAGAAGGATGGCCGAATGTTGGGCGATGCCAAAAGGTTACCCTCCACTGGGATTGCAAAAAGGTTGCCCTCCACTGGCATATAAGGAATAACATAATTGCAGTTAATTGCGCTATGCTATTCCCGTATTATTGTTATGTAGAACGTTTCATTTTATCTTTACTAGTTAATCGAACTCACTCTTTTTTGTGACTTTGCCCAGCCAACTTAATCTTAGCTCTTTAAACCATTAAAACTTTTAATATACTTGAAGTAATTTAAATTAAATAAAATTGAATTGTACTTATTGTACTTTTGGTCTTTTCAATTACCAACATATAGGCAATAAAGGAAGGAAGAACACCGGTTTTACAGAATGATGAAAAAAGAAAAGCGCGCAATAGAGCATTTAGAGAGGTCCGACTCCAGGAATGATGTTCGCAAGTTTTGCCAAAGTGTAAAACGTCAAAGCCAGGGGTACAAGACGCGAACGGAATCCTGTTAAGATGAACAAGCAAATATCGTAGTTAAAATATAGTCGATGCTGCGGATATGTAAAAACCACTTCTGCAGACTATTAAACGATGATCAATGTTGGTAACGACAGCGAACTACCCGACCTAAGTAAGGATAGTAATATGTCATCTTAAGATTAACAAGGCTGTCGAAAATGACGGCTTTCCTACCTTCACCAACTCATAAGCAAAATTTGGTCGGATGAAAGTATGCCTGAAAAATGAGTGATCAGCATCGTTTGCCCGATCCAGAAAAAAGGAGTCCCTCTGAACTGCGCCAACTACACAGGCAGAAGTCTTCTCAACATCTGCCGAAATATGTGAACGCCTAACACCGATTACCAACAACCTGATCGGCCTTTTTGAGTATGATTTCAGGGCTAATGATTTGGGCTAAGAAGTATTAAAGCCTTCACTGGAACTATTAGGGAGATCGTATATAAGACCCAGATCATCCCGGTCCTGCTTTACGGCGCTGACACATGGACCGTATAAAAAGCGGATAAGGAAATCCTTGGTCGTTTTCAGAGAAAAATTCTTCGAAAAATCGTCGGTACCATGTGCTTTTACGGGCTATGGGTGGGCTATAGACGAAGATTCAACCAAGAACTATACGTGCTATACTGCGACATACCCTGAGTCGAAAAACTCTAGACTGGAATGGACACCAATACTAAGGTTTGCAGAGTCTTTGTTTTCCAGCCAGACGTCGGACCTAGTAGGGGAAGATCTCCCACAAGTAGAAAACGACCTGAACCTGCACAACTTGAAGTGTGCAACTGCAGCCAATTACCTAAGGACCGGGCTAATTGGAGAGGCATGTTGAATTAGGTCCAAGTTCATTCTGGACTTTAGTGCCACTTAAGTAATTATGACCCATTCGGGACTTCAATCCTTGGTGTGTGAATGAATTGATTCTTGGAGTCCCGCGTTTATAGAGAATCTGTCTGACGAAACGCCATTCACCAAATGAAAATATCTGCCTTTAAGAAATTTTTCCATCCAAGTCGGTACACCGATTCCGAACTGCAAATTTAAGGAGCATCTAATGACAGATTTATAAGCTTGCATGTTTGACGTCCGGCCCCTATTGATATTAGCCATAAGCGTCGATGGCGTATATGTGCAGAAGGAGACAAAAATAAAAACGCAAAGACGATATCTATTTAGTTGTATCATGAATGACACCCACCTGTGCAACAGTCCTGGTACAGATGCAGGTTAATTAAGAAAATTAACTTTAGGAAATACTTTATCACGACCTGGCTATCTGGATTCCCCTTCCTATATTTTAAGTATGATCAGCAGGAGATTGAACGGCAGGGGATTATAATAAGTATCAATGATATCTAAGAGTTATCAGAATTGGTCGACATTGTCCTGATATCGTTGCGTTGAGATCAATTTAACACAATTAAGTTTTATATTGTAGGGTCTACTTCCTTCATTTCACTGCCTCTGAAGACATCATCTCCAGACTACTCAAATACCACCCACCCAAGATAATCATTCCTATACAAAACCCGAAAAGTCATAACCACACTTGAACCCTCATCCACGCACATTAGTCCTCCCACGAAAACCCTGTGGGAGCACCCAGTACACATAATCACAACTCCCCAACCAGTGCTCGTATTCACCTTCGGAACACTTGCACACTATCAGTGAAGTGCTTACACCACCAAATGCCAATGACATCGTCTCGCAAAACGTTATCAATGTCACGTAAGCCCAAATAAATGCTCACAAACATGTTTTGCTGATGTCAGCTAAATACGCCCCAGCGAATCTTGACCTAGGGTTGTGACAGCACTGCGCATGCTCAAATTGACAAACACGTCAATTTCTTCGTATTCTACCGACGCAAGCAGAATCTTTTTGACACGACGACGTACGGAAAACCGCTGGAACGGCTTTACGGCTGATAACCGCATCTCCACAAACCTCGGTGACACATTGTTGCACGAATTGCGACGCAGTTTATCTATCCCCTTGGCAAAGGGATTGAAGCGATGCAAAAACACAAAGTAGGATGCATCAGCATGACCTACGGCATCCGGAAATGACTTGGCCTGTGCCTGTTGGAGGAAGATCAGTCGGAGAATTGATAGCGCAATTAAAGGCTGTTTATGTTGTAGTTCTCTAATCCGACACAAAGGGCATTAGAATATGTCTATGAGCGCACAGGTAACTACTGTCTGTCGTCCGCCGCCGTGCCGTCACCATCAACATCACCATCACCGAAGCAGCTCATAACTTTTTCATCATTATGGCCACCTTCCGCCATGGCGGACACATAGCACTGGATCGCAAGTGCGAAATTAATGAGGATGTACTTGAGCAGCAACTGCATCTAGCTAAAGCTTGGCACGGCTGTGCAAAGCATTCTATGCTTCATCCTTCGTCGCAGTCGTTGGGTCCGCCGGACTCGGGGCTGCAACAAAAATTCTTTTGCACTTAATTTAGTATTTAGTCGATTGTTGTTGTTGCTGTTCGTTTGATTTTTTTTTCAGCTATTTTTCTTCATTAAGTGAGCAGCACAGAGAGGGCAACAAAAAGACGGAAAATACAAGGAAACCCGAGTGGAAAGAATGGAGAGGAGAGGAGGACACAAAAAAAAATCGTGCAATAATTGCACTTAATTTGAGTTAAGCAGCAATTTTAATGATCCATGAACGAAGGACGCGTCTTTGGCTGTTAGGCTTGTGCTTGGCGAGTTTGTTTTTCATTTTTAGTGCGCCAGGCGAGGAGGCCGGCGGAAGTTGGAGTTAAGTGAAGTGCAACGCTGTAAATTATAAACTAGCCACAGCGGCACTGCAAATATACTCCAGGAGATGTCTATATGCGTTTCTCTCTCTGTGTGTGTACTTGAATTGAATTAAACGATGACGCACGTCGACTCTTTGGCCTGGGCTTGCTTCATTGGGATGATGCTTTAAGTTGGTCGTTGCAGTTTTTCTAGCGACTGACAGTAGGGTCATCACTGTTGAAAGTGAGGCCATTGACTAATTAAGGGACTTTTTTTGGTCGACTGTTTGTTTTGCTGTTGATTATATGGACAGACAAACTCCTTGTGGGCAAACTCGAAGACTATTGAAAAGCAGACGAATGCAAATCTGCAACCTACTCTATTCCATTTGAAATCACCTTGCCAAAAATCGTGATACTTGTTTTTTAAGTGATATGCGCTCATATTTACCCATCATGGTCTCAAATGAGAATTTTACAAAAGGGAGTTGCCTAAGGTGACAAAGACTGTAGATTCTCATAGAAAAAAAATCAAAAGTAAATAGTCCAACTGCATCATAAATGTCATATGCAGGCATTACCTTAATTTCATTTAGAGATCACTCGAAACGTTGGACGTCTGAGGCGGGTATTGTCAAAGTTAACAAATACAAACTAAGTGAGAGACTCCCCGCTGTGACGTCATCCTCCACTAATATCAACTCCCAGGGGATAGAGTAAATCGCAATATCATACAAGGAGTAGCCGAAAAGAAGTATCACCCCTGAAAAGATGTGCTTGGTATGATGATATTTGCAAGTACCAAAAAGAGATTAAAGAAGGTGCACGTATCAAGGCTCTACAACGCAACACACGTACCGCAAAATAAGTACCGAATCAAGATAAGGGAATAAAAGAAAACCCTGCCTGTGAAAACAAGGGAACAGGCAGCCTCAAAGAGTCTCGCGACAAGAAGAACATCCGTCAATTTTACCAAAAAGCCTATAATTGGCAACTGGCTTCACATTAGGAACGCAGACTCTACTAAATAACAATGGCAACATAGTCACTGATGCGCAGGGATGTATTCAGGCAGCATTTCCAGTAGCTGTTTAATGGGCATAATGTCTAATGAGTGATAGGGCAAGAAACCAGCATTGGCTTTAAACAGCAGTCAATGAGGTTGCACATGTCCAGAGTCCAACTATAAATGAAATTCATTGTGGCGTCAATGTGATTAAACAAAATGTCACAAACGTATAGCAATGAGATGCTTTCTAATAACCTGAGCTTATCTGCAGCCAAAACGGTGACCGATTGGAATATATTTATTGCAAGTCATCCCAAAATGCAGTCGATAACACCAATCGACAGAGATTATAAAAATGTCACCCTAATCGCAATAGCGTGTAGACCTACCTATTTGCCCGGCGATGTATGTGTAATTAAATGAGACAAGCTTGAGAGATAACCTGGGCCTTACATAGCTAATATATATGTGGCTACTCTTGTAAAAGAAAGTCCGGTACGATTACAATTCATGCTGTTCAAGCTTGTTTTGGACTAGTATGCGTCCCAGCTCACAATCGGTGTTCTTACTAAAATTAATGTAAGAATTCATTTCCAGACATCTCCAACACTCAAGAAGTGAATTTTGTTTCATAAAGTAGGTATCATCATTGGTAATAGTCTCCTCCAATAATGGATGCAGTGGTCTGGTTCAAGTCTTCGAAATAACAACACCTAAGTAATTTTGACCTCTAGAAAAAGTGTTTGATAGACTTTTGCTAGTCAAAACTACTTAGGTGTTGTTCCAAGACTGTAAAACTGCGGTTTCTATTTGTACGCTCTATTAAGGCGAGAGGTTCCTCCAATATGTATATCTTTTGGAATTAAAGACTCTTCCATGGTATTGATGTCTATTATCTAGAAGTCGTACCCATTTTATACTTCCAATGGGAATTTCCCTTTCTTTATACTCGCAAGCTCAATATCGGTGCCTATGCCAGATATTAATAGATTATTTCACTGGTGCCAATGCTTCCATAACGATGGCAATTGAGTTTTGTACAATTCTGTAAAGAATAACAACGTTAATTTTGTACTACAAACCTATGAAAGTATGAAGAGAGCTACTGATTAGACGTGTTTTCTGGCGGGCAATTTTATCATAGTTTTGTTCAATTATAAGTTTCCCAAATTGACCTCTTTTGCTACTAAAAAAAACCGATTTTAATTTTACACCCAATAAGTGACATAAACAAATAATTTAGTGCTTATTTTGGTAGTGTAACACAATTTAAATTATTTATAATAACTCCTTTGTTAGTGCCTTCGAACCAATAAAGTTTTCTCGAACCCTTTTGAACGCGAACTTTGTTTAATTGTCGGGGACGAACATCCGACGTAACAATTCACGAACTCTAACGTGCAAAATAACTCACCTCGAACTCCCTCGGGTTCAGTTAAACAGGATTACAAAAGAAACATGAGTAATGAAAGCACTATGCTAAACGCATTGGATAAAAAATTAAAAACACAAAGTGAGTTTATAAAAAAGGGTGGTCCAAGTAGAGATACTTTTTTCAATAGCCTTTTTTGACAGATCACGTGTGAGTCGTGTCATGCTGTCATGTTATTTTTGTTTAGTATTATTTGGCATTTCATAATGGAAAGACTTACGCGTGAACAACGTTTACAAATTGTTCAACTTTATTATGAAAATTCACGTTCTGTGAGGAATGTGTTTCGTGCACTTCGCTCAACTTATGGTCAACATAATCGGCCTACTGAGCGTACTACTCGCAACACCATCACCCATTTTGAGACCCAGCATTCATTATTGGATAATATTCGACCGAATAGACCACGTCCAGCACGCTGTGAAGAAAATATAGCGGCCGTAGCTGAGAGTGTACACGAAGACCGTAGAGAGTCGATTCGGCGAACGTAACCGTCAATGGCGACCGTTATCGTGCCATGATAACCGACTATTTGATGCCTGAAATTGAAGCTCGTGATCTCGGCGACATTTGGTTTCAGCAAGACGGCGCCACTTCCCACACATCGCATCAATCAATGGACTTATTGAGAGAACATTTCGGTGAGCACATAATTTCACGTTTTGGGCCGGTCGATTGGCCACCAAGATCGTGTGATATCACACCGTTAGACTTTTTCCTGTGGGGATATGTAAAGTCAAAAGCTTATGCCGACAAACCCGCTTCTATTCAGGCCTTGGAGGAAAACATCACGCGTGTCATTCGCCAGTTACCAGTCGAAATGCTCGAACGAGCGATCCAAAGTTGGACTCAACGGATGGACCATCTGCGACGTAGCAACGGCCAACATTTGATAGACATAATCTTCAAAAAATAAATGCCAAAGAATGTTCTTTCAAATGATAATAAACATTCTCCATTAAATTTGAATTTTCTGTGTTTTTTCTTTAAAAAAGTAGGGAACATCGAAATGGATCACTCATTATCTCTTTTATCCAAACAATTCAAAAAAGAAAATGAAGCTCTGGCACAAAAACTGCAGACACAATTCGCCGAAGTAAATAAAAACATATCCGATGTCATTAACAGAGTCTCAGATCTCGAGTCTTCTATCACAAATTCGATCGTCGATATTGATGTTTTTTTTTTTTAATTCTGACCTGCCTAAGCAGTAATATACACATCGACCTAAAAGATCTATTGTGCTTGCCGTCAGATGTTTTTTAGGTTAGTAGCGCTTCTACTTTCCTAATATAGCTGATAATACTTTCAGCCGAAGATTTCCTCATTTCTTCGGGACTTAAAAATTCCCTGAAGAAAGATTCCCTTCTCATACCGTAAAGGGCCGTGCATTCACATATGATATGCTCGGCTGTTTCGTCTTCTTCTAGAAATAGTCTGCACTCCGGTGAGTCGACTAGCCGCATTTTGTTTAAATGATATCGCAGACCGTGATCACCAGGTAGGTAGCCTACTAAGTTTTTGATATCGTGCCTGATAAGATTTAGTATCTTATTGGCATCTGATTTGAAGGGCTGAATAGCTCTTTTGGCCTGTCTTAGGCCTGGGATGTTTCCCCAGTATGAAACACATTTGTTTTGTTCCCAGTTTTTTATGACCAGATTTATGGCTGATTTGGGGATTGCACAGAAGGGTTCAGGTCCAATGAAGGGCATTTCCGGACCTTTTTTGGCTAGTTTATCAGCTTTTTCGTTACCTTCAATTCCCTTATGTCCGGGGACCCACCATAGTCTGGTTTTGTTCCTGGAACTGAGTGTTTGGAGGGAGTTGAAGCAGTGTAGTACTGATTTGGAGTCAATGATGTGTGAGCTAAGGGCTTTTATAGCTGCTTTACTGTCCGTGAATATATGGATGTTTGCGCCTTTAATACCTGAGTTGTGTATTAGGTTTGCGCATTCTTTTATGGCATGGAGCTCAGCTTGGAATACCTACACTAGGTTTTTTTTTCCATAGGTGTTCCTCTACAAACAAGAACAATAAAGCAGGGCGAACGTCGGTGGTTTTCGAATGAAATTCGTAGTCTTATTTTGCAACGAGAGCTGGCCTACAAAAAATGGAAACGCTACAGACTGGACATTAACCACCAAAGGTATCGTACGTTGCGTAACCAAGTGGTCCGCAAAATAAGAACCAAAAAAATTCAAAAATTTTCGTAGCAAGTTAAGACCTTCCTTGAATAAGCAACTACTATGGAAAAACTTGAAAGAGTTGGGTATAGGGAAACAAAATCAAATTAATAATCAACTTATCAATGCCGATTTATTGAACAAAAGTTTTGCATCCTTACCCTTTCCAACCCTTTCAGACAGTACCACCGATATAGCTGAAACTTCTTATGGATTCTCGCCAGATGAGATGTTCGTGCCCACACGTGTTGAAAGCACTGACATTGTTGAATGTATTTCATCTGTTAAGTCCAATGCTGTTGGAATTGACTCGATACATCCTGTTTTCATTAAGTCCATCTTACCTCTTATCCTGCCTTACATCACACATGCCTTTAACACGATATTAATGACAGGTTTATTTCCTACCCTATGGAAACTAGCAAAAGTTGTACCCATCCCAAAAAAAATCGAGTGGGAATGAATTCAGACCAATTTCAGTGCTCCCTTATCTGTCTACAGTATTCGAGAGGGTTGTGCAAAAACAGCTGAATGTCCATCTTAGAGCACATAAAGGATATTATGTGCAGTCAGGATTTCGCCAAAAGCACAGTTGCACCACCGCCATTTTAAACATTGTCGAAGATATCAGGCTTGCCTTGGATGATGACCATGTCACGTTCTTAGTACTTCTTGACTTTTCTAAAGCATTCGACATGGTGGACCATGCTAATTTACGCCGCAAACTCGCTGTATATTACGGTTTCTCATCTTCGGCAGTGCGTTTGTTGGCAACACAATTTCAAACTTTCTTCCGACTAATAGAGGAGTCTCTCAGGGCTCGATTTTAGGACCTCTTCTTTTTTCCTTATATACAAGTTGGCGCAAAAATAACCTTCCGATGTTTTGTGGCTGTAATTTAAAAAAAAATGAAAAACTTTGATTCTTCTTGTGGATTATTTTTATTTGGTCTTTTAATTTTTTTTAGATCAAGTCGAGAATATGATGCCATGTAAATGGCCACCGCCACAGTTGATTGTCATTTGAGCCCTTTTTATGGCATTTTCCATCACTTTGGCCAAAACTTCCGTCCTCACATTCTTGACGGATATTGTCTTTAAGAGCTACAAGAGTTTGAGGCTTGTTGACATAAACCCGCGACTTCAAAAAGCCCCACAAAAAGAAGTCTGGAGCGGTCAAATCAGGCGATCTTGCTGGCCAGTGCAAATCGCCAAAACGGGAGATTAGGCGCCAGGGAAATGCATCCTCCAGCATATCGGTTGTGGCACGTGCAGTGTGTGCCGTTGCACCGTCCTGTTGGAACCACATGTTTTCCAATCCCAATTCATCAAGTTGCGGCAAAAAGAACTCGTTGATCATTGCTCTGTAGCGCTCACCATTCACAGTAACCGTTTGGCCCGGTTCGATGACTCCTCCAGCGAAAACAGCACACCATACAGTGACTTTGAGCGGGTGTAATGACTCTTCGTGGGTTACACGCGGATTTTCAGTGCCCCAGAAGCGTAAATTTTGCTTATTTACGTACCCGCTAAGATGGAAATGGGCCTCATCACTCATGATTATTTTTGATGAAAAATCATCTTCCTCTTGGTTTGAGCGTATGTTAGACGCGATTCGCGGTCAGCAGCTAACAGCTGATGCACCGTCTGGACTTTGTACGGAAACATCTTCAAATCCTGTACCAAAATTCGCTGTAAAGGCCGTCGACTGATACCCATTTGCGTGGCATGTCGTCTGGTCGATGTCGACGGCGCTTCCATGACATCTTCGGCTACAGCGCCAATATTCTCTGCAGAACGGCTACTCCGGGGTCTGCCACACCTGGCAGCATCTCGTGTTGTGCCAGTCTCTTCGAGGCGAGCGGCTAAACTTTGCAGTGTTTCACCAGTAGGCGTTGGACGGCTAGGAAATCTGCGACGAAATTCACGTTGTGCCAAAGTCACCGACCGATTATTGCTCAAATAAATAGTCACCAATATTCCGCGTTCTGGAGCAGTGTAGCGTAACATTGTTTATTAACGTGTATTTCGCATGTGTTTACTACACAAATGTCAAAACAGAACTGACATTAGGGGCCAATCGCAAAATTTATAGCATTTTCTGATAGGAGGATTACTTTTACGCCACCTTGTATAAATGAACTCCCAAATAGGATTACAAGATCCTCAATCCAAATGTATGCAGATGATGTGCAACTCTACAAAAGCTGCCCACTTGGACTTATCGAAGATTGTGCTCTTACAATCAACAAAGATCGAGAAAAAAATTTCGCGCTGGTCAGCATCTAATGGTCTTTTTCTAAATCCATCGAAATCGAAATGCCTTGCCATCAGCAAAAAAGCCATAAACTATGAATACTTCCCCATCTTATACTTAAATAGTTCACCTATAGCCTATGTATCAAAGGCAATGAAACTTGCTATGATTTTCATGAACACTCTGTCCTGGAATATGCACATTGTAGCGTACACCTTAAAACTGAAGATTTTTTTTTCGTTAAAGTTTAAATTTAACTGCCCACTTGCATGACCCATTACACAAACCAGAGATCTTTTTGGACACACCCCAGTTATAAAAACGAACAACTCTCATTACACACACTGAACTGGCAAGGAAAGTGTGGCTACGAGCGGCCCTAAGTCACGCTTGCGATTTCTTTTACATTTGTACAGTGATGGTGAGAAGTAAGAGTTGTCGTGGATTAATCGGTGTTACAAGAAAGCAACGCTTATACATAAAGGTTAAAACGTTTATTTTTGTAATTTTGCAATATTTTAATGAACTTTATTGTGCAGATTGAGAAAACACACAAACGATTAAATGAGACAATAAAAATTGATAGCGAGATAAAAAAAAAAATTTTTCCCACGCGGTATCCGAGGTGTAATTGCAATTGTACAATCACCCAGGACCGTGTTTCTAATCATCGAATCTATATAAAAAGAAGAAGAAATAAAAGGTACGTTTAAAGTGGTATCTCTTGTGATAATATAATTATGTGTTCTATGTGTCCACAGAAACTTGCGGACGCCCCAACAACAAATCGTCGGTTTTGTACTCCACGAATCTAAGTGGAAACCGAAGCGAGCGTCCGCAATAGTTGATTATCAGCATATCGAAACGCTAACATAATTTGCATCAAAACGAAGCCAAACTGTACAAAACACAACTGTTCGAGCACTTCGAAAAAAAATATACACGATTCAAAATACAGCCGACACACACCTCGTGTAGATTTGATTAATTAATCTAATCTTATAAAAAAAAAAATACAAAAAAAAAACACATACACACAAAAGTTTAAAAAAAAAAAAAAAATAATAATATATGCATAATTCTCATTTATCCTTGCTATTTGTGTAAATTATCACCTTTTTCCACATGTTAACTTTTTTCTAAACCTTCTGTAATTTTAATCAAACATTTAATTTTTGAAATCATTTTTGCCAAACAAACCCAGCAAAAATCATCATACTCATCCCAGTCAGCAACGAAGGAAACTTGTGGCCACAAATTTCAACGTACGGGATAAACGTAAGTACGCATTGTACACCCAATGAATAATTTCTCTGGCAAAACTATCATATTGAATTTTTTTTATCATTTATTTATCATATTGAAGCAAAAAAAATATATATATTCCTTTTTCTTTAACACATAATAATATTAAAACAGAATTGAAGCCTATCTACCTACTTATAAATATATAAAACTTAAAACTTTACATATACCTACCTAAATACAATTACCTATCTACGAAAATATAAAATCTAAAACTTAATCTATATAATTGGTACTTTGTACAAATCGATAGCAATGAGAAAACATACCATATAAAAATTAGAAATACATATATAAAAAAAAGCTTAACATGAATAAAACATTTCTAACATATAAATTACTATGATACAAAAATGACGATGAACCGTGTTTGAATTAGTACGCTGTTAAGGTAGTGATCGTGTGAACGCAGAGCAAGGGTAGTTTTTGTTAGGGATTACTCTCAACATATACTGACAGAGAGTAGTCATGGTGCATCCTGATTAATTCGGATGTATTGGGGAGGGTTTTGTCTTTTATGTTTCTTAACACCTGAAACATCATCAGTAATATTCGTTCATATCTCTCTATTTAGATGTGACTTTTTAATCATTCTCCCTTGAATACCTATCTTCTTTTTTTCTCTTCTTCTCTTTTCCTTCTTCCACCATTTACGGAATATTAATAAACCACCAGGCACGATAATACATGTGTGCATAGGGAGGCAGCAAGATCCCACCCCACCGTCGAGCTAACGCCGTGAGATCGCAAGCGTGCCTACTGCTGCCATGGGACTTAGGTCAACCACCACCCTCTTCGAACATCCCACCTAGCTATGACAACATCAACGCAGCCGTCGGTAAGGGTTATGGTGCGTATGCTATGGGGCTCCCAACATTATACTCCACTGAAAACTCGTTTGCTTTTAGCTAAAACACTAGTAGTACCTATACTCACATATGGGTGCGAAGTTTTTTGTCATTGCGATGCAGTCAGCAAGAGAAGGCTCAATGTAGCTTTTAATAATACTGCGCGTTATGTATTCGGCTTGCAAAGATTTGACCATATGTCAAGCTTCTCTGTGCAAATCTATAACATCTCTCTCGACGACCTCATGCGCTTTTCTACACTTCTACTTCTATTTAATATAATCCAGCTCAAACTTCCTTGCAGCTTGTACAATAGAATACAGTCTGGTTCCTCTAACAGATCCCTACAATTAATTATTCCTGTCTCACATCGGAGAGACAGCTTTTCGTCAACGCTATTCGACTGTGGAACTCCCTACCAAGGCACCTAAGGAGAGTGAGTGGTGAAGCACAGTTTCGTAGAGAGCTACGAATCTATTTTCAAACATAATTTATGATTCTAATTTTTTTATTTTAATATAGAGATATACTGTACTTTTATTAAGGGTATTCATGCAACGTCGTAATTTAATTACGTGCGAAAGATTATAATTTTAAACTGCACCACTAAATAATGCGGTAACCCACTGAATTCAATCTCATTTTACTAATTTATTTATTGATAGAATTTTGTTCCTATTGTTTTCTTTCCTTTCTCTATAATTTTCTTCACTTTAGCGCATACGTTTGATGTGTGAAAGTGACTGATTAAATGTCAAAATAGCATTTCAAAAGTTTACAACGTTTACCATCTCAGTTTACGCACCCAATTCCTGTGAGAAAATTGCGATATTGTTGGAAAAGATTTCCCATACAAATTTTGACAGTTCATTTATCACGTTTACAACGTTTACGACGACTTTCCGACGTTGCATGAATACCCCTATTATTCTTGTTATATATTTATTTTTTGTTTGCTTAAGGTGTATTTAATATACAAATAATATTTATTTCCTTTTTTTAGAGAAAAATGTTTGAATTATTTAATAACGAAACAACTGTTAAGGAGCTTTTTTTTCTTTAATAAACACATTATCAGCTTAACACTAATTTTATAAGATGTAAAGTCTTTCTCTGTAAGCATACATTCAATGAAATAAAAAATACTACAAAAATAGTCTGTCAGTATTAATTGTATACATGGTTCTGACTTTTTGGGTTTTATTCAGGTTCAGTCAAAGTGTTGTTTGATTAGGTGTGTATACTTTTTTAACCTAAAATCACACAGATAAATGCCACTTTGATTGATTGTAAATGGATTTAGGCGTTCACATATAACGCAGATTGGATCTTGTAAGCGATGTTGAGAAAACTTATGCCTTAGCAATTTAAATAGTTGAGAGTCTAGATCGGGAAATCAATACCTGGTGATGGGATACACCAGGTATTGATTTCAAATTGATTGATTGACAGCCTTAGTGTTACATAGTTACCATGGTTCAGTCCCAACTAACAATAATTCCTCTATAAGGTAATACAATTTAATTTCCGCAAGCAATTATTTCTGTAGGCCCTATATAGTACTTGTGCGCGGAGATTGAGCATTTTTGCAGTCAATTGTTTGGGTAGAAGCCTGTTGAAGATATTATGCAGGAAAATTCACAAGCACTACCGAAGATATGATGGTATAAGCTCTGTAAGGTTGTTTTTAAGCTTCCAGAGACGTGTGTATATGTCCATACGTTAAGATGTTTCGGTAGAAGTTCGCACGAAGTTAATAGCATAGTATAGACTTAAGAATGAAGTTGTACTTACTCGTCTTTTATAACGGGTCCGCCATCTAACGTTTTTTTTTCAACTAGTGCTTATTTCGTGAATGGTAACACTTAGCTCATGTCTGATTTGACAGATAATTAGTTTTATCCTTCCGCTGAACTAATATGGTTATGTATACGCTTGAACAACGCTGGGAAATATTGCGACATTACTTTGAAAATCATGGTAATGTTGCAGAATGTGTGCGAAAATTGCGTACGGATTTTGGAAGAAGAGAAGCACCGTCAGCTCCGTATGTTCGTTATCTTGTGAAAAAAGTGAAAGAAACTGGCATCCTCATCCCTACCAAGGCACGTAAGGAGAGTGAGGGGTGAAGCACAGTTTCGTAGAGAGCTACCCGAGAATATTGCTGCTGTGGCAGAATGTGTGCGTGAAGCGCCATCAACATCAATTCACCGTCGTTCTCAACAATTGAACATTTCGGAGATATCATTGAGACGAATTTTGCATAAAGACCTTGGTATCACGCCATACAAAGTCCAATTGGTTCAGGAGTTGAAGCCAACTGACCATCCAATGCGTTTTCGCTTCGCTAAGTGGGCCTGCGATCGACTTAGAGAAGATGCCGATTTTGCCAAAAAATCATCTTTTCAGATGAAGCTCATTTTGATCTTGGCGGGTATGTAAACAAGCAAAATTGTCGCATTTGGGGCACAGAAAACCCGCACGCATACATTGAAAAGCCGATACACCCAAAACGAGTAACTGTTTGTTGCGGATTTTGGTCCAGAGGCATAATTGGGCCATTTTTCTTCGAAAATGAGCAAGGAGTGGCCGTTACAGTCAATGGCGATCGTTATCGGGCCATGTTGAACGAATTTTTGTTCACAAAATATGAAGAGGGGGATATTGGCAACATTTGGTTTCAACAGGACGGCGCTACGTGCCACACAGCCGAAGCTACACTCGATGTTTTGCGCCCTGTTTTTGAAGATCGCATTATCAGCCGCAGAGCTGATGTCGTTTGGCCACCTCGAGCTGCGATTTGACACCGTTGGACTATTATTTGTGGGGTGCCGTAAAAGATAAGTGTTACGCCGACAAGCCAGAGACAATTTACGCTTTAAAGGACAATATTCGTGAAGCCATTGGTGAAATACAGCTGCACACAATCGATAATGTGCTTAAAAATTGGACCGATCGTGTAGGCTACTGCATGGCCAGTCGAAGCAGCCATTTGAATGAAATTATTTTCCATTATTAACCGGAAGGATTGTACTTTCAAATAAAAAAATAAATTTGAGAAAATATTCAGTAGTTTTTTTTTATAGCATTTTCAAAAAAAGTTATTTGGCGGACCCTTAGCGTGTTGGACTTCCGTGCGAGAGAACGCGAGTTCGAATCCCAGGAAGATAAGAGTTTTTATTTAATTAATTGCATTGAAATTCATATTTTCATAATAACATATTGGGTTTTAATTATATATAAGAGATTGAAAATGAAATTGATAAAAGTAAATAATATAAGAAAATAATAATAAATAATATAAATAAAAATATAAAATAATTATTTTTCAACTTCGAGAAGGCTTGCAAATATTTCCGGAAGACTATAATTTGCTTCAGCAAAGCATTTTAAAAGCAAACAAAGTTTTTCTGAAAGGCTTATTAGAAGTATTTAAAGAAGTCATACATAAATAAATAGCTTCCTAAAAGTGCGCAAAATGTTTTCCATAAGACTTCATACAGGTAATATTGCTGGAGAGAAAATAGCTTCGATAGTGCTTTATAGAAGCGAAATTGTTAGTTCGGGTATAAAGACCGTTATTTCCGGCAGCCTTATTAAGTTAAACTTTAGATGCTATCCTTACTTTAATCAAGGTAGCTGGATGTGCTTTCTGATAGTCGTAGCGGTTTAACATCCTATACAATTGTTTCCATATTCTTATCATAGACTTTTTCTCGACTTATGCTTATGCGATACTTATTTCGACAAGATTCAATTCGAACCTGGGGCCCTACTACAGTATTCGATTGTACTTTCGATTCTATATGAAAGTTATTTCCGATTCCACTTTGAAATAGAATTATCTATGAAAATAGAATGGGATGCCGGTAATGCTAACTCTTTTTCAAAAAATGTTTGACTTTCGAATCAGCCTCGCGCTGTTTGACAAGACTTAATCCTTGAAAAAAAAAAAAAACCAACAACAATTCAAATTTACGGAAAAACAAAAATAGTGAAAAGAAAAAAATTACAAAAATGGACAGTGTTGCAATTTGGTTTGATTTACAAGAAAATCAGGAACGAAATAAGCAAATTGAACGAAGAAGAATTAGAGACACCTCCAACGTGATGTAGCTTAGCGAGAAAAGGTTTTCAAATAATAAAATATGTATTTGCACGTGTTTTAATAAAATATAATATTTTGATTTCAGTTATGTTAAAAACTATCGCCTTTCTAAAGAGGGTTTATGTTTTTACTTAACAATATATCATCGGATATGAGTATTCTGTTCCAAATATGATTAAGCTATCAGCAACATTGAAGTTTTTGGCAACAGGAGGTTACTAAAACTAAATCGGTGGTGACAAGCATGCTAGACTTCCACAGAAAACTATGTCAAAAATACTTGCAGAAGTTTTGGCTTCAATCGAAAGAGTCATGTACCCTTACGTACTTACTTACTTAAGTGGCGCTACAGCCCGGGATGAACCTGGGCCTCAACCAACATGCCTCTCCAATTAGCCCGGTCCTTAGCTAACTGCCTTCAGTTGCGCACTCCAAGTTGGTTGAGGTCGGTTTCTACTTGTGCGCGCCACTTAAGGCGAGGTCTTCATCTGATGCGTCCGACGTCTGGCTGAAAATCGAAGACTCTGCGAGCAGGAGTATTGGTGTCCATTCTTTCTACATGTCCTAGCCATCTTAAACGTCCAATGCGGAGTTTTTTGACTAGGGGTATGTCGCTGTACAGCTCGTATAGTTCGTGGTTGAATCTTCGTCTCCATAGCCCGTCAACGCAAACGGGACCGAAGATTTTCCGAAGAATTTTTCTCTCGAATCGAACAAGGATTTCTTCATCCGCTTTTGATACGGTCCATGCTTCAGCGCCGTAGAGCAGGACTGGGATGATCAGGGTCTTATATAGGATCTCCTTTGTAGTTCGAGTGAGGGCTTTACTATTAAATGCCTTATTAGCCCGAAGAAACAGCGATTGGCAAGAGTAATTCTTCGTTTGATTTCTGACGAGAATGTTGTTGTCAGAGTTAATAGCGGAGCCGAGGTAGACAAAGTCCCATACTACCTCAAAGTTATATCTGTCGATGGTGACGTTCTGTCCAATTCGTCGATGTTGTGTGTCCTTTCGTGTTGATAGCATATACTTAGTCTTACCCTCATTTACTGCTAAACCCATTTTTGCCGCTTCCTTCTCTATACTAGCAACCGTGGCTATGACATCACGTTGAGTCCTACCAATGATGTCAATATCGTCGGCGTATGCTAGTAGTTGCACTGATTTTTGGAAAATTGTGCCTCTGGTGTTGGCTCGGGAGTTTTGCACAATCCTCTCAAGAATCAAATTGAAAAAAGTCACATGAAAGCGCATCGCCTTGCCTAGATCCTTTTTGGTATCGTCTCTATAAATGCTGTCGTATGCGGCTTTGAAATAAATAGGTGGTGGTTATCGATTTGGACTTCTTTAGTTTTGGACTTCTTTAGTTTTTTCCAGGATCTGCCGAAGTGTGAAAATTTGATCGGTTGTGGACTTTCCTGGCCTAAAACCACACAGATAAGGGCCGATCAGGTTGTTGGTAAACGGTTTCAGGCGTTCACATATTACGCCAGATAGGATCTTGTAGGCGATGTTGAGCAGACTTATGCCTCTGTAGTTGGCGCATTTCAGTGGGTCTCCTTTTTTGTGGATCGGTTAAACGATACTAAGGTTCCATTCTTCAGGCATGCTTCATACGACCAGATTTGGCTTATGAGTTGGTGGATGTTACTTACCAAGTCATCTCCGCCAGCTTTTTAAAGCTCAGCGGGAAGGCCGTCATTTCCGGCGGCCTTATTAAGCTTGAGTTTAGATATTGCTATCCTCACTTCACTTAGGTCGGGTGGTTGGAAGTTTTCGCTGTCGTTGCCAATATTAAATGGTTCGTTCTGCCTGACAGCGGAATGTTGTTCGTCATCGCCGTTTAACAGTCTGCAGAAATGGTTCTTCCATATCCTCAGCATCGACTGTGTCTCAACTACGATATTTCCTTGTTCATGTCGACAGGATTCTGTTCGAGCCTTGTATCCTCGGCTTTGACGTTTTACACTTTGGTAAAACTTGCGAACATCGCTCCTGGAGTGGAACCTCTCTATATCCTCGATCGCGCGCTTTTCTTGCTCTTTTTTCTTCTTTCTGAAAAGCCGATGTTCTTCCCTTCTTCTTTGCCTATAGAGCTCAATGGTGGCTCTCGTCTTCACCTGCAGCTTAGCTTTGTAGGCCTCGTTCTTGGCTGCGAGCATCTGTCGGCATTCCTCATCAAACCAGGCGTTTCTTGCTGGTGGCCGCGAGAAACCTAGCACATCAGTTGCGGCTGATCTAATGGCTTGTTGGCATCGTTGCCATTGTTGTGAGTCGAGAGGTTAAGGGATACGCGTTGCGCGAAGGTCTTGGCGGTTTCTGGCGATTGCAGTCTTTCGACATTAAATTTTTTCACAGTATTTCTGTTTTACAACAAGGTAGTGGTCCGAGTCGATGTTAGCCCCTCGGAATGTTCGGACATCCAAAATACTGGATGCATGCCTCTTGTCTATCGCAATGTGATCAGTTTGGTTGACTGTTCTTTGATCTGGAGACCGCCATGTCCCCTTGTGGATATCGAGGTGAGGAAACCGTGTGCTGGCTATAGTGGCATTTCGTTCCGTAGCGAAGTCAATTAGTCTAATTCCGTTACCAGACGTGTTGTGTTGTAGGCTATATTTTCCAACAGTACTGATAAAGGTGTCTTCTCTTCCTACCTTTGCGTTAAAATCTCCCAGCACGATTTTAACATCGTACTTTGGTATTCGCTCATAGGTTTTGTCGAGGAGCTCGTAGAAGCAATCCTTAGTTATATCATCCTTTTCCTCCGTCGGAGCATGAGCTCATATAAGGCTTATGTTGGCGAATTTGGCCTTGATGCGGATTGTTACAATGCGTTCGCTAATGTCTTGAAAACATAAGACTTCTTGCCTAAGTCTGGCACTTATAACAAATCCGCATCCAAATAGTTTCTGCTCACTATAACACGGTCCATAGTATATGTCACAGTTTTTCATCCTCCTTTTGCCCGGCCCATCCCATCGTATTTCCTGGATGGCAGTAATGTCTGCTTTGTAGCAGTTTAGGGCTTCCGCTAATTTCTCGCCTGCACCTCTCCTGTTTAATGTTCTCACATTCCAGGTGCAGATACGAACGTCGTTGTCCTTTTTTCGTTTAGCATGGTCGTCAACAATAATATCAGTCCTTCCCGAGGCTATTGGTTGCTTCGTAACATAACCTTTTTTCCATGGATGGGTAGGTAACCCGAAGCACAACCCCCAACCTGGAGGGCCAGGCCCTTGTTTTGACCCTAGGACAGCGGGACGGAAAAAATACCGATGCCAGTAGCCCATTGTGGGATATGAGCGCTGCCGTTGACCCATTGAGGGCTCCTCCGCCACCAACTCTTTTCCAATACCCTGGCTCAGTATTGGAAACCCCTATAGACCTGGTGTTCAAATATGTCGAAGCAGCTCGTATTGGGATTTCACTACCAGTTCGATCAAACTGGAGCACCGTTGACTGCATCTAGGGAATTCCTCCGCTGCCGCCTGAGAGTGAGTGCCTTAGTGAGATGACACTCCTTCCCCTCTCTCGTTTGCTGCTACCAACGAGCTTCCACAGGGGTTTATTACCCCATCTCCAGTCAAGGTACTAGGCACCCACCAGTCACCACCGTGGAGGTGAGAGTAGGAGTTGATAGTGAGAGGCTAGAGTGAGAACGCTTGTGTCCTCATATAATCGCATCACTGTCCTTAAGCACCGGCATATATCGCATGTATTTAAAAAAAAAAATCCTTATTCTAAAATTCTGAATTTTACATATGTCACAAGAATATGGTTATAAGATCGGTTAATGCACGATTTGAAGGCGCATCTCATGATTCCCACATATGGGCTCTTAGTGCTAAAAGAGCTTACCTTCAACCACGTCATGGATCTTAGGCAAGTTGGACAATAGTTTTATATTAAAATATTTAATATTATTCAAAACTTTTCACAGGAGATTCTGGATATCCTTTGGAACCTTGAATTATGACACCATACAGAACGGCAGCTGAAGGATCTCTTGAATGCAAATTCAATGAAAAACTTAGAGGCAAGTTTCTGATGTCTCTTGGCGGCAAGGGAGCTTCATTATTAGCCCGAGAAGGCGCACAAATTTTAAACGTTTGTTGTGCACTCGACAATCTATATTTAAAGTTCAGAGTTGCATTACCTGAACCAACCCGAGAGGTTTTTTTGGAAGAAGATGCAAATCCTGTTAACTTGCAACAGCATTCATTAGACATCAGAATATACGAATTTAGCTAAACGAACTAGAGATAATATCAGAAATGATTTTTTGAATACATAAATTACTTTTTTTTTTCATTTTACGAA
This sequence comes from Rhingia campestris, assembly GCA_932526625.1. Taxonomy (NCBI): domain Eukaryota; kingdom Metazoa; phylum Arthropoda; class Insecta; order Diptera; family Syrphidae; genus Rhingia; species Rhingia campestris. Next base: position 52,211,000 of record OW052185.1, read on the forward strand.
CATAAAGTAATAATAATAAAATACAAACGAATAAAACATAACAATTAATTCAATCTCTGAAAATCAAATCATTTAAGATAATCTGCGTTACTACAAACAAAACGCAAATGTCGACATTTAGTTACCTGATTAGCTTATAATCTACAGCTTCATAGAAACTCTACCAATAATCAAAACGCATAACCAACTAAGCAAACTGGACCTTTCAATTTATTATACTACACTTTCCTTCATTAAACTGTCAAACCAGCCAATTAATACCCAATCCCCTAGGGGTATATTATTTTTGACATTAAGTTTGTAACATAGAGAAATGATTTTTAAATTTTGAGCTATAGTGTTCAAATTTCGTTTATAGACTCTCTGGCCGACAAAGCAGAACAAATGTAAACATTTTCGAAATCCGCCTACTGCCAAGCCCCCTTTTAAGAAAAACGTAGATTTTGTCTAAATCGTAAAGAATTTTAATAAAAGCGTCTGAGAAACATATTTAGAGAATCTCAATATCCATATTTCGTCTTTACAAAGTTTTTTGCCAGGCCCACTTTTTGGGGCGTTTTTTTTATAATAAAAAACGTTTTTTGGTACATTTTTAAAATATTTGAAAAAACTTTCGATGCAAGCTCATTGGTTATGATAATATTAATGATAATATGAACATTTCGTTCTTAGATCATTTTAACCCACGACCATTTTTTGGGGGCGTTTTTCTACAAAAACCATTTGTATACTTTACCCAAGCCATATGCAATAGAGAAACGTTGTTTTTTGTCGAACCACAGAAGATTTTGATAAACTGGCTGAACAATATGTTGGGACAACTTCTTTTTCAATATTTTATCACCATAAAGCCCACATTTTAGGGATATTAATATTAAGGATGGGCTGAGATAGGGTATTGCGCAATCCATAGAGCGGATAGTAGCCTTCTCATATGTTTCCTTATGAAAAGCTGGTGTCATGTCATTCTCTTTTAACTATAAAGCTTAATTGCAACGGTGCAATTAGGCTTATTCTTTGCTGCTATCATCTTAAGGTGCTTTCCGTCAAACCTTACTGCAACAAGAGAATCGTCAAAATCGATGTTAGCTGCTAGGAATGCAAGATGAACGACGTGATGGATATAGTCCCCTTTTGCGTTGTCCATCCAATTGTATTTCCTGAATGACAGGATGGTCTTCTTTGTAGCAGTTTAGAGCTACCTCCAGTTCAACTAAGATTTTTTCTTTTATAAAGTTTAAATTTCCAATTTCAAGAAGCATTACCTGAATTGAGCTTTTCTTATACTTGTACGGAGAAGTTCAGCCTGTTTAGTAACTCTTGGAGGTAAATGCACATGCTTTATAGAAAATAAAACGGTATATAAATTTAATTATTTTATAAAGTATTTTATAAAGTGTGTACATGTGACAGTTGAAAAACTGTTTTGGTAGAGCTTCCGCCGAAGTAATATAGAAGCATAGTATGTTTAGAGCTCTTAAGACTTAAGGCCGTAACTAGTTTTTTTTTTGTGCGATGAACTACCACGCAGTAATATGGTGGAAAAGTGCAGCAGAAATATTTAAAATAAATACAGCATTTGAATTTTTATTTTATTTTTTTTAGTTTTGTAAGGCTTCGGTTAGAAAATCTTATAGAGTGCTGCTGGAGGAGAAATGGTTTCGAAAATCATTCACCGAAGCAGTTGGGAATTGTTCAGGTGCACTGTTATCAGTTGCAGATATGAGTTTTCTTTCCATTTTTCCATGAGCTTGGTCGTGTGTGGTGACCTAATTGTTAGTGTGTTGGACTATTAAGCACGGTGTCCCTGGTTAAGTGAAAACACCTAAGTTTTTTTTCCTGCTCCACCTCTTGCGAAAGTATGACAAACATCCAAGAGTATTACTGTCATAAGAAGCTTCTCAAATTTGCTGTCCGACTGTAGCGCTACTTAAATGCACTTAAATATGTAAGTAAGTAACTAAGTAGATTGTAATGATTGTAATTTGGAGTCTTCCAAATCAGTCTTGAGTGACCAATCCAGAAATCTACTAAATTGCCTTGAATCCCTGATATCTTAAAAGAATATATATACATATACCGAATACTGGTAAAATGACTATATAACCTCGAAGTCTAAGCAGTTAACTTTACCTTTGATTGTTAAACTCAACGTTTTGTAATGCCTGCACAAATAACCAAATTGACTAGATTAAAGGTTCCTTCATTCTTTCGGAAAAAAAAATAACTCAGTCGTCTATCATGCCCAGATGTTAATCCAAACCTACCACACCCAATCCAATGCCAAAAGGTCTAAGTAGATTGGCGGTATTAAGGTATTTCCTTTGCGGAAATAAATGTCTTCCTCCGTCTTATCCACGGTCTAATGTGTTTACCACCGACCAAAGACCATCAGTCTTCTCTACAGTCCCTTATTCCGGTATCCATCCGAACCACCTCTTATCCATTAATAATCGAAGACACCACGCATTTAATTGGCTCACTTTCTCAAGTAAACCGTGCTTGCATAAGGCTTCAGTCTGCCGCGAGTGGCAACAAGTAAGCATGCCGCCACCAAAACCTCCAACCAGGTCCGTGTCAACTTAACATTCGTTACGTGTCCACATGCATATGTCAAATTAATAAACGCCATAAAAATGCACCAGCCAGCGCCTATTGCATATGACGACATGATGATGATGATGATGACGACGCAACGACGACAGCGGAAGCCAAAAGTGGGCGCGAGCAAAAAAAATGAATATTAAGAGATAATTCTGGCCAGAGTGCAGCGTGGTCGGACGGCCAACCACTGATGGTTCGAAGTAAATGTAACGCCACATGCACACTCGCATCACACAATGCAGAGGGGCTTGCATGTCCTTTCTATTTAACCTACTTAACACTGGCAGACATTAATAACAGCGAAAAGGAGAGGTAGATACGAAGACCAATTTGAAGTTACAAAACGTTAATTCAATTAAGTTCTCAACACTTACACCCCGAGGCGGGCGGCGGCCATGTCTCAGTATTCCCCGCCTCCTCCACCATGTGCGCCGCCATGGCTGGGCTTTGAATTATCCACTTAGCTTGGATGGACCTATACTCGTGCTCTTCGAGTTTGTGCCATCACTTTTGGAATTAATTGTTTTTTATTTTATTATTATTATCGGGACGAGACCATCGACATTGGAGGGCTATTATGACGCCCGATTGGGAAATGTATGCGAGTATCTCAGGCGATAATAATTAGAAGCGTGCTAAGCTTTAAAGGCCTTTTTGTGATTTGACAACGAGGTGGTGCGGGTTTGTTCTTTTGGTGTCTCTATGAGATGATTGCTTGTATGCTTGTCCGTAGATGGGTTTATGAGGGGACCAAGCTTGTCTTTAATAAGCTTTTGATTTGATGCCTATAAAATGGTACTATGATAGGAATCATAGGCAATTGCGAGTGCCGAGAGTGAATTTTGTAATATTTGACATCGACTGGGAAGGCAAATGGCCTTTTACCTTGACCTCATTCTAGGGCAAATAAATTACATTCTGCATCTATGGATGGTCCACTTTCCAGCCTAAAGTTTGGATTGTCAATGATTTCGGAACAAAGTTAATTTTGTCACAGATTTCAAAACCGTCCTACGCCAATTGATCAAACGCTAAGATATTTAGGCGCTCACATCAATGAGATTGGAACAATATGTGAAAGAAGAAGCGACAGATGAACCCGTACCTCTCGTTAGCACGAGAATAAAGCTGTCGTAATTAAAGACGACATCGACTAGATGACGAATTAAGCAATTGGCCATTAAAAGTTTGAGGCCATCGCTCTTGTCGTGTAACCCCGAATGACTTCTACAAGAAAATTGTGTATTCTGTTTTCGTTGTCCCCGCTATATAGGACCTGCTTGGAATAATTTTTCTGTAGTCAGAATCTGGTGTTATGTGTATTCCAAGGAAATTTCTTAGACACTTCATCTCAAACGACCGATTTTTTTCCATTTGAGATGGGGCTACGTTAAAGCACACCGGTCACCCAAAAGCAATCATCGGCCTGATGAGGGCCACGTAGCAAATCACCTTCAACCTGCTGTCAAGACGGCTGCCTTAAAACAATCGTTTTGTCAGGGCAAACGCTCCTCCAGCTCTCGCCAGATCAGCATCTTCATGTATTCCTACATATAGATACTGATCCAACCAGATGCCACGGCAGGTAGATAGGTGAACCCAAGTAGAGCTTATGTGCCTTTTTATTACCACGACTCGTGTGACCTTTATTATGATTGTTGTTGTGGATGTGATACAGGCCTTTTTCAGGAAGCATAAGTCTATTTGTCCCTTAACCGCACCTAGCGGGATACGGACCCTTGCCGCAAGTGAGCCGTGAAGATCTGAGCCTTGCCTGGCCAGCTCGTCTGCACGCTCGTTTCTTTCAATGTCAGTGTACCCTGGAACCCAAAGAAGTGTGATCCTGAAGCGTTCGCCAAGGCGGGAAAGTTCGTTCCGGCATTCCTGTACCATTTTGGAGGATATGGTAGCCGAGTTGATGACCTTTATGGCCGCTTGGCTATCTATGAGAATAGCAACATTTTGCTTTTCCGGTTTCGGAACCATAATGACTTCGGCGACTTTCCATTGTCTTGAAACATATAAAAGTCTCAGAGAAGCATTTATAATGTAGAACAACTCAACCAATGCTGTTTTCGGTAGCTCCTTGAGAATTTCGCCAGTGATTAAATCATATCCTGGAGCTTTGTTACTTTTCAACTTTCTTATTATCATTCGAAGCTCGGACAGGGATACAGCTTTTACTTTATAGTTCCTCGTTAAAAAGGTTGTCCATCGAAGGGCTTAATGCTTCTTCTAGATGCTCCGCAAATAAATCCGTTTTCTGTTCTTTTGCCCATTCGCCGTTAGTTTTTCTTGTTGGTGGAGATTGCTTATTGATTGAACTCTTGTCAGCAGTCAAGCCCTCGAGGTACGTAGTCTCTCGATTTCTCAAATCCTACAGCTCATTCTTTAGTTTTTTGCAAAAATGGTTTAGATAAGTTTTATCAAGGGGCGCGCGGGGTTGTTGCCATCCTTCCGCGCTCTCCTCTTTTCTCGTATTAGGTCCTCGATTTCAGGCTGGTATTTGACTTTGTTGTTGCGTGTTGCTGTCTTCCGGGGGGAAGTGTTTTCCGAGCTGTGCTCTGAATGGCTTCCACGAGATTGTCAATTTTGTCTTCTATTTTGAGCGGTGGCTTTAGTGGTACACTTAAAGCAACATATTCTTTGAAATGTTTTCTGAAAACGTCCCAGTTGATTTTATTAATTTTTTTTTTAAATTCTGACCTGCCTAAGCAGTAGTATACACATCGACCTAAAAGATATATTGTGCTTGCCGTCAGATGTTTTTTTAGGTTAGTAGCGCTTCTACTTTCCTGATGTAGCTGATAATACTTTCAGCCGAAGATTTCCTCAGTTCTTCGGGACTTAAAAATTCCCTGAAGAAAGATTCCCTTCTCATACCGTAAAGGGCCGGGCATTCACATATGATATGCTCGGCTGTTTCGTCTTCTTCTAGACATAGTCTAGACTCACCGGAGTGCAAGTCGAATAGACGCATCTTATTTAGGTGATATCGCAAACCGTGATGACCAGTTAGGTAGCCTACTAAGTTTTTGATATCGTGCCTGCGAAGATTTAGTATCTTATTGGCATCTGATTTGAAGGGCTGAGTAGCTCTTTTGGCCTGTCTTAGGCCTGGGATGTTTCCCCAGTATTAAACACATTTGTTTTGTTCCCAGTTTTTTATGACCAGATTTATGGCTGATTTGGGGATTGCACAGAAGGGTTCAAGTCCAATGAAGGGGGTTTCCGAACCTTTTCTGGCGAGTTCATCAGCTTTTTCGTTACCTTCAATTCCCTTATGTCCGGGGACCCACCATAGTCTGGTTTTGTTCCTGGAACTGAGTGTTTGGAGGGAGTTGAAGCAGTGTAGTACTGATTTGGAGTCAATGATGTGTGAGCTAAGGGCTTTTATAGCTGCTTGACTGTCCGTGAATATATGGATGTTTGCGCCTTTAATACCTGAGTTGTGTATTAGGTTTGCGCATTCTTTTATGGCATGGAGCTCAGCTTGGAATACCTACACTAGGGTTTTTTCCCATAGGTATTGAGATGTTTTTATTTGGTCCATGTATGCCAGCTCCTACCCTGAGTCCATTTTAGAACCATCCGTATACCACTTTAGTCCGTTTAGGCAGTTTGGTGGGTTGTTGCTACACCATGCTTCTCTGGTTGTGATCTCCGTTGAGAATCTTTTGTCGAAGCATAGTGTCTTTGGTAAGGGGTCTGTAACCACACAGATCATGTCAAGTTCTGGAAGTTCGGATAGAAGGTCAATTAGTTTCAGGTGTTCACTAATGTTTAATTCTTCCGCTTGTGTCAAACTTGCTGAGCTGCGAATTGCCACTTTTATTATATAAATGTGGAGGGGTGTTAGTCCTATTAAGGCTTCTATAGCCGCTGTGGGACAGGTACGCATAGCTCCGGTAATGCCCAGACAGGCAAGCCGTTGTACCTTTTTTTATTTATGTTTAGTTGTTTTTTGGGTGACTTTGTTCCACCATACTATTGAAGCGTATGTTATAATGGGCCTGACCATGATCGTGTAGATCCAGTGTGTGGTCTTTGGAGAGATTCCCCAGGTTTTACCATACATGCTTCGGCAAGCCCAGAAAGCTTTGGTTGCTTTTTGAATTTTGTTGTTGATGTGGGAGTTCCAGCTTAGTTTTTTATCGAGGATCACTCCAAGATATTTTACTTCGTTGGAATACTCAATTAATTGAAATTTGGGTAAGATTTAATTTCCTCCTTTTTGTAAAAGGGACGATGATAGCCTTGCTGGGGTTTATAAACAGACTTTCTTTATTACACCAGTCTATGACTATCTTAAGGGCGTTTTGCAAACGTGTTGTTACCTCGTTTGGTTCTTTGCCCCTTATTATGATGACTAGGTCATCGGCGCATCCAATTATATTGAAACCTGCATTACTTAGGTCTTGAAGTAGGTTATCGATAACCAGAGACCATAGTAGGGGTGAGAGTACTCCTCCCTGAGGGCAGCCTTTAACGGCTGTAACTGATACTGAGGTCAGTGCTGATGAAGCAGTTATTTTCCGATTTCAAGCATCGCTTTGATTCATTTGATGGTGGGGTGATCTATTCTTCTATGAGTCAAAGCATTTGATATGAAGTCATATCCAGTGTTGTCAAAAGCATCCTCTATGTCTAGGAAGGCACATAAAGCTACTTCTTTGTTTTCGTATGCACTTTTTATTTGTGATGTTAAACTTAGAAGTGCTCCTTCCGTGGATTTACCTTTTTGTTAGGCGAATTGACATGGGTGCAGAGGAGTGCTTTCATTTAAGCCCTCTCTAATGTGTACGTCAAGTATTCTTTCCATTGTTTTCAGGAAAAACGATGTTAAGGTTATTGGACGGTACGATTTAGGTAGTTCTATTGGTTTGCCTAGTTTGGGGATAAATACCACGTTTATCTCCCTCCAGGTTTGTGGTAAGTAGCCCCAATTGAAACTAAACCTAAATAGGCGACCATAGTGGGTAGGAAAAAGTCCAAGCCCCTTTGTATAAGAGCAGGAAAGATTCCGTCTGTCCCTGGTGCCTTGTATGGTTTAAATGAGTTGATCGCCCATTTGACCTTATCCGGAGTGAAAAGTTTGCCGGATAAACTATTAATACTTTTCAGGTTTCTAGGGGGTGAGTCATCTATCATGTGTTCATGAAACTTACTTGTGATTGTAGAGCCGGGAAAGTGTACCTGAAGAAGTGTGGTCAACGTTTCTTCCCGGTCGCATGTGATTTGACTAGTAATCCCATGCAGTTTGTTTTATCTTTTGAGAGTGCCATCTGGAGACGCGCCACCGCCGGAAGCTCTTCGAGTTCCTCACAGTATTTGCGCCAGGACGCTCTTTTTGATTTTCGCAACTCTATGTTGTATTGGGTAAGTAGAGATTTATATTGGTCCCACTTTCCGGTGCGTTTGGCTTTATTGAAAAGTTTTCTTACTCTTTTACGGAAACTTTCTAGGTTATCGTTCCACCATGGTGTGCACCTCTTTGCCACAGTGCGTTTAACCTTACAGCTATTTGTAAAAGATGAGATGATAATGTCATTTAGTTGACATTGTGCGACTTCCGCTTCACTTACACATGAAGGTTTTTCTGGAAGTATGTCACATTTAATCGATAGATTTTCTCGATACGTTCTCCAATTTGTGAGTTTGTTGTCGTATTTTATCGGCGCATCCTCGGTGTTGCATCTTAATTGGAAACTTATGTGCATGTGATCCGATAAAGATGCCTCACCAGAAACGTGCCAATTTTCGACGGTGTTTTATATAAACGGAGAAGAGATGGTAAGGTCTAAAACTTCTTCTCTTAAAACGTTTCAAAACGTGGGTTTATTTCCCTTATTTAGTATAACTAAATTATAGTATAGGTATTCTAATAAAGACTCACCTCTTTTGTTTATATCTCGACTGCCCCATATTATGTTATGCGCGTTGGCGTCGCAGCCGAAGATAAGTTGTAGTTACTGGGTCTGGCAGTACTGGAAAAGTTCCTGCACTGGTCGAGGTGGTATTTCATCATCTCCAGCAAAGTACGCCAATGCGCATAGAATTTTTTGTAGCTCTCGGCCGTTGCGTCTTTCTAAAAGGACAGCCACCAGATCTTCGGTAATGAAACCTGTAATGGGAGGGAATTTTATATCTTTTGCAACTAAAAGAGCTGCCCTTGGTCTAAAATTTCCCCGGGCGAAGATGAGCTCTCTCGTTTTACTTTGTAAACCAAATATCTTACCCTCTGTTGCCCGTGGCTCCTGTATTTAACCTAGAGCGATGTTCCCTTCGGCACATCTTTGGTTGTAGGTGTCCGAGGCACCTATAGCTCGGTGCAGGTTTGCCTGTAGCACATTTAGTAGGGTGGTCATCGTTTCCTACCGTGCTCAGGGTTTCGTACCCTATAAGGCTTGTTGTCGCCTCTTCTCCGTACGATACCCTGTTGAGAGAGACATTCGTTCCTAACTCTTGCAGACTTGTCGGGTGATCTTGATTTGTCCAAATCTATATGAGACCATCCCCTTGAGCTCCGCAAGCCTACGCTTCGCACTCTCGTTTATTGCAAAGACCATGTGAGCGACGTCTTTCTCGTCCGATCTTTGCAGAACTCTCCACGTTCTCGTATTCAGGTTTCTGTTTTGACGGTTTAGTATTGCCGGTATTCTCTCATTCGTGACTCCTGTACTCTGCGGGAAGAAAGCTCTGACAATATGTGGTTTCAGAAAGTCTTCCTCTCCCACAAGCATTACTTCCAACTCGCATTTCTCCTTCAGTCTGAGGAAGTTGGTTTTCATCCACTCTGAAGTGGTGATGTCCGCACATACTAACAAGAGCCATCCGGCTTTGAAAGTTGTCCCGCGGAAAGCTGGCTTTGCATCCCCGTCGCGCAGTTCGATCGTGATGTTCATATCTGAACCATTTGTTCATTTGTGAGAGGATTGCGATCGATATCGACTGCTACGACACCCAATCTGAAATAGCTCGCTATATCTCTATAGGTGGTTCTGTCAGAGGTTGTTTACCCAGTGCGAGCTCGTTTCGCTTCGGACTTTGGTGGTGTGTTGTCCACAGATCTCATGCGTTTGGCTTCTTGAGCATCATCTTTTGTTTTTGCAAAGATGCGGGCTTGCTCTATGCTGCTACCCTGTTTCAGCGCTCTGTTGAAACGACGCTGTTCCGCTGGCGTGAACCTGATGCGCTTGGAATCAGTTTGAGCCGATTTGCCAGGGGTCCCCGGCGCGTCTGTATATTCCGGATGCAATTCATCCGAGAGTATACTGATGCTGTATACAGTACTTGATTTCGAGGCTGAGTCGCTCAGATGAGACAATTTCTCTTCTAGGCTCATCATCTCGAAATCACTGATTTGTGACCCTTGCCGATTGGCAGGTGTCGACACGACACCTGCTGATGCACCTATTGATGCATTTGTAGAGGCATCTTTCTCTATGTTTTTTTTGGTACTTCAATTTTTTCCCACGAGTAGGCGGGATTTATTGGTCGCCCGTGGTCTACCCGGCTAACCATAGGAAGGCTATCTTGAGATCGGAGGTAGCCCGGTATCCGAAATTCGCAAACTAGCGGCTTAAAACTCCCTTTTTAGCCATGCATCCATCGGCGTTTGCTGTTTCACCTTGGATTTGGGTTTACGGGTTTTCTCCCACCCCAAACATATGGTTCAAACATACGAATGCAGGAGAAAATTATCAAAAGTGTATAGATTTTGAGATCGATTTCGGTTCTTAGAACCATTTCAGAGGAAGCGGCACTTCATTAACATCCATGCCGAAAAGAAGAAACGTGTTAGCAAACACCTCATATCAAGTGGAATCTGGCAAACCGCTGGAACAATGCTAATACAGGAAGATGGACACATCAACTAATTCCTGAAATAGAACTGTGGACGAATAGGAAAACGGAAGATCAACATTTCTCTATCACGCAGTTTCTAACAAACCATGGCGGATTCAGGAAGTACCTGCACAGATTCGGGCCCAACACCTCACCAATCTGTCCAGAATATCCGATCCAAGAAGAAGAAGCAGAATATGTAATTTACAACTGCCCAAGTTTTGCGAAGATTGAATGCAGACGCAAACCATATAGTTGGCAAGATGATCCATTTTGTGACCAGATTTTCACAGATTTTTTTCTGTTTCTTGGTGGGTTAAAAAAGTTCCGACGATGGTCTGACTCAACGTGTTGTCATAGCCACGTTTGCTAGTATACAGAATGAAGCAAAAAAATGGGCATAGAAGTAAATGAAGGCAAGACCAAGTTTATGCTGTCAACACAAAAGGATACATAACATCGACTAATTGGACAGAACGTCAACTTTGAGGTAAATCGGTACTTTGTCTACCTCGTCTCCGCTATTGACTCTCTGACAACAAGGTCTCGTCAGATATAAAACGAAGAACTACTCTTGCCAACCGCTGTTTCTTCGGGCTATGAAGGCAATTTAGTAGTAAAGCCCTCACTCAAACCACTAAGAATATCCCATACAAGACCCTGATCATCCTGCTATACGGCGCTAAAGCATGGACCGTATCAGGCGGATGAAGAAATCCTTGGTCTTTTTCATAGAAAAATCTTCTTTCCCGTTTGCGTTGATAGACTATGGAGACGAAGATTAACCACTAATTATACGAGCAGCGACATACCTCCGCATTGGAGGTTTAAGTTGCTTAAGACATGTAGAGCGAAATACGCCAATACTCCGGCTTGAAGGGTCAGCCAGACGTCGGACGCAGTAGAGGAAGACATCACTTTTAGTGGACCGCACAGTTAGAAACCGACCAAAAACAACTTGAAGTGCGCAACTGGAGGCAGTTAGCTAAGGACCGGGCTGATTGGAGGTGCATTTTGGTATATATGAGTATTAAAAATGAAGGATTAACGCACCCCAATTACATCACAACGAGTCAACATTGATCTGAGTGCGACTAGGAGATTCTTTTGTCTCTTTATGTCAACCCATCAAACCCTTGTTAAAAGTGTACCCTAGATACAACCAGCATACACAAAACCAATTTCATAACGAGTAACTTGTGTAAACCACCTTTCAAAAAAATTAAATTAAATTTTAAAATATGCTACTCGGTGTAACTACTTGTAGCGGAAACGGAAATTAGTTGCACCTGCATAAATCACGAAAAAAAAATACTTTCCGCTTGGAAATCCTTGAGCCACCACAAGCTCCACTAATTCCTCCCGCATGTTAAGCTTTATCTAGGTGAAACTAAGTAATGTTTTTAATTGAATTATCTCGACCCTGAAACTGACTCATGCTAAAGTTTTTTTTTAAGTTCAATGTCAACTGCAACATTGTAGAGAAGTTTGTCAAATTCCTCCACCATTAGCCCCTGTCGGGAGGTTGAAATTGGAACCTTGGCTGAATTTCTCCCAGATACGCAGTTCTTCAGCCGAAAAATTAAGGAAGAAATATTCCGCGCTAGTTAATGCGACCATTAAAAGCGTCAACATCAATGCTCCCAGCCGCAGCTGACTACTGCGACTGAAATGACGGCCTCCATAAAGGTGGGTCGACTTGTGTGTGCCAAACTACGACAGCAATTAGTACGTTTGCCATAATTAAATTATTCCCGTATTATCAGTTGCGGTGCATACGTTTATTATTAGTACCGCACAAAGTTGCTAATAGCCCAACGATTAAGGCGATGCGGCCCATTCTTCCTCCGAGCCGGGTGCCCCTACTCGGTCAAGTGCGAGCGGGTGGTGGATAGCGGCTGCTGGCGCTTGGAATTCGCATCCATTTGCGTAGATATGTATGCACTGCGTGTTATTACACCAGTGCAAGGCAATAAAGCGCTGCTGAGGTGGAAAAATAAAATTAAAATGTTAATTCTGTCGATGGCACCGGTTCACCTTGAGAGCGGTCGAGTGGAGCGCTGCGCAGGTACACATGCGGTTTCCTCCTCTGGCTGATAGAGCTCGACTTTGAGTTCGAGTCTATAAAGCCCAACTATGAGTACGAGAACAAGTTGTCGTTGTTGTTGTTATTTTGCACAAATTGCGTGCGCTCACTTCCGGGATTGATTACACGAGTCGTGGTGCGCTAGTGCGGCGCTTAATTCCAATGAACGCAATTTCAGCTTTTCAGGGTGCAATTCGTGTGCTAATTTAATTGGATTGTCCTTCCTGTGTCTGTTGTACGAGTGGCGAAAGTATATGTTTCGAGCACGCTCATTTGCATTTTTCGAATAGAGGCGCATTTAGCTTGAGAGTTTGTGAGCCCACTTAGAAGGAGCAATAGAATAAGGTGTTGGAATGTAGGGTTGGGGTGTTGTTAAGGCAGATGTAATATTTGAAGGATTTGAAAGAAATTTTCAGTTGATACCGACTTTATAGTTGGTCGTTTCTATCGTCAGTTGTTATTTTCTATTTAACTTATGCAAACGAGGGTACCAAGGCTCAGTAGTTGTTAGGGCGTCGAAAAAATGTGGTCAGAGGAAATCAAAATTATTTCAGAAAATCAGTTTAATTTTGGAGCGAGGTATAGCATTTTTGAAGCGAAGGTAGCTTTTTTTACGGGTGGTCGTATAAAACGTATAAAACTTATTCAAAAAGATGGGGAGTGCACTGAAGAAAAGTGAAATCGTGACCGTCACCGTACCGTTACCTTCCCCAGCCATGGCGCACTTGGATGATGGGGATTGAACAGAGAAAAAGTGAAAGTGTCGGATGAGCCAAAAGGCCAACGGCAGAGCTCAAACCCGTAGTGGATACTGATGTTCCCATGTCCAAGAGGTATCTAATAAATAAGAAGTGGTTCTCCAAGTTGGGGTTTGTGCCGTCGGGGTAACTTCTTTACCACGTAAAGATTAGCTACTTATAAGAGATACACATACAACAGCCTCGTATGACAAATCCAATAAAAAATATCAACCAGGCCCAGAACGTCTATAGACAACGACTTACGAGTATGCACGGGTAACGTACGCAAACTCCTTAAAAGCTGGAATCTGTTCTCGCACGGTACGAGGCAGACATTACCGCGATCCAGGAAATACGTTAGACAGGATCAGAAGTATAGAAATCAAAAACATTTGACATTTATTACTGCTGTCACCTAGGTCCATAATAATCGACTTTGAGCCGATTAGTGATCGCCAGGCTGTGATCCGCATCAGAGCAACGTTTTGCAATATCAGCCTTATATGTGCACAAGCCCCTATTGACGAGGATGAACACCCTATCAAGGAGGCATTTTACAACGTAGCCTACGGAGCCTGTCCAGAATAAAGTATGAAAATCGTACTATGGAACTTCATTGCGAAAAACGGTAAAGAATTCATCTTTGGCGGGTTAATTGGAAAGAACAGCCTTAAAGAAACGATAACAGATAATGGCTTCCTATTAACAGACTTCGCGTAAACAGGTAAACATTGGTTTACATGACTTTGAATGCACTAGGCAACCTGGAGATCTCCAGATGGCCGAACCGCCAACCAAATCGGCCATGTATGCCTTTAGATACGAGGCAGGCTTCCAACATCCTAGAGTTACACACATTCAGATGGGGAAATGTCGACTTTGAGCATTTTCTCGTCGCAACCAAATTCAAAGCTGCGAATGGAGCAAAAAACAACTATAGTAGATGCGCTATCATGACATTTCCTCAATCACGTGCTGGAACAGAAAGTGCACAGAAAAGGAGTTAATACGGAACGCACCATCTTCAACAAATTCGTCCATATACTGGGGTAAGCAGACGACTCGATATCAGTAGTCACTCGTACCGTGCCGTTGTAGAAACATATACAGCTATTGAGAAAGAAGCGAAAAGCGTTGGTCTTATAGTTAACGAGGGCAAGACAAAGTACTGTCGCTGCACAACTTTAAATAAAATGTCACTGTTTATAGCAACAGTTTTAAGGTAGTTAAAGAGTTCATCTACCTCGGACTCAACATCAACTCACGAATGACAGAATGGCAGAATTACACCTTAGTGGAGATACGACGAAAACTATCTATGGGAGACCGATGCTTCTTTGGTTTAGCAAAGCAAATGGGATGAAAACTCTTTACCCGAAATTCCAAGTGTTTGCTCTACTGGACCATAATGCTAACAGTCCTATTTTACGACGCCGAGTGCTAGACAATAAGCAGGGAAGCGGAGCAAATATTAGACACTTTCGAAAGAAAAATTTTGTATAGTATGTGAACTGTATGATCTGTACCAAGGTGTGGATGTAGAACAAAAGTTAAAGACACGTAGACTACATTGGCTTCGCTACATCGAGTGAATAAACAATAAACAATCTTCGAATCGATGCTTTCAAGTTATAGGCGACAACGAAGATCGAACCTCCTGTTTAAGGATCTTGCCATAGCGTTTGGACTGCAGATATAACAGCAACGTGCCCAGAATCGAAGATGTTGTAAGGCTGCCTTGTCTTAGACAGAGACCCTCAACGGGCAAGGAGTCCATTATGTAAATAGGTTTGACATGTTTGCCTTTTAGACATCGTACATTGATGACACATAAGAGGGTCCTGATTTGTAGTCTATCAAGCGGAATAGCTTTTCCGCTTGCCCAAAATTTGGACAATTTTGTTTGGTGTTCCTCGTCAATATTCCTCTAAACTGAAGTTCTTCTTGGACTTAAACATTAAATCGCTTCGTCCCATTCGTATTTGAATTTGAACCGTTAGCCAGAAACAAGCATGTGTGAAAATTTGACTTTTGTTTGATTGAAACCTATTGGCCAAACTTTTAGAACGACTCGAACTACAGCGTCATGTTTTCTAAACTTTTATTAACTTTTATATACCATGTTTTGACCTCAATCTTTATTTTGCTCGTTTTGATCAAATTCCACTGCCAAAATTACTTATTTTTATATGAGTTAGTGACCCTAGTGTTAGATTGGGTATTAAATTGACAATCCCTTCAAGAACAATGAAGCAACCGAATTGCCTGGGCCTGCATGCCTGCGCAATCAGCCTTAGTTAACTGCCCCCCAGTTGCGCACTTCGAGTTAGTTTAGTTCGATGCCTAATTGCAAGATTTTTTCGACAAAATGTAACATGATCGCGCATCGGCGTTATGCATAAATTCGATAATTTTTGACATCTATTCGTCAAACGTCAAACGAACGCGATTGTATGTTTTTTTTTTCACTTTCTTCCGCAACGAATACCTCGAAAAAGAATTGAGTTGCGATTGGAACTGACGTTCGTTTCAGAAATTGCTGCGAGCGGTTACCTTGATAGGGGTGAATGAAACGGAACCGCAATACATAGCTAGACGAGTTGCTCCATTGTGTTATGAATCTAATGTTCTTTCGGTTTATACTACACCCCTTGACGAATTTTCGGCATTCAGAACCATATGTTAGGTTAGGCTGCAGTGGATGCACGCGATGCGCGTGCATACCTAAACAATAAAGGTCAGTTGTTGTACCACGTGTATCTGTCGACTTTTCCTATATTCGTTCGCCAAATTGAACCATTCAGAGCTGACTATGTAGCGTAAAGGGTTTGTGACATTAATATTAGCCAGCTCACCTAGATTATCAAAAAATTAGATTAGATTAGATTCTTTTGTCGGAGAGAGCTGGAAAAGATCAAATAAGGTGAGGAATAATTTCCTCCTCTTCTTCGTCCAAGCATCTTCAACAGAAGTCATTACTCCAGAGTACCAGTATTTTTGCGTGTAGGCCACGTAAGGACAGGGCAGGACAGTGTCCTGTGAGGACACCGCTTATGGTGCTGATGTCTGTTTAGCATTGCCCAGCAGATGGAGCGCCCCTGATTATAGATTTGGCTAGAGTTGCCTGGATATTTAAAATGCTCTGTCATCTCATTAACAGATAGTCGGCATTCGTGTGCTAATTTCGATTTGAACGAAATAGATTCCAGGGATTTTATTGCCGCTTGTCTGTCACTGAAGATGCTAGAACCATACATTCTACGAAAAAATTTCAACCAATAATATATAACATCACAATCATGTACATATTCAACTACGCACTCGTAAATCCAATGACGTCATACTCGCAAAAAAAATATTTAAATTCAATTGACGACAGATTGTGATTTAAAAATTACACATGCTTTACGTACAAAAGCATTATAGATACTCTTGTGCATCACTACTTGCAAAAATGCGCAAAACACTCCTCGCAAGTCGCAACGACGAATATAAGCCAACGTGCGATATCAAGTGATCTCACATGCGAGCGAACAAAAGTGACGGAAAACAATGAAAACGACACGTTCGAAACGGTAAAAAAATAAAATGACAAGAATACGAAATATATCTACGCTTGAGTAGTGTGACTTGTGAGTAAGCCATGGAACAGAAAAAATAAACAAATCCTTTAGGATAGATAGGTTCCCCGCTTGACGTTGGAGACGTTTGGGAAAATTCAATTCACCCACATAGGGTATGTTCGACGTGATATTTGTAGTTTTTTTTAGATAACTGAATCTGTCAAAGAAACGTTGAAAATGTATTTTTGTGAAACATTTTATGAAATATAAATATTTTTTTTGGAAATTACAGAGCACTAAACCTAGCATGTGGAAAGTTAATATGTTTGCTACAAAGAAGAACATGAAGTCCCTGTTTAACGCCGAATAAGAAGTTTCTCATGACAGAGTTACAATTGGATCAGGCTTTCGCAAGTGGTGGAGAGAAGTGGCGTTGTTATAAGAGTCAGACTTAGACAAGAAGTCGTATGTTTTCAAGACACTAGCGAACGCATTGTAACAATCCTCATCTAGGTTGATTTGATGAAGAATGCCGACAGATGGTCATAGCCAAAAACGAGGAATTCAAGGCAAAACTGCAGGTGAAGACGCGAGCTATCATTGAACTCTATAGGCAAAGATCCGAATGATAAAAAGGGAGAAAGAAAAACGAGCGATTCAAAACATAGAGAGGTGTCACTTCAGAAATTAATAGTTTAAAGCCTGGTACCCATTGAAGGTCTTTGTTAATTTAACCTTTCATCTCCTTCGGTTCTACCCACACTGCTTCTAGTCATTCATACCATTCGATCAGGCTTTTTCGATTGCTTAGTCCTTAAACCGGTGGTTAAGTCTTTCTTATATATTTAAACCTGGAGCATGCTCAACAAAAGCTCCTAAAGCTTACCGTTATATTTTCTCCTTCATTCACCTTTCTCGAATGCTTGACCACATATTCGACGGAACATTTTTTGTTTTAATGAACATCGACGAAATTGTCGACTCGACTTATTGAAGTAAGACTATTTGAAGTAGGGATCGAAAATAGGGGCATTGATACATTTTGTTTTGACAATCCAGATCACAATCCCAAGAGCCACCAATTTTTATCGGATCTTAACTATATTTTCAATCGCTGGGTTGATGCCCTCTTGAGTCGCAACGTAACTAGATTCGCAACCAGCGCTTCTACATCAGTGACCGGCGAACATCGCCCAACTGATGCTGGAGTGTTTCAAAGTCCCAATGAAGCAGCGTCAGGATGACGTATTACATTACAAACCGCTCAGTTAAAAAATTTTAGCCAGCACAGATGACATTTTTATTGTTCCTCTCTAAATTTCGGCAAAAAAGATACTAAACGTCATCGGCACTGCGGCTTTTGTCGGCTACAATCAGCCACCTCGCCTTCTTAACAGCATCCGCATGTATTTTGACGGTTAGGACCATTTTATTATTTTTCCTACGTCAACATATACTTTAACGTCAGCAACATATGTAACGTATTAAATTATTCCGTCCCTTTAGCTTTTTCGGCGGATATAGCCAAAATAGTTTTTCGAAAATGAGTCCTCGAACGGGCCTAGTTTGACATATAGCAACATCGAACATTAATAGGGTACATCACCCAACGCTGTACCCACTTATTTTTGCCGATTCGATTTTACGTTTGTTTACATTATTGCTGTCGCCGTTGTTGCTTTTCCTTCGTTACGGGTAACGCGCGTGACAATGCAAATCGTGAGGTCAACACACGTCATCAACTTCGCCTGCGCGTACGATATACACAAGAACACACACGCGATCATTCATATGGAATTGTACATCTAAACGCAAGATCAGAGCGTGTGACATTTCCTTGTTCGCCAAATAAGAATTTTTGTTTACACCGCACAGTGTGTGTCATCTATTGTTGTATTTTGTGCCTGTCACGTTGTGTTGCATTGAACGAGGTCGCGTTCTCGCCAGATTTCTCCCACATTTTGACTTTGGCAACGTAAATAAGGAAACCGTCTCGTCCCCTCGGCTAAATGAAATCCTTGAGAGAAATATATAACACACGCATCATTCCAGCAGCTGGCGCAGTGCTGTCAGTGGTGCATTGTTGACGCGCACAAAATATAGTACAACTGTCAAATGCCTTAAAATGGCAACCAGTTAATTAATTTTCCGTTAGTTTTGCAATGATCGACATGGCGACACAATTATCCATTAACCGGCACACACTTTGACAGTTCGCCACTGGAAGCACACTTTGTTTCCGCTTTTGATATGCGAACAGCGGCGAATTCATCACACAAAAGCGACGAAATTTCCTTTTTCTAGTCAATGCGTAGGTGTTTCTGAATGTAGACAATGACATTCGCTGTCCGCGCGATAGTCGGGTGACAAAGAGCTTGCAAGTGATTTACTGGCATGTCCTTCAAAGAGTATAAAAATCTGATGATTTAGTATTTGCAACTGACAATTAATGCATTTTACTTCGAATCGTGTGCACTCGAAAGTATTGTTCTCGAGTGTCACCAGCTGTCAAAAAAAGGATTTTGCTTGTTTTATTCGTTGTTGCATATAAATGTGACAGAAGTGAGAGCGGACACATTATGACGATTTATTTTTGCCGCCATAAAGGAGATCTTGGATGCATCTGGTTCTGGACCGATGTTGTGAAGAAGAAAATGCGCAATTAATTACAGCTGACTAATTGTGTTGCGATTTAATTAGAAGTGAGATGAAACATACTTGCGGGTGTGTTCGCGGTGACGGGCAGCAATGGGACAAAGGATTGTTTATCTTGGTGAATGGATCGGGTTAGATCTTTAACCCCGGAAAATGATCGGCTGTTTGTCTTCTTAAGTCGAAAGGATTTACAGGGGGATAAGTAAATATTTACGTGTTGACACTTTCGCAAAGTGACATTGTGACAGCTGGAAATTGTGACAAGTTGTCACACGAAATCCTTAAATGAAATTTATGGAAGCTGGTAGAAGAAGTTCAATATTCGGATGGGCTTTCGCAATGCGGAAGTAAAACATTTCCAGGAGATTGGTTTATTTTGTCACAGTAGGGATTTTAAGGTGAGCTATTATTTGTCCGAAAAAGAAATAAGGAGCTTAAACCTAGCTGCTTAATTCAGTTGTGCGATGTTATATTTGTTTGCACAAGGAGAGAAACCTAGAGTTCAACGGCGATTCTGAATGGTAAGTTAGAGAAGCTTCTGTATCCCTTAGGATGTTTATAAGACTTTCGCGAGGGGTGAGAAAGTGAACCAAAAGTTAGGTGTCCATCGAACTAACCACTGTCCATCGAACTAACCACAGTCCATCGAACTAACCACTGGACCACTATGCAGACAATTCGTTTTTCCACTTGCATATTAACATAAAACCTATCCAACAGATTATCAACAAGAAGTTCCTCACCTACTTTCAACTGGGATTTTCTCGAGACGCAATTTACAATAATTTACAAAAAAATTGGCTAACTTTCTTATCCCATCTTAACAGGTTTCTGAGAACATCAAGGTGGCTGGATAATATTGAATTACCCAAAAAATTAGTGCACACACGGCTAGCCACCAAGGAAGGGTACCAAATGGAGCAACAAGGATCTTAGTATACCAGGGTACTTCAACGACTCGTAAATCTAACCTAACCTAACCTGGTCACATTTTAAACCGAAATAGCAGGAAAACGAAGATCCGCCGTATTAAGGAGCAAAAGCACGAGAAACAAACATGGAGTGGGCGAATGGAGTTGCCTAAGGACCGAGTTTACTGAAGAGGTATATTGATGTAGGTCTAGTCTCACCCCCAAACTGACATATCAGCAAATTGGTCCCTAATCTCGAATGTTCTTTTTGTTATAAACTTTTCTCAGGTGAGGAAAATCTATAACGTCAGGAGCGCCCCGAGATGAAGCTTGAAGATGTTAATGACTTAGCTTAACACAAGTTTTGTAAAGTTTCTGATGGCTGAAACAGTTTCTGTGTTACTAGTGTTTGTGGAATAATAATTGATCTGCCTCCAAACGCCTAAATAAAGGAGTTTTCCCAGAGTCATTGCAATTGCAGAACGTCATCATCCTATGACCAAAAAGTAATAAATCCCATCATATCGCACATAGCTCCTTTTGGATATTTTTGGAAAAATTCTGGAGCGAGTCATTTATGGGAAACTTTAACAGAAGAGGAAGGATAATTGTTCGAGCATCAGTATGGACTTATAAATTAGTGCGCTAGTTGATACCGCACACGGAGAATTAGAAGTAGAAAACTGGTTCACCGAGAACCAAAATATATAGATCGCTGTGGAATCACGTTGGATCTGTTATAAAATACTCCAAAAATCCATCTTGATCCATTTTTGATACGGGCCATGCTTCAGCGCCATAGAGCAGGACTGGGATGATCAAAATCTTGTATAAGATCTCTTTAGTAGTTCGAGTGAGGGCATTACTACAAACTTGCCTTCTTATCCCAAACAATGGCAAGAGTAATACTTCGTTTAATTTCTGACGAGAATGTTGTTGTCAGAGTTATAGTGGAGCCGAGGTAGATAAAATCCCCTACTACCTCAAAGTTATATCTGTCAATGGTGATGGACAGAAATTCGTCAATGTTGTGTGTCCTTTCGTGTTGACAGTCTTACCCTCATTTACTGCTAAACCCATTTTCGCCGCTTCCTACTCTATACTAGCAAACATGGCTATGACATCACGTGAGTCCTACCAATGATGTCAATATCGTCGGCGTATGCTAGTAATTGCACCGATTTTTGGAAAATTGTGCATTTGGTGTTGGCTCTGGAGTTTTGCATAATCCTCTCTAGAATCAAATTGAAGAAGACATATGATAGCGCATCAACTTGCCGAAATCTCCATCGTCATCCTGCATAGACGTTGATCTGGAGACCGCCATGTCCCCTTGTTAATATCGAGGTGAGAAACCGTGTGCTAGCTATAGTGGCATTTCGTTCCGTAGCGAAGTAAATTAGCCTAAGTCCGTTACCAGACGTATTCTCGTGTATTCTATGTTTTCCGACAATACCACTAAAGATGTCTTTTCTTCCTACCTTTGCGTTAAAATCTCCCAGCACTATTTTAACATCGTACTTCGGTAGTCGCTCATAGGTTTTGTCAAGGAGCTCGTAGAAGCAATCTTTAGTTATATCGTCATTTTCCTCATTCGGGGAGTGAGCGCATATAAAGCTAATGTTGGCGAATTTGGGTTTGATGCGAATTGTTACAATGCGTTAGCTATGGCATACACCGCACCAAACAGTTAATCTTGATGAAATACTTGTAAATTGGCTCCTAGTTCGTTTCTAAGCCACCAATTTAGCTTGTTAGCATAGCCGATGAACAAGAAATGTGTCTTTTTGAGAACGATTTTTTGGCCAAAATCCTGATCCCTTGCCAATATTATTTATAATATACTGATTTAGGCCCAAATAACACAGCGAAATAAGCCTTATCGTCTGGGAACGTTCTGGATCTTCTTCTACTGGCCGTTACCACGCGACGGCTATATTTTCTTGATTTCGTACCATTCTCAGTCTGGTTTGTTGCTTAAGGTCTAAACGAGTTTCCACGGTGCGACGCATTGCCTGCATACTGAAGTCATGATGAAGACCGACCTCACAACAAAATTTCGAAAATATTTTTTATAAATTTCGGCCAGCAAGATTTTGGTAGCTGGATGTCATTGACATCTTTGACAGCTGCTGAAACATAAGAATAGGCAAAAGTATCATTGGTATCTGGTCACTTTATATTATAATATTTCGTTCGGTCTAATCGCAGCATCTCTTCCAGAGGAAACAACGTGGATGTGAGTCTAAAAAGTGTGTCAAATATCTACTCTCAGTTTACTCTCAGGTTGTCAACATTATTCATGACAAAAAAAAATCGAGTTTGGTGAGAAAGTTCTCCCTTGGTTCTTGTAGTGAAGGTTTTGGTAAGTGCCGCTTCCTTAGAGAAACTTCAGAAGAATTAAAAATGGAAATAGCTACTGTTTTCTCCTCACGAGTTTCGTTGGCACAGATTCGAACTTTTGCATAACCTACTTCCTGCCTGGCTGGCTCAGACTCAAATAACTTTTTGTCATACCTGCAGCACCAGTCCACACCAGCTCCGTTGGTGTAGATGCTCATAAGACAATAAACGTACCCCTCAACTACTATTTTTTGGCTCAGACGATCGTTATCGTATTCAAAATGCGAAAAAAAACATTGTACACCTGAACAGATCCGCTTATGTTGGGAAGGGAAGCTGGGTAGTCTAGAGATCGTCCGTATCCGAACGGCAAATTTGGGACTCTCCTCATGGCATTGATGCTTTTGAACGTTTTTCTGACTTTCGTAAAAGTTGGAGCAGGGAAAAAACTTAGGTGTTGTCATTTTCTGCATTTGTACCATGGACCCCGTGCTAAGTAGTCCAACGCACTAACAACTAGGTCACTGCACCAATCGTCTGATTTCCCTATATTCACTAAGCGACTTGAGAATAAGGCAGGTAGATCTACTTGTGTTGTTAAATTAAGCTAACATCAAACGAACAATGTAAACATCGTTGCAGACCTATGTTGATCGTAAAATTTCAAGCAGCCCAATCTAAGCCGACTAATTTGTTTGTGTTGTCATGACTTAGTCAATTGAAGTCCTCTAACCACTAGAGCTTTATCGATCAATAACAAAACTAGCCCCTAACTACATTCATCTAGATATTGAAAATATCCTTTAACTAGGTAAATTTCTCCCTCGAGTGGTTCGTTCCGTTATATCTTTCTGCTTCCTTCATGCAATTTTTTATATGGCATCTACCAAAGTGGAGTGATGTAAGAGGGCTATTACCCCACCCTTATCGGGCAATTCAAATGCATGATTAACCACGTGCATGATTTCCCATCCTGGAACGTTATAAAATATTCAATACACCTGTCGGAGCGAAACACTACCCAAGTAAACTGAAGTGGGTAATTTCCGCACTACCACCACACCGACATTATACCTCCCAGTCCTTGTCACTATGGCTCCATCCTTGTCGACCGTCTCAGCACTGTACAACAAACGCTCGGACATCCAGATTGCTGTTTTGATTCATGTAATTGAAATGGAAAGGAAAAGTCTGCTCTGCCGACATAACGAACCTCCAACCAACCCCCAACACTATCCGAACTAGCCCCATTGTTAGCAGGCACGAATGACCTCAGTATGTAGCGAGTTGTCCTTCTATATGCACACCTCCTTACCTGTGCATGGAATCGAATGGGAACAAAAAAATCTGATGCAAGGATTGGCCCCAGGATTGAGAACGTTATCGAGGGTGCATTGCACTCTTTGTGTTCAACTCCCATTATGGACACGATATCGCATTAGCCACTACACCGCTATGCCACTGAGTCGCAGGCTCGCACTCCTCCTGCCTTGTGGCGGTTGGGCATTGCCTGTCGCGGCACACAGTCGTAATAATTTTTGATGAATGCTTTGCTCTCCGAGTGTTCTTCTTACGGATTGGAGGTGCGCAGAGGCTGCTGAATGCAGGCACATCGACTATGACGATGGCGTGGCGACTGCTCCTGGGACATCAAGCGCGATGATGGACGACTTCCAAATGTCGGGCCATTAATTATTTTATTCACTTGTGAGCGGTCATTTCATCTCTGTCGCGAGGACGTTGTCGCTTTTTGATGATGTAAGTGCTTTTATGGGAAAGTCATTCACTTGCGATTGGTGTCCATTAGGAAGCCACAAGGGATTTTGGCACAGTTTGGATTTGTAGTTGTCCGAATCATAAGAGAAGGGGGAAAGACCACATCTTGACCGCTTGAGTTGTTGGGATTGGATTGAATTTTTTGAAGCCTACTTCTGTTAGCTCTAAAAGGCATATTTAGATCGAAAATAATAAATTAATCCTAGCACACACAAACGGCTACGATCTTGGTCTTGAGTGGTTTGGTAATGCCTACTTTTTTAATTTTGTTTTCTTCATGATAACATTGGATCCTGCTTATTTATCACCTCCATGGCTGCCAATAAGAGTGGTAATGATACCAACAATTTTGAAAAACTTCTATGAAGCTTGCTATCAGCGGGAAAAATCCAGGTCTACGAATCCTTAAGCCAAATCGAAGATCTGTTTAATAGAAAAGAATTATCGATAGGCATATTGTGCAGAAGTCGTTCTTTCCTATCCTCAGCATCAAACGTATCTCAACTAAGATATTTCATTGTTCATCTCGACAGAATTTTGTTCGAGCCTAGTATCCCTGGTTATGAAGTTTTAAACTTTGGTTAAACCTGCGAACATCTTTACTAGAGTGGCATCTCTCTATATCCTCGATCACGCACATTTCTTCCTTTTGAAAAGCCGGTGTTGCTCGTCTTCATCTGCAACTTAGCCTTGTAGGCCTCGTTCGTTGGCTGCGAACATCTGTCGGCACTCTTCATTAAACCAAGGGTATCTTGCTGGTGGGCGCGAGAATCCTATCGCATCAGTTAAGCCATAATGGCTTGTTGACAGTTTTCAAGTCTAGCTGAAGTCCAGATTGGTAAAGCATGTTACAAGTTGTACTGTTAGGAAAATGGAAGCTAAGCTAATAGTCAGATGCCATCAGACGAAACTCTCGGAAAACTTGATGACTCGTTCAACATTTTCTTCAGTAAGACTAGTGTCGGTAAGCACGATCTCCGAGCTGTAATCACCGGTACGGACTTCGTACCGACACATACTGTCATTCCATAACGAACAATTTTTCACCAGAAATAAGATGCTACCAACAACTGCCCTTGTGTTTACTACACCATTAGCAATGAAATCGTCGACTTGCTCTTGAACAGGATCCGCAGATTGGCCAATATACCGAATACCAAGGTTTCTTGATCTACTACTCATTCGGTGGCTGTATCGGCTTTTGATTCTCCTTCCTGTCGATGGAACGTCATTCTGTCGATTATATGATAAGAAGTCATAATTGGAATTCGCTATCTACCCCGCGCCACAAGTTTTTGAGCAACTCTATCTCGAGCACCCACACCACTTTGGAGCATTCGCCGTACCTACACCAACTTAAATCTTTTGTTTTGGCCAGATCGTATCATTAAAATCTAAATTCCTAATACCAAATTAACATGGTTCCATACACACCTATCCACTTCTCTCTATAGTTACCTATGCTCCATCATATAATATCAGTTGAGAAGGCCTACCTCGATCTTTTGTCTGTTGCAAAATTCACCAACGTCTGTTTCGAGCCAGTGTGCTCCACGTCACGGCAAGTACATGGCTTGCTACATGTTGTACCGTGGTGATGTTTTCCCCAAGGATGTCAATGCTACTATCGCTATCATTAAGTCCAAGCGACCCATCCAATTCGTCGACTGGTGTCTAAGCGGATTCAAGGTTGGTATCAACTAACCATTTGGCCAAGTTCGAACTTGCCGTCAAACACCACAGTCATCGCTGAGGCATGAGCCTGTCTCGATCACAAGTTCAATTTGATGTAGGTGAATTATCAGAGGCCCATAAAGATTTGGCGGCTTTCTAGAAGGATTACGAGGAAGTCAGCATGGACTAAGGCGACGCTAAAGCCGAGGGCGCTGAAGAATATTAAATTTTTCCCTAAGTTTCGGGAATTCACTAGCTTGAAAAATCATGCTTAAGAACACTATTGTAAAATTGGAAACCCGTAATTACGTAGACCACAAGCTGGACTTATTAACGTGCATTAACGTGGGAAGTTATCTGCTGCTCTTGGACTAGTTTAGTTCGCTGCTGAATATTGTTTTACTATGTTTCTTTCACACATATAATGATGTTTTAGGATGGAATGGATACATATGAATAATATATGAGGAACAATCAGTTTCACTACTACATCAGTCCTGAGCTACGCTGCGTCACCAAAATGATCTAGTGCCTGAGTTTAACAATATGTATTCTAACATGCTCCTCCCCTTCACAGCGATATCGAGAATAGTTTACTGCCTCAAACTAGCCCAAAATCTGAATCTGGACCAAAAACTCCAACTCATTAGAAGACTGAATGAATGTGTAGGTAGATGAGGTGGCAAGCTTTTAGTCACAACGATTGGTAACTTTTGATGATGAAATAGTCTCCAATCCTAAATAATAACAACCATTTCCGCCCCAGGCCACAATTGAAAATTCAACTCATTAATTGAACCTACAGCTCTGACAGCTCTAAGCCTCTCCAGGAAGCATCCACAATTCCACCTCCATGAATGTAGTTCCTAAGAACTCCCTCAAATCGTCTAGAGTTCCTTTATTTACCTCCAATTTTCCATCTGAATCCCCCAAATTGCTTGCAATTTCCCTCAACTTCTTCCAACTAAATCCTTCAATCACAAGCACAACGACAAGGACGAAGAAACTATAACAACAACAAAAAATCTCATTTACATCTACCCCACAACAAATTGTCATTCCGGGTAGATCGTGTCCGTGCCATCGCACCGTCTCACAGAGCTCTGCACAAAATGAAAGAACATCATTTTGACTGCTGCAAGGATGTGCCATAGATACATGGCTTGTTTGTACCTGTAAAAATGCATTTCATACAGAAATTGAAACATACCCTCACGTTCGAGCAAAAAGGTATAACTACTCACGGTCTCACTCTGGGAATTTCTGTTTTCAAGGATTACATCGGTACTGCGGGTGGGTATCCTTGAATTCCATCACTTCATAATATGTTCAAGCGCCTCGCCGTCATTCTCTGAGTCTACTTGCATTTTTTTGTAGGTGCATCCCACCACTATTCTGGGTTTGTCCTTTTTCATTTGGCACACTAATTTAATTTTTTTTAAAATGTCGACTGGAAAGATTTTCTTTGGCTATAAGGGAGCCATAGCCAACTGTATATTGGCCAACACTAATAACTTTAACGAAATTACGAAGAGTTTACCGGTGTATCCTTTCGTATCCTTTATGGCGGGACGCGAACGTGGCTCTGTTGCATTTACTAGGGGAATTGCTGAGCGTCTGCAGTTTGATTAAATTTTTCATGAAAACGTAGTGAGCAGCACAACTATTGTGCTGCGATGTCCTTGTTGCATTATTTACCGAATGGTAGAGGGAAATTCAAAAATGTTCGTCTTTATTTCCTTGCATTTGCATGGGTACTGATGGAAGGAATTTTTTTAAGAGATAGACAGAGAGCGAAATTTTTTGAAACATATGATTGACAGAGTACAGGCACGTGGGGATTTGTTGGTTTGTTTTATTCGAAAAGGACCATACAACGTACTTGAAGTAAGATATAAGGTATGGGTACTACTGTCCCTAAAAAATGAGAATATGACTCAGCTTTTTGAAGGCTTAATCGTTTTAAAAGATAAATATTTTTTAGATCATAAAAATCTGGCTTGTTGCATCTCAACTGGGAGGGTTCCCTTAAACTAAGTTTTATTTAAACGTGCAGGCCTTTGTTAGGTCATTATGTAGTCGGCCCCACTCCTGGATTAAAACACAGATGATGGTACTACGCCGCATAGATCCAAATATTATCGTAGAAGACACCTACTTGGGATCAAAGTATGAAAATCCACCCAAGGTGATAATTGGAACGAGAGGCGTGTCTGTGCTTACTGATTTTGGCAGAACGGTTATCAAGATCTACTCCAAATCAAAAACCTTTTTCCATTCTACTATCGTCGTGGACGGCTCTTTTTGAGGCCGGAAATCTAAGACGAGGTAGCTTTTCAATAATTTACCTGAGCACCCTTCCATCAGCATGCTTAAGTGCTGTAGAGCAGGTCATGTAAAGGATATCCTTAGTAAATTGAGTAACGGCTTTAATATTAAATTGCCTTCTTAGTCCGAAGAAACAATTGTTGGCAGGAGTAATTCTTCGTTTAATTTCTGATGATATGTTGTCAGAGTTGAGAGTGGTGATGTTCTGTCCAATTCGTCGATGTTGTGCGACCTTCCGAGTGGATAACTTTTGGCTTATCCTCATTTACTCCTAAACTACTTTTTGCCGCTTCCTTCTCTATACTAGCAAACGTGGGTATGAAATCACGTTGAGTCCGACCAATAATGCCAATATCGTCGGCGTATATAGCAGTTCCATCGATTTATGGATAAGATTGTACCGCTGGTTTTGGCTCGGGAATTTTTCACTATTCCCTCCACATGACAGGGCGTTACCCTGCCTAAATCCTTTTTTGGGATCGAAGGAGGAGCGAGAATTCTCTATCGTCATCCTCCACAGACGGACGAGTTTAAGCGGTATGTCGATTTGGATTCCTTGGGTTTTTCCAGGATCTGCCGAAGTGTGAAGATTTGATCAGTTGTGGACTTTGCAGGCCTAAAACCACACTGATAAGGGCCGATCAGGTTGTTGGTAAACGGTTTCAGGCGTTCACATATTACGCCAGATAGGATCTTGTAGGCGAATAAATAAATTTTTGGCGCAACAGTCTCGTAAGTACCCACGGCCGAGCTTTCTCACAACCATTCATGTGTGCATGTGTACTTTTTGCACGTTGGCGGGACCTCCTGTTTTATACCGACTCCGAACGGCTACGTTGAGATAAGATTTTCTTTACAATTACAATCTGTCAAGAACCACCCCTTCTGCGCGGCAATTCATTGCAGTAACCATCACGCCACTGCGCCCGTCCAATCATCACCGCCAGCTTTATAAAGCTCAGATGGAAAGCCGTCATTCCCGGAAGCCTTATTAAGCTTGAAATTTGATATTGCTATCCTCATTACTTAGGTCGGGTGGTTTTACTGAAAGTACCCCTCATAGTAAATTTTCGTTGTATACTCTTTACTTATACCAAAGAAACCGTCGCTAAGGTCCTTTCCATTCTTAAAGATTTTGGTGGTATTTATCAATAATGTCCAAATGAACCACAACCCCACACCACAATACTTATTCAAGGTTTCAAGTCTAGCATAGTTCAAAGTGAATGCAGGAGACGGTGGACATATTTTTATGTGTCTAGGATATCTCAATAGATGGGTTCTCACATTTTTCACATATATAGACCACGTCAATTTGATTTCGGAAAAAGCAATTCGTGGTATTCCTCACTAATACTTGCAAACAATACTGATGGAATGCATAACGACAAGACCCAAATCGCCCAAAAGTAAGATCAAGAACCAGAAATCTAAGGGTCACAGCGCTGCTAATATGGAACAAATAGATGCTGTTGGACGACAAGGCAAAGCCAGGAGTTCAGAATAGGATCAGATACAGATGCTCCGAAACAAATGAAATTCGCCTTCAAGTGTCCTTTGCACGTCACAATCGACTGTGCTATAAATACTGACTACGACAACTCTTAAGTAATCAAACAAACACTTTTGTCCATCGCTGTTTTTTTAGGCTAACAGTTTAGTAGCAAAGCCCTTATTGCAACTGCAAAGAAGATCTAAAACTCATAAAATCGTAAAATTCCTCCTTGATAGGGTTTTCTGTCACATCGGTAGGGGCGTGTGCGTATATAAGGCTGATGTTGCAAAACGTTACGGATCACAGCCAGGCGATCACTAACCGGCTTAAAGTCGATTATTCTTGACCTAAGTCGGTTCCCCACAACGAATCCATCTTAATGTGTGCAGTCTTGGGTGGCAGCTGTAATAAATGTCGCATGTTTTCCGTTTGAGTATTCTTGATCCTGTCCAACGTACTTCCTGGATCGCGGTAATGTCTGCACTGTACCGCGCAAGGACAGATTCAAGGAGCAACCGTGGAGTACAGCGTACGTACGTTGCATGTGCACACTCGGAATTCGTTGTACATGGACGTTCCGGGTCTGGTTGATATTTAACGGAATCTGTTATCTCTTCTCATACTCAGCTGAACATATTATGTCAAATATAGGTTGACATCGCATGAAGCCTACGTCTATTACTAAGATTCGCAGTTATTTTCCTGTCCTGAAATATTCCAATTTGTAAATGTTCACTTCAGACAATATGCCAACCTGTTGTATCGCATATAGGTCTAGATTGACTGTGAATAATTCTTGAGAGTCTGCTTAACATTTGCTGCTAATAATCCTAAATTTTATTGAAAGCCTAGGTATTTTATTATAAAGTCTCTCGATGTAAAATCAAAGTTCTTCTTTTTGCAATTTCCATCTAGCAAATGTAAAAGGATCATTACCATCAATACATACATTCAATGAAATCCTCCCTATGCCCCAAAACTCCACAGCAAACACTTCATAATGCATGCACACATTGAATGACCCGTTTGCAACATAAGCTACATCTAGCACGCTCGCAGATGGATGCCCCAACATCCATTGGAATGAAAGTGAAAAATTGCCCCATGGAATCATACATAGAATCCCCATCTCCGACAATGATTCATGTCTAGCTATTCCGAGAAAGCCGGCAAAGACTTTTCCGCCAAGAAAAACAAGATAAAAACCCAAATTACATCGAAACCCTGTAAACACAGTCTCAATACAGAGTCCGCTTCATACCCATGAAGAGGAAGATGAAAAGCGATACCAAGTTGAGACGTGCATCCATATATATCCACATGTGTGATGTGCACGGACCGCCGGTAATTAGTGTGATGTACAGAATTTGTCCCATCCGAGCACGATGCCCCGCCATGCATCATCGGTTGGTTCGATGGAATTCCTAACCTATGCGTGCCACGGCGATATTACGACGACGAGACGCGCATACAATCCAAGCTCAGAGGTCCAAATTAGTCAGCGCACTGGCCTGGCTTGGCCTGGCGCTGGGTAATCGACCGTCGCCGACCGATGACCGATTAGTGGAGAATTTCTCACAAGCTCTGACAGTTTCCATCAGAAATGAAAATTGGTGGACCTGGACATATTTTATGGCCAAGCAAACATTAATAAGTGAGAGACGAGATAAGAAGTGAGAAGTTGATGTTTCGTGACACTGACACTCGGACGAGTCCGCACGTAGGAAAATAGTTTTTTTCGACGGAAAATGAATGATTAGGCGGGGAAATTCCCGAGGAAATAAATTATCGTGCCATGTAGCCCGTGTAAAGTGGTAGAGAGTACGATTTTTCAAATGGACGACGGGGCATTGCAGTCGTGGAAAACTATATTCTGGATAAGTTGAGAGTTGACACGTTGACAGTGTTTTGACAGGTCGAATGGTTAGTTTGTGGTTTTTGAATTGTGGATTGTGGTTTGTTGTGATTGTGGTGCGTGGAGTGGGTCATATAAAGGAACTCGACAGAGATGATTAGTGGTTCGACAATAGGGTCATGGACCTTATGCAGTTTTTGAATATGATGGGTGGGGATTGGTTTTTTAGGATATGAATGTCAAGTACACATTTACTATACGGGAAATCGTGTTTTGAATTGTTTGTGGTTTTGTTAAATGGAAGGCTACCAAATAATATTTCCACAACTATTTTGTATAGAAATTATGTAGATCTATAAAAAATACATCAGTTTAACCTCAATCTACCGGTAAATTGCACTCAATATTATGTGACTGAGTGTAGTACTGCCCAGGAGGAGGTGGAAACAAAATAAATGGACGAGGAAACTCTCTGATAGTAAAATGTAATTTTTCTCTTCTTACTTTTGTCGACCACGCTGCTTGCAACAATGTTGTCGGAAGTATTTTAGAAAATTTATATTAATTTTTCCGTCACAGCCAAGTTCAGAACCCGTGACTGTCTAATGAGAAGAAGCAGCGAATGGTGCAAAAAAAAGGGATTTCACGTTGGACCTTTGTAGATTGACAGAATCTACAAACAAAAACTAAGTGAGAGACTCCACGCTGTGCAGTCATCCTCCACCAATAGATCAACACCCGGTGGATACAGTATAGAAATATCATCAAAGGAGTAGCCGAAACCACCATGCAACCAAGAAACCAGCCCACCTAAAGTTAACGAAGAGTTAACGCTCCCTCGCGGTATTGAAAAAAATAGAGCAGCCATGGATGGATGGATTACCAGTAGAACTCTTCAAATACGGAGGTGTTGCTTTAGAAATGTGCATGCACCAAACCAAAGTCTACATGGATGAGAGTATGCCCGATGACTGGAATATCAGCTCCATATGTCCCATCTACAAAAAGACGATTACATTATGTCTTGCACCAAATACAGAGGCATATCCTTGCTAAATGTCGCATATAAAATTCTTTCCAACGTGCAGTGTGAACCGATAAGTGTGTTGCAGAACGGCTAAAGACGTTCCCATGTACAAGTGTGGCTTCAGGCCCGGCAATTCGACATAAGACCAAATTTTAACACTCAGGCAAATCCTAGCAAAGACCAACGAATTTTAACTCTAAGCACGTCATCTTTTCATCGACTTCGAGGCCGCGTATGATAGCATCCATCGCCTTGAGCTTTTTATAACGATCACGGGACTAGGGATACCATCAACATTGATACAGCTGTATCCCCGCCTATACGAAGAAGGGAAATAGAGGAGAAGACACAACGCGAACTTTTTGAGCAGTACCAAGTTATGGATGAAGTAAAAAAGGTAAAAACACGCCACATCGAGCGAATTCACAATCCAAAAAGAATCTTCGAATCCCAGCCTTAAGGTTCAAGGCGACAAGGAAGACAGAATCTCTCAAGCGATCCCAGATGCCAGAGCGCTTGGGCGGTATAACGGGCAGCAACGTATTCATAAGCAACCTCAACTATCGTGGAAGTCCGATTAGTTTACCAAGTCGCTAGTTGAGGTTGGTTGCTACTTGAGCGCGCAAATTAGACGATGTCTCCCTCTACAGCGTCGGGCTTACTAAGACTGAGTTTTGGTGTCTAAAACGTCCGATGCGGAGTGTTTCTATGTTGAGGTTACAGTTCCAGTTAAGTGGGTGGCCGCGGTGTACCTGGTGGTAATGTGTTCGCTTGTTGAGTGGAAGGTTGCGCGTTCAATCCCAACCAAAAACCATGAAACAAAAAAAAAGGTTGGTAGTTACTCCTAGAAGTATACACCACATTGAAAGCTCTGCGAATTTAACAAACACAAAAAACAGTGACTCCCCGAAGTAAGTTCGGACACCATCCATGGAGTAATCTCCACTACATCCAAAAAAAAAACTTTCCTATCACTCTCTTTCTTCCCCTTCTCTAACGCTCGTACTGTGGTCAAACATTTAAAGGGTATTCATAACCCCTTGAGTGCGCGAAAATTATAAAAAAAAAGTGGCGCTACGGCCTAAAATTGATCTAGGCCTCAACCAACATGCCTCTTCAATTAGCCCGGTCCTAAGCTTAACTGCCTCCAGTTGCGCACTCCAAGTCGGTTGATGTCGGTTTCTACTTCTGCTTAAGGCTTAAGATTTAAGGCGAGGTCTTCCTCTACTACTTACGACGACGTCTGGCTGGGAATCGAAGACTGCGACCCGTAGTATTGGTGTCAATTCGTACTTCATGTCGTAGCTATCTTAAACGTCCAATGCGGAGTTTTTTGACTAGGGGCATGTACAGCTCAACACAAATTGAACCGAAGATTTCCCGAAGAATTTTTCGCTCATTCACTTTTGATATGGTCCATGCTTAGGCGCTATAGAGCAGGTCTAATGCTGGATCTCCTTCAACTGAGGGCTCGTTGAGTGTGATCAGTGATATCAATATCGTCGGACGTATGCTTTTGTGTCCCTCTTCTTGAATCTGGAGTTTTCCACAATCCTCTAAAGAATGAATAAAACTTCGCACACACAAATGGCCCGTTAATGCCAGATAGATCGTCGACACTGATGGAGCAGCAAGTATTTTCTATCGTTATTTTGCACAGATAGCCGAATTTGGGCGATATACCAAAACTAGACAGCTCAGTATGGTTCGTCTCTATAAATGCTGTGTTGTGCAGCTTTGAAGCCAGATTGATGATTTTTTTTATTACCTCGTTTCAACTAAAAGGAAAGTTGCTGTCATGCAATAAAATTTCGGGAACTACATGACTCCACACAGATATTTTTGACTTTTTTTCCATTTTGGAAAGAGTTTTCAAATTCCAGTCTAACAGAAAAAAGCAACTTAATTCTGTTAATTGGGGATCTACAATAATATATTTGCATTGAATTTATAATCAAAAAATATCTTACCGCTCAATAGATCTAGATCTAGACCGAGACCAGGACCGAGTAAACTCCTCTGAGCATGATGAGGATGATGAACTCGTATACATTCCCAGATATCACGCACTTTCCTTTAATTTTTGTTACACATGATAATGCAGTTTTGCTATGATGACGTTTCCGAACACATGACTTTAGCAACTTGCGTTGTCGAACATACTGTAAGCAATTTGATGCAGATGACATTTCCGAAAACACGCTGTTTCTCATTATTCGTTTGCCCGGCCCACCTTGCATGGCAGTGATGTCTGCTGAGCTTAGATCTTCCACTGGTTTTAGGACTCCTCCTGACAAGTAATGTTAAATCCGATTAGATAAAACCAGTATATGATGGTTATCTCTCTGTGTAAAAGGACATTTGATATGTAGTCAATAAAACAACTACTCTTCGTTATACAACTATTCATATCAAATTAATTTGACATATTCCTATCGACAAATGAACAACCCTCATATCTTAATAATGACAGTAAACCAATTTGTCATTTCTCAGATGCGAAAATAAATTAAATGTCAATGACTTTCAAATAAACGCGTACACAAAGTAGCAATTTCCCACCAAATATTATCTCATCCAAATTCTATTGCGAATCGTATCCATATTGTGTGTTGCCTTAAGCCAAAAGACAAATAAATACCACCCAAAACCCAGACACAAATTATGATGGAGTTTATTGTCCCGCCGATGAATAAATTCGCTTTAAAGCGTTAAAAATGTTCGCATATCTAATTTATTAGCACGTTCCTTTCAGCAGGCCCGCTGAATCTTGCGATTCCCATAAACTGTAAAATACAATGGGTGGCTCTTAAAATAAATACCAAATCACCTTTTCCGAGTGTAGAAACACATTTATTGACCTTGCACACCCACACCCGCGATAGCAAGCATAACTCACCTAATAAAAACATCCCCCCCAAAAGTATCTCGAGTTTATTTCCCTCCTAATTAAAAAAAATCAAATAATTCGCAGCAAATTTAAACAAATTTTCGCGTGAATTTTTTTTTTCCAAAAATGCACCTTTCCTTTGATGTTGTGCACTTCTCCTCCTGGCGCACTTATACATCCGATGAATGTTTATCTACGACTAATAAACATCAAATGACTAATAGATACACCAGCACATTGACAGACCGACACCAAGAGTGGAATAGATATATCGCACAGTGTTTGGTCATAAGGAAGTGTTTTTACAATTATTTTCAAATTGCGGGTAATAAATTTGCCCCCTCAATCGGGACTCGGGCGGAGTCGGAGATCTGTGTGCCCTCCTCGCTTGATTACCCCCAATGGACAATGATATGTTGTTGTTGGTGTTTGTTTTAAATAGTTTTTACATCTTTTTCTAGTTCATAAACCATAGTAATAGTATCTATAGATGCAGGCGACGACACTGCCAAGGCCAAAGTCAGTTCAAGTGTTTCGGAAAAAAAGTAATCATAACGAGGGAAAAAAATCGCGCAATTAATTAAGTGATGTGCACTTCATTGCGCACGGCCGCGCCTCTGACGGTGTTCCCTCCGCACCATGGTGGAGCAGTAGTGCCATCTCTTGCCTACGCCGTCCAACTACTGTAGATACTTGATGGCTTGATGGTGGCTGTTTAAATGGAATAAATGGATAATTGCTTGTGCGGGATACGCATGTTGTTGATGAACGACCGAGACCGACGTATGCGACGAGGCTTTACTAGAGTGCAGTGTACAGGGTTTTATTTACAGGAATGTCATTTCCGAAACAAGGGGTGTGTTTTGAACAATTTTGTCAAATAAGAAATCTGGTTGAAGGTGGCAAGCCGTTGGCACAGAAATGCAGAAGATCAACCTCGAAATAGATCAATAGCATTCCAATAACTGATAATCCACAAACTCCTTATCCGGTCTTGATATTCACAAATTCGATGATCCAGATGGTACATGATGAAACGAACGACCCAATGCTTCTACTTGCTTCCTTATGTGGCGCTACAGTCCGGGATGAACCTGGCCCTCAACAAACATGCTCTCCAATTAT
Source organism: Rhingia campestris (assembly GCA_932526625.1). Lineage (NCBI taxonomy): Eukaryota > Metazoa > Arthropoda > Insecta > Diptera > Syrphidae > Rhingia > Rhingia campestris. The sequence continues at coordinate 52,247,920 of OW052185.1, forward strand.
CCCGATCCTTAGATAACTGCCTTCACTTGCGCACTCTAAGTTGGTAGATGTCGGTTTCTACTTCTGCGCGCTACTTAAGGCGACGTCTTCCTCTACTGCGTCCGACGTCTGGCTGGGAATCGAAGACTCTGCTAGTCGCAGAATTGGTGTCCATTCGTTCTACATGTCCCAGCCATCTTAAACGTCCAAAACTAGACTTGGCTCTGTACAGTTCGTTTGCGGCTTGGGTTTTTTCCAGGTTCTGCCGAAGTGTGAAGATTTGACCAGTTGTGGACTTTCCTGGTCTAAAACCACACTGAAAAGGGCCAATGAGGTTGTTGGTAAACGATTTCAGGTGCTCACATATTACGGCGCACAGGATCTTGTAGGCGAAGTTGAGGAGACTTACGCCTCTGTAGTTGACTGGATTCTGTTCGAGTCTTGTATCCCTGGTTTGTGTTCCTGGCTTTGACCTCCCTCTATGCATATTGAGGTCAATAATAGCTCTCGCCCTCACCTGCAGCTTAGTCTTACAAGGCCTCATTCATCTGTCGGCATTCCTCATACGGTTTCTTTCTAGTGGGCGCCAGGAAGCTAGCACATCAGTTGCGGCTGATCTAATGGCTTGTTGGCATCATTGCCATTGTTCTTCCACATTAGGTGCTGGTGGTATGGTGTTAATCGATTGGTTAAGGGATACGCGTTCTGCGAAGGCCTTGGTGGTCTCTTGCGATTGCAGTCTTCCCACATTAAACAACACCAATGGCTTCGTGGGAGTGAAAACTAATGAGAACCACGTGCCATTCTGACAGCTAGAGAATACCAAATAATGCTGGACAATCTAACTCCAGAGAGTCCAGTGATCATTGGAGGTGATTTTAAGTATGTGCCACGGAGTAGGGCAGCAGACTCACTAACAAGAGAGCAAAGTTATTGCTGGAATCATTCGATCCCCTTGCGATAAGCATCGCAAACCAGGGCAGTTCGTAAACCTATCGGAAGGCTGGCGTAGGCTCCATCATCGACGTCACATTTGCAACCAACTCCATCCTAAAACCATACAGTGGAGGGTCAGTGAGGAATATTCACACAGCGACCACCATATGATAATATTGGATATCAAAGAACCAGCCCAGTTCCCAAAACTTGCGGTATCCCAAATGGAATGACAGATCTTTCGATAACAATAAATACGAAGAGATGTTGAAGGAAGATTCAAATGTTAGTAAAACATCTGAGACTTTTGTCTCGTCACCGCCTGTGATGCATCGATACTTAGGAGAACAAACAGCAGGAAAGCACTACCAAGTTATGGGTGGAACGAGGGAATAAAGACGCTGCAAAAGAATTTCTACAAATTCAAATGCAAACATAACCTATTTAAACTTTTTAACACCACGCTTAGCATTTTGGCTTCAGTGGAACTAACTTTTCACACGAAGACCTCCTGCTTAATGCTTGATCCGAGCGAACGGGCTTCTCATGACAGTATTAATCTTGCATGTTTCTCAGACCTTCGTATGAGATGGAGCAGTGAAAAGTGTGAAGTCACTTTTGGGATTTGAACTAGGGACCCAGCTCTTATTAGTCCAACGCACTAACCACTAGGCCACTGCAACCAGCATAAAGTCTGCAAAAACCACTCCATTAACCAACAATGCCTTCGTTGATCTAAAAGGTGCAGTGATTGTGATGGCTGTGCCAGCAGCCAGTGTTTAAAATACGGCATTCAATACAGCCAACAAGCCGTAGGAACCACCTGGGCTTACGACTTGCACTTAACACTATGCTTAAGCAAGTTGCTTTTTACAAATACACATCCGTATAGTTCTTGATAGTAAATACTTACTTACTTATCGGGCTCCCGACCCGTGAAGAGTCTCTCCCTGAGACACTACAGCCTCACTTTTATCACGGCATGCTGGCAGCGACCGATGATGTCAATATCGTCCGCATAGCCCAGCAGCTGGACGGGCTGTTGAGGAGTGTGCCTTCCATGTTGACACCTGCTCTGCGCACTGTCTGCTATAGTACGAGATTGAAGAAGTAGCATGATAGCGAATCTCCTTGCCTAAATCCGGTACATGTTTGGAATAGTTCGGAGGAGCGACTGCCAAACTGCACGTTCCAGCGCGTGTTTTCAAGCGGCACGCGACACAGATGATCCAGTTTGGCCATATAGAGCTTCTGACGATGTATGCTATCAAACGTGGCTTTGAAGTCGATGAATTGGTGGTGAATTTCGACTTGAAATTCGTTGGTCTTTTCAAGGATTTGCCTCAGCGTGAAAATTTGGTCTATAGTCGATTTACCGGGCCTGAAGCCATACTGGTACGTGCCGATTAGTGTGTTGCAGAACGGTTTTAGACGTTCAAACAGTAGGTTGGATAGGATATTGTATGCGACATTCAGCAGGGATATGCCTGGATAGTTCTTGCAAAACATTGGGTAGCCTTTTTTTGTAGATGGGGCATATGGAGCTGATAGTCCAGTCATCGGGCATGTTTTCTTCCACCCATACTTGGTTGATGATTCGGTGCATTCTCCCTACCAAAACATCACCTTCATTTTAAAAGCTCCCCGGTAAGCCATCAAAGCCTGCGGCCTAGTTGTTTATAAGCTTTTTTATAGCTAAGCAAACTTCTTCTATATACTAGGTGGTGGAACTATAGTTCTTCATTAACTGGACGCTGCTTAAACACATCTACTATTTCCTGCGCTTAGATGACTAGGTTTTCTTCAATGTCTCGAAGAGCCTGTGTTGCGTTTTTTTAGTCAGCAGCCAATTGCTTGGTTTTTTTATAAGACCTCGGGATGTTTTTAAGATCGTGCGTTTCTTCGATCTTCTTGAGCTAAGAAGCTGTATGATCCTGCGTAGAAAGAAGAAGCCCTTTTCTTTCTACGCAGGATCTTTTTTCTTCCTCTCCTGACTCGATGCTCTTCTCTTACTGCCCTTGTTTTACACTACAGCGCTTTCTTGTTTGCATCTTCTGTAACTCCTTTCCTGTACACGCATTCATCATCATACCACGGGCAGGAAGTTTGCCCCTCAGAATGTGTGCACGTCGAGGATGTTGGATGCATGCCATGGTCGATTTGGTTAGCGGTTCGACCGTCTGGAGAGTGCCAGGTTGCTGTGTGGATCCTTATAGTTGGAAACCTAGTGCTACTTATCAGTTATCACCTTATAACGAGCTGGTGCAAAAACGCTTAGTCGGTAGCCGTTGCCTGTTGTCGTTACGTGGATTCCTGATAGTAAAGGTCGTTCATTATCGTTTTGCCACACCCATCCCAATGTTATTCCTGAAAGGAAGCAATGTTTGCTTTGTGTCAATTTACCGCTTATACAGTGGTACACCTTTTTAGTTAAGGGTTCTTACATTCTAGAAGCGCAGCTACGAACATCGCTGTCATCAACCTTTCCAAATTAAATCTAGCAATTGGAGCTGGATGTTCCGACATCAGTATGCGCAAAGCTATAAGATTACTAAATGACTTGTTGTGCAAATATATCAGAGAAGCTTATTTAAGTTGTTTACTTTATTCGGGCTAACTGGGGCTGTCTGATGACACCAGTGACTCCATCCGATACATTCTTTGAGTTCATTGATTCATGAGTTGCAAACGTAGCGAAAGCACATATTAATCAGAAGCCAAAATGAGGATGGAAGTTTCATATGCGGATGGAATGGGCAGTGGATCAGTGATTCTTTAAGTGGCGGAAAAAACTACATTGCAGGGTAAATCATGCAATGGAATGTATCCTGGCAGAAGGGCTGGACCAGGTGCAGATCGCTTAAAGAAGCAGATATCATATGTGCTACAGACTTTTATTTGGCATCGGACATAGAACATGCAGGGAGGAGGTGTAGATGTGTACTAGGATTTAGGAAATTATTAGAATATGATTTCTTCACTTGTCATTCCGCGTACTAAGCTGAAAGAAAATCACATAGGTCGACTAAAGAAGCCTTCAAAATAAATTACATTATGTCCAAAATTGGCCAATCAATCAAAACTAGTCCAGCTTATCCGTATGCATAATATTATCCCAGACCTTCACTATCTCCACGAGTCTCCAAATTTCGTGTCCCAAAAATATATCACTGCGAAATTACTCATGAAAATTCCGGGGATCACCTCCTAATCCGCGCATGCGCTCTGAGTTGTCATTATTTCCTGCACACTCCTTCACTATCGTACTGCCGCCACAGCAAAGCTTTAGCGATTTCTCGGGAACTTGTCAAACAGAAAAGTTGCCCAGTCGTCGCCTTTGACAGCGCCGACCACCCGTATGCATTTTTTCTTGTTCTTCAAGCAACCAGACGACCTCCAGAGCCAAGCTGTTTAAATTCAAATTGGACGAAATGACAAAATTCGCAGAAATTCGACTGACTGGTTGGACAGATTGCGTTTTTTTTTTTGGCTGCCCAAGTCCATATTCTGGTTTCAACTCTAAATCATTTCGCGATCACCACCACTGAAGATCACTGAAGTGGCTGTCCCGGCTATGATATGCCCCGCAAAAGTGGTCATTTCTCGCGCTTCTGAACGATGATCGCGATAACAGAGGGGCAACTGCTGAAGATGATCTAGTGGTCTGTTGACGGTAATGATGTGGTCGGAGAGATCTTTGTTAATATTTGACAAGGTGCGATTTATACGTCGCCATAAAAATTAATAAGCATAAGGCAGCGCTCTTGAGTTTCCCACGGTAATGCTTTGCATTTTTATCACCGTATAGCGGTGGCGGGTCTCTGGCGCATGATTCATGTGTCCAAAAGGAACATCTGAACAGGAGAAGGCGGGGCCGTCTTGATTGCTTTCTGGTTTTTGAATGGTAATTGATTAAGATCGAGAATTCTCGATAATCGCATACTGGTTCGATGTAATATCTCGTGGCTTCTTGACAGACTAGGCATGTAAGACATGTAAGTAAACGGACGACAAGGAAACCACCAGCGATAAGCATAGGCATGCTGAAAATATCCATTTCAGCGCTAAGTACGCGGAATGACAAAAATTCCAAGCGGCGGATAGAGGTCAACTGGTTTCCTTTTGGGTTGGCAAACTATGCAGGCACAGTCAGTCGATCGTGAGGTAATTGAGAAGTGTGCGCGCATGTGCATTGCATTGAATAGTCGTACACTATTCCATCGATTGATAGCCGTACCAGGTGCGTGCGAGTGCATTTCAATCGACGGCGACGACAGCGTTACGAAAATACCGCCTGTCGATCAAGGTGGCACCCAGAGCCCCGGCACTGTCGCGCTCATGTTCAAGAATTCTCGATGTTTCCTTAAACAGTGTTTCCTATTGCACGGAGCTTAACGCTTATCGTCGAGTGCCTGGCGGTAATGGCTAAGGTGCGCTTGCAACACCATTTCTGTGATTCAGTCGTCATAGTGATCACATTTCTGGTCCCATTTTTGGCTGATCTATGATCATGTTTTGATCTATCTCATGATTGAGTTTTTTTTTTACAATTTTTCAAATGATTTTGCTTTTTCAGTTGGCCACCGGATAGGTTATGAGTTTGGCTTTCCATCGGGGCTACGCTTGGTTTTGTTTTGTACAATATCTGGCTTTGAACAGTGCGCGATCGGCTATGGGTGGCAATTTGATTGTCACTTGAAGGTAATCCGGATAAACGTAATTGTTGGTGGTATTGAAAGGTTTTTTTTTAAGAAAATAAAATGCTGAGAGATACGTTTTTTAAGTTTTATCTTAGATCAAAGATGAGGTGGAAAGGCATTAACAGACATTTAAGATATTGGGTGGTCTGACACGTGGAGCGTTAAATCCCCAACGTGTCTACGAGTATTGGAATTATTTAAAAATGTTTAAATTTTTAAAATATCCACATATTATATATGGAGGTTTATCATAAAATATAAATAGCTCTGTGACTTAGATTAAACCGATTGACCGATTGACAGAGCAAACAGAGATTTGCCACAGCATATAATATGCATCAACAGGCTCAACAGGCTACTCATGCTACTATAATAGCCTCATACATACCATAGTTGCATTTATGATTAGGTATATGTAAAATATTTAGTCTACGAAGGTTATAGGAACATCCACAGGTATAAAAACCAATAGCACTTAAAAGATCGGGAGCATTTATTTGTACTGATAATAATTGGTGTAAGAAACCATGTCACTGATAAGTTAACGTTGAGACAAATGCAACAGTTGCAGTAGTTTAATTCGACAACTATATGGGGTGCAAATTGTGTAGATCAACCCATGGAAGACATCTCAAGGCAAATCTTATGAACTTACGTTGGACTGATTCAATTCTATTTGAATGAACTGCATAGAAGGGTATCCAAACTTGTGAGGCATACCTCGACTGGAGATGGGGTAATAAACCCCCGTGGAAGGTCGTTGGTGTCAGCAAACGAGAGATGGGGGGAGTGTCCTCTCACTAAGGCACTCACTCTCAGGCAGCAGCGGAGGAATTCCCTAGCTGGAGTCAACGGAGGCGCCTACAGCTCAAGTTTGATCGAACTGGTAGTGCGATCCCTATATGAGCTGCTTCGAAATATTTGAACACCAGGTCTATAGGGATTTCCAATACTGAGCCAGGGTGTTGGAAAAGAGTTGGTGGCGGAGGAGCCCTCAATGGGTCAACGGGTCATCAGCATTTCCGGCCAGCTGTCCTAGGGTCAAAACAAGGGCCTGGCCCTCCAGGTTGGGGGTTGTGCTTTGGGTTAACTACCCATCCATATAAAAAAGCCTATGTTACGAAGCAACCAATAGTCTCGGAAAGGACTGAGATTATTGTTGAAGACCCTGTTAAACGAAAAAAGGACAACGACGTTCGTATCTGCACCTGGAATGTGAGACAATTAAACAGGAGAGGTGCAGGCGAACAACTAGCGGAAGCCCTAAACTGCTACAAAGCAGACATTACTGCCATCCAGGAAATACGATGGGATGGGCCGGCCGGAAAGAGGATGAGAAACTGTGAAATCTACTATGGACCGTGTTATAGTGAGCAGAAACAGCGAATATTCGCATACGGATTTGTTATAAGTGCCAGTCTTAGGCAAGAAGTATTATGTTTCCAAGATATTAGCGAACGCATTGTAACAATCTGCATCAAGGCCAAATTCTCCAACATAAACCTTATATGCGCTCATGCTCCGACGGAGGAAAAGAATGATACGACTAGGGATTGCTTCTACGAGCTCCTCGATAAAACCTATGAGCGACTACCAAAGTACGATGTTAAAATCGTGCTGGGAGATTTTAACGCAAAGGTAGGAAGAGAAGACATCTTTAGCAGTACTGTTGGAAAATATAGCCTACACGACAACACGTCTGGTAACGGACTTAGGCTAATTGAGTTCGCTACGGAATGAAATGCCACTATAGCCAGTACATGGTTTCCTCACATCGATATCCACAAGGGGACATGGTCAACCAAATTGATCACATTGCGATAGACAAGAGGCACGCATCCAGTATTTTGGATGTCCGAACATTCCAAGGGGCTAACATCGACTCGGACCACTACCTTGTTGCAGCCAAGGTAAGGATGCGGATATCCACCACGCCACAACAAACCAGAAATACTGTGAAAAAAATTTAATGTCGAAAGACTGCAATCGCCAGAGGCCGCCAAGACCTTCGCGCAACGCGTATCCCTTAACCTCTCGATCTACACCACACCACCAGCATCTTATGTCGAAGAACAATGGCAACGATGCCAACAAGCCATTACATCATCACCACGAAGAAACCCCTGGTTTGATGAGGAATGCCGACAGATGCTCGCAGCCAAGAAAGAGGCCTACAAGGCTAAGCTGCAGGTGAAGACGAGAGCTGCCATTGAGCTCTATAGGCAAAGAAGAAGGGAAGAACATCGGCTTTTCAGAAAGAAGAAAAAAGAACAAGAAAAGCGCGCGATCGAGGATATAGAGAGATGCCACTACAGAAACTGTGTTCGCAAGTTTTACCAAAGTGTAAAACGCCAAAGCCAAGGGTACAAGGCTCGAACAGAATCCTGTCGAGATGAACAAGAAAATATCGTAGTTGAGACACAGTCGATGCTGAGGATATGGAAGAACCACTTCTGCAGACTGTTAAACGGCGATGGCGAACAACATTCCGCTGTCAGGCAGAACGAACCATTTAATATTGGCAACGACATCGAAAACTGCCAACCACCCGACCTAAGTGAAGTGAGAATAGCTATATCTAAACTCAAGCTTAATAAGGCCGCCGGAAATGAAAGCCTTCCCGCTGAGCTTTATAAAGCTGGCGGAGATGACTTGGTAAGCAACATCCACCAACTCATAAGCCAAATCTGGCTTCGCAGCATCGTTTGCCCGATCCACAAGAAAGGAGACCCTCTGAACTGCGCCAACTATACAGAGGCATAAGTCTCCTCAGCATTGCCTCCAAGATCCTATCTGCCGTAATATGTGAACGCCTGAAACCGTTTACCAACAACCTGATCGGCCCTTATCAGTGTGGTTTTAGGCCAGGAAAGTCCACAATCGATCAAATTTTCACACTTCGGCAGATCCTGGAAAAAACCCAAGAAGTCCAAATCGATACCCACCACCTATTATCGACAAATTATCACAACAAATGCTCTAGACGTTACTTGTTGTCCAAAGTGTTTTCGTATCGAATTAGTAACGGAATACAAATATCTTGGCTTAATAATTGATAATAAAATGAACTGGAAAGTTTACACCGTAGCATTAAAAAAATATTTGTTGTCAACCACTTTTGTCATGTTTCACTTAAGAAACCTATGTTGTAAAAATTTAATGGAGACAATTTATTACGGATTAGTTCAATCCAAAATACAATATGGCATAATATGTTGGGGTGGCACTTTCAAAAACTTTCTACAACCTTTGTTAGTTACCCAAAAGCATATACTAAGAACCATCTGGAAGAAAAAAAGATACGATCACAGCTTTTCGTTTTTTGTCAACTCTGGTATTCTCCCGCTTAAACATCTTTATTTCTATAAAGTATTAAAAATATTTTTCTGTAGAAGTGGTTATCTATCAAGCGGCACTACTTTTGCTTACACATTACGTAGTAGCGATAGAAATCTCGCTATAATTCCTGTTCATAATACTCATGCCTTTTTAAACTTTTATATTCAGTAGCACCTAGGCTGTACAACAAATTACCGTTTGAAATACGATGCATACGTTCAACTCATTCATTCCATAAAAATATCAAAAAATGGATATTTAACTTTGATTTTGAAGCAATAGAAAACATAATCAAAATTGTAATATAATTGAAGTGAATCTACTTCCGTTTAAATACATTTTTAATAAACTTAACAATTATTTGCTCGACTCGTTACCCCACATCACTTGTTGATTAAATACATTTTTTAGTATTAATTAATTTATATATTATTTTTTGGCACTTTCGACACTTGTCATTAGACAAGTGCCTTTTCTTATTCTTTACTTTTCTCTACTGAAAAACGCTTAATAAACAAATAGTTAAATTATATCTTTGTTAATAAAAATAAATGATTATGGACAATTTTAATTATAAGTTATTAAGTTAAAATATTGTTAAAATTTAAACTTTAAAAGAAGAAGAAAATAAAACTAAAATAATAAAAAAAAAAAAAAAAAATAGAGACGAACTATACAGAGCCATGTCTAGCCAAAACTCGTCCGTTTGGACGATGGAGAATTCTCGCTGCACCATCAGAGTCGGAAACGACCTCACCGACACATTCGATACCAAAAAAGGATTTAGGCAAGGCGACGTGCTGTCATGTGACAAGATTGTGCAAAACTCCCGAGCACACCGGAGGCACAATTCTCCAAAAATCGGTGCAACTACTAGCATAAGCCGACGATATTGACATCATTGGTAGGACTCAACGTGATGTCATATCCACGTTTGCTAGTATAGAGAAGGAAGCGGCAAAAATGGGTTTAGCAGTAAATGAGGGTAAGACTAAGTATATGCTGTCAACACGAAAGGACACACAACGTCACCATTGACAGATATAACTTTGAGGTAGCTAGGGACTTTATCTACCTCGGCTCCGCTATCAACTCTGACAACAACATCTCGTCAGAAATCGAACGAAGAATTACTCTTGTCAATCACTGTTTCTTCGGGCTAAGAAATCAATTAAGTAGTAAAGCCCTCACTCGAACTACAAAGGAGATCCTATATAGGACCCTGATAATCCCAGTCCTGCTCTAGGGTGCTGAAGCATGGACCGCATCAAAAGCGGATGAAGAAATCCTTGGTCGATTCGAGAGAAAAATTCTTCGGAAAATCTTCGGTCCCGTTTGCGTTGACGGGCTATGGAGACGAAGATTCAACCACGAACTATACGAGCTGTACAGCAACATACCCCTGGTCAACAAACTCCGCATTGGACGTTTAAGATGGCTATGGCATGTATATCTAGTGTAGATATTAGAGTTTTCGATTCCCAGCCTGACGTCGGACGCAGTAGAGGCAGACCTCGCCTTAAGTGGTGCGTACAAGTAGAAACCGACCTCAACCAGCTTGGAGTGGGCAACTGGAGGCAGTTAGCTAAGGACCGGGCTAATTGAGGAGGCAAGTTGGTTGAGGCCCAGGTTCATCTAGGGTGCCACTTACGTAAGTAAGTAAGTAACTTCCAAGATGAAGCTTCCATTAGTTTGATAGGGCCGGGCAGTTACAACGGAGATGAAGTATTGTTTCTTCTTCCTCTGCATCCATGCAGCTCTTACAGAAGTCGTTTGAGTGGAGGCCTGTCTATTAAACTGTCCAGTAATAACATCTATGGTAGCGCTATTGTATGATCTACCGAGAGAAATAAGTCGCTTAGATCTTCTCAAACTCAGCTTTGTCCAAATTTGCTTGGTTATTTTACAAGTCGTGCCAAGACTCCATCTCAAACTTATATTTGTATGTTTTGTTTGGGTATTTATTTATAAAAATATAGTCACACTCATACACGTTAGCGGCAAGTATCACTCAACGGGAAAACCTACGTATTGGCCAACAGATAGAAACAAAATCCCTGATCTTGTCGACTTCTTCGTAACAAAGAATATCTCGTCTAACAATATAAAGGTAGAAGAAGGGGCTGATCTCGACTCAGATCATTCCACAATACTTTTAACACTTGGCGATAAAATCAGTAGTAAAGAAGATAGCCCAAGGCTAGGAAATAAGCTGACTGACTGGAACTACTTCAGGCAGCATCTAGAGGATAGTATTCAGCTCTTAGAAACAATTGGAACAGAAGAACAATTAGAAGATGCTGTTCAAATATTAACTGTAAATATCCAAAGAGCTGCATGGGCTGCAACACCTAAAACGAAAATTAAAATCCAACAAAACTCGTATCCAAAAGTAATATGTGATATAATTACGGAAAAGAGACGAGCTAGAAAACGTTGGCAACAAACAAGGGCGCCCAGAGACAAAACAATACTGAATAATCTAAACAACCAGCTTAAAAGATCGATAAGAGAATTTAAAAATGAGTCTCTCAAAAAATACCTTACCAATCTTACAAATGACGCTAGTACCGAGTACTCACTCTGGAAGGCAACAAAAAAAATGAAAAGACCAATTGCTCACATTCCACCAGTTAAAAACAGTGAAGGTAACTGGGCAAAAAGCAACCAAGAAAAAGCTAATTTATTTGCTGAATATCTTGAAGGCGTCTTTCAACCATATGAAGATAAAGACTGTCAAGAAAGCGAAGAATTATGCGAAGAGGAAAGACACATCCAACCGGTAACGGCTAAAGAAATTGCCAACGAAATAAAAAAGGGCATCAGTACTAAAAAAGCCCCGGGATTTGATTTAATATCAGGGGAAATCCTAAAACAATTCCCAAAAAAGGGCTTAAAGAAATTAGCACAGATCATAAATGCTGCATTCAGGATAAGGTATGTACCTAGCATGTGGAAAGTCGCGGAGGTGATTATGATACCAAAACCAGGCAAACCGCCTAGTGAAGTCACCTCATATCACCCCATATCTATACTACCTATGTTGTCCAAGTTATTCGAAAAGATGTTGATTAAACGTCTGAACAAAATAATCGAAGAAAAATCGCTAATCCCAAACCATCAATCGAAAAAGCATTTGAAGAAAAAAAGATATGCTCTACTATATTTCTCGATATAGCACAAGCTTTCGATAAAGTATGGCACAAAGGACTGATCTATAAATTGCAAAAGCATCTGCCAAAACAATTTTCAGAAATTTTAGAGTCCTATATATTAGAGAGATTCTTTAGAATTAAACTAGGAAATGACTACTCCACATTAAGAGAAATAAAAGCCGGTGTACCACAAGGAAGTGTGTTAGGTCCTGTGTTATATCTCTTATTTACTAGCGACTTGCCGAACAGTGATGAAACAACTGTGGCAACATTTGCAGATGATACAGCTGTACTTGCTGTGGGAGAAACTGTCGAAGTAGCGACAAAAAAACTACAGAAGGCAGTGAATAATATAACAAAATGGACAAAAAATTGGCAAATTAAACTAAATGACCTAAAATCGGTCCATATAAATTTTACAAATAAAAATGTTCAGCACATACCTGTATTCATAAATGATAAAGAAGTAGATTACGCAAACACAGCCAAATATCTAGGCATGACACTAGACGCAAAACTGCGCTGGAAAGCACATGTAAAGAAAAAAAGAGAAGAACTAAATATGCGCTACAGTAAAATGTATTGGCTTATAGGGAAATACTCTTGTTTGTCAAATTACAATAAATTACTGCTTTATAAGCAAATTCTAAAACCAGTATGGACCTACGGGCTCCAGCTGTGGGCATGCACATGCAAAACAAATTTACAGAAAATTCAAACATTTCAAAACAAAGTTCTACGGAATATAATAAATGCACCATGGTACATAAGAAACGCTGATCTGCATAGAGATCTAGAAATAGAAATGATTGAAGATGAAGTCAAAAAAGTAGCTAATAGACATAAACTTAGGCTTCTCAATCACGTCAGCTCAGAAATGAAGGAACTATTAAATACTAGCAATATGACTAGGAGGTTAAGAAGGATAAAACCTTTTGAACTAGCTACATAGCTCGAAAAATAAAACAAAAACAGTATTAAATCCTCTATGGACAAATACTTCGAATATGAATTTTAAAAATATGAAAGACAAATTGCTGATTGGTTTAACTACTAGGTGCAATAATTGGAAAGCTGGCTAATCCCCGCCCTGCGACAATGAAATGCCAAGAAGGTTGTAACGCAGGGAAAACGGGAAGACGGGATAAGGGGTTTAGTGGGTAGAAATCACCACACTGTTTCGGTTTCGTCTTTGGAAGATTACCACCTCCCAGCGTAAAAAAAAAAAAAAAAAAAAAACACTCATACACGTGTTACTGAGTTACCAAACTGTCAAAGTTATACTGCTTGGTAGTAAGGTTTGCCGTTAACATTCGCCCATTCAACGTTACACTTTCCTCACTGGAGGGCCTCGTAACATCTTTTCACACATCTTCTTTCAAATGAAGCATTTCATCTTCTTTCGAAGAATTCCTTTCATTTTTTGGTGAAGGAATCGTTTCACCTCCTTGTGAAGAAATCATTTAAATCTTTCGAACATATCGTTTTATCATTTTATGAAAAAATCTATTACACAATTCCATTTAAGATGTTTGCATGAAATCAATTGGACATTCCAGTTGAAATAGTTTAAGCCATGGTTACTAAAAAAAAATTATTTTGCATCAAACCTGGCTTATCTTCATGTGTGTGTACGAAGTTATTATTTCTGCGACAAAGAAGAGGATATCTCGTTTAACGCCGAATCCAACAGACAAATTTCAGAAACATTCTCATAGCAGTTTTAGCAGTGATTTTGTCAGCCTTTCACAAGAGGTTTAGCATTGAAAAAATGTAAGCGCTGTCACGTTCGGGATTTGAAGCAGGGACCCCATGCTTGGTAGACCAACGCACTAACCACTTGGCCTTTGTAGCCATTTCTATTAGAAATTTAAAAAAATGACAATCACACAAATATCGTCATTATTCCCTTCTGCAAGTACTCCAGTGTGAAGATATGCTCTCTTCATAACTCACTAAATCCAAATAAAGCTACACGCTCCACCTTTCGGAAATATTCCTAAATTTCGATAAAACAAAATTAAAACCTTTCCTCGAGAAACACAAACATTCAAAAGGCTCAGGTTGTTGGTGAAGCCTTATAGTGTTCACATATGATGTTCATGATGCTGATGTTCGATTCTGCATATGACCAAATTTTGCGAATGGAAACCAATGCCTAAACCATATGTAGACTCATGGCATATAGCTTTTTCTCACAATCATTCATGTGTACGTGTATTATGAAGTATACCATGATGGGACAATTTTATGCCGAATCTGCAAGGCAAATAAAAAACAAGCTTTTCCAGGCAATTGATATTATCGAAAAGACTTGTCGGATCATAACGCAAGGACGTAGAATCAAAATCATGATTTTGTTGCAACGCTGCGCCATTATTCATCGCACTAACATCTTCGACATCCATCATCATAGTCAACAAAAAAAAACTATACATTGGACGCTTAAAACGACTAAAACTTGGAGAGAGCACATATATATGAATGCTCTGGTTCGTAGGCAGCTTTACCTCAAGGCGCACAGTCAATGCTGAGAAAAAGGAATCGCTTATGTGCCGCGCACAAAACGACCTTACCTAACTTGGAAATTGTTTATTTAAGTTGACCTCGGCCTCGGTTTCAACCTTTAACTTTAACTGTACCGGTTACGGCTACCGTTTTATGTTTGCCTCGACATAAACGGCTGTTCTAGAGATCTAATGCATTGGATTTTGGAGCCACAAAGCGTTGTAGGTGGATTTTAGAGGGAGGTCATGATTTAACTGCATTCTATTGAAAAAAAAATAATTTGCATTCTTCACTTTTCCGGATCTTCACCTTTTATTTCGCCCATATTTTATAAATAAAGTGGGCTTTAAAATTTCGCCATTATCTGAGTCGCAAAAAAAACGTGTAGCCTATGCTTCACCCCGGAGAATTTTCATATACACGGAGTTCTATGCCAACGAAAAATAAATGGTCATTCCAGAAGTGATATCCGAAACTGAAATGGTTGGAGTAATTATCTGGGACCAATGATCCCAGAATGTGCGAAGAATCGATGGCTGCCAAAACTTAGGTGAAAACTCTCAAAAAGTAGATACAGAAACCTGCCCTTTAAGTATGATTATATGCGCAGATTTTGTAGATTATAACAATCAATCGAGGTCGAAGTTATATTCGTGGAGCAATTTTTTCCGGAAGCTATAAAGCTTCGTCCCTTTTGACATCAATCCAACACCATCACGTTCAGCTTCGATTGCAGGCATGATACGACTCACTTTGTTTCCTATAACAGATGTCACCATCACTAGCATGGGTAAATAGAACGTGTAGTGAGAACATGTCAGGACATTCCTTGGTAGCACCTTCCGACACGGATAGTCCACTGATTTATATTCACTCCCAGAAAAAAAAACCACATGCAGTGTTAATTCTTCAATTTTACGTATCCATCATTTGCATGTGACCACAGTTGACCCTGTCGTCATGTTCTAACGAGCTTCGTTACGATTTCTAGGAAGCACGTCATCTACTTATGATACTTTCAAATGGTGAAACAAGCCCTGACCCTTAAAACCAAGATCGCATCCATAGATAACCACTTGTCATGTCCAATTTGTTGCGCAGCTGTTGTAACACGACTTCCACGACGAACGACGGTACAGCAACCACACCATCATAACCATAAGCATCTCCACCCCGCAGTGCGTGTACCCAACACTCTTGCAAGAACTTTCTCCAACCGATCCTATCGTATATCTGGAGCTTATCTAACACCCGATCACTTCGTAGGTCTAAACCGAAAAAGGAATTCCAAACAACAAAAAGGGCACCCAGACCCAAAGTAGTAGACGAAGTTGGGTGCCTGCGCTACCACTCAATTATGAAGTCTTGCAGTAGCCAACGCGCTACCTGGCAGACACGGAACCATATACTCCCCAAGTACATCGCGTGCATAATTAATCACCCGCCAAGCAAACACACACATATGCCAGCCGCGGTCCCTGCTTAGCTGCCAAACATTGCCAGGCATACAGGGGGGGACAGCTACTACACATGGGCGCTTCTGAATTAATAAAATTATCCACTCCAGAGCAGAGGCAGAGGGCGGCGGACGTTGTGCGCGACACAATCCCAGTTTCCATTTCTAAGTCCAATCAAGGTGCACATGACGAGCGAATATAATTGCAGTGACATGCTGCATATACGGACTTGGGTATCGGCATAGCCACGGACATGGACATGGGCTTAGGTTTGGGTATCTCCATGTATCCCCTTTTGAGTGCGCTACATGTTGCATGCATGCACACGCTCCCGGTGTGGAGTGCGCGCAACAAGCCTGCGACGACGACTTGCAGCAAGACTCGTGACTAATTTTCCTAATGCCCAAATTGCTTGACGTGAACTCCACCCAGGAACAACGGCACAGCACTTGGTCAACACGATTATCGGCGGCGACGAAGACGTCGATTATACCAACTGCAACAACAATAACAGCGAAGAGCATGCCCGCATCTACTACACCCCTCATACAGCCAATCTTGGCAGTTGACAATTGTTCATTACGAATGCACGGGACACCGAATTGAGCTCCCTCTGTGGGGCTGCTGCTCTTGGCCCATTGCTCGCGTACAAATTGACAAATCAATATTTTAGACACAATCGTGATCCGGGCATTAGCACAGGCATTATGACCCCAAACTGGAACCGCTTTCGGTGCCCCGGGCCATAAATCACTTTAATAGGTTCAGCGGATGATGAGGACTGAAGAACGAGGCGACGCGACGAGACGCCGAAGACGATAAACGTTACTGGCCATCGGAGATGTGTTTACAATACTTCGTCGTTCGTATCTGCTACATCCCCAGCTGTTAAGTGCTGTGATGTATCTGTATCTAAAGCGCAAGTGGAAAGTGGGTTACAGTTACACAGCCCGCATCGCATCGCAAGCGTAATTGATTGCGATTATTTATCAGCGCACCGAAAAATTATTGAATTTCGTTTGGCAGTGTGGAGATGTCGCCTCCACGGGTGGCCCTACGGGGGCTACTTTCAATTGATTTGTGTGGAGCAGATATTATGGCCAAGTCTGCAAAGTCATTTGTTTTACTTAGGTTAGGAGTATCGCTGAACTTGGTGGGGGGTTATTGTGAGTTGATTTTTTTTTCGTTTTGCTGTGGGGAAACTGTTGCGAAGATATTTTTAAGTTATGGCGGAGTTGGGTTAATAAAAATGGAGTTCCGTTTTTTTTTGTAATGTACGGGGTTGTGACATGTTTGTTAGGTTTTATGAAATGACGAGGCAAATGGGGATAGAAGTGATTTTTTTAATAGTTTTACGTTTTTTTATTTTGTACTGAGCTCTTTTAGACAACTGAGTTGCAAATGATGGGGGAACCTATGCATGTCCATTCAGAGAACCATTAGGTACTCCATGTGGTTGTTAAAAGCGAATCAAAGCGAGACTGATTTCTAATAACGGTCTAGGGTTCAAAAAGCTACTAGCATTTGCCGACTGTCAGCCAAGATCAACGAGAACTTAGCTGCAGGCATTGATTAAACTGTAAGCTAGAGAAGAGCTAACAATACCCAATAATTGGACCGAAAGACCGAAAGTTGAAAACTCAAAACTAGTGACGTAGACTACTATATTCAACCTCAATACGTCCAATATTCCGTAATTTAATGATCTATGGCTGAAATTTCATGTACAACTTACATACGTAAGTGGAGATACTGTCAACCAGCATACCTCTCCAACTAGCCCGGTCCTTAGTTAACTGCCTCCAATTGCGCACACAAAGTTGGTTGAAGTTGATTTCTACTTCTCTTCCTTTACTGCGTCCGACGTCTAGCTAGGAATCGAAGACTCTGCTATCTACACTCGTTCTACATTCCATAGCCATCTTAAACGTCCAATGTGGCAATGGTGACGTTCTTTCCAATTCGTTGATGATGTGTATCCTTTCCTGCCTTTCGTGGCTTTGACATCATATTTAGTCCGACAAATGATGTTAATATTGTCGGCATATGCTATTAGTTCCAATGATTTATGCTAGATTGTGCCTCTGGTGTTGACTCGGGAATTTTGCAAAATCCTCTCAAGAATGATGTTAAAGAATTCACATGATAGGGCGTCGCCTTGCCTAAATCCTTTATTGGTATCGAATGTCTCGGTGAGGTAGTTTCTAACCCTGATGGAGCAGCGGGAATTCTCCATCGTCATCCTTCACAGTCGGACGATTTTGGGCTGTATAGTTCGTCTCTATAAATGCTGTCATATGCGGCTTGTCGATGAATAGGTGGTGTGTACATATTGATATGGACTTCTTGGATTTTTTCTAGGATCTTCTGAAGTGTGAAGGTTGGATCAGTTGCCAATCAGGCCGATTGGTAAACGGTTTCAGGGATTCACATATTCCTACAGATAGTTATATCTGACAGAACGATGTGGAGGTGCCATTATTCAGGCATACTTTCATCAGACCAAATTTTGCTTCTGAGATGGGGAATGTTAATTACCAAAGTCCGCCATTTCCGGTAGCCTCACTTCACTTAGGTCGGGTGGTCGGGCACTGTCGTCGCCAATATTGAATGTTTCGTTCTGCCTGACAGTAAGAGATTGTTCGTCATCGCCGTTTAACAATCTGCAGAAGAGGTTCTTCTAAAAGCTGAGAATTGACTATGTCTCAACTACAATATTTCCTGGTTCATCTCGACAGGATTACTCTTGAGGTAGCCCCATAGAAAAAGTCCATGGGTAGCTAAGAGATGGCCCCAAAGCGGCTGACAAGCATTCGTGGGAAATATTCACGAAGCAAATTCATGGACTTTCAAGCAGTATGCGGAAGCGTTCCATCTTGCTGAAACCACGTGTGTGACGAGTAAGATATAGGTGCTCCAAAATTTTCACTTTTCACATTTAAGGCTTGTCCCCTGGAATGATTCCGTTCATCGATAAAGCGTACCAAACAGTAACTCCTAGACAATGTAGAGGTCGTTAATGTTTCAGTCGCGAACTACGTTTTCGTGGGTTCCAGTAGCGACAATTTTGTTTATTTGCGTGGCCATTGAGGTGAAAGTGATCCTCGTGCGAAATCTCTCCATAATTGTTTCACAGAAGTTTTTGCGTAAACTAAAGTTATTTTTTTTTTAAGTTCGTGCACTAATTGAATCTTATAAGGGTGAAATTTTAATTCATTCTTTAGAATTGAGTGAACAATACTTTTTGGGAGTGCCAAACCGAAAGCGACCACTCTCTTCCGTCAGTGCGGATGTGGGTTTTCACGCAAACTTCATTCCACCGCCTGAATGTTTTCGATGGTCCTTGATGTTTTGCTGGGCCCTGGCTGAGAAGTGATTAGAGCTCAAGAAGTTTCACGGAATCTTTGCCCCCACGACCGACTCAAATTTACACTTGGTCCATCATTGGCCGAATATTGTAACCTTTGCAAAATTGTCGGCGCGCATCACATATGGATTGCCACTTTAAAAAAAAAAAACTCCTCGATAGCGAACGCATGATGCTCTCCCGACCGACTGCGGAACACCCCTTCCCCACATCATTTTCAACTTTTTGAAATATTTGCATTTGAAAACATAAATCCGACACCGGACACCCTCTAGATGATTCTTCCTTACTTCATATTTATGAGCTCAAGCTGACGAGTCTCGTTTGCCATCTTTCTTTTTAACTTTCTCTTACAAAGAGAAAGATATTGTTTTCGCCGTTTAACAGTCTGCAGAAGTGGTTCTTCCATATCCTCGGCATCGACTGTGTCTCACTACGATATTTCCTTGTTTATATCGACAGGATTCTGTTCGAGCCTTGTATCTTTGGCTTTGACGTTTTACACTTTGGTAAAACTTGCGAACATCGTTCCTGGAGTGGCACCTCTCTATATCCTCGATCGCGCGCTTTTCTTGCTCTTTTTTCTTCTTTCTTAAAAGCCGATGTTCTTCCCTTCTTCTTTGCCTATAGAGCTCAATGGCAGCTCTCGTCTTCACCTGCAGCTTAGCCTTGTAAGCATCGTTCTTGGCTGCGAGCATCTGTCGGCATTCCTCATCAAACTAGGGGTTTCTTGCTGGTGGCCGCGAGAAACCTAGCACATCAGTTGCGGCTGATCTTATAGCTTGTTACCATCGTTGTCATTGTTCTTCGGCATTAGATGCTGGTGGTGTGCTGTAAATCGAGAGGTTAAGGGATAAGCGTTGCGCGAAGGTGTTGGCGGTCTCTGGCGATTGCAGTCTATCGACATTAAATTTTTCTAGTTTGTTGTGGCATGGTGGATATCCGCATCCTTACCTTGGCTACAATAAGCTAGTGGTCCGAGTCGATGTTAGCCCCTCGGAATGTTGTCATGGAAACATACTTCTTGCCTAAGTCTGGCACTTATAATAAATCCACATCCGAATAGTCGCTGTTTCTGCTCACTATAACACGGTCCATAGTAGATGTCACAGTTTTTCATCCTCTTTTTGCCCGGCCCATCCCATCGTATTTCCTGGATGGCAGTAATGTCTGCTTTGTAGCAGTTTAGGGCTTCCGCTATTAGTTCGCCTGCACCTCTCCTGTTTAATGTTCTCACATTCCAGGTGCAGATACGAACGTCGTTGTCCTTTTTTCGTTTAGCAGGGTCGTCAACAATAAAATCAGTCCTTTCCGAGGCTATTAGTTGCTTCGTAACATAATTTCTTTTCCGTGGATGGGTAGTTAACCCAAAGCACAACCCCCAACCTGAAGGGCCAGGCCCTTGTTTTGACCAGGACAGCAGGTCGGAAAATACCGATGTCAGTAGCCCATTTTGGGATATGAGCGCTGCCGTTGACCCATTGAGGGCTCCTCCGCCACCAACTCTTTTCCAATACCCTGGCTCAGTATTGGAAATCCTTATAGACCTGGCGTTCAAGTATGCCGAAGCAGCTCATATAGGGATTTCACTACCAGTTTGATCAAACTGGAGTTGTAGGCGCCACCGTTGACTCCATCTAGGAAATTCCTCCGTTGCCGCCGGAGAGTGAGTGCCTTAGTGAGAGGACACTCTTTCCCCCTCTCTCGTTTGCTGCCACCAACGACCATCCTCAGGGGTTTATTACCCCATCTCCAGTCGAGGTACTAGGCTAGGCACCCACCAGTCAATAGCGTGGAGGTGAGAGTAGGAGTTGATAGTGAGAGGCATGTAATCGCATCACTATCCTTAAACACCAATGAACTTCTAGGAGACGAATTTTCTCCAACAAAGTATCCATAATGCAATTCCAAACCTGCTACTTTTTGAGCTTTCTAGGTTGAACTAACGCTGGCTGGATTTGTATGGGAAATTCCAGTCTTATATCTTCCATGCCAGGGATGCATTTTAAAGAATAGAGTTTCTTACTTAGGAGTCAATGTCCAGTCTCATATGTGGTAGAACCATTGACATGTTGGAATCGGATGTATTTCAAATCAGCCGGAGTTATTGCAGAAGTCGAAGTCTGAACACGTGAATTTTGTAGTTGAGGTGTTGAGCCCTGGTTGGCCAACTTATCAGCTGTAGTTTACGTGGTTTTAGCATTAAGTTACGTGCTGCAATTTTTGACAATCCTAATCGTAAGATGTTGTCACTAGAGGACCTAAAGCTGAATCATTTCATCGGTTCACCATATTCCTTGAATGATCATATAAGAACGTTTATAAATCACCTATACCTGTACATCATTGCTAGAAAAAAAAATCTCCGACCCACTTTTGAAAACTCGGAAAAGAAGACTGATGTCAGTCGCCAATTTCATCACGTCAGCATCGCGTATAGATCTGCCGCAGACTTTTCCCAGCCGATACGATGTGGTTATATATTTTTAGTGGCATCACATCATTTGATTGTGAACCACCTCGTGGTGACACTCGGTCTATTTTCAAATCTTTGCGTTGGCCATCCGAATCAGCCACAGATCTCGCGTTTGCCAATCGCAAGTGTGTTCTCCCCTCTTCTCACGGCCTGGGGTTTTCCCACCTCCAAAAACAAATAACGAAAACACATTTTCCAATTAGTCATCACAAATTGGCTGAGAAAGCCAACACAAGTTGCAGAGGGTGGCCGGGTTGCCCGCGTTGTTCCACATGTCACAATCCAATTAAGCCCCGGCTTAAATGCATATTTCCTTTGTAATCGCTCGAATGCACAATTAATACCCAAGAGCAGGACGGATAGGGCGCGCAGAAAAGACAAGCCAAAGGCGTAGAGAGTACTGAAATATTAATGCAAGAAGCCATAGATGAGTGTCCACCACCTGTGCGCACGATACTCCACCGCCACACCCGTTCACCGAGTCCAAGTCCACGTCCTAGGTTTGCGCTGTCATAATATATATTGGCGGATGACCATCGACCCTAAATAAAGGAGGAGCAGGGCGTCCGATGTCAGTAACCGGACGATTTGATGATGAAAAGCGATATGCGTGGTCATATCAGTTATCCCGGAGAAGGTGCACGCACCGCAATCAGCAGCCACCTGCTTGGAACATCTATTTCTCACTCGGGGCGGTGTGGCACTTTGAAAGTGGATCTAGGTGAGTACTGACGTTTCTATTATGATTGCAATTTGTTTGATGGCAATGACATGGGGAGTGATGTCCTACCAACGAATCAGCGAACTACCACCAACGGCGCACCTGATATAGCTTCTAATGTTTGCTGGTATTGGACCTGGTGAACGTTGCACACGTTGTTGTTGGCGCGTTGAACAATGTGCCCATCGTTGTCGAGAACATCAAAGCAAAGGGCAAACTTTGGTTTGTCGGGTGCCGACAAACGCTGGAAAGCGCTTTGATGTCACCGAAGTACACCTCACCAACAGTGGGACAAAACAGTGTTCGGAAGAAGAGTCCGATTCCCGACCGGCGAGGGTTAGAACCTGTCGATGGTCGACCGATGAAACTGTAACGAGTATCTATGGAAGAGCATGCCTTCCTGCCGACCGGCCGGCGCTGCAAACAAATATTTGATTGTGTTCCGCGAAAGGATGGGGGTCCTTGCGGTCCCCTAGAGTGGGTTACAGTAACAAATGGATAATATTCAATTACCCGGACATGGAATTAGTTGTGTAGCTCTTTGATGTGGTCGGGTGAAGGGATACAGCCACACTGACACATGAAATAGGGTAGCGCTATGCGGTGACTCATCGCACGATGACATTTCGAGTTTGACCTCGGTTTCGGCACGGAAACGTATCCACATACAACAATCGCGGGACTCGTTTACGTGGAAATCGCTTTGTTGTCGATGATTTATAATGGAACATTGATTTTGTCATGTAATCGGATAGAGAACCTTCAGCGGTATTCCCATTCCCATCGTCAGTTCTGTTTATTTATTTATTTAGCTGTTTCACTGTGGCTTTGGGGTTGTGGGTGAATATTGCACTTGAAGGGTTTTCGTGTGAGGCGCATGCATGAGGCATTTAAATTCACAACAACAAATCATGATTCCGAATTTGAATTCTTATGTAGTCCTGGTGAAGGGGGCCTCGACAAATGGAAATTTTCATATTAGATTGCGATGGAATTGAGGGTCCTTAGAATACGTCGTGTACGTTCCGGCTAAGGATGGATCGACTTCAAGTACATAGCGCAAAGAGGTGACCCAGTAAAAGAGATATGCAGGAAATGTGGCGACCCTGATGTAGGAGAGGATATTACAGGCAGAGGTGCCACTGCCCTGCGATGAGCCACAGTCAAGGAAGACATATTAGCAGTTACCCTTACGGTTAAAATTACCCACTTCTACAAAGTATCAGGCTAGAGTGTGTATCTCTTTCGGACATCGGAGCATCAGCCGAAGAATAATTATTGGCGGTCACCTTTATTGTTCAAATCATCCACTTTTGCAAAATATCAGACTAGAAAGACTATCTCATTCGGACACTATAGGAGCATTAGACCATAACCCAACTTACTTACTTATTTACTTAATTGGCGCTACAGTCCGAAATAAACCTGGGCCTCAACCAAAATGCCTCTCCAATTAGCACAGTCCTTAGCTAATTTGCGCACTCCAAGTTGGTTCTAGTTGTACATGCCATAGATATCTTAAACTTCCAATGCGGAGTTTTTTGACCAGGGGTATGTCGCTATACAACTCTTATAGATCTTGATTTTTCAAAGAATTTTGTTCTCGAATCGACCAAGGATATTTCTCCATTCGCTTTTGATACTGTCAATTGTGACGTTCCGTCCAATTCGTTGATGTTGTGTTCATTTCGTGTTGACAGCGTGTACTTAGTCTTACCCTCATTTACTGTTAAACCCATTTTTGCCGCTTCCTGTTCAATACTAGCAAACTTAACTATGAAATTACGTTGAGTCCTACCAATGATGTCAATATCGTCGTCGTATGCTAGTAGTTCCACCGATTTTTGGAAAATTGTGCTTCTGGTGTGGGCTCGGGAGTTTTGCACAATTCTCTCAAGAATCAAATTGAAGAAATCAAATGACAGCGCATCGAATTGTCGAAATTCTTTTTTGGTATCGAATGTGTTGGTGAGGTCGTTCCCGACCATGATGGATCAACGAGAATTCTCCATCGTCATCCTACACAAACGGACGAGTTTTGGCTAGACATAGCTCTGTATAGTTCGTACATGCTGTCGTATGCGGTTTTGAAATCGATAAATAGGTCGTGGGTATTTGGACTTCTTGGGGTTTTTCCAGGATCTGACGAAGTGTGAAAATCTGATCGGTTGTGGACTTTCCTAGCCTAAAACCACACTGTTAACGGCCGAACGGTTTCAGGCGTTCACGTATTACTTGTAGGCGATGTTGAGTAGACTTATGCCTCTGTAGTTGGCGCAGTTCAGAGGGTCTCCTTAGGGCGTCACTTCCGTCAGCCCTATTAAGCTTGGGTTTAGATATTGCTATCTTTACTTCACTTAGTTCGGGTGGTTGGCAGTTTTCCCTGTTGTTGCCAATATTGAATGGTTCGTTCGTCATCGCCGTTTAATAGTCTGCAGAAGTTATACACTTCTGTATAACTTGCGAAGATCGTTCTTTCTGAAAAGCCGGTGTTCTTCCCTTTATCTTTCCCTATGGGGCTCAATGGCAGCTCTCGTCTTCGCCTGCAGCTTAGCCTTGTAGGCCTTGTTCTTGGCTGCAAAAATCTCCCAGCACGATTTTAACATCGTACTTCGGTAGTCGCTCATAGGTTTAGTCAAGGAGCTCGTAGAAGCTATCCTTAGTTATATCATTTTTTTCTCCGTCGGAGCGTGAGCGCATATAAGGCTTATGTTGGCGGGTTTGGCCTTGTTGCGAATTCTTACAATGCGTTCGCTAATGTCTGGAAACATAAGACTTCTGGCACTTATAACAAATCCGCATCCGCAAATCCGTCGCTGTTTCTGCTTACAATAACACGGTTCGTAGTAGGTTTCACAGTTTTCATCCTCTTATTGTCCGGCCCATCCAATCGTATTTCCTGGATGGCAGTAATGTCTGCTTTGTGGCAGTTTAGGGCTTCCGCTAGTTGTTCGCCTGCATCTGTCATGTTTAATGTTCTCACATTCCAGGTGCAGATACGAACGTCTCGTCGTTGTCCTTTTTTCGTTTATCAGGGTTGTCAACAATAAATCAGTCCTTTCCGAGGCTATTAGATGCTTGGTAACAATGTTTTTTTCCATGGGTGGGTAGTTAACCCAATGCACAACCCCAACCTGAAAGGCCAGTCCCAATTTATTAGATACCCCTATTACACGGGGCCATCAGTATCCACTACGGGATTGAGCGCTGCCGTTGGTCTTTCGGTTCATCCGATACCATCTCTGTTCAAAGGGTCTGACTTACCCTTGAGATTCTTAGATAACCTGTTGTCCGAACATGTCGAAGCAGCTTATATATGCTAATATCCTTGGCAGAATGTAATATCTGACAAGGATATTAGCATTTTCTCAGTGAGCCCAGTGACAATCAAATCTTGGAATCAGTCTCAACAAATTCAAAGACAACCCTAGATTGCCGATCATCTCTGCAGGAGATGTCAAAGCATTTTAACATTCACCAATGCTGGGTGCCTGGGCATAGTGACATTCCAGGGAACTGTAAGGCTGATGAACTCGACAAAAATGGAACCAAATTACCAGTTGTACCCGACACTGGTGCACTAGGTGTTCCTATCGCTACATGCAAACGCTTTTAAGCGCAACATGCTAACAGCAAATCAAACCTCAGATGGAGTCTTGGCACAACGTGTCAAAGAACCAAACAAATTTGGCCAAAGCTAGATTTGAGAAGATCAAAAGGACTGATTTCGCTCGATAGACCGCATATTTGCGATACCATAGGTGTCATCACGGGACACTGCTTAATAGGTAGGCACGCAGAAAGGCTAGGCCTCTTCTCAAACGACTTCTGTAGGAGCTACATGGACGAGGAGGAGAAACAATACTTCATCTCCTTTGTAACTGCCCGGCCCCATCAAACAAAAGGAAGCTACATCTCGGAGCTTACTATTTTCAAAATCTCAGTGATTTGACAAAAACGGAAGTGAAAAGCCTCCTCCGCTTCATCAAAAGCTCAAAATGGTTTTCCCACGGATAGTAAGGAGATTGGATAAGATCCATGTGGTATCACAACGGACCAAAGTGGTCTAAGTGTGCTGGCGAACGCCGGCAGCCACTCTAACCTAACCTAACCCTATATAGGTACGTCTGGGACAGTAGGCCGGGTATTCATTCCCATTGCCATTCTGACCAAAGGGTTGAGTATACACAGGGTGTGCAAGTATTTCTCCTAAGGAGAACTCTTTTAAAAATATGAAAACGCACAATATCGCTTATTCCGATACAAAAATGGGTTCTGCATGTAATTGCATTCGTGAAACTGATGCAATATGCAATACCAAGAAATATTAAATACAGGGTGTGTTAATATTGAATAACTTCTCAAATAAAAAGGTGATTCCCATATATGAGATATTTTTATATAACTTGATTTTTGACAATTTATTTGGGCTAGTTTTCGAATACAATATCGATCAAGTGACCGCCTCTTTTGACCAAATCAAAATCGGCCCTTTTTGCTTCGTTTTTATCACTTTTTCGAACATCTCGGGTGGCATAGCAATGATTTCGTCACGAAAGTTTGCTTTGAGTTTACAAATGGTCACTTTTAACTATGCTTTTCAACTAACGCCTCGGAAATATGTCCGTAGGGGTCAGATCTGAAGATCAGAAACAAATGCAACTAATCTTTAAAAATGTGATGGATCCGCACTAACCCCAAAATTCAGCGTCACTAATTATGTGCGTGTTGATTCAGTGTTAAGCGACTCCTAAAATTTAAGTTTCAAAACCATGTCTACTCAAGCCAATCGGTTGATAAATGTCAAAGATATTTAATGTTCACATCCCGACATAAAAGATGGCGCACTTTCCCACGTCCAGCTTATCACAGTTACATACTTTTACACCAACTAGTTTGCTTAAAACTCTAGTGAAACTTGGTTAGGCAAACTTTTTGAAATTCCCTCCCTTTTTTGCTAATATCAAAGTCACCGACCAGACGTAGGCTCATTAAATTCCCATGTTATCCGCCTTAAACGGCAATAAAACGGTTGAAAACTTGCTGTCCCGCCACATCCAAGTCTATGGTCATAATCTGTTAACTAATTCGATACATTTCGGCGCGACACTCAATTAACTTTTACTGCCCAATCAAAATCTGTTGCCATTCCCAGCTCATGTCAAGATCCCAGCATAAAAATCGGCAACCAACGATAACGATTCAAGCCTTTAACGCGCTATCGATTCCACGGGATTCCTCCGCAGAACGTTTATTCAAATCACAACAAGAAGGTGACATACGTCAAACATGACAGTAGGCATCTTGTCCCATCGTCGCCGTATCTGGTTCCGTTTTTTATTTTATTTATCCAACAGTGTGCTGCTATAAATACGGACAACGCAATATGCCACAAACGACGACTCCTTAAGTAGCAATTTATAGTCACGACAATGTTTTCATTTGGCCTGTCGTTTCCACTGATGTCTAATTAATTGTGTATTCAGAAATCGCTTTATGGGAGGGCATAAATTTACTGCGAACCTCTGATCTTACCAGGAATCAACTGAAGAAAAACATCGAGATAAGAACGAGCCCGATTGTTTGTCAAATGATGCCGCCACCTAATTAAACGTAAAATACGAGATGTTTGATTCGACATTTCCAAATACGAGATCTGTCACAAACACACTGGCAATGGGCGCTCGAATACGATTTGAAACGCCTTTTGGAACACGACCCTCTTCGACAACGATGATGGCTTTTATGACGGAACATAACATAAATCCTAATTAATACAAAGATGTGCTAATTTGGGCGGTATTCAAATTTGAAATTAATTTCTGTTTTTTTTTTCAAAATAATAATGTTAGGCAACAATGTTTGGTCGTTTGTTTCTGTTGTTTGGGGGGCGCTTCGTCATGGTCGTCGGCGATCGGTACTACCTGACCGGGGTGCCTCACATCATTTCTGGGAATCATTGGAATCGTGTTTTGTTTCATCACAGATGATCTCCGTCTGGAATGCGCATTTGATATTGAAATCATTCTTGCGGAGATTATTTGGTTGTACGGATTTGACTGGTTGGGATTGGGATTAATAAGTTGCACGGTGTTTGCATTTTTATTGCTGTCGAAGGTAGTTTTAGATTGTCAGTTGAAGGTATAACCTTAGAATTGACATGGTGATTTTGGACTTTGTATGAGATGAAAGGTGTTTTTTAATGAGAAGTTTAATGACAAGACGTAGGTAAAAGAAGGCTTTCACTAAGGTATATGAACGTTTGTTCATTAACATATGCGAGATCAAAGCGATAAGTTACTAGACTGTCAAGGAACCGTCTTTTCTAGTTCAATATAGTCTCCTTAAGACTCGATACTCTTATTTTGTTAGTAACTTACAAAGGGTCTTCCAATAGGGACTTCCGAACGTTGACAGTTGAAAAAATCATGACTTCCTGCATGATATTGATTCGACTATCACGCTTGGGATACTCCAGCCCAGGTGGTGGGCGCATGCCGGGATCACCTTGCCAAGCAGTGGATAATCTGGCACCAACGACATTACCACCAACACACATGGACCAACCTGCGGTTGTGTTGTTCTTAGATTCGGATAGTTGGTGGGCCTGGGAGGTTTCAGTTGTTGCCATTTGAGTTGTAGCCAATTCTGCTCGGTAAAATCATGTTGTAACCAAAAGTCTCGTCGTTCTTCAGATCTGAATCGTTTCAGTCGTTTGCATTGTCCAGGGGAAGATTTTCACTCGGTAGCTCCTCGCAGTTGAGTGGTGCTATGTCAGCGGCGGATAAGACGACGTCTGTTCGAGGTCGGCAACAACATTCGAGAAACTGGTCTCCTAATTGGGATCCCAGAGCGAAATGGAGGCATTGATTGTGACTATGGACGAGAAGCATAGCGCATTTAACTTCAGCTTGTTGACTTTGCGGTCGAATCGTTTCTACTTGTGATTTGTTCTGTTTGTCTGATGAAGATTGTTGAAAGATGCTCGCAGTCAAGAACGAAGCATACACGGCTAAGCTGCAGGTGAAGACGAGAGCTGACATTGAGCTCTATAGGCAAAGAAGAAGTGAAGAACACTGGCTTTTCAGAAAGAAGAGAAAAGAGCAAGCAGTGCGCTCGATTGAGTACATAGAGAGATGCCTTTCCAGGAAATAAATGTAAAACGTCAAAGCCAGGTATGCAAGGCGCGAAGAGGATCCTGTCGGTATGAACAAGCAAGTATCATAGTTGAGACACATTCGATGCAGAGGGTATGGAAAAAAAACTTCTGCTGACTTTTAAACGGCGGTGACAAAAATCTCCCGCTATCAGACAGAACGAAACATTAAATATTGGCGACCACAGCTAAAAACTACCGACTACCCAACCTAAGTGAAGTGAGGATAGCAATATCAAAACGTAAGCTTAACAAGGCTAACGAAAATGTTGGCCTTCCAGTCAAGCTTTATAAAGCCGGCGGAGATGATTTGGTAAGTAACACTCACCAACAAAAAAATACATTTGGTCCAATGAGCTCGTATGCCTGAATAATGGAACCTCAGCATCGTTCGTTTTCCCGAATCAACAAAAAAAGAAACATGGGCATAAAGCGGCCCTTACACGGTTAATCTATTGACATAAATCACTAACATGTGTTTGTGAAAAAATGTACATGGGTGAGTCACAGACATTTGGTGAAGTCTGATTGAAGAAAATCAAAGCATGTTTGATTTTGCATGATGTAAGGGTTCTGAGAGAAAACATGACTGGCGCTAGCGGAAAATCGAAGGACGATAAAGATCGAGCACATCCGTACATCACGAAAACTCACAAAAGCTAAAAATCCCAAGTCAATCGATTACACGATGCATGATGCCAATTGATTGACCGTGTAAGGGCCACTTAAGTCTCCTCAACATTGCCTACAAGATCATTTCTGCCATAATATGTTTACCAAAAACCTAATCAGCCCTTAGCCGTGTAGTTTTAAGCCAGGACATTAGACAACTGATCAAATCTTCACATTTCGGCACGTCCTGGAAATAACCCAAGGAGTTCACCTTTTCATCAATTTCAAAGCCGCATACTACAGAATTTATAGAGACGAACAACACAGGGCCATGTCTTGTTTTGGTATTTGGGAGCCTTTTCAGGGTGACGATGCAGGCTTCTTGCCAAAAAGCATGTACGCAAGGCGACGCATTTGAAAATGCATTCAAGCCCCCGGATGGTGCAGGACTTTTCAAGGATCGGGAGCTCATCTATGAGACCACAAAGGACCAACGAAGAATGCAACTCTCTTCGGTAGTAGCGCAAGGTTCGGTTTTGGGGCCTGACATTTGGAACATCTTCTATGATGGCATTCCACGCATAGTGATGCCGCATGATACCCTCATGATGGGGTATGCAGATGAATGATACCAACAGTGCGAGTGTCGAAAGAACGAGTGTCGAAAGTAGGCTAATGGCACACATAGGAGGCAAACAACGGGAGCAAGCCAAGACTCCTGATGTCGATGACTCATACCATCTTTCTCTACGGATGTGAGATTTGGACAGACGAGCTTCTACAGGAAAAGTACAGAAAGCCGATGGCAGCAGTTTACAGACAAGGAGTTTTACGCATTGCAAACTCTTATTGAAAGGTTTCGGAACCAGCCGTCCTTGCTATCAGGAGTGACAGCAAAAGATCTACTAGCCGCAGAAAGGAAGTACTTCTACGACAGGACGTACGATGAAGCTCTAAGCATAGCAAGCTCCTATCCAACGGTGGCGGGACTAGCCGCCCTTGTAGTCAGGACTGACCCCAACAGACATATTAGCTTCAGAAAGGAAGTACGTCTACGACAGGAAATACGTCGGAGCTCTACGCTTAGCAAGCTCCCATCAAACGGTGACGTAACGAGCCGTCTTGTTTTCAGGGGTGGCCCCAATAGAACCCCTATTCAGAAGTATGCCACTTCTGTTTTGAGCTCGAAAACCAGAGGACGATGGACATCAAGGCTATTCAAGAACGTGGCTGAATGGAATGACCGGAAACATGTTGAGGTTAACTACTTCTTCACCCAGCTACTCAGGGTACGCAGATACGTCAAAGCCTTTCTACACAAGATCGGCAAAACAAACAGTCAAGTCGGCCAGTACGGGGATTCTTAAGGCAACGTATGCTTCGTATGCAGCAGATGAAA
The DNA here is from genome assembly GCA_932526625.1 of Rhingia campestris. Taxonomy (NCBI): domain Eukaryota; kingdom Metazoa; phylum Arthropoda; class Insecta; order Diptera; family Syrphidae; genus Rhingia; species Rhingia campestris. The sequence goes on from OW052185.1 coordinate 52,279,725, forward strand.
AACCGAAACGGGAGAACTAGAGTAAAATATCGGTACGTATCATCACCGACAAAATAGCCTATCAGAGCTGTAACCAACATACAAGTCTCCTTACAAATATACCTCTAACACACATTCATAGAATAGGGAAAAAACCAATTCCGCGAGGCAGTATAAGCCCGAATGGCGTATGATAACAGCCCCCTGAAGTAATATAAACAGTGGTCCCGGAATGGTTGATCAAGAACCGAAGTGCCAGGAGGAGTTTTTAAATGGCGTAAACCTTGCACATATAGAAGTCGGACACACGTCAACGCTAAAAAGACCTTTTTATGATGTATAAAGTGAAATGCCACCAACATGAAAAAAGTGACTTCTCTAACATTCTTCTGGAGGGTTGTGTAAAACTTCCAGGCCACTACTAACATGCACGGACCAAATTGACATCATTGGTATGACTCAACGAAATGCCATCGCTGCGAAGGAAGCGTGATAAGTGGGAAAGACTAAGCATATGCTGTCAACAAGAGAGCGATCAATTACACAGAGCGTCACAATCGACAGCTATAGCTTTGGATTGTCAAGGACTTTGAATACCTTGACTCCGCTTTAAATTTTAGCAATAACACCTCGCCAGAAAATCAAACGAAGGATTACTCTTGCCAACCGCTTTTTCCATGGGCTAATAAGGCAATTTAGTGACAATGTCCTTGCACGAACAACTCTGGATATCTTATAAAAGCTCTGCAATGCTGACTGAAGTATGGACTTATCAAAGTCCGTGAATTGAGCAAAAACTAAATCATCGACAAACCATTAACAATGAACTTCACAAAATGGTCAATAAAACCCCGTGTTGGACGTTAAAGATGGTTAGGGCAAGTAGAGCGAATGGACACTTATATTCCAGCCCGAAGAGTCTTCTATTCCCACCCAAACTGAAAGATGCAGTAGAGAAAGACGTCGTCTCAAATGGCGCGCACAAGTAGGAACCGATCTCAACCAAACTGGAAGTTCTCAACTGGAAGATTTCAACTGCAGGCGGCTGTCTAAAAACCAAGTTAATTTCAGCTATAGCGCCATATTTGTATTCTGAGGCCAATTGTATTTCCAATGAGCCAAAAAAAAACGATTTAAGAAAAATATCATAGCACTTGGAAATTTACAGAAAAATATATCTCTGTCAAAACTGTGTCAATGTCCTTTAAAAAATGCAGTCCCATGCTGTTGACACTTGTCGTCGCAATTGAAACCCAAACTAATGTTAAACGGCCTTACTAATTCTTATTCAACAGGACACCCACCCATTACAAGTGCAAACATCCTTTCCAAAAAAAACATTTGTTTTGATTTCTTTAAATTAAATTGTTTATATCAATGCCAACCTGTCTGGAATTTACTCTTGCCAGTCAGAGAGGCATGAAAATCCAAGAGTTCACTGGCCTTGATCTGCGTCGCAGGTTTTACAGATCCCAACTTACGTCAGCATCATCATATTCCAGACGGCAATAAATGGCACGGCACTTTGTCCTTGGGAGCGTAACGTTTCACCTCCATCCTGCCACATGTCGTGTGAATGTGTTAACGTTCTTCTTTAAACAAGTCTTCTCAGGTCCGCAGTCTGACATTGACATACCGACACATCTCATAAATCAAACAAGTCCCAAACCTCTGCATGGTGAAGTGGATATTTTTTTAAATAAACCATTCCCAGGTAGTTAGTCTTTTTTAAGCCGTCCCAAAGGTCCGTGGCGGAGGGAGAGGGCGTGTGCCAGATTTGTCTTGCTTATCCTCTCGGCTCCTCATTGACATTTCGGCTAATCTAGTCTTGTTGGTGTGTTAATTGTGCCCCTTTGGCGGCTTGTTTTATGCAAATGTTCTCGAATTGACGAAACATTTTTTTTTGTTTACCTTTTGCTTTTGTTTTCTGTTTTTCTCACGTGGCCTGTTATGTGTTCTTGTTCCTGCAGAGTGTTGGTGCTTTGACCACCTTAGAGGTCCAAACACAACCGAAAATCGGAAGTTGAGTCATTTATGGCTGCCGATTACCATGAAATATATTTTCGTCTGTCTACCGTGGAAGCGGTGGAAGGCTGTCAGAGTCAATAGACGGTCACTGTTGGGGAACGTGAAGAAACAGAATCGATAGGGGGGGTCTGCGGGCGTCTGGAGCGGTCTTTTTCATATTTGGGTTTGAATATTTTAAATGTTTACTTCTTGGAAATTGGTTCGTGTTTTTGGTTGTTTTTGTTTTTGGTTTTATGTCTGACTTGGGTGTCTGGATTGTCCACTTAATGCAGACATTTGCAGGTTTCTGTTTTTTTTTTTAATTCGCCATTGACGTTAGGTTTTAACTGTTTATTAGACATCAGACGAATTCAGTTTAATTTATTTTCAACAGACAAATTAAAGGCTTTGGAAAAGGTCTCTTAGGTACATACGAGCTTTACCTACTTACGATGATTGTTTGGAGAAGTCAGATGCATGTCCAATGACAGACATTGGACCTATTTATTCGTTTAATTTGGAGGACTGACAATTGATCTTCACATAAATCGGTTTATCTTCTAATGATAACGCCATATGACTTTGGCCGTGTTCCGGATTCCTCATTGGTCAAAATGGTCGATTGAGCTTCATCTAAGACATCTTAGAAAATTTGAAATCCGGAACACGGCGGTTCTTCCTTTATTAAATGAGCTCAAGACCCGTTAGTGATATCTGTCTAATATCCTTTCGAACCACACTCTCCTGGCAGCTGGCAGCGATCGGTTAATCCTCAAACCAAAGTTACGGACTTCCTTGTCATCTCGGATTTCGAAGATGGTTCTTGGTAAATGGTTGGTTTGTGCAATGGACGGGCTAATGATGTCCACATATTTTTACCTCTGGAACTACATCCTACATATAGTATTGTTACCATCTCCTGCGTTGGCACTGTAAACCTGAAAGATTAGGATCCTCTCGTCATCCCCCTTACATGTAATTCTGTGACCTATTGCTACAGATCACGACTTCGATCGTACAGCTCGCCTCGTGGAATAAAACGCCAAAGCCGAAAAAGCGCCTGACAAATATATTTTACGATAACCTCTGAAAATAAAAGAATTGGTCAAAAAAAAAGAAAAGCTCGTAAAAAATGGCAACAGAATCAAGGATTTTAAGGCGACATGTCAGTCTCTTATGGTACTTACATACTTAAGTGGCGCTACAATCCGGAATGAACCTGGACCTTAACCAACATGCCTCTCCAATTAGCCCGGTCCTTAGCTAACTGCCTCCAGTTGCGCACTCCAAGTTCGTTAAGGTCAGTTTCTACTTGTACGCACCACTTAAGGCGAGGTCTGCCTCTACTGCGTCCGACGTCAGGCTGGGAATCGAAGACTCTGCGAGCCGGAGTATTGGTGTCCATTCGTTCTACATGTCCTAGCCATCTTAAACGTCTAATGCGGAGTTTTTTGACTGGGGTATGTCGCTGTACAACTCGTATAGTTCGTGGTTTAATCTTTGTATCCATAGCCCGTCAACGCAAACGGGACCGAAGATTTTTCGAAGAATTTTTCTCTCGAATCGACCAAGGATTTCTTCATCCGCTTTTGATACGGTCCATGCTTCAGCGCCCTAGAGCAGGACTGGTATGATCAGGGTCTTATATGTGATCTCCTTAGTAGTTCGAGTGAGGACTTTACTACTTAATTGATTTCTTTGCCCGAAGAAACAGCGATTGACAAGAGTAATTCTTCGTTTGATTTCTGACGAGATGTTGTTGTCGGCTCTGCTACCGAGGTAGACAAAGTCCCGTGCTACCTCAAAGTTATATCTGTCAATGGTGACGTTGTGTGTCCTTTCGTGTTGACAGCATATACTTAGATTTACCCTCATTTACTGCTAAACCCATTTTTGCCGCTTCCTTCTCTATACTAGCAAACGTGGATATGACATCACGTTGAGTCCTACCAATGATGTCAATATCGTCGGCGTATGCTAGTAGTTGCACCGATTTTTGAGAATTGTGCCTCTGGTGTTGGCTCGGGAGTTTTGCACAATCCTCTCAAGAATCAAATTGAAAAAGTCACATGACAGTGCATCGCCTTGCCTAAATTCTTTTTTGGTATCGAATGTGTCGGTGAGGTCGTTTCCGACTCTGATGGTGCAGCGAGAATTCTCCATCGTTCAAACGGACGAGTTTTGGCTAGACATGGCTCTGTATAGTTCGTCTCTATGAATGCTGTCGTATGCGGCTTTAGAATCGATAAACAGGTTGTGGGTTTTTTCCAGGATCTGCCGAAGTGTGAAAATTTGATCGATTGTGGACTTTCCTGGCCTAAAACCACACTGATAAGGGCCGATCAGGTTGTTGGTAAACGGTTTCAGGCATGCACATATTACGCCAGATAGGATCTTGTAGGCGATGTTGAGCAAATGTATGCCTCTGTAGTTGGCGCAGTTCAGAGGGTCCCCTTTTGTGGGTCGGGCAAACGATGCTGAGGTTCCATTCTTCAGGCATGCTTTCAACCGACCGGATTTTGCTTATGAGTTGGTGGCTGTTACTTACCAAGTCATCTCCGCCAGCTTTATAAAGCTCAGAGGGAAGGCCGTCATTTCCGGCGGCCTTATTGAGCTTGAGTTTAGATATAGCTATCCTCACTTCACTTAGGTCGGGTGGTTGGTAGTTTTCGCTGTCGTTGCCAATATTAAATGGTTCGTTCTGCCTGACAGCGGAATGTTGTTCGTCATCGCCGTTTAACAGTTTGCAGAAGTAGTTCTTCCATATCCTCAGCATCGACTGTGTCTGAAATACGATATTTCCTTGTTCATCTTGACAGGATTTTGTTCGAGCCTTGCGCGCTTGTCTTGCTCTTTTTTCTTCCTTCTGAAAAGCCGGTGTTCTTCCCTTCTTCTCTGCCTATAGAGCTCAATGGCAGATCTCGTCTTCACCTGCAGCTTAGCCTTGTAGGCCTCCTTCTTGGCTGCGAGCATCTGTCAGCATTCCTCATCAATCCAGGGGTTTCTTGCTGGTGGCCGCGACAAACCTAGCATATAAGTTGGGGCTGATCTAATGGCTTGTTGGCATCGTTGCCATTGTTCTTTGATGTTCGATGCTGAATCGAGAGTTTAGGGATACGCGTTGCGCGAAGGTCTTGGCGGCCTCTGGCGATTGCAGTCTTTCGACATTAAATTTTTTCTGGTTTGTTGTGGAATGGTGGATATCCACATCCTTACCTTGGCTGCAACAAGGTAGTGGTCCGAGTCGATGAGAGCCCCTCGGAATGTTCGGACATCCAAAATACTGGATGCGTGCCTCTTGTCTATCGCAATGTGAGCAATTTGGTTGACTGTTCGTTGATCTGGAGACCGCCATGTCCCCTTATGGATATCAAGGTGAGGAAACCGTGTGCTGGCTATAGTGGCATTTCGTTCCGTAGCGAAGTCAATTAGTCTAAGTCTGTTACCAGACGTGTCGTTGTGTACGCTATATTTTCAGATAATACTGCTAAAGATGTCCTCTCTTCCTAGCCTTGTGTTAAAATCTCCCAGCACGATTTTAACATCGTACTTTGGTAGTCGCTCATAGGTTTTGTCAAAGAGCTCGTAGAAGCAATCCTTAGTAATTTCATCTTTTTTCTGTGTCGGAGCGTGTTAGAATGCGTTCGCTAATGTCTGGGAAACATAAGACTTCTTGCCTAAGCCTGTCACTAATAACTGTCGCTGTTTCTGTTTCATCCTCTTTTTGCCCGGCCCATCCCATCATATTTCCTGGATGGCAGTTATGTCTGCTTTGTAGCAGTTTAGGGCTTCCGCTAGTTGTTCGCCTGCACCTCTTCTGTTTAATGTTCTCACATTCCAGGTACAGATACGAACGCCGTTGTCCGTTTTTCGTTTAGCAGGGTCGTCAACAATAATATGAGTCCTTTCCGAGGCTTATGGTTGCTTCGTAACAATGGTTTTTTCCATGGGTGGGTTGTTAACCCAAAGCACAAACCCCATCCTATAGGGCCAGTTCCAATTTATTATAGATAGCCCTAGGACACGGGGCCATCAGTATGCACTACGGGATTGAGCAATGCCGTTGACCTTTCGGTTCATCCCGCACCATCTCTGTTCAAGGGGCCTGACTTACCCTTGAGATTCCTAGATAACCTGTTGTCCGAGTGTGTCGAAGCAGCTCATCTAGGTTCGCATAGGACGGCAGGCGGGGTATTCATTCCGTGCCATTCTGACCAGGCTGTTTATAGTGTTGCTGTTTTTTGTCTTGTTATCAACACTCGCACTTATCGTTTAGCAAATCAAATCCGGTTGGATGAGACTAGTATGGTATGGTTTGGTTACCACTTGGAGGTACAAAATAAGCACATTTGATGTGTAGCTTTTGCAAAACGAAGACGAAGTGTATACACTCGACGCGAAGTCATACAGAGCCGTTCTAAAATTGTTTCGTACTTTGTCGAATTTGTTGCAATAACTACATACAATGGCTTAATGAGGATTTGTTTCCTTATGTGGTTTCAATTGTTTCATGATACATTTAGAGTGGGAGTTCCGCTGCCGCCTGAGAAAGTTAGTAGTGCCTTATTGAAAGAACACGTTCTTCCAACCCCACGCTCTCTTTTTTTTCATTAATGCTAAAAATTCAAGGAACATAAATATAAGGCCAAATCCAAACGCAAAATTTAAAAAAACAAAACTTCTCATCACAGGTTTATACCTCTCTGCACTTTTGCAAAAGGAAGGGTGAACCATTCGATTTAAGCCCAAGTGTCCCAAGAGGACACTGCAATTCATCTGTCATAATCAGCTATGTACGTATCTACTTGAGGACTTAATGCACCTTTCTTCACCACATAAATAATCCAATACCCCCAAATATTACCAACAGCGTTGACAAAACCTACCCATACGAAGTTCACTAAAGTTTATCTCGAGCCAGTCCACACGCCTTTCGTTACACTTGGGTTAGGTCAGTCACACTCGCCTGGCGGCCCAAAAAAGATTTATGACGTTCAATTTCGGTTCGCATGTTGAAAACGGTAAGACACGCAACCGAACCCAAAGCCCTCATCGGACACAATCTATATACACACACACTAGTAAAACACCCGGAGAGGGACACGTGCTGCTATTGTTTTGCGACTCCTGCGCTGACCAACTGTTTCCCTGCGCCATGTCTCCAGACTGTTGGCGGCAATTAAATGCAATTCTCCTCAAGTCGTTGTATGTCTTCTGTCCGAATCGTTGTTGTTGTTGTCGTCGTCATTGTCCGTGGGGAAGTGCAAGTGTCCCATTTTTGTGGCCACTCCGGCGCACCGATAATTGCCTTTTTAATTAAAAGGTGAAATAAATCCTAGTCGTCCTTACAGCTGTGGAAAATGTGTTCCTGCCCAGACTAATGGAATCCATCGTAGATTCGTAAATTGGCAAACCGACGTCCATAGTCGACGACATCGCCGGCAAATAGTAGACATACGCGGCAATTGATATCACAACCTGTCGCTTCCCTGCGGTTTTGTGGTGGCGTTTCCTTTTCAACGTTGCCCCGGGAGGGAGCCTGTGTGCACGATTGACACTAATGCTTGAATTTCATGACGGCTAGAGACGGGACGAATGAAAATGAAAATAAATTTCAGAGAGCGCCCCATTAAGTCGATTTAAGTCGTCAAATCGAACAGAACTCAGGAGATGTTGCTTCCAACCATTTTCGGTTGACATAAGTGTACCCAACCCAACCTAGGTCAACATCAAATCTCCACCAAAGCTATGTTAGGAGTACACGTCAATTTGACGCTTCAACTTTCCGGAAATTCCAAAACGGGACACAGACATCTGTCCGCCAATCGTCAAATGCCAAACAAGGCACTATCCAGTCCAGTGATCGCTAATTACTCACCTTAATGATTAATTAATTTGTCGTCGCAATTACCCAAAACGCCGATCCGATTCAGATGGCGATCAGTGATCGCCGATCGGCCGCACTGGATATAGCCAACAAATGCCGTTGCGTACAATACGCTACTTGGTTTGGGGTGTCCCTGGGGACACAGCCAGCTGGATGTATCATCAGCATCACCTCAAAGTCAGAGTGAGGCAAAAACTAAACGGCACCATATTCGATGAGCAGTCGTCCGTGATGAGGGGCTCACGCAAAGGACACCAATCGCAACCGGTACGCAGGCACCAACACACGCACATGTGTGGCACAGTTCGTTTGGCACTCACACCAGTCTTTATTATTCTTAATTACAGATCTGAAGGCGGGAGCAATAAATGGAAAATAAATGGTGTTTTGGTAGATGGCACGTTCCTGATGCGCTGCAGCTGGTTATTGACGTTTTGCGTTGTGAGGCGGTGCGGGGTGATGGACCCGGCGAATTAGGAACGTTGCCAAAAGTGTCAGTCACTGCTGGTGTAGTGCGATGGTGTATACGAGTTTTTACCTCCCACAGAGTTGAGTGCTGGTATAGACACAGGTTGCACGCGTTGCAAATGTTCGATGGAAACTAAATAAATTTCACCAAATTATTTGCAAACGAAAAAAATAACTAAATTGACAAATCTACGTGTGTAGGGGGGGGAATGTTGCGAATGCAGGTCTCCGCAGGTGGATGATACACGAAAATGGCATTAGATGCAATTTTAGCAGGCGGATTGAAAGTAAGAGGCAGAGGTTCACCCGGACTATAGCGCCACTTAAGCAGATTAGATGAGGAGTTTGCTGACTTTGCTTCCAATGAATGATAGAAATCACAGTTTTTGAGAATTTGTTGAGAAAGTATAACGTTGCGAATTTATTGCCTAAAACAAAATTTGTTTTTGTTTTATTTTTTAGGTGATGCTGGTCAAATGGTAGGCAATGCGATTATATGAAACAGCTTGAGCTTTTACCTTGCTGATACCCACCAACTCCGATTCTAAGCTTTCTGGTGGTGAACACCAAAAGCCTATATGATCGCCAAGTTCTTTGCAATACGCGTATTCCTTGACCTTTCGATTAACACTATAACAACAGGTACTAATGTAGAAGATCAATGGCGACAATGTTAACAAGCTATTATATCAGCTGCAACTTATGTGCTAGGTTACCCTCGCTCATAAACAAGAAATACACTGGTTGACGAAAAATGCTATATCTAAAATGATGGCCTTCATGCCGAGTTTTATAAAGCCGGTGGAAATGATTTGGTAAGTAGCATTCACCAACTCATAAGCAAAAGTTGGTCCGATGAAAGTATGTCTGAAGAATGGAACCTCAGCATCGTTTTGACATCATTGGTCGGACTCAACGTGATGTCATAGCCATGTGAAAAATATGAAAATACACAAAACATCCACGAGTTGGACAGAACGTCACCATTGACACATACAACTTTGAGGTAGCACGGAACTTTGTCTACCACGGCTCCGCTAATAACTCTCTGACAACAACTTCTCGTTGAGTTGAGGCCCAGGTTGATTCCGGACTGAAGTGCCACTTAAGTTAGTGTTTTACTTTAATCCCGAAGAGGTGGTCCAACTCGAAACGTCATTAAATGACAGATATAATCGACCGTGTTCCTGATTTCAGATTTAGTAAGATAGCTCTGTTCTCATTAGTCAATCGTCCATTTTGACCACAGCTTCATCTAATATATGTTACGTTATCTGAAATCTGGAACACCGCCGTGCTTGCTCTTTGGAAATAAATACTTTCATATTATGGTGTCACATTAATCTTTTTGCACCTCCATTCTCACCTACCCCCGTTACCGAGGTTTTTTTTATTCAAAAGCACGCAAATTAAACCCTCCCTCTCAAAATCCCTATATGGCATCGGGTCTGTTAATTAAATTATTTTCCTTGATGCTCTTAAAAGAAAAACAAAAAAATTGTTTCCCACCACCACCATATGCGATATTTTATATTGAATACCGCTTTCAAGTGGAGGATATGCGCAGCAGTGATTATTTTATCCTTGTGACGACGACAGATGAATGGAAATCCCCTTAAAGAGCGAGCCAAGTGAATAATTGGAATTACGTGAATCATTGAATGGAATTCCCCTTGAAAAGTGCCAGACTGTAACCGATTATTGTGTGTATATGTCCCGTGTGTCGGAAAAAAAGCTTATCCTAGTGCATAGAGCTTTATCCCGACGACGACGATAGGTAGCCTAAGTCAATATACGTGTCCTTTGGCTAGCTATATTCGATTTTCACTTCTCAGCAAAAACCTTTTGATCAGAGGGGCATGAACTATATGCATCCACGAATGGCTTCCACTTTGTGAAATTGGTTTTTGGACGATTAGCGCTGAAGGAGGGCATTGGACTTTGGCGTCTCTGTGTACTTTTTTTTTTGCAGGAAATTTATTATTATTATAAATTTCTGCGAGGTGGTTCCCCCTAAGGATATACTGCACCGCATTCATGTGCTATGTATGGACTTAATTGGTAGACAGATTTATCGATTCCGGCGGTCGTTGGTGTGGTTTGCATATCCGTTCTGTGGATACTTCATAATGAGATGAGTTTAAAGTCAGAAGCAAGGACCATGATGGGGAAGTTAAATTTTATTAATGATTAAGTTTTAGTTGGGAGGACGCGTCGAGGTAGGTGGCGGATGACCTGTGGGCTTATCAATTTGTATCGGACATCGTTTATTAGAGACCTTGGGGAGGGTAATAGACTCGTTGGTGGTAACATGTCCTCATAGTACTATGAGGAGGCTGTAAGTGGTTTGGAGGAGCTTATAGTGGGTTAGGTGAGGTTTAGGTTTAATTTTGTTTACAGTACCTAGTCCTTAATAAAAGGGTGCGCTTAGACCATACCAAGGATAATTGTGATGCCACTAGGTGTCGCAAGGTTAGTTTTCTTCAGCTACACCTGAAATCAATTGGATTTCTTAACAAATCTGTTTAGGTCGCCCAAACGGAGTCGTTTAGATCTCGTTGGGGAAGTACTCACATAGATTGGTGTTTCTGACTTTGCGAGAGACGGGACACAGGCAAAGTATTGCCCTATTATATCTATCTCCTCCATGTTTTTTTAAATTTCGCAGAAAGCAGACAAATCCTCAAAGAGCATGCCTGACTTAGGTGCAGTGTCCTGTGAATATGTTGGTTGATTGAGGTTGAGATGAGATGTTGAGGTTGATTGAAATGAGTCTGGACCACATTTTATTGGTTCTGGGTAACCTCAAGTTGCAGCTTTGTAGTATAGTAACGGAGATATACGTATCAATTCAGTCAAGACGTCTGCTATAGGACAAACGTGAAAAAAGGACAAGGCAAGATGTATGCTAAGCCAAACGCACCGGTTTCAAATGATTGGAGAAACCCCCTACTTCGAAAAACTAACACAAACCCTTAGCTAAAAAAAAGTGGGGTCTGATGTAGAAAAAAATGAAATAACCGGCATTTACGGCCCATACAGAGCCTCAACCCCAGCTTCTGCCTTCAACTGTGTACGCGAAGTTATTATTTTTGCCATAAAGAAGAGGACCTCTATTTAACGCCGACTCCGAATTGCAAGTTTGAAATGATTCTCATTACAGTATTGCTCATGGATGTTTTTTAGACTTTTGCAAAAGGTTTGATGTAGTCCGGAGCCTCAGGAAAGCAGCCGATAGAGGAATCACAAGGCACCAACACAAAGTAAGAAAAGCCCTCGGTGAACTAGCAAATGTGAAGTCACTAACGCTCAAAAGAGTGCAAAAACCTTGATGTCTCCAGAAAGGAAGAGAGCTGCCTTCTCAGACCAGTTTGGAGAAGAGCGAGACATGCGAACCTCATTTATTATATCCAAGCCTACCCAGTAATACTGCCAAAAAAGTTTTTGAAGTGGACATTCCAGGTAAGGGGTTGTGCTTGGGGTTAACGACCAACTCACGGAAAATAATATCGTAACGAAGCAGTCAAGAGCCTCTGAAAGTACTGATTTTATTGTTGACGACCATGCTAAACGAAAAACATACAACGACGAACATTTAACAGGAGAGGTGCCAACTAGCGGAAGCCCTAAGCTGCTTTAAAGCAGACATTACTGCCATCCAGGAAATACGATGTGATGTGCCTTGAAAAAAGAGGATACAAAACGGTGCAGTCAAACAGCTAGCGGAGGCCCTAAGCTGCATTAAAACAGACATTACTGCCATCCAGGAAATACAATGGGATGTGGCAGAAAAAAAGAGGATGCAAAACTGTGTTTCTACTACGGACCGTGTTATAGTGATCTGAAACAGCGACTATTCGGATGTGAATTTGATATATTTGAAAAATTTGATATAGCGAAAGACTGCTTCAACGAGTTCCATGACAAAACCTATGAGCGTCTACCGAAGTACGATGTTAAAATCGTTCTAAGAGATTTTAACGTGGATGTAGGAAGAGAAGACATTATTAGGAGTATTGTTGGAAAACACAGCCTACACGACAACACGGTCTGGCAACGGACTTCGGCTAATTGACTTCGCTACGGAACAAAATGCCACTATTGCCAGCACACGGACTCCCGATCAACGAACGGTCAATCAATTTGATCACATTGCGAAAGAGAAGAGGCACGCATACAGTATTTTGGATGTCCAAACATTGTTGCAGCCGTGGTTAAAATCCAGATATCCATCACGCCACAACAAATCAGAAACACTGTGGAAAAAATTAACCTAGAAAGACTGCAGTCGCAAGAGACCGCCAAGTCCTTCACAGAACGCGTATCCCTTGACTACTGCGATTAGATCATCCGCAACTGATGTGCTACGCTTCTCGAGTCCACCAGCAAGAAACCCTTGGTTTGATGAAGTATGCCGATAGATGCTTGCAGCCAAGAACGAGGCCTACAAGGCTAGGCTCCAGGTGAAGACGAGAGCTGCCATTGAGCTCTAAAGCCTAAAAAAGGAAGAACATCTGCTTCTCAGAAAAAAAAGAGAGGTCCCACTCCAGGAATGATGTTTGTTTAAGTTTTTAGCAAAGTCTATAACGTCAAAACTAGGAATACAAGACTCAAAAAGAATACTATCGAGATTAATAAGAAAATATCGTAGTTGAGACACAGTCGACGCTGAGGATAAGGAAGAACCACTTCGGTAGACTATTAAACGGCGATGACGAACAATATTCCGCTGTCCGGCAGCACGAATCATTCAATATTGGCAACGACAGCGAAAACAACCAACCACCCGACCTAAGAGAAATGAGGATAGATAAAGCCGGCAGAGATGAGTAACATTAACCCACTCATTAGCCAAGTTTTCCCGGATGAAAGTATGTCTGAAGAATGGAATCTCAGCATCATTTGCTACAGAGCCTCAACATCGCCTAAAAGATGCTATCTGCAGTAATATGTGAACGCATGAAACAGTTTACTAACAACCTGATCGGGCCTTATCCGTGTGGTTTTAGGCCAGGAAAGTCCACAACTGATCAAATCTTTACACTGCAGCAGATCCTGGAAAAAACCTCGACTCCGATTTGAGAGAAAAATTCTTCGAAAAATCGTCGGGACGAAGATTTGAAAAACTTGGAAGTTTCAGATGGCTAGAACATATAGAGTCTTCGATTCTCAGCCAGACATCGGTCCCAGTAGAGGAAGACCTCGCCTTAAGTGGCGCGCACAAGTAAAAACCGACCTCAACTAACTTGAAGTTCGCAACTGGAAGAATTGGAGAGTCATGTTGGTTGACGCTCTAAGAACAATTAGTTCTAAAAACGACTTCTGCAGAGTCAAGGAATAAAGAATAGGACACTTTGTCTGCATGTGTCCCGCTCTCTTGAAGATAAGAAAGGTCATCCTCGAAGACTTCTTGTATAGCGTCCACAACTATTTAACGCATGGAAACATAGCCGGTCTTCCAAAAAATATTTCCAAATTGCTTTTTTTTGAGAATAGCTAGTAACGAACCCTATCTCTCCTAGTGGTGCCACAAAGTAAGCTACAAAGTGTAGGTATGCAGAGGTTCTTTCCTGATTGAATAACTAATGTTATGGTTCCAAATTCACCAGAGTTCAGCGCAAAAAAAAACGGATCATCCTTTCAACTTAACGATGTCGAATCATTCTCTCCCACTTAAACTTAAAGACCTCCCTCGATGAAAAAAACGATGTACCCCTGAAAAAAAAAAACCAAGCTAATCCCATCAAATTCACATTTCAAAATTCCTCAAATCCTCAATCAGGGTCAAGGTCCCTGTGACTGGATAAAACGGCAATTCCATGCGGGTTAATAACATCCCATTAGGATCACATTTATCATAAATGAGGACCTCCCCATACCTAAGACAGATTCAACGAACTCGACATTTTCTAAATGTCATTACAAGTCAAATACACTCCCACGCGCACTCAAACACACACTCACGGTGAGAGATAACCTAAGTAGCGACTAAAATGTTCCATGAAGCTCTGTTCTTGAGAACTACCTAGCAGTCTACCTCAATAAATTTTTGCCAAAGTATCTCATTCTTTCTGCAAAGGATTTCATCATCATCCTCATTCCTCGTCACCATCATCATCGTCTTCGATGATGTCGGTCTTTTAGAACCATGCAAACGGCGAAAAGGAAACTTTTTCACCAACCCAAACCCGTGGGAGAATTTCCCCGAACTTTGCCGTTTTTTATCCTACTCCCCACCACCGTCCCGACCCATTCCAAGGACACCGACAATTTTCTTATTTTGTCGTAATCACACGCCAGGTCAATGCCTGTCTGGCCGACAATGTTTTCTTTTTCTTTTTGCAGCTTTTCCTGGGACATTCCTCGTTGGAAAAGGGATCTTCTTCGCCTCGTATTACTGTTGGCCCGCACACCCACAGCCAAACACAATTCACACGGTCGCCTCTCTCTACCCTTGGCGGGCGGCGTGCTCGAGGACGCTCTATCTCTCGACGTGTTGTTTATTTGCCATGTTGTCGTGTGTAAGGACATGAAACGGATGTGCACCCCGGCTATGGCGGTGGTTGGTTGTGGTGTTTCCACGAGTTTGTTTTTGGTTCGATCAACCTCGGCAAGGAGCAATGTTCCTGATGCAGGTGCTACTCTGGAAGTCCTCGAACTCGAAAAGTAGATATTACAATCATTATTGTGAGCAGTGAAGGGCTTTCAATATTTTGTCTGCTCCAAGGACGATAGATTGGTTCGGTAAGGACATCATCATGATGACGATGACGACGACGACGATGACAATTCGAGTGCGGTGTGGGTGAAAGCACAAGCACAAGGACGGCATGAGTACATTCAGCGCGTCAACTCTCAATAGAATTGGTGGTGCGGCAGGATACGATATTTTAGGGCGGCTTCGGAGGGTGGTTTCAACTTTGGTTGTGGTGGCATGGATGCAGATTGATCGGAAATGTCGCTGTGTCGTCACTGTTGTGTGATGGTTTTGCGGCTTGTGCACATCACTGTGGAGGAAGGAGCTCTAATCCTCTAACATGAGTTATCACTTGGAATTAAGTGAATTATGGGTTTCGGTAGTTCGGTCGCAAATGAGGAGGGGTGGTGGTGCGGTACCGGACCGACCATGGTTTATGGGTGGGCTGGTGAAACAAATGGGTTCGGTTCGGTTTGGTTTGGTGGTTATGGTCTTTGGTGGCTTTGTGTTTGGTTTTGGATAAATAAATGCAAATTCGATCGTTAATTTCTGGAAATTCGTTTTGGCTATCTGATTTGGTGAGGAGACGGATTTCTTCTTACCTCATGTTTTTTGGCTTGAGAAATGGTAAATGGCTGATGGCTTATCTATAGATGTATTTGTGATGTGGTCATTTTTCTCATTCTGTAGAAAAGTCTGCTTATTTTGGTCTTGGTTATGGCTAACAACTTTGAGGTTGGGTAACCATGGGGTAGTGAGATCATAGCCAAATCTACAAAATATTCGCAGAAGTCGGGTGGATACTTGGTAACAACTATACAATGAAAAAAAATCACAAGAAACGTGCACGTATCCTTACTAATAGCTGAGGCAATGTTCATTTGAAAGCTTGGATAATCCCTTCTGTGTCAGACG
Organism: Rhingia campestris; assembly: GCA_932526625.1. Taxonomy (NCBI): domain Eukaryota; kingdom Metazoa; phylum Arthropoda; class Insecta; order Diptera; family Syrphidae; genus Rhingia; species Rhingia campestris. The sequence continues at coordinate 52,295,678 of OW052185.1, forward strand.
GAATTCGGTGCTTACGTCTGGATCTTCTGGATCTGCACCACAAGCTTAATAGTGACGAAACACTGAACGTAGGTACTTTAAGGCATGACAAGGTTTTGACAGAAAGGGGACTGTTTGCAGCATTTGCCTGGAAACCATTTTAATAGGCTTTCAGTCCCGCTTAGGTAACATAATAGAACAAACGTCAGCCCACGCGTCAATCAGTCAGATCCTAATTTCGATAATGACAACCTTACTGGGCTCAGCGGTAATACCTGAATCGGCTGATAAATTTATGTGAATGAGTCATGGGTAGATGCATACACTTTTGGGTATAAACGTCTATTCTTGTGTCTGGTATCCGTAGATCTTACTGTTTTCTTTTTTATGTCTCCATCGTAGCCACCACAGCAGATAGGAAGCACTTACTTATAAGACGGCTCCCGTTAAATGTGTTTCAAAATGTTTCTAGGGATTCCTGCGACGTTTTCACTCAAGCTCTCATTCATTCTATGCAGCTCTTCGTCGTGCAATTGCTTTGGCTATTCGAAGCTAATCTATAATTATTTAGGTCATTAAATATCCATAACCTATGAGCCTGAGCTTAGCATCACCAGTCCGTCAAGCTTGTATTGGAATGGTCGAGATGTGATAAAATGTAAAGGTTTCAGCTATTGAATTTTTGAGAGCCTTGTCTTGCCAGTTCATCCACCTCGACCATTTTACACTTTCTGGAACCCTTGCCGCATTTTTTTCACGAAGAAAGGGTGTGGTAATCGCGGAGAGGACGGAGAGCTTTAAGCCCTCCACTTTAGCTGCGGCTACACCTATCCGACAAGGTACAGGCAAGGTTGTGAACAAACCTAAGCAAGCGGCGGGTATTGCTAAGAACGGTTGGCATGATGTCACAATTTCTCTAATTTTAGGTAGAAACCTAGAAACACTAAACTTAGGTTAGTTTTCAGGTTGTATCGACATGGTGGACGAAAGAGCCTCAAAGTATTAGAAGGAAACAAGGAAACTATAACGTTGCAAGAAGCTTGAATTCAGCAACCGACTGGTGTCTATATAAGGTCAACCTCCGAAAATTCAAAAGATTGTTAAACAATGCTTAACGCATCACCTGGCGTAACTGTTGTTGTAGCGTAGAAAACACTACTGAATCAGCCAGACTTAGAATCTGTCCATTTCTAATTTCTAACTTATCTACTGGGAACCCATTTACCAGAATGTGTTTCATACTCCGGTAGGAATCTAGACACAACCGTCTACAATGGCAACCCTATGATAGCGACAACGGGGGACATGGTCAGTGTAGAAAGCATCAATCGGGCAATTGACTCATTCTCTCCCACGGAATCCATAGTATTATCCTTATCATGCTCAAAAATCGAAGCACCTTGTAGCAGCACCTCGTACACATATTGTTTGTTGGTAGTTATAAATGCAGTAACTTTCCTATAAACAGGCGTGAGGTAGTCCTTATTTCTAAAGCAGGCAAGCCTAGCCATACGACTGCGAAGGACTTTAGGTCTATAAGTCTTCCATAGACTATTAAAGACCTTTGAAAAACGAATGGATTTATACATTCGTGTCAAGCTCAACCCTTAAGATACATCTTCGGTACAGCGTGTTTACACGAAAGGAATTGGAGTCAAACTAGCTCTACACGATATTAAAACATCTCTTCACGAGAAAGAATATACACTTGGCAATTCTTGACATTAAGAGGTCTTCAATAATGTGAAAACAAGTGCGGTCAAAAGAAACCTTGGAAAAAATAACATGGACCATGCATATTATCTGAAGTATGCTCAGCCAGAGGAATATAAATGCGAAGCTGGGTGACACACATCTCAAAGTGATCATATCAAGAGGCACACCACAAAAAGGCCTTATCTCACCTATGTTGTCCTCATGAGATACTCAATAAGCTTCAAAGCAATGGGGTAATAGTCATAGCTCACGCAGACGATGCAGCGATACTAGGTTAGGTTAGGTTGAAGTGGCTGCACGCGATGCGCGTGCCACTTAGACCAAAACGGTCCGTTGTAGTACCACGTGTATCCTTCGACTACCCTATATACGTACGCCTAATTGAATCATTCAGAGCTTACTATGTATTGTATGAGATTTCTGACACTGATATTAGCCAGATCACCTAGGTCATCGAAGAATTAATCTCCCAGATGAGTTTTCTTTTTACTGAGGGAGCCGGACAAGAGCAAAGAAGGTGAGTGATACTCTCCTCATCATCCTCGTTCAGACAGCTTCCTCAGAAGTCATTGCTGAAAAGGCCTAGTCTTTTTGCATGTAGGCTTATAGGACAGCGTCCTGTGAGGACAACGATTATTGTGCTGATATATGATCTGTTCAGCATTATTAAGCAGATGGAGCGGTTCTGGTTAAAGCTAGGCCAGAGTTGCAATGAAGAACTAGTTTCACCACCTAATATAGAAGAAGTCGGCCTAGCTATAAAAAAAGCTTAAGAACAGCAAGGCAGCAGATTCTGATGGCTTACCAGCGGAGCTTTTTCAATACGTTGGTGATGTTTTGGTAGGGAGCATGCACCGAATCATCAACCAAGTATGGGTGGAAAAAAACATGCCCGATGACTGGACTACCAAGTCCATATAAAACCGTTCTGCAACACACTAATCGGCACGTACCAGTGTGGCTTCCGGCCCGGCAGATCGACATTTTCACACTGAGGCAAATCCTGGAAAAGAATAATGAATTTCAAGTCGAAACTCACCACATCGTCAGGAGCTCTATATGACGATGGCCGAATTCGGAATCCCGGCAAAGCTGATTCAGCGGTGTCACGTGACGCTGGAAAACACGCGCTGCAACGTGCAGTTTGGAAGTAGATCCTCCGAACTATTTCAAACATGCACCGGATTTCGGCAAGGAGAAGCGCTATCATGTGACTTCTTCAATCTCGTACTGGATTGTGCGCAGGGAAGGTGTTAACATGGAAGGCACTATCTTCAGCAGGTCCGTCCAGCTGCTGGGCTATGCGGACGATATTGACAACATCGGTCGCTCCCAACGTGCCGTGATAAAAGCGTTCGCGATTGAAGAACAGGCGAAATCCCTTGGCCTTGAAGTAAATGAGGACAAGACTAAGTACATGCTCAACAAACAAACAAGCATCTGTCCACCGCCTAGGACAAAGCGTCACTATTGATAGCAGCAATTTCGAGGTAGTTAAGGAGTTCACCTACCTCGGAGTTAACATAAACTCCACGAATGACTCCCTAGTGGAGATCGGTCGAAGAATTACCCTAGCAAACCGTTGCTACTTCAGTTTGGCAAAACAACTGGGTTCAAAACTCCTAACTCGAAGGACGAAATGTGTGCTCTACAAAACCCCTTTCCCTTTTCTGCTTTGTGGCGCCGAGTGCTGGACGATAAGCAAGAAGGAAGAGCTGATACTGGGCTCTTTCGAAAGAAAAATACTTCGGCGGATTTTTGGTCTATACAACTGGAACCAGCGAGCCAGGGATCGTAGAGGATGGAAGGCTGCAGTGTCTCAGGAAGAGACTCTTCACGGGTCGGGAGCCCGATAAGTAAGTAAGTAGAGTTGCTTGGATATTTGGCATGTTGTGCCATTTATCCATCTGCGGTTTGCTTTCTTGATCGTATCATGCTTGATCAGTATTTTACATGTAGCAAGGGGCATACCTTACATGTCCACTGGTGGTAGAATGTCAAAGGTAGTGCCCCGTCTGGTAAGGTTATCTGCCTTGCAATTCCCTGGTATGTCTCTGTGGCCCGGCACTAAAAGAGGTGAATGGTAAAATGCTCCACCATCTCGTTAAGAGACAGTCGGCATTCGTGGGCTGATTTTGGATTGAACGAGATTGCTTCCAGGGATTTGATTGCCGCTTGACTGTCTCTGAAGTTGCTAATATTCTTCGTGGATATTACATTCCTTTTCAGCCAGGACAAGGCTTTTTTGATTGCCATGATTTGCTAAAATTCTTCGTGGAAAACGCTACAATGATCGGGAAGGCGAAAGGATATGCTTAGGTTAAGCATCTCGGAGAAAACACCCCCACCCGCTCCAGATTGTAGCGGTACTAGATAAACTTGCTTTAACTTTTCGTCAAGCAACCGAGCAAAAAACGTTTGACAAGTGTGTCAATAAAATAATTATTTTTTACGCATCTCCTTTATACAACAATTGTTAATTTTTTTTATAATTTTGGATTCTCAACCCATCACAGCAATGCCTGCCTATACCCGTAAGTCCACTATTGCCATACTAATTGAATAAAAAAAAACATTTCCAAGTTCCAGATGATAGAAAACTTGTCAAAGTTGGCAATTACAGAATGACAGGACGTATTCTTGGCAAAGGCCATTTTGCTCGTGTCCAAGAGGCCATTCACACCCATCTAAATGTCAAGGTCAGTGTCAAGAGCTCTTACACTTTTTCCCCCATCTGAAAGCAATTAACCTTACTTATTTAAAAAAAAATAATTTAACATTTAACCAAGCCCCTCGTTCCCATCCAGCAATTATAATTGAAGCTCTTAGAGCGCATACAATGGCACCTCTCTTAAGTGTCAGAATCCAATCGTGACTACAAGGTCACACCCTGATCTGATCCACCGTCCAACAAATAACAATCAAATCGAAGCTCTCTTTATCAATGTTGCCGCACATAGTTGCACAATCGTCGGTATAGTTGTCGTGGGGCCACCTTGACTTTTAAAAGCTATATCGCTGCCGAGCGCGCGCACGCGCACTTTTGACGTTCATCAGCAGTCGCGTCGAGTCAGATGCCCGTGTGTCTATCCGTCTAATTTGGATTTGGCGTTCCACTCCCTCTTTCAATCGGTCTCTCAATCAACGACGACTACTCCAAGTCAGGAGGTATATGATCGTCCAACTTAAGCTGATTACCGATTTGTTTCGATCACTGCACAGATAAATGGGCAATCGTATCGGCTGCTACCTGGGCACCCCTCGCACCATCCATAATTGTCGATAATTGCACAGAGCATTCGAATTCGAGAGAAGTTGCAACAAAGCGGTCCGCCCGGTCTGGAATGAGGTAGAAAACCAAGAATCGAACACGAATATCAATTACCAGCGATTGATCTTGTTTGATTGAGAGTTAGTCAGACAGACTGTCGGACCGAGTGAGCCACTTCTATGGGTATACGAGTTGTGGGGATTATCGGTCTTAAGATTGATCAATTGCATGTCATGCGGTACTTGCAGGTGGTTTTGCTCAGTCAAGTAAATTGTTGTTGGCGGTGGTGGGTTTCTTTTGTGATTATAAATGCGAGTCCTTGATTTGTTAAAAATCTTAGAGGGTTCTGAATCACGGAAATGTCAAACCAATTTCACCATATTTGTCGCGTATTAAGATTAAGCCGACTCGCAGTTTGCATTAAGTGAGACGTAACTTGTGAGTGGTGGTAAAATCGTTGGAATACTTGCAAGTGGTAGGGGGATTGACGATTAAGTGGGTCTAGTACACGGTAGATGTTAATTCTAATAAGCTTTTGGGGCCTTAACTAATATCTTTTTTTTTGATTGCGACAGGGGTGATTAATCTTAAAAATATAATGGTGGTCCCGGTCTACTAGCTCTTCCCTTGTGGTAACGCTATCTAGGTCTTTGTACTCATTGAACACCTCCTGCGTAAGTGATCTCACTTCCACTAGTTCACCGAGGGATATTCTTAAATTGTTTTGGTGGTCCCCGGTTCTTTCGGCTGCTTTCTTGCGGTCCAACTGTAACTTCCCATTGACCGGTTTTCGTTTGCAGATTACATCGGACCCCACATCTTTTAGGTCAGGGTCTTCCTTTATTTTTCGAATTATATATTAGCATATATCTTACCTTGTACTTTCTTCACTTTGGCTTTATACTGGTCCTGTCTCTTCGATTCTTCACGTGGTTCCCCGTTCGTCCCATTTTGTTTTCATGTGCACTTTCCGGGTTCATCGTTCTTTGGTGAATTAGTCCTTTTCCGTTTAAGCTCTAGCAGTTTTTTCAATGAGATAGGAGTAGCCAGCTCACACTTTTCTGGTAGGTGGTTTGAATGGCTTAACACATTCTACACTTTACCATTTTAACCATACTGATGTCTGCATATTGCAAAGATCAGCTTCCTAATCTTATGATAGACATTGTTTTTTCCCTTGATGAATTCCATCAATGCCGTGATGTTCTTTCTTAGAGATATTACGGATTCACGCTTTTCTCTTTCCTTTGCTTCTGTATTATTCTCAAGATATCACAGACAACCAACTGTTTCATTGTTTTATTGGTATTGCAGTTTGACGCCATCCCTTGAATTTTAAGAAGGCGCTCCTTCTTTGGTGCTGTCTTATAAAGATGATGTTCGCATCAGCGCAGCGTTTCTCCTGAAAGGATTTTCTGGAGTACTTTCGGCTCTTGAGGAGTGTATTTTTTTCTTGTTTTTGTCTTTTATTTGTTCGAAGGAGCTTACAGATCTCATCCTTAGAATCTTTACAAGAATCCCTTGATATCTTGTCTTAGGAAGGTTTTTCGTTTGGGGACCTTTCTCCTAGCTAACTTTGGTCCTTGAGTGGTATTTTATTTCCCAACTACTCTGACGAGCATTCCTCTATCCGAGCCCGAAGGGAGACTTTCAACTCGGCACGAGAAACTAAGACTTTAAGAAAGCTCAAAATGCTAGAGCTGGGTTTGTTGTAGTTTTGTGAACCCCAGACATTGGCCCTCCTGGGAAGGTATTTTCGGTGTACGACATTTCAGAGGAATCAATTCCGCAATAATGACGAACTACTTAATGGACATCTTTTTTGGGAATTTCAATTGACAGGATAGGTCTGTCCCTTCAAATGCCTCTCTGGAGCAAAAAGTCTTTTTGTTTTTTTTTTCTGAAAATCCGATGTTCTTTCTACCTTCTTCATGAATAATTTCCGTCAGTTCCTCGTTGATAAGAATAACTGCAAGCTTAACAGAAGACCTATACTTCGATCTGCAGTCATTCACAATTCACAATAGAAGAAAATGTTAAATAAGCATGGGAACTGATTGGATTAGGGTGTCTTAACTTCAGGCGGATACAATTAAGCTTGATCCAAAAAGAAGTTCTAAAATGTTACTTCGAAAGTTGCGTTCCCATTAAAAGCGATAGAAACATTTTAAGACTATGCGAGCCGGAGTATTGGTGTCCATTTTCTCTACATGTTCTAGCCATCTTAAACGTAGAATGCTTAATTTTCGAACTTAGGTGTATGTTACTGTACAGCTCGTATAGCTTAATCTTTATGTCCATAGGCCGTCAACGCAAACGGACCTTTTTAGCCCGAAGAAACAGCGGTTGCCAAGAGTAATTCTTCGTTTAATATCTGACGAGATATTGTCAGAGTGAAAAGCCAATGAAAAGCCAGATATTGTCTGAGTGAAAAACGGAGCCTAGGTATACAAAGTCCCGTACTACCTCAAAGTTTTATCTGTCAATGTTTGTTTGACGTTCTTTCCAATTCGTCGATGTTGTATGTCCTTGTATCCCTGTCTTTTACGTTTTATACTTTTGGTTAATCCTGCATCATTCATCCTCGATCGCGTGCTTTTCTCACTCTTTTTTGTTTTTTTTTTCTGAAAATCCGATGTTCTTTCTACCTTCTTTGCCTGTAGAGATTGTAGGCCTTTTTCTTGGCTGCGTGCACCTGTTGACACTTTTCATGCCATTGCTCTTCGACATTAGATGCTGGTGGTATAGTGTTAAATTAGAGGCCTTGGTGGTCTCTTGCGATTGCAGTCTATCGACATTATTTCTGATTTGTTGTGGTGCGATGGAAATCCGCATTCTTACTGAATTACATGGAATGTAACGTGACCAAATTGATTGATCGTTTGTTGATCTGGAGAGGTGAGGAAACCGTGTGCTGGACAAAGTAGTAGCAAAGCAATTAGCCTAAGTCCGTTGCCAGACTTGTTGTCGTGTAGGCTGATGTCTTCTCTTCCTACCATTGCGATAAAATCTCTCAGCACTATTTAAACATCGTACTTCGGTAGTCGCTAATAAGTTCTGTCAATGAGCTAGTAGTAGCAGTCTTTTGATATATCATCTTCGTCGTAACGTGAGCGCATATATAACTTACGTTGGCGCATTTCGCCTTGATGCGAACTGTTAAAATGCGTTCGCTTATGTCTGGAAAACACTTATCACAAATCCACATCCGAATAGTAGCTCTTTCTGCTCACTAATACGGTACCTAGCAGATGCCACTGTTTTTTTTTTCCCCGTCTTTTGGCCGACCCATCCCATCGTATTTCCTAGATAGATGTAATTTCTTCTTTGCATCTTATGGGTTCCTCCAGTAGTACCGCTGCACTTATTTTATTTAATGTTCGCACATTCCAAGTGCAGATATGCCGTTTTTTTTTTCCTTTTTCATTAAGCCCTGTCGTCAACGAAAAATCCAGTCCTTTCTGAGCCAGGCCGGATATTTTGTGAGAGTTATACTGTTTTTTGTTATTTTATTAACATTCGCAGCAATTTTAGTAAGTAAAATCTTAAAAGTCCTACAGATTATTCCATAAAGCCGGACGTTGACATCGATATTGGTACGTACATTTCAAAGATATCAGAGTGATATCTGACGGAACTGAACCGGTTTAAAGAAGTTTCTCAGTTATACTATTAGTCCCAAGATTACACCTGCATTTTTAGTATTTGTTTCAGTTGGAAGTATACATATTCAAATCAATTAATGACATCCTTTTTCCTTTTATTAGTTGCAACAGATAACCACGATTTAAGAAAGAAAACTGGTTCTCTCATTTCAATAAAGCGGTCCCACCAAAATGAACGCATTTCAAATTTAAGTCTTCGTTTGGGATTGAGCCTTTCTATCTCTCTTGTTTTGTCAATATGAAATGACTTTCAGTCTTCGTTAAGCGGACAAAATGGTTCCATAGCATTTGACAGCGAAGTCATTTGCGTTTCAGTCAAACGCCGCGTTTCGGAATGCGAGATTGTGTGGCTAAATGCCTCACATTTGGACTTAATCACCCATTTGTATAAAATGACGCGATTGGGTGTAGTTACGCGTTTGGGTGAAGTAACGCGTTTCGACTTGGTGGATATGTGCTTTAAGGTATTGCAATATATTGGTGGTTTCAATTGGAGAAGGTCTTAGGGAGTCTTAGCACATATGGATGCTCCTTACAAAACTAACTGTCAACATACTGTCATCGAAAATAAAATTTTGAACTTTTATGTTATGGCGTCTTACATATTGTTTCCAACGAGGTTTCAGTTTAGTTTAAGGATGTGCTATAAGTAAATCAATTTTTAAATAGACCCTCATATAAGAGAGACAATTTTGATGGTTTTTAGAAAATTCGTTAGAACTGCAAAGTGCTGTTAACAAACACAAAATAATCTTAAGCACACTTAGAGGGGGTGTACTATGAGCTGATTTTGACGTGATTTTTTTATGATTTTCAATTTGACTTTCATAAATGTGGGCTGTTATACACTCGAATGCTGACAGTTTTTAATCAAACTGCTGTCGCGACACAGAATAATGTTAAGTACGCCCAAAGAGTATAGAACTACATAGAGTGCGCATCTCATACAACTAAAATTTACTATGTGGGGTACTGATATTGATAACCAGTGTTCACATTGCTACCCCAGCATCAAACAACAGCATAGCCGATGCATACGAATGACAAAAATCCCCCTTCGCACTTACCGCCCGCGTCAGAAATGGCTAGCTGTGATGTGTTCTCTATGTAGTTCTTTACTCTTCGTTTGGAATGTACTATAGGCTTTGGCGAGCTGAGTTTGCCGTGCTATATGTCTTGCGATTTTTAAATAGACTTTTGTAAAAGACGGGTTTGTTCCATCGGAACTTGTGAGAACTGTCAAAGTGCTGTCATCGAATATCAAATCTCGAAGTTTTATTTTATATCAAACAAAGTTACCACCCCTTACATAATCTTAAGTACGACGTTTATTACATCAACCCATCCAAACGCAATGTTTGCCGCAATAAATCACAAAACTAAATGCACCTGCAGCACTCGCAATCTAATCACAGTAAGTCCCTTATCTTATGTAACTACGACCCAGTCACCGCACAACCAGTTCAATATTCAGATACAAGCCATCCGTTGTACACTTAATTGGAATATAACATGGTCACTCCGACGAGCAGCCCAATCGCACCGTAACCACATCATCTCATCGCATCGTCCGTCGTCGTCGTCGTCGTCATTGTTGGTTGCTTCACGTGCACGGTACCTACCTAGCTACAACATCGCGCACAGCAGCCGCTGTGGCTGGCCATTATCGGGGTGCAACAATATTGGCGACCGAATGGAGATTTGAGCGGTGGCTCTTGTTCCTACTCCACCATCCTCCAGGTTCGAGTGTGTGTGCTACCACACTTCACTCACTGCCAAGTGCCACATGTGAAGTGATCTGCAGCTTCTCTATACGCTGCTGCTGCTGCTGATGGTGGTACCTTTGGTGGTGGTACTGCGTTCTTATGCTGCAACGGGTTTACGATGCGAAACATTGAATTGTTATTACGACGACGGAATGTAATGTAATGGAATGCATGTGTGTGTGTACAGCTCCACATGGCCCCATGCTGACGTCGCGTAGTCGGCGTCGATGTAGTCCCCAGTTGCAGTGTTGGTCGCTATATCATTGCTCTCTCTACCGCTGCCTTACCTCTGTCCTGGGAGTGAGTACTTAACGCTTCGCGTTGTATAATTGCGATATTGCGAAACATGAAACGACGACGCCAGTAATAACAACAACAACGTACAAGCAATCATGGCGACGACGACGACGACGGCGACATACAGTCTGGCGGTACGTGACACATATTGCTGACTGCGCTATTCGACGGCCTGGCAACGCTTGACTGATGGTGGCAACCTAACCATGTGTTGTGGGGTTCTGTGTCTGTATAGGGCTGTGAAGGGGGACGACCGGGGATTTGCATTTATGCAGCTGGTGATGGTGATGCTGCACTCGCGGAATTCGATTGAGGTTTTTAGACTCCGCTCGAGTGGGCACGAATGAAACTCGCCCATTTACTTGGATCGGTGGATGGCTGGACGAGTGAAGCACTTATCTTGGACGCTTTCAACAAGCAACACTTTGCACTTACACCGACGGGGGTGGGTAGGCGGCGCAGCTCTTTACCGCACACGTTATCACACGTCGTTGCTGGGCAACGTCGGCATTTCACTGATAAAAACGTCCAACGAGATGCATTTCTCGTCTTTGCAAACTTTTTTTTTATAGCGGGCGAAAAGATTTGAAAAGTGGGCGATGACTATGAGCACAGCGAGTGGGTAGTTTCTGGAGGAAGATTATAGAATCCAGGGCATAATGTCAGCTTTCTGGTTTATTGCGAACAACGATGTGCTAGTGCAATCAAGTGCATGACAGTTGTTGTGCGCGCTGCTACGTGTGGTACGTGGTAGTTCTGAGGGAGCGATGGAGATGAGAACGTGCACACACCGCAGAGGTGCGATATGCAAAACTGGAGCTTATGCAACGGCGATTATGTTATACGTGCTTTAAGGTGGGCTGGGAATAGGAAGTGGATCGTATCGTAAGGGTATTCACTTTTTTGGCATGGAAGCGTTGAAGGTGAACACATGACGTGTCCATAATGGGGTATGCTGAGAGATTTTAAGATGACTTGTGTGATGACTTTTGAAGGGTTTTATGAGGTTTGTGAAGGAGTTTTACAGATTTTCTTTGAGAGTTTCTGCGATAAAAGGTGAGGGCAATCTTGATGGGAGTTTGTTGTGGTTGATATAAAAAGGAAAATTGAAAAGAATTGTTTTTATTTTTCTTGATACACTTTTCTCAGGTCAGGTGAACCTTTAGAGCTGAAGAAGCTTCTTAAGGGTTTGCTAAATTTTGTCAATTTAAGAACAATTACTGGAGATTGTACATTGGTGGGAATATGAATCATGGCGGTCCACTCCATTATTTACTTGTTCTAATTCGATTTTATGTTGTTCGCGTCATAGTTAGTAGGTCTGTACTGCAATGTGTCTTTTTTGATATGGCCCATGCTTCGTCGACGAAGTGCAAAACTAGGTTGATCAGGGTCTTATAAACGATCTCGTTAATAGTTCGAGTGAGGGCTTTATTACTTCTTGGGTGGAATAAACTGCGGTCAACAAGAGTAATTCTTCGCTTAATTTTTGACGAGATTTTGTGGTCAGAGCTGACACCATACCTCGAAGCTATATCTGTCAAATATGTGACGTTATGTCCGATTCTTCGATGTTGTATGACCTTTTGTGTTGACGGCATATACTTGGTCTCACCCTCATTTACTGCAAAACCCATTTTTGCCACTTCCTTCTCTATAGTAGCTAATGTGGCTATGACATCACATTGAGTCCGACCAATGATGTCAATATCGTTGGTATCGAATGATTCGGTGAGGTCGTTTTCAATCCTGTTGGAGCAGCGACAAGTCCTCGCTCATTTCGCCTACTATTGGTATCTCAAACCGTGCCGGTGTAAGAGCATTTACGGTCATTGGGGAAGATGCGAAACACGGTTGATAGCAACAATTGTTATGCCTCTGTAGTGGATCGGACAAACGATCCACTTGCATCCTACTTAAATTTTCTAATTAGTTGTCTTTTTGAGCTTAAGATTGCTTTCGTCACTTTATTTAGCTCGGGAGGAGTGTAGTGTTTGTTCTCGTCGTCAATATTGAACACTTTGTTCTGGGTGCAGTGGCCTACAGTAGTTACGGCGTTGGATTTCTAGGTGGGGTCCCTGGTCCAAGTTGCGAAAGCGACAACACCTAAGTTTTTCACTGCTTATGGGCCGATAATGCCAAATATTTATTTTTTTGTTTTGAACGACATGGGAGATTGTTCGTCATCGTCGTTTAAATGTCTGGGGATGTGGTTCTTCTTTATTCTCAACATCGACTTTAACACAACTAAGATGTATCCTTGTTCATCTCGACAGAATTTTGCAAAGATACTGTATCCCTGACTTTGACATAGATACATTTTACACCTTCCATATGAACATCATTCCTGGAGTGGCACCTCTCGCTTATCGTGTGTTTTTTTTTTTTTTCTTTTATTCTCAAAAGCGGGTGTTATTCCCTCCTTTATTGCCTATAAAGCTCAATCGCGACTATGGGGTTAATCTGCTGATTTATTCTTTAGAGCTTGTTTTAAGTTGCGATCATCTGTCGGTATTCTCTGTCAAACCAGGGTGTCCTGCTGTTGGGCGGGAGGAACCAAGCACAACAGTTGCGGACGGTTTCATGGCATAGACCTCTGACGACGATATAGGTCTTTGACATTTGACTTATGGATTGAAATCTATCTTTCAGTAACTAATTGTGCACACTTATACACAAATATGCTTTAACTCAACAGGTAAGCACTTGACCTATATCAATTTTTTTCTTTCTAATAAAATGGCTGCCAATTAATAGTGTGACAAGTCTTAACTTTTGAGTTTAGGTCTTAGTGAAACAGTTTGTGAATGGTTTTCCAGTCGGGCTTGTCGGTTGGAGTTGGTTCTCATTATCCCTTGTATTTTTATCAGGTTAAACAAATAATTGTCATCTGAAAAATTCATCCACTACCATCTGAAACATTAAGAGTTTAAAAATCCAATGGGTTATTGTCATTACAAAGCTTTATTATGGATTCCTACAATTGTCATTATAGGAGACCGTTTTCATCCAGCAAGTCCTGTGAAGGGTTTGAGTCGTGTAATACAAATGTCGTCAACAGTTCTGTCGCCGAACAATTTATTTCCCCCAAGAAGTTTGTGGACATTCCAAAACACATAATCTTACCCCAGACTTTGCAGAGTTATGCGTATTGAATAAACTTTACCATCAAAACTATCAAACACAACAATCCCTCATTCCAGCCCACACCTATATCTCCACTTGGTTAATCCAGAAACTCATTCGAACAAAAGTAACCATAAACTAGCTTACAATATGCTCAAGACGATACTCGCGCAAACAAATGTCCAACTTTTCATCCTTCTATCCTGTAGAGCATCGTACCCTATCTGGGTTGTTAATTTCTCTTAATCTGTTGTTAAGTGCAAAATGCTACACCACAATCCTGTCCCAAATGGCTTCTGCTTGCATTCCCCCAAAGCGTCCTCGACGTCGTCGTTCGAGTCCCTTGTACACACACAGAGAGATGACTTCGCAATGACACTGCCACCTTGCGCAAGACAAACTTGGCATTTCCAAAAATAAATTCCCAGACGAGATGGAGAATGATGTTTTTTGTTGTGTTCCTCCCAACACCCGATCCCCAAAAAAAACACAAGGACCTCAGCAACTTGTACAACAAAACAATTTGTTTGCTTGCATGTAATCAAGTGTGACTGTTGGACGACACTTGCACTGCCGTTCAGAGACAGCATCCATTAATGTGTCCTCCCTGGACTAAGCAATTAATCACATCCCTGCATCGTAGGAGCTTAGCCCATCCTAGTCGGTTATGAAAAAGGATTTTTTTATATTTTCCTTCTCTTCGAAATAATTGTGATTTACCACTCAATTGAGTCGACTGCCCTCTGCCCAGTGAATCCTTTCACTTAGTCCTGAATTATCGCACATTTCCTGGTCGGATTCACGAGCACATATTTTTTTTTTTTTCAAGCCCTCGTTGTACTTGCACCATGGGGGAATAGGTATGAGCGAATAAGTAGTTTCCCACCAAAGGGGGACACGAAGGGTCAGGATTCCGGAAACATTTGTTATTTTTTATTGCGTATAACGGTATCTTAAGGCGGTTCCACGGCCATTGTGCGGTATTATGTGGTCGATGGAGCCTTTTATACCGTCCATGGGCATCAAGATAATAATTTCAAAGTTTTCCTGTTGAGTTGGCCGAATAAATTTTATTTCCGTTTTGGAATTTTCGGGTTTATATTGGCCCTGGATGTTCATATATGCGTTTTCGTATGGGGTGACCCCCCGTGTTGGGGGACTGTTATTGAGTGCCCCCGTTGCTGTGTGGGCTACTTTGTCGATAGACTCCTTTGCGGTCTATTGCGTTTGATTTTATTGCAGGAGAATGTGTTTTACTTTGGCGTTTTATGTATGACTCATGGGTGGTCCGTGGATAGCTTTTAAGCGTTTTTTTTTTGTTGGGAGAGGGGCGATGACGTGAAGGCAATGGCCGCAGCGGGAGGATTCGAAAAATCATTTGATGGATTGCTTTTTGGTTTTAAGGCAGAGATTTTGGGGATAGACTGGGAGGTTTGGTGATATTTCCATGTCATAAAAAAAGAAGCCCCAACTGAGTATAGGCTGAGAACACAAAAGGGACAAACTACGTCTTCAAATTAAACAGAACGTCACAGCGGATAACTTTAACTTTCAGGCATAAACAGGGACATTTTATGAAGGTCCAAATTTAGCTTTATTGCCTAATTTTTCTCCAGAACTGATAGCTCGTCCTACAACACAAACCATCTAATCACGGACTATGCAAAAACTATGTGGAGAACTACAAAGTTCAAGTTGTTCGAATCTATGCGATCATGTGAGGGTAACAACCAAAGTTGGAGCAATACAAGTTAATTGTTCAGATTTGGCATAAACTGTTCCTACGTCCCACCCTTCATTTAACGTTCTAAATCATGCACCCATGCGACGTGGATGCTTGTGCAGAGCAGTTATCTTATCGAGCAATTCATACAGCCTTATCACTGAAACTGCTATGAGAAATTCTCAGGCGTTTGAATCTATAGAACTAGATGTCCTGGCGCAGCGCTATAAGAGTTAGCGCAACTATTCGACCATAGATAAAGTACCTTTCGGATACGCCATAAAACTGTAGGTCACGTCTTTCGTGCAAGTATCAAAGTCACAAATAAATTGTGTGGAAACAAAACCTAAGCTTTGGGTCCTTTTAAGTTTGTTGTCCAAATGATTTGAATTATTATTTGCCGTTGTTGGATACTATTACAGGTTAGCACACGTCCTAAAGACTTGAATAGAAGTTAACATGGTTGTATACTAAGCTTGATTAAGGGCTGGTAAAGTAAAGTTTCATCCGCCAAACTTAGGTCCTAGTAATCACATTATGAGAACCTTTCGTGGAGGTTTATATTCATCCTCCATCTTGAATGGATCATTCAGCTGTATCCACCCACCGATTTCAAAAACATTTTTAGAGAAGCTAGTAAGGTTTTGGAAAGCTTCTGGACATCTTAAAAGTTGAAGCTTCCAGTTTTATCCTTTATGTGACACAGACTCGGATAGTGGCAAAGGAAAGAGGGGATCTGTCTGTGCGTCTCATTGTCACTACAGAGTCTACAGATGTTGCCTTCTTTGAATTTTAGGTTCACCATGTGGTTTCAGAAAAGTGATGTTCTTTGATGCTATAACAGTTTTTCGTACTCTGTCCAAAGCTATATGTCACAGGCGGTATTGGCCTTCATTTGGATATTATACTTCACTTGAGATTACAGAACGGTGGGACTGACATTTAAAGTGTCTGACCATGATATTTTTCAGATTAATTTCGTGCCAGTTCGTCGTCCATCACGAGGCCTACAATTCTAAGATGCAGGTAAAGAGAGCTTCCGTCTAGATCTGTAGGCAAAGAGGGAGAGATAAACACCGGCTTTTTAGAAAGAAGAAAAAGAAAACTGTAGTTGTGGTCGATATCGATTTAGACTTCTAAGGGTTTTCCAAGATCCGAAGAAGTGTAAGAATTTGATCAGTTGTGGACTTTCCAGACTTCAAGCCAAATTGATAACGACCAATCAGGTTGTTCGGAAACGGTTTCAGGCGTTCAGATAGCATCTGGTAGGCCATATTAATTTTTGTTTAATTTTTGTGGGTGCTTTACAGGACGTGTGATTTTCAAAAGTTTTGCTAATAGCGCGTGCTTTTAGCATGCATGACTAATCAACTGAGGAGTGCGCCTGCGTACTAAAAACACATCCGTACACTCGTCTACCACTCTTCCCGCTCTCAAGCAGTACTCTTCTGTCTTCTCTTTGGCGTTCTTTGACGCTCAATTCTCCTGATTTCGTTTAAGAAGTAGGTAACATATTTTTTCGCAAAATTCGCAGCTTTAGTCGGGCTCTGAATTTGGCTGCGATGAGAAAATATTCAGAGTCGACGTTTGCCTCTCTGAATGTGTCCACATCCAGGATTTTGGATACGTGCCCCCTATCTATGTACGTGCACATTGTCGACCTAAGCCAGGTTGTTCTGTGGATTCAATGTCGTGGGAACCTAGTGTTGCTGAAGTCTGTTAGTCGGAAGCCATTATCTGATCTCGTTTCGTGGAGGCTGTGCTTTCCAACTAACCCGCTGAATATGTTTTGCTTACCGATTTTCGCATTGAATTCGCCTATTACGATTTTCCGTATAAGTTTCTAGGCTCCGCCCATGAGGTCGTATAATTTCCCTTTGATATAGTCTTATCCGTAGGGTCATTTGCTAATGCCCTATATTTGATGTTCCACAACGTTGTACTGATGCGGTTTAATAAGCATACTAATATGTATCATCTATCTGCCCTGTACCGCACTAGGGTAGATTCAAGTTTTTGAGTAGTACCCATGGTGTATAGCGTGCGTACGTGCCAGGTGCATACTCGTAAGTCGTTGTCCGAGGACATTCCAGGTCTTTTTGATATTTGAGGGATATGCTATTTGTAAGGAAGTTACCCTAACGACACAACCCACAACCTGGAGGGTATAGGTTCCAATTTAACGAATTTCAGCGCTGCCGTTGACCTTCGGCTCATCCGCCACCATAACTGTTCAAATGGCCTGACTAAGCCTTAAGATTCCTAGAAGACCTGTTGTCCGAATATGTCGAAGCAACTCAAAATAGGTTATTCACTTTGTCGACTCCACACGTTGACCCCATCTTGGGAATACTTACGCTGCTGTCTAAAATGGACTATGTGCATTAACTCACACTAATGCACGTCTTACACGTCTTCCTCCCGCTCTCATCTGCTGCCGTCAAGACTCTACACAGGGATTGACACCCTATCTATGGTCAAAATACTAGGCACACAGCGATCGCCACGGGAAGGCGGAGGGTTGGAGTTGGTAGGCATCAGCTAGGTGAAAACTCAAGGTTTCATATAATCGCGTTGTCTACTATTTGACCCCCACAGTCGTCAATTGATGTTGTTTTGACAAAGGTCTGTTCGAGACTCCGAGACCGAGAAATGATTCTTCCTTTACGCTTGCCCATAATAACGCGAATTGACCTAATAACCTTTCTTCCAATTTAACTCTCCACTTTCTTTGAGTGTTGGATATCTTTGTATTCATCTTAACCTATGATTTAATTTCCTCCTCTAACCTGTAACCAACAGCAGTGCATTATATTTTTTATGTTTGCAAACAATTACCCAAAACCGCACATTTCAATCATAGATACATACCAACTGCAAAAACACCACCTCACAAAATGGCTGGCAAACCAAATTGCCACCAATTTTCTTTAATTCTCCATTTTAAGTTCTAAAACCCATTTGCGATGTGAAATTGATCCCACAAACCGTTTGAGTTGCACCAGTCCAAAATAAAAACAACAACAACTGGGCGGTCTAGTAGGTCGTGAGATCAGAAAATTAAGTCGTGCGCATTAAGATCACCACAAAATCACACTTCAAGGTTTCTTCCTGTTCTTCCCATTTCGGATTCAGATTGAGATGAGCTCGTCGCTATAACCAATGCCGCCGTCACCATGAACTTGGCGAATCACATTACCTCTGCCGAGATGTTTAATTTGCACTCGCATTTGGTCATTCCCCAGATAGGAAGGAGTGTTTCGCTATTGACATTAAACATTAGCAACACACCTTCGCGTAACTATATTGATCGACTCGTAGACAAATGTCAATTTTGACGTTCTCGACTATTGTTGAGCGATGTTACGTCAATCCAACGGCAGAGTCACAGATTAGTCAACCCTTTCCGAGTGGCCTTGATAGTTGAAGCGTGCTAGCGATTCGGCCATTAACATGATGGGGCATGGATTTACTATGCAAAGAACGATTCCTACAATCTGACGAATCTCCATCATCATCACTGTGTGTGTCCACTTCGGATCGCCACTAAATGGAAATGGGGTCTTTGTCCGGGCAAGACCAGTGTCGCATGACTAAGATCGAGCAAAGGTATAAAGCTCCAGCGCATATAGACACTCTGCGGCGCATGATTGAGCAGATTCGCATTCGCAGCGGTTGAATGCTAATTTGGATAGAAAAAGTTGAGATACAATGGGTCAGCAGCAGCCGCCGCGCCGCGCCGTTAGTCCGTGTATTTACACACAGGTAAGGCTATGTGCTGTTGTTGATAATGATGATTATCACGTGAGAATGTGTATAATTGATGGATAGACGTCGATCGGGCAGTTAATGTAAGTAATTGCGCGTTGTACGAGTGCTCGTACTCGTACTTGTACTCATACTCGTATATGAACATCACACACCTTGTTCACGATGTGTGATGATTTGTTTTTATGGCTTGTGGTGAGGTGCGTGCTAAGGGTGCTAAGGCACACCACCTATATGGTGAATGGGAATCAGCCAAAAGACACAGTTTATTGCACTAGGCTAGTGCTGGTGAATGTCGATGAAAGGGATAAATACGTGGTATTAGTCATCATCAATAGATTTTGATCAGCTATCGGAGTGACTAATAATGGATGGAAGGGGAATGATCTGATTCCAATTAAGAAGTGATTAAGTGATGTGATTAATGGTATCGGATATGGTGACTCCTAGCTGTCAACAGGTGACCTGTTTTAATAAGATTGGAACAGGTTGTAAAAATATTCAAAAGTCTAGGGTAGGGTTGACAGCTCTACGAACACTGTACGTTGAAACAATTATTTTTTTTAATAAAATTTTAATTAATAAATTGTAAGCCATTTGCATTTACTGAGTTCATCGTGCCTGATATTTCGGTGGGATGTTTAATGTAAACTCAGGAACTTTTAATTATGGAGAAGCTTGCTGCATAACAACGATTGTGTTAGGAATAAGGAATTAGTAGGGATGGAATTAGCCGTATATTTCTCGATATGAGTGATTTTTTATTGGTTAATTATTGCCTTTTTGTCACCGGTCAAGCAACACATCACAACCAGCATGTACACTTAAACACATAATGTCATAAGCCAAAATGAACCACTAAACTTATAAGTGTGAGTGTTGATATCACTGTAAAAAGCCTGGTGAGAATGACTGTCACGAAATATCCGTCTGCTGTCCTCACTTCAACGCACATGAGGCTGGCCCTACAGGTTGGGGGTTGTTACGAAGCAACTAACGGGTGATTTTTTAAGAGGTTTAGAACTTTTAAAAAAAAAAAACACACATAAAATTCGAAAAAAATGAATGAAATATTTATTTGAATCGATAGTTTGAACCTTGCAATTTAATGTTTAAAGATAATTTCATGCAAATGTTGACCGCGGCTGCGTCTCAGGTAGCCCATCCGCTGAGTCCAATTTTGGCATACTCTTTCACACATATCGGCCGGTATCTCACGAATGAATGCATGGATATTGGCTTCCAGTGCGTCAATCGAAGCGGGCTTGTCCCTATAGACATTAGCCTTGACATACCCCCACAAAAAATAATCTAATGGTGTCAAATCGCACGATCTAGGCGGCCAATTGACCGGCCCGAAACGTGAAATTAACTGTTCACCAAACGCGCCTCGCAATTGCGCCATTGTTTCGCGTGCTGTGTGGCATGTGGCACCGTCTTGTTGAAACCACATATCATGCAAGTCAAGAACTTCCATTTCGGGCAAAAAAAAGTTTGTTATCATCGCTCGGTAGCGTTCACCATTGACAGTAACGCTGCGATTCGCATCATCTTTGAAGAAATATGGCCCAATAATGCCGCCGGCCCATAAACCGCACCAAACAGTGGCTTTTTCGGGATGCATTGGTAGCTGTTGCAATGCTTCTGGCTGATCTTCACTACAAATGCGGCAATTTTGCTTATTTACGTACCCATTCAACCAAAAATGAGCCTCATCGCTGAACACAATTTTTCGATAAAAAGCGGATACTCGGCCAGCTTTCCAAGAGCCCATTCACCAAAAATTCGGCGTTGTGGTAGGTCGGCTGGCTTTAGTTCTTGCACCAGCTGTATCTTAAAAGGCTTTACGCCTAAATCCTTCCGCAAAATTTTCCACGTAGTGCTGTAACAAAGGCCTAACTGCTGGGAACGGCGCCGAATCGACATTTCGCGGTCTTCTGTCACACTAGCTGATACGGCCGCAATAATTTCTTCACTACGCACAGTACGTAAACGTGTTGGTGGTTTAATGTCCAACAAAGTAAATTTGGTGCGAAATTTGGTCACAATCTTCCGAATAGACTGCTCAGAAGGTCGAGAATGCCGATCATAAAATGGAAGCAGCGCGCGATGAACATTTCGAACCGAGCACGAATTTTGATAGTAAAATTCAATAATTTGCAAGCGTTGTTCATTTGTAAGACGATCCATGGTTAAATTGCAAACCAAACTGAAGCTGTTTGACAGTGACACAAGGTACTAAACACACGTCAGCTGTCAAAACCAGTGTTGCCAAAACCAAACCAGCTAAAAAATCACCCTTTACAAGCTTCTAAAAAGACTGATTTTATAGTTGACGATCATGCTAAACGAAAAAACAACAACGACGTTCTTATGTGAAAACATTAAATGAGATGTTCAGGTGAACAACTAGAGGAAGCTCTAAGCTGTTGCAAAGCAGAAATTACTGCCATCCAGGAAATACGATGGGATGGGCCGGGCAAAAAGAGGATGAAAACTACGGACCGTGTTATAGTGTGCAGCCACTATTCGGATGTGGATTTGTTATAAGTGCCAGACTTAGGCAAGGAGTCTTACGTCTTTTGACATTAGTCAACGCATTGTAACAATCCGCATCAAGACCAAATTCACTCACGATCCGACGGAGAAAAAAGATGATTTACTGAAAGACTACTTGACAAAACTTAAGAGCGACTACCGAAGTACGATGTGAAGAAATCGTGATGGGAGATTTTAAAACAAAGGGAGGAAAAATGTGTAATAGAGATTTTCGTTTGACATAAAAAAAAACATACAACTTTACATAAAAAAAACTATACCGACTTAAGCACGTCTTGTACGTACGATATTTTATTCAAAACTGACTCTTTTGCTTCCGCAAAACATTTAACAAGCGCAGATCATACATAATTAGCTTACGGTTAAGATAACATAATCGATAGTTTACATAAAAACTGTGGTTCAAATCATTCGACTTTACGACTATGCTTTGTTAAACAGTATTGTCTTTTGTATTATATGGATACGATATATTATATGTTAGCTTTTGTAAATAAGAGCACAGGGTGGCCAAGAGAGATATTTAATAAATTGAAATTAGTTAAATTAGTTACGTAATGATAATCACATTTTATATCAGAAATGTCTTACAAATGGGAGACCATCTGAACTGCGGATTTTTCTCCATTTTTGTGGATCGGGAAAACGTTCCATTCTTTAGGCATATTTTTATCCGACCCAATTTTGGCATATGAGTTGGTAAATGATACTAAGCAAACCATCTCCATCGGCTTTATAAAGCTCGCCTGGAAAGCCATCATTTCCGGAAGCCTTGTTAAGGTTAAGGTTAGATGCAGCTATCCTCACTTCACTAAAGTCGGTATGTTGATAGTTTACGCTGTCGTTGCCAATATTGAATGGTTCGCACTGCCTGACAGCGGGAGATAGTGTGTCATCGCCGATTTACACTCTGCAGAACTGGTTCTTCCATATTCTCTTCGACAGTAGATGCAGAAGATTACGCGTTCAGCTGAGGAATTTAAATGTGTTGTGGCGTGATGGATATCCTCATTCTTACCTTGTCTCCAACAGGTTAATGGTCCGAGTCTCCTCAACATCGCCTACAATATCCTATTTGCGGTATGTGACTCAACATGATGTCATAGGAACGTTTGCTAGTATAGAGAAGGATCGGCTGCGCTATTAACTCTGACAACAACATCTCGTCAGAAATTTAACGAATAATTGCTCTTGCCAACCGCTGTTTCTTCGGGATAGGAAGGCAATTTAGTACTAAACCCCTTACTGTAACTACAAGGGAGATGCACTGAAGCATGGACCGTATCAAAATAAAAGGATGAAGAAATCCATGGTCATTTTGAGAGAAAAATTCTTCGAAAATCATCAGTCCGGTTTGCGTTGACGGGATATGGAGACTAAGATGGACGAGATGGCATTGGACTTTTAAAATGGCTAGGACATGTAGAGCGAATGAACACCAATACTTCGGATCGCAGTCTTCGATTCCCAGCCATAAGTCGGATGCGACAGAGGAAAACCACTGTTTAAGTGGCCCGCATAAATAGAAACCGACCTCAATCAACTTGAAGTGCGCAACTGGAGGCAGTTAGCTAAGCACCGATATTGGAGAGGCAACTCTTAATTCTAAAAGCCTTCTTTTTCCCTTTTAACGCCGCAGAGTGTTTGAAAATAGAGCAAATAGTTTTTAGGCCTTTTCAAAAGATAAAACCTTAGTCTACCAAATCCTACATGCTGACCCCAGTCAGTTTTGGACCCATCCGTGAAGATGTGAGCCGAGCTTTCATATCCAACTGAATCAGACTCGAGGTGACTGGAAATGTTTGTTTGGTGGTTACACTCGAAATTAAATTGGATAGTGGTCGGTGGTTTTTTAATTTTTAGGTGATGTAGGATTATTGTGTGTCGACCCTAAAAAGTTTCCATTATGATGGGACTCTCAATCTGTCTGTTTCGCAAAGATGACCAAGGGCACCAGCTGTAAGGTGTTTCAGGACTTCAGGGCGCCTAGGGGTTTCAGGCCATAGGTTCACCAAGCATTAACACCTTTTTGGAGTATAAGTCTAATGATGACCACGTTGCATACCCCATTTCCTTAACGCTTTTTATAAGCTTTAAGGTTTACTGTGAATTCATTTATGCCCCATTTAATACTGAGCCTGCATTTCAATTTCAATCCATGACCAAGCATAGGTACTATTATATTTCTTCAAATTTGTGGCTGACGCTATTTAGCTTTGAAGGGTCAATCGGCGAAACTTTGTATTTCCTGCAATGCCCATACCTGGCAGCCCATTTGAAAAGTACTGAAACACCAGTGTGTGCAGTAGCCTCGTTAGTGCATTGGACTACTAACCGAGGAGTCCCAAGTTCAAATCCCCAAAAAAAATTAGGTTTTGATGCTACCTATTTTTTTTCACTGCCCACCCTCTTCTAAAAGTCTGACTAATATCCAATTATGTTAATTATCGAAATACTGTCACCTGCACGGTTGCCCAGCCAGGCTCTGTGACATCTCCAAGCCCTTATTTCGTATTTCAAATGTGACTTTGGCAGTCTTCTCTATCAATATGTGCATGTCCATTCCAGTCTATTATCACAAACCCGGTCAGTAACCCACTTACCAAATACTCCATCAGAATGACATGATTGCCATCAATTCTGAAAAAAATTAGTTTTATTACCAACTGTATTGAACTCCTTTTCGAAAATGCAGAATTGGAAAAACCACCACCCATCAAATCCAATCGCCATCGTAAACCAATCATTAAGTATCCCTACGACACAAAAAACAAAAATCCTTTACAGTTATCCCCCTTTTTGTCATTTCTCAATATGACATTCTGACCCACAACGGTTGTCATAATTTCGGCATAAATTGTCTCAGCTACTGCGAAATCATGTTTCCAATTCCGAAAAACATTAAACCCCGACTCAAGGAACGGAAAAAAACGTGATATGCTTGCAATACGAGTATATATGGTGCGCTCTGTTGCACTGGTTAATTGCATTCGTATACAGCACGAATTCAATCAAAACACACACACAAAAGCGAACAGAACCTCCGACAACAATGTCAAACCCCGAAGAGTTGGCAATTTCGAACACCCAACATTCGGAATAATTTTCGAAATAAAATTTTACAACCCAACCACGATCACAAATAGCGTTCTCGCGGATTTTTGTCTCGTATGGCGGCTGGATAAATATAAAAAACTATCATCGTCCGATGTAGGCATTCCATAAATACACCGGAAAAACACGGCTCAGTTCGGTTGTTATTACCGAACACAGCCCATTGATTTCAATTCGCGACGGTGATGTGTTTATGATGCACTTTCCTGCCAAGGCACACACCGTTGACGGTTGACGGTTCACGGTGGCAGTGTGGCACAGAAAAAGAATCCGCACAACCATGCGAACAGACCTGAGAATTCCCGTAGTAGCAGCGCAGAGGGAGTTCTACATCGTTCCATAAAGCGAGGTAGCGAGGGGCAAAAAGGAACGATTGCGCCAAATGACGAGAGAGGGATTGATCGGCGTTGCTGCAGCAGTGATCTTGGAGGTCAACTTCGTGACTTGATGAAGCGAGACACTCAATGATCTTGCAAGGCAAATGAACCTCCATGTGGAACGCTATGAGCCTATTAGAGGAGCAACATGCAAAAAGTAGAAAAAACATATGAGAGGCTACAATCCGCTATGCGGATCGTTGAATACCCTATCCCATCCCATCCTTTAAATTAATATCCTCAAAATATAGGCCTTATGGCAATGAAATACAGAAAATGACATTGTCACAATATATTGCTCAGACAGTTTCTCAAAATCTTGTGTGGTTCGTATTTCTATTGCTAATGCCTTGGGATGGGGTATACAAACGGTTTTTGTAAGAAAACGCCCCCAAAATGTGGGCGTAGGTGAAAATGATTTATGGACAAAATGTTTATATTACCATTTCGGAAGTATTTGCATCAAAATTTTTTTCGAAAGTTTTAAAATTTGGACAAAAAGCGTTTTTTACTAAAAACGCCCCCAAAAAGTGGGCGTGGCAAAAAACTTTGTATGAACGAAATATAGATATTAGGATTGTCTAAATATGCTACTCAGACACTTTTTTGAAATTCCTTACGGTTTGGCCAAGAAATAAGTTTTCCTAAAAAGGGGGCGTGGCAGTGGGCGGATTTTAAAAATTTTTACACTTGTTCTGGTGGCACGGACGAGGATCCTATATACCAAATTTCATTATCCTAGCTCAAAATTTAAGGCCCAAAAACCGCTGACGAACAGACAGACGGACGGACGGACGGACGGACGGACGGACGGACGGACAGACAGACATGGCTAATTCGACTCAGCTAGCGATTCTGAGTCGATCCATATACTTTGAGGTATATGTAGCAAAATTATTTCTCTATGTTACAAACTAAGTATCAAAACTAATATACCCCCCTATGGGATAGGGTATAAAAAAACAATATTTACCATCTCTAGAGGAGAAGGATGACGAAGACGACGAAGGTTGGCGATGGTTAATTTTAGCTCGTGTGTGGAGTTCAATGCGATTATTGGCCTCCCTTGCATGCAGAGTTCTATGGCATGCAGATTGGCCTCGTTAGAGAGTACTTTCGGACTCTTAATCGGGAGGGTATTCCAAGGAAGACGAACCATTACCCGCCGATCTGGAATTAGCTGACTGCTTACCAATCATTTGTAAGCGCAGTGATTTCACGCGCGTGAATTTCTTTCCGAACATCTCCGGTCTTGTATACGTAATTCCTAATTGCGCAGGTGGAATCCGAATATACTCGTACACAAAAGGAAATGGGAAATTTGCATTGAAAGGATTTTGTTTCTTCAGCATTACACATGCGATTTGCATTCATTTTGTATTCGTGCGTTTCTGTGCGCGCGCGCAAGTACCTTAATTAGATTTTCAATTAGGATTAGAAGTAAGGCCGCCACTGCACTGAGAACAAAGGGTGTTCAAAGCCAAAAGCTTGTCAATGAATGCAATGACAATCGAATTAGGGAGATGTGTTACCAGCAACAGTGGATACCATAGTGCGCAGCAGTCTAATCGAAGCTAATCGCTATTCAGAGGGGAGTGCATTTTAAAGCCCGATTATTACACACCGGAGGTGTTTCTATGAATAATGTCAGACCAATGTCCAATGCCAGCCGATGATGGTCGAAGGGTATTTGGGGGTGGTGGTGGTGCATACTTGCACTGAACTACATATTGAAATATATTTGAATGTGATTGTATAAATATCTGGGGCAGGGTGTATGCAAATATGGTTTGCCATAGTTTGACCTTGATTAGCCCAATAACAAGTATTTTTTTGTTAGGCAGATTCAATGAATCTGTTTATCTGGTACACGGAGAAAATGCAAGCACCGATGATAATTTAAACATTAACTGAGGATACAAATTCAATTTTTTACAATTAGGGTGGCATTCACCAACGAAGCTTAAGCTCTCTATAATGCTTAATTTAATTTTGTATAATTAAAATGGATATTGAAAAGAAAAAAAAACAAAAAGAAGAAGCATTTGTTATCGTTTTTTTTCGTAGCGGCGGGCTTGAGAGTCAAAAACTGTTGTCAAAATCTTTAGATTTTTTTTCAATGCTAATATTAGTTTGATTATATTATATTAGAATTCATTTTATTATTCAATTACAATATTTTCATACACAAATGTTGCAGCTAGTATCACAAATCACAATTAACAGCTGATTGAAATGTCAAACGAAACCTGGTCAGAGAGTTCGGTGTGAAAGCATCCAGTGGTTTACGTAAACTTTTTGCCAAAAACTCAGTTTATGATTCGGTGTGTAAGCACTGTTATCCGTTTAACAATCGAACGTACCTAATTGAAAGCGATTGAACTTGTTCTCAGTGGGAATGTCTTGTCCAACTCCTTAGTTCCAGCCATAATTTTAAAGCTACAATCCATTAAGCGGTTTTACAGAGTGGACCGTAATATATGACCCTTTCTTAAATTGCTGGTGTTTAGTATCAATTTGGTTTTCACATTAGTAAAGCAACCAGAATTTTATTTTTATGAATAAACAATAAAATACTATAGCTGTAAAGAACGCAAAATAATCGTCAGGGAGTTTTTCACGAAAAATTCGTTAATTGTGTGCATTTTACCTGGTCTATCGGCTTCCAGTAGTCGTTAAATGCAACGTTCACCTGTATGACAATTAGAGACTAAAATCATACTGAACCAAGCAAGCTCTGGAAGGTCCTGTACCTACCGATTGCCCGAGAATATTGCTTCAGTAGTTGTAGATGTTGAAGAGACTGCGGCATCGACATCGGCCGGACAACCATATAGTGCATCACGACCGCCGTTTCCATCACTGTGATTACATAAAAATAAATAAAACTTACCGTTCTGACCATTGAAAATCTACGAGTACTGCATAATATGCTGTTTAAGCTAGAGGAGTCCATTTTTGTCTTATAACGAGTTTTCGCAAAAAAAAATTAGACCGTAGAAGTGCTACGAGGTTGAAGTGAAACTGTATCGAAGTTTCTCAAATAACTCTAGTCCTTCCTTATCAAACTATTGACTTCTTATACCCTATCTCATAAAGGTATAGAGTTAGAGGTTTTTGAACAAAGTTTGTAACATAGAGAAATAATTTAGCTACATATACCTCAAAGTATGTGAATTGACTCAGAATCGCTAGCTGAGTCGATTAAGCCATGTCTGTCTGTCCGTCCGTCCGTCTGTACGTCACCGATTTTTAGGACTTACATTTCGAGCTAGGATAATGAAATTTGGTAGACTCATCTATGTGATATAGTGGTGTCGTTATTAAATACTGCAGCCTAACCTTATGGTTCTATTATTGACCAGACCGCTCAAATAACTGGACTTGTGAATTTTCTTCTTTTTAATGTGAACATTGATGCAATGATCGTCATCTAGATGTCTTGGAAGTTTTTCACCATTGTATTTACTTCAACTGGAACGTTGATGATCTGGCCATATATTCCATATTGTCCATTTCCATGCCGTAATCGTCGTATTTGCATGAATAGAATTCTTGATGATATAAGTCTTTCTGATACCAAGTCAAGGTGGGGCAGATGATGGGGTATTTGTGGATAAAAGAAGCCATTATACATTGACAATGTTGGGACAGAGGTGGTGTTGAGTGATCGGAAGCAAGTATTGCAAACTTTCATTTGTTCTCTATTCATAGTCGGTGCAATTGTGTTCAAAATGTCATCATGCTGAAGCGCCGGAACTCTCTAATCCTCTTTAATCCATAATCGATCACAAATAGAGCAAGGAAAGCCAAAAGAGTTATTTTTAAATTTTTTATCGAATTCTTAATAAATATTCTTAAATTGAATGAAGTGTTTGTAAGGTAGGCTAGTGCTAACTGTAAATTCTGGGATGTCATTTCCCCTTATTGACGGTTCTGGGATGTCTTTAGCGACACATGAAATATTCAGGGTCGCCGATACATTAAAATCATTGAAGGATTTATCGGTTGTTCGACTTCCATTACCAGTGAAGCGTTCGGAAGTTCTTGGACGATGACAGCCTTTTCCTTGCCACAGCCACAACCACAATTCCACACTATGACTAAACCAACAAAACTCACAACAGAGCGCTCTCTAATGCTTGCGCTCTCACATTTTGTTGTTGTTGTTCCGTGTTCTTCTTCTACTGTTCGAACATTTGTTCTGTCCGCCGCGCCCCCATCCTTTCTCATTTAATTTTCGGATGTGTATTGTGCTTTGTCCTTTGGGTTCACACTTCACTACAGAGTGCTCTCTCATCCTTACGCTCTTGCTTGTTGGTTGCCTGCCGTTGTCCCACCAAGTTAGCTTTCCCTTACCCATCACTTTTCGAATCGTTACATATGCGTTTGGATTTACCCCGACGAGCCCAAAGAAGTTTCACTTCAAAAAACTCGAAACATTCATCAAAAACTGAATTTTCTCCATACATTTTTCGTTTTTAAAAACGTTACGACGTAACCACTTCAAAACTGCTTCGCAGACGTCGTTTTATAGAAGGTGGTTAGAGTGAACATACATTTTAATAA
The DNA here is from genome assembly GCA_932526625.1 of Rhingia campestris. Lineage (NCBI taxonomy): Eukaryota > Metazoa > Arthropoda > Insecta > Diptera > Syrphidae > Rhingia > Rhingia campestris. Next base: position 52,325,608 of record OW052185.1, read on the forward strand.
AATCCAGACATGTGTTCCACACAACATCTGACAACTAGCTATCAAAACAAACAAAATATTTTGCTGGGTAATATTTTGATGTTGTTTTTTGTCCCATATTTAGTAATATTTTTCCTTAAATGACTTAAAGTTTATCTGATCTGATTGAAATATTAAATTTGTGCATTAAATTTTATAAACGGAATAGATTATTAATTTTTTTTTCTTATCAACGAAACACTGTCGCACTCAGTATACGGTTCGGGGTGAACACGTTTTATATCGGGTTTTGGTGATTTCGACTCACCCGTAGATCAACCGAATTGACTGTTCTTGAGATCTTTATAGTCAAAGTCACAAGTATATGTAAATAAGATAGCTAATATCTGGCAGCACTCAAGGATCATATTCTTCAAGCAGTTCGTAAGAAATCTTTGGAAAATGTTATTACAAAGCTGAAATGATAATTTATAATCTCTGCGGCCCTTTTAGAAACATAATTTTCAAATCAAAACATGATGAGGAAAAAAAGAGTCATATGTTATGGCCGACACGTATGTAACACTTACGAAAATAACGGCTTTAACGATGATATGTATTTAACCATAATGCATAATATAGCGTAAAAATGTAGTTATTCAAAATAGTGTCATTTTGCCACATCTGATAATAACGCGTCATTGTGGGGACTCTCAATAACCGCAATATAATATGTGCTAGAGCTAGTGTCAACGACAAATCACAATTTAGCCGCCGCAGCGAATAAATCGCATCTGTTTGGGAGAAAGTTTAAAGTATGTTGTTTAATGGACGAATATTGATATTCGGAAGCGGATTGTCAAAGTTCTACGTTTTTCTTCTTCTGTCAATTGCTCAAGTTGCTCGTAACAGGTTTTTGTAAATGGAAGCGGTTTCACTTCTAATTTTAAATTTTCATATCTGTTAAGTCAAATGCTAAATTTTTGTACGAAAAGTAAGGAAAAGTTAATGAAGCCATTATGGTGGTACAATACGAATTGCATGTGTTCACAGAGTTACGGAAGTGATCGTACGCCATCTTCTATTACAGAAAGTCCTTAAATATCGCAGAAGAAGATGGAGAATAAAAAAATAGCTATGTTAGGAAAAAAATGTTAACCCACGTGAAATGTGGCTTTATAGCAAATGGTAAATACATATATAAAATAGAATATAACTCACCTTATTAACAATCTTAGAAAAGTTCGTTCAGACGCTGACAGACAACCTGCTTTGCTTTAATTCAATTATGTATTCCAATCACCGCCATCATTGTTGAACACACCCATCTGTCTTAAACAATTTTGTTTCTGTCACAGTCTATTATAAACTATACAAAAGTCATTTCAAAAACAGGAGTATTTTTTTCACTTTAAGGCACTCGCTTGCATCCTCAATACCAACGGCGATATCCATTTTTACATATTCAGCAAAAACATAATTATTTTGTTGAATTTATGAAACAATTATGCAGCCCGGATATTTGACGACGGAACATTGACATCTTGGTCACTTACATGAACTCCCGGTACGTCATTCGACAATCGGAGAACAAAAATTTTAGATTTTCCAATTCAAAATGAACCTATAAAACACCACCAAAACAAAAACACCAATCGAAATACTTTTAGATCAAATATACTCGTATAAATTGATACTGAAATGATTTATTCACTCGCAACCGCAATTTACCGCCCAGAATTTTAGTTGAAGCTTCAACTGGTGAAATGTCATTTAATTGAGTCAGGGATGGCATTTAAGTAGACACTTGCATTTATTGGACAATAAATACAAAACAAAAACTATGAATTAAGGCTCAGTTATAGCTATCATCGAACAACTTCATTGGAACACAAAACATGATGGGATTGAATTTTACCTCCTTAGCTGCTTATAGGAATCGTAGGAAAATTCCGTTTCATTTCGGTGGAACGACAAACATTACTTCACAAAAATAAATTATGATCAGTGAAAAATAAAAAGTGATTTTCTGCGATAACTACAATTAAAAATTAAAATATGTTTGGATAATCATGTTCTAAAATTCATAAGCTTTGTTTTGACACCAACTCGCCAATGATTGAATTTATAAAAAAAACCGCAAGAAGTAAGAGAAATTGTCCAATAATATTTTTCAATGATAGCTATAGCTGGGCCCTTAGAGCAATATTATATTGGTTATATAATTAATGATTAAATATATACAAAATTTGGATTATTACCATTTTTAAAGAACTGAGGATCCGCTGTGCGGATCGTTTAATACACTATCCCATCCCATCCTTAAAATTAATATCCTCAAAATGTAGGCTTTATGGCCATGAAATACAGAAAATGACATTGTCGCAACATATTGTTCAGACAGTTTATCAAACCTTTGTGGTTCGAAAAAAAACAAAGTATTGCTAGTGCTTATGCCTTGGGATGGGGTATACAAATGGTTTTTTGTAAGAAAACGCCCCCAAAAAGTGGGCGTAGGTGAAAATGATCTATAGACAAAATGTTTATTTTATCATTACGGAAGTATTTGCATCAAATGTTTTTTGAAACTTTTTAGAATTAGGACAAAAGGCGTTTTTTACTAAAAACGCCCCCAAAAAGTGGGCGTGGCAAACAAATTTGTATGGACGAAATATAGATATTAGGATTGTCTAAATATTCTGCTCAGACACTTTTTTAAACTTCCTTACAGTTTGGATACAAACTACGTTTTGGGCTAGCGATTCTGAATCGATCCATATACTTTGAGGTATATGTATCGAAATTATGTCTCTATGTTACAAACTTAATGTCAAAACTAATATACCCCTATGGGATAGGGTATAAACATATGAGAAGGCTACAATGCGCTGTGCGGATCGTTGAATACCCTATCCTAATCCACCCTTAAAAATAATATTCAAAATATTTCATGGTTCGACAAAAAACAACGTTTTTCTCCGGCATATGCTATTGGGTAGGGTATACATATGGTTTTTGTAGGAAAACGCCCCAAAAAGTGAGCGTGGGTTAAATTAGTTAATACGCGAAATGTTCATATTAATATAACAAATGATTCTGCAAAAAACTTTATATGGACAAAATATTGATATTAAGATTATCTAAATATATTGTTCAGAAACCTATTTCAAAATTATTTACGGTTTGGCCAAAACTGAACGTCCAACTGAACGCACCATTCATAAAACCAATATCAAATTCCGAACCCATTTTACAATATTGGACAACCAGAGTGCGTAGAGCACGTGCTTTCTGCAAAAAACTTTATATGGACAAAATATTGATATTAAGATTATCTAAATATATTGTTCAGAAACCTATTTCAAAATTATTTACGGTTTGGCCAAAACTAAGATTTTCTTAATAGGAGGCGTGGCAGTGGGCGGATTTTGAAAGTGTTTACACTTGTTCTGTAGGCACTGACGAGGATCCTATATACCAAATTTCATTAACCTAGCTCAAAATTTAAGGCCTAAAAATCGATGACACACAGACGGAGGATAGACAAACAGACATGTCTTAATCGACTCAGCTAGCGATTCTGAGTCAATCCATATACTTTGAGGTATATGTAGCTAAATTATTTCTCTATGTCAAACTATGTATCAAAACTAATATACCCCTATGGGATAGGGTATAAACATCGATTTCGTTTTGGAACAACGTGCGAGCTTATAATAAACAAATTGTGGATTGTAAGTCAATCAATCGTCTCGGTAATCCAATTTTATATAGTAAAAAATGAAAATGCATTTTTAAAGCCAATGGATTCTCCAGACGGCTTGACCGAAAAACTTTACACACATGAAATATTGACAATGCAATGGTGTAAATATCTTACTCAGACACTTTTCCTGTTGAGAGACACCTGTTCATCTGTCAAGCTCAAAATTTAAGGTCCAAAAATTGATTACATATGAATCGACAAACATTACTCTATTATCACTACTGTACGCCCCCAATTTTCGACAAAAAAAGACGCCTCGTTGCAGCCGGATCTAAAGTTCCGACCAAATCTGAATACTGTTTAGGAAGAATATTACCTGGAAGGCATCCCTCTATCGAAAATGTTGACAACACTTCTCTCAGTGTACGAAATGACGTCCAAATAACGTTCACCAAAGGATATTCTATCGATGAATATATTTTCATATACACATATCTTCATATGGGGATGTTGGGTGATATAAGAACCGGCATAACCAACAACAAAGACATTATACTTGACACAACTTAATCGGAAAATATTCATCAAACGAATGTTAACCAAATGTTAACCAAATTGATATGCTAATAAATTTTAATTTGCAAGCCCCCCCCCCCCTGTTTGTCGTGCCACCCTTTAGCCGGTCGTCCGTCGTCGACATCATTAATGGCGTTGCACACACTGGCACACAGAACGCCTGAGACATTCAACGCGTGTTCGCTAAAGTATCCATTTCAATGTTGCCACTGGCCATTGCCAGAGTATCTGCTGCTTGCATTTGTATCTATATGTCCCCCCTTCAACATCTGTATGTGTGCAATAGTGCCTGGCAAACATTTAGCGGAGCAGATAAATTCAAATTTCAATTGAAAATCCATATCGCTAGTGTAACCCCCCTTCGACAGACGAGGGGCGGCACTTAGATTTGGATTCCAAGTGGAACTCAAGTTTATGATAAATTGACAGTTTTGGGTGCTTGTGTATGTGAGTCACACGAGCTGAACTTTGTACGGAAGCTGTGACAGCGACCGAGCTCGGATTTCACTATATCACGGCTAGGCGTCGGTCACCCGCACTCCATCGGAAGTAGTGTGTTGCTGATTCAGTTCCAGTTCCACGCTATCCATAAAGTGCAACGCAAATCGAAATCCAAGCCGGTTGTGTGTACTCGGTTGTCGGATTGATTTAGACGTTTTTTTTTCGATTAGTTGTTGTTGTGGGTTGTTTTTGCGCAATTCACGATATCAATTAATTTGTGTGATTTTCTCGGAAAAATTATGTGTGCACTCGGACGTGAACATGGTTCGAGAGGGGCACCTACTCCGGGCTCTGTATGAACAGCAACCTAATTTCCATTCGGGTTCGAGAAGTGCTTGGTGATATTTAAAAAAAAAACTATGAAGTGGAGGCGAAGCACAAACAACTCTTTTGAGCGCACGTGTATCGAAGTCGTAGATGGATGTGAGCTGAGGAGCGTCGTATATAATATCGGCCCAGCCGTACACATGGAACTTGTTTGCAGTACGTGCGATTAGAATTGAATTGGAACTGAACCATGGTCCAAGGTTCAACTGCGTTTCTCTAGAGAGAGATATTATGCTTGATGGTGGCTCTTATTCCTTAGTGTTTTTGAACTGACCCAAATCGGGGTAATGGGCCTACGGCTCAGCTTATCTGGGGGCAAATTGTGATATTTGATAATTGTCGAAGGACAAGGGACAAGCAGAAATGTGATAAATTACGGACACTTGACAGTTGCATGGGCACATTGTCGATTGTGTGGTGAATACGCTGACAGGTTAAGTACCTGGGTAATTTTGAATTGATGGCTTTGTGATACATATGGGATCAATTTAAGTTGATATCGGGGTTACCCTTCAGCGACTTAGGTCGGGTCCGGGTGTCAATTGCGTTAAAATTGTGCTATTTTTTTTTAATGGGTACTTTTTTCAATAGCGGTGTTATTACTTGTCAACTGGCTTGTCTTTATGACGTTTGTGTTCAGTATGCATTGCCATTTCATAATGTTACGCCGAAACAACGCTTACTAGTTATGGAAACATATTTTCAAAATCAGTGCTCAGTTAAAAATTTGTGATAATCGTCCAACTGAACGCACCATTCATAAAACCAATATCAAATTCCGAACCCATTTTACAATATTGGACAACCAGAGTGCGTAGAGCACGTGCCAGAGATTATTCGTGAAGACCGTTCTCAAGGTTTGGGCATCTCTTTTGGAAAGTTGTGGCGTTTTTTTAAAGCATGATCTTGGTTTAAAAGCGTGTAAAATACAGCTCGTTTAAGAATGGATGGCGACTGACTTTGGTTTACATTTTAATTTCAGTTTGTGGGCCTTGGAACAGCTTAAAATCTCTCCATCAATATTTTTCTCAACACATTGATTTTTGTTATGTTTTATTTAGACAAAAAAGTCAGAAAGCTCCTATTGTATCACAGGTTACAAGGTTATAGCGTTTTCGATTGGGATTTTTAGATTTACTCTCAGATTTCAGATTTTACCCGTCCCAATCGAACATTAAAGAGGTTACTCTGGTTTTGTATGTGTGTAAGTGTGCCATTTGACAGCTTATTGTTTATCTTTAGGCCGCAATTATAGCTATTAGCTATCAATGAAAACCATCATATGAAATTTTCTTTTACTCATTGCGGCTTTTTTTATAAATTCAACCATTGGCGAGTTGGTGTCAAAACAAAGCTTATGAATTTTAGAACACGATTATCCAAAAATATTTTAGTTTCTAATTATAGTTTTCGCAGAAATAACAAAAAACAAATCAAATTGCGATATGCAAACTTCAAACTGACATAAGTCAGATGTTAAATGTTTTTGTGTTGGTGCATGTTGGTGTAAATCTGACTTGGAATCCAGATTCTTCAAAAGTACTCTAGAGTAAAAAAAGAGTGCTTTTTGTATCCCAATCGAAAACGAAAAAATTGATCTAGAGTAAAAAAAGTGCTCTAGAGTATAAAAAGAGTGCTCTTTGTATCCCAATCGAAAACGCTATTAGATAACAGTAATGCCACGTCATAATGTGAACTGTCAATATTTTTTTTTTTAAGGAGACAAAGTGGTATTTGTTTTCATAGAACGTTTATCTGAATATGTAAAATTAATGACATTAAGTTGGAACAATAATATCGGTCAAATGACCACCTCCTGAGTGCACCTTTGTGCTCGTTTTACAGTATTTTGAATTGTTGCTTGTCAAACATCTCTTCAAATTCGTGAATTCTTCTTCAATGTTGGCTTTCATGGCTTGACTGTGCTAGATGCGGGATTTCAAAAAAAAATCCTAAATGAAAAAAATCTGGCAAATGAGCTCTTTGTTTAAGCAACAGACCGGAAATTGGTCTTGGAATATGACGCCATTTTCAAAAAATTATGGCATATTCAGAGTACCGTAATGAAGTAAAGTTCAATACCTAAACACTAACTCGGCCTCCGGATCAACGATCGGTCAATTAAATTGATCTCCTTGCGATAGAGAAGAGGCACGCAAACAGTATTTTGAATGTCCGAACATTTCGAGGGAGTAAGATCGACTCGAACTACCTTGTTGCAGAATGCGGATATCCACCACGCCACAACAAATCAGAAATAGAAATCAGAATGTTCGCAAGTTTTACCAAAGTGTTAAAGAGTGCGTAACATAATCCTGTCGAGAAGAAAAAGGACACAGTCAATACTGCGAATATGGAAGACCCACCGCAGACTTTTAAACGGCGATGACGAACAATCTCCTGCTGTCAGGCAGAACGAACCATTAAATATTGGCGAAGACGACAGCGGAAACTAATTAACCACGCGACCTAAGTGAAGTGAGGATAGAGGTATCTAAACTCAAGCTTAACAAGGCTGTCGGAAATGATGGTCTTCCCGCTGAGCTTTATAAAGCCGTTGGAGATGGTTTGGTAAGTAACGTCCACCAACAAATTTGGTCGGATGAAAGTATGCCTGAAGAATGGAACCTCGTTTGTTCCACAAAAACGGAGACCCCCTGAACTGCGCCAACTACAGAGGCATAAGTCTACTCAACATCACCTACAAGATCCTATCTTCCGGAATATGTAAACGCCTGAACCGTTTACCAACGTCTGTGCAGGATAAGGATGGAGACTTCTCGGTCTCGCTGCTTCATCAGGGTCGGACACGACTTCACCGAAACACTCGATACCAAAAAAAGATTTAGGCAAGGCCAGGAACATCACAATTGACAGATTGACGCTATTAGCTCTGACAATAACATCTCGTCAGAAATCAAACTTTTTTTCTTCGGGCTAAGAGGTAATTTAGAAGTGAAGGACAACTACTAACCCAGTCCTGCTCCTTGGTCGTTTTGAGAGAAATATTCTTCGAAAGATCTTTGGTCCCGTTTGCGTGGACGGGAAATGAAAATTCAACCACTAGTTATACGAGCTGTACAGTGACACACATCTAGTCAATAAACGCATTGGACGTTTAAGATGGCTAGGACGTGTAGACGAAATGGACACCAATACTCCGGCTCGTAGAGTCTTCAATTCCCATCCAGACATCGGACGCAGTCTTAAGTGGCGCACACAAATAGAAAAGACCTCAACTAACTAAAAAGTGTGAAGGCAGTTAGCTATGAACCGTGCTAATTAGAGAAGCATTTTGATTGAGGACCAGATTCATTCCGGTCTGTAGCGCCATTTAAAACAGAAAATATAGAGAGGAAAGCCAGTGAAAGACTTTCTGGTCTTCCTACTACTAAGCTAAACTAACTAATCTGCCCTTAGTGGGCGCTCTAAGCTTATATCTAAAAGTTTTATTGTGCTTTTCGGCTTAAGTTTGTTGTGTTTTTATTTTTATATGTAGAGGTATTTTATTTTAATTTTCAAAGAAATTTTAAAAAATACCAGTCGCGGATTAGCCGCTTGTCACTCGCGTCACGGTAGCAGTGGTATAAAACCGGGATACCGTTCCCCTCCTGTACTTACCCTAACGAGCCTATAAACGAATGCCTCTGGTGGAATAAAGCCAGACAAGAGCGTACTCTCCATGTATGTTTCATTGGGGTTATAAGCCCCGAAGATCAAGCTGTTGTCGCTAGCTATCGCCCTTGCAGCGTGCCTTCGAATCATCTTAATTATAGGAAATTGTCGATTCTTTTCAGCTGAGCCCCATTGTAAAGAACCTCGTTGCGATAATATTTTATGTACTCGGAGTCTGGCGTTCGGTACAATCCTAAGCAGGATCGGAGACAACGCCTCTCAAACAGCCGTATCCTTTCCATGTAGGCTGGTGATACATTGAACCACACAGGACAACCGTAGGCGATGCTCGGCCTTATGAGGGCCATGTAGCAAATGACTTTCACCCTTGAATCAAGTTGACTGCTTTGAAACAGTCTTCTTGTCATAAGCCCCACTAGCCCTGGCCAGACAAGCATCCACATTTTTGTTAAAATACAGAAACTTGTCAAGCCAGATGCCAAGGTATTTGACTTCACTTCTCGATATCGGGAAGTTCACCGCCCCCTGTTGTAAACCGTTTTTAATTTCAAAGAATTTACTCGAAATTACGTTGCCAGATTTGACAACGAACTTCTTTCCCATAAGCATTTCATAAATCATATATAGCATGTGTTTACGCATGCCCAGTCTGGTTAGCTTGTAGAAAAGCCTCTCTAACCATACAGTGTCGAAGGCCTTCTCAAAGTCAACCAGACAGGCCCCTGTACATTGTCCTTTGGATTTATTCTATTGGATGTCGGAGACTAGTTTCGCTCGAAAACCAAACTGATTTTCCGGAATAATTCTTTTTTTCCTCGACCCACTTAAGCAGAGCTCTATTGACTATCTTCTCGAATACCTTGCTTACATTCTGCAGAAGGCCCATTGACCGAAGATTTGCTGGGTTTGTTCTGTCCTTGTCCTTTTTGGGGATAGGATGTACCACCACCGTTTTCCAGTGAACCGGATAACGTGCATTATTCATTGCATTGTTAAACAGGGTGGTGAAAATATCGACTGCCTCTATTGGCAGGTGTCTCAATACGATGTTTGGAACGCCGTTCTCTCCCGCCGATTATTTTATTCTTCAGTGATACAAAGATGTCCAGGAGTTCATCTTTTTGCACGAATAGCATTGGCGACTATGCCATTTGAAGGGTTTTCGTCATTGAATACGGTAAAACCGTGATTCACAGATCGCCAAGCTTGAAGTTCAGTACGTAGATAAAAGTGATTCAGAAAGGCTCTCTCCTCGATAACGCGATTCGGGCGTTTTCAAAAATTTTGTTTGGAATAGAGCTTGCAGTCTTTTGTTGCTCTCAAATGCTTATTCCCGTGGTTTAGTACAAAACGATCATCAGGCTTCCCACAAAAAATTGTTCATTCATCAATTGAAAGCTCTAATACGTGTCCTTAAACTGACAAAGGCATGATGTTGTTTTTTTAAATGACAATGGTAGAATGAAGTGGCAATACTGTCGGTTATTAACAAACACAAGAACTGCCAGACGTTGTCAATTTAACGGCATATGTAAACCTAGCTTCAAGACCTTTCAAATCCTTACCTATTCGAAACATGGGTCGCCTTGTTTATTTTATAAACCTGTTACTTGGTAGGTAATAAAAATTTCCCATGACTTGTATATCTTTATTGACACTTTATCAACAGAGCTGTCAACGTTGTTGACCTTATTCCATGTCTTTCACCATTTAGCATAACATTTCCCACACACCTCGTCATCTCTAAATGGTAACACTCGCTATAATGTATCTGCCAACATAATTGCACACGGCGATGCGATAGCGAGGTGTCCCACCCATTAACACGTCAACTGGTTCACAACATCGTAACCAGTTACCAGTCCATCCACTGGTTTTGCCGTCCCCAACAACGGACGCATGGCATATAATTAGCCACTAAGCGTATCCATTATTTAAGGGGAAAGTCAATTAAATGGCCTCCTCTAATCCCAACATGACAATCAATGAATAAATGCATAAATTAGACATTTGCGGCTGCTTAGCGGGCCGTCGGTCCGGCCGTTTGCCATGAGGGCTGCCGCGCGCAGCATATCTTGTCGTCCGTCGGCTTCCATGTTTTCCGATTGTTTGCACTGCGCTCTGGGCTTTAGAGAATACTGCGATGGTTTCGCCTTGTTAACCATCGGTCTTAGTCTTCGCCTCCTCGGTTAAAGGTTCGGGGTAAACTCGTCTTGATTGCTTGCTCCCTCCAGAGCGAGGTATACATGTATACAGGTGGTTCAGTTCGATTCCTAGTCGCATTTTTTCTTCCAGGTTGCGCGCATATGACCCGCATTTGAAGGTGCACTCATTCGCTTGACTATTTCCTACCATTAGATACGGAGGCGCAGATATGTTATTTGCGATGTCAATTGTGCCACCAGAGTGTCCATGTGTGGCGAGGAATCATTTCCCATGTCCGCCGGCAGTGTGATCATCTGCTTCTTTGTCGTTTTCTTCCATTTTCGTCTAGGCTTCCCATTCGAGTAGGGGGCATGTTAACGCAATTTGGCCCTGCTCAATATGTGCGCCCATCCTCCCAATGATTGCCACTGTCGCAGTGCATATAGAAACCTGCAGCTGCTGCTGGTAGGCATCTCTTTGCTGGTTAATTGGAAAGTCCATACGGAAAAGGTGCGCGCACAGTGTTGCAAGTTACAGCCCAAAGTGCATTGGCTTGTAGGCCATGTTTATTGAGGGTTTATGCAAATTACATTCTGCAGCAGCGGGCAGCTTACATTGTGTTGCATTGGCAATTTGTTAGGTGGGCTCTAAAGGGACGAGCCATTGTGGAGCCACAATGATATTGCACGCTAGATGATTTGCGTGAGAAAATCAGATATGTGACGAGATTTTTTGGAAATAGGGTTCATAGTGCGTACAAAATTGGATTTTAATGGGAGGAGGAAGAATGCTTCAATGTTTTGGGGTTTTAAAGAAATTGCCTGCGTTTCCCTGATCGTACCAATGGTATTTTCTTAATCCCGGTAATGTCTCCTTTATACCACTCGAGGTAAAATTTCGAAATTTGAATGTGTACCAGGAGAATTAACATAAAAGTTAGGTACTGTCCTCTTACTTAGGTGGCGCTAGAGTCCGGAATGAACATGGGCCTGAACTAATATGCCTGTTCAATTAGCCCGGTCCTAAGCTAACTGCCTCCAGTTGCGCACTTCAATTTGGTTGAGGTCGGTTTCTACTTGTGGGCGCTACTTAAGGCGAGGTCTTCTTCTAATGGGTCCGGCGTCTGGCGTCGAAGAATCTGCGTCTCGGAGTATTGGATTCAATTTCTTCTACATGTCCTAGTCATCTTAAACGTCCAATGCGGAATTGTTTGATTATGGGTATGTCGCTGTACAGCTCGTGTAGTTCTTGGTTGAATCTTCATTTCCAGAGCTCGTCAACGCAAACGGGACGGAAGATTTTTCGAAGAATTTTTCTCTCAATACGACCAAGATGTCTTCATCCGCTTCCAGTACTACTCTACGGAGCTGAAGCAACGGTCCATGGTTTAGTGCAGTAGAGTAGGAGCACGACTGGGTTGATCGGGTCTTGTATAGGATCGAGTAAGGGCTTTACTACTAAATTGGTTGATTTCTGACGAGATGTTGTTGTCAGATTTAATAGCGAAGCCGAGGTAGACAAAGCCTCAGACTACCTCAAAGTTATACCTGTCAATGGTGAAGTTCTGTCTCATTCGTTTATGGTGTATGTCCTTTCGAGTTAACAGCATATATGAACTTGGTCTGACACTCATTTTCTGCTTCTTGGAGTGGCACCTCTGTAAATCGAAAGCGCGCTTTTCTTACTCTTTTTTCTTCTTCCTGAAAAGCCGGTCTTTCCTCCTTCTTTTCCTATGGAGCTCAATGTCAGCTCTTATCTTCATCAGCAGCATAGCATTGTAAGTAAGCATTGTAAGACTGCGAGCATCTGTCGCCATTTTTCATCAAACGCAGGATTTCTTACTAGTGGACTATGGCTGATCTTATGGCTTTTTGACATCGTTGCCATTGTTCTTGGACGAATGACTTGGCCGTCTCTTGCTATTTAGTCTTTCGACATGAATTTGTATACCCTATCCCATAAGGGTATATATTTGTTTTGATACATAGAAAAATAATTAAGCTAGATATACCTCAAAGTATATGGATCGACTTAGATTAATCGACGTATGTCTATCCGTCCGTCCGTTCGTACGTCTGTATGTTACCGATTTTTAGGCTTTACATTTTGATGTAGGTGAATAAAATTTGGTATATTTGGTAATTGGTAATAACGCGTGATTTTTTAAGAGTTAAGTTTTTCAGGTTGGCAGCACTGGTTAGTAATGGCGTCCAAACGTCATCTGTCAAAGTGAAAAGTTTTCAGTATACTCTGCCATTTAATAATGGAAAGCCTAACAAACAAGCAAATATTGCAAATTATTTCACTTTGTTTTACATTCAACCGTCGACACTCGCATGCGTAGGTACAGTGCGTACCGAAGATAATATTGCAGTTGTAGCGTCCAATGTTAATGAAGATCATGAAATGTCAATTCGTCGCCGTTCTCAGCAATTGGGCATGTGTTACTCAACCACATGGACAATTTTACTTGTCGATTTAGGTTTGCAAGCCTATAAAATACAACTTGTGCAAGAATTGAAGCCGAATGATTAACCAGAACGTCTAATTTTTGGTGAATGGGCCTTAAACAGCTCCATGAAAATCATTTGTTTTATCGAAAAATTGTGCAAATTTTAGTGTTTTATTCGATTTAAAAAAAAAAACTTCGCCTAAAAAATCACCCGTTATAAACGTGAATATTTCGGCCACGACCACTTTTTGGGAACGTTTTCCTACAAAAACCATTTGTATACCCTACCACAAGGCATATGTAATAAAAAAAAATTAGACCGTAGAAGTGCTACGAGGTTGAAGTGAAACTGTATCGAAGTTTCTCAAATAACTCTAGTCCTTCCTTATCAAACTATTGACTTCTTATACCCTATCTCATAGAGGTATAGAGGTAGAGGTTTTTAAACAAAGTTTGTAACATAGAGAAATAATTTAGCTACATATACCTCAAAGTATGTGAATTGACTCAGAATCGCTAGCTGAGTCGATTAAGCCATGTCTGTCTGTCCGTCCGTCCGTCTGTACGTCACCGATTTTAAGGACTTACATTTCGAGCTAGGATAATGAAATTTGGTAGACTCATCTATGTGATATAGTGGTGTCGTTATTAAATACTGCAGCCTAACCTTATGGTTCTATTATTGACCAGACCGCTCAAATAACTGGACTTGTGAATTTTCTTCTTTTTAATGTGAACATTGATGCAATGATCGTCATCTAGATGTCTTGGAAGTTTTTCACCATTGTATTTACTTCAACTGGAACGTTGATGATCTGGCCATATATTCCATATTGTCCATGTCCATGCCGTAATCGTCGTATTTGCATGAATAGAATTCTTGGTGATATAAGTTTTTCTGATACCAAGTCTAGGTGGGGCAGATGATGGGGTATTTGTGGATAAAAGAAGCCATTATACATTGACAATGTTGGGACAGAGGTGGTGTTGAGTGATCGGAAGCAAGTATTGCAAACTTTCATTTGTTCTCTATTCATAGTCGGTGCAATTGTGTTCAAAATGTCATCATGCTGAAGCGCCGGAACTCTCTAATCCTCTTTAATCCATAATCGATCACAAATAGAGCAAGGAAAGCCAAAAGAGTTATTTTTAAATTTTTTATCGAATTCTTAATAAATATTCTTAAATTGAATGAAGTGTTTGTAAGGTAGGCTAGTGCTAACTGTAAATTCTGGGATGTCATTTCCCCTTATTGACGGTTCTGGGATTTCTTTAGCGACACATGAAATATTCAGGGTCGCCGATACATTAAAATCATTGAAGGATTTATCGGTTGTTCGACTTCCATTACCAGTGAAGCGTTCGGAAGTTCTTGGACGATGACAGCCTTTTCCTTGCCACAGCCACAACCACAATTCCACACTATGACTAAACCAACAAAACTCACAACAGAGCGCTCTCTAATGCTTGCGCTCTCACATGTTGTTGTTGTTGTTCCGCGTTCTTCTTCTACTGTTCGAACATTTGTTCTGTCCGCCGCGCCCCCATCCTTTCTCATTTAATTTTCGGATGTGTATTGTGCTTTGTCCTTTGGGTTCACACTTCACTACAGAGTGCTCTCTCATCCTTACGCTCTTGCTTGTTGGTTGCCTGCCGTTGTCCCACCAAGTTAGCTTTCCCCTACCCATCACTTTTCGAGTCGTTACATATGCGTTTGGATTTACCCCGACGAGCCCAAAGAAGTTTCACTTCAAAACGTTGTTTCCTGTCGAACCATAAAAGATTTTGAAAAACGGTTTGAACAATACGTTGTGACATTTTCAATTTACAGTATTTCTGATTTGTCGTGGTGTATATCCTCATTCTTACTTTGGCTGCAAGGAAGTGTTATGTCTATAGTGGCATTTCGTTCAGCAACGAATTTTATTAATTAGCCTATGTCCGTAGCCAGACGTGTTGTCATATAGGCTGTGTCTTCGGACAATTCTTCCTACCTTTGCGTCAAAATTTCCTTCCACGATCTTAATATCGCACTTCGGTAGTCGCTCATGAGTTTTTTCAAGGATCTCGTTGAATCAGTCTTTCACTATATCTTCCATTTCCTCTGTCGAAGCGTGAGCGGATATAAGGCTTATGTTGGCAAAAAATAATAATTATTTTTTTTAGAATTCAATAACATTGCTCTTGTCAACTTATTTTAGGTTGCAGTAAAAGTTCTTACCTTTCGTGAGGTCAAAGACGACTACACTATCAAAAATATGCGTCGCGAGGCAAGAATACTCGCAAAAGTCTCCCATCCCAACATAATCTACCTTTTCGAGACAATAACTGTGAGTATATACCCACCTGCTTCATCATTGTTCACATAAACATGATATCCCCTCAGACCACGAACCGATACTACATAATCACAGAGCTGGTAAACGGTGGCGATCTCTGTACGTATATCACATCGCAACGTATTGGCAAACTTGATGAAAAACAGACCCGTCCATTAGCCAGACAGATTATCTCAGCAGTAGCCCATTTGCATGAACGTGGCATCGTCCACAGGTAGGTAGCTCTCCAATGCGATTGTTTTGCAATCACCCACTAATCTTCCTCCCAACCGAGCTAGAGATCTGAAAATGGAAAACATTCTGCTGGACGATGCGAAAGAAAACATCAAATTGGTCGGTACGTATATTCAAATCCTCGTTTGTTAACCCACCACTCAGGATGCAGGTTCTAATTTTTTTCAATTTTTTTGTTTCAGACTTTGGTCTTAGCAACTACCGTCGTGGAGCTGAACTCCTTCATACCCATTGCGGTTCACCAGAGTATGCTGCACCGGAACTTTACGTCAGCGGTCGGCAATACGGTCCTGAAGTGGACATCTGGAGCTTGTATGTACATAATCCACGCCCCAGCAATGGGAATACAAGTTGAAACGTTTTTTTTTCTTTTACTAAAAAGTTCCTGAAACCAACCGACAAATTATCTTTCCTACCCTTCCCTTGCAGGGGTGTCATATTCTACGGTATGCTTGTGGGTAAGCTTCCATTTCAATCGTCGTCGCACAAGCCTGGTCTCACACCGGAAGCAAAGCGGAAACAACTAATCCGAGAGACAAAAATTGGATTAACTCACCGACACCAAAGGAATCTGGTGGACATTTCGTTGTGTAAGTTGCACCGCATTGGTGGTTTGGAGCAAGGGACGAAAGGGGTTTTCGCACCCCTTGCTTCAGCATCACTGACAGTCATTTTCCGTTTTTTGGTTACACAGTGTTTCAGAATTTGATTGAGAGAATGCTCTGCCCAAAACCAGAGGATAGGATTACGATGTTAAATCTGCAGGCTCATGCTTGGATCTATGGTCGGTTTTATCGGGAGTATCCTCAGGTGGACGGCGGTTGGAAGACAATGGTACAAGTGATTTGATTTTTATTTTGTCGGTGGTGGATTTTAAGGAAAATTTGATGGTCTGGTTTTGTTTGAAGGCTATTGCACGTATTGCAAAAATGTGCGTTTTACCTGTGACAGATGTCGCACGGACAATCGAAACAAAGAGGTATTCGACGCTAGCGGGGATGTTCAATATTGCTATGCTAGCCCAATTGCAGAGGGCGTCCAGATCGGAGGAGTTGAGAAAGCGGAACAAGGAAATTCAGGTAAGGAGTGTTTTGTTTTCTTGCTCACGGGTGTTATGTGAATGTATGGCGTATACTTGATATTTTTTTGGAAAACAAATTGAATTTTAGCCAGGTTACAAGGAAACCATTTTTGTTTATCATTGAGTATGTTTATGAATACATCAAGGCATTTGTCAATATCCAAACGGAATGTGGGGGATTTTTAAAGGAAATTTAGGGTGGTCCTAACTAAAACTAAGCAACCAGAGGCATTAAGCTGACTTCCGGGATAGCTAGAGGGGCATGTTGTTTGAGACGCAGGTTCGCCCAGAAAGTAGCGCCAATTTGAAAAGAAGTATGGTGTCCACAGTCCCAGTTAAGGTCAGATTATTGAGTTTAAGGAATCCAAGAAAGGACCTGGCTCTTCAGGTTATTTTCTATGAGTTTCAAGGCTTTTATCGGAAAATTTGCAAAACGGGCAGTTCAAGCTGAACTGATTGCACATCTCGGTTTAAAAGCTTAGAAATTGATAATATCATTGCTTAAGCTGATTTTCATCCGTAATAAGCAAAAAAAGAATCGTCTAAGGCATTCACTTCATAAGTTCCTCAAAAATACCATCAATCCTTGAAGTTTCGTCGGTTTTGAACGCTATAATAGCAGTATCCCTCTCTTTCTGGGAACTTCGGTGTGTAGTCGGAAAATGGATCAACCTGACTTCGTTGCACATCACGGTTTCAATCCGTAGCGAAATGCTTCTTTTAATATTTAAGCCTTAGGTTTTCACTGAATGTTGGCTTTAGCTGTGATTATCTGACAGCTCGTCTGTGATTCTATAAACGGTCCTTGTCTACTTTAAATTTCGTGATCCAGCGCTTTGATAACGATGATATTCAAACTGTTACGGGACTCAATCTTGGCTTTTCTTGCTGGTGGTATAGCTGAAACGCGAGCTATTAGTCAGCCCTATCGAGGTATCCGTCGGAGCGGACAATTTCCCGCAACGCATACTTCGTCGAAGGTTTAAATTCCATTCGAGGTAAGTGTCATCGGAAAAAAATTCTACACAAATGCGACGGCTTCACTTCACTACAATTCGTAAATAAATTCAGCGAAGAATTCGTGTCGGAGGAAATCGGAAAAAGAATGGCACTTAGCTGTCAAAAATTGCATGAAAAATGCACCTAAACGCACTTCAACTCAATTCGCCGGGATGCGTTACAAAATGTCGGAGAAATATTCCGAACAGCTTTACGGAGAATACCTCGAAGCAAAAATCTTCCGAATCGTAGGTACAAAATCGGAGAATTTTCCGCTCCGACTTATACCTCGATAGGGCCGATTAGCTTTTTCCCAATCTACCTCCAGTTTCTTTGGTAAGCCACGTATTGCGACTTCCCTGTGGAACCGATCACTACTTTCCGCTGCAGAGGACTTCAATGACATAGTATTGTTGTGGGCCTTTTACCGCTTGTGAAATGTTGTCGCTTATTTGTAAGCGCACTTTGAGAATCCTTTGCCTGTCGATATTAAGCTGGGACTTATCTTGAACACTCGAAGTCTGTGAACTGATACGTTGCGCTATTTTCTTGTGGCTCCATAAGTTGGGGAACAATTGATATACGTTAGCTAACGCTGCTCAGTGCATAAGCTCCTTCTACAATACCCAACCATATAGGTACTGGAATTATTAACTTAACCAAAATGTCCAAAAGAATGCTAGAAGTTTGTTAATTACTCGATGTTTTGCTAGTTATATTTCGCTCTTTATAACCGCTGTCACTTGTTCACATTGTTTATTAATTCTTGGCTTGTAGGAAGCTGCTTTTCCAAGGGAGTGGAGTGAAAAATCTCCATACACAGGTAAATCACCATTACTGCTTATGCGCAACAGTTGATTTCCCTATTCCTAGACCAAAGATCAACCTTTTGCTAGGTTGAGCATAACCTTCTGAAGCACAATGATACTTCTCAATTGGATTTGGTTTTCGAAAAAAAACGTGTTACAGACCATGTTAAGTACAAGGCTAGTGAACAAAGGATGTTTACAGTAAAAGGCGGTAGATTAGGAGTGCCGTTTGTATTTTAGATATTTATGAAGAACACACATATCAGTGATTGTTGTAATCTTGCTGATATCGTCGTGAATTTTGTGTCTGCGGCATTCTTAATCGAATGATTACTCAGACTTGCGAATGCTTTGACAGTGATTCTCTAAGTTAAACAATTTTTACAAACAATCAGCTTATAATTTTCCTAAAAAAGTTTCCCAATTCACTTGAGTCATCTACTTACAGAAAACGAATTCAATTATGGTTGGTTTGACACATCAAGACAACCGTCCATCGAAAAACCCCCTTCCTGTGAGAACCAGCCAACCGCCGTTACATTTAAAGCCACAAAATCCCAAAGCACTCAAAATAACTGACACTTCCTGCTATGATCAGCTGAACACAAAGAAACCCGAACCAAAACAGCGCCCGAAAACCCCATTTAACATAGCAACACCTGCAACACCTCAGCCAAGACATTGCAGAACTGGCTTCGGTGGAGTAATCAGTAGAATGCTGCACAAACACAAGGCACCACGAGGTGACGCCTCATCCACAAGTCAGCAGAAAGAGGAGACCCTTCTCAATAAGAAAGTTTCGGGCATTCCAATGCATACAGCGGTCAGAGCTGCTGCAAGAGCTGAGTACATCACCCAAAAATCTTTCCCTAGACTAAAATAATCATGTGTTCCTATTTGCAGGCTCGAGAAACGTCCCAAGCCGTGATAGCAAACGCCGCTCTTAGGAACTTATAATAAATTAAAAATAACATTTATTTTACCACAAACGAAAACAGGGAATAACGGTTAAAAAGAGTTTTGTTGTTGTTTTAGTTTTTAAAATCAAATTTGGCCAACTTCGCAAAGGTGGATATTTTACTGGAGGGCTTCGTTTGCGGAGAGGTATCCTCTGTGTTTAGCTTACGCTTTGCTGATGCTGTTGGTGCTGGTGTCTTGGCACCACCGCCGAGTGATTTAAATTGTTGCATTCCGATTTTGGTTATCTCCGATGGAGCGGCATCAGGGTGGTCGTTTTGGATGCCTGCTTTGTTCTTGGTAAACCATGAGAAGAAATTTGTTCCAGGTGGGATCTAGAAGAAACAACTGAGTAAACTAAAGATGACTTCGAGGGGATGACAAACCTGATTCTTGGCGATATTTTCATCCGGCTCCTGACTATCGGGAATCTCTGATGCTTGGGTGTCGACCAATGGTTTTGCAGCTGCAGCAGCAGCCTCCATACGTTTCTGCTTCAACGCGATAGCCTTTGCCTTTTGTTCGTCTACTTTGGCCTTTTCCTCGAGTTGTGTCTTCATCTGAGCTTGCCTCAGTTCGTAATCTATCGACTGCTTAGCAAGGAACTCTGCATTAGCTGGCATGTCAGTTGTCGGCGTTGCAATGGAAGTTCGTTTGAAGGGGTTGCGCTTTTGACTACTCAATACCATTGGTTTCTGAAGAATGGAGGTTTGAAGTGAGTGGGTAAATATCCAATGGGTGACTTACTGGAGCTAACTTTGGAGTGGTATTCACTGCCGAGTGCTTTGCAGCTTGCACGAGAAGAAGGCTGGCATTGAGTGGACTGTTTTGGATAATACCCAAGGCATCGGATTCGAACTCACGAAGCTCCCGTTCACGTTCCTTGTCCTATGAAGGGAGTATATGATTACAATTAGTTCAAATATGAGTGGAGGAGTGTAGAATGTGAAGCTTAATGAGCATAGGGAGTCAAAAAAGGATACTTGTAAGTCTGACCCTACCTTTTCCTCAAGTTGCGGCATTAATTCGCTGAGTTTATCCGCCAAATGAATCCGTCCAAGTTTGCTGGCGTATTTAACAGCTAACGGCAGCAGTGCTGGCGAAGCAATCATTTCAATCAACTCCTTCGCACGTGCTTCCATTTCAGCACGACATGCGATCTGAAAACAATCGCCGTTAGAATTCAAAGGGCTGTTACTCCTGGAACAATGTACTTACAGCAAAAAGTTTGATGGCAGTCTCTTTGACATTCTTCTCTGCATTGTCCACACTAAAGTTGGAAGATCGAATCAGCAGCTCCTCCAGAGCGGATCTCTCGGACTCAACATCGCACACAGGCATTTGCATTGTCAGCTCGGTCATCATTGGTCGCGGATTCGTCATGGGGTAGGAACAACCACGACAAAGCACAGCTTGGATGATTTGCGACCTCTCCGACACATCGATGATGAAAAAGTTGTTCGACACGCTTTGGCTCTGGAGGATATCAAATGATATGCGGTCGTCTTAACTGGATTTAATTCAACTTACTTGCTTCATGGAATCACATACGGGATACCAACAGTTCGTCTTCATACTGTACATCTGAATCAATCCCATGGTGTCGGATATAACGGGCGAACCACAATCGGAGTAGCCAACCCAAGTAAGCTTCCTTGCGGTAAGTAGAGGAATCCTTATCTCCTTAGTTCGCACGGTTAATCCAATTGTCTGGAGAAGCAGCGCGGACAAATGTTGATCCTCACTAGCTGCAGCGTTGTGATAGCAGACCATTAAACGATCCTGAAATGCAGCCATCGCTAGAACAGGACCGGGAATGGATATAACTTCTCGCTGTGTCCCCATGATGCTAAAAATTCTCAGGAAGCGCATGTCTGTGCAGACTGCTACGAGTTTGTTTGACGCCGCTAGTGCGACAACTCCTTCACAGTCGGGAAACTCCACAGACCACTCTTTGTTACCCGATGCTGCTAAAGCGATGCAGACTAGCTTTGTAGACGAATCTCCAGAGAGAGCGAGCACACTAGAACTCAAGCTCGCCATTGTGTGGTTGTGGTAGTTTGTCATGTGCAGCGAGTGATGAATGCTGGCATCATGAAACTCAACATCGATTGAGCCTTCCCCATCGTCAGCATGGGCACGAACGATGCCCACGCTGTTCCACACGAGGTATCTTAAGAGGGCGGACTTTTATAGAGATGAATATTTGAAGATTCATTAACTTACCTGTGTTCTAGGTCGCTTGGAGTGGAGCTTGGTTGAAATGGAGGTTGCTGTTTGTAGAACTTACCCACTGGACGCTCTGGGCTTACCGAACGTCGGCTCTTTACATGGGAATCCATAGAATCCTTTGAATCTTCATCGGGAATCAAGCCGTTTCTCTTCATTGTTTCGTTCTTAAGTTTCTCCAGGGACACACAGTTATCGCCATCATCCTCGTCATTCTCACCGTTCTGAAATTGAACTAGCCCCAACCAATGTAACCGTAGTTCATGTTTAGGAACTTGTACTCACTTCCATCGAATGCAGTGTCAACACTTTCTTCGTCCATTGCGGCATCGTCGAGAAAATCATTCACCGCCACATCTCCCGAGACAATTGTTCCTAGCTGTCCCGTGGAATCGCAAAACGCCACCTCTGTGTTGTTACTCGGATTCCAAGCAATCGCAGTGATTCCATGGCACTCGCTGTTTGATGTTTCAGCCTTCACCGTCTGCTTTTTGGCGAAATTGAAAACAGATATCTCTCCAATACGAGTGCCAGCCGCAATATACTGTCCATCAGCTGAGAACTCGCAACAACTGTAGTCGCTAGTGATATTCTCATCTGTCAGAGTGAACTGCGTCTCCCAGGTGCTGGTATTCAGCACAACTACCTCTTTACCATGAACATACGCCAGGCAATTGCCAGTCTGTGGCTGAAATGAGGGAGTTCCTATGCAAAACATTGGTTGTTAGTAAACAACGACTAAACACAGCTCCTACTTACCAAAACACTTGGCATCCTCGAAAGTTTTTAGCTTCGGAAGTCCCGAAATCGACTTGACCTCCTTCTTTTCTGCCAAATCCCAGATTTTCAAACAACCATCTCCACTCACCGATGCCAATAAATCCTTGACGCTCAAGTCAATTCCAAGAATTGGTCCTGAATGGCCTTCTAATGCGAATTCTCCCTCACTTTTCTCACGCAGAGTCACCTTAACAGTAGTGTCTTCCGAACCAGCGGCGATAAACTGATGGTTTCATGCACAATAAACAATCACTCACTAAATCACGTAGTTTTTCCTTAAACTCACCTTTTTATTGACCTTCAGACAAGTCACTGGAGCTGTGAAACGCATTTCCGTACCATCCCGGTCAATATCGGGGAAGGTGTACGCTTGTACGGTGTTCAAGTCAGTGGATGCCAACAGACGTTTGTCATAGTGCGCAATGCAGATCACGAATTCCCCCAGACAATTAGACGATGGATCATCATCATCAATACCCTTCCATTTGCGAATGTCTCCATCAGATCCGCAAGTTATGATATACCTGGTTAAGGGGACAAGTTGTTAGAATTATTGTTTGCTTCGTGAGGCAGGTCTGCAGAAACTTACTCGCCATTTTCGGTGTAGGTGAGGCTGGTGTGGCCATTTGTGTGAGCATAACGCATAGAACTTCTTTGGAATTCCATTATTTACTTATTTTATGTCTAATTAGTAAAAGTGGAAGCGAATATTTCAAAAAATTGTATTGTCCGGTCTCAAACATGAAACAAATTGTTGAACTGTCAAATTGTTCCCGCCAACGGACATTTGTTTGTGCGAATAGTTTATTGTGAATAGGGCTGGTTCCAAAATGTTGTATTCACAATGAATCCGAAAATATGATTGTTTTTTGTGAAAATAATTTTTAATAAGAAGATTGTTCAATTTTATTTATGGTAAGGCGAACATAAACTAAATTCCTTGTCACGTATTACAGGAAAAAAGTTATTTCAGTACTGACTGCATATTTATAAAACAGTTATTCAACATATTAGATTTGTTTGGATTTAGGGATAGTTAATCAAGATAGATAGATAAATAGATAGATTCGTTGAAGGTCATCATTAAATCATGCAACATAATGCTCTATCAATTGTAATCCTATCGGTAGTAGAGATGGTTTGGTAGGTAACATTCACCAGCTCATAAGCTAAATTTAGTCGGTTGAATGAATGCATGAAGGGAGAACCTCAGCATCGTTTGCCCGATGCACAAAAAAGGAGACCCTCTGAGCTGCGCCAACTACAGAGGCATAATTATCGTCAACATCTTCTACACAATCCTGTCATATTATGTGAAGGTGAACACCTATAAACGATTTATCAACAGACTGTTCGGCCATTATCAGATTTTTTTTTGGCCATGGAATTCTACAACTGATCAAATCTTCATGCTTCGGGGGATTCTGACAAAATACTCAAGAAGTCCAAATCGATACACACAGCACCATAGTACTCATCGATTTCAAAGCCGCGTATGACAGCATTTATAGCGATGAACTATAGGTCCGTTCGTCTGTGTAGGATGACGATGGAGAATTCTCGCTACTCTATCAAAGTCGGAAACATTATGGCTGAAACACAATCACGCTTTGGTGCGTTGCGTTGGCTGACGTACCTAGTTCAACCATATGAAATCAATGTTACCTATCCCAATTTAGCTTTGCCTGGCGTTGAGTTTCCACCTCAAAATGAAAAACGTAAAATCTTAACGTAAGGTTGCTGTAATGCGCCATGGGCAAAGCAAAGGTTGGAAAAAGTGTGAATTGTCAAAATATTTGTTGTTGTTTTCAGGATTATTTTCTGAGAAGGTTGTGGAATACGATATTTTTAGCAAAGATTTTAATCATTTCCCCCCTTTTTGTAGCAGAAGTTGAAACTGCTGAGGAAATAAATATGTCAAAGCGTGCGCAAAGCAGTTGGGCGTAACGTTGGTAAAGCGAAGCTCCTAAGCGTGATTGTGTTTCAGCCATAAGATACTTGAAAAGGATTTAGGCAAGGCGATGCTGTCATGTGACTTCTTCAACATCATTCTTGAGAGAATTGTGCAAAACTCGCTAGGCAACAAGGCATACGCCAACGATATTGACATCATTGGTGGCACTCAAGGTGATTTCATAGCCAAGTCCACAGAAGGAAGTGGCAAAAATGGTTTTAGCAGTAAATGAGGGTAAGTACATACATAGTTTATTTGAAAAGAGCCATGTATAACTTAAATGTTAGGGATTATGTATTATGAATAAGGATTTTTGCAACTCTGAATAATGGCTGAATAAATATTTATGCAGTTTACAGAGGTGTTAAAACGAATTCAAATGATGTAAGTATATGATAACCTAAAAGTTCGAACTTTTTATTTCGCTTAGGATTTCTTGAGCAGAATTATTTTGGTGAAGGTGAGTGTCGTTATTGATTTAGTTTTGTAATATATATAAATTGCTAATAATTTAAGATAGAGAAAAACCTACAACTATAAATATCTGAAATTTGAGAAACCAATCAAAAAATGCTATTATGAGTTTTCTTATGGTAGGATCAATTTAAATTTTAAATTTGACATAATAGCTGGTATGTGCCAACGAATATTAAATTTTTGGTACTTAGGCAGTGTGTCAATTGCGTAAAAAGGGGGTTAAATTTTATCCACTGGCTAATTTTTGACATTTCTGCTGTGGTAAACAAAATGTTGCTTTTTGCTGTGTCTATTGGATTAAATGGGATATTATTTAAATACTATTTTTAATAATTTCCCAAAAGAATTGGAACAAAATTCCTTTCTATGTATATTTTCTTGTAATAAAAAAATACTGAATAGACTTTAGAGATATCATACAACAAACCTTAATTATTTATTATTGATATTAAAACATGATTGTTGTACAATTAGTGTTCATTATTAAGGATATCCATTTTACTTCGTTCAAATTACACACATTTCGCATTCAAAACATACCGAAACAAATGTAGTCATAACATTTGTGTAACCATTCATTTTTAAAAACCCAATTTTAGTTAATGTTAAAACTTTGTTTATATTTTCTGGTATGAAATACACATTCTTTGCTTTTTATTAAAATCTGAATGCTGTGCTATTTTCCCACACATGTGAACACTGGTATGCTTTCCATCACTCTCACTCCTCAGTAGATATAACAAATGTCAAAAATTAGCCACTGGATACATTTTAGCGAGCTGTTGAGTAGGTTAAAATTTTGAAGTCTCTATTCAACACACTAATGTAAACAGTTATCCACTGGCTAAAATTTTAACGCAATTGTCACACGACCTTAGTGCTTAGTTCTATAAATAATCTGTAAAATTTAATTTTGTCTCTGATCGATACAATATACATATAAACAACTAGCTCTAGTCTTATGCCCGGCAACTGAATTTTCATTCACGAAAAAGATTAGTAAACCATTTCTTTTCTTAGTAAATTTCCAGTAAATGATGCCATTCCCAAAAGATTGATCTTGAGCTCCTATATGTTGAATATTTCTCATATATGAGATCGAGATCTTTGGCATATTCTTTATAACTTGTGTTTCATATATCAACCCCTTCTTTTCTTAGTAAATTTTAAGTAAATGATGCCATACCCAAAAGATTGATCTTGAGCTCCTATATATAAAATATTTCTCATATATGAGATCGAGATCTTTGGTATATTCTTTATAAGTTGTGTTTCACTCATCAACCCCTTCGAGATTTCCCAGGTCTCCAGCTTAACATCAGTCGAAATTAAGCTGTGAGCTTACCGTTCCCATTATAACTCCTATCACTACCATCCAAATTCTAAATGCGACCAGAGGCTTACCAAAAGTTATAAGCCTGAACTATAATAATCGGAAGCAATCGGAAGCTAATATCAAAATTCTACGTTAAGTTTTCCTCAGTACTGCCAATTACTCAAGTTGCCCGTAATAGACTTTTGTAACGCACTTACCTTACAAATAATAAAAACAAAATTTCGTTGCTTATAAACTTACAAATTCAAATGTACACTACACAGCCGTTGAAGTGAAATGTCAAATTGTATGAAAGAACAAAAGAAAGAGAAAGAGTGAAAGAGCTTTTTCGCAAGTGAGCAAAAGTGAACGAAAACTGAACGAATCGAGGCGAAAAGCTATTATGGTCGTACAATACAAATTGCATGTGTTCGCATAGTTACGGAAGTGTCGTCCGCAACCATCTTCTATTATAGTTCAGCATATATGCTTTCCCGAACTTTTCACTCAAAAATACTCACCGTTTGATGCATTTCGATAATTTATTATTTAATTCAAAATCAACCAAACAGAAAATACAAAGCGAGTTTATAATGTAGACTCACTCATACACGATTTTAATAAGGCCGTTTTGAACTACTCCTTCCACACACTTCCATTGGGAAAGCCATAGTTATCGACTACATCTTTTTTCAACTCAGTGCTATATCCCGGCTGTGAAGGCGGCATATAACAAGCATCCTTAATGACAACTGGATTTATAAACTGATCGTGTTGTTGATCGACGTATTCAATCATTCGGCCACTTTTAACAGCGGATAATGAGACATAATCCCACATTTGTAGATGCTGCACCATTTCACACAGCCCAACACCGCCAGCATGAGGACAAACTTTCACTAAAGCAAATTATTAAGCAGAATTAGGAACACAACGACAAATAGCAACAAACCGTTCAATATTTTGGCCATTAAATAAACCGACAATATCTCATTAACACCTCCAATCCGAGCCGAATCAATTTGGCAATATTGCATAGCTCCTGCTTGCAGAAACTGCTTGAACATGACTCGATTAGCGCACATCTCTCCAGTAGCAACGCCAATACCAAGTGGTCTAAGTAAAAACAAAATTAATAAAAGCATGAAAAAAGTTCACCATTCTCTACAAAAGTGCTTTAGCAATTGCTGCATGCCCCAAAACATCATCTGGGGAAGTAGGTTCTTCGATCCACAAAGGCTTAAATTCAGCCAAACGGGTGACCCAGGCAATAGCTTCGTTCACGTCCCACACTTGATTCGCATCAATCATCTGTAAAATGGTTTCAAGTTGGATATGTATGGAATCATTATAAAAAAATTCTTACAAGTTGCTTGTCAAAACCAATGACATCGCGTACAAGTTTACAGCGTTTCCTGTCACTTTCAAAATCACTACCGACTTTTAATTTAAAGGCGGTATAACCTTTGTTTAGATATTCCTTACATAGTCCTGTGATCTTGTCATCGCTAAAACCCATCCAACCAACTTGAGTAGTGTAAGCTGGATAACCGTTCTCCAACAAGTCCTTTAAACGTTCTTCCTTTGTATCGGTATTTTGTTTTAGTAAGCGGATAGCTACCTCGGGAGTTATCACATCGCTGATGTAACGGAAATCAATTGTTGATACTAGAAGCTGAAACAAGTCAAAATGAATACAGTGTGCTTCAAAGTATTTAGTAAATCAAATTATTAAGTCCACAGATTTTCGCCAGTCGCTGAAAAGTTGCTCGAATCTAACTGATACCCCAAAAAAATTAAAATGCATGCCTCAAAACTACATACCAAGGGTATTGCGGAAACAATAATTTACTCCTTCAAGTTTGATTTAAAAATAGGCGTATTCGAAATACGATATCTAAGAGATCTCCGTAAATCAAAAGCGATTCATCACTTAGCCCGGCGAGAATTTCCGCAATAGGCCTGAGACTAAATTTGTTTGGACTCGTCTCCTCGCCCATTCTGTTCCTAAAAGAGTTACATTGTTTTCATCACATAGAGTAGAGAACTCATCATTAAG
The DNA here is from genome assembly GCA_932526625.1 of Rhingia campestris. Lineage (NCBI taxonomy): Eukaryota > Metazoa > Arthropoda > Insecta > Diptera > Syrphidae > Rhingia > Rhingia campestris. The sequence continues at coordinate 52,354,142 of OW052185.1, forward strand.
CTGCGAAGTAAGGACGCCATTTATTGACAGAATAAGTTCATATCAGCTGATAATGTTGTCTCTGACCTGTAAGTGGAACCCTCCTAATGTATTGAATATTTACTAATGAATTGAATAAATTGAAGTGCTTTATATCTTTTTTTACTATTGAAACGTCAAGCGAAACTTGGTCGGTGTTCGGTGTAGAAACCTTAATTAGTTATCAACATCAATAGCTTTTACTCGAAAAATCAGTTTGAGGAGGTGTTTTAGATTTCAACGTGTTACAGCTGTAAAAACATATTTCATTCCAATGGCGTTCTTGGGAATGAAAGTTATTGGGATAAGCGCCTGACCAGGCTATAAGCGCGTAGTTATAGCTATTATTGAAAACCATCATTTGAAATTTTCTTTTACTTATTGCGCTTTTTTTCATAAGCTTTGTTTTGACACCAACTCGCCTTGTCTATTGTTCTGGGTCAGTTGAATTTTGTACGGGCGCAGACTCAAGTCACGACGCAAAATGACCTCGTACATCCTGTTGGATAAGGATTAATATAATTTCTTTATAATCAAGTGATTATAATTCCATTAATGAGTTCCGATTCAGTTGGGTACTGTCTTCTTGTATACTTTGCGTGCTAACCATCCCCAGTCGGAAAATATGGCGGTCAGGTCTGTAAAGGCGTGTTTTTGACTCAATGAAAGACTCTACGAGTTTTTCGGTGTGCATGGGCTTGAATCTCTATTCCAAATGCCCAATAATATTCTTGATTGCAGAGAGAGCCGTTCTTAATACATCATTGTATGATGTGGCATTCATACGACACGACGATTAATTGAACCCAATGGTGCCATAGTATTTAAAAGAATAGCTCCCATACCATGACACAACTATAGCACGGCTGGGCAGTCGACCTTAAGTATGATCTACCTTTTGAAGATCATGAAATTAGTACTTCGGCCTCAACCAACATGCCTCTCCAATTAGCCCTGTCTTTAGCTATACTTGTGCGCGCCTTATAATACGACTGCTTACACGTCACAAATGATTACTAAAACGTTAAGGCGCTTGTCAGCTGTGGAAAAAATGCGCCTTACTTATTATCAAACTTGAAAGAAAAAGTAAAACAAAATATCGGTTTAATTCCAGAATTCAAGGTTATTTATGGCGTTTTCCATTGGGAAATCTTGATTTTGATCTGAAATTTGATCTTTTTGAACACGATTCAGATTTATTTTTTTTTGTCATTGTATTGGTGTCATTTCGTGTCTGTGAAGTTAGCGTCGGTGTAGCTGCCAACATTAAAAACATAACAAACATTTGAAAATAGTTCACGTATAACTTTCTTTTCTGTGTCTATATCCATTATTAATTAAACCCAAAGCACTCTTGTTTTTCACAACGGAAGTAAAAAATCAAAAAGAAAATCACTCTTGTCAAACTGACAGCTATCATTGGTATTGGTAAATCTGCCGAAAAATTCAGATTTGCAAAATTGATCTCTGATCAAAAAAAAAATCAATTTTTTCGCCCAATGGAACACAACAACTGTTTTTTTTTCGCAATGGAAAACGCCATTAGAATGAAAGTAAATGGAGAATGAGAAAAAGATTAATCGTGTGCATAATACATTTTCAGAGTTCCGAATTACTCGCATTTAAACTGAAAGGATGGAGGGGGCCTCTTCATTCCTCATCCAATTGAGCATTCATGGCCAAGACAAGGCAATTGGTGGTGCAGGAAAACACTCAAATCTGAGCTAAAAATCGAGAACGAAATAACATAAATTGCAAAATGACTCCAAAAAATTACCAACTACTCAAAAAACCAACGAGTAAATGCCAACCCTGACGCTCGCAATTTCCTCGCTTCACAACTGTCACTTTTCCCGCTGCTAATCAGAGTGAGACCACACCATTAACATTATTGTGAGAACTTTTTTCTTCAAAATGTATCAACTCTCAACAAATAAATTTTGAAGGGTGTCGCAGACTCGCAGCAACGAGACAACCGTGACATTTTTCTCGCTCGTACATATTTCTTTTCAACGCTCTCTCTGGCATGTCTGTGCGAAGTAAAAAAAATCATAAATTCTGATTTTTGTGATTAAAAATCAAAATAAACGTGTATTCAGTGTTTAATCCAATTATCCGTTCAACAAATTGACGAAAGAATTAAGTGTTCCACCCCCCCCCCAACAAAACTCGGTCCCGTGTTCTTCACTGTGCCAGTGCCAGACATCGAGAATATTTTTCTTTTTTTTTTCGTTTTTCCCATTCTCATCTGTCGTTCTCGTGTGTTGTTTCGTGACAAAATATTAAAATATCAAAAAGAAAAAGAGAAAAGCCAACAAATTGGTTGAAAAAATAAAAAAAATTCGATTCTGTGCTCGGTGCTCCGATAGAAAAATTAAACGTGACGCAGATTTTATAAATAGCGCAAAACAAAAATTCGAATTTTTTCGTGTTCATAAACTTGCTGTGGCTAGCTAGCTAAAGCTGAAAACGAAGAAAAACAAAAAAAAGAGAAGTTGCTGCCGCTAATTTTGCCGCCGCCGCCGCTGCTAGCACGCAGTCCACATTCAACACAACACCATCGCGCTGTCGTTGTTGTTGGCGCTTATCTTGTATGCATGTTGAGGAAACAATTCAAGGTGCACGCGTTCGATTCTTTTTTTCATAAACAAACCGTGAGCGGCGCTCGGCCCCGTTCCCACCGTGAAAGGAATTCCTTTGCCGCATTGTTGCTGTGAGAGGTCGAATGTCGACTAGGGTTGCCATCGGCCGACAATATACCGTGCTTGGCGTTGGATACGCGCAACAAATGCGAATTTATCGTTTCGATTGCAGAACGGAATTAAATTGACTTTTAATTTTTTTTTATAATTTGGTAAGTTTTTGTTAAGATATGTTGCGGGAACATTTTTGTGCAAGTTGTGAAATCCGATTAACAGATGGGTGATGGATATCTCTCTCTGTTCTTTATGACATCACTGCTGACAGTTGTTTTGCAAATTTGGATTCAAAGGGTGGCTCACACTGAGTCATACACATTATTTTGACTTTGGTCGCTTTTAGATTTATTCTGCGTTACTAATAATCAAACGCAAATGTCGACATTATTAAATTACCAGGTTAATTTATAGTCAACAGCTTTATTGAGACTACCTACCCAATTATCAAATATCCAACTAATAGTGCTTTTGGTAATTTCAGATTTTGATCTAAAATTTAATCTTTTTGGTTGCCAATGGAACACGATTTCAGTTTAATTTTGTTTTATCTTTGTATGTTGTAATTTCGTATCCGGAACGTTATTAACGTTGACGTTGTCAAATTATTAGCCCCACAAGTAGTTTTTGTTTTATTTTTATACCCCAAGTTTGTAACATAGAGAAATAATTTCGATACATATACCTCGAAGTATATGGATCGATTCAGAATCGATAGCTGAGTCGATTAAGCCATGTCTGTCTGTCCGTCCGTCCGTCTGTCTGTGTGTCACCGATTTTTGGGCCTTACATTTTGAGCTAGAGTGTTGAAATTTGGTATATAGACTCTCTGGCCGACGAAGCAGAACAAGTGTAAAAATTTTTGAAATCCGACCACTGCCACGCTCCCTTTTAGAAAATCGTAGTTTTAAGCCAAACCGTAAGGAATTTCTAAATAGTGTCTGAGCAACATATTTAGACAATCCTAATATCTGTATTTCGTTGATACAAACTTTTTTGCCATGCCCACTTTTTGGGGGCGTTTTTAGTAAAAAAAAACGCTTTTTGTCCAAATTTTAAAAAGTTCGAAAAAACTTTTGATGCAAATACTTCCGTAATGATAAAATAAACATTTTGTCCATACATAATTTTCACCTACACCCACTTTTTGGAGGCGTTTTCTTACAAAAACCATTTGTATGGCTTACCCCAAGGCATATGCAATAGAAAAACGTTGTTTTTTTGTCGAACCACAAAAGGTTTTGATAAACTGTCTGAACAATATGTTGCGACAACGTCATTTTCTGTATTTCATCGCCATAAAGCCTACATTTTTTGGATATTAATTTTAAGGATGGGATGGGATAGAGTATTCAACGATCCGCACAGCGGATTGTAGCCTTCTCATATGTTTTAATTAACATTTCTCTTATAACTGGTGCAATTTTAATGATTAACAATAGTTTTTTATAACCCAAATATTTATAAATCAAAACGAAAATCACTCTTGTACTTCTGCCGGCTATAAATTGTATACGCAGTTTTAACTGTCCGGTTTGGTTTGCCTGTTCAGTTTTACCGGACCGCAATAACACATTCACACGTTCTGGTATCTATATATGTGAGACACATCAGTTTGTGTGTTATTGTCGAATGTCGTTTGATAAATATAGCATCTACGGATGACGCTCTTGCCACAGTGGGGTTATTATTTGCAATAAATAGTTCTAAACAAATAAAAATCGTAAAATCTGGTGTAAGTTCAGCCATATTAAACGAAAACCGTCTCCACTCATGTAAATTTTTCTTTAAACTGACGCGACGGCCTGAATGCCTGATGCTAAAGTCGCTCTGGTTTTTCTAATAACAGGCGGACTGAACACTGAATTACTGAACATGCAAAATGATTGAATTTTCGATTTTTCTCCGACCGTCTGCTCAGGGGCCATATTTTATAAAACGAATATCGTTGAAATTCGATTACATAAAACGAGTATCGCTCTTGAGTTTACAATACTCGTAATTTCTTACGACTGGCATTGGGCAGTCGTATAGCTTTCGTTTTCGTTGAGCTGTCATAAATTTCTCGCTTTACACAATCGCGCTTTGTCGTGACTATAGTTTACTTCTGTTTCGTTTACTTGCCGTTCGTTTCGTTTTATGTAACACAGCACCAGGCCAAAAAAAACTGACAACTTTATCATACACACGTTCAGTCAGTTATAACTGGGCAGGCGGCCTGAACAGGCAAACCGGACAATTAAAACTGCGGGTGTGTAGCCGGCTTTAGAGTTAATGCGAGAATGAGTAAATCTGCGGACTGAAATATTGATCTGACATAATAAAAAAATCATTAAACTTAAGAACAACAAACAACTTAACTTTTCCGATGCACTGTTCTCATTGGGTGCGTTCCGGATTTCAGTTTTACCAAGTTAACTTTGCCGGTGCACTGCTCTCATTGGTCAATCGACCGTTTTAGTCACGTGACATTTGAGGGGAAATGACTGGCAAAACAAGTTGAAAATTTACGCATGGACATTCATTGCGTCTTCCATTGGGAAAAAATCTAATTTTTTTCTGTGATCTGAAGCTGTCAAAAGACCGATTTTGACAGTTGTTGTGTTCCATTGGGCAACAAAATTGATTTTTTTTATCTTATAGCGTTTTCGATTGGGATTTTTAGATTTACTCTCAGATTTCAGATTTTATCGAACATTAAAGAGGTTACTCTGGTTTTCTGTGTGCGTTAGTGTGCCATTTGACAGCTTATTGTTTATCTTAAGGCCGCAATTATAGCTATTAGCTATCAATGAAAGCCATCATATGGAATTTTCTTTTACTCATTTCGGCTTTTTTATAAATTCAACCATTGGCGAGTTGGTGTCAAAACAAAGCTTATGAATTTTAGAACATGATTATCCAAAATTATTTTAGTTTCTAATTATAGTTTCCGCAGAAATAACAAAAACACAAATCAAACTGCGAAATGCAAACTTCAAACTGACATAAGTCAGATGTTAAATGTTTTTGTGTTGGTGCATGGTGGTGTAAATCTGACTTGGAATCCAGGTTCTTCAAAAGTGCTCTAGAGTAAAAAAAGGAGTGCTTTTTGTATCCCAATCGAAAACGCTATTAGATCAATCTTGCAAATCTGTAATTTTCGGCAGATTTACCAATACCAATACAAATGATTGCTGTCAGTTTGACTAGAGTGATTTTCATTTTGATTTATTAGGTACTTTAGTTGTGAAAAACAATAGTGCTTTGCGTTTGGATTTATTAATGGATATATACACAGAAAATAGAGTTATACGTGAACTATTAAATTCGTTTTCGGAAAAAGATGAAGATAATTTCTGTATTTTCAAATTTTTGTTATGTTTTTAATGTTGGCAGCTACCCCGTAGCTAACTTCACAGATAAGAAATGACACCAATGCAATGACAAAAAAAATAAAATAAATCTGAATCGTGTTCCATTGACACTCAAAAATATCAAATTTCAGATCAAAATCTAGATTTCCCAATGGAAAACGCCATCAGATATGAGTGAAACAGCTGATTTTGCGTCAACCTGTCATGAAGATGTTTTTGATTTCAGTAGCATTACCCAATATTATGGGTTCACATAGGATATTTCTTACTTTTTTGTTGAAGAGTAAATATTCTGAATAGATAAAAGTAAATAAAAATCTATAAATATGAAAAAACGAAATTGCAAAATAAGGGTTGGCATAGTTTGACATTTACCTTGATATTCATTAAGATTTTGCGTTCGACATCGCCTCACCTCATTTTGCAGTTGAAATCTAAAATCCGGTACACGGCCATGTTTTTGCCCAATTCACAAGCACAACACAATAACTGTTAAAATCAGTCTTTTAACAAATCTAGATCAAAAATAGATTGATTTTTTTACGGATGCAAAACACGATAAGTAGGTAAACTATACTCCGCGATTGAATCTACTACGTTTCAATAAAAACGGCATGAATTTACTTTTGCTGGCACTCATGTTTTTAAAAATTGTTGCTCACATTTAACCTTCGCACACCCAAGACCAACCTGTGTGGGATTCTCGATTTTCAAACATTGATAACTCAGCGAATTTTTATCAAATCAAAAATTGGTTTGAACTCAGTGACTAAATTTCTTATATAATCCAGATTATAAACACAAAACATTAATTTTGTTTTCCTTTAACAGTTTTTTTTTTTTAATTTTGTCATTTTTTATACGCTGTAGTCCGAAACCCACCCGGGTGGGATTTATCTTTTTCTTCAAAATATTTTATTCCCATCATCAGAAATAATGTAAACCATTGATAAAATAGCATGATAAATGTATTTAGATCAAGAAAATATAAATCTTAAGAAACACGCTACCTTCTGGATTATTTTCCATAAATAATATGTATGCAGCACGAGCAGCTGTATCAAGAAGATTGTAGAACATGGCATGAGGCCAACGACGAGTTCACCTTTTGCAGGTGTATTGAGACATAATTTTGTCCATGGCGTCTACACCGCCCTTGGTTTTATTATAATACACTATTATCTCCGGCTTTTTTAAGGCCCGGTTATAGCTGTATCGTCATTCATTTTTGACAATAAAACCACTGCTTTATTTTTGGCGGGAACGTAAGACACCATGGCTATATTTTCTCCAAACCCAAAGTGACTTGAAGCAACATATCGGGTTTCTGAGGGCTTAAATTCTTGGGGAAAATATCTTTTATTTTTCTTCAACGTGCCCACTACAGTCATTTTTTTATGAAATCATTTCCTTGCCCAACGATAGAGTTGTAAAAAAGTTGTCCATCGTCACACTTCTTCCAGATCCCTTGTATGGAACCACCAAATTTTTGACAATAAGCTCTCCTTGATCTACATCCCTTACATTGTCCGTCTTACCGGTATACATTTGGCCATTCAGTGGATAAAATGTTACTGAGTTGCACGCCCATCAGATCTTAATTCCGTACTTAGCAGGTTTTGATGGTATGTACTGGGTGAACCTTGTTCGACCTCTAAAAGCTAACAACTGTTTCCACTGTTATAGACTCATGTGGCCGATAATGGGAACTCAAATTTGAATTCAACAAGTCAAATATGTCATTTATTGGCGCATCCTTGTCAGTTTGCAAGCGAATAGCTCTAGTCCGACTGGAATTGAAACGAATAAATCTAAAAATATCTTTGAAGGAAAAATTTCCTTATTGTTGCTCGGTAAAGGGGGAACGATTTTTTCGTCCAGAACTCTGGGATCGAATCATGGTTTGAAATATGACATCCAGTTACAATTAAAATTACAAGAAATGCCATAAACTCTTTACCGGTAACTACTTTCCATACACGATATTTTCCAGGACTTGCAGCGTTCCATTGAGCATACGCAGCTTCTGCTTTATAATTGGAATGTCTACATATGATATCTATAATGGCTGGACTCATGACATATTTGAATGTGTCGACTTTAGTTAAATTCTTGGTTATTGGAAGGGGAAGAGAATGATATTATGAGGATGGACGATGCAAAGATGGGGGTTCTTTAAACCATTTTTTACCATCCTTACTTGTGAAAAAGGTTATATCCCATAGGCCGGCTTGATCATCATTGTCATTTGCATCATCGCTCTCATCATCGCCGTAAGATTCACTATTATCGTTCAACTCTGGAAGTAAGTCTTCTCTTACATCTTCGCAGGAGGAATCTAAATAACCCACCCACCCAGGTGGGTCTTGGGTCTACATAAATACCTTTGGGAGTGCGAAGGTTAATTTAAAAGTTATTCTATGTGTAGTTTGACATTTTTTCAGCATTGCCATTCAACAAAAAAACCTTGTGTCTTGACTTGACTATATTTTCTGCAAGGAGAATTCTGCAAGTGTGTTCCAGGCTTTAAATCAATAGTTTTTGAAAGCTATGCGTTAAATTTCTTCGGAAGTTGTACGACGAAGATTACCATTGAATCCTTTATTTACATTTTTCCGCACCGGATACCTCGAAAGCAAAATGAGTTCCGATTGGAACTACTCTTCGTTGTTCGTTTTGGGAATTCGTCTTAAAGGATACTTGGTTAGAGCTAGGTAAACCTAGTTAAGGCTAGGATATATCAATACCTTGATAGAGTCTTAGTAAAGCACGGGCATTTGAAGAGAAGTGGAAGAAAGATAAATATAGAAAATATCTTAGGTTTAGGAAAGGCTTATGGATATGGGGGTACCTGACAAATTTTTCGTCAAGTCAATGTTTTTCTTGTCTTCCGCAAAATCTTTTCGAATGTTCCTTACTTACTTGAGTTGTTCTACAGTCCGGTATGAACCTATGACTCAACCAACATGCCTGTCTAATCATTCCATCCTTAACTAATTGCAACCAGTTGCGTTCTTTAAGTTGATTTTGGTTTGTTTCTATTTGTACGCCCCGTTTAAGACGAGGTTTTACTTTACTGCGTCCGACCTGGGAATCCAAGACTGCGAGCTGGAGTATTGGTGTCCATTCGCTCTACATGTCCTAGCCATCTTGAACGCGAAGTTTTTTTTTGGCCAGGTCTATGTCGATAGTTCGTTGTTGAATCTTCGTCTCCATAGCCGGTCAACACAAACGGGACAAAAGAATCATTCGCTCAAAATGTCTCAGAATATCTTCATCTGCTTTTGATACGGTCCATCAGGAATCGCAGTTGGCAAAAGTAATTCTTCTTTTGATTTCTGACGAGATCTCGTCGTGAAAGTACATAGAGAAACCTAGGTGGACAAAGCCCGTTACTAGCTCAAAATTTGTCGGTGTTGTGTGTCCCTTCATGTTAATAGCATAGAGTTGCTTTTATACCCGTTTGGTGCTAAAACGGACTACCTTGGGCTAAATGGCTCTATATAGTTGCTCCCTATCAATACTTTTGTATGCGGCTTTGATGTAGATGAATATGTGATGGCGATTTGGACTTGTGAGTTTTTTCCAGGCTTAGACATTTTACACTCTGTGAAAAAAACATATTTTCTGAAGTCGTACCTCTCTTTATCTATGTTCGCTCAATTTTCTTGCTCTTCTTCTTCATTCTGAAAAGCCCTTCTTCTGTTACTATAAAGTTTAACTCTCGCAATAACCTTCAGCTTTGCTTTGTAGGACTTTTACTTGGCTGCAACCATCTTCGTCAAACCATGGGGATGTATGCCTTTTGTCTAACGTAATTTGCCTAATTTCATTGATCCTTCGTTGGTCGGGAGACTACCAATGTCTAGCATTGACGGCCCATAAAGGGGTTTCAATGCCAGCTTATTCAATTATTTGTGTGTGGAGAGTTTCTTTTTGCACAAAAAAGGAACCTCCTGTAAAACACCTACTCAGAACGACTACTTTGAGAAGCTTCTCACGACAGATGTTCGCAAGAGGTGGCTCAATGAAAAAAGCTGTCACTTTGTGGATTTGAACCATGGTTTCCGGCAAAGTCCAACGCACAACCACTAGGCCACTGCACACATCGAGATAGTGTCAGAAATCTAACGTGAAATTTCCCCTATACAATTCCAAAGGAATTTTAAGCATGTGGAACTTATCCGGGTCTTGCTATCATAAACGGTCTTTAGGAGATCTGCATATAAGCCTTAATCTGTGACCATTCTGAAAACCAGACATATTACAGTTTATCAGCACCTTGACCAAAAGGAACTTCCCAGAGAGGCAGGGAATCAAATGACTCAATTCGCTTTAAATAAGCACGTCTCTTGGACATAGGGCTGGCTAAAACAGAGCTTGTCCTTTTCAAAAAACTAATGCTGGCATTCTAAGAAAAAGCCAAATAGCTTGCACAGATTGGAAAGCTGAGCAGCGATAACATCCTTAATACCCAACATCCAAATCTCTAATAGATGCAGCACAATGTGAAAGTATTCTGGGTTCTGGAACTAAAACATTTCAGGGGACTGATGAACTGGCAAGACAAGGCTATCAAAACCTAAATAGCTTTACCGCTACAATATGCCTATGTCGTTTGCTACAAAACCAGGTGGTGGACTACTCCTCATACGTATATGCTCAATAGGCCATCCCTTGGCACCAACAGGTCAAAACAATATGTACCTCTCAAACAACTCCCTCCAAATTAATTAACATTATCTCGGGACACTAAAGGCAGAAAAGCTCTTCGACTGGGTCTAGACTAGAAAGATTTGCGAAGAGACGATGGAGAGGAAGAAACCCGCTCTTAGAGAAGCCAACCAAGGTGAGTGCTTCTATAACGAACTACATAGCTCGAACAACGTCATTAGTTAAAAAATTAAATTGGTTTTAGAAGTGGCTAAAGAAAAGTCATCTTGTGACTGACTCCTGGTGGTATCACAACTATTCCCCTTTTATGGGTCTCAAAGCATTCTGAATAGATTCTCTAAAACAAGAATGACGGACCAGAAGGACTGCATTAAAGTGAAAGTAGCTATGACCCTTCTTTTCCACTATTTGCCATCACTCGGCTTATTGACAATTGTTTGTTTAATCGCACTGAAAGCATTTCATTAAGGCGCGAATATCTTGTCCAATTACGCACAACTTAACTTAATGGCAAGTACGTTCAGATAATACACTCAACACTCATCAATCGTCCATTCTAAATGACATTACACTCAAGTGGATGCCATGGGGAAGTAATGATGCGTAATTTGCACATCAATGCGATGAAAGTCAGCACAAAAATAGAATTATCATTCAGCGATTTGTTTTTGTTTTGTAATTTACGTTATCAGCGCGGTATATAGTTATATCTTGACAGTTGCAATAAATGCAAACCGCAGTTCGGTCATAAAAACTTAACTAATTGAGTTTTATTCAATGAAAATATTTTGACTACGGATGTGATTACGTGACTTTTAAATGGATGTTCATTTAGAGCAAATCAATTCAGCTCGTGTGTTGGTATTTCCCATAGAATAGTATCACTGCAGATAGAATATCGAGAGCAATTAGTGTTTAAATGGTGTTGAAAGTCAAGTTATTCACAATTTTAATGTAAAGCATGGGCTGAATAGATTTTGAGACATATTCAGCGGTTAAATTTATACCAAATTAGGAGTAAAAATGCCCAACAGAATGGGTTAGCAAATAAAAAAGGTGCTCAATTCGCTTTATATGTATTCAGCACATTAAATAAGCATTTGCGGCTATAAATTTAGTAAGATCAGTTAAATGCAATATGGTGCGCTGAATTGTTAAATCATGTGTCCCAAAACTAGTTTGTGGGTTCTGCATTTCACACGTATATCTGCGACAGAAGTCACGTTCTCATAGCTGAATTTTTGTTTCGAATAAAATAGCAAAATATTAAATGTCGTTAAAACTGTTTAATGGCAAGCGTGTGCTGAATACTTTTTAAGACATAAAAAGAGAATTTTTAAAAAATTGGCTGCTATAAATTGATTTCAGCTTGAGCTTGTACATGTTTTAAGAATAAGCAAATGTGGAATTCCTATTTCATAGAAATACTGTTAAAAATCGGACGCTGAATGGAATTGAATGCTCGTTTAGCACACATTTCGAGAATAGACAAACTTTAACTTAATCGTATTTAGCCAACAGTACTAACATTGTATCGTGGTATATTTCGTCAATTTTATACTAAATATTTTATATTTCTGACAAAAATGAAAGGTGCGTTCTCATTCTTAGTTGCTGAAATTTTTTTTAAACAATAAGTTGGCTGAATACATTTGAAAGAGTATTCAGCAGATTTTTTGTTCAAAAAATGCGTAGGATTCGTTTAGTAAAAGGTCTATATAAGGTGTTTTTCAAAAAAGTATGCGCTGAATACTATTTTGGGTGTATTCAGCACACCTTTTCTTGAACAACTCACGATTACATATTAAGGTATTTAACAATACCCCTCAAGTAACCCCTGCCTTTTGCAATGCCATTTAAGCCCTATACTAACCATATAATAACTCATTTTTCATTACAGACACGATGAGCAATAAAATGGAAGATCTGGACAAACTGACCGATAGCGAACTGCGTCATCGTCTCCTCCAATATGGCTTTCAGAATATGCCCGTCACTGAGACGACTAGAAAAATTCTCATTCGCAAGCTACGAAATCACTTGAACAATGAAAATGTCAAGCTAAAGCGTCAGACCAGCTATGTGACTCGGTATTCCTCGGACGAAGAAGCAGAACCCAATCCATCGCCGATCAGAGGACGGTCAACGGTCATGTCCAATTTCCGAGGAGCATCGTTATTGACGCCCAATAAAATGCCACCACCATCAACATCGGTGGTCCTTGGTAGACGGTCAACTGGAACTCCAACAAAGTACTCAACGTCGTATGGAACTAGTAAATCGCAAACCGCCTACACGAACGCTTCAAGCCCTAGCTATACGCCGTCTCCAAAGCAGAAGAGTTCACCAAAAATCTACGTCCCACCACCAATCTTGGCCTCGGAGAGCGAGGAAGACTCTGATTATCTCAGTTATACCCCCAAGCAGTACAATACCACACCAGCAAACACCTCATACACAAGTCCATATCTTACGTCGTCGAATAACTTTACGCTAGACCGAACGCTAAATGATTCGTGGAACACATCGACGAATTATCACGGTACAACACAGTCGGCGTCATCATCACCGAACAACTGCAACGGTCAGAGCACCACGAATGACCTCGGTTACGGTGGAGACTTCACGAAGCGATTGCTGAAGCTACGAGCGGACACCATTCGCGAGAGTATTCTTCAAAAGCGGAATGTCGGCAGTAACAGTGCTGCCAAGCAGCCTCTTAGACAAATTCACACCACAGCGCCATCGGTGGATCCAGCTGACATCGTTTACCAGCAGTCGGAGCGATCGGACAACAACATATCACCGAGCACAGCTTTTGCACAGTTAATAGCGCGCCTGGACGAGCAGTACGGCTTCAAGCAGACCTTCATTCCATGCGCCCTAGTCAGCACCCTTCTGTTGTTCTTCTTCCTCGTTGCGTTTTTCTACATGACCATCAGCCCGGACTTGATCAGCACCATCAATGAGAAGAATACGGTGTATGCTATCTGTGATCCGCACCTTGTGGATTCGGCCTTAGCGACAGCCGGTTATTCGTGCATTGAAAAGGATCAGCTGGGGGCTGCCATACACATGTTGAAAAACCTCGTGCCAGAGCTGCAACGTAGAGCCCAAGAGCACTTTTGTAAAGACGCCAATAAGGAGTCTACCATCACCGCCAGAGATTTCGTCAAACACTTACATAAGCTGGGCTTGGCCACCGATGTGCGAAAGACATTAAAGGATCTGCACAACGCCGAGTACCTAATCGAGAAGAACCCGCAGTGGAAGATTAGCCATGTAGCACCGACCAATAATGAAGTCCTTGCGTTCCACGAAGTGGTCAAGCTACGACCAACTCAGGGCAATTCGTTTGGCATTCTTAATCCCCGCCTTCCGCTTACATGCACGATCTCCAACAAGATCCAGCAATTCTTCGTGATCATCGGATCGGCAACACTATTAGCTGTCGTCATACTTGCAGTCTATATAAGCTACCGCTACATCCAGAACCGTCGCAAGACCCGATCCGATGCAATCGACTACTACACAAACGAGATCATTGCCGAACTCATGCGCAAAGCAATTAACGGCGATCCGTCACAATCGGCTGTGGTGGTGAACCACCTGCGCGACAAACTAATTCCTCTGCATAAGCGAAAACAAAAGGCCTCTGCCTGGAACGAAGCGATACAAAACCTCGAACTTCACGACAGTCGCATTCAGTTTGACCTCGCGCTGCGCAACGGCGAAGAGTGCAAAACAATGAAGTGGATTGCCAACGTCTCCGCCGATATGCTGGCCCGCACAACAAATACATTAAAGCAGTGGCACAGTCCCGCTTTTGACAAATCCAATAAAATCGCAAATCCGCCCACAAATTGCCTGAAAATCCGTCAAATGTTCGAGCCGCCTGAGGCGAACAATCCCAACCTCAAGCAGATCATTCAAGACGCAATTCTGGAGAAAGTCGGTCCCAAGTGCAAGATCTACGACATTCAGCTGGACAAGCAGAGTTGCTGTGTCTACGTGCGCTGCGCCACCGAGTATGATGCCGGCATTGTCCACAACGAGATAAACGGTTGGTGGTTCGACAAACGTCTGGTATCTATAAAGTTTCTACGATTACAACGCTACCTCAGCCGGTTCCCGAAATCCGCTTCGGGACCGATGTGCCTTCACCCATCCAACTCGAACAATTCATCGATGACACAGTGTAACAAGGATTTCGCTGGTGTGGTCAACGGAATAGATGAAGATGAAGACGACGACGATGATGACGATGAGCTGGACGAGGATGACAATTAAGCGATGACAAGAGATACCTTTCATCATCAAATTCAGTGACATTCAGTTGCATTGGAGTCTAGTTAAGCCTTTTACTTAAATTAACCGTTTTTTTGGAAGAATATGTTTTTTTTTTGTTTCTCGTTTTTCAAAAGGAAATAATATAGTTGTATATTTTTTTTAAGGATTTCTCTTAATTTTTTGCTCTTAAGTTGTTTTGTTTTCAGTAAAAGAGGGAGAAGAAGTAACAAACGCACAGATTTTTAATTTTTTATGAAATCGGGGTGCTAAAACGCGCTGAATGTGGAGAGGAATTATATTAAAAGGCAGCCGGGAGTGGTAGGGATGAGAGGTTAGTTGTGCTTACAAAATTTGGCAGATTAAATTAGTTCTGAATGGGGTTTTAGGTTTTGATAGTTGTAATCGATGTGACAGGGTTTCTTAGAAGTGTTTGCTTACAAAATTGAGCGGTGGTATTTTGAGCTGAATTTGGTTTTGATGTATGTATGCCTTGGGCAGTTTTATTAGAAGGAGGCGCTGAATACACTTAATTGGGAAAACGTTTTCTGGACAAAATGGTGTGCCTTTGAATATTATGCTGCGTAAGACAGGATTACGTGTATTTAGTGAACGACGCGCACAAACCGAATGTGTTGATCACAACCCTCCCACTTTGCTACATCCCTACTAACCGAGCGCTCTCATTATAAACTGATTTAGAATTTAGAGGAAAATGAATTTAGTGTAATAGTGGTTTGCAGAAAATTCACGGCGTAATCCATGATTGTGTACCAAAATACATAAAAGTACTTGCTCATGCTTTAATTGAGAAATTTTAAAACTATCATCGTCGTTACGATTTACAGAATAGGTCTTTATTCTTGCAATTTCAAAACTTATCGTTTATTGGTTGATCTATGACTCTGTTGGATACCTCTGCAAGTTATATGAAGCTTATTTTAGATCGTCAAAACGACGTCGTCTAGACAATTACTTTGAATATTGGTTTGAAGATGTTATCCCAGCGAGGAACAACGTGAATGTCAAAAAATTTTTTAAGGAACATGGTTTTCTTTCGTGCACATCGTTGTAGTACAATAATTGAAAAGTTTGTCATCACCTCTTGAGATCCTCAAGTAATCTATTTAAAATGGATTTGTGATAGACGTTTACTTTTTTGTAACCAACAGGATCTTTCCTTTTTGTCACCAACCAATGCCAACAGTGTAATATTGTCATCTATTTTATTTTTAAGAAACAACGAAACAAAATAATGTTAATTTTTCATCGTTGTTTTACGAAGAGCAACGAAAAATAATGCAGGTTGAGCTTAATATGTTGGACCGCCTTTGACGAATCGATTAAAATATTCAAATCTTCACAAAAATGCCTGAAAATCCGTCAAATAATCGAGCCGCCAGCCTCAAGCAAATCCTTCAAGACTATATTCTGGAGAAAGTCGGTCCTAAGTGCAAGATTTATGTATATTATATGATACTTAAGTTGGATCGTCTAAGCAATATTGCGACTAAATGATTGTACTCCCTGACATCTGAAGCAAATAGTAATCAAAGCGACGTTGTCCAGCAAATAGAGTCCAGCTAAAACAATAGTTGTTCAACCACTAGTCTGCTTATATTTATCATTATTCAGTCTGTGATCGTAGCCTATGGAATAAAGCTTAAGCTATCTGTTGGTTTATTCTTAAATGCCTATTAATATTTTTAACGTTTGTTGCTTTATTGATAAAGTAACACCTTCCGATTAACTATGCAATATTCTTTCATTCAAATGACTGCCTCCGCGAGCTTGGCAGTAAGCCATCCCGTAAACCCGATTTTTTGAAGAGAAACTTCTTTTGGGGCGATGTGAATTGGATTTTATGATATAAAAAAGTGTAACAAAAAAGAGACAACCATAAATGTATTTATACGGTTCCCTCCGTGAGAGAATGAGATAAAACCTGGTTCTCTAAAGTTTCCCTATCCTTGTCTCCTCTTTGTGCTATGGTTCGTAGCGTCCCCACTACTCTACCGTTATATACAGTTTCACTTCTACCTCACTCGGTAATGTATCGATAGTTTTAACCCCTATTTTAGAATTTTTCACCAATATTGTACCTGAGTCGGTAGCTTATGTAAAGAAACAATGTAACGTTTCTTCCATCTTCGTTCTGAAAAAAAAATCCCAGCCGTTACGCCACAAACTACTGCAAACAATCAAACTTTTATGTCGCATTAGCATCTCTATGTCGGTTTTGTATATCCTCTTCCACTCATCTCTACATGGAAAGATGCAGGACAATGGTCTTTTAAAGTCAGGGTTGGGCAGCATGTAGTCGGCGATACATCTGAGCCCAGGTATCTATTTAGAATTTGAGCGTGCTTAAAAAGTTAATTTTCCAGCAGCTGAACTGACTGGTTCTTAGTGCACTTTTGGGTGCAGATTGAGGATGGTTTCCAGTCCCGCTGTTGATCTTCAGGCTAGCGGGCTGTTGTTGAATACGGGAACATGGTCCTTTACTTTTTTGAAAAACAGTTTAAAGAACGATCGTCAAAAACTTGCGTTAAGCAGCTATATTTGGTACATACGTTCGACCGATTTTAAATTTAATATAAAAATCGAGTGTGTGTTGTTGTGTAAAGTAAAGCTATATTCTGTTAATTTGTAAGAGAATGAAATAACTATGGAGGTGGTAGACAGAGAGATTGATCTGTTTTTCGTTACACTTTATCGTTTCATAAAATCCAATAGCACCTTTTTTTACAACCAGTCATTCATTTATCATGTGGTTGGAGTTACAGTTTTATGCAGAACGGCTGGGAAGAGATGAGCTTTTCATGACAATTGATGCCACACAGATGAATTGTGAAATCATTGCGAAAGGCCCAACTGGGCCCTCAATTTAATTAAGTTGCAAATCTGTTGGTAATTTGTCTACGAACTTTTTAATATCCGAGGTTGTGGTTCTCTATGCATTCTTAGGGCAGTTCTAATTGCAAAATCTTCCTATAGTTTCAGGATTAACCTTGTGTAAGCTCGATAGACATTCAGTCAATTTGTATCCTAACTTCATTTTAACCCAACAACTTTGTTAAGGTTACTCTAGGTTAAATGATTCAACTCAGCACCGGGTGTAAGACTTTCCTGGTTTTAAGCTCATGGCATTACATTATGTTATGGTTTTGACTAAATAGATCACAAAAACTTTCTTTTTGGGTCATTTCTGTCTAAATTATTCTCTCTGTCCAAATTTTCTGCACTGTTAATGTTATGTTCTTGATCCGTTTAAACACAAATTTAATGCTTAGGTCTTATTAATCTAGTATCTAGTTGAAATCTAGACCGAAATGATACATAGTTTTTCTTGCCGATTATAGGTGCGTTTCTTTTCTATTTGTCAAACACTACTAGATAAATGATCTTTACTAAAAAAAACAGACATCGGTCGCGTAACTAATGCGTCTTAAATATAAATCACCTACTTGAATGAAAAGCAGAAGTGGCACATTCAGCAAAAGCGTAAAAGAAACACACCTCGAATCCAACAAACAACGCCATCTATTGAACTGTATTAAAAGCCACTCCGTGTCAATCGATGCACATTTCTTTATATTTAGTGGTTGGACCCGTAGTCATGACTCATGTTCTGTCCCAAAGTTCAACAATTCTATCTAATTCTTTTTAAATATCAAATTGATCCATAAGCGCCATCTATTGAACTGAAATAGAACTCACTTAGTGTCAATTGATAAAAAATATTATAATAGGTCAGAAATTTTTGTTCGACTTCAGTTAGTCTGTAATTTAAAAGTAAGTCCCAATGCCAATATTATTGATGAGCAGACAATTTAATGTCAAAGGACTGGTAAATGTACACTTCAGCACTAAACAGAAAAAATATGCATGCGGCTCTGCATAAATGTCCCATCCAATGACAGATAATTAGAACTACTCCTCATTTAGAAGACCTAACACATAACACATCAAAGCTCCTACAAATGTCGAACATAAAACCAATTCCAAATAAACCCTCTTTCAATCCTCATCACGCCACCCACAAGATGATTTAAATAAAAAAAAACTCCCGCTGAATGTAAAAATAAAAGTTAATAAAAATTCAACACTCTAAAAAAAATCTATTATTCAATTCAGTAAAAATAAATTTAGTCAATTATTAAAGCAAAAAACTATCTAAACCTTGTCTAGCTTTAATTTATTTTTTAAAAAAAATTATATTTTATTTTATATATAAAATGTAATATGAGATTTGTCTTTTTTAGTAATTAATATTAATTTAAAAATTAGCTGTTTCATTAGTATGTAAGATACCTGAGGAATTTTTTTTGTTAATTTGTAAAAGATTTATAAAAACGAAAACAAACATGTCCATGGAAAGCTGTTTTCTTTTCTCACCTTTTATAAAACAATTGAAAAGTTTTCTGTTTATATTTTATATTGTCTTATAGAAAATGTTACATAAATCTGTTTTATTCAATGTGATGGTTGGTAGATCTATCACCAAATAAAATAACTCATTAAAACAAAATGTTGGACTTGGAATTTTAAATTATTTTTTGGAACGAGCAGAGCGGAAAAGCATGATAGACCAAGGTAATCTTTTGGGATGTAAGCCACACAGTGCTAACACTGTAACAATGCACATATAGGTCGAATTTCCCAACACAGGTTTTATATGGGTTCAGACTCCGACGACGGAGAGAAACTATGACATCACTGAGAACTGTTTCTATCTTTCTCGACAAAACTTATGAGCAACCTCAAGGTAAACAGAGGGAGCCTTTAGCAGTAATGTGAGAAAACACAACCGAGAGAACACTACGTCTGATATCTCATAAGGAAACTTGACTCTGCGTCAACAAACGTTCAATAAAATTGACATAGCTATAGACAAGAGCTACGTATCCGGTATACTGAATATCCTATGAAACTCGGACTATTTGCTTATTGCAGCCAAGGTAAGAATGCGGATATTCAACTATTCGATATACCTACTGTGCGAAAGATTCATGCCGACTGCAATCGCAAGAGCCCACCCAGACCTTTGTAGAACTCGTTTCTCTTCATCTCTCAACTTATTCCATGCCGTCAGCATAAAATAACGAAAATCATCAGTGGCGACATTATCAACATTGTCACAAGAAAGATCGTTATAACTCGGGTCCTATCATTAGGTTTTGCTCCGGCTGGAAATCAAACCAAGACCATTTGCGCGGAATTTCATTGCAATACTTATTGCGCCACTAAGCCTATTCGACAGTCAGAAATCCCGAAATGAAATCAGAAATGACGAGCAATGCTCACTAAAACGAGATCTGTAGAAGAAGATGCCAATGAGCTTTATATGGAAAGGAGAAAGGAGATGTCCAGGGCTCTATAACATAAATCGAAACTATCGGTAAGTAAACGATACAGAAGATAACGATAGTCATTAGGTAGGTATTATGTAGTATCTATGACAGCTCAACGTAAACGAAAGCTATACGAAATGCCGTAAGAAATTTCGAGTATCGTAAAACCTAGAACGACACTGGTTTTACGTAATCGAATTTCAACCAGAACGAAGTGATATCAACGATATTCGTTTTATAAAATATGGCCCCAGGGAGTGTATTTCATAAAACGATAGTTGGAATTACTTCGTTATTTTTTTAATGCGACTACTTAAAAAGAAAATCGATTGATATTTTACGACATCTACTCGTTATACCTTATCCCATAGGGGTATATTTGTTTTGACATTAAATTTGTAGCATAGAGAAATTATTTCGATAGATACACCTCAAAGTTTATGGATCGACTCAGAATCGCTAGCTGAGTTGATCTAGTCATGTCTGTCTGTCCGTCCGTCAGTCTGTGTGTCCAATTTTTGGGCCTTAAATTTCAAGCTAGAGTATTAAAATTTGGTATATAGACTCTCTGGCCGACGAAGAAAATCGTAGTTTTTGGCTAAACCGTAAGGAATTTTTAAAAAAAGTGTCTTAGAAACATATTTAGAGAATCTCAATATCTATACAAAGTTATTTTTGCCACGCCCACTTTTCGGGGGCGTTTTTTTTATAAAAAAAAAAAAACTTTTTTGGTACGTTTTTTTAAAATTTTTGAAAAAAAAACTTTCGATGCAAGATCATTGGTTATAATAACATAAACATATCGTCCATAGATCATTTTAACCCACGCCCACTTTTTGGGGGCGTTTTTCTACAAAAACTATTTGTATACAATACCCCACAACACCACAATACCCCACCCCCCACGAACCACAAAAGATTTTGATAAACTATCTGAACAATATGTTGTGACAACGTCATTTTAAATATTTTATCGCCATAACGCCCCTATATTTAGGAGGGATAGGGTAGGGTATTAAACGATCCGTACAGGATTGTAGCCTTCTCATGTTTTTTTCTTAAGAAGGGCATTTAGCTTTCGTTTTCGTTCTCGCTTACTTATCGGTTTTCGATTGGGGCAAAAAAGTGATCTTTATGTTTTTCACTGGGATAAGGAAAAAGGTTTTTGTATTCAAGATCAATTTAGAAAAATTTCGATTTCATGTGAGATTAAACCAACGCACCAACGCATTTAACAACTCCCTCTAGTTTCGATTTCGCATTTTGTGAATTTGTGAAAAGTGAAAATCCAACATTTTCCGCTATATAATCATAATAGGAAGGTAAAGAAAACTGAAAAAAATTCTAATAGCGTTTTCGATTGGGATTTTGAGATTTGCTCTCAGATTTTACTGGTCCCAATCGAACATAAAAGAGATTGATCTGTTTTTGTGTGTGTGTTAGTATGCCATTTGACAGCTCATTGTTTACCTTCTTGCAGTGAAAGAATGAACTTACGCAAATGTTTGAGAAAAAATTTAATGATTACACTGTTGTAAGCAATGAATAAGGAATGGTTTTTGTAGGAAACCAAAAAGCTGTCGCTTGATGTAGATGATGAGTAAGAATATTCCAATAATTAATTTAATGTTGATTTCATTTTTCCTTACATAAACTTATATTATTTAAAAAAAAACTCTAAATAAAACACAAATCAAACTGCGAAATGAAAACTACAAACTTTCATATGTCAGGTGTCAAAAAATCAACATTTTTCAAAAGTGATCTAGATCAAAAAAAGAGTGTTTTTTTATCCCAATCAAAATCAAAAATATTGATCTAGAGCAAAAAATGTGATATTTTTGATATACTTTATGTCAAACGAAGCCTAGTAGGTGTTTGATGTGAAAGCCTTGAGTATTTGTAGAACAGTTTACTGATTTCGATTCGACGTGAAAAACGTATTGCAGTCCCTGTCCCAGTTATAGCAATACGAAAAATTCACATGAAAATCGTAGAACAGGAATTTACTGAGATATGAATTATTAAACATTTTCGTATGAAAAAGATAAGAAAATTCGTTTTCATGGTAATAATGTGTTCTAAGTTCAGTTCAATAAATTTTCAATAAATAAATGCATAATAAACTAATATTGAGTTGAAGCAAAAAGCAAAACAATTTCTTTCGTGTCTCTGGGAGGCCTAAGTTAATATTACCTGTTTTGCCTATCAAACCATCTAAGATTAATATAAGGAACTCAAATATTAAAATAAATCTTAGAAATCATACATTTTGACGCGTATATTGTACACTAGTCGGCATAAGTATTTTGACGAAACCTTTTTGTGACTATTGAGACTAACTTTGCTTGGTATCGTTAAAACAACGGTGCAAAAATGATGCGCGAAACAAAGAATCTATTTTTAGCTCTATGCATGCCAAGTTTTGTATTGTTTACCTTTTGCATTCTCTTTCTGCTGATAGGAACGCATGCAGACAAAGAATTTTTAGAATTTGTGTAAATATTTTAACAGTTTTGAGCACGCGATAACCAAAAAACTTGTGTAGTTGACTTTAATTTACATTAAACGTTGATAACAAAATAAAAATTTATTAAAATTTATTAAAAACCATGGGTAAAACGGCTGAGTTGAGTTTGGTTGTCAGATCTTCAATGGTAGCGAAGTTTAACGCTGGAACGGCAGTAAAAGACATAGCAAGTGAGTTTAATGTGTCGCGTCAAACTGTGCACTATCAAATCAATAAGTTTAAAAAGCATAATGAGATCAGGTGCTAAGCGCAAAACAACGCCCACTGAAGACCGAACCCTTCTACGGGAATTTAAAAGAAATATATTCCTGAAGCCTCAAACTGCTGCAAATCAATGGAATTTGACGGCAACGAATCCAATCAGTGAGCGCACTGTCCGACGACGTTTAATGGAAGGAGATTTTAAAACATTTAAAGCTAAGGACGTGCCGTACATATCAAAGGTAAACAAGCTTAAAAGACTGTCTTTCGTAAAGGAACATCTGCACAAGCCAAAGGAGTACTGGAGAAGCGTTCTATGGACAGATGAAAGCTCATTTGAGTACAACTCATCAAAAAAAAAATTTTACGTTAGATTGCCAAAGGTAGAAAAGCAAAAAAGACGCGTTTGTCAAAAAGTGAGCCATGGTGGAGGCTCTGTCATGTTCTGGGGATGTGTTGTGTATAATGGCCTGGGTGAATTGGTTCCTATCACCGGCTCGATGAACCAAGGTCAATATTTAAGAACCCTAAATGATAATGCCTTTCCTTCCGGAGGTAGGCTTATTGGTGAATCATTTATCCTGCAACAGGACAATGCCCCATGCCACAAAGCCCGGATGATAACTAAATTTTTGAAGGATGTTGGTGTTGCCACTTTGGACTGGCCACCTCAAAGTCCAGATTTAAATATAATAGAAAACGTCTGGTCTCTTTTGAAACGCAAAAGAACAGTTTCTTTAAATAAAACCAGAGAGGAGACGATTTCTGAGGTCACTTCCCTTTGGGCAGAGATATCTCCAGAGATTCTTCAAAATTTAGTAGATTCAGTACCGAGACGCCTTCAAAAAGTTATTGAAGCCAAAGGAGGTTATATATTTTACTAAATTCTTCTTTATTTATTTCCTTTTGTTAAGTTTAAATTGTTTTTTCTTAGAGTTATATACTTGTCAAAATACTTATGCCAACACACGAAATTACAAATTAATTTATATCTTTTTTGACTTCTATGAAAAAATATTTGTTTGCCTATTTTTAAGTTTGTATTAGTTATATATAAAAATGAAAAAATAAACATGAATTCTTGTCAAGCCATTTAGAAGTTAAACTCAAAAATGCACGATTTTTATTTCGTCAAAATACTTATGCCGACTAGTGTATATTGGAAAGAAAAATTTAGTGAAACATAAAAATCTGTAAGACAATTAACTGCCGAAATTTCTATTAGTTTGATCTAGGCCTTTTATTACCTATTTTAACTGTTGTGTTCCATTAGGCTAAAAAATGTTTTTTTTTCTCAGATCAATTTTGCTGATTTGGATTTTTTGGCAGATCAACCCCTTCTTTCACTAACGCCAATAGCTGATAGCTGTCAGTTTGACAAGAGTGATTTTCATTATAAATTATTATTTAGTTTTTGAAAAACTTTTGTTAATCATTAAAATGATAGCAATGAATTAAATCAAAAAACAAAACCTGTGTGACTGGAAATTTGACAGCTACACCAACACAAACTTCACGGACAGGAAATTATATTAATACAAAGACAAAACAAAATTAATCTGAATTCGTGTTCCATTGGCAACAAAAACAATCAAATTTTAGATCAACATCTGAAATTACCAATAGAAAATACCATAAGTATAGCTATACTTTCGGTAGCTATCAGAAAGTGATAAGTCGTTTCTATTGATATGTTTTTATGCCATTTGTTCTTTAAAAACCAGACGAAACGAATGAATTTACTTTGATTTACTTAAATGGGTTCTTGTACTTTTAAGTTAATTTGTCTCTTTCTGACAGAATTTACCTCCACTCGAAGGAATTTGAGAATTACTGCAAAAGTAACCCAAATAGACGAAACTCACTTTTTTCTTGGTTGAGCTTAAGTCTGTTGTCCGGGTACGACAAACAAAAACATCTCTCCACTTAAGTGTTTTGCCTATAAAACCTTCGAAGATTATTTTTGGAAACTCAAATATTACAATAAATCTACATAACATAAACATTTTCGCTTAAATTTGGATAAAAGGAAGAATTATTCTGTTTTTATTTTCTCACCAGCCAAAATTCTGCTTGAAGAAAATTGGAAAATTATCAATTTTCTCAATCGTTCGTCTTTGTGAAGATTCACATCAATGTTCATTCAAATTCACTGTACATGAAGTACCCGAACGTACTTCTATTTTCAACTTTCTCAGCACGCGACGTTTTTAGTCCAAGTTTATTCAAATTTACCCTTGCACATGAGTAAGCGAACAGACCTATAGCTTCGTAAAGAACTCTGTCATTAAAATGACTGAATAGGTCTGTTCCCATACAAAAAAAATATTTACTGATTCTTACTGTTGATAAAAAACAGTAAACTGTCAGTTGGTATCTAAAAGTTACAACTCGCTTGTTTGGACAGGTTTTTTGTGTCATTTGTTCTTTCAAAGACATACAAAATATATAATTTTACTGTATTTTACAACGCGTTCGCGTACTTTTTGGTAATTTTGTCCTTTTTGAGATAATTTACCCCCACTCCAAGAAATTTGAGAATTTACTAATTTTTACTGCAAAAGTACGGGAACAGACCTAATGTTAATTTAATGTCTGTCAATTTGACACTATTTGCACATTCATTTTTTTTTAAATTTTTTGACAATTACAAATCGACAAGGAGAAAGATAACTCCCTTTTTAAGGATTTTTTTTGTCACCCAATCAGAAGAAAGAGATAGGGTATTTTTAAATTTCTACTACAGATTGTAGTCCTTCTATATTTTGTTTGTTTTGCAATTTTTGCTGATAAGGTGTTTGTCAGAAAGTCAACCAAAACAAAAACAAATTAACCACGTATAAATAACCACTTTAAAATATAGCTTTGCTTTGTTTTCTTACCTCTGGTTCCATGTCCACCAATAGTCGCCACACAGGCTTCCCCTCTAACTTGGCCCACAAATCCCAAAGGCTGTTAATAATAGCGGCAACAGCCAGATGTGTAACACCCTTCTCTGGACCTATCTAAAGGTAGATTTTATAAAATAAATTCTATGATTTAAAATAATTTTACTCATAGTCTTACCCATCTTAACTGGGATTCACTTGTCAACTTTCTCCAGAACACTCCAAACTTGTTGAAAATCTCCCAACAGTTACGATCGACAATCAAGTGTTTCATTGCATCTACAGCTGCCTTCACTACTTCAGTGCCTCGACCTACAAAAAAATGATTTAATTCTGACACCTAAAATGCTACCAATATTTGATTGATCTACTAAAACAAATCAGAAGGTAGAGGGAAGTATAAACATATAACTTACCCAACGTAAAAGTGAGTCCATTGCCCTTCACATCATTCTTCAATTGAATCGTAACATAGACACATGAATAATCCGGATCGGTATGCTAAAAACGAAGGAGATTCAATTTTCACTATCAAGATCCCAAAATACACGAAAATAAAATCATATATTTCCAAATACCATTGCATCGGATCCTTCGGCGCGCAGGGATGTCGGCCAACGGATATCCTCGCTCTTCAGAGAAACAATTGTATAGATGTCGTTGCACTTTTGCATTTTGGACTTTTCTTGACAAACGTCTGCCTGCATAAATAACTTCAAACAAATTGAAATCTAAAATTTTATTTGCGGAATGTCAAAGCGGCGGGGTCTTATCAGCGAGAAAGAGAACATTTTGTTTACCGATGGATTTATGAAATTGTCATGCGTTCCACTATCCACAAGTGAGTTCTCTTTGACTACCTACATAAAGAGAGATGTAGGATTGCAATAATATAGGTGGAGTTTCATGTGCCAGAGCCCACAACCCACAATATTGCCAAGTGTCATGTTTTTTTTTTTTTTAATAACTGTGGGTATTCTAAAAAAAATTGTCGACATAGTCGGATAAAGTGCACATCAAAATAAATTTAGTAAATACGTCCTATCTATACGAACTATCATTGACATTTATCAACTGATGACTTGAGTTGATAGGGTTTTGAAACGTCGATTCAGTACAATTAATCACTTTAGATCGAAACAACGAAATAGTGACACTGTACATTGAAAATAGTCTTGTGCAGTTACTCAGCGAGCATGTTGTCGAAAATATCAACAAGCAACGTCTGAAAACACTATTCGTCCTATTGTGCTGAATTTTACGTCAGTTTAGGTACTTGTGTGTAAGCAAAAATGAAAAATGTCAACTATATTGAACAGTTGACATTTTTCATTTTTTGCTGAATTCTTTTTTTCAAGAATTCTCTTATTACATAACTAAAAGTACCAGTCCGCTTTCGCAAAGGCAAATGAAAAACGTCAAAGTAGTATGGAAGAGGTGACAAGCTTAAATGAACCCTCCACTTTAATGTTTTGCCTTAAAAAAAATTCTAATCATTATCAGCCTTATTCATAAACTCATTATAAGGAGTGTATAAAGTTATGCACTCTTTAAAATGCCTTTAAACCCAAAATTCTTATTCATAATACTTTTACAACGTTGAATAGAGGCTGCATATCCTAAACGCGTCTGTTGGTTGAATAGTGCCCGTATAAGGGTATTTTATTTTTTTGAAGTGAAACTTCTTTGGGCTCGTCGCGGTCGGGGTGAATCCAAACATACATGTAACGACTCGAAAAGTCATGGGTAGGGGAAAGCTAACTTGGTGGGACAACGGCAGGCAAACAACAAGCAAGAGCGTAATGCCTGAAACACACGTGCAGTAGTTCTGCATGCAGTGCGGCACGCAGTTCCACAAGCAAAACACATGTGAATTATATTTTTGTTTGACATACATGCAGTGCAGTGGCTCCTGTCATTACATTCAGCTTACTGTGGTGGTGTTTGGTGATATATAATTGCCTCATAGTGCTTCATTATATGAAATAAATAAAAAAATATGCATATGGAACTTGGTTTTCAGTTGGTTGAAGCATTCATTCCAAATACACATTGTAAAGCAATCTCATCTTTGGTACTTTACTGGATTTACTTTATGCTCTTAGGTCATAATAAGATTGAATAGGTATTCGTTCAGTAATTGCTTCCTTCATCAAGCCATTCAAATTGGAAAACATTTTCATGTATATACATTTGTTTTGTTATGGCATTTATCTGTTTGTTTTAATGCGGATTAAACGTCATAATTCAATGATGCCAAATATCTTAATATTACGTGTTTTTTCTTTTGTGTTGTGGTGCTATTGAATTTTTGCAGTGGATTTAGAAATAGAGACAACTTGCAGTACTGCAACGCTTGCAGATTTTACATGTGTTCGCTCCCATTGAAAACTGTGTGTTCTATCTTCTCTGCAAGGAGAATTCTGCACATGTGTTTCAGGCATAACTTACCCAACGTAAAAGTGAGTCCATTGCCCCTCACATCATTCTTCAATTGAATCGTAACATAGACACATGAATAATCCGGATCGGTATGCTAAAAACGAAGGAGATTCAATTTTCACTATCAAGATCCCAAAATACACGAAAATAAAATCATATATTTCCAAATACCATTGCATCGGATCCTTCGGCGCGCAGGGATGTCGGCCAACGGATATCCTCGCTCTTCAGAGACACAATTGTATAGATGTCGTTGCACTTTTGCATTTTGGACTTTTCTTGACAAACGTCTGCCTGCATAAATAACTTCAAACAAATTGAAATCTAAAATTTTATTTGCGGAATGTCAAAGCGGCGGGGTCTTATCAGCGAGAAAGAGAACATTTTGTTTACCGATGGATTTATGAAATTGTCATGCGTTCCACTATCCACAAGTGAGTTCGCTTTGACTACCTACATAAAGAGAGATGTGGGATTGCATTAATATAGGTGGAGTTTCATGTGCCACAGCCCACAACCCACAATATTGCCAAGTGCCATGGTTTTTTTTTAAATAACTGTGGGTATTCTAAAAAAAAATTGTCGACATAGTCGGATAAAGTGCACATCAAAATAAATTTAGTAAATACGTCCTATCTATACGAACTATCATTGACATTTATCAACTGATGACTTGAGTTGATAGGGTTTTGAAACGTCGATTCAGTACAATTAATCACTTTAGATCGAAACAACGAAATAGTGACACTGTACATTGAAAATAGTCTTGTGCAGTTACTCAGCGAGCATGTTGTCGAAAATATCAACAAGCAACGTCTGAAAACACTATTCGTCCTATTGTGCTGAATTTTAGGTCAGTTTAGGTACTTGTGTGTAAGCAAAAATGAAAAATGTCAACTATATTGAACAGTTGACATTTTTCATTTTTTGCTGAATTCTTTTTTTCAAGAATTCTCTTATTACATAACTAAAAGTACCAGTCCGCTTTCGCAAAGGCAAATAAAAAACGTCAAAGTAGTATGGAAGAGGTGACAAGCTTAAATGAACCCTCCACTTTAATGTTTTGCCTTAAAAAAATTCTAATCATTATCAGCCTTATTCATAAACTCATTATAAGGAGTGTATAAAGTTATGCACTCTTTAAAATGCCTTTAAACCCAAAATTCTTATTCATAATACTTTTACAACGTTGAATAGAGGCTGCATATCCTAAACGCGTCTGATGGTTGAATAGTGCCCGTATAAGGGTATTTTATTTTTTTGAAGTGAAACTTCTTTGGGCTCGTCGGGGTGAATCCAAACAGAAAGTAACGACTCGAAAAGTCATGGGTAGGGGAAAGCTAACTTGGTGGGACAACGGCAGGCAAACAACAAGCAAGAGCGTCATGCCTGAAACACACGTGCAGTAGTTCTGCATGCAGTGCGGCACGCAGTGCAGCAAGCAAAACACATGTGCATTATATTTTTGTTTGACATACATGCAGTGCAGTGGCTCCTGTCATTACATTCAGCTTACTGTGGTGGTGTTTGGTGATATATAATTGCCTCATAGTGCTTCATTATATGAAATAAATAAAAAAATATGCATATGGAACTTGGTTTTCAGTTGGTTGAAGCATTCATTCGAAATACACATTGTAAAGCAATCTCATCTTTGGTACTTTACTGGATTTACTTTACGCTCTTAGGTCATAATAAGATTGAATAGGTATTCGTTCAGTAAATGCTTCCTTCATCAAGCCATTCAAATTGGAAAACATTTTCATGTATATACATTTGTTTTGTTATGGCATTTATCTGTTTGTTTTAATGCGGATTAAACGTCATAATTCAATGATGCCAAATATCTTAATATTACGTGTTTTTTCTTTTGTGTTGTGGTGCTATTGAATTTTTGCAGTGGATTTAGAAATAGAGACAACTTGCAGTACTGCAACGCTTGCAGATTTTACATGTGTTCGCTCCCATTGAAAACTGTGTGTTCTATCTTTTCTGCAAGGAGAATTCTGCACATGTGTTTCAGGCATAAGGATGAGAGAGCACTTTGTAGTGAAGTGTGAACCCAAAGGCCAAAGCACAATACACACACATCAGAAAATTAAATGATGACGGAGGGCAGAACAAAATAATGTGCGAACAGTAGAAGAAGAACGCGGAACAACAACAACAACATGTGAGAGCGCAAGCATAAGAGAGCGTTCTGTTGTGAATTTTGTTGGTTTATTCATAGTGTGGATTGTGGTTGTGCCTGTGGATACAAAAAACGAAATATATGTGTTTTGTGTCATTGTGTGTGTTACTTTGGATATTTCATAGGGGTGCATGTGATATTTCATTTCAAAAATTTTATTTTACGCTACATCAAAATGACAAAATCAAATGCACAGAGGTGCAAAGAATATCGAGCTCTACTTCGTTCTAAAAACAAAACAAAAACTAGTAAAGAACGTGTCCGGAAACTTAGGACAAGGAAGAGGGCTGTCCAAGAACT
The DNA here is from genome assembly GCA_932526625.1 of Rhingia campestris. Taxonomy (NCBI): domain Eukaryota; kingdom Metazoa; phylum Arthropoda; class Insecta; order Diptera; family Syrphidae; genus Rhingia; species Rhingia campestris. The sequence goes on from OW052185.1 coordinate 52,385,079, forward strand.
TCCGAATGCTTCACTGGCAATGGAAGTCGAACAAGCCGATAAATCCTTCAATGATTTTAATGTATCGGCGACCCTGAATATTCCATGTGTGGCTAAAGACATCCCAGTACCGTCAATAAGGGGAAATGACATCCCAGAATTTACATTCAGCACTAGCCTACCTTACAAACACTTCATTCGATTTGAGAATATTCATAAAGAATTCGATAAAAAATTTAAGAATAACTCTTTTGGCTTTCCTTGCTCTATTTGTGATCGATTGTGGTTTAAAGAGGATTTAAGAGTTCCGGCGATTCAGCATGCTAACATTTTGAACACAATTGCACCGACTATGAATAGAGAACAAATGAATGTTTGCAATACTTGCTTCCGATCACTCAACACCACTTCTGTCCCAACATTGTCAATGTATAATGGCTTCTTTTATCCACAAATACCCTATCATCTGCCCCACCTTGACTTGGTATCAGAAAGACTTATATCATCAAGAATTCTATTCATGCAAATACGACGATTACGGCATGGACATAGACAATATGGAATATATGGCCAGATCATCAACGTTCCAGTTGAAGTAAATATAATTGTGAAAAAACTTATAAGACATCTAGATGACGATCATTGCATCAATGTTCACATTAAAAAGAAGAAAATTCACAAGTCCAGTTATTTGAGCGGTCTGGTCAATAAAAGAACCATTAAGATTTGGTTGCAGTATTTAATAACGACACCACTATATAAACTGTATGACATCACAATAGATGAGTCTACCAAAATTCATTATCCTAGCTCAAAATTTAAGTCCTTAAAATCGGTGACATACAGACGGACGGACGGACAGACAGACATGGCTTAATCGACTAAGCTAGCGATTCTGAGTCAATTCATATACTTTGAGGTATATGTAGCTAAATTATTTCTCTATGTTACAAACTATGTTTAAAAACTAATATACCTCTATGAGATAGTTTGAAAGGGAGGGCTAGTGTTATTTAAGAAACTTCGATACAGTTTCACTTCAACCTCGTAGCACTTCTACGGTCTAATTATACCCTATCCCATAGGGGTATATTAGTTTTGATACATAGTTTGTAACATAGAGAAATAATTTAGCTACATATACCTCAAAGTATATGGATCGACTCAGAATCGATAGCTGAGTCGATTTAGCCATGTCTGTCGGTCCGTCCGTCCGTACGTCACCAGTTTTTGGGCCTTAAATTTTGAGCTAGAAGGATGAAATTTGGTACACGTGCTCTTTGTTGCTCCCAGCAGAACAAGTGTAAAAATTTTTGAAATCCGCCCACTGCCACGCCCCCTTTTTAGAAAAACGTATTTTTTGGCCAAACCATAAGGAATTTTGAAAAACTTTCTGAACAACATATTTAGACAATCTGAATATCTGTATTTCGTTCATATAAAGTTTTTTGCCACGCCCACTTTTTGGGGGCGTTTTTAATAAAAAACGTTTTTCGGTCAAATTTTAAAATTTTCGAAAAAACTTTTGATGCAGAATCATTAGTAGTATAAATATGAACATTTCGTCAATAGACTATTTCAACCCACGCCCACTTTTTGGGGGCGTTTTTATATAAAAACCATTTTTACACACTACCCCATAACATATGCAGGAGAAAACCTTGTCTTTTGTAGAACCGTCAAAGTTTTTTGTAAACAGTCTGAACAATTTGTTGTCACCATGTCATTTTCTTTATTTTATCCACATCGTGTTTTTAGCCATGTCCACTTTTTGGGGATTTTAGTTTTACAGATAGGATGGGATAGGGTATTCAACGATCCGCACAGTGGATTGTAGCCTTCTCATATGTTTTTTTTTATTTCTGTAAACACAGACGGCAGAGCATCAGGGTTACCAAAGATTCAATTGTAAGTTGAAAAAAAAACTCGTCCAATATATTTTTTTTATTTTAGCAGTTGTGTTTCTCTGTTTAATTTATTGAACTGGTTATTCTTCTTTACCTACAGACTCAACATTGTAAACGTTGTTTTTGAGTCAACATAAGTCAGCAAAATGTTATAAAAGTGAAGAGAACAAAGTTATCGGCATGAGTTTCGCACCCATAAAAATGATCACTTGATCACTTTTGGTACTTAATTTGACACAAACCCTGTGTAACTATTATGAGTGGGGAAATATTTTATGAATAAGAATATGCGCGACCCTGAATAAAGGCTGCATTAATAATTATGCACTGTATAACTATACAACTTACTGTTGAGATGTGTTTTAGTGAATTCTTATGAATAAGGGGGTATTTTTACGAACGTAATGTCCGTTACCAATGCAAAATCTATTAAATTGAATCGACGTTTCTCAATGTTAAAAGACGCATTCATGCAACGTCAGAATGTCACCATAATTGTTGTAAACGTGGTACACTTACGACATGGTAAATGAACTGTCAAAATCTTTTACAACAATATTGGAAATTTAGCAACAAATCGGGTGTGCAAACTTAGATCATAAACGTTTTTTGACATTTAATCAGTCCCTTTCACACATCAAACATAAAATCAAACACTAAACTGAAAGAAATGATCGAGAACGAAAAGAGAAAAAAGGAAAAAAATCTTTTAATAAAAAAAAAATGCTAAAACGATATTAAATTCAATGGTTTATGACAATATATAATAGTGCAGTTTTAGGAACGTTCATCAAACGTCGTCGTAAGCTTAAAATTGTTCGCACTTTGTAAGCTTATGACGTTTTATGACTACCCTTAATATTTAAGACCTGAGCCCCCATTCCGTAAAGTGATTATCGTTTGATGATCCTCATCTAATCTTGCATCACGTGAGATCAAAAGTTGTTTTTGCTGTCGGCGATAACCATTCATTTGCTTCACTTAAAACAATAATCGTCAAATCACAGACGATTATTGAGCAATTGCTCATGAGATCTCGACTACCGTCTGAGTGATAATCCTTTTCGACTACCGTCTGAGTAATAATTCTGAATTCAACAACAGCCAACTATCCCTGGATTAAATTTAATCTTGAGCTAACTCATAGATCAGTGTATTCCGGATTACATTTGGCTCCATTAGTGGTAATTTAATATGGTTGTCGAATAGTATAGAATCTGCAACGTCACAGCTGTTTCGTTTCCATTTTCCCAAACAAATTAAAATGGTTTTGTAGCCATCTTACAAACCTTTTTCTAAGCTAAATACTTCAAATAATTTCGAGTTGATGAAATCTAAATATATCGTACACTTTTTCATTTTCTTTAATTAAATAAAATAAATACAAAAATAAAATTGAAAATAATTTTTCGCTTGCTGTCAAAACATTTGATTATTTAATTTAGGGTTAACTCGAAGTTAACTTGAATGAAAAACATGTTTCTCTAGTTAACTAGAGAATTAGAATGATATCGCACTGAAAACCCGGATCTAATGCATTAATTCAATTAACCAGTGCTTAGTTGGCTGTAATACACTAGAGAGTTTCTGAATAAATAAGGGCGTGCAAGTCACCCTAAGGAAGAATTTAAGAAAACCTAATGAACATGGTTGCAGATTTCGCAAGATAACTTTCAGGAAATTGAAACTACCACAAAGCAAGAAGTTCCCACAAGTAAAAAGCACTGGCAAATACCAGCAAGAGATTTTGATTTAAATCGCACGCTCTTTAATTTCTTACTCTTAGTATTACAAATGGAATACTCAGTATAAAAAAATCAACAATTACAGTTAGTTCATACAATTAATGATAATAATTATTTCAAGTGCAAGTTTATTTCCTTATCTCCAATCGCCATGACTTCCTATAGACAAGACGACACATGATCTTGGCACGATTCCATAATAATTTTAATTTATGTTAACGTCAAAGTTCGTTTCCATTTTGTGGTTATTTTAATACAATTTGCTGTGTCAAATGAAACTGCTAACGGAAAGTACGGTGAGTAGTTGATAAAAATTTATTGAGTATCAGTCGTAACCAATCGGAGAATAGTTAGCCGAAGCTCATGAAACTAATAAGATGGACTACAAGAATAGTATAAACAACGGATCACGTTCAAGGTTTTAAGGATAGATAGAAATGAAGTTCTTTCAAAAATGCTTCAAGTTTCATTGCATTCACTTATTTCATTGCTTAGACATGTCATAAACGAAAAGGGAAAGAAGGATACCACATCAGTAGTTATCGAGTGAGTGAAATGCATGCGTTATAGAATATTCGAATGATGGAGTAACTACATTGGGATGATCACATACGAATGGTCACGTATCGAATGCACATTTAAATTGTACCAATTGTACTAGCAAAATTCTGCTACATTGATGTTTAATGGCTGACAAATGTCAAATATATTGTTTTTCTGTAAAGGTTATCTTTGATCTTTAGAAATGAAATTTTAATTTTCTTGAAACATATTCATAACTTAGATTCATTGCAGTTTTATTAAAATGTTTACAGTGAATAAGAGTGCATCATTCTTGTTTATAATGGAGAAACTTAAAATAAGAAAATGAAAATATCTTACATCCCAACTAACAATTATTCTTCTATAAGGTACAAATATTTAATTCCCACAAGCAATTATTTCTATAGGCCTTATATAGTACTTGTGCGCGGAGGTTGAGCATTTTGGCAGTTGATTGTTTGGGTAGAAGCGTGTTTAAGACATTATGCAGGGAAATTCACAAGCATAACCGAAATTAGGATGGCGTAAATTCTGTAAGGTTGATTTTAAGCTTCCGGAGATGTACCATAAGTTAAGATGTTTCGGTAGAACTTCGCACGAAGTTAATCCGAAGCATAGCATGTATAGAGCTTACGAATGAAGGCTTAAAAAAGCTAAGGTTTAAAGATCGGGAAATAGGTGAAAAGATCGGGACAAGGTGTAAAGATGAGAATGAGTCAACACGATTCAACTACTTCGTTGTACTTACTCGTCTTTCATGTTCAAGAGTACAGCCTAGTGGATAGCGTGTTAGAGAACCCGAGTTCGAATCCTAGTAAGATGAGAGTTTTTATATAATTAATTGCATTGAATTTCAAACTTTCATAATAACAAATTGGGTTTTAATAAGTATAGCTAAGTGATTGAAATTGAAATTAAGTAAATAATATAAGAAAATAATAAAAAATAATGTTATTTTATAACTTCGATAAGGCTTTTCGGAATGCCTTTTTGAGAAGCCTATAATTTGTTTTCTGTATGGCCTTTTATAAGCAAACATAGTTATTTCTTTAAGGCTTATTAGAAGTATTTAAATAAGTCTTATAGAAATAAATAGCTTCCTAAAAGTGCGCCAAATCTTTTTCCATAAGAGTTCCTATAAGTAATATTGCTGGAGGGGAAATAGCTTCCATAGTGCTTTATCGAAGCGAAATTGTTAGTTGGGATTTTTTCTCACAGAAATGCGTCCAATCGATACCACAAACCCTACCGTATGAAAATATACTTGATCACTGATGAAAAAATTCAAAAATTCGAACTCGATACTCGAATCTCGTATGCGATCATACCAAATCAACATTTATCAGTAACGTATGACTCGATACGACATTCGTATGAGATCCTTCCAATGTAGTTACTCGATCATTCGATAAGTTTATTAATTCGACATCAGCTTGCGAGTAAGAGTACAGCCTCAATAACACTGTGGGGAACGCCGAAATAATTTTTTATTTTTTTTATTTTTGTTCATGTCAAACTTTTAACGCCAATTTCAAATAGAAAATCAAATATGGATACTGACTAATTGGTTTGTGACGTTGCTGATGAGGATGTATGATGGCTGGGTATACTCTATAGACCGGAACTTATTTTTGTTCTTATAGCGGATGTGCGAAAATTTTCGCTCAGATTATAGCGCAATTTTTCAAATCAGTCCAGCTTCAAAAGTTCTAATCACAACTTATATATTTTAAAATTTTTGAATGTATAAAATCGAAACCTAAATTTTAAAAGAAGATTTAGATTTTTGTGAATAAAATTATATGTGCTGGACGGTTTTGAAATTGCGTTATAGGAATATAGCATTAGTGGGAGGGAGAACTCTCCGTTTCAACTTCCGTAAGCTGGGAGATGAAAAAGATTTTCGGCTATGAAAAGGGACAGTTTGCTTTAGTCAGAGGAAGAGTGCGGACGCGTGATAGTTGGTTAACCTCGATTTAGGTTAACAAAGGAGTTTTTTTTTGCAAAATGTAACATCTTTTTTTCGGTACCGAGTGCGGAACTGTGCTAGTAAAAACCAGCAGTGCATGTAAATGTGCATGTATGAACAAACAAAAAAATATATACAAAAAGTTTGAATTGGAATAACAAAAGTTATAAAAAAAACCAATCCACATGTCCTCGCCTTAATCGAAAGCGTGAAGTACATGCGCATGTGAGCCTATACTCAGGCACCTCGATAAAACCCCCCATTTAAATCGTTTGAAATTCCCCGAGACTGGTTAAATCAATTAAACAAAAAAAAAATACAAAAAAAAACTACTCCTCGCGTCATCAAAATCGCAATCGCCAATCCACGTGCTCCCCTTCGTCCCCCTCACTTGCCATTTTTTAATTGACGAATGGCGTATTTTTATGTCATTGAGAAAATGACAAGTGGAAATAGCCGAAAATTGACAGTCATTAAATTGAATGTCAGGCCTTGTCAATAATTGGCAACGAATTTGAATCAACCCCGCAAACAAATCCATCGACGAGTGCATATGCATGCTCCCCTCTCGTTCTTTTGCTCATCAAAAATAAATTTTTGTTAGATAATGTTTTTTTTTTTTAAATCGGAAGTATCTCAAATTAAAATAAGATACAAATATATTAAAAGAAAATTAATATGAGCTTTTTTTTTAAATTATACTGACATTTTTAAAAGAAGAGTCAATTTTTTTTTATTATTTTGGAAATAGAGGATATAGATCCTCGTAAATTCACGAAATAAATTAATTAGTTAGGAATTCATCCAAAATTTTTCTTTGAAGTAAATAAAAATGTATATTGATTTGGAAAGACAAACCACGGTGTTGCGTAATGTTTTTATTTAGTTTTCGAATGCATTTCAGGATATCGGTTTTTCAAGTTTTTGTATTTTATTTTTGTTTTCCCGTCGTTAACCGTTTAAAAATGGTTGTTTGCTAAATATTATTGCGATGTGTTGAGTTCGACAATGGGATCGAGTAGCAGGGGATGGTAAGATTTTTTAAGATAATCTCAATTTAGGGGTCATGGTGAATTGGACGTGTCGGTGGCCATGGATGCTGAATTTAGATTCAGTTAGGGCTGGGTCAGTCCATAGAGAGAGTCTTCATCTTTTTCTCTCGACATCGTTTCATGGTAGAAGAAAATCTTATCGGTCGAATTTGAAGCTTTCGAAACTCGGGCCTCGCAATAATTTTATTGTTCGGGATTGTAGGTTACAGTTGTGGTGAATTTTTGTTTCCGCAAGTTTTTTTTTGAGATAATACCAGGCATGTAAATAAAATGTAACCCCAGTCCAGAGCTTGTGGCAAGTTCCCCACTCGCCGGCGAGCTAGCGCGGGAGATCGTTCATGCCTGAGCCGCAAGAGGTCTGGACACCCCTCCTCCTAGTCTGCCCAGACTGGCCTAAGGGTACTTTGACCTTGGGTCATAAGGGTGGAGAGAGATAGTAGGAGGGTTCGGTTATGGGTAGGTTGAAGGTTCTTTTTTTTTCTGGAACATCCGAGGGCTATGCCTTGCTATGCACGGGTGATAGTGCATTTCGAGGTCAAGTTCCATCCTATCGAAGGGACTTTGATTTTTATTGATTTTTTTTCTCCTTCGATCACATGCTGGGACCCTCCTACTCTCCTATGTGGGCGTACAGGTGGCGCCCAACGTAGGGCCGGGTTCGTTACAACACATATAAATACCAGAAAAGTTAAGTTTTATACTCCTTAATCTAAATCCCGTGTCAGCGACATAAAATAATTGACTTATTACTAAACTGTTTTTGACGAATTCGATATGTGGACGTTTCAACGTAGATCGTTACTATTTTGAAGTTTTTTTTTGATAGAATTTTGACTTAATAAAGGGGACAGTGGTTTGCATTAGGGGGGACAAAGACAATTTTGATATGAAGAAGGGTTTTGGAAGCATTCAATTGCACTCTATTGACATTTGATGAGCTAAAGGCATTTTTTTGGTTTTTGTTCCTCGTCCAAAGATTAAGGGCATGGATTTGAGAGCGAATATGAAATTATGAAAAGCAGAGGGTACTGTTATCAGCAAAGGAGTAGATTGGATTAGAAGTTCCAAGAAAAAAGGTCGTTAATAAACATATGAGAAGGCTACAATCCACTGTGCGGATCGTTTAATAACCTATCCCATCCCATCCTTAAAATTAATATCCCCAAATTGTGGGCTTTGTGGTGATGAATTATAGAAAATGACGTTACAAGATATTGTTGGGACAGTTTATCAAAATCTTTTATGGTTCGACAAAAAAAAAAACAACGTTTTTCTTCTGCATATGCTATGGGGTAGGGTATACGAATGGTTTTTGTAGGAAAACACCCCCAAACGTCGGGCACGGGAATTAGTCTAATTGTCTTTGCTACGGAACGAAATGAAAGTATACACGGTTTCCTAACCTCGATATTCACAAGGGGATATTGCAGTCTCCAGATCAACAAACGGTCAGCCAAATTTTTAATAGTGCGATAGACAAGAGGCACGCATCCGGTATTTTATATCGACACGCATCACAACCTTGTTGCGGATTACGGATATATTGTGAAAAAATTTAATATGGAAAGACTGCAATCGCAGAACCCTAACCTCTACATTAATACCATACCACCAGCACTTAATGCCGAAGAACAATGGCAAATTGGCAACGATGCCAACAACCCATAAGATCAGCCGCAACTGATGCGCCCACCAGCAAGAAACCCTTGGTTTGAAGAAGAGTGCCGACAGATGCTCGCAGCCAAAAACGAGGCATACAAATGCAAAGCTGCAGGTGAAGACGAGAGCTGCCATTGATCTCTATACGCATAGAAAAAGGGATGAAGACCGGCTATTAAAGAAGAAAAAAGATTTTCTTCCTCTTATTTCTTCTTTAATAGCCGGTCTTCATCCCGCTGGGATAAGAGAGGTGCCACTTCAGGAAAGATGTTCGTAAGTTTTACCGGAGTGTAAAACGTCAAAGTCAGCGGTACAAGCCTCGAACAGAATCCTATCGAGATGAACAAGAAAAGATCGTAGTTGAGACACAGTCGATGCTGTGAATATGGAAGAACCACTTCTGCAGAATTTTAAACGGCGACGACGAACAACCTTCCGCTGTCTGGCAGAACGAACCATTCAATTTTGGTGACGACTGCGAAAACTATCAGCCACCGGACCTAAGTGAAGTTAGGATAGCAATATAGAAACATAACTTAACTTCACTGGTTGGGTAAGTATGTCTGAAGAATGAGACCTCAGCATTGTTTTCCCAATCCATATAAAGGAGACCCTCTGAACTGCGCCAACTACAGAGGCATAAGTCTCCTCAACATAGCCTATACAAGATCCTATCTGCCGTAATATATAAACGCCTAAAACTGTTTACCAGCAACTCTTATCACTGTGGTATTAGGCTAGGAAAGTCCACAACTAATCCAGTCTTCACACTTCCGCAGATCCTGGAAAAAAAAACCAATACATATGTCCAAATCGAGACCCACGGCCTATTCATCGATTTCAAAGCCACATGGACCGTATCAAAAGTGAATGAAGAAGTCCTTGGTCCCGTTTGCGTTGACGGGCTATGGAGACGAAGATTTAAAGATCTGTAAAGTGTAAAGCGATAAACCCCTAGTCAAAAAAAAAAAAAAAAAACCCGCATTAGACGTTTAAGATGACTAGGACGTGTATAGCGGCTCGCTCCGGCTCGCAGACGTCGGACGTAGTATAGGAGAAGGCCTTGCCTTAAGTGACACGCAAAAGTAGAAACTGACCTCGACCAACTCGAAGTGCGCAACTAGGGGCAGTTAGCTTATGACTAGGAGAGGCATGTTGGGTGAGGCCTAGGTTCATTCAATACTCTAACGCCACTTAGGTAAGAATAGTTGGGGACTAATCGGAGCCTTGGTGAAACTTGAAACCGTCGAAAAGAACTTAAATCAAAGTTTAGAGAGGTAGAATTAGATTTTCATCGACTCCAAAAGAGCTCGATGCCAAACCCTGTCAAATCCCTTTTTAAATATCAAGTGCAACTATCTTGTTTTGTGGATTGATTGGTTCAAATAACATCAAATCACCAGTTGCTAAGAAAAACATATTGTCGGTCATTGAAAAGTTTTCGTGATTCAATATATTTCATAAGCTAAAGGTTTATCAGATCACCGTTTCCATGACCTTAGAAAGAATGAAGGTAAGGGAAATTGGATTCGCCTTTTTTTTGGGTACGGACAAATGCTATTTTCCATCTACTCGGAAAGAGTCCTGCTGAATAGGGCAGATGAAAAAGCTTTTGCAGTGGAAATTCAGAATCATGAAGGGGATGGATCAGCCGATTTGTGTATCTCAAGATTAAAATTAAAACAAATTTTCTTATATCACGATATTTTCTCTGTATGTATATATATATTATTTATTATTATGTGTTTGATGTATTATTTATTGTACATTACAATTTTGTTGTTAGACAATTTTAGCTTATATTTTTGTTTTATAAAATTTACAATTTGTGTGTAGACTTTAGATTTTATTTTATACTTATGTATACATATATTTTTTTATAGGAAGAATTTTTCTCTGTTCATTTAAATAAATCTTTTCTGTTGTATATATATATATAGTTTTTATTTAATTTATTTTTTGTTCTTGATATATTTTCATGTATAAATAGACTTGATTTAATGTGTTTCCTTCTTTTTTCTTAGTAAAGACTTATATACCGATATGCTAAATCTTATCTCGTTCGTTAATATATTGGAATTTATGTTTTATCAAGTTTTTATTTTTTATTTTTGGAAAAGTAAAGTAAATAATATTTCTAATTGATTTGTTGAGACCACTGTTACATTTATCAATATTTTTGTTTCATTTGCGCTGTGAATTTTAAAATAACATTTCAATAGACTCTGCTAAACTTAAATAAATTGCACATTAGTGTTTAAACTTATATTTTAAAATAAAAAAAATTAAAACAATTTTTTAACCAAACATACACATTCATAACATTCAGTTCGTAAAAACAATCGTTGGATTTATTGTAGACAAATATATATTTTTGTTTTGCTTATTTGTTGCTATACATATTCCCTATTTGTTAAGTGTATTAATTAATGAATAAATATTTTTTTATTTAGGTTTTGCCTTTTTCTAATTTAAATGGTCAATGGGGGAATCTTTGATTTTTGTATGCTAGAGATATTTTATTACAAGTGACTGGCTTCGTAGTCGGGTATGTTGGTGAGACCGACATCTGGATTCTTCCAAAAGTATTGTGGAGGTCCGGTGCTGAAGCAGTATTTCATGTTGAGAGGTTCATCATTCTCAACGTAGTACATTAGATAGAAGTTACACATTTCATCTTCGTTTGTTGCTCTGTGGGGTGCCAAAAGTGTCAGTTGGGGTTGGGGGTTTTACCACTTTTTTAAAATTTCTCTTACCCAATTTCAGTGTATCGATCACGAGTACTCTCCATGGTGCAGCGGGCTGCTAATTGATCGCCGTATATAATTGGATCTGTATCTTCGACTGGGTAGAACATTTGAGGAGTCAAGGGATCCCGTTTGCCCAGCAAAGTCCAATGGTGGGCACCACGATCATCGGCTCGAACACGATAACCAGCAACGACCTTACCCAAGCTGTGTGTGTGAGTTCTGTATGCGATTGGATGTATGATTTTGTGCTCGTTCATTTCACATGCAGTTTCCATATGCTCTATAGCTCTTGGCTTTATAACTCCAGATGTTCCAAGGAGAAGAACACCTGCCAGTTTGTTCATGCTGTTAAAGGGAAATACGGTTTAAATTGCACATTTTCATTTATAGAGTTTTGACTTACGGTTCTGTGGTGTAGTTGATAAATACTCCTGAATCATCGGTGCTGCCATCTGTGGAATAATATTTAGACAATTTAAAAATATTACAATTAAGGCTCGTAAAAAAAGATTGAAATGTCAGGAAATTTATTGCTGGAAGGTTTTGTATACACAGCTATAAAGGTATGAGAAAGGAGCTGAAACTCGTCACTAAATAGATGGTGGACGCACAAACTGCCGCCAAAATTTTAGAATTAAAAAGCAGAAAGAGCGGTAAAGTATACTTCTTAAATTCGCTAAGGGCCAACGCAGGCCCATAAGCCTCAACAGAGACCCAACGACCATAAATCCTCACACAACCTAACCTTAACTTCTTAGAGGAAATATCTGTCATTAACTGCTTAAATGATGCCTCAAGCCTAGCCTTCATAAAATCATTCTTCTGCCACATGTTATGGATCGTACATGTGAAGGATAAACACTGCTCACAGAGGAAGAACATAACTCAGAGCATATTTGTATAGAGAACGGTATTTGGGCTTAAATAAGGAAGATAGCAATCCCTATTGAGCTAGAGGTAGACATCTCAGTGTCTATAAGTAATGACGAATATGCAGACTGAAAAGCCATTAAAGATCTGTGATATAATCATAACACATCACCAAATACAAAACAATGCAAAACATTGAAAAATCTAAAACTGGTGTAAACTTCTACCTCCAACCTCAAATCGACCCTTTTGTCGTCATAGTGATGGTAAATTCCAAGCGCTACCGGAATTAAAAAAAACATACGAAGCTCGAGAAATGCCTTGGAAGCCTCTTACCATTTATGTTTCTACCAAGGAAGCATGGAAATCCGCCAATAGCATCATTGCAAAAATAAAGCAAGAAGGCAAGATCTGTGGTGGTACACCAAATGGGGAGGAAAACCAGGACCATAAAGAGAAATTCAATGATGTCTAAAACTCTTCAAAGCTCCAGTTTAACACTGATTGCAAACGTCAATTTTGAGAAGCTTTTCAAGACAGTTTTATACTCTTTGATGTTTGTCAGACTTTTACAAAGTGGGGAAGTGAAAAAAACATAGGTGTTGTTACTTTCGGGACTTCTTAGTCAAACGCACTTACCACTAGACTACTGAACCCACTGTCTAGTGTCCTTTGATCAAAAAACGGAAGTTAAACATATTTTATTTAGCGTACCTTTAAACTTGTCGATATGAGCATAATGGACCTGCAAGACCATGTATTTAATCGGTGAATCACTGCCAACTTTGAAGCCCACTCCATTGGGTAGGTTTAGTTTTGGAGCATCTCTAGCCCAAGCATACAAAATCTGGAAAAACAAACAAGAACAAACGTTATAACACTTCCAAATGCACAGCATGTTTTATTTTTACCTGTGAATGTGCCGTAACACCGCATGGACTAAACGTATTATCTTCATCTGATCCTTTCTTAGCCATCTCTCCACAATTCCTATTTTAAAAGCAAAAAAAGTGTTAAGTAATGGGAGCAAACAAAATTGGTGTAGTTACGAGGAATCATCTTGATTTAATGTGTTACAATCCCAATAGCAATAAGTGGGATTCCCTGCAGCCGATCCTGGCTTAACAGAGCTAGGTCCCTACCAATACATGGGTGGTGGTAGATTTATTAATATAATGAGTGAAAAGAAAGCCGCATTCAAGGTTTAGCCTAAGTGCCCCCTCTAATAATATATACTCAACAGATGTCCACCTTTCGCAAAGGGTACCTAAAGTTTAGCAAAGGGCCAAAGATCACGAAAGGCTTTTATTAGTATACGCACTTCATCTGTTGCTGATACAAGCTATATACCAGCTGAGTCAAAACAAGTTGAACAAGGGACCAACCATCCTTAAAGCAGCCACTCAAAGGAAACGCTCAGCTAATTCGTTGCCAATGTTCATAAACAGACCAGTCGATTGTGAATGGCGACAAAAATTCCCCGCAGGTAGGGACTTTGTTTAAGAAACTTTTAAATAAACAGTTTCTCCACCAATGGGTATCTACTTTCCAACTTCCTAATTGTAAAGAAATATCCAACATTACAATGTATAAAGTTGAAAAACATATATAAGGTACAGGGCATCACATCTAGCTGCTCCATTCAATTGTGTGTGCAAAGTATTATTTTTGACACAAGAAAAGGGACCTGTAGCTTAACACCGATTTCGATTTCGGGAAAATTAGAGAACCTTCTTATGACATTTTTTTTACTCTGGCAACCCTTCTTAAATGCCTCTATATGCAAAAACCTAATTTAGAAACTTATTGTATACAGTTTTGCACTCCTTAAAGTGTCTCTAAATGCAAACTCATAAAGCTTTTAGATACAACATTGAATGGAAGCTGCATTCGGACCGGGAGAGGATCGCGCTTAGTACAACACCGGAAAATCCAAAATCCGGGCGATCAAGATTATCAAGAATGGTAGAAACGTGGAGAGTTTCATTCAGTCTGCCCGTGATGATCTGAACCTTTCAACCAACCGGCTGTTCGGCTTTGTGCTCGCACCGCGTTGAGACCCCGCACCTACGGAGAATGGTTCACCCACTTCTTCGACCCACACCCTGATCCAGCATACTGGTAAAGGAAAATCTGGTCCAAACGTAGTGGAAGGGTGTGCCAGGGAAGTTTTAACCTCTATGGCTACAAAGCAGAACTCGTCTCTGAGCTGGGCGAATGAACAACTTCAATGTTTCGCCAGCTCCTCCGAGAATACCTCCAAAAGACAACGGTCGGTGGATGACACCACGAGGAGTGCCAAAAAACTGAAAACGGCCTTCCAGAACCCTTGATAGGACGTTCAGTCAGATGTTGAAAGGACATCTGGAATTCTCGGTAATTGACCGCAGTGACCCGGATGGTTGTATAACCTTCCAGCTTCCTCCAAATCCTTCGAGAACATCCGGTCTCTGCGCCCACTTGCCGCGACCTAGGTCTCTATCAGGGACACATTAAGAGGATTGCCTGCGCCGACCAGAGGTCCAAGGATCTGTTTAAGTAAACAGTGTCCAGGGCTGGAGAAGTTTGGCCAGGAGCAAAACTAGAGCTAGTGTAAATGGACCATATTCCTAACCCCCCTCGAAGTTGTGCAAGAATCCCGGTCGAACTGTACTCTCTAATTGTGGACTCGACGTGAACCCTCTAAAAACCGAATTAGTCCTTTTCAGCAGGAATACAAAATTTCGCAAATTGAGCTTCCCAAACTAATTGGCGTCAGTCTCAAGTTCGCAGAATCAGCCAGATACCTAGGTCTGGTTTTGGATAAAAAAACTGAACTGGACACACAATAATTCTGAATCACCTTAACACTACAGAAAACACCGATCATATCACTACCCAACTCAGTTTTGAGCATAACTTCAGGACGACCATTCCCAGTCGCCTTGAATGGAAGTCGGATTCGATCGAAACCAATACCTCGATTCACATCACTGATGGGTCTAAAACAGAATATGGAGTGGGAGGAGGTGTTTTCTCCGAGATGCTTAATCTAGGCATATCCTTTCATCTTCCCGATCATTGTAGCGTTTTCCAGGCGGAAATCATGGCAGTCAAAGAAGCCTTGTACTAGCTGAAAAGGAATGTAATATCCACGAAGAATATTTGCATCTTCAGCGACAGTCAAGCGGCAATCAAATCTCTAAAAGCAATCTCGTTCAATTCAAAACCAGCCTACGACTACCGACGGAGCATTTTACCATTTACCTCTTTTGGGTGCCGGGCCTCAGAGATATACCAAGGAATTGCAAGGCAGATGAGCTTGCCAGACAGGGCACTACCCTTGACATTCTACCATCAGTGGACATGTTAGGTATGCCCCTTGCTACATGTAAATTACTGATCAAACCAGATGCGATCAAGAAAGCAAATCGCAGATGGATAAATGACACAACGTGCCAAATATCCAAGCAACTCTGGCCTAGCTTTAACCAGAAGCGCTCATTCTGCTTAATAATGCTGAACAGATCATACATCAGCACAAAAATCGGTGTCCTCACAGGACACTGTCCTATAGGCATACATGCAAAAGACTAGGCCTTTTCAACAATGACTTCTGTAGAAGCTGCCTGGACGAGGAACCTCAGTAAAAAGGAAACTTCATCTGGGAGACTACTTCTTCGATAATCTAGGCGATCTGGCTAATATATCAGTGTCAGAAACCTCCTACGCTACATAGTTAGCTCTGAATGGTTCAATTAGGCGTCGAAGGGTAGTCGAAGAATCCACGTGGTACCACAACGGACCTTTTTGGTCTAAAGCGCATCGCGTGCAGCCACTACAACCTAACTTAACCTAACCTTTGCTTTTAAGAAGGAAATGGCAAAAAAACATATGTCAAATATGTAAAGAAACGATTTGACAGTTTTAGACACCAACCAAAATTACTGATTTTTACCAATAGAAATGTCTTCACCACATTTTTTAATAATTTTTATTGAGGCTTTTATTGTTTTCCTCTCTGATGAGCTCTCTCTTCTACAATTTTTTAAATTTTGAATTAATATTGTACGGGAACAGTCTAACAGTCTGGCTAATAATAATCTAATGAATAAGGGTTAGTCAAAAGAAAAAAAGATCAGGATTTTCAACTGGAGCTAGTGTACATAAGGGTGTCATCTTAAGTCCTTTGATTTTTTGATGCGACGAACACCAAACGTTTCTTCAACGAGGGCTTAAAGTATTGAATATGTTTGGCCGGAATAGTTATTGAAAGAACCTGAAAAGAAATACTTAAGTTTATGCCCAACCTATTCCCTACATTTAATAGAAATGACATTCCCGAGATATGCGATTAATAAGTGTAGGACGGGAAAACTCTGGTATTATATGCCGAAAAATGCCTTTCACAAGATAAAAGGCAAGCTATACTCCGAAGTTTTACGTCCTGCGATCACATACGGTTAAGGCAGTGGGTTATGATGAAATAGGAGTAAACTTAAAAGAAAAACAAGATACAATTATAAACTTACCAAACAGGTTTTGTTGAACCAGGCTGTTCGCAGCCATACAATAACATGTGATGTGCGGTATTCATTGTAGCATTTGGTTCATAACCCACTAAAAGGATAATCATACGATTTTGTTTACTAATTTTTAATTACTTTTAATAATAATTTAATATATATAAAATGAATAATAACATTTTAGCGAATTGAATTCGTTATAAATCGCTACTGTGACATTTGTTAAATTAATGTTTATTTAGTTTATTACTTACCGATGTAATAACTGGTAGTATAGTCCACTTTAATTGGTGTACAAAGATATAGCTCGGGCTGAAAAACAAATAAAAATAATGTTTGACATTACTCTAGATTTTGTTTTTGCATTTATAGTATATAATAAAATTGTATACTCTATAGTGGCAATTAGCGTAACAATGCTACCGTAATTTCAATCGATGTAAAAGCTGATATCAGATACCTTCAATTTTGGACGCCGTGATCAGCTGTCAAATGTCTCATCTATACAATACACATTAGGTCTGTTCCCGTACAAAATAATATTTACTGATTCTTACTGATTTTTACTTATTGCCGTTCCCGTACTCAAAAATATGTAAAAGAGAGTAAGAGACAGCTCACGAGAGAGCCAAAAACTACCCCTCCATAAAAATCTGTAAAAAAATTTACTGCAGAAATTTCTGTTGGTAAAAATCAGTAAACTGTCAGTTGGTATCTAAAAGTGACAACTCGCTTGTTTTGACAGGTGATTTATGTCATTTGTTCTTTAAAATGCATACGAAATATATAATTTTACTGTTTTTTACTTAAACGCGTTCCCGTACTGTTTGGTAATTTTGTCTCTTTCTGAGATAATTTACCCCCACTCCAAGAAATTTGAGAATTTACTAATTATTACTGAAAAAGTACGGGAACAGACCTATTTTGTCCACCCGTGGCGCCACACGTGTTACCACCAATCCTCAATTGCGAAGATCGTGGAGCATATACACACGAGTATGCACGAGTCTATGCATTATACAGTTGAACGCCATGTGGAGACATCACAATTTCAAGTGGAAGCGGAGTAATTTACTAATACATCATTAAAATCAACGGAATATATTCCTAGCTACTTCTGCAGACTTTAAAGTGGCGATGGGGATCCAGGATCCAACAAATTATAGTTCAATAAGCAATGTCCTGCAAAAAAATAAATTAAAGATATAGCGGCCATATTGTTGATGTTATATCTGTCAAATTGGATGTCTTTCATCCCAAGAATGATCACCGTCATAATTTTTCTTGTCGCAGGTCTATGCGAATAAGCCTTAAACCACAGCGGTTCCAAAAGCCAACATAACTTATGCCATCTGTCAAATTCAGCCTGATTTATGCGCCTGAGACTTGGAAAATTGGACATTTGAGAGAAACCTCGGTAGACATTTGGACGATGTTATATTCCATACATATTGGCATCGATAGGCCATTCAAACGAATAAAAAAATGCTCTTAATGAAAGACTTTATTAGACCCTGTCAACCAGCGAAACATGGCCAACCAAACAATTAAAAACAAACAAATACAAATTTTTGGCGCAACAGGCTCATTAGTATCCAGGGCCTAGCCTTTTCTCACAACAATTCATGTGTGCGTGCGTACTCCTTGCGGGATTGCGGGACCTCCTGTTTTATGCCGAATCCGTACGGCTATGTTGAGATAAGCTTTTCATGACAATTGATTCTACTCGAATGATTTGTCAGATCATCACGAGAGGAGGGCCGCTGTTGCTACGGCTGGGAATCGAACCCAGACCTTCTGCGCGGCAGTTCTTCGCACCCTCACGCCACTCAGCTTGTCAAACAATAAAAACCACAAAGAATTAGAAGAACCCATGCATCTTCTAGGCATCACAATTGGTTCAGATATATCATGGTAAGCCCACGTATACGACTTGGTCTTGATTACCGTTCTTATGTTCGAAGTATGGCACCCAAAACTTAAAATTACATTACTGGATTCTATCCAAAGAGCCATATGGACAATACTACCCATACTTGTAATCTCCAATTATTATACGTTGATTACCGTTCTTATGTTCGAAGTATGGCACCCAAAACTTAAAATTACATTACTGGATTCTATCCAAAGAGC
The DNA here is from genome assembly GCA_932526625.1 of Rhingia campestris. Classification (NCBI taxonomy): domain Eukaryota; kingdom Metazoa; phylum Arthropoda; class Insecta; order Diptera; family Syrphidae; genus Rhingia; species Rhingia campestris. The sequence continues at coordinate 52,404,191 of OW052185.1, forward strand.
CATATGGACAATACAACCCTTACTTGCAATCTCCAATTATTGGATAAGCAAAGACTTGTAGGATCAGCCTCTTTATGACGTGTACTATAACGCAGATGTTCAGTGGAGTTTAGCGTTAGAGTTAATTTCGTTAATTCTCATTGGCGGTGTTCCGTTTTGCATTTGTTTTGCAATTTCGTTTTTCCACATTTATAGATTTTTATTTACTTTTATATATTCAGACTAATTATTCTTCAACAAAAAAGTAAGAAATAACCTAAATAAACCTATAAAATTAGGTAATGCTACTGAAATCAAAAACCTCTTCATGGCAGTTCGACGCAAAATCAGCTGTTTTACTCATATCTGGGTGTCATTTTTCAACTTATTTCGCCAGTCATTTCCCCTGAAATGTCACGTGACTAAAATGGTCGAATGACCAATGAGAGCAGTGCACCGGCAACTTGGTAAGACTAAAATCCGGAACGCACCCATTGTCCATACAAAATGCCAAACTACCATGATATTTGACACCATAAGCAGAAAAGTACAGAACCGAGACAAGGTATAATTTTTCTACATTGACGTATATCAAATCCTGAAAGACATATGGCATTTTTGAGACCTAGGTACAATTTTTAATTTATAAGGTTTTTTTTTTGATATATTATGTATTCCTAGTAACATAACGTTGTGTGTACCACCTCCCAAAAAATCCCAAACCTCTGAAATGCTAAATATTTTAATAATAACAAAATATAATCGAAACAACAAAACTGACAGCTAAGCATTGACATTTAAAATGTATGTGTTCTTACTCAAAAGTAGGAGCAGAGAAACGTGTTCTAGATTGTCCAGCTCGTACTAATGAAACAAAACGCAGAACACTTTCGTCCAGCATATTTTGTCATGAAACACGAAAAACTGTTATTTTCGTTATTTTCTGTAATTTTCTTTGCAGCTCCGGCTCGTTAAACATTTTTGAGCAACAAGTACAACCCAATTATGAATATTCCCTGGGAATTTCTTCTCGCTTCTGCTATTCTGAATGGCAGAACATTTTTCTCTTCGAATCCGGAAGGAAGAATATCTAAAGTTTTTAAATCAGCTGTTTAGGAGAATTGAGTGTATTTTTCCGAATTCTGTCACAAGAATAAAAACTACTTCTTATGAAAACTACTTATGAACTGTAATGATGATTGTTCATTGAAAAATCCGCATTGAAATGAATAGTATCGCATACAGACTGATGACGGAGGAATTTGCAGCTATTGAACCCCAAAACCGTCAATTAGTTAGAAGGAACTTGAGGGATAGCTTTAAAATATTAGAATTCCCTGAAAATATAGAAGTACAAGACTTGTGCGTTTATATTTTAGTTTCACACGCAAATGTTTACCTACTTTCATTGCCTTCAAAAATATATTTTTCGTGTTTCTTGCGGTTCGAAAAACACGAAAACGTTCCAGAGTATGGTTGAAACTTGTAGGCAGCATTGTGCCCAACGCCGCGCCGGTATCGGTTTTATTTTTCAGATTCTTGCCTGCTTTCTGAAGTTGTTGACAGTTTTTGGATCTAACGTATAAAATTAATTGCAGTTCACTAATTAAATTTAAAACATTTCCACAAAATTTCCCGTTGTATTGTTGAAGAAAAAGTTGTCGGGAAATGTAATCGCTTTCCGATATTCTTTTGACGTTTGTGAATTTTTTCTCCTACGGATTTTTTCCCTTTTTAGAAGTTTGTTTACGATAGGAGGAGAGTAAGAAGGGAACAATTTCCCGCTGGGATTATTCAGAGCTAGGGGGTAGGGAAAAGTAAAAAAAAAAAAACATTTCGCGGAATTTTCGTAATTGGGTTGCATGGTGTCCGCACTCATGTGTACTTATGTGTCAATTGTTTCCTCGTAACAATACGATTTTTCAAAATACTTGACTATAGTTCGACTTTTATTAGATTATACATATTGTTGTGTTATGCTATATTGAACACATTTTTATGATGTTCTACTTTTCAAACTTTAGATACAATCCATGTGTTCTGAAATAGGTCATACAACTATTAATATACTTTCTAAACTTTATATATAGCAACACTGCAACGCGATATTCTTGACAAAGGAAGTGGTAAGTAATCAACGATTTCTATAGACTGTTAATAGCTAACGGTACATAAATGTACATTATGTTCGCAAATTAACGGCGATAGTTCAGATATGTAAAGTAAATGAGTTTGTGGTTTAATGAGTTTTTGACATGATGTTGTGGTTAGATACTGGATACTGCCAGACAAGAACAAGGTTGCCAAATGTATTGTTGTTTTCAGTCCACCATTTAATTGCGATGATCTTAATAAATTGAAAATTAAGATTAAATGAAGTGTGATACCAATATTTCTAAACAAAAAAAAACATTAGAAATCAGTAAAATATAATATTGATCCTCTAATAATATATTACTTTCATGAAATGTCATAAATAACTATCTATTTGGTTTCAGTTACTGCTATCTCAAAACAATTTCGATCAACATACTCAATTTACTTCAACATGTGGCTCGTGTTATTTTATTTTTAAGTATGATCTAATATTTACCCAAATGCTTTTATTTATTTTTTCAAACACGTATGCGCAGGTAAATGCTTAAACAGCTTGCATGTTGAAATTCAAGCCACTTAATTCGAAACAATTAAGAAATGGCGCTGAACTGACAGATTTTTTTTTGTTTGAGTAATGAATGCTTCAATGTGGGTAATAATAACACTGTACTCCTTCACCTTCTATGGGTTTTTGGTGTTTGAAAGACGGGCATCATTAAATACACCTTGAGGTTCAGTCCATTAATACCTCTTATACGCTAATTTGCTCCTATAATTTAAAAATGTTTCCCTTGAGCTTATTGACTAAATATCGGACATGCAAACGACATAAAACAGCGACTTCTGCGCACCAACCAAAATGTAAACAACAAAAAATGTAAAAAATATAATTATAATGCTAAAAGAAATTTTTTTCTGTATTTGTACTCAATAAGAACAACTAATGACATTTCATATTAAGCTGAGCGCTAGCTTTGCAATATTTCTCAGAGTAGAGTTAAAGATCCGACCTGCCCATTAGCACCTCCACCACTTAGCTGTTGAAATTATAAGAGTCAAGTTTTTACTTGTTATTGTTGATAAACAGAATGAGAGTAATTTATTTTTTTGTCACGTCTATGTAGACAAGAAGAATTTTTTAAATGTCATCTTAAACTAAAAACTAATACCAACATTTATTTTGTTTAGTCAAAAAGTTATCGCCAAAGGCTATTATGCTAATTATATATAATAGACAAGGCAATGACGCAATGGTATGCTTCATTTAAATTTTAAATGTTGATAAGATTGACAATGGTACAGGGTGGGCCATCTGCTGATTTTAAAATTTATAGAAATAGTATTTTCATATCATATTGTTGAAGGCTAGGCGCCCACATGCCGTTTTCTGTCGCAGCGATAAAAAAGTGGTACCATGTGTTTTTTTTTGCTCAGTCGCCAAAAAAATAGTACACATAGCTTTTAATGTCAATATACCCATATACGACCAAATTATCGCATCGGTATCGATTGTGCTATCTCAAAATTAACTAGATCAGTAGTAACAGTATATCAGTAGTTCAGTACAGAAAATGTACCTAGAAATTGCAATAGTACAGAAGGTGCACCTACACTAGCATTCGCCGATATGCAAGCGGCTCAAAAATCGAAGACAACCCAACTCAGCTTCAACTGAAGATTGACAAATTTCAAATTTTTTGCTCCGATTACTTAGGTTCTAACTTAATTCAGTAGCGGTACAGTCCGGAATGAACCCTATTCCTCAACCAACATGCCTCTCCAATTACCCTGTCCTAAGCCAACTACCCAGTTGCGCACTTTAAGTTGGTTGAGATCGGTTTATACTTGTGCGCCAATTAACGCGAGGTCTTCCTCTACTGCGTCCGACGTCTTGCTGGGAATCGAAGACTCTTCGAGCCGGGGTATTGTTGTCCAATTGCTCTACAATTCTACATGTCCTAGCCATACTTAAACGTCCAATGCTGAGCTTTTTAAAAAAGGATATGTCACTGTACAGCTCATGGTTGAATCTTCATATCCATAGCCCGTCAAAGGAAACGGGACCGAAGATTTTTCGAAGAATTTTTCTCCCATAACGACCAAGGATTTCTTAATCCACTTTTGATATAGGGTCAATGCTTCAACACCGTAGAGCAGGAGTGGGATGGTCAGGGTCTCTTATGTATATGATCCAATTAGTAGTTCGAGTAAGGGCTTTACTACTAAATTATTTTCTTAGCCCAATGAAACAGCGGTTAGCCAGAGTAATTCTTCGTCAAATTGCTGCCAGATGTCAGAGGTGGATAAAGTCCCGTAATTACCTCAAACTTATATCTGCCAATGGTGATGTTCTGTCTAATTCGTCGATGTTGTATGTATGTCGTTTCGAGTTGACAAAATATATTTACTGGGTCTTAAACTCATTTACACCTAAACTCGTTTTTGCCCCTTCCTTCTCTGTACTGGCAAACGTGGCTATGGCATCACGTTGAGTCCCACCAATGATGTCAATATCGTCCGTGTATGCTATTAGTTCCGCTGATTTATGGAAGATTGTGCCTCTGGTGTTGGCTCGGGAGTTTTGCACAATATTGTTAAGAATGAAGTCACAAGAATGAAGACAGAAAGACGAGTTTGCGCGGTATACCAAAACTAGAAATGGCGGTGTATAGTTCTAAATATAAATAAATATATCCTCGATCACGCGCTTTTCTTTCGCTTTTTTCCTGAAAAGCCCTATTTCTTTCTCTATAAAGCTCAATGTCAGCTCTCGTCTTCACCTGCAGCTTATCCTTGTAGGCTGTGATCTAGCACATCATTTGCGGCTGATCTAATAGCTTGTTGACACCGTTGACATTGTTCTTCGACTTCAGATACTGATGGTAAGGTGTTATAGTTGAGAGGGGTAAGCGTTCTGCGAAGGACTTGCAATTGCAGTTTTTCGACATCTTTTTATTTGTTGTGGCGTGGTGGATATCCGTTTACTTACCTTGGCTGCAAGGATGTTGTTATCTCTCGAAATGTTAAAACAAATCGCAACGTGATCAATTTGATTGATACTTACCCACGTATTAATAAACGCTGTTTAGCTAATCAATGGCTAACTTGACAATTTTCCCCATAAGAAATACTCGCACAAATGTCAAAAGTTAGTCACTGATTAGCTAATCAGCGTTTATTAATAAGGAGGTTAGACTTTAACAGACCATTTACCTGCGCATTCTTCAATAAAAGTTGGTAAACTTCAGACTTTACAGATGGTTCAAAGATATTTATTGCGGGAGGGGCAGATTTCTCCTCTTAGATGTTTGTTTCAGACTTTTGCAAGAAATTGGAAAAGTTGTTCTTACTTTCGGGATTTAAACCAGGGACCGCGGTATTGTAAAAGTAACATTAAGCGCGATATGAGATTGAGATACAAGCAATTCCAACCAGCTCCAGATGTGTGAAGTAACGACGAAACTATGACCGCATTATAATGATTATGCTACAATCCGCTGTGCAAATCGTTTAATATGTACCATATCCCATCCTATTGTTAAAATACACATCCCTTAAAGATGGGCGTGGTTAAAATGTTTACTAATTTTTATGAATGCTAGTTCAAATTGTCTAGATGGATTATAACACTTGTATGACCTATGGTATGTGTTATAAAATCGTTTCTGTATGAAAACTCCCCCAAAAAGGTTGCATGGCGAAAAACTTTATATCGACGAAACACTTTTTGAAAATTTCCGGTCGACCTAAAAGACCGTTTTTCTGAAAAATAGGCGTGGTATTGAGCAGATTTTGATAATTTGTACACTTGTTATCTGCTGGGAGCAACAAATTTCATCATTCTAGCTCAAAATTTAAGGCCTAACAACTTGTGACGTTCGGACGAACGGACAGACATGGCTAAATCAATTCAGTTAGCGATTCTGAGTGGATCCATTTAGGGTATATCTAGCTTAATTATTTCTCTATGGTAAACCTTAATGTCAAAACGATTGTACCCCTATGAGGTAGGGTACAAAAAAGTTACTTTAGTGTGTCTATATAAGGCGCAGATGTAGTCTTGTTTTTATGTTTATTTTGTCAAGGATACTTATAGCATATACTGATGGGGGTACAATTTGTATATCTATCTCTCATTTCCATATTTTAATGAAAAATATTTGCTCTGCACCACGACGGGATACCATTTTTGTCTACATAAGGTCTAGGAGCACCCCCTCCTCCATACTATACACTTGTCAATCCAAACAGGACTGCTTATCTAAGAATTGCGGGGTAAATTGTTTATTTCCTACCTAATGAGGCACACACTCTCGTTGGCAGCAACCGGGGGTAATAACTTTGACATTTGTGCCCCCACAACTATAAAGACAGAAAATAAACTTCCTGTTTACCATACAGGGGGGGATGTTCTTAAAACAGAAACTACTACACACGGCCTATTTTTGCACATCTTGTTCCGACTTACTTTCATGCAGATAAAGATGATGATACTTCACCTACATTCCGCCAAAATAAACTCCGCACAGCAACCTACACAATGAATCTCATATTGTGTGCGGTATGAATATATCCTGCAACGCACACACGTAAATCCAAAAGAGTATTTCTCTGTTCTTTAACATTCTGAGGTTAACAGACATGAAATAGGAAAATAATTGGACAAGATGTTTAGTGGAAATTATCCCTTTTGTCGTGGGCACATGGTGGATGTTTCGCCCACGATATTCCAGTGGGGCGATGGAGATTTGCGTGTGTTTCTAAAAATAGCCTGGCTTCTTCCAGGCACCCATGTATTTACAAGTGGGCGTCGCGCAATGTTCTGTGTAGGTACCATTATCCTTGCCCAAAGACCACCCAACCACCCCCAACCCAAACAACTTGCTTTGACTAGGTTCACAGGAGACCCCTTGCATTATAACTTAAGGCAATTATATAAAGCATTCGTACATTTATATATCTGTTGCAACGTTATCCTGGACCATATGGAGGACAATAGGGGGATTGAATATTATTCTGTTTTACATACCGTATTTGGTCTGACATTTGGCATTAGGAACGGAAATCTGCCATGTGTGTATCCGCCGTCCTGGTCACGATCACGAGCTCTGGAAGTGTATCCATTTTCGTCGTCGTCAATGCTGTTGTGGGAGAATTGCAGGCCAAGGGCAGAGGTCGCAATCAGGCAGATAAGGTGGAACATATGGAACCATTCCATGGTTGTGAACTTGAGGTAGTACTTTTCCTCTGTAAGTTTTCACTCTTTTCACAAAAAATCGATTTTCCACTCAAACAAACAACTGTTGGCACTGGCACTATTTGATAAAACAAAACGAACCTTTTGGATCCACAATTTGACTTTTTCTTTTTCACTTTTCGCACTTTAATCACGTCATGACCTTCCACATCCCGCGATTGAGTTGTTTCTTCAGACAAATTATGCTTAGCTTGAGGCTTTGGATTTCTTGGGAAATTATGAAACAAAAAAAACCCGAACTCCAAGAGCACGATTTCGCAGTTGACTGGACTTGGACTGTATGACAATGGTGATAAGAATTCGCTGGCGTATTTATATTTCTCTAGCAACTATACAGTAGACTGACTGGTTGGGGGGGCTACATGGACATCCCCGCATGTATAAACATTTATATCTACCCGTGTGCGTTTAAGCGCAGGTCTCGTATTTTTGTGGTATGTAACCTGGCAACCCCGAACGTTAATACGGCACGTAAGCAGAAAGCAGTAAAAGAATCTCTTGCACACAGCTACCTGGTGGTGGGAAAAAAATAATGTATCTAGATAATTAACCGAACCGGTGGCGAAGAACAACAATTTAACACGAATACTATTTCCAGAGAACTTGCGACGATTGTATCTGTATGTGCTGTACACTAACAAAGCAGCAAACAAAATAAAAAAATCCCCGACAAGTGCTAAAATATTTTCAAGTATCGCGAAGCAGATTGTAGATACTTCTCTTCGAGTCAGATGCCAAGTGTAGACTACTATCGCACGGCGCACGGATGGAGTGGCCGAATAGATGAAGTGGATTTTGGATTTGTTGTTGTAAACGTGTTTTTATTATGCGAAGGTGATACACGGCAATCCCATACCCACAAGCCAGCAGGTTGTTGTGATTGTGGTGACTCTGGTGAGTGGGCGATTGTGGAGAGTTTTAACATCCACCAAATCCAATTGTGTAATCTGCTCTCTTATAATGCCAAGAGAAATGATTATGTTAAGAGATCTTGCTGTTACAATAACGTAGACGTAACTACGTTATACGCGGCATGTTTGTTAGTAGACAGTGTACTGTGAGTCTGGCTATTATTCGTACAAGTCTTTGGAGCGAGCGTGTAAAATGAATGGTACACGACTGGGTAGTACCAAATAGTATACATTTACATTGTTACAACTGCCAATAGTAACATTGATTTTCAATTTCATTCAACCAGATAATATACAGTGGCTCACAGCTTATTTGACCCACCACATAAAAAATGTTAAATATGTATAACTCATAAACGAAATGAGATATCAACGAGCAGAGAATTGTTAATTAGTGCATAGAGTTAAGCAAAACATTTACCCCCTTATTAATTAACGCTGATTAACTAATCAGTGACTAACTTTTGACATTTGCGCCAGTATTTCTTTTTACCTTTGCATGGCTCTTCTAACCGTCGTCTCTATTTTTCAAATCATAATAGAGGATTACCGCGCATTTCGACTAAATTCAACCAAAGCGAGTGCAACTTCTTCTTCAGTTATTTATTTGGATTTTTTCCATAAAAATCACTAATAAAACTGGGAATACAGTTTGTTCCTAATATTAGTGTTACACGTACACGTCAAGTTTAATCAAAATCGTTAGAACCTTTTCTGTGATATTTCTTGGCCGGTTAGGTTAGGTTTTAATGGGCTGTTGACGCTCAGGTGAGCAGTCAAACTCGCATAGGCCAACTTGGCCCATAGCGATACATTATGTTGTCGTGCCTGAAAAGAATGTTGCGTTAGTGAAAAGAGTAATACTTAAGTGATTTGTGTTGCTCCATTCGCTACAAGGAGGTAATAGCTCCATTCCGATTTGCAGCAGAAACGGACGATCTGTGCTATAGGGATATTTGCTAGCTCCGTCAAGTCCTCGTAGTAATAGTTACCTAGAAGTATGTTGCGGCTATTGCTGATCGCGGGGCAGTGACAAATTAGGTGACAAAGTAGGTGTCCTCCTCCACGTCTGGATCTCCGCATTTCCGGCATAGTTGATGTGAGTCAGTTTTCAGTTAGTCTTACTCTTTTGGAGTGCTTACCCAACAGATTGTGACCTGTTATCACTCTCACCGCTACAGAAATAGAAGCTCTGTTCAGAGCTGTAAGCTTGTTTGATTTGCTACCGCTTAATTCCGGCCAAAGGTATTTGGTGTGTTTGGAAGTGTTAGTGTTTTGCCACCTAGATTTTGTTACACTTTGCGTGTATTCTGTTATTGCCTGTTTGTTTTTTAAAAGCGAGTGGGGTTCTAACTCTAGCTAGCTCGTCTGCCTTCTCATTTCCTGGAATGTTATTGTGTCCAGGCACCCAGATAATTTGTACCTTATTCTGGTTGCATAGAGCCTTTAGCTCTGTGCGGCAGCGTCCAACTACACGTGACTTTATTACATTCGACGCCAGTGGCCGCTTGACTATCTACGTGGGGATATCCTCTTGTGATAAGTCCAGTACTCTACCTGATACGGCAGCTTCGAGTATAGCTAGGATCTCTGCTTGGAAGACACTGCATGATTTTGCTAGTCGAAGGGATGTGGTTAGTCCGATTGCATCAGAGTAAACCCCAGAGCACACGCCCATTTCCATTTTTGATCCATCGGTGTAAATTGATAATTCAGTGCTAGATATGCCCCATTTTTTTGCCGCAGATTCTATTGCAGCTGTATAGTGAAATATTAGCTTTCTTTGCTATTTCGCTGATATTAAGATTTCAAATTAGCTTGCTTTCAAGTATCACTATTTGGCACTTGCTGACAGTGAGAGGGAGGCCCCTCCCAGAGTCGATGCCGCAAACTCTGCGATCGATCTCTTGCTAGTAAAAACAACTAGTTAATTTTTTTTTGGGTATACACCCAGTCCGCAGGTTTCTGACCATCTGCTAAGCATGTTTAAGCTCGTTTGCATGATTGCGCTAAGAGTCGATGGAAATTTCCCACATGCCATGAGTACCACATCTTCTGCATAGGCCACAGTTTTATTGCGGTGAATTCTAGTCTCCTCAGTACTTCGTTGACTACGAGTAGCCAGAGTAATAGGGATAGAACACCTCCCTGTGGAGTACCTCTTGTCGTTGTTATCCTTTTTGTACAATCGCCAAGTGAAGATGAAATGATGCGCTTTTTAAGCAGACTTTCTTTAATGAGGAAATAATTCTGAGCACTACCGTAATCCCGTTACTTTTTCGATAATAATCCGTGCCATGATTCTTTAAATTCCCATGTACTTCATAAAAGTTAAAAGTTACAAAATCATAGAATACAACAACTTTGGAAAAAATTGGTATCCGATGTCCTTTGCCGTGTATTTTGAATCTTTTTACTTCACATATGTCAAAGTAGAACTGAAATTTGAGGGCATCGATGACTCTTGCACCACCTTGTGGGATGTATGGTGTATCCTCTTTAGACTTGTCACCTCTTTGAAAAAAATCTTAAAAATTGGTAACAAAAACATATGAGAAGGCTACAATCCGCTATGCGAATCGTTGAATACCCTATCCCATTGGGTGTAGCTAAGAACGTTATAGGGATAAAATATAGAAAATGACATTGGCATAACATATTATTTTTTAGTTCGACAAAAAAACCAACGTTTTTCTATTGCATATACCTTGGGGTAGGGTATACAAGGAAAACGCCCCCAAATGGGAGTGGGTTAAAGACGTATGGAAGAAATGTTGATATTAACTTCAATAATATTTTTGCATCGAAAGTTTATTTACATTTTCTTTTTCTTTTCTATGTAAAACGACCTCAAAAAGTTGGCGTGTCAAAAAAATTGTGTATGGACGAAATATAAATATTAAGATAAGTCTAAAAATCTTGTACAGACACTTTTTCAAAATTATTAACCGTTTGACTAAAAAAAGTGGGACATGCTGTGGGCGGATTTTGAAAATTTGTACAAAGTTCCTATGTACCAAATCCCATCATCCTAGTTCCTAGGGCTAAAAATTGGTGACGTACAGACGGACGAGTGGGTGGACTGACATACAGACATGGCTAATTTGGCTCAGCTAGTTATTCTGAGTCGATTCATATACATTAAGCGTAGACATAGCTAAATTATCTCTATGTTATAAACTATGTATCAAAACTAATATACCCCTATGGTATAGGGTCTAACTAGGATATACAAATTGTAAGGGGGAGAATGCGTCGTTTAAGAACATTATTTCTCCCCTTTTATTTCTAATGTCACAGGTACACTTGTCCACGTCTTGCCGGTGTTCTTTTGGGCAAAGAAGGCAATTTAGCAAATTTAGTACTATTCAAGACCTAACTCAAATTATTAAAGAGAAAGTATTCGGGACAGTGATCATCTAAGTCCTTCTTTACGGAATGGAGTGTATCAATAGCGGATGAAGAAATTCTTGATCGATACGAACGTAAAATACTTCGGAAAATCTTCGGTCTTAGTCTCGTTTGCGTTGGCAGGCTATTTAGGCCAAGATTTAACATAGATATGACATGAAGGACGAATGCACTCCAATGTTGTGCTAGAAAGAAGTTATTTTCTGGGTGGGTCAGAGTTTGAACTACATCACCGTACAAAGGGGGACAGTCTGTATAAACATCTTCAAGACATGAATCCTACCTCCACCTCTTTCGTTTAATTGAACACGTGTGATAGTTATAAGCAAATATCTGAGGCCGATATAAGAAATGAATATTCTCACTAATTCCCAGCAGAGATATTTCCTATTGCTCACTATAACGGAGTTTATCTCCTCATGGCTTTCACTTTAAAGTGATCCACTTTGGGCAAAAAATAATGTATATTTGTGCTCCCGAACTAAAGGTCATCCCTTTAGACCTTTAGGCGATATTTGCGTTTTACGACAATATTACTTTTCGTTCCTTTGCGTTAAAATTTCCCATCATCCTACTTAGGAACTAGCTTATAAGTTTTTTTCCAGGAGATAGTAAAAACAATCCTTACCAGTGTCACCATTTTCCTCCATTGGAGCGAATTTTGCATTCATCTGTTTTGTTACATTGCGTTCGCAATTTTTTTTTTTTCAAACCATCAAATCCGTAACAAATCCGTATTCTAATAGATCCCTTTACCACCTTTTGGCCGGCTGATCATATATTCTTTCCTAGATAAGAGTAATGTGTCCTTTCCAGCAGCCTAGGGCCTCCGCAAGTTTTTCGGCAGCACCTTTTCTGTTAAACTTTCTAACGTTCCAGGTGCAGATATGAACCATTGTCTTTTTTTCGCCAAGCATAGTCATCAATAGTGAAATCAGTGAAATCAGTCCTTGGAGTTCTAGATTATTTCGTAACACTAAAATAACTTCCATAAGGCTTATTTCCACTTGTTTCTATACAATGTCTAATTAATTTATGCTCCACCAACATCTACAAGGGTCACTCCTGTGAGAGTTTTGCGCTTTTGAAAAATAACTCAAGTTGGCATACCACACCGATACCATCCCCTTTTTTGGCAAAACAATAACAGTCGAAAACCTATAAATAAGATCCCATTGGAATAAAAAATAACCCGCCCGAAATTAGGTATCTTTAACTTATGTTTCCAAAAGGTCACACATATTCAAATATTTATAACATAAACAGAAAATACCAATGTCCAACGTTTTAAAAATACGCATGCGTTCGATAGTGTTTACTTTCATCTTCCTTATAAGAAATCCTTAAACATTATTCAAATCGGCAAATTCTTTAACGTTACCCAGGTTAACCTACTTCCATACCTTCTGCATACCAAAAGGCCAATCCTTCTCATTAGAATTGATTTTTGTTTTTATTGCGAAACTCCCATTAACTGTTAATGTCCTCTTCACTGGCTATGATATACCTATACGTGAATCGTAATTAGACCATTGTTAAGATAGAACCTCTCCATTCCGTTTGTGCGCTGTGTTATGGCGAAGTTCTTGTGAGCCTAGCAACGCGGCATTTCAGAAAATTATTTGCAACAAACAACACAACAGAGTGCAACAGAGTACACTCGAAATGTGAATTTTATTTATTAATTTCCAATTAGTTTTTGAGTAGTTTTATTAATTATTGCTAACGTTTTCAATACAATGAAAGTCGAGGTTATCCTTTTCCTTAGCTGTACACTGTTTTGTGCGATTTGTTCGGGCGTTTCAGCTAGATACGTTGAGGGTCATGTGAAAACTTTGGAGGTATGCATTATTTTTATAAACTGAAATTTACTCATTTATTTATATACTCACTTATATTGTTTCACTTGCTTTAAGGATTGGGTTTTTCTGGCACGATTCTGCTTCCTATCGGGAAGAGGACGTTACGAATATCACATAGAGTTTGAGCGGAGATTTGGCGAACCACAATTGCTGTTGTACTATGACGATGAGACTCAATGGCCAGCTATTTACAAAACGGGACAAGTGAGTTATGGATTTTATTAGATTCAAGTGTGGACAGTGAAATACTCTGTAGATTAATTTATGTGGAGTTTATTAGTAATAACTACTGTATTTCAAAACGATAATCATTTTAAGGATATTTTGGATTGGGAGACATTTTCAATCGATATTTACAATTTGCTGTTTCAAGTGTGAGTTTCAATTTCACCGTCAAAAATTTCAAAATGGAGTTTTATTATTATAACTCGAGAACCCACTCATTCTGAATGCTAAAGGAAGAACAAATTCGTTTTTTGAAAGTATATTGGTGAACTGTCAAACGTAACCTTCAATAATTCTCATTGTCCATTACAATGACCGTGTCCCGGGTTTTAGATTTTAGATTTCCCAAGTTAACTTTGTCGATGCATTGTTCTCATTGGACAATCGACTATGTCTCGTGACTAAAAATTCTCGATTGACCAATGATTATAGCGCATCGCCAAAGTTAACTTCGAAAACTAAAAGCCGGAATACGGCCAATAAGTCCGTTCGGCTACTCATGTGCAAGAGTGAATTTGAATAAACGTTGATGTGAAACGCGTATTGAGAACATTTTTCTTTACACAAAAGTACTTTCTCACCAGCCGAAATTCTGTGTGAGAAAATTAAGAAAAATTAACGAAACTTATTTTTTTCACAATTTTCTCGGTATGGTTTTGTGAAGTCATCAAAGTTTATTCAAATTTACCCCCTTATTAATAAACGCTGATTAGCTAAACAGTGACTAACTTTTGACATTTGCGTGATTATTTCTTATGGGGGAAACTGTCAAGTTAGCCATTGATTAGCTAATCAGCGTTTATTAATACAGGGGTTAAATGTTTGAACTATATCAGTCGGAAGCAATCGGAAGCTAATGTCAAATAGCTTAAGTGATCTATATACATAGTACACTTTGTGAGGGGAAACGACTGTCAATTAGTTTTGCGATTGTATATTATTTTTATGAAATTTCAATTCCATTTGAAAAACCAAAAAACACAAAAGCAATATTCCAAGAGACGCAATATCCGTATTCCTTATTTTTCGGAGTCAAGAGGGATGAACAATGTGTTTTTCTTACGAATACTGTATGCTACAAAAGTTGTCTGTAAAACTTTCACATAAAAACGCGAATGAGGTCGCTCTTTCGGATTTGAGCAAAAGTTAACGAAACTGGACGAACAATAAGGTCTTATCGGCTACTTTTGTGTAAAGAAAAATTAAAAATGTCAAATATCCAATATCAAGAGAATAGGTCTGTTCCCGTACAAAATAATATTTACTGATTCTTACTGATTCTTACTGATTTTTACTGATTTTTACTTATTGCCGTTCCCGTACGCAAAAATAAGTAAAAGAGACAGCTCACGAGAGAGCAAAAAACTACCCCTCCATAAACATCTGTAAAAAAATTTACTGCAGAAATTTATGTTGGTAAAAATCAGTAAACTGTCAGTTGGTATCTAATAGTGACAACTCGCTTGTTTTGACAGGTGATTTATGTCATTTGTTCTTTAAAAGGCATACACAATATATAATTTTACTGATTTTTACTTAAACGCGTTCCCGTACTTTTTGGTAATTTTGTCTCTTTCTGAGATAATTTACCCCCACTTCAAGAAATTTGAGAATTTACTAATTTTTACTGAAAAAGTACGGGAACAGACCTAGTATCTAAAAGTGACAACTCGCTTGTTTTGACAGGTGATTTATGTCATTTGTTCTTTAAAAGGCATACAAAATATATAATTTTACTGTTTTTTACTTAAACGCGTTCCCGTACTCTTTGGTAATTTTGTCTCTTTCTGAGATAATTTACCCCCACTCCAAGAAATTTGAGAATTTACTAATTTTTACTGAAAAAGTACGGGAACAGACCTAATATTCTCTTTTTTTTTTATAATTTGCGCGCACTCAAGGGGTTATGAATACCCTTTATATGTTTTAGCACAGTGCGGGCGTTAAGGAAATTAGGGATAAGAAGAAAGGAGATACCGATGCACATTGGTTTTAAATGCCTGTAAGTTATAATGGAAAGGAAAAACAGAGTTTGGTAGAGCATTCCACATTCGTGTTGTTCGGTTTATGTACGAATCTCTGTATTTCAGTGTACGTCCGAAGATAGGCTTGAGGGGAAACTGATTTGCATTCATTGCGTAACGAGTATTGCGGCTGAATTGTTGAATGGGAGGAATGCAGCTGGCTATTTCATTTGAACATTGGTTGTTAAAATAGCGATAAAACAAGGTAAGGCAGGAGATGTTTCGACGGTGTTCGAGCGAATCTAAGGAGTTCGCTATTCTTATGTCTCCTATAAGTTTTTTCGCACGCGTTTGAATCCTATCTAGTAGGTGCAATGTTGATTTTGGTGCACCTGACCAGACGTGGGCGTTGAATTCAAGTTTTGGGCGTATAAACGCTTTATATATTGTGGCCAGATCAGAGGGGGTGAAATATTTCTTACATAGATTTAGGAAACCTAGACATTTCGCTGCGTTTTTAGCGACTTCAAATATGTGGTCGTTCCAACGTAAGTCGTTACTAACACACATACCTAGCATGGAAAGCTTTTCGGTTTCTTCGACGTAAGTGCCATTCATGGATAATGGCTCAAGATTTTGGTTACGCTTTAATGACAGAAGACAGCATTGTGTTTTGGAAGCATTGAATTCCACTCTATTAGATTTACCCCATTTGATAATGCTGTCAAGGTCGGAATTCAATGAGCTTAACATATTTTGGCGTTTTGAGTCCACGTTCGAAGGTGAGGGACGAGGACCTGTAAACGAATATGAGAAGCTGAGGGTACTGTCATCAGCGAAGGAATGAATTGGATTAGAAGTTGCAGACAGGAGATCATTTATAAAAATGAGAAAGAGAGTCGGAGACAAAACTGAGCCTTGAGGGACACCAGCATTTATTTGGTGAGTTACAGACTTGAAACCATCCAAAACAACTTGAATTGAACGTTTCGAAAGATAATGTCTAATCCATAGAAGAAGTTTTTCATCGATTCCAAATGCACGCATTTTCGACAAAAGGGCTTGATGCCAAACCCTGTCAAATGCCTTTGAAATATCAAGCGCAACAATCTTGCTTTCACCACCATGGTGGATTGATTGGTTCCACTTTTCGGTGAGATATGTCATCAAATCACCAGTAGACCTGTTGCTGCGAAAACCATATTGCCGGTCATTGAGAAGTTTTCGTGTTTCGAGATATTTCATAAGCTGACGGTTTATCAGCGTTTCCATGACCTTGGAAAGAAGGGACGTAAGTGCAATTGGTCGGTAGTTGGAGAGAGAAGAAGATTCGCCTTTTTTTGGTACAGGCTGGACAAATGCTGTTTTCCATCTACTCGGAAAGAGTCCTGATGAGTAGGATAGATAGAAAAGCTTACGCAGTGGTTTTGCTAGCGTAGAAGAACACCTCTTCAGAATGATGGGGGATATACCATCTGGACCAGCGGATTTGTGTATGTCAAGATCAGATAAAACTCTTGCAACTGTACGAGTACGAAAGTGAATTTGTCCCATAGAATGATCTACGTTCTCAAGTACAGGAGGAGACTGAACACAATCTGGCAATGTAGAATTGGCTGCGAAATGCGCAGCAAGCAGATTGGCTTTGTCTAAAGAGCTGACAGCTGGAATGTCATTGTGAATGAGCGTCGGAATTGATGATGAGGCCGAATTTTTTATTTTTTAAACAAATGACCAAAAGTTTTTACTACCTCTGGGACATTGTAGAATTTTTTGCCTCAACTTTTGGTCATGGAGCAATTTGACACGCTTTAAATGGGCATTACAGTCGTTTCTGGCTTGTTTGAACTTTGCTCGGTTTTCCTCTGTTGGGTTGGTCTTGTACAACCGAAAGTTTGTCTCTCTCAACCTGATAGCTTCTTTACAGCTCAAGTCATACCACCCTTTTGCCTTTGGTCTGATACTCTTAATTCTGTTGGGAATAAAAGATCTCATACCAAAGAGAATGATATTTGATATCATATCAGCAGCAGCATCCACGTCACTATCGAGGAAGCATAGTGACCAGTTAAAATTCCTAAAAAAACTGTTTAATGCTTCCCAATTGGCTTTCTCGTATTGCCATACAGTTTTTTTGGGAATTTGCTCTTTAACTGTGTGGTTGGAGTACGAGAAATTTGTTGATATGATACAGTGGTCTGACGAACCTAGAGGCGATAATACATTGATGGTGTATTTATCAGGGTGAGAGGTAAGAAACAAGTCCAGGGTGTTGGCGGCTTGACTGTTAATATCCGGTATGCGTGTCGGCTCATTTACATTTACTCTTATTTCAATTAAGAGTATCCTGTACCTACACTTTCGCAAAAACAAAAAAAACGCCAAATTTTGAAGTACATATGTTGAAAGAGACGACAAACGAAAACACTTAGGTGTTTTTTTTTTAAGAAGATTATTATTAAGAACGTAAATTTTAGGATAAATCTGCAAAACATACTCATTTCCGCATATACTTAATCTAAAACAAAGAATTATTTTGTTTGCTTCTGTCAAACTCCTGGGAGTACGGCTTTGTGAAGTTTCACATCAAAGTTTTTAAGATCATCCTCTGCTGCGTCCGACGTCTGGCTAGGAATCGAAGACTCCGCGAGCTGAAGTATTGGTGTCCATTCATATCCATTTACACATTTCCCAGCCATCTTCAATGTCAAATGTGAATTTTTGGACTTGGTCTATGTCGCTGTTAAGCCCGTCAATGCAAACGAGACCAAACATTTTCCGAATAATTTTTTTTCTCAAAACAACCAAGGATTTCTTCATCCTCTTTTGCATTGCTTCAGCACTGTATGATCTCCTTAATAGTTCGAGGGAAGGCTTTATTACTAAATTGCCTTGTTAACGCAAAGAAACAACGGTTAGACATAGTAATTCTTCCTTTTTTTCTGACGAGATGTTGTTCTCAGAGTTAATAGCAGAGACGTTAGAGTAAATAGCAGAGGCGCGTTACTGCCAGACAGTTGTAGATGTCGATGGAGATGCTTTCGTCTTGAAGCATATAATTGCTCTTGCCTTCATGCACTATTGCCTCATGCACTATTAAACCCATTTTAGCCATTTCCTTCTCTATAATAGCAAAACTGGATATGACATTTAGCTGCGCCTTACCAAAGATGTCAAGACGAACACAGCTTAATGTAAGATTGTTCCTCTGGTGTTGGTTCGGGGGTTTTGTACAATCCTCTCAAGAATGATGTTAAAGTCGATGCGTCACCTTGTCGAAATGCTTTCTAGGAATCGAATGTTTCGGTAATGTCAATGTGGACTCTGATTCTTCATCGTCACCCTGCAAGATTGGGCGGTGTGCCGCATGGCATAGTTCTGCATTGTTCGTCTCGGTACAAAAGTCATAATATGTGGCTTTGAAATCGATGAATGGTTGGTTGGTATCGATTTGGATGGGTTTTCTTTTTTCAGAATATGTCGAACTGTGAAGTTTGTTCGAATGTGGACATTCTTAGTTTAAAACCGCACTGATTAGGATTGAATAGGTTGTTGGTGATGCATTTACATATTACGGTAGATAGGATATTGATAGGACTTATGCCTCTAATAAGTTGGTTAATGTAACTTACGAAATCATCTCCACCGTCCGTCAGCCTTGTTAAACTTAAGGTCGGTTGGTTGTTAGTTTTCGCTGGGTAACAGTCTGCAGTAGGGGTTCTCCATATTCTCAGTTTCGACTTTATCCCAACTACGATTTTTCTTTATTCATCTAGGCAGGGTTTGACATAGCTAATATCAGTTCTGGAGTGGAAACTCAATTACCGGTTTCTTGCTCTTTTTTCATCCTTTTCAAATGTCGGTCTTCTTCTTTTCTTCTTTGCCTACAATCAGAGCTCAATGGCAGTTCTTGTCAGCTCCCTGTTTTTGAATAGAGCATTTTTTCTGGCCTCATCTAGCCCACACAACCAGCCTTATAGATTAATGGAGGTGTATAGCCATTTACATGATGTAGGATTAAAGTCCTGGCTTAGGGTTAAAGTCCTGACTTTTAAGGCTTCCAGCTTAATTTCTAAATTGAGATTCCAATGTGTGGTTAGTGCCTATGACCTAGGTATATACGTGGGTTAAAATCCCGAAATTAAAAAAACACAGCTACTGCGGAAGTCTGACAAACATACAAAAGTTTAAAGCCATCTTAAACTTACCGTTTTGAGTCGAAGTTAAACGTTGTGCGAATATATAACAAGTGTTTCAAAAGAATTGGACGTGTGTGTGGACACCATATCGGAGTAGACAACCACTTTGATTCCCTCTGCTTTCAAAATGTGTAAAAAGAAGTTTTTGTAGTTTCTTGTAAAGATCACGATTCTGTTTGTTGTCTTAAATTGTTTTGACAGATAAATCTTTAAAAGAAGTTGTAATCGAATAACAACTTTTTCTTCTTCTTTTCCAGACTTGTGCTGAAAAGGTAAGCGTTCTCCATCCCGAAGATAACCAGGTCGTGACACTGTCTGCAAAAAGCCCATACAACATTGTATCTGGTTGTGCACTACGGACATCGAATGCAAACAAGGATACTACGCTAAGGTTTGTTTTAACTGTGACTGTTTCGAAAAATCATAAATGTCCCTCTCCTTAGACCTAATATAGAAACTCCAATTGAACAGCCGGTAGGTGGCGATATAAATGCATCATACTTTGATCAGTTCCTGGAACCAACCACCGAGTACTATGACTCAGGGGATTTGGAAATATTTAACATCACTTACTCGACCTTTAATGACACGGAGACATTTAATCAAACCCAGGATGTGAACTATATACCACTAGGTTCCGATGCTGGCCGATTTCACAACAACCTTGAGAATGATACCTCACTGAATATGGAGGATGTTGAGGAGCTGTTCGATGAAGAATTTGAACACAATGGAACAAAGGTAAGGCAAATCAAAATTTTTGAATAATTTTAAGACTGACCCCTATTTAGATTCGAATCAAGCGTGGCTTCGGGTCGGCTGGCAACAAATTCATTGTGACATGCCATAGTTCTGGAGGATTCTTGACATCTCGAGAACGTTGGTGGTACATAGCAATCGCCAATTGTGGCAACAAAAATGGCATCGATGTCAAATATAAGTTCCGCATGACGAATGGTCCACCTGGTGACTTTTGGCATGAACATTTCTCTGCCGATGAGATGTGTAAGTAAAGAGGTTAAAGTCATTTCCACATTGAATGTACATTTGTTCGTCCTTGCAGATATTCCACCGATTTTGTTAGCGGAGTCTCTGGTGTATGTGTTCCTCCTGTTAGCCATTATGATTTGTGCCGTTGAGTTGAAGAACCGCCATCTGTTTCACTGCACTTATCGACTGTTCGCAATGAGTGTTAGCTTTCAATTCTTTGGAGTCCTTTTTCTAGGCGTATCATGGTCGAGATACGCAGTACACGGTGTTGGACCTTACACTGGGATTGGAACAACCTTATTAGCTGCCGCCGAGATAATATTCCTTATTGTTCTTCTTTTGATGGCAAAAGGATACACCATCACCAGGGCTCGCATCTCCACCTGCTCCACCGTTAAACTGACCATCTTCGTCAATATGTACATAGTTTTCTACATGTCATTGTTCATTTACCGCGAGGAGGTTTTCGATCCGGGAGAGGTCTTAAATTTGTACGAATCGCCTGGAGGATTGGGACTTGCCCTACTTCGTTGCGGCTCATGGGGTGCATTTCTCGTATCAATTGTAAATACTACGAGGAAATTTCCCGAGAAGGCTGTGTTCTATTACCCATTTGGGATTCTCGGTTCTATGTGGATTCTCGGTGGACCGATACTGACTTTCGTTGGAATTGTATTCTTTGATCCGTGGGTGCGCGAGAGTGTCATGTGTGCTGTTTTTACGATTCTCACCATATCAGGCCACGCATCATTTCTCTGGCTAACGTGGCCATCGAGAGCCAACATAAGTTTCCCCTATCACGTGCGAACTAATCATGTTGGTGTAATGTCTGCAGCGGACGACGGTGCTGATTATCCGCGACATATCTACGAGCCGAGTGTCGATGGCAATCCCCAGAGTATAATAATACCCCTATCGAGGCGGACAGAAGACCTATTGAATGGTGTCTATAGTCAGTATCTGTGCGAGAGGCAGTGCTACAACTCAGCATCTACACCCCTGAGTCACATATCATTCCCAAATACGGCAAATCAAATGGTCGCTGAAAATAATACCACTTCTCAAGCTAATGGCCATGTAAGGCAAATCTCTGATGAACAACAAGATTCAGGACATCCGTCAATAGAAGACATCCCCAGCACTTCGAGTACTAAGTCGAATGAGGAAAAACCTGAACCCTCAGCGCCACCAGCTACGGAGGAATCGCAAAACTCGTCAGCAAATTCATCAGCATCGAAACGGAATCCGTTTGTCATAAATTCAGCGGCAAAGCCGCCCAACAAAATCATTTTGGATCCAATCAATCCGCCCGTACAGACAAATCGATTGGGTGATGTACCGACGCATCTATTCGCTGCAAGGAAGAGTTCGAAATGATCTATTGGTGTTGACATGTTAATTTAGGAATGCACATGAATTATATCGAAGTTTATAGATTCGCAATAAACGTTTTTATTTTTAAGGTATATTTTGAAAAAAAGTTTTTTTTTATAACTCTTAATTTTACGGTAATTAGTAAATAAGCTTCGGTGTTGTGTATCTTTACAATGTGAATCAAGCGGTCTTGAGATTTTCTTCTGATAAGACACTAGTACGTTTATCGGAACAAGATCGTCTTGGAATAAACGTTAGTAAGTACAAGGTGGGCCAAAAGAGATCACCCTATTGGGAGATGCTCTTATTTTTGAAAATGGCCGCCAATGTCAAATCTGTTTTGACATTTGTGGACTAGACAGATGTAGAATACAAGTGAATTAGCCATGGAGCGATACACTCCCCAAGAACTCGGAATAAGCGTTTTATTTTTGCGTAACAATTCGTCTGTAGTGTTGGCGCAGCGCGAATTCCGTCGCCGATTCCCCGGCCGTCCGACACCGACTGCGAAAACACTGCGCCGTTCGGCCACCAACCTTGAAGAGTATGGGACCACACTAGACGTTGCCAAGAGTGGCGGCCCGGATCCGGAGTGCCTGTTGTGCCGAGAATATCGCCGCTCTTGCCGAGGATGTCGAGCTGTCGCCGGAAACATCGACCAGACGCCGTGCCTCGCAATTAGCCATCAGCCGGTCGTTCCTAAGGCGAATTTTGGTCAAAGACTTGCGCATGTTCCCGTAAAAAGTCCAGTCCATGTATCAGCTGCTGCCTGTCGACCGCCAAACGCGTGTTACCTACGCCCAAGCAAAGATTATGAATTCTATACAGATGACGCACTCCATATAAGAAAAATTGTTCTATCGCGGGTCGTGCTGGCACAGCCCGCCATATGTTTTTGTTCTTGTTTTTCATGTATTTTCATGCACACCGCCCGCCCGTACCATGATGCTACTGAGCAAAAGTTTCTGTTTTTTGTTCTCAATGCGTCATCTGTATAGAATTCATAATCTTTGGACCAAGCCATCCTCAATCTCGAAGACGAAGTGGACGATTTTTCGACCAAAATCATAATGAGCGATAAGGCTCATTTCCACCTCAGCGGGTACATGAACAAGCACAACTATCGCTTCTGGGGCATCGAAAATCCACGAGTAATGCACGAGAAGCCATTACACCCGCTCAAAGTTACTGCATGGTGCGCTGTTCACCTGGAGGAGTCATTGGGCCATTTTTTTTTTTCGAGAACGCTGATGATCAAATGATAACAGTGGACGGTACGCGCTATAGGGCCATATTAACCGAGTTTTTTCTGCCGCAAATGGACAAATGAGGACTGAAGGTCATGTGGTTCCAAAAGGACGGAGCAACGGCGCATGTAGGCCTTGATCCTTGTGATCCTTGTGATCCTTGTTTCGAAAATGGCCTCCAGAATCAATCCTGTGACGTTATTTGATATAAAATGTCAATGAGCCGAATATTCTACAAGCATTAAAAAACAAGGTTTGTTGGCATGCGGCTTATATGAATGGAATATCTGAATATCAATATCAATATCAATCAAGTACTCATTCAGAATACCAAGCATGAAGGACGAATCGTCCCAAAATTGTATCAAAAAATGGAAACCAATGTAGGTTGGGAAGTCTGCTCCATGTACCCAATTTTTCTGTATGCCATCAAAATAATGCTGGAGCATGACAGGGTCTTGTACAGGTAGTAGTTCGAGTGAGGGCTTTACTACTAAACTTTCTTCTTGGCAATAGTAATTCTTCGTTTAATTTCTGCCCAGATGTTGTTGTCAGATTTAATAGCGGAGCCGTGGTAGACCGCACTACCTCAAAGTTATATCTGTCAAGGGTGACGTTCTGTCCAATTCATCGATGTTATGTTTCCTCTCGAGTTGGCAGCATATACATGGTCTTACCCTCGTTTATCTACTGTTAAACACATGTTTGACCCCTACTTACATATACTAGCAAACGACCAATGATGTCAATATCGTCGGCAAATGCCAGAAGTTCCAACGATTTATGGAAGATTGTGCCTCTGAAGTCTGGGGAGTTTTGCACAATCTTCTCAAGAATGATGTTAATGAAGTCACATGCAAGTGCGTCGCCTTGCCTGAACCCTTTTTTGGTTCGTTTCCGACCCTGATAGAGAAGCGATAATTCTCCATCGTCAGCCTGCAACGACGGACAAGTTGGTGGGTATACCAAAACTAGACACGTCTTTGTATAGTTCATCTCCATAAACGGTGTCGTATGCAACTTTGAAATCGATGAATAGGTGGTGGTATCGATTTGGACTTTTTGGGTTTTTTTCCAGAATCCGCCGAAGTGTAAAGATTTGATCAGTAATGGACTTTCCACGCTTTAACCCACACTGATAAGAACCGATCAGGTTGTTGAAACGGTTTCAGGCGTTCACATATTACAATAGATAGGATCTTATAGGCGATGTTGAGGTGACTTATGGCTCTGTAATTGGCGTAGTTCAGGGGACCTCCTTTTTGGTGGATCGGGCAAACGATGCTGAGGTTATATTCTTCAAGGATACTTTCATCCGACCAAATTTAGCTTGAGTTAGTGAATGTTACTTACCAAATCATCTCATCTCCATCGGGTTTATAATGCTCGGCGGGAAGGCCGACATATCCGGCTGTTTTGTTAAGCTTAAGTTTGGAAATTGCTCTCCTCACTTCACTTAGGTCTATGTGGTTGTTATTTTTCCCTGTTGTCGCCAATATTTCTGCCTGTTTAACTGATTCTTTCTCCCCGTTTAACTGTCTACAGAAGTAATTCTTCTTATTCCAAGCTCGACTGTGCCTCAACTACGATCTTTCATTGTTCATCTCGACAGGATTATTTTTTCTTCTTTCTGAAATTCCAGTGTTCTGTCCTCCTTCTTTGCCTATAGAGCTTAATGGCAGCTCTCGTCTTCACTTACAGCTTAGCCATGTAGGCCTCATTCTTGGCTGCGAAAATCTCTCGGCATTCATCATCCAACCAAAGGTTTCTTATTGGTGGGCGCGAGAAACCGAGCACAGCAGCTGCGGCTGATATAATGCCTTGTTGACATCATTGCCATTGCTCATCGACATTAGATGCTGGTAGTATGGTGCTAATGGGAAGGGTAAGTAATACGAGTTCTTCGAATTGCAGTCTTTCGACATTAAATATTTTACAGTTTTACTGATTTGATGTGGCCTGGTGGATATCCGCATTCTTACCTTGGCTGCTTAAGCCTTCCGCTAGTTGTTCGCCTGCTCCTATCATGTTTAATATTCTCACATTCCAGGTGCAGATACGAAGTTTGTTGTCCATTTTTGTTTAGCATGGTCGTCAACAATAAAATCAGTCCTTTCCGCGGCTCTTGGTGACTTCGTAATAATAGTTTCTTTCCCTGGGTAGATAGTTTACTCAAAGCACAACCCCCAACCTGGAGTACCGGGCCCATGTGTTTACCTGAGAACAGCAGGCCGGATATTCCGTGCCAGTCATTCTGACCAGGGTGTTTATAGCTTTGCTGTTTTTCGTAATGTGCTCGTTTAAACGAAAAATCTAATCGATTTGCTTTCTTGCGGAACATCTGCCTAGATGGTCTTTCTCGTTAAGTTGTACTACTGCGTTTCTTATACCACTACTTTCTGTTACCCTTACTGACTCGTTCAGCGAGTACCTTTGTGGGCGTTAGCCCGAAAGCAAAATCCTCTGTAGGACACAAGCAAGTATAAAAGTAAATGGAAGAAATGGTTTAATCCAGCCATTTGCTTTGCACATTAAAACCCCCTATCTCTTTGGCTTATCTTTAAATTATATCCACATGTTTCGCGAGTTATTTTTTTTATCACTTGCGTCTATTGACGCGATCCCTATGAGTGTAAATTATACGAATCTTAAGTATCAATTATCGAAATAAGTTTTTTGCTAATAGATTTGTGCGATCCTCTTCACAATGGATGTCAGATCCGATCTAGAATTTCCCCCTTTTGTCTGTGAAATATTTAGATATATCAACAGAAAACTTTAAAATCTAAAGACACTGACTGATCCTCCTTTTAAATAACCCTGGAAAAGCCTTCATTCGAATTATCTTAGTTGACAACCTCGATAAAATATCAACAATTCATGATTTCAATATATTTAAAAAATTAATGTTGGTATACATGATAAATTTGACTAAATTCCATAGCAAGAAAGAAAAAAAAATATTAACATGACTAAATCCACACATCCCCAGTAAAACGCTTAAGTATCGCCCAATAACAGTTTCTTAAGCATCCCCATAGCGAGTGATGCCTTTTTACCTATCACATGTCGCAGATATGATCCATTCCCGCTGCTTGCTAGTCCAATCGATGCCAGGAACAGTGTATAGCATAATAACGAGAGCGCATAACGATTTCGACTGACCCAATCGACGATAACACTTCGTGTGCTTGTCTCATCGGGAAACTGACGACCGTAGAAGAGCAAGTATCGCACTCTCACCACATCGTTGTTAGTTATCACAATATACGTGTTTGGAATGTCTGTTTTGTGTTTGTCTGCAAATCGAAAAAAAAAATTAATCTCTGTTTCGAAAAACCTGCTCAACTTACCATCCACTTTGAACTTAACATGATCTGGATTCTCAACGTACTCGCAGACAGCAACACAGGATAGCATGGCACCGCAGTTTGAGGCACCCCAACCAGCCCCGTATGGGCTGTAGCCTATGCTTACGGAGAGCTCAGATGATAGGTACACACCTTCACCGAAGAGACCCGTCTATTTGGTGGGTTAGTAAAATTCATTAAGTTGCAAAGGTCAGGATCTTACCTTGCACATGTGTTGATGTAGGCCGTGATTGATTATCGAGTGGAAACTATCTAACTTGCTGCCGTGAAATGCAAATTTACTGGGAAAATTCTCGGATTCTTTTTGGAAGACTTCTTCGGATTTGGAATTTGGTGAAGGACAAACGGCAAAAATGTGACTTGGCAATGCATTGTCGCCTTTTTGGGGAATTTTCGACATGATACTATTATACTGAAAGACATTGTAGATGTTAAGTTATTTTAATTTATTTGATGGTCATTAAATATATGACATCTCCATTCATCTGTGTTTCCGAAGTAATATTTCCCCCCACAAAGAATGGAACCTCCTGTTAAATGCCTACTGCGAATTGCAAATTTGAGAAGCTTCTCATGACAGTTTTTTTTTTTTTTGGATCAGACTTTCATAACCTATGGAGCAGTAAAAAACATGGTTGGTGTCGTAACTTTCGGGATTCGAAACAAAAACCCGGTGCTAAGTAGTCCAGCGCACTAACCACTAGACATCTGCAGTCATGGAAAATGTATATTTCAACAAGGACAGCATGTTTGTTCTGAAGTCAGTTCCTATCTTCAAGGGGTTTTTGCAAATGCCACGGATGCTCGGAAAGTTAAGATAAGTACCAACTCCTACCGAACCGGGAATCGAACATTGTGCAAAACTCCCGAGCCAATAACAGAGGAACAATCTTCAATCTTCCAATCTTCTTCGGTGCATCTACTAGCATACGCATACGCTGGCGATATTCACATTATTGGTCGAACTCAACGTATTGTGATAGCCACGTTTGCTTGTTTAGAGAAGTGGCAAAAATGGGTTTAGCTGTAAATGAGGGTAAAAACCAAGTATATGCAGGACACAACATCGACGAATTAACCAGAACGTCACCATTAACAGATATAACTTTGAGGTAGCATTGGATTTTGTCTACATTGGCTCCGCTATTAATTTTAACTCAGAAATTGAAAGAAGAATTACTTTTGCAACCGCTGTTTCTTCGGGGTAAGAAGGCCATTTAATAATAAAGCCCTCACTCGAATTACAAAAGAGATCCTTAATAAGAATATGATCATCCCAGTCCTGCTCTACGGCGCTAAAGCATGGGCCGTATTAAAAGTGGAATACGAAATCCTTGGTCGTTTTGAGAGAAAAATTCTTCGAAAAATCTTTGGTCCCGTTTGCGTTGACAGGCTCTGGAGAGGAAGATTCAATCAAGAACTACACGAACTTTATAGCAACATACCACTAGTCAACATAAACTATTATATATTTAAGATGACTTAGACATTTAGAGCGAATGCACCCCAATACCCCGGCTGGCAGTCTTTGATTCCCAACCAGACGTTGGACGCAGTACAGAAAGTGACGCCCACAAGTAGAAACCGATGCAACCAACTTGAAGTGCGCAACTGGAGGCAGTTACCTAAGGGCCGGACTGATTGGAGAGGCATGTTGGTTGAGAAACGATTCATTTCGAACTGTAGCGGCACTTAAGTAAGTAGGGAATCGAGCATCTGATGAGTATAAAACTCAAAGTCACGTAGTTGAAGAATTAACGCTTAGGCTAGAGGACATAAAGCCTGGTACATATGACTTCATTCCAAAATAATAATCTCATGTCTTGCTTTGCCTTATTGCTACTTCAACAACCAATATTCAAACAACGAGCCACAATACTCGCTATAAATAACAAAATAGTAATTCGCTTTTCAAAAGTACCCCCTATCGTGCGAATAATCCCTTATCCACTCACCTCATCGTTGCTAACACTCCTCAAGTACGGATCTCGCACATAGACTAGCACCCAGTAAATTAAATCCACAACCTCCGTATCCAATTCATCGTAGTTCTCATCGTTGATGTTTTTCAGTAGTACTTTCAGCTTTGGTGTCTCATTGATAATTGCTGTCTACAAATAAGAAGACCAACTTGATAAATAACACACACATCACCCCAAATCGATTATCACTAGCCAATGACAAAGCAACACGATCTGACACCAACTTACCAGCGTTTCGATATTGTATCCACCTTGCTCGGATGCAAATCTTGGTGGAAATGGTTTTAGCAGTGATTCAAAACGATAGCTAAGAGCGGCCGATACAAATAATGTCCATTTAGCATCGCAGGCGATAAGATCTCTGCTTAGTAGATGTTTCAAACAATGGATTTTTTCAATGAACTCAGCTGCGACCGTTGGAACGTTTTGATTTATCGGTGACTCCTCTGTCGTCATCTCGAAATTAATAAGAAATTTTCCACGATAGGACAACAATACAAAAAGAAAGAAAACACAGAAAAATAACAAAACAGCTTAATAAAAATTTTACGAATGGAGCTTAAACTCCTGTTCAACGCCTACGTGTCCCTTGTTGACTCTTTTATAGTGATTCGAGTGGAACAGTGTATTTACGTTAATTAAAAATGTGTTCCAATTTATCAATAAAAAAAGATAAACAAGGCAAATGGTAAGAAAATAGGCGAAATACGATAATTATTTGATTATGCATTGTAGGAAAAAGGAAGGAGGAATCAAAACAAAGCGCAGCACTGACAGCCGGGCGGTGTTCAGAATGCATACGATGTGGATGGTAGGTTAGATTCCACACGAAGTCCGTTATATTATTTCTTGTTTGAAAATGACTGATATTTTTTTGAGATTCATGTTCAACAAACGGTTCAGCCTAGTATGCGGGTAGCGCTTAAATTTATCTTACATACCAAAATCTCTACAGAGGTTAAATTTCTTATTTACAACATGTTAATGTCCATGTGGATCAAGAGGAACTCGATGCGACGGACCTATAGTTCTCCAAATTGGAGATATTTAAATCTATCAAAGCAACATAAATTAGGATTTGTTCTTAGTAAGCATTAATACCAAGTAAACTCGCAAGTTAGAAAAAGGGCTGGTCGATGTTGCAATGTAATAAAACAAGCTGTCTATGTGGTATAAACGAAATTCTTTTTTTTTAATGAAAGATATGGAATAATACATCAATCAAGTGTCCGCCGATGGTTTGCACGGCGGCATATATCCGAGGGGTCCAATTTTCATCGAGTCTGCCACATAGATCCGGATTTAAGCAATGCAAACCATAAGAAAAAAATCGAACGGGTCAGATCGCACATAATCTTGTTGCCTAGCTCAGGTCAATGTTTAGTAAACGTCTAATTTGTGTTAATTCGAAGAGCATTTAACTTGAAATGGAATTTCCGTGCAATCTTCATTTGATACGGATACGGCATGTCCAATCCTTGTTAGCGCAGCCATTTATTCAATAAGATAATTTTTAGGCTAACATTTGGTTTCTCTTCCAATCGCCCTGTCTCGTAAGAGCTGACTTTTATTCTAATGAAAGTAGGCATTTACAGATAAGGCATTTTTCCTTGTTAACGTAGCCATTTGACGTAGGTAGGAGTGCTGGGATTGTTACAGTTTGGGCGCCAAACATTGGAGATTCGACTTTGAAGAAACATCGCGTCTGCTATGGACGAGCGCAACGCTTGCAGTTTTGCACTAACAAACACTCATATTAATAATAAAGTTTTATCATTGGGACGTGCTGCTCAATCCAGTAACTTGACGTCGTGAGTCGGCATCATTGACTGAATATAAGTACGAACACAGCGAACACTCATATTGTGATAATAAGTCTTCTTATTGGGACATGCTGCTTTATCCAGTAACTTGTGGTGATTCGGCATCGCAGTGACTGAATAATAATTAAACTTTCTTCATCGACCCATGCTTATTGCAAAAACCTTTGGATAAAATACAGACACTTCCATTTTAACACCAAGAGGAAGTGGAACAAAACGGAAGGGTAACAATACACCGTATCAAGGAAATAAAATGAAATAAAATGCATAAAGAAACTTCCCCCTGTAGAGTGCATTGTCATTCATGTAATTCGAGAGCACGAACCTGTGAAAAACAATACGTAGCAAATTTGCGCAGTTGTTCCTCAAATCAGGAATACTTTAACTCGAAAAAAGTTTAGGTCAAGGCTTTCTCTAGTAATATCATCATTGGCAACTTGATTTCTTCCAAAAGCTTCTTCCACAAGCAGGACCACAGTTCAACTTCAAGTTTAACTGCTGCTGGTATTAACCAAAACCAAATCTCGGCTAGTTTCTCAAGATTATCTCAAGATCTCTTTGGAGTGTTTTGAAGCTAGTTCTCTAAAATCTAGGCTTTAGTGACAAAATATTAACAAATCAGACGCAACAAAAAGGTTGAGTTACTTATGCGGCTCTACTCCCACTGAAGCAACAAACAACAAGTAACTAGCAATACGCGACTTTTATTTAAACCTATTCGCACACTGTATAGCAACAGTTTTACCAGAAATATCTAGCTGTCATGTCATATTTTTTCAATATTTCTACGAACTTGGATCGTCTGGATCGTCCGACATATTACTAAAATCAAATAAAATGTGGTAAGCGCAATAATAGCCTCTAGCTACCTGTCATTACTCGCAAATATTAATACTGAGATATGGCGATACAACATGCGCTGTGTATCGCCAGCAATAATGTTGCCGCAATCAGCAACATGTTTCGTTTGAACGATATTGAAAAAATTGAGTTAAAAACATATGAGAGGGCTACAATCCGCTATGCGGATCGTTGTATACCCTATCCCATCCCATATGTAAAACTAATGTCCCCAAAATGTGGACATGGCTTAAAACACTATGGGGATTAAATATAGAAAATGGCAATGTCACAACAAACTGTACGGTTCTACAAAAGACAAGGTTTTTCTCCTGCATATGTTATGGGGTAGTGTATAAAAATGGTTTTTATATAAAAACGCCCCCTAAAATTGGGCGTGGCAAAAAACCTTATATGAACGAAAACTTTCTGAAAAGGGGGCGTGGCAGTGGGCGGATTTCCAAAATGTGTACAAACTATGTATCAAAACTAATATACCCCTAATGGGATAGGGTATAAAAAGAAGTAGCATTTTAACGTTTGGTCTACCATATTTACAAAAGCTTCGTCCCATACACCCAAAGGACACACCAAAACGATACAAAATCTGTATAGAATCGATGTGCTCCATAGTATTCGAAACAATAACGAATAATAAGTAAGTACATATCTTACATTACTTACTTACTTACTTACTTAAGTGGCCCTTACACGGTAATTCAATTGACATCATGCATCGTGTACAGTTCAATCGATTGTCGTGATATTTTTAGTTTAAGTACATTTTCGTGGTATGCTGTTGTGCGATGAGGGATCGGTCTTCATCTTCCTTCAATTTCCCGCTAGTGCCATTCATGTTTTCTCTTCCACGACACAAAACACAATGAAGTAGTAACGTTAATCCAACCCTACACTCATCAATCAGCATATGACGTATTCATCATGCAAAATCAAACTTGCTTTGATCATACTTCACCAAATGTGTGTGACTCATACATATACATTTTCACATTATACGCATTTTAGAGATTGATATCAATCGATAAATTAGTGGATGCAAATTATGTTTATTTATGTCAAGTGCATATGTAATATGTTTTGTTGATAATTTGATAATAACTTTTAAAAAAATCCCGAATTGGAAATCACAAATAAAACATCAAACAAAATAACGTAATGACATGCTAATACAAAATATGCATTGCTCTCGTGATAAAGTCTTAATTCTAAGTTCAAAATCTGAAAACGAAACAAATCTGTTTTTCTCAATTATGGCGTTTTCCATTGGGAAATCTAGATTTTGATCTGAAATTTGATCTTTTTGAGTGTCAATGGATCACGATTCAGATTTTTTTTTGTCATTGTATTGGTGTCATTTCGTGTCTGTGAAGTAAGAGTCGGTGTAGCTGCCAAAATTTAAAACATAACAAAAATTTGAAAATACAGAAATTATCTTCATCACTTCGGAAAACGAAGTCGAAACGCACTCATCGAATATTAAATACCGTTCAAACACACCCCTTAACGTCACTATATCTGTCACAGAAGTAGGCAACGTTGTGTGGCTTTTTTCCCGGTGTTTTGTTATTCAAGGAATTATTTTTCTATTAACAAAATAAGATTTCCTGCATCAAATACATTCAATTCAGTAAATTATTCAATTCTCATCATGGCCGATGTATTAGATATCGATAATGCTGAAGACTTTGAAGTCGATGATGATGGTGATCGTAAGTTGTACAGTTTTAGAAAAGCATTCAGCATCTAACCATTTATGTTCTGAAAAAAAATCTTGCAGAGGGAATTGTGCGCCTAAAGGAGAAAGCAAAGAAACGCAAGGGACGTGGTTTTGGTAGCGAAAGCAATTCCCGGGAACCAATTCAAAGTTACGAGCGAGTTCGTAACGAAGACGACGATGAATTAGAACCGGGGCCACAACGCTCCGTTGAGGGATGGATTCTGTTTGTGACCTCCATTCACGAGGAGGCGCAAGAAGATGAAATTCAAGAGAAATTCTGCGAATATGGTGACATTAAGAATATTCACTTGAATTTAGACAGACGTACTGGTTTCTCAAAAGGATACGCCCTTGTTGAGTATGAGACACACAAACAGGCACTGGCAGCAAAGGAGGCATTAAATGGTTCCGAGATTATGGACCAGACAATTCAAGTAGATTGGTGCTTTGTAAAGGGACCAAAACGTACAAAGAAATCTTCTGACCGTAGAAGGAGATAATTTGTGATGGATGGGTATTTCTTTATTTTTTTTTTAACTAGACTAGTAGAAGAACCGAGTCAAGAGGGTTGCTACTTGTGCGTTAGTAGTTCAACAAACATTAAAAACTCATTTTCATATAATTGTTCAATTATTTAAACAAAATAAAACTCAGTCTTTCGAACAAGAATGTAGACGGTGTTTTCTTATTTAATGACACTGGAGTAGCTGGCTGGGTTTTGGCGCTGTATACTGTTTTAGAATGGCGGGTATGTAATCAAAATCCGTCGGTGTTATGCTTCTACCAGTCAACGAGTTGGAGTTGCCTATTACTTTTAATATGGTTACTGCTACTGCCACACAGGCAAGAAAACAAAATTTTGTAGTTGTGAAATATTTTTTTCTGGCAAAACGTTTCAAATTTTAAGAATTCCTCTTATCCGACGATATACATAAAAAGTGTAAGTTAACAGATTCCATTCCCAGTTCACATGTAATAGTCCCCAAAGCCTGGTGGCTGGAACTCATCGTTGTTCGGATTGCGACGTACTCCTGGGCCTGGTCCGAATGGATCGAATCGTGCGCCTCCACGCTGTGGACCGAGTCGTGGTAAAACACCTAAATTCCCGCCTCCGAATCCGCCGAGCGGATCTAAATCTCCACTTCCAATTCCACGGGGTTGAAATCCAAAAGGGTCATTCGAACTAGGAAATTAAAAAACAACAGATCAGAGGTTCAGTGCATGATTACTCCTTTAAGACTGTTACAGTGGTCTAGGAAAACCAGGTCCTCTATTGGGTCCTGAAATCCGCAAGGGATCAATATCATCATCATCTCTTCTATTTCTTCTGGGCTCTTCGGGTGCTGTTTGAGTAGTCACAGCCTTGGTTGTACCAGCAAAGACCTTGAGTGGAATTCACAATGAAAGTGGTGATCAGCAATATATTATATGTATACTACCGGCTCAATTAGTTCTTTTCGAAGACGATCCATTATTTCAGAAGCTGTTGGCATAACCGTTGTGAGTGGACCTTTAAATGCTTTTACTACTTCTGGATCCAAAGCAATATTGGAGACATTTTTCGTTTCGACATCCTGGAATGGAAGGAAGAAAAAATATGTTTTTAGATAACATAACTTTAAAGAGAATTATAAGATCATGGATAAGGCAAATAGAATCGAGTGAGTGCAGGTATTTCCGACGATATAAGCATATTAAGTTAAGGTGAGTTCAGTAGTTAGCAAAGACATTTCAAGTTATATGCTAGCAAAAAGGTGAAGGGAACCCAATATTGAAGAAGTGGAGAACGAACCAGTAAGAGAGTTTATACGGTTTGGCTTTCCTTTCTCTTCTTACAACGAGATCTCAAAAATGTAAACAAAGAAGAAT
This sequence comes from Rhingia campestris, assembly GCA_932526625.1. NCBI lineage: Eukaryota > Metazoa > Arthropoda > Insecta > Diptera > Syrphidae > Rhingia > Rhingia campestris. Next base: position 52,439,330 of record OW052185.1, read on the forward strand.
TCTAGCCAATTGTGTGCTCCAGCAAGGAAAAGCTCGTTCTCTAATTACTTTAGATTGGGTACATAAGGGCAGAGTTCAAGCTTTTGTTGCAAAAACAATGGCTATGACAGCGTCGATATAGTGGAGAACAAAACAAGCATTTTGTATGTAAGATGATTCAATTGGAATTATTAACACGAATACTTATCGCTAAGGCACACGCAGACCTGTCCAAGTTTGACACCTTATACGAAGTGCCAACCCATTCAATACACAGTCATGATTTAGAAAATCAACGAGAAAACGGAAAGATATCGTCTCACTTGTAGAAGCTAACTTGAGGTTTGCAACTTGGACCAGTACGAGGCTTAGGTTTATCCTGAACTTTAATACCATTTAAGTGGATATGAATGTCAGTGAGCTTCCTATTATTATAGGTACACGCACGAATGTATGCTTGGAACAGCGTAAATGACCACAAGAATCGTGAGTTTACAGTAAGCATTGCCATCTATCTGTTTATTTTCAGTTTAACTATATTAATGCCGACTAGGGCGTGTTGTATTCGTACGACATGTTACAGGCAATCCCATGCAGTGATGCTTTTCCTGCTAATTTAGAGGGATAATTACCATTCGACTTTAAACTAAATGCTAACCTTGTTTCAGGGAGAAGCTAGGTTTGAGAGCAGGTATGGGCTGCTAATGCGAGATATTTCATTTCATTTGTTGCAGTTGTGTATTCCCTACATCGATTGTATGAAAACGTTGCCTAATAGTATGGAAACGTTGGCGATGTTGGAAGGATCCTTCTATTAAACATGACAATACCACCTGATCCAACTTTTTGCGTTAAGGGCTACTCAAACCTTTTCGATGTTCTGCGAAATAGAAAGTTTCCTTTAGGGTCATATATCCATTGACTCGTATTTATTGCTGACTCGTATGTCGATATATTGATGACTACATTCCAAGTGTTAGAGCTTAGAAAAATTTCAGTATTTTCTGAAAGAACAAGAGCCCACTAGAAATACGCGAGATTGAGGATATAGAGACTGCGGAAATGATTAAACGTTTTACCAAAATATAAAACGGCAAAGCGTGTGACAAGACTGTACCAGAATCATAACAAGACTCTGAGAATGTCGATGCTAAGAATATGAAAGAAAAACGTTTGCAGACGATATTGAGATCATTGGTCCGACTTATGGAATGGAGAAGGAAGCGGCTAGGTTGTTTTTATTAATGATAATGAGCGGAAGACCAAGTGTATACTGTCACAGAGCATCGATGAATCGGAAGTAACGTAATCGCTACAACTTGAGAAAGTAAGGGAGTTTGGCTACCTTGTCTCCGCTAACCCTGATAACGACATCTCGCCAGAAATCATACGAAGAATTAATCTTGTTCACCGCTGTTCCTTTGGGCTTAGAAGCCAATTCTGTAATAAAGTCCTCGCTCGATCCAATAAGGTGATTCTATAAAAGCGGCTACACACACGCAGGCCAAGCTGTCCGCTGTGCATGTTCAGGCCGCCTGTGCAGTTATACCCGAAAGTGTGTATGATAAAGTAGTCAGTTATCTTGGCCTGATTAGGCGATCAAAGAAATTGGAGTGTGTGTAGCATCAGGCTGTCAGTTCAAATTGAAATTTATATGAGCGCATACGGTTTTCGTTTAAAATGTCTAACAACGAAAACACACAACTGATGTGCCTCACATCAATACCAGAGCGTGTGAATTCGTATTTCGGTCCGGTAAAACTGCACAGTCGGTCTTAACATGCATACCGGACAGTTTTGCCTACGCGTGTGTAGCCGCTTTAAACCCTGATCACTCCCATTCCTGATCTAAGGCGCTAAAGCGTAAAACGTATCAAAAGCATATGAAGTTTAAGATAGCTAGGACATGGACGAAGAGTATTCGATTCCGATTGCCACATGAAAGACGCACAAGCAAAAATTGATCATTGACTACAACTGGAGGCAGCTAATTAAACACCCAGCTAATTGGAGGTTCATTCCTGATTGTAACGCCACTAAAGTAAGTAATCACACTGTAGCACCAGAGTGAAGGAAGCGAAGAGTCCAATAGAAAACGCCTACGGCTACATAGTATAGTGGACCTGCAACAATATTACACAAAAGCTACAAACCTTGGTTAGCATGTCTTTTGACAGGTAATGTAGGTACTTATCCACGCTACGAAACTACGACTTAGAAGGTGGCTGACGCCTTATGCTTCTCAAGGATTCCAAGTACGTCTAACATAGTTTCCTGTCATTCTCTTCAGTGACCTTCAATACGCCTTTTAGAGTGCGTATTTCATGTGTTATGCTGATTGCATTTTTTATTAATTTTGCAGATATTTCATTCAGGAATATATACCTACTTCCAGTTTGACACTTATTTGTCCACTTATTTACCTTTTTGTAGTAATAATATTGCTCCAAAGGATAACCAATAGTAACACCAACAATTAAACCGAAAATAAAGATGCTAATACGCATTATTATAATTTCACTAGTGCACAATCTGAACTCGTAAAAATCCGCAACCTCAATGACGATATTGTACTGATTTGTTCACACTTATCATTACTTTCGTAAGTTGTTTGGAAATGATTAAGATTGTGGTTTACAGTCATCAAAAAAAGTGCAATTTGCAAGAAATCTCAATCAACTACAATCATGTAAATCACCGAATATATATAAAAATATATAAAAATAATCACTCACCAAGAGATTTACAATGAAGACATGCTCGGTTTTACTAGCCAAAAGGATGTACAACTTCTTGTCGAGGATATATCTCAAGGAATATTTATCCGACGAATCATTCCAACATTCTGGTAGTAGTTCTGTGCTTTCTTCATCGTCAGAGAATGTTTTCTACAAGTAAATAAATTTACAAATGAATCCAATTGAATCAACTAAACGATCAAATACTTACATCTTCACCTACTCCAATGCATCGGAACTTGGTTTTGATTAAAACAAAATGCGCTAAGGCAATTAGAATGTCTGTATTCCGGATTACCTTTGCTTCGATTGTTTTAAACAATAGATCCCAGCCAAATGTTGCTTCTGACGTCATTTGTTTTTAGCTGGAAGTTATACACAAATAATTTAAACAACAAAATTACGAAATGCCGGTGCTCTTTTGGCGTTTTAATGGAATGAAAACATTTGACAGCACCAAATGTAATGCACCAAGATGTTTAGGATTTCCAGTAAATAAAATAAGATTTATATCCAGAGTGTTTATAATTGGTAACAAATAACAATTGCTTTTTGAATTACATACCTTGTTCGTAGTTAAAAAGTTGAATTAATAGAAAAGCGAATTTCCAGATGATTTCGCAAAACAGAGACCAGTGCTCGCAGACGAGAGAATCATAATTTCCCCAGAGCTGAATGGATGATTGGTGTAACAAATTTCCTTATATGTTAAAATGGGAATTTAGATGTAATAGCGACTGGAGAAGATATCACTTGATCTCCGGAATGGAGTTTAACGATATATATTATTATTAACCAATTTTGTGTTTATTTGACATTTATTAACTACTTTTGCAGTAAAAAACAGTAAATTCTCAAATTTCTTGGAGAGACAAATTTGCAAAAAAAAAATAAATACATACCACAAATTTATATGCGTTTACTCGATATGCTCCAAGGGCAATAGAAGAAGATTCACAGGTCGATGTAATCTGTACAGATCCAACATTGTCATTGAGTAACGAAAATGTTGTTTAGGTGTGAAAACGATAACGATCACCACGAGTTTCGGAACCAGTTGTTATAAAATCTGGATAATGTGCAGTGCGAACGCACCCTTTAGTGTGAACAGTTTTCTGAACACCTCCATTCTGTGGTATTGGATGCGCCTACCGGAATGGCTGGAATAGTGGTATCTGTCAACACCAATTCTCGAACAATCATGATCATGAAACTGAGGCAACTTCTGAGAATATGCCATCACTTTCTAGAAATTTATATGTGGAGTAATATAAAGGAGTATGAGTATGAAGCGATAAGCTACAGTCAGTCTTAATTTCGATTTTCGACCTGAAAGTGACTTGAATAGTGTTAACTGAGTGAATTTCCTTAAGGGATTTTAGTACAATACTTAATTTTATTTTCCACTTTTAGACCGTGTGCCCATTGCGTTATGGGGTAGAGCATACATATGGTTTTTAGCAAAAAACACCTCCAAAAAGAGGGAGTGGGTAAAAATGTCCTATAGAAGAAATGTTCACATTAATATTATCAATGTTTTTGCATCGAAGGTTTTTTTTTCCAAATTTCCTTAAAATTTTGCAGAAAACCGTTTTTTCCATAAAAAAAACCCACCAAAGGTGGCAAAGTAGCAAGAAACTTTATACGGACGAAATAAAGACATAGAGATGGTCTAAATATGTTATTCAGACACTTTTAAAAGTTCTTAACCGTTCAACAAAAAAAAAAATGTTTTTCTAAAGAGTGGGCTGATTTTGAATTGATTTTGCATATACTTTGGGGTAGGGCATACAAATTGTTTTGTTAAGAAAACGATCCCAAAAAGTGGGTGTGGTTTAAAATAATTCACTGACGAAATATTCATGTAAATATTAACAATGATTTTGCATCAAACGTTTTTTTGAATATTTTAAAATAATCGTTTTTTTACGCCCCAAAAGGTGGGCTTGGCAAAATAACTTTATATAGACGAAATATATATATATTGAGATTGTCTAAATAAATTTATTCATGCCATTTTTTTCAATATTCTTAACCGTTTGGTCAAAAACAAAGTTTTACTGAAAAGTCGGCGTGGCAGTGCTTGGATTTTGAAAGTTTTTACACTTCTTCTGCTTCGTCCTACAGAGAGTCCATTTACCAAATTTCATCACTCTAGCTCAAAAATAAAGGCCCAAAAATCGTTGACATACGGATGGAGGAAGGACAGACAGACATGCCAAACTAACAATTTCGCTTCGATAAAGCACTATCGAAGCTATTTCCCCTCCAGCAATATTGCTTGTAGGAAGTCTTATGGAAAAACAATTGGCGCACTTTTAGGAAGCTATTTACAAATAAATTTGTTTGTTTTCGCAAAAAGTCATTCCGACATATGCAAGCCTTATCAAGGTTAAAAATTAACATTGTTTTTTTTTATTATTTTCTTATATCTAAAAGCCTACAATCTAATTTTATAATTTTATTTTATTATCTATATCTTTTTGTTTACCAAGAAACGTTTTTTAAAAAACTTAGTTTCGTGTATTTTTTTATTTTTATTCAAACTTACTTACTAATTAAAACTACTTATGAACTAACTAAAACTACTTAGAAACTAATTAAAACTACTTAAAAAGAACTTAAAAACAAGAATAGCCACAGCAAGCATTTATTTTTTATATATACATATATATATTTTTTGCCACCACAACTGTTTTTCCGAATTTAGCCTTAACTTAAACCTTAGAACTATGCAAGTCGGCCATACTTCAAAATGAAAGTCAACTATCTTTAACTAAACTTGCAGCCATCACAACAGGCTTTCCTGTTGCCATCTACTTTGACACTCCTGCTGAACCGCATGCGCTCTCCTCCTACTTGAGCGACTACGCCCGGTCGTACAGGAGCCGCCTATCCACAGTTCGTCAGAAGACGTGGTAGATTAGCGGAACCGCCGATCTGTCCTGTATCAGCCCTCGACTATGCAAAAATTAGGAAAGCTTCAGGCGGAATAAAGCCGCTTAAACGCGCACTTTCAAAATATTCATCATTGGGCCTTCTACCCCAAAGATGAGACTATTGCTCGAGGTCATCGCTCCTGCCGCGTGAAACCGAATGAGTTTCACCAGAAAATTGTCTATCCTGTTTATGTTGGCCCCGTTGTATAGGACCTGGTTGGAATAATATTTTGTGTAGTCAGATACTGTTGTTCTGTGAAGTCCAAGGCAGCTTCTCAAATACTGCCTCTCAAAGACCCGCATCTTTTCCATTTGAGATGGTGCAACGTTAAACCACACCGGGCACCCATAGGCAATCATGGGCCTGATAAGAGACATGTAGCAAATCACCTTCGCCCTGCTGTCAAGACGGTTGCTATAAAACAATCGTCTTGTCAGGGCAAATGCTCCCCTAGCTCTCGCTAGAGCAGCATCTACATGTCTGGTCCAACACGCTATCCACTAGGCTGTACTCTCGAACATGAAAGACGAGTAAATACAACGCAGTACTTGAATCGTGTTGACTCTTTCTCCGATAGGTTCCCGATCTTTTCACCTTATTTTTCCAATCTTTATACCTTGTCCCAATCTTTTCACCTTTTCCTGATCTTTTAACCTTAGCTTTTTTAAGCCTTCATGCGTAAGCTCTATACATGCTATGCTTCTGATTAACTTCGTGCGAAGTTCTGCCGAAACATCTTATAACTTATGGTACATGTACACACATCTCCGGAAGCTTTAAATCAACCTAACATCTGTTGAACCGCTAATTGGAATATATTTAACACTTTTTATACACTACTGTGTCCGACGAATATTTAACAATGCGTTGCATCTATCCTTAGTAATAGAAATCAGTTAGGGATAGGTTAGGTTATAGTGGCTACACGCTGCACCAGAAAAGTTCCGTTGTGGTATCAAGTGGATCTGTCGACTTTCCTGATAATCATTAGCCTAATTGAATCAGAGCTGACTATAAAACGGGTTAGGTTTCTCACATTAATATTAGCCTGCTCACCTAGATATTATCAAAGAAGTATAGTCACCCAGGTGGAGTTTTCTTTTGTTGGAATAAGCTGGGCGGGAGCAGAGAAGGTGCGTACACTCCCCCTCTTCTTCTACAAAATTCATTACTAAAGATAGCTCTTCATTTTCATGTATAGGTGTCCTGTAAGGACACCGATTATGCGGTGCTGATATTTTATCTGTTCGACATTATCAAGCAGATGGAGCGCTTGTGGTTATAGTTTGGCCCGATTTGCATATCATTTCTACTGCCGGTGTAGTGCCCTGTGTGTCAAGCTCATCCGCTTTGCAGTTCCTCGCTATATCTCTGTGGCCCGGTATCCAGAAGAGGCGAACGGTAAAGTGCTCAGCCATCTCACTAAGAAATATTCAGCATTCGTGAGCTGATTTTGATTTTGGCAAAAAGGGTACTATACAGAGAAGAAAACTTTAAAATAAACCTGTTTTGAAGTAATTACCACAAGTAGCATCTACCCACTGTCATGAAAAATTTTAATTTTTGACCAATATTTTAAAAATTTGAAATTTTCTGAAAACCCCGGAGTCACGATAATTTTCAGTTTTTGTTCAAAATTTTTAGGTTTCAAAATTTTTGATTACCCAGCTGTTTGCTATACAAAAATTCTCATTATTCAATTTCAGAACCAGCAGCAAGCTGCTCAACAACACCACAGCAATCGCACCAACAGCAGCAACAGCAAACACCATCGCTACAGTCTCAAAATCAGAACAGAACAGAATTGTCATATGCCTCCATCGCCAACAGATGGCGATGAGGAAGTCTGGAGAGGACACAGTATAGCAGCGCTTCTTCGACGAGCATCGGAACTAAACGTGTCAACGGATTGAACAGAACAGAACAGAATTGTCATAGGCTTCTATCGCCAACAGATGGCGATGAGGACGTCTGGCGAGGACACAGTATAGCAGCGCTTCTTCCATGAGCATCGATACCCAATACGAGCACCGTAATTCAGTCCACTGAAAGTTGTTGAAAAGCTTTGAAAGCTTTTCGGATAATGGCATCAACAACAACTGTGGAAATCATGATTTCCTTTAAGGGTAGGTGTCCCATGCAAAAATAGGTTCGAGTTTTGCGCTAAATTGTATAGCGTTCACAATTTTCCGAATATTTAAATGAAACAAACGGTGATCGATTGGAAATATGTTGAGCAAAATAATTGTTTAGCATTTAAAAAATATTAAAATATCTTTGGGCCTCAAAATCGCCTGAAATGTAGAAAAACCATACAAATAAGTTAGATGCTAATTGCGTTCCATTTTTATCTCTTTATATACATATTTTTTATTTTTTTTATATTTTTTTTCTACAGACAATAGATTTGCGCAGATAACACCGGTCGTTTTTTGTTGTGAATTTTATTATTTATCCCGAAAAAAATGCACAAAACTATGAAAAATAAGGTAAATTTACAAAGTTTAACTAGATATAACTTCTAAAGTATAAAAGGTAACGAAGTCAAATTAGCTTTTTTACAAAGCTAATAGATATGTGCATATACTGTTTTTTTTTTTTTTTTTAATTTTGTACAGTAATTTTTTGGTGACAAAATGGAAAAAAGGTGTTTTTTTTTAAACGTTTTGGGTTTTTTGGCTGGGAAATCGATAGTTATATTTCCTAATTTTTGGAAATAATTTTTTAACCAAGCGACAATATATAGGGCACAACGTATCGGTCTTAAAAACATGTTTTTTTTCTTCTAACATATTTAAATATGCAATTCAATATGACATTATTTGCAATGCCGCTGTGAAAAAAGGACAACCAAAATGATTCCGACATATTTTTTTTATTTTTTTTTGGTATTTGTATTATTTAATTCAAAATACAAAATAGTTTTTTTCCACACGGTTTTTCAAATTTTGATGTTAGAAAAGTGGTCTATTTTACGTTTTTTACATAAAAAAAGATCGAATTCACGCACACAAAGAAGTTTGTTTCAAAATAATGTCACTAGGTGGTGAGTTGGTGACATTCTCTTTTCATTATTCTCTTCTGTAAATACAGGCACTAGGCAGGTGAGATTGTTATTATGTATGTATCTTTTGTTTACCTTTTCGGGTAGACTTGATGAAAGTTCGTGTGGACTTCACGTGGACATGGTACAGATCGTTACATTATTGAAATGTTTGCTATCGCTGCTGATGAATTGTTTTGTATGCGTATGTTTCAACGTTTCAACGTCTATCGATATATTCGCAAACCGTTATATGGGAAGTATAGGGATGCAAACAATGCATCGATGTTATTTGGGGCGATGTTTTACATCGATGTTTTTTGGTTTTTTGTCACTCAGAATTTTGAAAAATCTCTCCATTTTTAATTTCCACGATTTCACCCGCTAAATTGGAACTTTAGGAACTTTAGGGCAAGTTGTTATATTATTTTGTTAATTTAATTGTTTATGTTATTTTTTATATTGTATATACATATGTATATTATATGTATATATATAATGTCTGAACAACATTTTTACAGAATATCAATATCTATATTTCATACATATAAAGTTTTTTGACACGCCCACTTTTTGGGGGCCGTTTGTATACCCTACCCCATAGCATATGAAGGAGAAAAATGTTGTTTTTTGTCGAACAACAAAAGATTCTGATAAACTGTTTGAACTATGTCATTTTCTATATTATATTTATTAAATTTATTTGATTTTTTATTTACTAATTTAATTTTCCGAAACTTTACAATTTACATATTGATTGAAGGTATGTTGTAAAAAATCGTGTTTCGGAAGATCTTTCTTCAACGTCAACAACATTGACGAACGTTGAAATTGAAAGTGATCACGTAAAACATCAGGGTCAGGAATTTGAAATTCCTATGGAGGTGGACATTACAGTGAAGGACAACTGTAGTTTTGTTCCGGAGGGCAGGCGTATTATTGATTTAAATACATTTCTCAATAGTTTAAAAAACATTTCGCTGCACGGAAAAACGTTTGGGTGCACATTAAATAATGTAGTACTTATTAAAGAAATTCACCAAGGTTATTATTTAAAAAAAAAACATAATGTAAACACAAGTTCTTCAAATTTTATTATTTTATTTTAGGACTTAGGTCAAAATTAATATAATAGTGCAATATGTGTAACATGAATTTCAATGTGCCTACATGCGGTCAAAATGAAGATAGTGAAGAAATTAACAAAGAACTTGTAGTGGGAACAATGCTAGTTGGAAACGGATATACCCAATGTAAAAGAGTTCTAGAATCCATAAACGTTCCATTCATGAGCTCGAAAGCATACAGACAATTTGAAAACATGACGAAAGAAGTTTGGGTCGAGTCTGTTCAGAGTCAAAATGAGACTAGCCATTGAAGAAGAGAAGGAAATTGCCCGAGAAAATGGGAACATCGATTCAAACGGCAACCATCTTATCACTGTAGTCACTGATGGTGCCTGGTCACATAGATCGTATGGTTGCAATTATAAGGCGTTATCGGGAATTGCAACAATTATTGGTCACAACACCAAAAAAGTTCTGTATTATGGTGTGAAGAATAAGTACTGCCATATTTGCAAAATTAATGAAAATAAAGCAGGAAATGACATACCCGAGCATTCATGCAATAAGAGCCACATCGGCATATCAACTAAAATGGAGTCTGACATTTTGGTAGATGGTTTTAAGTTTTGCTATTCAAACTACGGAGTAGTTTTTGATAAATTTATTGCTGATGGCGACAGTAACGTTTATATAAAACTTTTAGAAGCCAAGCCTTTTCCCAACTATACCATCCAAAAAATTGAGTGTGTGAACCATTTATTCAGAAACCTTCGCAAAAAACTTATAAATTTATCAAAAAATACAAAGCATAATATAAAATGCCGACAAATTCTTTCATCCTCAATAGACAATTTTATAAAAGGAATTAAGTCCGCAACTCTATACCGGAAAAACAGTGCCTGCCAGGAGGATGAAAACCTAAATTTATTGAAAGCTGATATTTTAAATGTCCCTTACCATGTTTTTGGAAGTCATTCAAAATGTGCTCAGTATTTTTGTGCCGGTGTGAACATTGAAGAAAAGAATTACATAGAAAAACTCGAAACCGATGGACTTCTAGAACACATCAAATTGTACATATCGAGAATGATTCAAAATGCCCAAAGTTTGCTTTGCGGGTATAATTCAAATGTTTGCGAGCAGTTTAACAGTGTTGTTTGCCAATACGTAGGTGGAAAAAGAATCAATTTCTCTTTAGGCCAGTCTTACAGCAACAGGTGTGCGTTAGCCGTTGTACAATTTAATTCGAAAAGAGCGTTTACCGAATTTACTAAGACCAGCAATCACAGCGTGAGCACACCAAGTAAACAACTTTACTTTATCTACTTTAAAATTCGACTCAAATAGTATTTGTTTGGTGAATTTGACACCTTGAACCTACAAAAATTAATTATAGCGGTTAAATTAACTTTCGTAAACTTCTTTTTTTTATATAAGGTGCTTAGGTACCTTCATAACGAGCATTGATAGAAGATGGGGTGACAATTACCTAGATAAATATCTATCACTTTTTGTTATTTGATTTGAAAAATTTCATCCTACTATTGTTGCGACGAGAATCAGTAGCACTATTGTCTACCGTCCTATTATTTGAGTAATCGAATTTTCATCCAAACAAGTGTTTTCCTACATCTCATAAATTAAGAAAAAAGTTAACCTAGGTAAGGTTTACACATTTTTTTATAAGATATACAATGAAAACCTCAAAAACTGCTTTTACACCTCGCTGCGCGGCAGCCAGCAACAATTTTATCATTTTATTATTTTTTCACAATACATATTCACATTCACACCAAATCTGAAAGAAAATTACAAAACAAAATATGTACACCAAACCAACCCTCAACTTGATTTTTTTCCTTCTCTTTCCATATTTGTTTTCAAGTTATTTGCTTGGTGTCTGTATATTGCATATGTAGGTAGGTAGGTATATGTAATATTAGTCTGCGCTTGCTACTTTTTGTCTTTTCCTTCAGTTTTCGTTTGCGTTGAAGCAAAGAGCACATGAGTAAAATTAAAGAGAGCTTACCAACACATTCAAATGCATTTACATGAAATTTGAGTTGGTCGGTCTGGGACACCTACCCTTAAGGGAGGATGTTGCACACCAACGGCAAAAGCACAGAATAATATGTCCCCTCCAAAGATTTCAAAATTAAATCCTTACATCAGGGGGAGAGCCACAAGTGTATACATTCTTGAATTAAATTACTTAGATGCATTAATTAAAATTTAAACGAGAGGGTCGTACACAACATTCTCTTTCACTGCGGGGCAGGCGTAAGATGAAATACGAACTATGCAAGAATTTGTCAAAAAATACAATAACAATCATTTTGGTTATTAATGTTGATAAATAATGTGGAACTGTGATTATAAGAACTTTCAGTTCGGAATTTGAAGGAATCGGTGCCTATGTGAATTACATATAATGATTTTCCGTTGTAGGGATAAACTGAATATTCCGTTTAGGGATAGTTGAGCAAAAACCAATTATGAGGAATTGTTGCAAACAGTTATATTAGAAAATAAATTAAATTTAATTTAATTTGACAAAAAAGCAGGCGAAAAATTAACAATTTTCTTTATATGGCATAAATCCGTTATATTGATTTTCACGAAAAAAAAACTGGGTATGCAGTTTTGTTGGAGCTAATATACTTACCTCAATTATATATATAATTCTACTGTACGTGTATATTTCACTGAACTCCTCCTAAGCGGCTTGACCGATTTGAATGTTTTTTAACTTTCTCTTACAAAGAGAAAGATATTGTTTTCGTGAAAATTTTCGACCTCGAGATTTTGATTGATTCTAACATTACGATGATAGCAGAGCCTAAAAAAGTGTTTTTTGGAATTCCGTCCGTCGGTCCGTCGGTCCGTCGGTCCGTGATCGTCTCCCCAGCCTAAACGGCTAGACCGATTTTCTTCAAACTTCGTATGAAAGCTTATTTTAGTCATAATTCTAGGCCATTTTTTTTGTTTGCTTTTAGCCATGTTAATAAGGGTACCTGCCATATAAAAATTACACATAACCTCAATTTTCTCGAAAACGGCTCCAACGATTTTGATTAAACTTTATATATACTATAACCATATTAGTTCCAATAAAACTGCATACCCAGTTTTTTCGAGAAAATCCATATAACGGATTTTGTCATTTAGGCCATATAAGGAAAATTGATAATTTCTCGCAAACTATTATGTCAAATTGAATGAAATTTAATATATATACTACTATTACAGCTTGAAGCAATTCCACATAATTAGTTTAAGCCCAACTATCACTTAACGGAATTTTCAGTTATGGCCAATAACGAAAATTAATTATTTTTGACATAGACACCGATTGCTTCAAATTTCGGAGTAAACGTTCGTATAATCACATTTCGACATTTTTTATAATTTTTAGGATTAATAATCAAAAGGTGCACTATTTGATCTAACGCCCAAATCGCTGTGAAAGAGAAAGTTGCGTACGACCCAGTCGTGCACCCACCACTCGTTTTTGTTTGCTTTTAGCCATGTTAATAACGGTACCTGCCATACCAAAATTACACATAACCTCAATTTTCTCGAAAACGGCTCTAACGATTTTGATTAAACTTTACATACACTATATGCATATTAGTTCCAACAAAACTGCATACCCAGTTTTTGCGAGAAAATCCATGTAACGGATTTTGTCACTTAGGCCATATAAAGAAAATTGTTAATTTCTCGCAAACTGCTATGTCAAATTGAATGAAATTTAATGTATATACTACTATTATAGTTTGAAACAATTCCACATAATTAGTTTTAGCCCAACTATCACTAAACGGAATTTTCAGTTTTGGCCAATAACGGAAAATCATTATTATTCACATAGACACCGATTCCTTCAAATTTCGGAGTAAACGTTCGTATAATCACATTTGACATTTTTTATATCATTTTTAGCATCTATAATCAAAATGCGTACTTACTATTTGATCTAACGCCCAACTCGCTGTGAAAGAGAAAGTTGCGTACGACCCAGTCGTGCACCCACCACTCGTTTTTGTATGCGTTTGGGTGGCGCCCTGGATGGCATAGATTCACAAATCAGCCCGGCAGATGGCGCTGCTGTCTGTATCTAAGTTATTTATCTATACTGCAACTAAACGGCTGGAATGAATATTTGTGTATGCATTAATTCATTTCTTTCATTTTGTGTATGTATTCATTTAATGCATTTAATTTTGTACATAACACATATATTAGCGGGGCTGCAAACAAGTGTGTGTGAAACAAGGAATGTGTGTATCTGGTTGGACCGTGGGGATCAATTTATCTGTCAAAATCCTGGAAAACTCCAGGATTAGCTTGTAGGCAAAACGTAAAGTCCTGGAAAGTGTCCTATCTCTTCTTTACATGATCTCTGGTCAAAATAACACGTAAGAAATAGGGTCATAAAGGGGGACTGGGGAAGACGTACAAAAGTTCCCTATCTCTTCCTTACTTGATCTCTGGTCTGAAGTTTGTATTTGAAGTTTGAATCCAAACAGGTAGAATTGATTTAGTTTTCGATGTGTACGTGATTAGTGATGATGAAGTACTTTTGACTAAGATAACCTTTTGAATTTTTGACGGTTTTACCGATATTTGAGAGTCTTCCCGAAAGGTGAAGCTTTGGATTTTGGTTGGATTTTGTGCTTACAATGAAAAGTGAATATCTTCACAATGGAAATCTTGCAGAAGGGACTAATGGCGATATTTGTATGATTGTCTTTTTGTAGTGGAACATCTTTTGGGAAGTTGTACATTTGATATCAAACAAAATATAGGTTGTCGTCTTATAACCAAGCAGCGTCGGTCGCGGTTAGTACTTAGATATGGGAACGCTTGGGAACACCGCGTGTTGTTTGTAAAGGGTGATCCATTTCGAGGTTCCCTACTTTTTTAAAGAAAAAAACACAGAAAATTCAAATTTAATGGAGAATGTTTATTATCATTTGAAAGAACATTCTTTGGCATTTATTTTTTGAAGATTATGTCTATCAAATGTTGGCCGTTGCTACGTCGCAGATGGTCCATCCGTTGAGTCCAATTTTCGATCACTCGTTCGAGCATTTCGACTGGTAACTGGCGAATGACACGCGTGATGTTTTCCTCCAAGGCCTGAATCGAAGCGGGTTTGTCGGCATAAGCTTTTGACTTTACATATCCCCACAGGAAAAAGTCTAACGGTGTGATATCACACGATCTTGGTGGCCAATCGACCGGCCCAAAACGTGAAATTATGTGCTCACCGAAATGTTCCATTGATTGATGCGATGTGTGGGAAGTGGCGCCGTCTTGCTGAAACCAAATGTCGCCGAGATCACGAGCTTCAATTTCAGGCATCAAATAGTCGGTTGTCATGGCACGATAACGGTCGCCATTGACGGTTACGTTCGCACCGGCATAATTTTTAAAGAAATATGGACCGATGATTCCACCGGCCCACAAACCACACCAAACCGTTGTTTTTTCTGGATGAAGTGGCAGTTCTTCAATCTCTTCAGGTTGCTCTTCGTCCCAAATGCGGCAATTTTGTTTGTTTACATACCCATTGAGCCAGAAATGGGCCTCATCGCAAACAAAATTTGCCTCGAAAACGTCGGATCTTCTTGGAACTTTTCAAGAGCCCATAGAGCTAAGCGATGTCACTTGGGAAGGTCGAGCGGCTTCAGTTGTTGCACAAGCTGTATTTTGTACGCTTTCAATTTAAGATCTTGACGTAAAATGCGCCAAGTACGTCAGTCCGAGTTGCTGCGAACGGCACCGAATCGACTCTCTACGGTCTTCCTGTACACTCTCAGCTACGGCCGCTATATTTTCTTCACAGCGTGCTGGACGTGGTCTATTCGGTCGAATATTATCCAATAATGAATGCTGGGTCTCAAAATGGATGATGGTGTTGCGAATAGTACGCTCAGTAGGCCGATTATGTTGACCATAAGTTGATCGAAGTGCACGAAACACATTCCTCACAGAACGTGAATTTTCATTATAAAGTTGAACAATTTGTAAACGTTGTTCACGCGTAAGTCTTTCCATTATGAAATGCCAAACAATACTAAACAAAAATAACATGACAGCATGACACGACTCACACGTGATCTGTCAAAAAAGGCTATTGAAAAAAGTATCTCTACTTGGATCACCCGTTATTTGTAAGAGAATGAGATGAGTTCAACTTTCATAAAACCGGTTTTGTAGACGAGGGAACTGAGCTTCGGGGTAAGAAATAGTTGAAATTCTTCAACCGAGTTTGAGCGCTAGAACAAGGTTGAAAACACATTTTTACCAATTAAGTCAATAAATTGTCAATATGTCAGTTCAACTCATCTCGAATGAAATGAAATTGTCAGTTAACGTTTCCCAATAAACGTTTTTTTATGTTTTCGAGCAAAATGTTGCGAGAATACCCAGATCTCTGCGTAGATCTTCGTTCCTTATGTACCACGACGCAATATTAGCCACCTGAATTCAACACAAGCGCACAGACTGCTATTGAATATTAATTAACTTACACAACCCTAATGTCTAGTATTTCACCCGAGTAAAACCAGTAAACCGCCCACTTTCGAGTTCGAGAAACACTTTTCCCTCGCAGATTTCTTTCTAGTTCAGTGCGGCGCAACTTATACTCATACGCAACGACGCTAAAACACCGAACCAAATAAAAACGTCCTCATGTAAACCAACGTGGATTATTGTTTGTATCTAAGCCCGATGTGGGTGTATTTATTTCACTTTGAGTGAATTATACAGTTTCCAAAAAAAAAAAAAACTAATTGGCGACGATTTTTAAATTTGATTTTGAGAAAAAAATAAAATTTTATTCAAATCACGGCAATGGCAATGGACGCATCAATTGCTAAAATTAGAGATTCTAACCTAGTGTTAACCCAGCAAAACCGGAGTCTGCGACAGCAAATCGCTTCGCTTCGCAACGGTAGATTGGAATTGCAACATCAAGTGATCGAAACTATTTGGGCGAAGGAATCCTTTAAAACTGAAGCAATCAAGCTAATTACCCAAGCACAAAACACATTCGAGCGTCTGAAAACATTCATCGAGCACACAACGAGCACGCCACCACCATCCACATCACTGCTAAGTCGTGAGGAAAATTTGCAACGGCGACCAATTGTCGGTAGAAACCTCCAACAACAACCACAGAACCAATATCGTCAGCATGGAATCCTCCGACAATTTCCAATCCTGAAGAACACAGAGCACATTCCAAAACCACAACCGTCATCATTACCAAAACCACCACAATCATCACGAGCTAATACGTCAGTCGAAGACAACAATGCCGACATGCACTTCATAGATAAGAAAATACGTAAATTGGATACAATTCTGATGAATTGCAAAGACGACATTAACCTCGAAATCGACAAAACCCCAGAAACTGGACAAAAGGTCAGAAGAAGAAGAAAAACTATCGCTGATTTGACGGCATTAGATCCGAAGGGGATGCAAAGATGCTCCAAGCGAATGCTAACGATAGCAAGTGAAGGGAAGCATGAAGCACAACAACTTGCAGCGCACAAGGATAACATGAAGCCGACAAACCTTATTAGGGATATCACCAATGCGACAACAATGCGATTAGCTGAAAGCTGTACAGGATTAGGTGGTGTCACACCCCGAAGGAGCGCTCGAAAACGAAAGATTATTATTTAGTTACTTGCATTGTTAACGGTTATATGAGCAAAAATTAATATTTAAACATTAAATCACCGCAAGGACATGTTTTCTTTTCTCCCTCTTTATACAGTGAAATTCTGTAATAAAAGGTTATAAAATGTCAAATAAGCTAGGCTAGTTTTGCAATTAATAAAAATCGGTGTATGATCAATGCCTAAATATTTTGAAGAACCTTAAAGAAAATTGAGGAATCTACTGATTTTGATGAATTATGTGTGAAGAGCTTTCCATGAAAATTCGGAATTTTTAGATGATTTTTCAGACAAAATGCAAACTAGATATTTTTATACCCTATCCCATAGGGGTATATTAGTTTTGATACTTAGTTTGTAACATAGAGAAATAATTTTGCTACATATACCTCAAAGTATATGGATCGACTCAGAATCGCTAGCTGAGTCGAATTAGCCATGTCTGTCTGTCCGTCCGTCCGTCCGTCCGTCCGTCCGTCCGTCCGTCCGTCTGTCTGTTCGTCAGCGGTTTTTGGGCCTTAAATTTTGAGCTAGGATAATGAAATTTGGTATATAGGATCCTCGTCCGTGCCACCAGAACAAGTGTAAAAATTTTTGAAATCCGCCCACTGCCACGCCCCCTTTTTAGGAAAACTTATTTTTTGGCCAAACCGTAAGGAATTTCAAAAAAGTGTCTGAGTAGCATATTTAGACAATCCTAATATCTATATTTCGTTCATACAAAGTTTTTTGCCACGCCCACTTTTTGGGGGCGTTTATAGTAAAAAACGGTTTTTGTCCAAATTTTAAAACTTTCGAAAAAATTTTGATGCAAATACTTCCGAAATGGTAATATAAACATTTTGTCCATAGATCATTTTCACCTACGCCCACATTTTGGGGGCGTTTTCTTACAAAAACCATTTGTATACCCCATCCCAAGGCATTAGCAATAGAAATACGTTGTTTTTTTGTCGAACCACAAAAGATTTTGAGAAACTGTCTGAGCAATATATTGTGGCAATGTCATTTTTTGTTTTTCATCGCCATAAGGCCTATATTTTGAGGATATTAATTTAAAGGATGGGATGGGATAGGGTATTCAACGATCCGCATAGCGGATTGTAACCTCTCATATGTTTTTCTTATTAGAAAGATATTTTTACGACTTGACCTACTAACAAACCGCAACTACTAGTTTGTGTCTTAAATAGTAGATCTCTACGATTGCGATTAATGTAGATCGTTATTTTCATGAACTGTTACAATTATCAGCTACATTCGTAGTATACAAAATAAATCCTGATTCTGTTAGAATGTAGCGGTTTTATATAAACAGCTCAGTTGACGAAATTAATTAGATTTAGATAATTTTTCAAACAGCAAAGATCGGGAAATATATTATCATCTCGGATTCAATAATACAAGGTATATCAAGATTTATCAAGATTGTATTTTTTTAAATTCTTTTTGCAGGATTTTAGTATTTAAAAAAAAACCAATTTACATGTTTAAATCAAATCTTCACGAATCATTCGAATAACAATATATTTTTACTATACGAGAACAATTTTGCGAAAATCTAAAGTAAGATCAGTGATCACGCAAACGATTACATCGTATAATCAACGATCAGAAGACAGAGACTCGAAAAGAGGATTCATCATTCGGTTCCATTTTTGTGCCATATATTATTTTCACAACATCCCATATCCGATTTAAACAGAACATGTCTTTCGTTTTCGTTTTGTTTTGTAGGTGTTTCATTTTTGTCCTCTATTTCGATATCATAAAACATGAAAATTCGAAAATTGGAGTCATGATTGGTTATGTCCTCTTTATTCGTCGGAGATTAATGGAAACCCTATCATATATTGGCGTACATTTTGTCGTCCAGCTATCTGCATGGTTTGTAAAAATGAAATCCAAGCATTTATTAGACTTTTTTCTGATCTTTCCAATAAGTGATGATGATCTTGAAAAGCAGTATTACATTAAGGCTCAATTTGGCCAACACACAATAAAATCCCATTTTCTCATGAGCTGTTTTTCTAATATTCCCAACAAGATATCCTAACAATAAAAACGATTTAAATTAAAATATGATGATCTACCTGCTGTGTAGATTTCCTCACATATGAATAATTAGTGCATTTCATATAAAATGGCAGTTGCATTATGTTTTTTTGCAAGTAAACATGTATTTAACTAGAAGTAAATAATAATAATAACAAAAACGAGTGGTGGGTGCACGACTTGGTCGTACGCAACTTTCTCTTTCACAGCGAGTTGGGTGTTAGATCAAATAGAACGCATTTTGATTATTAATGCTTAAAATGATATGAATAATGTCGAAATGTGATTATACGAACGTTTACTACGAAATTTGAAGGAATCGGTGTCTATGGGAATAATAATGATTTTTCGTTATTGGCCAAAACTGAAAATTCAGTTTAGTGATAGTTGGGCTAAAACTAATTATGTGGAATTGCTTCAAGCAGTAATAGTAGTATATATATCAAATTTCATTCAATTTGACATAATAGTTTGCGAGAAATTATCAATTTTCCTTATATGGCTTAAATGACAAAATCCGTTATATGGATTTTCTCGAAAAAACTGGGTATGCAGTTTTGTTGGAGCTAATATGGTTATAGTATCTATAAATTTTAATCAAAATCGTTAGAGCCGTTTTCGAGAAAATTGAGGTTATGTGTAATTTTTATATGGCAGGTACCGTTATTAACATGGCTAAAAGCAAACAAAAAAAATGGCCTAGAATTATGACTAAAATAAGCTTGGATACGAAGTTTGAAGAAAATTGGTCGAGCCGTTTAGGCTGGGGAGACCATTACGGACAGACGGACCGACGGACCGACGGACCGACGGACGGAATTCCAAAAACCACTTTTTTAGGCTCCGCTATCATCGTAATGTTAGAATCAATCAAAATCCCGAGGTCGAAAATTTTCACGAAAACAATATCTTTCTCTTTGTAAGAGAAAGTTAAAAACTATGTCGAGACCAAGAATTTTTGGATGAAATTGATGGTGATAATAGTGATATTTCTGGAGACACCGATGACGAATTTATTCCAGAAGAAAATGTTACTAATTACGGCTTGTAGTAAGACGTTGAAGTGTGGTGATTCTGACGTTGAAGAGGAAGCGTATGAATCAAATGAAACAAACGAATCATTTGTTCAAGGTTAAGTTATGGATCCATGACCTACTTATTTCAAAAGATGGTATTGTGTGGCACCCACAGCCATTTCAGCATCAATCAAAGATGCTTTTTTACTTTTTTTTCCGCCACATATTGAAAGAATTATTTTGAAACATTCAAATGTGTATGAATCAAGTTATTCGTTTTGACGATGTCATGAGCAGATAAATTTGCACCAATTCGAGAAATATTCGATAAATGGTCTAATTTATTTGCAGATTACTATAATTACTATAATTGACGAGCAATTACCTGGTTTTCGTGGTCGTTGTAAATTTCGGCAATACATGCCAGTAAACCAGTAAAATATGGATTGAAATTCTAGTTGCTGGTATGTTCTTTTACATGTTATGTTTGGCAAATTCAACCATATTTGGGAAAAGCAATTGGTGCCAGTTCGTATGAAAAAAGACAAGGCGAACGTGTTGTTTTCGATCACATTGATGGTTTGAAAGATTACAATATGACAATAGATAACTTCTTTTCTTCGTATGATCTGGGTCAAAAAATCTTACGATGGTCGGCACTAGAAAAAATAAAAAAAGTATTCCACCAAAGCTTCTTGAATGTAAAAAATGCCTTTGTATAGTCCGTACCAAATCAGTTGGCCAACGGTCGATTGCGCAGAGAGAGGATTTAAGAGAAATTTAAGATATTTTAAAATAAATTTTAAGAGACCTGCGCAGTAGAATGCCCAACTGGTTTGGTTTGCACTAGTTTGCCAACGGTCGAGTGCGCAGAGAGAGGATTTAAGAGCAATTTAAGATATTGTTAAATAAATTTTAAGAGACCTGCGCAGTAGAATGGCCAACTGATTTGGTACGGACTATATCAATCTACAAGTGCATTTACCGACAACACCGCACTTTTTTCGTACATTGGAAGGAAAAATAAATGTACTGTATTGCAAAGTACAATGCACAACTCTATTGGAATTGGATCTGGTGAAAAAAGCTACCATCAATTATAGAGTACACCCATACCTCGATATACGGGCGCTCTTAATACGGCATTTCGCTACAACGACCTTACTTTTCATTTCTTTGTTTCCGTTTTATGGCCAATTTTTCGCTAAAACGGCAAAAAAATGTTCTTAAATGTTCTTACCTTGCCTGCTTTGTCTACTTTACGCTGCGAATTTTTTTTTTGCTTGAATTTCTATCTGTGTGTATTAAAAAACGAATAATTGAAGACATAGGTTTACCCTCTTTTGGTTTGAGGCAAAGAAGCCGAGACTAAATTAGAAGTTTCACGTCGTATTGAAGCGGGTGAGAAGATTTTCCAAATTTGTTCAGCATTAGGTTTGCAAAATCCATTTTTAAAAATCTTAGATTGGTGAACCTTGATGAAGCGTCAAAGGATGAAATTTTCCTAGGAAGTCGGGGTTGGATCGAAATATTTGAAAATCGATATAGTAAGCATCTTTTAAAGAAAAAAATCGTTGAAGATGTGGGTTACGTTCCAGAAAAAGTTTTTAATGGAGACAAGTCTTTATTGGAAGCCAATGCCTGAACGGAAATTTATTTAAAACGACGATAAATCTGCATCAGGATATAAGGTGTCAAAATAACGTTTGACTCTTCTTTTTGGTGCTTCAGGCTTAAGTCGCTACTGGTATACCTGTCTAAAAACTCAAGAGCTGTAACAAGAACAAATTGCCTGTGACTTGGAAATCCAACAAAAAGGCTTGAATGAAAAAACCTCGTTTCGAAACCTACCTGGAAAGAAGAATTTAAGCAATAAGTTCTTGCTTATTTTCGATATTGCTTCAGGGAACAAGATTAATTTAGCTGAACTGCCTTAAAAATTAGGAGTAGAGTATCTTCCCAAAAATACAACTGCCCTTATTCAGCCAATGGATCAGGGTGCAATAGTCACTTTTAAGGCGTATTATTTACGCAAAGCTTTTCAGAAGCTTGTTAATGAAACGGATGGGATATTGTCTTTTAAACAATTTTGGAAAAAGTACAGCATCAAAGATGGCAATAACAACCTAAGTGAGTCTTGAAATAAATTCAAATCAACAACGATGAACCAATTTTCATTTCATTTCATTTATTTATTTCATCTACCGAGTTTTAACACTCTTACAGATTACAAATACATGATAATATTTAAGTATTCTAATACATCTTATATTATATAACAGCATTTTTTTAAATTCCACTCTATTAAGACTTAAATAACAATTATTAGAATAAAATAAGTTGAACATCTTAACACATCGGGTAATTGGTTCATTTGCACCATAATTATAAATGTGCCTAGGTGTAGCAAATTTC
This sequence comes from Rhingia campestris, assembly GCA_932526625.1. Classification (NCBI taxonomy): domain Eukaryota; kingdom Metazoa; phylum Arthropoda; class Insecta; order Diptera; family Syrphidae; genus Rhingia; species Rhingia campestris. The sequence goes on from OW052185.1 coordinate 52,462,286, forward strand.
TTACTCGAATATGTCTTTCTGGTGCATATATAAAAAATAATTCTAAAAGTTCAGAACATTTAACACGATATGAGAAAACATCATATACAAACATTACACAATGAACATTACGTCGCTTTTGAAGAGTATCCAAACCGATAAGTGCACATCTAGTATTATAAGACGGCAATACATTTAGGTTCCAATGCAATTGTTTTACTAAAAATTTAGTAAACGATTTTTGAACCTTTTCAATACGAGTTTTAGCATTTTCATAATTTGGTTCCCAAATAATGGAAGCATACTCTAAAATAGGACGAACTAGGGACATGTAAACTGATTTTATTTTATTATAACTCCTAGATCTTTTACTTCACATTGTCTACTTAAGTCGTTTTCACGAATTAAGTAGTTGTGAAGAATATGTGGCATTTTTTATATATAATTCGAGATAATTTTCCTCACACCATTTTAATATATTGTTTAAATCGATTTGAACATTAAGACAATCATTTTTATTGGTTATACGGGTATAAATTTTGAAGTCATCAGCAAACATAAGACATTTAGAATAACGAAGTAAAGATGGAATTTTATTAATAAACAAGATAAAAAAACATATGAGAAGGCTACAATCCGCTGTGCGGATCGTTGAATACCCTATCCCATCCTATCCATAAAACTAAAATCCCCAAAAAAGGGGACATGGCTTAAAACACGATGTGGATAAATAGAAAAAATGATATAGTGACAACAAATTCTACAGACTGCTTACAAAACACTTTAACGGTTCTACATAAGACAAGGTTTTCTCTTGCATATGTTATGGGGTAGTGTATAAAAATGGTTTTTATATAAAAACGCCCCCAAAAAGTGGGCGTGGGTTAAAATGGTATATAGACGAAATGTTCATATTAATAATGTTAATGATTCTGCATCAAAATTTTTTTCGAAAAACTTAAAATTTGACCGAAAACAGTTTTTTTATTGAAAACGCCCCCAAAAAGTGGGCGTGGCAAAAAACTTTATATAGACGAAATATAGATATTAATATTGTCTAAATATGTTGTTCAGAAACTTTTTTAAAATTCCTTACGGTTTGGTCAAAAACTGAGTTTTTCTTAAAAGGGGGCGTGGCAGTGTGCGGATTTCAAAAATTTTTACACTTGTTCTGTAGGCAGAGACGAGGATCCTATATACCAAATTTCATTATCCTAGCTCAAAATTTAAGGCCTAAAAATCGGTGACGTACAGACGGACGGACGGACGGACAGACAGACATGGCTTAATCGACTCAGCTAGCGATTCTGAGTCGATCCATATACTTTGAGGTATATGTAGCAAAATTATTTCTCTATGTTACAAACTAAGTATCAAAACTAATATACCCCGATGGGATAGGGTATAAACAGTGGGCTCAAGTGGCTACCTTGAGGAACTCCTGAAGTCGCAGAGATGGTTCTGGACATGACATTTGATATTTTAACAATCTGCTTTCTATTCCTCAAATAACTTGAGATCCATTTTAAAAGTTGGGAATGAATTCCAAAAGAATTTATTTTTTGAATTAAAATTTGTTGGCAAACAGTATCAAATGCTTTAGAAAAATCAGTATAGATTGTATCTACTTGTAAACCAGCTTCGAAAGAATTAAAAATATATTAGGTAAACAAAACAAGATTCGTTGTTGTAGATTTACCACGCATGAACCCATGTTGAAATGGGGAGATATGTTCATTTAAATGAAAATATAATTTTTCTTTAACTTAGAATTCAAACAGTTTTTTGGATATACCACGATAATTTTCTACCTTATGTTTATGTCCGGAGTTATGAATGACAATTTCCATTCATCCAAGAAGACACCTGTTGATAGGGAAGAGTTAAATAAAAGCTGAAGTGGTGAAGCCAATGATTGTTTACAATTTTTCAAAACATATGAGTGGATTTCATCAGGACCTGAATTCATACTCAGTTTTGAAGATGTTAGACCCTCTAGAACATCATTTAAAGAGAGATACAAAGAGCCGATATTTTGAGTAGTAGTTAAAGAATCACTTTGAGAAGTAATAACAACACTTGAATGATTTCTGTACACAGATTCAAAAAATGATGCAAACAATTCGCATGTCCCTGTTAAATCAGTAGAGGTTTGATTATTATATTGCATGCTGTTAAATATACTTAATGACTTTTTCTTTCCATTTATGAATGACCAACAAGCTTTAGGATTAGTTGATATTTGCGACTCAATATTCATTATATACTGTTTGTATAGGAATTTGTTTAAGAAATCAAATTCTCTTCTTAGTTGGATGTAACGATTTTTATCCATATCATTATTAGATTTTTTAAACATTTTAAAAACCTTGCGTTTTTTGTTCTTTAAATTTTTAAGTCGTTTGTTATACAACGGTAATTTAACAGAAGACAATATACATACATTTAAATGGAACAAATTGTGAAAATCCATTTTGAAAATGTTGTAAAAGTGTTATATACGCTTCGTAAACATTAGCACCAGAAACTATATTTTCCCAATCAAAAGACAGAAAATAATTATTAAGTGCTGCGTAGTTTTCTTTAGCAAAGTTAAAAATTTTCTTAAAAGTTGGTTTTACTACATTATTTACAGAACTCATATAAAATTTAAGTTTAATAGGTACATATTGCATTGTGATGTATCGATTTTTTTAATAGAGGGCATAGTACTTCGGTAACTTCATGCATTAAATTGTTGCTTATAAAAGTGAGATCTAGAGATCTATGCAAAGAGTTGACAATAAGGGTATTCATGCAACGTCGTAATTTTATTACGTGCGAAAGATTATAATTTTACGATGACGTTTCATGAACGACCCTAAAACTGCACCACTGAATAATGCGGTAATCCACTGAATTCAATCTCATTTTACTAATTTATTTATTGATAGAATTTTGTTCCTATTGTTCTCTTTCCCTTCTCGATAATTTTCTTCAGTTTAGCGCATACGTTTTATGTGTGAAAGTGACTGATTAAATGTCAAAATAGCATTTCAAAAGTTTACAACGTTTACAATCTCAGTTGACGCACCCAATTCCTGGAGAAAATTCCGATATTGTTGGAAAAGATATTCCATACAAATTTTGACAGTTCATTTATCACGTCGTAATTTTATCACGTTTGCAACGTTTACGACGACTTTCCGACGTTGCATGAATACCCCTAATATTGTTTATTTGAATTAAATTTAATGATAACAACGAAATAATATCACATTCTCTTTTGATGTTATATGGAATCAAACATTTGTCATCTTCCGAATAAGACCAATTTACATCACTCATATTAAAATCTCCTAAAATGCATGCATGCAATTTTGGAAGAAACTATTCCCGAAATGCATTACCAGCGGTCAATCGGATGCTGATCCAGTTATCCCTGAAATTTAAGGTAACATTTATAATTTCGCACTGGATTTATCCCTAAAATTGAACGCAATATTTTAAACGATGTCACCAGTCTTCTTAACTCAAATGATGAGTTGATGCAGTTGGGATCAGATCAATAGTCAGATGAAGAGCCTGAGCCTTCCACGAGTCGTCAGTTGACATCAAGAAATTTGTGTGAAGCACTGTACCAATTCGAAGAGCGATTGGAAATTTTAAAAAGTTTTAAGTGCTGTTAACGTAGCTATTAACTGCTATAAAGAAATTAACTGAAATTAACCAAAGCTGCACTGATTTATTAAACCCGCTTGTGTAGATGACTGCGATTATTTTTAGTGTTTAAGCAACACTTTAAATTCTCTCTTTCTTATTGAATTACAAATGTTTCTTTTCGTTTTTCAAGATTTGGAACCAATCTAATAGATTTTGTTTGGGCTTCTATGAAAACAATGACTCGTTATATGATATTTCACTTTACGGCCTGATTTTATGGAACGTATCTATGCCGTTAACCGAGGTATAAGTGTATTACAATTAAGCAAAAGTTTTATTCATATAAACTGCTTCAAATTTCAAGTCCTCTTATGATTTTTCTTTTCATTTCATATAGGCGGTGTAGATAAAGTTGACAACATGCTTTCTTGCTACAGCTGTAAAAGAAAAACAAATAGATGGCCAATGACTGTATTTTCAAATATGATTGATGTTTCTGCTTTGAATTCATTAATTATTTTCAAAAAAGTGAATCAAAATTGGCAAGCAACACAAAAAACAACAATACGAAGGATTTTTCTATGTGAACTTGGATTCTCCCTTGCAAAACCATATATGGCAGCTAGAGGTGGTAAACTAAGATTGGCATCATCAGCATCTTTGCTTGCAACTGTTTCCCAAGATAGTTCAGCAGCACAATCATTAGATGATATTTCTGCATCAAGTTCATCAAATCCACCAAAAAGGTCCAGAAGCGTTCCACCACAAATAAAAGGCAGAGCTAGATGTCACGTTTGATCTAAATTGGGTCTCAACGATCTTGTGAACAACAGGTTAAGGTTGAATTTAAATTTGAGGACATTACGATTGAATATCAAGGCATTTTCTGTTGTCCTTTTGTGGAGGTCGTAATTCCTAATACGCTTTGTTTTCCAATTTTGATATTGAAGACCCCATGTTCATATATATTTAAATCCGATCAAACAGGAACGGAGACTTATTAAGCCAGTACGTACGACACAGTCTTGCAAATAGGGATATTTAGGGATTATTGATAGAGTAGTGAGTCGTGTCATATTAATCGACCATGTGCAATGGCAATATAAACACGACGGAATTTTTTATATTTTCAGCTAATATTTGATATTCTTAATATGCAGAATATTAAGAGTGTGATAGAAACCCAACCTCCTTTGGAAAAAGTCTGTGCGGACGTCAAAAACTAAAGAAACAACAAGGTAGATGATTCCGGTGTATTACCGACAGAATTCTTCAACTATTGAGGTCACGTCGATTATTGAATCCGGCGGATGCACTGCGGAGGGAATCTGTACCAATTTTGAGTTGTTTGGCATTATTGAAAACGTCGGTAAGCAAGTAAATAGATGTCGGTAAAATAATTCCATTATTGAAAACGCATCCGCACTCCATATAAACGTTGACATTTCGAATCCGTTGTAAAATCGTCGCGGATTACATATTGAAACTTGTTATTTCCAATTTGTTAACATTTCACAAGTATAATGAGTAGTAAAAAGTATGTTAAAATCTTAAATAAAATAAAACAAATAAAAAAAAACTTATTTCGATTTATTTAAAGAAAGCAAACAACGAATCGCATGCAATTCACGTCGATGGTGGATTTGATGGAGACAGAGCCTGAAATTGCCAAGGGCTTTTCGAAGAAAGCACCCGATGTTGTCGTTTTGTTTTGGGACAAATTAAAAACCAAACGAATTCCTTGCGGCCTCCACTTAAAGAAGTTTCAGAATGGAAAAATGTTAGTTCAAATCAAGTTTAATTAAATGTTGCTAACCAAAACATCCGCCTTGAGAAAGAAGCTAGCACACAACAACCAGGAGAAAACTGCAACAGGTGGAGGACCAAATAAAGAAATCTTCTTCACGCCTCTGAAAGAAGAAGTAATTCAGCTTGTTTGCTTGAAGGATTGTGTGGAAGGGGTGCCTACTGCAAGCAGTTTTGGTGTGCCAGTGAAGAGAAAACTCAACAGCACTAGCAGTGAAAATTCAAATGATTTAATCAACGAAATAGTTGAATCTAAAACCGAGAATGATCTCAATATAAGCAATAATTTGACATCAAAAAGAATACCAAAACCAATTCAACTTTTGGAGAGCCAAATAAACATGCAAGAAAAGCTTTATGAGGAGATTTCGAAAATACTTTCGTCCCACAACGAACGTGTTGGAGAAATATCATAATGAAAGGGTATTCCAAGCATTGGATCGGATAGGCGAACACCAGAAGAAAACACACCGGGCTCTAGACCGTCTGATTGATCACCATAAGAAGGGAAATTCCATTCAGCAAGAGCTTGTTGAAGAAACGAAAAGACACAATCAACGCATGGAACAGTACGCATATGAGAAGAATCAACTCAAGCAAAAGATTCTTCAAATTGAGTTGAGGGAAATTGGAGAGACCCTCGATGATAAAATCGTATCCTTTTATGTTTGCAAGTTGCCAAGAAGGCTTTTTTCATCCAAAAATGTTATGAAGTCTGATATGTTTTATTGTTTTTTTATGAATAAAAATGTTTTAAGTGAAATTTTGCAATATTTCATTCCGTATTCGCTGGGCTTCCTCTATGTATACGTGAGGTTGTGAAAATTCATCTTCATTATTTCCAACTTCATCAACTGCTTCATTTTGTTGTGTGTTTTCATCGTGTACATTATAGTGCAATCGAATATTGTGCAGGGCAGCACTCACGTTAATAATCTGCACGGCTTTCTTGGGAGCATAGTGAAGTTGTCGACACATCACTATTTTTCCAGATGAACGAGTCGTGGCAAGAACCAGGATACTTTGCATCGATACCCCTTATCCGCTGCAAATGATCACACATCGCGAAAGAAATTTGTTAAAAACAATGCATGGCAAGATAAATTACTATTAAGTATCATAACATTTAGACTGTAGAATCCTTTGCGTGCATTTTTTCCAGCAGGCTTGGCAATTTTGATATGCGTGCCATCCACGCAGAAGGTTATGCCCGGGATTCTTGATTTTTCATAGAAAACCAGTTTTGCATCTCTTTTCTGCTCCTCCGACATACTCAGATTTATCCATTTTGGACAAAAGTGTTTTTCCAAAATACCAAGCACCTCTGTAAGGACAACACTGACTGTTGGCTATGCCATTCCAATGTTGAAGTCCTGTCTAGTTCCGTTTTGGTAACCACCCTCAGCCAAAAATCTTAAAAATGACGCCATTTTGAATTTTGGAGTGAGGGATGAAGACCGTGCTACTGGTGGCATTTGACTCTCTAAGACATCCAATACATATTGAAAAGCTTAAAAATACATAAGTCATTAACATTTCAACTATGCTTGTGGTTTAACTCACTCAGTCTTTTGCCATAGTTATTACTCTCCTTCGTTCTTCCCTGGAATCAGTTTTATCTTCAAACGGTAGAATAAAAAATCCGATGCTATCCATTGCACTAAATTATATTTGTGTATGTTAGAAATAATCAAATAAACAATCATAATTAATTCTGTTTGACAATTATCAGCTGAGTTGGATAATGTAGACAGCGGATGGATAATACAGTTCTTCCGTCGGATTCTATAATTATAATGGATTCAGACTCATAAAGTGAAACATTGCGGATCGGATGGATTCCCTCCGCAGTGTATCCACCGGATTCAATAATCGACGTGAATGCCAAGGAGGAATGCATGCGCCAAACCATCAACCATCTTTATACATGAACGAAAACATGCATATCCCATCTACAAGCAACACTATGCAACTACCTTTTGCTGTAGACACACACACTTATCGGAATGTACTAGTGTGGCATCCGGTCCGATAGATCAACTATACACCAAAGGCAAATCATGGAAAAGACTATGATGAATTTCGAATCGACATCAATCATCTCCTTATCGATTTCAAGGCTGCGTTTGATAACATCCATTTCCTGGATCTCTACAGCTAGCCTAAATATGAAAGACACGCAATGAACCGTTCAGTTTGGGACCTTTCGACAGAGTGGTGCGCTTTCATGCGATTTCTTTAATCAGGAGAAGGAATAGATAGTCATGCTTTGGGTATAATCACAGAAGACACTATCTTGAACAAATGTGTTCAGCTACTGGGATACGCAGGCGACATCGACATCATCGTGCTTTTGTAGACGCGTTTTGGATTTTAAGTGCACCTTTTCAATCGCAGCAACATAAACAAAAATTAAAATTGTTTTGAAAAATTACAAAAAAACGTTACCATTCATATTGGAAACAACGAAAATACAAACTCATATATACTCTTATGTGAGTTGTCGACAATTATATACATATATATACCACAATACAATTTTCATCTCCAAAGGATATTCCAAATCAATATACTTGACCGTTAAACTTCGGGTATGAGTCCACCAACTCACTCATCCCAATATATATTGTATTAGCCAATACAATTGTAGAAAACAGTTCTTTCTAAACAAAAAAAGAAAAGAAGTACATACCACCTCCACATATCATTTCACAGAAGGACATTTATTTTATTTTCAACAAAAAACAACAAAATATAAATTCTCATGGTGTACAGATGGAAAACTTTAGACAAATTTAATATTTCCCAAGCACTTTCCACATTAGAGCTCGTGCACATCTTGAAACGCACGCGTTCACTTCACTCCCCTTTCCTCTTTAGAGAAACAAACAAGACTCTCCAACTACAGCAGAGGCCATACCACCTTGACCCGAGAAACTTGTTATAAGCATGCCACCTACACACCACACAACACTGTACTTAAATCCTTATATGAAATGTCGATAGAAAATCTGGTGACCTAAGGATAACATGTTCGAACTCCAGAAAGGACAGTTGACCATCACCATCGACATCCGCCTCTTCTATAACTTTATCCGCAATCTGTTGCTGCTCTTCAGGGCTTAGATCATTTTTTGTCATTGTTGTCAGAACGGATTTCAGGTCGGCACGTCCAATGAATCCATCCTGGTCGAAGTCTGTTTTCTCCACATAGCCAAAGGAAAGTCCAACCCAAAGGACAATTGCAAAGAAAGAATCCATCCAACATGAACAATAAAAAGAGTAAAATTGAAAATGATTTCAACATCTTGGGACAGATTGTAAATATTTACGCAATTATTTATCTCAAGCCCTATCCGTAGACAATGTCGTACATTGCGATAGACAGACCGACTACCGGGATAGGAATCTCGGAATTCAATCGCTTTTCGATTGCATTTGTACACGAGGAGCTTACCATAAATTTTGAACGCGTAGAAAACCTTGATGTCTCTTGGCGCCTGTTCACTGAACACGGATAGAAAGTCTAGGAAATCCTCGAAAGACAAATTACCCAAACCATCGCGGGAGAATGCTTCGCATATTCTCGAACGGAATGGATTCTCCTTAAGTTCGGGTAATCTTTCGATGTACTCACGTGGAACCTTGACACTAGTCGCCTGGCCCTCGGTCATTTGGCGTGGCACCAAATCGGGACGAATATCTCGAAACCGTTTATACACCCTGGAATGAAAATAACAATTTTTATTCGAATTTCGATGTATCTATCTACATATTAATGCCAAAGGACTCTACCCATACAAATAAACACAAACGAGTGAAATACAAATTTATTGAACTCTGTGTAACGAATTATAACGCAACTATTATGTAACAAATTATAAAGTATACTTTAATGCAACAACAATAATGTTTTATTGTCGTCTTAAATTAAAAAAAAATAATTTTCGAAGATAAAAAAGTTTTACAACAACCAAAATATGAACTGACTCGTTAGAGGTGGCGGCAAGAGGAGCACTTATGCATGTTTAAATTTTCCGACACATTATGGAAGCTTAAGAAGACGAATCCAGAAAGGCGACCTCCAGCTTCCATTTAACGGTTGGCGTAACGAAAATAAAGCAGATCTCTCCAGAAAAATAATTGATTACCCAATGAGGTTTAAATTCAAACTTTGATGTATCGCATTACCGGAAAAGTTAATGACATCGAGGAGGACACACGCGAGCTTGTAAGTTTTATATGATGTTGATACTCAGATGCGTCAGGCTCATATAGGCCTACGTGGGCCATTGGAGATACCCGTTCCTGAAAAAATAGGTGATGATGAAAGGGGATAAGTATATAGATATTTAAGTCGGTGGCGCTCCGTGGTTCCGAAAGAGAAAGCCACACCAGTTTAATCCTTCGCAGAAGCGGATAATCTGGTCCATGGGGGTATCTGAATGACCCGTTAGGTCTTGATATTAGTAGATAGTATTTTTCTTCGTTGTTAATCGCATGGGGCAGTGACAGCAGGCGTGTGATATAATCTTAATTAAGGGACGCTACGTTTCCTGCATACCCCATGCTGCTCAACGTCATTGAACTAGAGTGCTTACCCAATAGGTGGGTGACCTGTAATCACTCGTATCGCTATTGAAATTGTGCTTGTGTCATATACATATATATGTATAAGTAAAGCGAAAACCCTAAGGAGATATAACAAAAGTAGAAACGTAACTACAGATTCCCACAGGTTGTTACTCTAATCATGCCATCAACTAACGGCAAGGAGATATGCTCCGGCAATCGGAGGAGTGACTGCGGAATAGGCAAGCGCTAAATACTAACTTAAGGTCTGAGGTGTTTTTAATCACACAGCCACAACACTTAATTCTACAAACCTGGACCGCTGCATGTAGCATAAACTTATGATGAAGTTGGTCATATTGCAAAAACTGCACCAAAGATACATAGATACATTATGCTTCTTTTGCAAAAGAAACAAACCGGGAGGCGCTAGGCATGTAGCTGGTTACAACAAATGATCTGTCTTCAAGGGGGCTCAAACTTTAAGGAAATAAAGAAGACTGCTCAGATCAACTTGAGCCGCTAAGCCGAGCACTTGTTGACGTCTTCCTGATAAGCCAACTCTACCCTATAAGTCAATAGACGAGTTCCATATACGGATCGCTCTGGGATTTTCTTCTGCTGCCTGATTTTTTGATTCAGACGAACAACATACTTTCGTGTAGGTTTTCTAGTCTCCCATTCCATCTCGCGTGGCGGATAAAGGAACGATCTGTAAATATGTAGGGTAGGTAGGAAATTAAATACCACTCTCGGACTATTATTATCAAGCAGTAAGGTCTCGGAATCAAAAACTCTCCCCAGACTACAGTTTTTAAATATTTCGGAGCCCAATCAGCCCGACAAGTTGTGTGGTCACTTCTTAAACAATTGGAATCTTAAGCTAAAACAAGCCCATGCCTTTTCTTAAAATTTACAAAAAAGAAACATGTTCTTGAGCAAGGAGTAAGCTTCGACATATTCGGACAAGAGGACATATAGAAATTCGAAGGTATAGTTAATCCATTTGAATAAAGATAATGGCGGACAAGCGGAAAAGCCAACGGTAGTGGTCAATCCCGTAGTGAATATAGACGGTCCCATGTACTAGATCACGTGAAAAACCATCCTAACGAAGCTACCAAGAGCCTCGATAATGGCTGATTTGCTAAGTTAAAGGACAACGACATTTGTAATGACATAATGTAAGAACGCTTTACAAAAAAAAGGTGCAGCCGAAACACTAGCGGAAGTTCTAAGCTGCGCTACAAAACAGACATTAATGCTATCCAGGAATTATAATGGGATGGGCCGGGCAAAAAAGTGGATGAGATACTGTGACATCTGCTACGGTCCATGTTGAACAGAAGCAGTGACCATTCGGATGCAAAATTTGTATTAGCGACAAACTTAGGCAAAAAGTCTTATGCTGTGTAGACATTAGTAAATGCATTGTAACAATCCGCATCAAGTCCCAATTCGCTCATATAAGGGTTATGTCTAAGAGTTGCTGGACAAAACTTATGAATGACTACCGAAGTACGATGTTAATATCGTGCTAGGTAATTATAACGCAAAGGCAGGAAGAGAGGACATTTCTAGCAGTAAACACAGCCTACACGGCAACACATCTGGCAACGTACTTAAGCTAATTGACTTCGCTGCTGAATAAATGATACAGCCAAGGTATGAATACGGATATTCTATACGCCACAACAAGTAAGAAATACTGTGGAACGATTTAATGTCGAAAGGCTGCAGTCGCAAGTGACCGCCTCCATTAACACCTTAACACCAACATCTTATATAGAAGAATAATGACAACGACACGAACAATCTATTAGATCAGCCGTAACTAATCTGCTAGGTTTCTCGCGCCCACCAGCAAGATAAGGAATGTCGACAGATGCTCGAAGCCAAGAACGAGCCCTACAAGGCTAGGCTGCAGGTGTTTAAGATACCATTAAGCTCCATAGGCAAAGAAGGAGGGAACAACACCGACTTTTTAGAAAGAAGAAAAAAGGAGCAAGAAAAGCGCGCCATCAAGGATATATAGAGGTGCAACTCCAGGAACGATATTCTCAAGTTTAACCAAATGGTAAAAAGATAATGCCAAGAATAGAAGGCTCGAACAGAATCCTGTCGAGATGAACAAGGAAAGTTCGTAGTTGGGACAGAGTCGATAAAGAACTGGGATGACGAATAATCTTCTGCTGGCAGGCGAACTATTCATAATGAGGATAGCAACATCTAAACTCAAGCTTAACAAGGGTGCCGGAAATGACGGCCTTACCGCCGAGCTTTGTAAAGCCGGTGGTGATGACTTGGTAAGAAATATTCACGAGCTCATAAGCCAAATTTGGTCGGATGATACCAAAAATGGATTTAGGCAAGGCGACGACGCACTGTTATGTGACCTCTTTAATCTGTTTCTTGAGAGGATTGTATAAAACTCCCGAGCCCACACCAGACACAATTTTCCATAAATCGGTGCAACTACTACCATACGCCGACGATATTGACATCAGTACTCGGGCTCAACGTGATGTCATACCCACGTTTGCTAGTATAGAGAAGGAAGCGTCAAAAATTGTTTGTCGAAAGATTCTCAATTACTGTGAATGGTGTTTAATCGACTGATTTTGGCTCATTTTAAACTAAACCACTTACGGCTGGTTGCAGGCATGCTGATTTATGTGCAGGTTCCTTTCTGGGCCTCTTAAGTAAGTAAATACTTACGGCAGCGATATGTGGCTTGTCTGCATGATAATTGCGATTCAAAATTGCGAGAATCTAAGCGCTCTAAAAGTTGCTACCACCGCCTCAGAATTTCAGTAATTTTTAATAATTTCCAAACATTTCATGTTTGTGAACTTCACCATGATAAAACGTAAACCTTGATATTGACTTTGACAAAACGTACAAAAAGCGAAACGTGCGTTTGTATATGAATGCAAAATTGTCATGTCCCTATTGAGAAATCCGATAGTTGTGCTAAAATCCTAGTATATCCCTGCCTCAGCGATTGGAGAAACCATCAATGTATGCGTTTCTTCGATATCAGTGGTTGGCCCCTACTGAGACCGAAATCCGAACACTTGGTCACTTGTAGTTACACTAAGCTCTACACCATGGCCACCACCAATAGTAGTAACCTGAGTAGCTTACATAGTTTTTAAGGAAATTACGATTAATTGAAGATATCCTTGAATGACCAGAGAATACACCCTCACCTAAGCTATGGCAGCTCCAAGTTAATAAGCACACTCTACCCGTACATGCATTTCATGTTAAATCTACATTGCAAAGCACTATAACCTTGTATCTCCACCATATATCCTACAATATCCACAACATCACTGTATTTAGCTAATTTACCGTAAAATCTCCTTTCGTGTAAAAAACGTGCAGTCCTTGTTGTCCAAGATAGAAAGACGACGACGACGAAGAGCACGACAATGCCATTGGTTGTTGTTGTTGTAGTATTCCCCAAATTGGTTAGTCGATGGTAGCCGAGGACAAGAGTAATTTTGTTTCCAGTCCACGATGAGAGCAGCCAAAAAGAAAGAAAGGACGACACAAAAAAAATCACAGGATAAGTGCAGAAGACAGCAATGACTTTCAGCAACAATTTCAAGTGTGTCGAGATTTTACGAGTAGCGTGCACTGCCAGGACAGCAAGGTGCATTCGATTGCTCTCAAGTGGAAATCACCTGGTAATCGTCCAATTGCTGTTCGGTAAATGTAACTATTTTGTTGCCCATCCTTGCGAAATGAATTCCAATGCAATATATTCGTCTCGGGAGGATATATATCCTCTGTGTCACGTTCCGGGTATCGACTGAGAAAATACTGAACTCTGAATCCTATGAAAAGCGTCGGTCTACCCGACATTAGCTTTACGGGGGGTAGTGGTATACACCGCTATGTATGGAAATTAATTAAGGAGTGGTATTTCGCATATTTTCCCAACCCTATACACACAGAGAATATGAATGAAATACCGTTTCCTTAACATGGTCGAAGGTTACAATAATGGTGGCAGGAGCAGTTGTTTTCAAGGTGTGGCATCCTGCTGAGCTGGTTTATACTCCAACAGGATAATATTTCGAATGTTGTGTCTTTTGTCTTGCAGTAAATTATTATACGCTTTCGCCTCGCTGGGATGTGGTCACATATGAACAGTAGCTTTGTTTATTGATTTTTGCTATTCTCTAGGTTTTAGAAGGTCCTTAGTGCGGTAGCATTGCAACGGTATGCGGTTTTGTTGCATGAAATATTGGGACAGCATAACACATTCAGATTCCTTGTTATTCCATTTTCCTTTTTGAAAGCTTCAGCCCTTGGCTTCGACGGAATTAATTAGCACTTCGGGTAATTAAACTGGAATTCTAAAATGTCTTTCTACACTCACACATGACTCAGTATTTCAGTATGGACAATGATTTTGTTCAGGGCAAAGAATAGCTCGTATAGTTAACCAGCTCCAAAATGTTAACCCGGTCCTTAGTTGAACTGCTTCCAGTTGTGCACTTCAAGCTATTTCTGTGGTGCCACATTCGGCACCATCCCGAACGTAACCTTCGGCTCGTTCTTAGTTGACATATACCTTATGCAAAGGGTATTCGAAAACACGGGGATTCTCAACTCCAAAACCACAGAGAAAATAAAATACTGCAACCCATCAGAATTCATATTAATTATTTCCAAATTATATTAGGGCGCTGTTCCGGCCAAGCCTAGTAAGCGATTGCGCTAGTTCGCGATAGTCAGCGCCAGTGCGAGATATTTCGCGCTAGTGCGTCAACGATTGCTGACGCTAGTTCAAGCTAGTAAATCTACAAAATTACGACGTGGACTAGCGCGAAAGCTAAAAGCGTGATCCAAACATTAGATTTACTAACGCACTAGCGCAAAGTATCTTCAACGCTTACTAGCGTTGGTCGTAACCGCGGCCTTAGTGTACCCTCCTATTGTGGGACATACACCTCTAGCAACCAATGGCTTGTTTACTAACTTGCTTAACCTGTTGAAAGTTTTTGCTTGAGACAAGGCAACCTTCCATCCTCATTGATCCTGGGCTTAATGGTGTAAACACAGGTCTCAGTAGAATAGATACGTTTTGAAATATATATAGTGTGCGCCAAATGTTATGTCGATTTCAATATATTAGGTATTTTTTATATAACTTGGTCTTAACTTGAATTTAACATAAATCAAGTGCTGCTACAGTCCAGAATGAGCGTTGGACTAAACCAACATGCCTCTCCAATTAGCCCGGTCCTTAATTAACTGCCTCTAGTTGCGCACTCCAAGTTGTTTTAGTTCGGTTTCTACTACGTCCGATGTTTGGTTGTGAATCGAAGACTCTGCGAGCCGGAGCCATCTTAAAGGTCCAATGCTATAGTATAGTTCTTGGTTGAATCTTCGTCTCCATAGCCCATCAACGCTAAGAATTTTTTTTTAAGAATTTTCCTCTCGAATCGACGAAGGATTTCTTCATCCATTTTTGATACGGTCCATGCTTCAGTGCCGTAGAGCAGGACTGCGATGATCAGGGTCTTATATAGGATCTCCTTAGTAGTTTGAGTGAGGGCTTTACTACCTTCTCAGCCCGAAGAAACAGCGGAGGTAGACGAAGTCCCGTACTACCTCAAAGTTATATCTGTCAATGGTGACGTTCTGTCCAATTCGTCGATGTTGTGTGTCCTTTTGTGTTGACAGCATATACTAAGTCTTACACTCATTTACTGCTAAGCCCATTTTTGCCGCTTCCTTCTCTATACCTGCAAAAGTGGTTATGACATCAGGTTGAGTCCTACCGATGATGTCAATATCGTCGGCGTATGCTAGTAGTTGCACCGATTTTTGGAAGATTGTACCTCTGGTGATGGCTTGGGAGTTTTGCACAATCCTCTTAAGAATCAAATTAAAGAACTCACGTGACAGCGCATCGCTTTGCCTAAATCCTTTTTTGGTATCGAATGCATCAGTTAAGTCGTTTCCGACCCTGATGGTGCAGCGAGAATTCTCTATCGTCATCCTACAGAGACGGACGAGTTTGGGCGGTATACCAAAACTAGATACTAGACATGGCTCTGTATAGGTCGTCTATATAATGCTGTCGCATTTGGCTTTAAAATCGATGAATAGGTAGTGGGTATGGATTTGGACTTCTTGGGTTTTTCCCACGATCTGTCGAAGTGTGAAAATTTGATCGGTTGTGGACTTCCTGGCCTAAAACCACACTGATAAGGACCGATCAGGTTGTTGGTAAACAACCGATGTTGATGTTGAGCAGACTTATTTTTTTTTTTTTTTTTTTTTTTTTTTACACTATCAGATCTGTGTCGTAGCGAGCTTAATACAAGCGCATCTACGAGCAGAGATTTGCCACAGCATATAAAATGCATCCACAGGCTCATCATTTAGTGCATTTGTTAGTGGGACATAACAAAACACTGAAGTTAGTTTGACGTCACTAACAAAATCAATAAACGATAAAATTATTATTAACAAAACAAGAAAAAAAAATAAACATACACTTATTACGACTCTAGAATACAATTACGCAAAGTGTTTTTTAAACTACTTTTACTAACATGCAGTTCAACTACATCGCTATTTTTATTGTAAACTCTACTCATGCGACTTATAGCCTCATGCATACCATAGTTGTATTTATGATTAGGTATATGTAAAATATTTAGTCTACGAAGGTTATAGGAACCTCCACGGGTATTAAAACCAATAGCACTTAAAAGATCAGGAGCATCTATTTGTCCTGATAATATTTGGTGTAAGAAGACCATGTCATTGTTAAGTCTACGTTGAGACAAGGGCAACAACTGCAGCAGTTTAATTCGACACCTATACGGAGGTAAATTGTATACATCATCCCATGGAAGTCCTCTCAAAGCAAATCTTATAAATTTGCGTTGGACTGCCTCAATTCTATTTGAATGAACGACATAGAAGGGTGTCCACACCTGTGAGGCATACTCCAAGTGAGGGCGCACTAGACAATTATATAACGAAAGGGTGACATAAGGATCATTGAACTCTTTTGACCACCTTTTTATAAATCCCAACATAGAGTTGGATTTATTCACAATAACGTTTATGTGTTTATTAAACTCCAATTTAGGATCAAAATAAACACCAAGATCTTTAAAACTGTCTATACGACAGAGAGTGTGCCCCGACAGAGTATAACTGAAATTGGACGGAATACGTTTTCGTGAAAATGACATATGCTGGCACTTAGTGGGGTTCAGATTCAAACCGTTTTTAAAACACCATGTTGTAAAGTTATTTAAATCAGTTTGAAGTGAAAGCGAATCGCTTGGATCTCCTACACATTTGAAAATTTTCATGTCATCAGCATATATCAGTATTTTGCTCTCTCGAATACAAGCTTTTGCATCGTTAATAGCAAGAATAAATAAGATAGGGCCTAAATGACTACCTTGGGGTACTCCAGATTGGGCAACAAAAGGGTTGGATTTAGAGCCTCTAAAATTTTACCTGATAAGTTCTTAGTGAGAGATATGATTGAACCCAATTTATGAAACCTGGAGGGAAACCATAAACCTTAAGTTTATAAATTATGATGTTATGTGATAACTGGTCAAAAGCTTTGGAAAAGTCAGTGTATATACAATCGACCTCTTTTTTATTTTCCAAACTATTGGAACAATGATGCATAAAAGTTAAGAGATTTGTGACAGTGGATCTATTTTTATGCCTCTGTAGTTGGCGCAGTTCAGAGGGTTTTCTTTTTCCATTGAGGTTTCATTCTTCAGGCATATCTTCATCCGACCAGATTTAGCTTATGAGTTGGTAGATATTACTTACCACTGGCTTTATAAAGGTCGGCTGGAAGGCCGTCATTCCCTCACTTCACTCACGTAGCCAATATTCAATGGTTCGTTCTGTCTGACAGTGGAATGTTGTTCGTCATCGCCGCCGTTTAACAGTCTGCAGCAGTGGTTCTTCCATAACCTTAGCATCTATTGTGTCTCAAGCACGATATTTCCTTGTTCAGGATCCTGTTTGAGCCTTTTTCCTTGGCTTTGACGTTTTACATTTTTGTAAAACTTGCGAACATCGTTTATAGAGTGGCACCTCTGTATATCCTGGATTTTCTTTCTATTTTATCTTCTTTCTGAAAACCCGGTGTTCTTCCTTTCTTCTTTGCCTATAGAGCTCAATGGCAGCTCTCGTCTTCACCTGCAGCTTAGCCTTTTAGGCCTCGTTATTGGCTGCGAGCATCTGTCAGCATTCCTCATCAAACCAAAAGTTTCTTGCTGGTGGACGCGAGAAACCTAGCAAAACAGTTGCGGCTGATCTAATGGCTTGTTGACATCGTTGCCATTGTTCTTCGACATTCGATTCTGGTGGATGATGTTAATCGAGTGGTTAATGGATACGCGTGGAGCGAAGGCCTTGGCCGCCTTTAATGATCAAAGCAAAATGTATCCTTTAAGATCACTTTTTCGAGAATTTTGGACGGAATAGCGATGCTTTCGACTTGAATGGTTGCCTAGAGCTCGTCCACGGTCTAAGACTTGCTGGCGTATACTTTTTTTCAAATAACCCCACAAAATGAAGTTCGAAGGGGTCAAATCTACAGATATAGATTGCCAGTCACTGTCGCATTCCTTCTCTGAAGGAAAATGGCCTAGTGATGATTTGGTGCAAACGCCGCGCCACCGCGTCGGCCCAACAGTTACTTTTTGGTCATGCAATGGTGTTTCATGGATCTCATGTGGAGTCCTTCCTGTCGGCAATATTCTTTAAGTCAATTTCACTTTATATGGAAACAAATGCAAATTATCCTTCAAGGTGGTTACACTGATGCCAAAATGTTGAGGGCGGTGACGATACGACACATATGAGTTCTCGGCATCACTCTCTCTTTACCTCTTCAATCAGTTTTTTGAAACGTCTTGGGCATTGATGAGCAACATGTCGACGATCTCCCAATGCCTCGTGCTAAACAAAATTTGCCGCCAAATGACGAATAGTGTTGTCAGACGATGCTTGTTGGCCACGATTTCGACAATATGATCATTGAGTTAGTACAACTGAATGCCTTTTTTGTGTGTACGGCGTCCCTATTTCGGCTGGTTAATTCGGTGTAAAGCGATTTATGGTTATAATTGGACTGAACTGACTTTTCATAAACATAAGGATTCAACTCAATTGGTTGATAAATGTTAAAGTTATTCAATGTTTACATACATATTTGTTTGAGACATCCCTTCGCGGCCTCTTACACGTTGAAGAAAGCTCTGACTTCCTATGCCCCCATTCAGTTTTACTATGAGAGAGCATCTAGCGCTGACAACAAAAACCATAACTCCTTTAAAGACGTCATAATTACATTTACATATATTTAGGTATATAAAAAGCTTACACCTTTAAAAGATGGAAAACAAAAAAAATGTAAAATGTTGTTGTTGTATAAAGGATACCTATACGATTATTGCTTATCTTTTGTAAATGTCTTAACTATTTTAGGTAGAGACAAGTAAATCAAAAATGTACTAGATTTTGTAGAGTTTTATACGTTCTGTGACAGAGGACACTAAATAAGGCACGACAGTAATTATTACTTCTCTCCCTCGGCACATGAGTAAGCCTGATTTGTATTCTTGACAAACTTCTGAAAGTGATTATCCGGCTTGGGATCCAAGTCAAGTACGGTTACTTTAGTGATGTATGTTTTTCCATATAACTGAACTACATTAGGGTGGTGCGAGCTTCTAGAAAAAAGGTAATATTATAAATTTTTGATAATTTTAATTATTCGGTTTATTGGAGCTTACTGTAATTTATTTGGGTGAATAATTTCCTTGAAGGCGACTATTATTGAACAGTCCAAGAAGGTAGCTGCCAATAGATATTGCTCGAAATGTGTCAACTCATGCAGCTTAGTATTGGGTCCTCGGGCTAGGAACTGCTTTAACCATATATAGGTTTTCCTTTTCTTGGTGTTTGTGGGAGAGTTATGGTAACAGGCTTCAGTTATGTATTTCTGTGAGGACAATATTTTATTGGAATTTTAAAATTAAATGTGGTTCTGAGAAATAACTGTTTATAAGAAACAAATAAGAAAGGACTGACTTTATTGTTGACGACTAAACAAAAAGAAAAGAACAATGGCGTTAATATCTGCACCTGGAATGTAAGAAAGCTTAACAAAAACTTGAAGCCGAACAATTAGCTGTAGCCCTAAGCTGCTACAAATCAGACATTACTGCCATCCAGGTAATAGGGTGGGATGAGCCTGCCAAAAGAAGCATGAGATGAGAAACTTCGACTTCTACTATACAAGGACCGCGGAAACAGCGACTCTTCCGATGTGGAATTTTTATAAGTGCCATACGTAGGCAAGACTTGTGCTTTAAAATGATTAGCGAAAGCATTGTAACAGTCGGCATCAATACGCCAAATTAAGCCTTACAAGAACTTACTAGCTGACGGAAGAAAAATATGACATTGCTATGGGCTTCCTGGAAAACGTATGACGGATACTGAAGTACGACGTTAAAAAACCATGCTGGGAGATTTTTAGGCAATGATAGGAAAAGAGGACAAATTTAGCAGATTTATCAGTACTTACAGCCTAAATGACACCAGGTCTGGTAACTGCCTTAGGCTAATGAAATTCCACTAAAGCCATCATATAGTTTACTCACCCTGACATCCATAAGTGGACATGGCGGTCTCGAAGCAACAAACGGGATAAATTGACCAGATTGCGATAGAGATAGAGAATAGTCATTCATCCAGTTCTTTGGATCTTAGAACACTAGCAAAAGCTGAAGGTAAAGACGAAAACTGCCATTGAACTTTATAGGCAAAGAAGAAGGGAAGAACAGCGCTTTTTCAGACTAAAGTAGATAGAGAGGTGCCACTCCAGGAATTATGTTCGTTCGTTTTACAAAAGTGCAAAACGTCTAAGCCTAGGAACACAATCCTGTCGAAATGAACACGGTAAATCGTTGTAGAGTCACAGTCGATGCTGAGTAACCACTTCTGCAGACTGTAAGACGGCGATAACGAACAATCCCCCACTGTCAAGCAGAACGAAAACGAACCATTTAATATTGGCGACAACAGCGACAACTGGACACACGACCTTAAAGGAGTGCTTGTAGCAATTTCTAAAATTAAGCAATAGATGCCTCAAAGAATTGAAGGGCTTCTTGCCGAATATTATAGAGCCAGTGGAGATGGAGCAAGAATTGGTCAGATAAGTGTATACCCGAAGAATGGAACATCAGCATCATTGTGGTTTTAAGCCTGGAAAGTCCAAAACTGATCAAATCTTTACACTTCGACACATACAGGAAAGAAACCTAAAAAGTCAAAATCGACACTCGCCACCAATTCATCGATTTCAAAGATCCATCCGACAGCATTTATAGAGCCGAACTATACAAAGACATGGCTTGTTTTTGGTATACCTCCCAAACTCGTCCGTCTGTGCAGGATGATGTTGGAGAATTCTCGCTGCTCGCTGATTCTGACGATTTCACCGAATAGTCGATACCAAAAATAAAGGATTTGGGCATGACAACGCATTATCTTCCATAGACCTGCGCAACTGCTAGCATACCACCAGGATATTAAAATCTATGGTCGGACCAAACGAAATATTACAGTAACGTTCTCTAGTATAGAGAAGAAATTGAGAAAAATGTTAAACATTAAATTAGCGCAAGACCACTTATTTGCTTTCAATAAATGCCACAGAACTTCGATGAATCGGATAGAACGTCACCATTGAAAGATATAATTTTGAGGTAGGGAATTTGTCAAACTTGACTCCGACAACGTAATCTTGTCAGGAATCAAAAGCAGAATGACTTTTTGCGACCGCTTTTTCTTTGGACTAAGAAGGCAATTTATTAGGAAAGCCCACACTCGAACTACTAAGGAGATCCTAATTTAGAGTTCAGATCCTTATCGCCATAAGTACCGCGCCCAAGCCAAAAACGACCTCAACCAACTTGCAGTCCGGAACTTACTTAGCAATGATGTAGATGGAGTTGACTAGCACAAACGCCCGCTTGAAGAGATGATTGGCCAAGGCATTTTACATCTGCTAAGATTACCAGACTTAGCTTATATCGGAGCGTCATTTGACACTATAGTGCAAGTGCTAGTCAACACTGTGCTGTTTAATTTTGTATGTGCATCTACCTATAAGGATTGTGGCACCTAAAACCTCCCTTAGTGCTACTATAACCTAGTCCCCGATTTCAAAGCTAACGTCAGTGAAAATTGTTATTTCAGTATGGCACCCATCGTGTAAAACTTTGTCAATATAACGCTTGCTAACACACCTATAAAACTCTGATAGAAACTCTGAAAGATACAATCAACATCAATTTGATCCTTTATTTATCATCATAAATATCCAAACGTCTTAAAGTCCCCCAGTCTTTTAAGACCATTCAGTGAAATCAAGCTGAGCACATGCAATGTTCCAATGAAACATTAATCTCCTCTCATAAACTATCCTTGTGCACAGAACTTCCATTAAAATAAACGTACCTACATCTTAAAACTTTGGCTTTAAATTTTTGATTTAGCACACATCAAACCCAAGCGCTGGGGAAACATTAAAAAAATAACTGACCCAATCTACGCGTGCATCCTTAAGCGGTTCTATTTTTCCGACTTAGATGAAGGAACTATAAAAGCGGGAAAAAACACGCATCCATAAAGAGAAACATTTCACCGGCAGCAAATTTAATTCCACCACTTGAACGCTGCTCGAAAAGGACGAAATACAATCCTAGAAGTTATGCAATTTCATGCCACACATACATCCACACACAGTCAGTGCAATGAAATAAAAAAAAAACATAAAAATTCTAAAGGAAGCAACGATGATCAAGGTACGAGTATTTTTGTTTTTATAACACCAAGCTTGCTTCGTAATTTTTTTTGTTTAACTTACCTTTGCCAAGAGCTGAATATTTAAAATTCTCTCAAGGACACTATTTCCCTGGCCACCGCCATTGCCACCAGCTTCCATTGAATAATTCTTTCGCAGACAACTAATAATCAAATCTTGGAACGTTGTCAGGTCTCTGTGTAAATGGAAGTGTTCTTAGTTTTTTTTTGAAGGACATAAAAAGCTCAAAAATATCCTTCTCCACTTGTACGTACCCATGAAAAGTGTTCATCTTTAATTCTTCAAGTGTAATTAAGCCTGCCTGATCGCCATAGATAAGTTGGCCGTTTCGAAATATTCGCAAATTATTCTGAGGACATTCGAGCAGTGCATTCAGGGACTTTCGCATCTCGAATGGCTTCCTGTGAGCAGAGAAAAGTTTCCAAATTAAATTTCTTTTTCGACAGTTTACCATTTCTTCGTACGAACCCAGAAAACATGTCAACGGGACAGTATGCGCTCAGTCTTGATACTTTACGACTTCGTAGCTAAAAATGAAAGGGATACCGAACATGAGTCACTCTGGGGGGTAGTTTATGACTCTAAACACCTAGAATGTGTATCACTTACCTTAGAAAATTGCATGGCACAGTAACGACACCTAGTTGAAGCTTTTAGGTTGAATGGATTGAGAAATGAGTTTGGAGAAGCAGCAGCAGCCAGGCCACCACCACCACCGCCAACTTCGACATCGATGTCCTGCAGAAGCCATCCTTGTTTTGGTTTTATATCGACGGCAAATGTGTCCCCTGGTGTTAACTTTTATTGAGGGAAATAAATCATAAAATTTTAGAAAATGTTTTCTTGTTTTTTTTTTTAAATAGAATACGGAACACCATGGATGAGGGGTGGTTGGGCGTGCCGTGCTACATCGACGTGGTGGTGTTTTCATAGAAAAAGTTGTAAACAACATACGAACTATGAGAAGAACCATGAGATTGGAATGCATAATTTATAGAATATCGCCAATGGGGGACGCATAAACTAAGCCAGATTCCGAGGAGCTTAAGGAAGTTTTCCACCCGCACCGCCACAATGCATCCATTGCCAGGTGTGTTGATGCAACTCACCTGATGCTGTAAATCGGCAAGTAACAGCGTCTCCGGCAGGAGAGTAGCATCTGGCAGTAGAAGTCCAAATTGTCCACAAAACTCTTTGTCTAGTCGATGAGCTATAAATTTTCCAAAAGGATTAAAATAGAAAATGATGCAGCGGGTGTAGGGACGTATTTAAAAAAAAAAACAGTCGAATGCAATTGTATTCGACTTTGTTGCATAGCGAGGTGGAGGGTTATTGCTGGTGCAGAGTTTGCAGCAGGGTGCGACTAATAAATCTATTTTTGAAGGTAAATTAAATGTTTGTGATTGATTGTAGTTTTTTGGTTTTCCTAGGTTTTTTGGTGGAATACAGAACAAGGGATATTTCAAGGATTAGATTTTCATATGAATAGCAAGGGACGAGTAATCAATGACCTATAGTGATAGAAGGGAAAGGTTCAAGCAATGGAGAAATAATATTTATTTGCGTTATTTAATCATCGTTAGGGGCTGTGCTTAAATTGATTTTAATTTCGATAAATGAAAAAGTTCCTTACTCGGGCGTTTCATTAGTCAAATCCTTGACAGAAAGTGATATCGGTGTACTATCAACATATACATACACTACACGAAAAGGTTGATGTAAATTTTGAACTTAAAGAAGAGCCACCCCTTCAACAGATGAGATGGCACCAAATCATGCTACAAGCTCCTTGAAGATTCGGATTTTGGGAAATGGGCCTGTTCTACAGGAAAACAAAAGTCATTATGGCACGTCAATAAAATATAGAATTTTATAAACCTGTTTCTTATATAGTTTTCGGGAGACACTACTGTAATAGTGTTGCTAACAAAGATTAACGGCGAATCTGAACGGCAACTTTGATAAGTTTCTCATGACAGAATTGCTCTTGAAAGTGAAAAAAAGCAGGTGTCCTCACTTTCGAAAACTTAAGTTCAAAGCACTAATCACTAGGCCACTGCACCCTCTGTCCCAGCCATAGGACGCAGATGGGGAGTCGTTCACTTGGGCGAATGCAAAACTGCAGGCTCACAGAAGTATATCTAGACTTACCTATACTGATGACCCCAAAGACTAGATGAGAACTTAAAAATAAGCTCGGTCATAAACGGAAGAACAAAGTTGGGACTAACTATGGAGACTACGAACCCAAAAACCTGTCAAAGGAATTTTGATAATCATAACTTTTAATATAGGTGCCTGCCAGAAGTCTTGGGTATACCCTGGATATACCTTAAGCGGATCATACATAAGCATACAAGATCCTATCCAACGTACTGTGTGAACGTCCAAAACCGTTCTGCAACACCCTAATCGGCACATACCTGTGTGGCTTCCGGCCCGGCAGATCGACTATAGACCAAATTTTCATGCTGAAAGACCAATGAATTTCAAGTCGAAACTCACCACCTATTCATCGACATCAAAGCCGCGTATGATAGCATACATCGTCAGGAGCTCTATATGGCGATGGCCGAATTCGAA
Organism: Rhingia campestris; assembly: GCA_932526625.1. NCBI lineage: Eukaryota > Metazoa > Arthropoda > Insecta > Diptera > Syrphidae > Rhingia > Rhingia campestris. The sequence continues at coordinate 52,487,784 of OW052185.1, forward strand.
ATCCCGGCAAAACTGATTCAACAGGTCCGTCCAGCTGCTGGGCTATGCGGACGATATTGACATCATCGGTCGCTTCCGACGTGCCGTGATAAAAGCGTTCAGGAGGATTGAAGAACAGGCTAAATCCGTTGGCCATGAAGTAAATGAGGACAAGACTAAGTACATGCTATCAACAAACAAACAAGCATCTGTCCACCGCCTAGGACAAAACGTCACTACCTCGAAATTGCTGCTATCAAGCAACCGCGAACTCTATGAGCTGTACCAAGATGTGGATGTAGTCCAAAAAGCCAAAACACGTCGACTTCATTGGCTCGGCCATGTCGAGCGAATGGACAATAATGCTCCAGCTAAGAGGATCTTCGAATCTCAGCCCCCAGGTTCGAGAAGGCAAGGAAGACCGAGCCTCCGTTTCAAAGACCAAGCCATTGCGGATGCCAAAGCGCTTGGTCTAGACAACTGGAAGCAGCGAGCCAGGGATCGTAGAGGATGGAAGGCTGCAGTGTCTCAGGCAGAGGCTCTTCACGGGTCGGGTGCCCGATAAGTAAGTAAGGATCAACAATATTGAGTGAGCGGGACTGATTACATAAAGTAACTGTACGTTACTTTACCACCTTCAGTCTTATTTCCTTAGGCGTATTTTCACTACACCTCCTGTCACTAAAACTGCTTCCCAAAAGCGCAGTTCATGACTCTCTGACTATGACTCTTTGCCAATTTTAAAAGTTTCTAACTGCAGTTTTGTGGTCTGAGGGATGGATACGTCTAAAGTCGACGACATATAATAAGTGTCGGGTTGTCAAAGGTGAGGTCAATAAACGTGTTATCAGATGACCCAATTTTTTTTAAAACCTATCTTAGATGAGACGAACCTATAACGCTCAAAATGCGCCATGAGACGATGATTGGTGATGTTTATTGATTTTGCCCATAAATTGTTGAAGAGAGTACACCGATGGAAAAACCTCGAACTAGAGTCTAGTAAGTTCAGTGTATCTTACCGGCCGAACACAAAACAAAAGAACATTATTCAAGGCCTGGTCGTAATAGGGTTTTATAGAAAAGAAGTTGGGTTTAATTTGGATGGCTGAATTATCAATTTGTTTGTTCAGTCCAGTTTTTCACAGAAACAAGATCCATCCAAGCAAAAATAAGACTCTTCGACCCACCGTTATCGATTCTAATTCACGGGATTATGTGCAGAGGCGATACATTTTTGTCTGCCTAACAGAACATTACGAGGGACTTACATTGACTCGGACAATTAACTTGTTGCAGCCAAGATAAGAATGCGAATATCCCCACGTCACACAAATCAATCGAAAGAGACCGCCAATGGTCTTCGCAGAACGCGTATCCCTTAAACTCTGGATTAACACCATACCACCATCATCTTATGTCGAAGAACAACTGATGTGGTGGGTTTATCGCGCAAACCAGTGAGAAGAGGAATGCTGACAGATGGTCGCAGCCCAGAACGAGCCCTACAAAAGCTGCAGGTGTTTAAGATACCATTAAGCTCTATAGGCAAAGAAGGAGGGGAGAACACCGATATTTCAGAAAAAGAACGAGCACTAAAAGCGCGCTATCGAGGATATAAAGAGGTGCAACTCCAGGAATGATGTTCGCAAGTTGTACCAAAATGTAAAACGTCACAGCCAGGGATATAAGGTGCGAACAGAATCCTGTCGAGATAAACGAGAAAATAGGTATGTTCCCGTACAAAAAAATATTTACTTACTGATTTTTACTGCGGAAAATTATTTTCATGCAAAACTTGCGTACGGGAACGGTTTTAAGTAAAAATCAGTAAGTGTCAGTAAATATTATTTTGTACGGGAACAGACCTAATATCGTAGTTAAGTCACAATCGATGGTGACAATATAGAAGACCCACATCTCCAGATTGTTAAACGTCAATGAAAAACAATCATTCGCTGTCAGGCAGATCGAATCATTCAATATTTTTCAAAAAATACCAACCACCCGACCTAAGTGAAGACTTACCTCCGCGATATATAAATTTTAGCTTAACACGGCTGCCGGAAATGACGGCCTTTCCGTCGAGCTTTATAAATCATTGGTAAGTAAAATTCACTAACTCATTAGAACAATTTGATCGGATGAAAGTGTGTCTGAAGAATGGAACCACAGCATCGAACCACAGCATCGTTTGCCCGATCCACAGAAAAGGAGACCCTCTCAACTGCATCAACTATATAGGCATAAGTTTCCTCAACATCGCCTACAAGATCCTATTGAAGATGTAAACGCCTGAAACCGTTTACCAACAACCTGATCGGTCCTTACCAGTGTTGTTTTAGGCCAGGAAAGTCCACAACTGATCAAATCTTTACACTTCGGCTGATCGTGGAAAAAACCCAAGAAGTCCAAATCGATACCCACCACATAATCATCGATTTCAAAGCTGCATACGACAGCATTTATAGAGACGAAATATGCAGTTTTTTTTTTAAACCGCCCAAACTTGCCCGTCTGTGTAGTATGAAAATGGAGAACTCTCGCTGCTCCATAGGTGAGGTCACCGATATATTCGATATCATTGACAGGTATAACTTTTAGGGACCAAAGGATATCGTCGCAATCCTTATTAGTTGTAGTTAGATTGGTAGACAAACTATATAAGCGGATATGAAATACGCTTTAAATTTGAACAGATATGGACGGTTACAAGCTATAGACGGGTTCTATTAAGGTTCGATACAGTACATCTCTAAAATACTGACATCCTAACGAAATTTATAACGAAATCCATTTAAAGTTTGATCCTTTGCTGAACACCAGCAGCGCTCACTCCGTATGCAACACGTCATAAACAGTACACACACGTACTCCACCACTTAACTTACCCGGACGAAATGGTCTGCAAAAATTATTTATCCTCCGGCGGTCCGCCTCTGATGTTATATTGACAATTTCCGGTATATTCACATATTCCTTGCCAATAAATCTCGCCACAGCACTCACAAATGCCACCAAATCTTCAGGACATACTGCATCGTCCTCGACATCATCGACAGTACAACAGCACCCACCTAGACCCATGTCAAAGCAAAGAAGGATAAACCAAAACAGTACCACGCAAGAAAACAAAATAGAAAACAAATATCCTGGAGTGAGACATCGTCCCCAGAGGCTAGAATAGACCATGTCACAGAAGTCCGTTAAATTGCCGAACCCTCCCTACCTAATGTCTGATCCATATCGAGGGTGGTAACGACTCCGTTGGGATTAGTTCCATCGCAGGCTGTCGGAGGCCGCTTCTGCCGCTCCAACCGATGGCGGTCGTCGCATTTACTGCTCCTCGTACTGCTGATGTCGGCTTTTGGCAGCCGTAAAACTTTTTTAAGTTGTGGTAGGGCCACGACCAAATTTGCATTACCCTCGGCGCTGTATATCAACTGAATTTGGCTGAAATCCATTTCGGATTCGTAACGAAACGAAACTTTTCGGTGTGTGTCGAGACTGGATCCCAGTGATTGGGTGTGCGGTACTCTGCTTACGATGAGCGTAATGGAATGGCAGTGTTACACATCTGCAACAGCAGGATTGGCAGCAAGATATAATTCCTGCAAATAGAGAGAGAGAGAGGAGGACTATCAAAACAAAAAAATATATACAAAGTCGCATGTAGCTGAAGCTGGATGAACAAATTTTACAGTGTTATGTTTATCCGAGAGATTAGGGAACGAATAACGGCATTAGGGTTATAAATTTTATAAGTGCTTCCACCAGACATGGAGACTGCATTGGGAAGCGGTTGGTGGCGGTTCCAACAAATGCAACAGTGATGTGGTGAGTTTCAGTGAACATGGCATGATGGCAGCTTCTTATCCCTGTAGTCGCCTTGTCTAGGATACGATATAGAAGTTCAGAATTTCTATGATATTCACGTCAGAATGGATATGCATGAGGGGCTCGTGTGTGTATGATGTTGTGATGGCAGCAAATTAAGTTCTGAGTTGTTGGTACTAATTTGTTGCAAATTGTGTGGCATTACGGTTGCCCCGCCGAAGTCCTGTCGAAGCACACAGCTTGTGTGGGAAACAAGTGATGGGATGCATTTTGCCGAGTCTTAAGGTTTAATAAAAAGTAATTTTAACTTTTCAGTTGACTGGGATTTTGGCATCTGTAGCACATCCATATGGATGCACTTTTATGAGCGTCACTCATGTGAGAGTATATTTTCAGGACTCTTGGTTAGATGAACAGAAAATAAAAGTTAGAAGTGGCCACAAATAGGTCAGAGTATGAATGTTAGCCGACCGTTTTAAACAAAACAATAATGAACTGCAAATTATAAAATGTAGCTGGGGGCGGCATAACATATTTGTTGGTTGAAAGTACCTAGCCGAATGTTTTAAATTGAAAAGCAAACGACTTCACTTTCTGAAGCTGGCATGAGCAGACGGCAATGTAATTCGTTTTGAGAAATTTTGTGGATGCCATTAATACCTACCTAGTGGTTAGAGGGTGGTTTAAATCCTAAACTGAAAACACCTTTTTCTCATTGCCCCACCTATTGACAAAGTCTGAGAGTCATGCAACTTTCATTAGAAGCTTCTCAAATGTGCCATCCGAACCGGCGTGAAACTGAAGGTACCAGTTCCTGCTTGCAGTACCCCCTGTTTATAGTAAAAGGCAGCTGAGGGAAGCGATATATTTGAATTTTAACAGATAGGTCCATAAAAATATATCCCTACTTTAACGAAGATTTCATATGATTCTGGCACTCAAGGCATGGAAAGAACTTGAGCAACAACCGGATCGGCCTTTATCAGTATGGTTTTAGGCCAAGAAATTCAACAACCGATCAAATCTTCAAACTTCTACAGATCTTTGAAAATATAAAATAAGTCCAAACCGATACCCAACACCTATTCATGGATTTCAAAGCCAAATACGACAGCATTTAAAGCGACGAACTATAGGTCTAGTTTCGGTGTAACGCCGAAACTAGCACGTCTGTGCAGGATGACGATGGAGAATTCTCGTTGCTCCATCAGGGTCGGAAACGACATCACTGGTACATTCGACACCAAAAATGGTTTAGGCAAGGCGACGCAATGTTATGTGACTTCTTTAACGTCATTCGTGAGAAGATTGTGCAAAACTCCCGAGACTTCAGATGCACAATTCTTCCAAAAATCGGTGCAACTACTAGCATTCGACGACGATATTGACATCATTTAACAGTAGAAAAACGAGGGTAAGACCAAGTATATGCTATGCTATGCTACGAAAGGATACACAACATCTACGAATTGGACAGAACGTCTCCATTGACAGATATAACTTTGATGTAGTACGGGACTCTCTTTGCATCGGCTTCCCTATTAACTTAGACAACAGCATCTCATTAGTAATTAATAGCAGTTAGCATGCTGTTTCTTTGGGCTAAGAACAAGTCCTGCTGTACATTGCTGAAGCATGGACCATATGGACCATATATCAAAATTGTTTGAAAAATCGTAGGTCCAGTTTGCGTTGACGGACTATGGAGATTCAACCAAGAACTGTACAGCGACATACCGCTAGCACTCCACATTGGACGTTTACGATGGCTAGGACATGTAGAGCGAATTGACACCAAAATTTCGGCTCGCCTATTCTTCGATTCCTAGTCTGACGTCAGAGGCAGTAGAGGAAGATCTCGCCTTAAGTGGCGCGCAGAAGTAGAAATCGACCTCAACTAACATGAAGTGCTCAACTCGATGCAGTTAGATAAGGACCGAACTCATTATAGGAGCGTGTTGGTTGAGGCTCAGGTTCATTCCGGACTGCAGCGCCACTTAAGTAAGTAAGTAAGTAAGAGCGCAAAAATTAGTGCAATGTAATTTGATCCAAAACGATGAAGATTTCGATTGAATGTATTATTTATACACGTTCCCCCCGTATTAATAAAAAATCACTATCCGCTCCTTAACACACGAGCTATGTAGCTAACGGATAGTGAGCTTATCCGTTTGCTAACTTTTGTTATTAATAAATATATTTTATATCAATGTTTGTTATCCGCTCTCTCTCATAAAAATCCCGACAGAGCATGGCAGCACTTTACTTAAAAGTACTTAAAATAATACGATCCAGGTAACGTATGATAAAATAAAATAATTAAAAGTACGATAATGTGAGTAATGTGTATGTATGTGTAAAGTCAATGAAATCGAGAAAAATATTTTTGAATTTAAAAGCGAAACGTCATCTCACAAATATTAAAAGTTATCCGCTCCTTATACACGAAATTCGATGAGTTAAGTTATCCGTTGTACAAATGTTTTTTTAATAAGAATTACAAGTTAACCGATGTGTTAGTGCTAACTCACCGTTGTTCGTTGTTTATTAATAGGGGGGGAAGTGTATACTCCAACCCTGGTCGAATAACTGCAAGTACTTTAGCGACTCTGCGTTTGGCAAACGCAATCGATGAAATAAATCTGCATCAATATTCCATATTTATTCTTTTTGCCATTTTCTCTTGACGAAAATGCACTTTTCGTCGAACGTAACAAGTGTTTTTTCTGTTGCAGTGTAATAACCCCCGCGGAAATTAGCCCAATGGGGCTTAGTTATCAAAAAGGGGCTTTTTTTCTTTTCGAAATGGAAATAAGCCCCGCCACAAGAAAGCATTTACACCCGCAGTGGTTATTACCATTTAAAATTGGCACTCTATTCATAACTCTCAAAGAAAACTAGATAATTCTAAACCCTAAATTTTTGAGAAAAAATGAACATGAATGCAAAGGAATTTACTATACACCCAACCTAGCACGCAACCTAAATCCAACAGTGAGCCCAATAAGGGGGGCAGCATGCCCCCGAATCCGTACTCAAACTTTGCATACATCCAATTTCGCGCCCATCATAAATCCAACAGTGAGCCAGGAGGGTTCACGCTTTGCATACACGCGCGTGCGACTTTGGGTGTATGCAAAGTTTGAATTAGCTTTCGTATTTGCGTATGCAAACCCCCTGCCTGGGCTCACTGTTGGATTTGGGTTGCGTGCGAGGTTGTTTGTATGTAAAGGAAACAAACAAATGGTATTAACCCCTGAGGGGTTTTTTACTTCTCTATTGAACTTAAACCGATTCCGAAATACAGCAATTTCATAGAGACAGTAACATATCAAACATATTACATATTAATTGGGCAATATTTTCATTAAAAATTGTTATACTAAAATATTGTTATGAAATCTGATTGCAGTTCTCCAACAAACCCTTGAACATTTTGATTGAGCACCTCCATCAGTGGTACAGGATGCGCCCACCGCAGAATGGCTTGAATTGTGGTATCTGTCAACACTATTTCTCGAACAAACAAGAAACCGCCGGAACCTCGGAGAATATGCCATCTCTTTCTAGATCAGTACTTGGAGTAATATAAATAGAGATGAGGCGATAACCAGCAGCAGTTGACCTGAACGTGATAGCGATTTTTTTTTAAGTGATAATAGTGCGCAAATTTAATCGTTGGTATTTGATTTCAAATAAATGTGATTGAATTGTTAAACGTGAATACATTTATAACCGTATTGTAAATAATATAATTCTAGATATAAAAGTGTATTCAAATAAATTATTGTTAAACTTACAACAGATAAGCGCTTTATCATTCGAAGCTCGTCTTCATACAACAATATGTTCTATTTGTGTCCACACATTTGTCTTCAATTATTATTATTATTTTCTCAATTAATGTTGAAAAAGTATTTGTATATTAAAATCTAGAATTATGTAGTTCACATAGTATTTTTGAGATATGCAGAATCCCGATTTTCGTTTTTTTTTATTTATCACTGGGCTCCATATTCTTTTTAACCGATGTTTTTTTTTACAAATACAACAAAGATATAAAATCTCGTTTTTGTATAATGGACACAACCACCATTTAGTTAAGCAGCACTGAATAATCGATTATAGATAAGAATTTAAGCAACGTTGCCGAGACATCCTAAATATTCAGGCATGCTTTACAGAACAACCTCTGTGACACCTCCTAAAAAAATCGAATAAATACGGCTGTAACAGATTTATTCATAAGCTTGTTATAATGAGTGCACATTATTCATAAAACCTATAAAACGTTGAATAGAGGCTGCGTCTGATGTTTAAACAATGCCTGTATAAGGCGTTTTAATTGTTTTTATCTCTGCTTGCAACAACCGGCTGAGCTTTGGGGTTACCAATGAGACAATAATTGTAAGCACAACAAGGAAAAAGTGGGTCTTTGTTGTATTTTAGCAGTTTTGTTTCACGATTAAACTGTTAAACCATCCAACATAAGTCACCAAAATATTATAAAAGAGTAGAAAACAAGTGGTCGTCATGAGTTTCGCAACCATTAAAATTATCGATTGGTAACTCAACCGATCTCAGCTAATTGTAAAAGATTTCCTTCTTTTCGGTAGGTACTTTATTTCACACAAAACCAATATAGCTATTATGGATCGGCAAATCTTCTAATATATAAAAATCTCGAGTCACGAACTCCTCTAAAACTGCTCGAATAGGTCGTAAAGTAAAAATCCGCCCATTGCCACGCCTATGTTGTTTTTAGATAAACCGTAGGGAATTTTAAAAAAGAATCTGAGCAAAATATTAAAATATTAAGACATTCTGAATACTTATCTATATTTCATCAACACAATGTTTTTTTGCTACTCCCACTTTTTGTGTGTGATTTTTGTAAAGAAATTTGTTCGGTACAATAATTTTAAGAAAATTCGAAAAAAAAACTTTCGATAAAAAATTTTTAGAATAGTACTTTGAACATTTCGTCTGCAGATCATTTTAACCCAATCCCGTTTTTGAGGGCGTTTTCCTAAAAAAGGCCATATTATGCTGGAAGTTTCGGCTATACAAGGTGGATTATTTTTTTATGCACCCGGTCGAACTGGCAAAACATTTTACTCCCGCCGAAATACGATCAAAAATTGGCATCGCATTGGCCGTTTCATCATCTGGCATTGTAGCATATTGGATGGAGGCAGAAAATCTCAGGCAGCTCTCCTATGAATATTCGAAACAACCCAGACGATTGAAAAATTAATGAAAAGCATTATCAAGGCCGCCATTTTGAATGGCAAATTCCAAAGCGAAAATATTCTTCTGCCACGCATTCCAATGATTCCCACAGAAATGCCAATTTACAGACGCGTCCAATCAACTATTATATTGACAAGGACAAACGATGTCCGTTTGTCGCTTAGATTTGGGCACACCATGTTTTTCACACCGACAATTTTACATGGCATGTTCTCGCGTGGGCAAACCATTGAGCTTTTTTTTTGTTGGCTAAAGACAGGTTGGTCATCGAAATTAATATTGATTTCCTTTGTTTTATTTTCCTAATGATATTTATTACTTTTTTCACTTTACATTTACTTTAAAAAGATGTCAGTTACGATAATGATATGCATTAATTGATAAAATTCATGGTTGGTGCACAATTCCTCTTTCTGCGTCACAGATCCCATTGAAACATATTTATTTGATCTTCATCAAAGAATGACCGTCATCATAGATAATATATGGTTTGAAGTAGTCCACTTTCATGGTTGTTGCTTTCACCAAAAGACCCATTACAGTACCATTTAAGAGCGCAAGTCACCTTCATCCAAATCGGCTGCATTATACCTACAGCAAACTGAGTTTCAAAGGACATGCCATCCATCAACCAGCTCAGACCTCCCTTCGAGCTCTTGGCAATTCAGTTGTAATAAGAAAGAATGCCTTCACACAAACACCCCCTGGATAATATGTACAAAGCGGCGATTTGAAATTTAATCGAAACTAAATAAATCAGCCCTAAAATGACTTTTAACTGTATTCTCATAAAACAAATGTTAAAAATTGTCCACCGATAATTTCATAATTGTGCACAATAAATTAGTTAAGTGTTCCACTGTAAGGTAAAATTCAATATCCAACTCACAACCCAGAACACATCCCTGCCCAACTTCCGAATTCGCCGTGGAGAACTGTCAAATAGTGAAAACTGAAAACACACCTGCCCGACCTTTGCAAAATAAAATTTATTTACAAAATGTCACTTACAATAAAGCTCCTCTTGCTCCAAAGAAAGCACAAAAATATCTACACAACTTTGTACAAACAACTAAACTAAATACAAACTAAATTTAAACAAACGTGCACTTGAGATTCATTCCGAATTTGCACTGAACATTTCACAGCACAACTCAACTCGACCAACAGATGTTGTAAATAAAACTGAAGTTGGTTATGGTTGCGAGAATTTTCACAGAGCATGCCCATTGCTGTGTTCAACGGCGAATTGCAGTCGCAACATACGTTGTTTTATAGTATACATTTAGGCGCCAAATTTATTGTTGAATGTAATCTATTTCTTTTGGTTTAAATATTTTAAAAGCGGATTTTATAAAATTTAATGGAATTCGTGTAAATAGAATGTTAATAGAAACACGTTTCAAAGTTCATATCAAAATTGCAATTTGGGCATGCAATAGCAGACCATCTTCAGAAAACAAACTTTCACTAGGTAAAGTTTCACAACGTCTTGTGTAGTAATTTAATTTGCAAACAGGAGCTAGGATAATTTGGGTATCAGAACTTCCACAGAATTACTTTAGTATCACAACGAACAAGACTTGTGTTGTAAAGGATTTCTTCCACTTCAGATGGGAGATGGCAAGGTATAGACTTCCGTCCTACACATTAATTTATATATACGATGCACACCTACCCCCCACAATATTCCAAAAGCATAACTTTCACTTCGACACAGCACCAAATATAGGAATGTAGTAATTTCGTATAATATTCAACAAGGATGAGCAATTTCCATAGAAATAGTCCTTGGTGGTCTATTTTCCAGGAAATTCAAAGCAAATTTCTGCAAAAGTATTGCAGCTTCTACCTTACCAACAAAGGATTGTTATATCCTTGAACAAACAAAATAAACTTTGCGATAGTTCCTACACCATCATATGGTATACATATCCCCTAACGAGCTCAATACCAATATCAAAGGATGACACAAAAACTGACGACAATGGTAGGCATTTGGATAATGCTTCCCATCAAAATAATATTCAGGACCTTCGGCATTGTTCAGCTAACCAACCAACCAAACTCAAAACTTAACCCAAAATATTGTACTGAGTGGATCAACGTTGGTAAATCTACGTGGAATAAAAGGTCAAGAGGCATTCCAGCCTATCGAAGCCGACATACAATTAAGAAGAAACATTTTCCCTTCACATCTGGTCAAAAGGATAGTTCCTACCCATACACAGATATACTTCACGTCATATTCTATTCGCGTCTTGTTTGAGGTCGACGGTTTGAAAACCATCTTAGGAGGATATGTCGTATTGGATGCATCTGGAGTTGGATTTTCATTAGCGGAGATGACTACGACAACAACGATGGCAACAAGAAGGGCGACCGACTGCTGTTCCAATTCTATTCAACAGAATTAGAATACGGGCTCATACAGCAAGGATATAAAGTTTGCTGGTTAAAGTGATTTTTTTGCTTCCTTATCCTTTTTTAGGTCTACAGCAGTTATGGAGAAAAGCGTGTGTGCATGTTTTGATCGTCTCCAAAGTCATCTGCGATCCAATTGTGTCACATGCATAATAAATTCCTTCCTGTGTGGCTGCGAATGACGGCTAGATGTATCCTTGTACGGAATTCACATCCACCAAAGTCATGTGTTTTGATATATGTATATTTTTCTAGGACTCGACTTCATCTAATTGGTGGCATGGTTTTGTTACCGTATTCGGAAGGATAACAGTGTACAACTACTTGAAGCTGAGAGGAGGAAGGATTTGTATACGTTGGTGTATGAACGTAATGTATACTATTTTCCGACTTGATTTGTGACCTTCTTTTGGGAGCAGGATCAACCTTTCAAAAAGAGCATTGTAATGGAACCGAAATGCAATTTTCTTCTCGAATGATGGAGAGTTGATCCAAATATGGAGTGGAGGAGTTGAAATGAATTACGGAGATTAGTTTGAATATTCATTTACGACAAAGGCAGCAGATGTATTCTATTTCAATTACGATGAATACGATTGATCCTTAGAGTTCAATAAACGTATTTGGGTGGCTTGAACATTTCCAAAATTAATTAAAAATGACCCCATTTTGAATTTCAATTCTTACAGTGCTACGGTTGTCGTGGTTTTACAGTTGGGGGTAATCATGGCCTAAACTTACTTCGAAACTTACAAGCGTAACCAAGATCTAGAGTAAAGTAAGAGGAGACACAATTTGGAAGCCAGGCTCTTTTGAACACTTGCTGAATGTGATTGACTTTGACAAGAATGATATAGTCTCGACAAGTGCTATTGTCTTTAAAATTTCAAAGACACTCGCATTTCATGTTTTTAGGAGCCATTGTCGTTAAAATAGGAGTTAAAATATGTCCGTATTAAGAAAACAAAATATAAAAAAATCGCTTCTTTTCCGTCTGGACGGAATTTTTCGGTGGAAAAGGTCTTACTCTGTATGTTTATTTCCAAACCTTTCGATCGAGTTTGGAACAGACCTTTGTCAGTCAAATTGACAACATACGGTAAAAGTGCCCTGTCATCTTGTTAACAGTCGGCCTTCGTGAGCATATTTTGATGTCAATGAGTTCGTTGTGAATGATGCACCACGCACTAGAATCTCAATTGTCGAAATATCCATAAAATCATGGATATCGTCAAGTCCAAGGTGTCCATGAGCTAAAAATTGCACAAAAAATTGTATGAATCCATTTGCATTAGAGAAAGATTTGCTGAGAATCCACATGTGTCGTATCGTCACCACGCTAAGCTTTCTGGCGACAGTGGAACCAACTTGCGGCACATTGCAATTATTGACTCAAAGAATATTGCCGAGTTACTATCCACGTCACTTGGAATACAGCCAAACAATCGCTTGAATGTTGGACACGGAGCTTGAAAATGTGGATGACCGACCAGACCCATTTTACACTTTCTGTCCCGTTAATTAGCAAAATTGCCTTATTTAGAGGACGGAGAATACACGAGATCCATGAAACACCATTCCGCCAAAATAATTTTCTTCAGAGAAGGCGAAATAGTCAATGGGAATCGATTTCCATGGATGTTGCCTCATTATGCTCACTAATGTGTGAAGAAGGTCTGCACCACACTGCAAACCAAATAAGGCGCAGCGGAAGTAGATTGGAGCGTACCAATACATAAAGACCTCAGACGACTTGACTAGGTGCAAGCGAATCTATTTAACTACAGACTGGCATTACTGAAGGGAAATGTTGGTTGAGGCTCAGGTTCAATATCGGACTTCAGTGCATTCTAGATAAGATATGGTTAGAAATAGGAGTTCATGGATCTTGCTTTCACCAAGTGACCCATTGCAGTACCACTCAAGAGCACAAGTCACCTTCATTAAAATCGGCTGCATCACACCTTCATCAAACTGAGTTTCAAAAGACGTTCGATGCATCAACCAGTGCGAGATGCATTGGAAAGCATCAGACCTCTCTTCTAGCTCTCGGTAATTCAGTTGTATAGGAAAGAATGCCTTCTCACAAACTGGATAATATGTACAAAGACGAATCGGGATTACCCAATGTAAAGTAAGACCCTTCGTATCAGTAAGACGTAACGATGAGAGGAAAACTGACCGCCTGAAGATAGTGCAAATAAATCTTCATCACAGTAAGGCGGACAGCTCCAATATTGTCTTCCTAATGAAGAGGAATGACAAAGCAAAAGGTTAAACGCTAAAAGTGAACCCTAATAATGGGATCACCACCAATTTATGGTAAAGGAAAGATCTTCAAAGCATTAACAAGAAAAGAAACAAGATAACTTCATAATGCTGCAAGAAGCCCGAAATCAGAAACCGACTATATAAGATCAACAGGATGTGATTCTTACCCTGGTATGATCTAGACGCAACCGTTTTCAATAGCAACCATACGATATCGAAAACGGAGGACATATTTAGTCTAGAAAGAATTAATTGGGCAATTGACTCCTTCCCTCCCTATATGCCCCCCCGGAATCGACGCTATTATTCTCATCATTCTTCAAAAATCAAAGCACAAGTTGCTACACAAATTGTTGGTTAGTAGTTTAAAATGCGGTTACGTTCCCATGTGGAGGCGAAAAGTATAAGGTAGTCTTTATCCCTAAAGCAGACAAGCCTAGCCATACGACTGCGAAGATCTTTAGGTCCATAAGTCTTACATCCTTCGTATTTAAGACATTTGAAAAACTAGTTGATATCTATATCCGGGACAAGCTCAACCCAAAACACGTATCTTCGGAATAGCATGCCTGCACGAACGGAAGAAAAAGGAGTCGAAACCGCCTTGCACGATATCGTAAGAACTATAGGAAAATTTCTTCACGAGAAAGGATATATACTTGCTGCATTTATTGAAGGAGCCTTCAATATAGTGGAAATAAGTGCAACCATAAAAGTGCACCAAGAATCAGCCAGCTTAACTGCTGTAAAATGAACTCAGGTGGTCACGCTCAAATTATTAACAGATATCTGAGCTCAGCTCTATCCTCTGACTACATGCTTCCAAGTAGAGATGAGCGGGAGAGAAATGACCTGAACATCGAAACCATTACCATTTATGCTGATGGTTCAAAAATGGAGGCAGGCGTTGGAGAGGTAATGTTTACCAAAACACTAAAGTTGAAATGCGCACTTTTCGTCTCCTTGAGCACAGCCATATCTTCCAAAGCCAAAGCGACTACCAGATGATATAACCATCTTTATTGATAGTCAGGCTGCAATTAAAGCCATCTCTGCTGTCGAAATAAAGTCAAAGCTTGCGAAGGGTTGACGTGAAAAGTTAAATGCTCTTCCCGTCAAACATAATGCTGGGTCCTCGGACGCCAGTATGTGACCTCAATTCACGGGTAGGACAGAAAACAATATCGCCAAAAACAGGGGGAACTCCCTCCCCCGTGTAAAACATCCAAGAGGATTTGGTCTGAGTATGACAAGGCCAGAACCCACGAACGTTTTCAAAGAAACAGAAGATCTGTTCCGACACTTGTAGGAATAATCACTGGACACAACTTACTCAAAAGCCACAAACTGAAAATGCGTCTTGTAGATGATGACAATTGTAGAGGCTGTGGTGATGAAGAAATAAACGAGGATACACCTCACTTTCTGTGCCACTACCATGACCTCAGTCAATTAAGAATAAGAACTTTAGAAATCCCTCTCTCTAATCTTTTTTACGGACAGTAAACAAAGGAAGAAGTCACGCACATATGTGGACCCCCAACGGGCATCACAATTGGGTCTGTATTGACCTGAGTGTGATTAGAGAAGACGTAAACCGCCTACCTAATAAACTCACCAACCAAACTTTACCTGAGTGTAAGAACTATCAATAAGCACACTTCTATACCAAAACCATAAAAAATTGAATGCGTCAGGCATCTGCAGGACAATAATCTCAATTCGTCCTCGATGTTTTAATCGCGGTCGTAGTAATTGGAAAGACTAAACTTTTAGAAGCGAAATATGTAGTTATGCTCTATTGGTGTTTGCTTCTTCTTCAGCTTAAAGAGATATCAGTTACTTGGTGAATCCTTAACTATTATCTTCATGTTGCCCTTTATCGTTAACGTTTATCTTTGAAGAATCTTTAACGGCAGCAAAAGTGCGCAATGAAAGCTAAAAGTGGTTATTCGACGAGTAAGCTACTAGATGGGTGACTACTGGTTGGATGAACAAGGTCTCAGCCTAGCTAAAGCAATCGGCTCTAATCGTCTTCCAAACCTGCTAAGAGGTGATAAGAAGCAAAGACGTCGTGAAGTATTGGAGTGTAACCATCAACAATGAACTTTTTTTTTGGCATTAGATAAAGAAAGCGAGGGAACGAGCGTCGACAGTGACCGGCCACACTGATTAGCCTGATGTCGAAGGTAGGGTACGTGCAACGGAAAGCAAGGGAAGGTTCCTGATGTCGTTGAAGTGGTAAGAGCGCTGGAACTAGAGTAGAGGACTATCGATCAGAACGTAGCTGAAACACGGTGAGGTTAACTAGTACGTTATTCAGTTACTCACCGGACACGGATACTTCAACGCCTTTCTTCACAAGATCGGCAAAACGAACAGCCAAGTCTTCCAGTACGGCAACTCCCAAGAAGAAGACGTACACCATACGTACTTCGCATGTATAAGATGGCAAACCGAAAAAGAATAACTTAACAGAAATATCGGTATCATTACGCCAGACAGCATAGCCGAAAAGACGCTGGCCTATGACCAGAGGTGGGACCAAATCTGCACCTAAGCTTAACATATTCTCAAAAGAAAGAAAGGATAAAAAGTGTAATCCCGCAAGACAAAGCGAGCCCGAAACAACCGGCGGATGGGGCAGAAGCCGAAGGATCAAGAAGAGTTTTTAGGTGGCGTATACCTTACACAAAAGGGTGTCGGACACACGGTGATGGTCAACGCCAAAAAGGCCTCCTTATGATGCATAGAGCATTTCTCCTCCCCCTACAGGAAAAAAAACACAAAAAACAACTACATAACCAGAAGCAAAGACACGCAGCCCTAAGCTGCAGACAATACGCCCAGTTTAACCAAAAATTGGTAGTTCGTCTACCAATTTTTGGTTCGAACGAAAACCTACAGCAGAATCGTAACTATAACAAAGATACTTGAATGTGGCTGAATTGCCTTAAAACCAGGATACAGAAGAATTCAGATATAAATAAAGAAATTTCAAACAAGGATTTGTATTGGCAGAAGCGGAACATCACCCTTTTTAATGGAACATTATTGATTTGGTACATTCTTTCAAAACAGACTGCACCGCATCCCATCGTAAATAATCGCAATCGAATCGATAAATCCAGTAGTAGAACCGTAATACCACACTTATAGGAACCTTTGCCACCCTCCCTGAGTACGGACGCACAAACACTTTCAAATGTGAATTTAAATTAAAAAATTATACCAACATCGACTTGGACTTAAGTTCGGGCATGACTTTTAAGAGGAAATAGAAATGTAACATTCATCGTGACATGCATCAAGCCGTCGTTCTTGGGTCGGGTCAAACAGCCAAAGTGAGTCGAATTATTTCGGTATACTTGGCCTCATCCTGATGGCTATCAACACACACATACAGTTATATGTGTTTGATATCTCTTAAGTCAAATGTCAGCACAAATGTCTTAAGAGTTGTGAATGCCCCGCCTGGTCCTGCGTTCAAGAAATTTCGAATTCAATTTGTTTTGAAACTTTTTAGAGATTATTGGAAACTTTTGCTCTCTAGACTAAGAGACATGCTATAGGACAGGACTTGGAGGTTGGGTTTGCATTCACAATCTTGCACACAGTCAGGGGTAAATTGAATTTCCTTTACTCTATCTATAGGAAAATGTTTTGGGAATTTCATCGGTACCTATGCAGAACTGTAAAGGGGGGCACAGGGGACCCCCAAGTGACATGTGGCTTTGGCGATCTGTTGTGGAGGGGGACTTTAAAAGTTTCCTCTACCTATACTGCAATTTTTGACTTAAAGGAAGCTTGTGGTTGGTTTTGATATATCATCTGGGTAGTTTGATGAAAATATTTGCGGATATCCTTGCTGTGCGGTGTGAGCTACAGTTTTCCAAGACGACAAGACGACATCTTCAGAAAATCGTTAAAAGAAGAAATTGGAAATTTTACATTTGCCTGGATTTTTTTTTGTATATTGCGAAGTGAGATACTTTGACAGCAATTGAATGGAAATGGCGAAATGTAAGCATGTTGACGTTTACGTATTTAAGACTTAGTGGGAGTGTATTGACATTTTGGAAGTCAGTAACTTTTACTAAATGTGCAGACGAAGAAGTTGTTGTGATGAAGAAATTAGAATGGCTCAATACTCGCAGAAAAGGACGAAATTATCCGACTTGAAATAATACTTCTGTAGAAGTCAGTAGTCCGTGAAATTATGCATACTATTTAAAGGGCAACTGGGTTCAATATTGATTTTGTCTGGGGTCGTTTGGAATTAACTTTCTTGTCCAATTGAAGTGCATTCACTAATGCTTTGTATGTATGGTTGGTGCCGTTGTATATCTAAATAGCTGCAGGGACATTTGATGTAAATTTGTCGATCAACGCAATGTCTACTCTTTTGTATTGAGAATACCATTTGGATGTAATCTGGATTTTAGCAAGATGCTTTCAGTTACTTACTTACTTAAGTGGCGCTACAGTCCGGAATGAACCTGGGCCTCAACCAACATGCCTCTCCAATTAGCCCGGTCCTTAGCTAACTGCCTCCAGTTGCGCACTCCAAGTTGGTTGAGGTCGGTTTCTACTTGTGCGCGACACTTAAGGCGAGGTCTTCCTCTAATGCGTCCGACGTCTGGCTGGGAATCGAAGACTCTCCGAGCCGGAGTATTGGTGTCCATTCTTTCTACATGTCCTAGCCATCTTTAACGTTCAATGCGGAGTTTTTTGACTAGGGGCATGTCGCTGTACAGCTCGTATAGTTCGTGGTTTAATCTTCGTCTCCATAGCCCGTCAACGCAAACGGGACCGACGATTTTCCGAAGAATTTTTCTCTCGAATCGACCAAGGATTTCTTCATCCGCTTTTGATACGGTCCATGCTTCAGCGCCGTAGAGCAGGACTGGGATGATCAGGGTCTTATATAGGATCTCCTTAGTAGTTTGAGTGAGGGCTTTACTACTAAATTGCCTTCTTAGCCCGAAGAAACAGCGATTGGCAAGAGTAATTCTTCGTTTGATTTCTGACGAGACCGAGGCAGACAAAGTCCCGTACTACCTCAAAGTTATATCTGTCAATGATGACGTTCTGTCCAATTCGTCGATGTTGTGTGTCCTTTCGTGTTGACAGCATATACTTAGCCTTACCCTCATTTACTGCTTAACCCATTTTTGCCGCTTCCTTCTCTATACTAGCAAACGCGGCTATGCCATCACGTTGAGTCCTACCAATGATGTCAATATCGTCAGCGTATGCTAGTAGTTGCACCGATTTTTGGAGAATTGTGCCTCTGGTGTTGGCTCGGGAGTTTTGCACAATCCTCTCAAGAATCAAATTGAAGAAGTCACATGACAGCGCATCGCCTTGCCTAAATTCTTTTTTGGTATCGAACGTGTCGGTGAGGTCGTTTCCGACCCTGATGGTGCAGCGAGAATTCTCCATCGTCATCCTACACAAACGGACGAGTTTGGACGGTATACCAAAACTAGACATGTTTCTGTATAGTTCGTCTCTATAAATGCTGTCGTATGCGGCTTTGAAATCGATAAATAGGTGGTGGGTATCGATTTGGACTTCTTGGGTTTTTTCCAGGATCTGCCGAAGTGTGAAAATTTGATCGATTGTGGACTTTCCTGGCCTAAAACCACACTGA
Source organism: Rhingia campestris (assembly GCA_932526625.1). NCBI lineage: Eukaryota > Metazoa > Arthropoda > Insecta > Diptera > Syrphidae > Rhingia > Rhingia campestris. Next base: position 52,507,204 of record OW052185.1, read on the forward strand.
TAAGGGCCGATCAGGTTATTGGTAAACGGTTTCAAGCGTTCACATATTACGGCAGATAGGATCATGTAAGCGATGTTGAGTAGACTTATGCCTCTGTAGTTGGCGCAGTTCAGAGGGTCTCATTTTTTGTGGATCGGGCAAACGATGCTGAGGTTCCATTCTTCAGGCATGCTTTCAACCGACCAGATTTGGCTTTTGAGTTGGTGGATGTTGCTTACCAAGTCATCTCCGCCAGCTTTATAAAGCTTAAGTTTAGATATAGCTATCCTCACTTCACTTAGGTCGGGTGGTTGGTAGTTTTCGCTGTCGTTGCCAATATTAAATGGTTCGTTCTGCCTGACAGCGGAATGTTGTTCGTCATCGCCGTTTAACAGTCTGCAGAAGTGGTTCTTCCATACCCTCAGCATCGACTGTGTCTCAACTACGATATTTCCTTGTTCATCTCAACAGGATTCTGTTCGAGCCTTGTAGCCTTGGCTTTGACATTTTACACTTTGGTAAAACTTGCGAACATCGTTCCTGGAGTGGCACCTCTCTATATCTTCGATCGCGCGCTTTTCTTGCTCTTTTTTCTTCTTTCTGAAAAGCCGATGTTCTTCCCTTCTTCTTTGACTATAGAGCTCAATGGCAGCTCTCGTCTTCACCTGCAGCTTAGCATTGTAGGCCTCGTTCTTGGCTGCGAGCATCTGTCGGCATTCCTCATCAAACCAGGGGTTTCTTGCTGGTGGCCGCGAGAAACATAGCACATCAGTTGCGGCCATTGCCATTGTTCTTCGACGTTAGATGCTGGTGGTATGTTGTGAGTCGAGAGGTTAAGGGATACGCGTTGCACGAAGGTCTTGGCGGTCTCTGGCGATTGCAGTCTTTCCACATTAAAATTTTTCACAGTATTTCTGTTTTTTTGTGGCGTGGTGGATATCCGCATCATTACCTTGGCTATAACAAGGTAGTGGTCCGAGTGGATGTTAGCCCCTCGGAATGTTCGGACATCCAAAATACTGGATGCGTGCCTCTTGTCTATCGCAATGTGATCAATTTGGTTGACTGTTCGTTGATCTGGAGACCACCATGTCCGCTTGTGGATATCGAGGTGAGGAAACCGTGTGCTGGCTATAGTGGCATTTCGTTCCGTAGCGACGTCAATTAGCCTAAGTCCGTTACCAGACGTGTTGTCGTGTAGGCTTTATTTTCCGACAGTACTGCTAAAGATGTCTTCTCTTCCTACCTTTGCGTTAAAATCTCCCAGCACGATTTTAACATCGTACTTTGGTAGTCGCTCATAGGTTTTGTCGAGGAGCTCGTAGAAGCAATCTCATATTTTGCCTCCGTCGGAGTATGAGCGCATATAAGGCTTATGTTGGATTGTTACAATGCGTTCGCTTATGTCTTGAAAACATAAGACTTCTTGCCTGAGTCTGGCACCTATAACAAATCCGCATCCAAATAGTAGCTGTTTCTGCTCACTATAGCACGGTCCATAGTAGATGTCACAGTTTTTCATCCTCTTTTTGCCCGGCCCATCCCATCGTATTTCCTGGATGGCAGTAATGTCTGTTTTGTAGCAGTTTAGGGCTTCCGCTAGTTATTCGCCTGCACCTCTCCTGTTTAATGTTCTCACATTCCAGGTGCAGATACGAACGTCGTTGTCCTTTTTTCGTTTAGCATGGTCGTCTACAATAATATCAGTCCTTTCCGAGGCTATTGGTTGCTTCGTAACAATAGTTTTTTCCGTGGATGGGTAGTTAACCCAAAGCACAACCCCCAATCTGGAGGGCTAGGCCCTTGTTTTGACCCTAGGACAGTGGGCCGGAATAAAATACCTTTCAGTTAGTCCAATTCATAGTAAAGTACCTCCTGTACTATACTTGGACTGATCAACTATTTACCTACGAGCAGAGACAAATAGGACAAAAACGAACCCATGAAAAATAAATCTTTGACCATGTATCGAAGATGTACTACGGAACTGTTGAAGGCATATTCCCACAGAAATTGGTTATACACACATCATTCAGGGTTTCTGATCAGAGGAGTATGTTCTTACTTGAGGTAGTGAAACGCGAATACTGCATATATGATGTCAAAACCTAGGTTCGTTATTGCATGGATACAGCAGGGCACAATATAGCCGATAAACTGACAAAGACTAGATCTGCAGAAAACATGATAATGCAACGGTCCACCAAACGCGCTGCAATCAGGAAAATAAATGGAGTACAATATCGCAAAAGTAAAAATCAGGTCGAACTGACTCAAGACCTGCGAATTATCATGAAAACTTTGGCCAGAATGTGACAAACACCGATCCAATCAAAGTAGTTATAAAATAAATTCACTGTCCAAGTAGTAACCATAACCTCCTAAGAAACCACACAATTATACTAAATCTTATGGTTGACAACATCTATAGAGGCTGGGGAGACATTGACAAAAAAGAGATAAGCGAGGACATTATATACTTCCTTGTCACTGTCCGAATCTTGTTACTTAAAGAAGAGAATACTTGGAAGCTACGCATTTCAAAATATCTAAAAAAAACTTTTCGAAACCCCTCTAACATCTCATTACAACTTTCTGGGAACATCATGGTTACTGAATGTAATTAAATTACCTATTTGGGGAAAAAAAACTTTAACTAAGGGTTATCACATTGAGACCACATGGACCTAAGTGTGAAAGGGTGAATGACACTCTTTTTCACTCTTGCTTAACCAATAACACAGTCAAGGCGAGCCCTTCCTTTACTACCTCCACAATTTATATTGGGAATTGCACTCTTTGCTGACCAAAATGCAGTGTCCATTTACTCTACAAGTGTTTACTAGCTAGCTGAGATGATTATCGGGGTACTGTCGATGTCTAGCTCGGCATTGAATCTTCGCCTTAAAAGACTGCCTTGACTAACGATTTTTGAGGAAAATTGATTTCTTTTCTTTTGATAAGGTCCACGCTTTTGCGTAGAAACAGGGATGATTTGGGTCTTAAAAAAGCCCGAAAAGACCGCAGGTAAACATCTTAGAAAAGCTGTTCCGACATATCCGGACCACAGGTCGAAAGGAAATGCCAGGGTTGTAAGGATGGTAGAGACTGAGTACAGAAGGCAAATCTTGTCCTCAATCCAGTGGTTGATTATTTATTGAAGGAACATCCGGTGGTTATGGTTAACTATCTAACCATATAAAACCGATTGTTGAGAATGATAACAGTCGCAGATTTTTCATGCACTTAAATCGCCATTATCTCGTCATGACTACGATCAGAAATCCGAATGTACAAATGAAAACCTGCGGTATCTTTTAAAGTTGACACCAAAAAAAAGGCACGTGGTGATGCGAATTCGTTGTGGGAAGCCAGTAAAAGTAAAAATCATTAATATTGGACCGGCTAGTGATAGCCTTGTTTTGAATCGTATCAGAGCCATGCTATATAATATACGTGCACATAAATACTTCCATAGCCATACAAATGGGGGATCAATTACGGAGGTATTGTTCGCAGAAGAGCTGTTCACAGAAGGGTCATAATTCGGGACTTCATTAGAAAAATCCACATGTAGAGGAAACATACTTACTTAAGTACCGCTATAGTCCGGAAGGAACCTGGGCCTCAACCAACATGACTCGACCAATATGACTCTACCAACATGAGTCTCCAATTAGCCCGTTCCTTAGCTAACTGCCCCCAGTTGTGCACTTCAAGTTTGTTCAGATCGGTTTCTACTTGTGAGCCCCAATTAAGGCTAGATCTTACCCTATTGCGTCCGACGGTTGGCTGGGTATCGAATACCGACTGTGACTTTAATGTTGGAACGGGAGAATCAGATTAAAGAAGTCACATGACAGTGCAACACCTTCCCCTAATCCCTTTTTGGTATCGAATGTGTCGGTAAGGGGGCTTCCAACCCGAATGGAGCAGGGAGACTTCTCCACCGTCATCCTACAAAACTAGAAGAATAGGTCTTGGTTATCGAGTTGGACTTCCTGGGTTTTTTCCAGTACCTGCGAAGTGTGGAGATTTGATCAGTTACGGACTTTACTGGCCGAAGACCTCACTGATAAGGGCCGATCAGGTTTTTGGTAAACGGTTTCAGACGTTCACATATAATGCAGGAGACTTAAGGAGACTTATGGCTCTGTAGTTAGTGCAGTTCAGAGGGTCTTCTTTTTTGTGGAACGGACAAATGATGCAGGTTGAAAATTGTCATTTCCAGCGAATGTGTCTCAACTACGATATTTCCTTGTTCATCTCTACAGGTTTCTTCTAGTCTTGTATCCCTGGCTTTGGTAAAAATTGCAAACATCATTCCTGGAGTGGGTCATTTCTATATCCACGATCGCGAGCTTTTCTTGCTATTTTGTCTTCATTTTGAAAAGCCGGTGTTCTTCTCTCCATCTTTGTCAATAGAGCTCAATGCCAGCTTTCGTCTTCAGCTGCAGCTTAGCCTTGTAGACCTCGTTCTTGGCTGCGAGCATCTGTCGGCATTCTTCATCAAAGCAAGGATCTATTGCTGGTGGGCGCGAGAAACCTCGCACATCAGTTACGGCTGATCTAATGGCTTGTTGTCATCGTTCCTCTTGGTGGTATGGTGTTAATCGAGAAGATAAGGGATACGAAGGACTTGGCGGTCTCTTGCGATTGCAGTCTTTCCACATTACATTTTCTCATCTGTATTTCTACATTTTTTGGCTACAACAAGATAGTGGTCCGAGTCGATGTTAACCCCTCGAAATGTTCAAAATACTGGATGCGTGCCTCTTGTCTATCGCAATGTTATCAATTTGATTGAGCGTTCATTGATCTGGAGACCCCATGTCCACTTATGAATATCGAAGTGAGGAAACCGTGTGCTGGCTATAGTGGCATTTCGTTCCGTAGCGAAGTTAATTAGACTAAGTCCGTTTGCCAGACGTGTTGCCATGTAGGTTGTGTTTTTCTTTACGTTAAAATCTCCAATAACGATTTTAACATCGTATAAGGTAGTCGCTCATAAGTTTTGTCAAAAAGCTCGTAGATACAGTCTTTCGCTATATCATCGTTTTTCTCGGTCGGAACGTGAGCGCATATAAGGTTTATGTTGGCGAATTCGACCTTGATGAGGAATGTTACAATGCATTCTCTAATGTCACGTCTTTTTTCCCGTATTTCCTGGATGGCGGTAATATCTGCTTTGTAGCAGCTTTGGGAATCCTTTAGTTGCACATCTCCTGTTTAATGTTCTCACATTCCAGGCGCAGATACGAACGTAGTTGTCCGTTTTATTTTCGATATCAACAATAAAAACATTCATTTCCGATGCTATTGGTTGCTTCGTAGCAAGAACCCCCCAACCTGGAAGGACAGTTCCTATTTATTGAATATCCCTAGGATTAGTGTCCAATACGGGATTGAGCGCTGCCGTTGGTCTTTCGACTCATTCGCCACCAACTCTGTTCAAGGGGCCTGACTTACCCTTGACATTCTTGAATGACCTGTTGGCCGAATGTGTGGAAGCAATTTGTCCATCTCAACTGGGCCTATAGACGCCGCCGTTGACTCCATCTTGGGAGTTCTTCCGATGCCGCCTTTAATTTAAATCGGCCATATTGAGCAAATGAACAATAATTCTCTATTTCAGAGGGTTTTTGAATCCAAGCTGCCAGGTTCGAGACGTAAATTAAGACCGAACCCTCGTTTTAAGGAGCTCTTAGAATAAATAACTGGAAGTAGTGTTTCTAAAATAGAGCCTAAATTGTTGAGAATACCGTGGATAATTCGGGTACATTTTAGGCATCAAAGTATTTTTCCTTTGATTTCTGATGAAATATCGTTGTCAATGTCGTTGGAAACTAAGATGCCATACAAAGTTTTTATTGCACCGAATGTTTTGTTTTGTTTTGGAGCTGCATATTGTTAAATTCAATGTTTCAATACTGAAATTCCCCTAAAACAACATTGACAATCTTCCCCACGAACGTGGTTAGTACCTTTTCAGCACATATAAAATCATATCCCTATAAAAAAAGCGATATCGCCCAACATAATCCTGTCCGAAAATCATTCTCATAAGAATCACATCGATTCATAACTGGTTATCTTCGTCCATTACCTGATGTATATGTAAATGTACCAACCCTTGTTCCCAGAATACAAAGAAGCTCTCAACCAATATACAGAAAGTCATAAAACTCGATGCCTCTATTTGGCCAAGTCCAGCATGACCAGTTAGGTACATCAAATTACCATTGGCACCTCCTTGATATTCCCCAAATGTCGCGACGAATAATTAAACGTGCGCAATTGCCATTGCCTTCAGATTCACAAAGGACTAATCAATTTATAATATTCACCTTCGTAATCCATTAAGATGGTTATTAGTTCATTTTGGGACCTTGCCCGGTCGATGGAAGGAACAAAATACCTTTTAGCTGTTCCCAGTAGCCGGTCGGCCTTACCCTGTTTAGATTTTGTCTATTTCGGTCACGTCACATCACAACCCATTATTAGTTATTACCGTGTATAGTGTGAGCGAGTCCACCTACAGAATCCTTCCTCACTTCCAATTGAGAATTTTTAATTACCACGTCCTTTAGGTCGTAAAATCCCTTGTGTGCCATTGCAGTCTAAACAACCGACATGAGGTATCTCTTGTCGAAAAGTTTTATTTTAAAAAAAATAAAACGCCCGAAAAGACTCTTTCCTAATTTTTGTAGTCCTTGTTTCCAATGTGTCGACATTTCCAGGAAAAAATAAACTCGGAGCCTCAGAGTTTAAATATGACTCTGATGTTGGAAGCAGGTAAAGTGGAAACGTGCACGATTTGAATTTTTAAGCTCAATGCAAAAATCGAAGCCGATGGCACATCGTTATCCATATCAGAGTATTTTCCTTATAGGATGGGTGATTTGTGCCTCCACCATTCAACTCCCTTTTAGTCCATCACTTTGGCTGTCCTCTCGCAACGTTCAGCTTGTGTAGATGTATGGTGTAGATGTAGGGATGTTTGAATTTCTAAGGTGATGGACGGGCATTGAAGTTAACGATATTGTTTTGTCGGTTATCCTTCTTTTCGCAGGCGAATCGATGAATATGTAGCGTTCTGTTTGGATGTTTAAGCAGAGGCAATGATAGTAAGTCCTGGCGTTGCGTTGGTCGTCCATTTTTATTTTCAGCACATAGATGTTGTAGGGACGTTAGTTGCTTTACAGTAAGCATTTTAGGTTGCTGTTGTTTTTGAACGATAGATAAAGGACTTTGGATTAGAGTAGATTGCATCTATTCAAGGATATGTACAGTGTGCGCCATCTTGTTGGTATGTGAACATTGAATAACTTTAACCAATTGACTTGAGTAGACATGTTTTTGAAACGTCTATTTAGTTCCAATCAACTGGTTGAAGCAGTAAGAGAGAGTTTTGCCGAGATCCCATATGTGTCGGCTGAAAAATGTTTATGGTCTACGGGGCCCATTTAACATTTTCTGGTGCCGTTAAAAAGAAAATTGCTACTTTTGGAGAATAGAGAATCCACAAGAGATCAATGAAACACCATTTGAGCAGATGTTTGCTTACTATATCTTCTCACAAATGTTTGCAAATAGGTTACTAGTTTCAACAAGACGATGCAAAAAGCAACGCAATTTCAGCAGCCCCAGATTATTAACGAGCTGAATGTTAACATTCGTGGTGATATATATTTTTCATTTTTATCAGATCTGTGTCGTAGCGAGCTTAATACAAGCGCATCTACGAGCAGAGATTTTCCACATAATATAATATGCATCCACATACTCATCATTTAGTGCATTTGCTTATCATTTAGTGCGGTGGCTCGTCTCCAGAGGGCACTCTCGAAAGATAAAACAAACTGCATGGGATTACTAGACAAATCTGACGGTAAAATCACATGGGCCGGGAAGAAACGTTGACCACACTTCTTCAGGTACACTTCCCCGGCTCCACTATCACAAGTGAGTTTCATGAACACATGTTAGATGACTCACCCCCTAGAAACCTGAAAGGGATTAATAGTTTATCCGGCAAACTTTTCACTCCGGATAAGGTCAAATGGGCGATCAACTCATTTAAACCATACAAGGCACCAGAGACAGACGGAATCTTTCCTGCTTTTATACAAAAAGTCTTGGACTTTTTCTTACCCACTATGGTCGCCTTATTTAGGTTTAGTTTCAATTGCGGCTACATACCACAAACCTGGAGGGAGGTAAACGTGGTATTTATCCCCAATAGAACTACCTAAACCATACCGTCTAATAAGCTTAACATCGTTTTTCCTGAAAACAATGGAAAGAATACTAGACGTACACATTAGAGAGTGCTTAAATGAAAGCACTCCTCTGCGCCCCTGTCAATTCGCCTACCAAAAAGGTAAATCTACTGAAGGCGAAGGAGTACATCTAAGTTTAACATCACAAATAAAAAGCGCATACGAAAACAACGAAGTAGCATTACGTGCCTTCCTTGACATTGAGACAACACTGGATATGACTCCATATCAAATGCTTTGACTCATAGAAGAATAGATCACTCCACCATCAAATGGATCAAAGCGATGCTTGAAAGTCGGAAAGTAACTGCTTCATCAGCACTGACCTCAGTATCAGTAACAGCGTTAAAGGCTGCCCTCAGGGAGGAGTACTCTCACCCCTACTATGGTCTCTGGTTATCGATAACCTACTTCAAGACCTAAGTAATGCAGGTTTCAATATAATTGGATACGCCGATGACCTAGTCATCATAATAAGGGGCAAAGAACTAAACGAGGTTACAACACGTTTGCAAAACGCCCTTAAGATAGTCATAGACTGGTGTAGAAAAGAAAGTCTTTCTATAAACCCCAGCAGGGCTATCATCGTCCCTTTTACAAAAAGGAGAAAATTAAGTCTTACCCAAATTTCAATCAATGATACATAAATTGAGTATTCCAACGAAGTAAAATATCTTGGAGTGATCCTCGACAAAAAACTAAGCGTGAACTACCACATTAACAACAAAATTCAAAAAGCCAGCAAAGCTTTCTGGGCTTGCCGAAAGATGTATGGTAAAACCTGGGGAATCTCTCCAAAGACCACACACTGGGTCTACACGATCATGGTCAGGCCCATTATAACATACGCTTCAATAGTATGGTGAAACAAAGTCACCTAAAAAACATGTATAAATAAATTAAACAAGGTACAACAGCTTGCCTGTCTGGGCATTACCGGAGCTATGCGTACCTGTCTAACGCCCCTCCACATTTATATAAAAAAAAGTGGCAATTCGCAGCTCAGCAAGTTTGACACAAGCGGAAGAGTTAAAAATTAGCGAACACCTAAAACTAATTGAACTACTATCCGAACTTCCAGAACTTGACATGATCTGTGCGGTTACAGACCGCTTACCAAAGACACTATACCAGGGAAGCATGGTGTAGCAACAACCCATCAAACTGCCTAAACGGCCTAAAGTGGTATACGAATGGTTCTAAAATGGACTCAGGGGTAGGAGCTGGCATACATGGACCAAATAGATACATCTCAATACCTATGGGAAAAAAAACCCTAGTGTATTCCAAGCTGAGCTCCATGCCATAAAAGAATGCGCAAACCTAATACGCAACTCAGGTATTAAAGACGCAAACATCCATATATTCACGGACAGTAAAGCAGCTATAAAAGCCCTTAGCTCACACATTATTGACTCCAAATCAGTACTTACTTACTTACTTAAGTGGCGCTACAGTCCGGGATGAACCTGGGCCTCAACCAACATGCCTCTCCAATTAGCCCGGTCCTTAGCTAACTGCCTCCAGTTGCGCACTCCAAGTTGGTTGAGGTCGGTTTCCACTTGTGCGCGCCACTTAAGGCGAGGTCTTCCTCTACTGCGTCCGACGTCTGGCTGGGAATCGAAGACTCTGCGAGCCGGAGTATTGGTGTCCATTCGTTCTACATGTCCTAGCCATCTTAAACGTCCAATGCGGAGTTTTTTGACCAGGGGCATGTCGCTGTACAGCTCGTATAGTTCTTGGTTGAATCTTCGTCTCCATAGCCCGTCAACGCAAACTGGACCGAAGATTTTTCGAAGAATTTTCCTCTCGAATCTACCAAGGATTTCTTCATCCGCTTTTGATACGGTCCATGCTTCAGCGCCGTAGAGCAGGACTGGGATGATCAGGGTCTTATATAGGATCTCCTTAGTAGTTCGAGTGAGGGCTTTACTACTAAATTGCCTTCTTAGCCCGAAGAAAAAGCGGTTGGCAAGAGTAATTCTTCGTTTAATTTCTGACGAGATGTTGTTGTCAGAGTTAATAGCGGAGCCGAGGTAGACAAAGTCCCGTACTACCTCCAAGTTATATCTGTCAATGGTGACGTTCTGTCCAATTCGTTGATGTTGTGTGTCCTTTCGTGTTGAGAGCATATACTCAGTCTTACCTCATTTACTGCTAAACCCATTTTCGCCGCTTCCTTCTCTATACTAGCAAACGTGGCTATGACATCACGTTGAGTCCTACCAATGATGTCAATATCGTCAGCGTATGCTAGTAGTTGCACCGACTTTTGGAAAATTGTGCCTCTGGTGTTGGCTTTGGAGTTTTGCACAATTCTCTCAAGAATCAGATTAAAGAAGTCACATGACAGCGCATCGCCTTGCCTAAATCCTTTTTTGGTATCGAATGTATCGGTGAGGTCGTTTCCGACCCTGATGGAGCAGCGAGAATTCTCCATCGTCATCCTACATAAACGGACGAGTTTGGGCGGTATACCAAAACTAGACATGGCTCTGTACAGTTCGTCTCTATAAATGCTGTCATATGCGGCTTTGAAATCGATGAATAGGTGGTGGGTATCGATTTGGACTTCTTGAGTTTTTTCCAGGATCTGCCGAAGTGTGAAAATTTGATCGGTTGTGGACTTTCCTGGCCTAAAACCACACTGATAAGGGCCAATCAGGTTGTTGGTAAACGGTTTCAGGCGTTCACATATTACGGCAGATAGGATCTTGTAGGCGATGTTGAGGAGAATTATGCCTCTGTAGTTGGCGCAGTTCAGAGGGTCTCCTTTTTTGTGGATCGGGCAAACGATGCTGAGGTTCCATTCTTCAGGCATATTTTCATCCGACCAGATTTGGCTTATGAGTTGGTGGATGTTACTTACCAAGTCATCTCCGCCGGCCTTATAGAGCTCAGCGGGAAGGCCGTCATTTCCGGCAGCCTTATTAAGCTTGAGTTTAGATATTGCTATCCTCACTTCACTCAGGTCGGGTGGTTGGCAGTTTTCGCTGTCGTTGCCAATATTGAATGGTTCGTTCCGCCTGACAGCGGAATGTTGTTCGTCATCGCCGTTTAACAGTCTGCAGAAGTGGTTCTTCCATATCCTCAGCATCGACTGTGTCTCAACTACAATATTTCCTTGTTCATCTTGACAGGATTCTGTTCGAGCCTTGTATCCTTGGCTTTGACGTTTTACACTTTGGTAAAACTTGCGAACATCGTTCCTGGAGTGGCACCTCTCTATATCATCGATCGCGCGCTTAACTTGCTCTTTTTTCTTCTTGCTGAAAAGCCGATGTTCTTCCCTTCTTCTTTGCCTATAGAGCTCAATGGCAGCTCTCGTCTTCACCTGCAGCTTAGCCTTGTAGGCCTCGTTCTTGGCTGCGAGCATCTGTCGGCATTCCTCATCAAACCAGGGGTTTCTTGCTGGTGGGCGCGAGAAACCTAGCACATCAGTTGCGGCTGATCTAATGGCCTGTTGGCATCGTTGCCATTGCTCTTCGACATTCGATGCTGGTGGTATGGTGTTAATCGAGAGGTTAAGGGATACGCGTTGTGCGAAGGTCTTGGCGGTCTCTTGCGATTGCAGACTTCCGACATTAAATTTTTTTACAGTATTTCTGGATTGTTGTGGCGTGGTGGATATCCGCATTCTTACCTTGGCTGCTACAAGGTAGTGATCCGAGTCGATGTTAGCTCCTCGGAATGTTCGGACATCCAAAATACTGGATGCGTGCCTCTTATCGATCGCAATGTGATCCGTCAATGTGTTGACCGTTCGTTGATCTGGAGACCGCCATGTCCCCTTATGGATATCGAGGTGAGGAAACCGTGTGCTGGCTATAGTGGCATTTCGTTCCGTAGCGAAATCAATTAGCCTAAGTCCGTTACCAGATGTGTTGTCGTGTAGGCTATGTTTTCCGACAATACTTCTAAAGATGTCTTCTCTTCCTACCTTTGCGTTAAAATCTCCCAGCACGATTTTAACATCGTACTTTCGTAGTCGCTCATAGGTTTTGTCGAGGAGCTCGTATAGAAGCAATCCTTAGTTATATCATCTTTTGCCTCCGTCGGAGTATGAGCGCATATAAGGCTTATGTTGGATTGTTACAAAGCGTTCGCTTATGTCTTGAAAACATAAGACTTCTTGCCTGAGTCTGGCACCTATAACAAATCCGCATCCAAATGTAGCTGTTTCTGCTCACTATAGCACGGTCCATAGTAGATGTCACAGTTTTTCATCCTCTTTTTGCCCGGCCCATCCCATCGTATTTCCTGGATGGCAGTAATGTCTGCTTTGTAGCAGTTTAGGGCTTCCGCTAGTTGTTCGCCTGCACCTCTCCTGTTTAATGTTCTCACATTCCAGGTGCAGATACGAACGTCGTTGTCCTTTTTTCGTTTAGCAGGGTCGTCAACAATAAAATCCGTCCTTTCCGAGGCTATTGGTTGCTTCGTAACCATGTTTTTTTTCTGTGGGTGGGTAGTTAGCCCAAAGCACAACCCCCAACCTGGAGGGCCAGTTCCAATTTATTAGATACCCCTAGGACACGGGGCCATCAGTATCCACTACGGGATTGAGCGCTGCCGTTGGCCTTTCGGTTCATCCGCCACCATCTCTGTTCAAGGGGCCTGACTAACCCTTGAAATTCCTAAACAACCTGTTGTCCGAATATGTCAGAGCAGCTCATCTAGGTTCGCCTGGGACAGCAGGTCGGGTATTCATCCGTGCCATTCTCACCAGGGTGTTTATAGTGTTGCTGTTTTTCGTCGTGTTATCAACACTCGCACTTATCGTTTAGCAAGTCAAATCCGGTTGGATGAGACCAGTACCCGATGGTTACCACTTGGAGGTAAAGATAAGCACATTTGATGTGTAGTCAGAGTTGCAACACTGGGCATTGCCAAACACTCAGTTCCAGGAACAAAACCAGACTATGGTGGGTCCCCGGACAAAAGCGGATTGAAGGTAACGAAAAAGCTGATGAATTAGCCAGGAAAGGTTCGGAAACCCCCTTCATTGGACCTGAACCCTTCTGTGCAATCCCAAAATCAGCCATAAATCTGGTTATAAAAAACTGGGAACAAAACAAATGTTTTTCATACTGGGAAAACATCCCAGGCCTAAGACAGGCCAAAAGAGCTATTCAGCCCTTCAAAGCAGATGCCAATAAGATACTAAATCTTCGCAGGCACGATATCAAAAACTAAGTAGGCTACCTAACTGGTCATCACGGTCTACGATATCACCTAAATAAAATGCATCTAGTCGACTCACCGGATTGCAGACTATGTATAGAAGAAGACGAAACAGCCGAATATATCATATGTGAAGGGAATCTTCGGCTAAAAGTATTATCAGCTAAATTAGGAAAGTAGAAGCGCTGCTAACCTAAAAACCATCTGACGGCAAGCACAATAGATCTTTTAGGTCGATGTGCATCTTACTGCTTCGGCAAGTCAGAATTAAAAAAAAATAGTGCATTTGTTAGTGGGACATAATAGAACACAGAAGTCATTTTGACATCACTAACAAAATCAACAAACGATGAATTAAAATTTATTTTTTTATTATTAACAAAACAAAAAAGAAATATACATACCCTTATTACGGCTCTAGCATACAATGTCGCTTTTAATAACATGCAGTTTTTATTGTAAACTCTACTCATGCGACTAATAGCCTCATGCATACCATAGTTGTATTTATGATTAGGTATATGTAAAATATTTAGTCTACGAAGGTTATAGGAACCTCCCCAGGGATTTAAACCAATAGTACTTAAAAGATCAGGAGCATCTATTTGTCCAGATAATATGTGGTGTAAGAAGACCATGTCCTTGTTAAGTCTACGTTGAGACAAATGCAATAAATGCAGTAGTTTAACTCGACACCTGTAAGGAGACAAATTGTGTACATCATCCCAGGGAAGTCCTCTTAAAGCAAATCTTATAAATTTACGTTGGATTGCCTCAATTCTATTCGAATAAACTACATAGAAGGGTGTCCACACTTGTGAGCCATACTCCAAGTGAGAGCAAACTAGACAATCATATAACGAAAGGGTGACATAAGGGTCATTAAACTCTTTTGACCACCTTTTTATAAATCCCAACAGAGAGTTGGATTTATTCACAATAACGTTTATGTGTTCATTAAACTCCAATTTAGGATCAAAATAAACACCAAGATCATTAAAACTGTCTACACGACAGATAGTGTGCCCCGACAGAGTATAATTAAAATTGGATGGAATACGTTTTCGTGAAAATGACATAAGCTGGCACTTAGTGGGGTTCAGATTCAAACCGTTTTTAAGACACCATATTGTAGCTATTTAAATCAGTTTTTAGAGAAAGCGAATCGCTTAGATCTCCTACCCATTTGAACATTTTTTTTTCATCAGCATAATTCGCTCATTAGAAAGAACAGCGTCATATCTCAAAAAACACCATTCTTCAGAAAACGAAATTTAAAATTTGTATTATTCAATTATATAATTGCCTTCATTTTTATCACTTAAACCATTTTTGTTTGATAGAGCCTATTATTGCAGTTAGATGTAATGCAGCTAAATTTAATTTTCGAAATTTTGTATACTTATGAAAAAATTTAAAAACAGCATAGTTTTACATGTGACGTTATTAAGATTAAGTCATATTTGAAATGTGTCATAAGTCGAAATATGACTTTTTTTCCACAATTAAATATTTTGTTTGCGAAGCACACTGATGTCTTAAGGAAAAAAAAATTTAATTTGCTTTTCTCTTATTTAAACAAATAAATGCTTTTTCAATAAAAAGGGAATTTTTAGTATTTTTATAATAAATATTATGAAAAAAAAAAACGAAAAATGTTGCGAAAATCATGTTAAAGATTTTGATAAAAGTTGTTGTAATACTTTGGAATATGATTTTTGTTTACAAAGTCCAACAGATCTTTTTTTTTCTTTTCTGCAAGTCCCGGCTTCTTGTTATAGGCTTTCTGAAGAGGAACTTCATCGATTTTCTTCTTTTTTATTACAACGACTTCCTGGAAGTCTTTACCATAAGAAGTCTTGTAAAAAATTGAATTGGGGTTGTCCCTGTTAGCTTTTATGACCCTTGCATCATGTATTTTGAAATTTCCCATGTTCATTGGACCCATTTTTGTTGCCAAATCCTTAATGTCATAAAAATCTTCGTGACAAAGCTCGTTGACAACAAAAGGCTGCCCCTCTTTCTTTGCTGACTTAATTGCTGAAATGAATCCATCAGGTGAATAAATCGGTCCACTCTTAAGCTGACGCTTAACCTGCCGTTCAATGAGGGAGTGAGCGGAATCACCTTCATTTTGTGTATGTCCTTTTATTAAATATTTGTGGATTATCTCTTTAACGCCCAAATATCGGACAGCATACAGATAAAGCGCCAACATAAATTTATTTTTTTGTTGGCCCACACAGTTATCCGAATAAAAAATGATCTCTGCATCCATTCTTGCTTTTTTTTTAAGATACATAAGAACGCAGGTTCCCAGCTCGTTAACTCCTCGATTTGCATTGGACTCGTCCCATACAAAGCATTCGCAGCTATTATTTTGAAGATCATAAATTGTGAAATTAAAAACATTCAATTTAGATTTATAATAAAATAGAGAGACATCCCCTTTCGGTATCTGCATTACAGCTTGCAGGTCATACACCGCTATTACACCGTTGAAGTTGGTTTTCTCTTTATCTTGCTTTTTTTCGGCCCTCGAAAGTATCTTTTCAGATTGGTGTAGGTCGTAGTATTCTTTTAAACTTTCTTTTTCAACAGAACTGGCGTTTTCATAGGCAACACAAGTTTCGCACAAATCTTTCTTAGGCGTGAAAAAGGAGATGTTGAAAGATTCCGTAAATAATTTATAAAATATGGAATAGCTTCCATAGGGCTCATTTTCCGCCTTACAATTGGATACATAATCTCTATGTATGTCAGCTAGTGACCTACTCCCGTCAATGAAGGTCCGAGTTGAATTTGCCCTGGTGTAGTGGCTCTCAATTTTTGGAATGGAATTTATGTGGTTTTTTATACCTTCTCTGATAGCTGGATCTAGACACCTATGGTTCCTATGCTTACCCCGCAGGTCTGGCTCAAGTAAAACATCGACCATCTTATTTCTTTTTTCATGAACGGTTCGTATTGTCCGATCGTTGATATCTAAAGTATTTTTGAAGAAAAATTTACAGACTCGAACTTTTTCAACATCAGACGTGGAAAAATAGTATGCATTGTTGTTGCTTCTTGGAGCTCGTGTTCCTCCTTCACGGGTATATCTGTACCTTGGAGCTATTACTGTCATAGAGTTGTTAATAAATTGTCTTTGCATTTCTATATTGCCTAGGGACCAATAATTTATAAAGATTCGCTGCCTCTCATCTTGGCTGAACTTAGACGCGCACATTTTTCCCCACAAGCAACTTTTAATTCTCTTTTCACCCTTACATTTTTAGTTTTTGAGAGGGTTTGGTATTCCTCACCGAGATTTCTCTTTCTTTTTAAAACATTTTTTTTCCAGTTTTCAACATTTTTTCTTCTTTTAATGCCTTTTTTTGGGGGACTTACAAAAATTGAAACATCTGGCTGCCTGGATGATGACGCGATTTGTGGGATGGGATTAGAATTTTTGTTTTTAGATGAAGAACTTCTAGGACTACCAGTGCTTTCTAACGAATTGTCACTTTCATCACTTTCGGAGGGCTTATATGCTTTGTCGTTGAGTATGTCTTCGCAATCTTCAGTTGAAGATCCACTGCTGTTTGATGATGAAGAACTAGAGGATACCGCGGAATCAATTTGGGTTCAAAAGAAATCACTCGGCAGTGCATGCTATTACAAAATTGATTTCGGATGTTAATTGGAATCTCAACGCCAAAAGATGTACAGCTGCCTGCCTAGTGGATATCGAAAAAGCCTTTGACACGGTTTGGATTGACGGGTTAATTTACAAACTTATTCGATATGAATTTCCATCTAATCTTACAAAGATGATAGCATCCATGCTATATGGAAAGAAATTTGTTGTAACAGATAGAGAATACACGACAGCTGAAGTTTTTAATGTCCATAATGGTCTACTTCAAGGCACAGTAACTGCTCCACAGCTCTTCAATATCTACATTTCTGATATACTTAGGGAACTCGATAATTCATTGGCATTTGCCGACGACGCTACACTGTATGCAAGCGGCTCAAAAATTGAAGACATTCAAATCCAACTTCAAAGCAAGTTTGATAGGTTTCAAGCTTTCTGCTCCGAATGGAAGCTTAAAATAAACTATACGAAATGTGAAACCATACTGTTCCGCACCCCAATAAGACGCGGTAATTCAGATTTGAGACGCAACTGGAGAAATCTCAAAATAACGAGTTCAAATGGTCTTCGGATCGAGTCGAGGACCATGGTAAAATATTTGGGTGTTCATTTGGACAAGTTTCTGTATTACAATGAGCACATAAATATTCAATTAGACAAGGCAAGAGCGGCATTCATGTCGCTAAAAAGCCTGTTTTATTCCAACTATCTTAGATCCGATGTGAAGATCATTTGTTACCAAGCATTCGTTCGTCCAATTCTGACTTATGCGAGTCCAGTGTGGTGGAACATTAACCCATCGTATATGGAAAAACTTCGTGTGTTCGAGCGCAAATGTCTTAGAGCCTGCACACAGATGTATAGGAGTGCACATTCCGATTATAGGCATTATGTCTCAAACAAAAGACTTCTGGATGCTTCCGGTGTGTCCAGAATTGACAATGCCATTCTAGATCTTGTAAGGAATCACTTTGTTCGTTCGGCAAGTGTTAGCGAAAACGAATTAATCTCTGGATTATTCTATCCGAATCCTGGGTATTTCAGAAATGCCTTGGAAAGTGGATACATTCCGCCAGAAACATTTCTGTTTCTGGATGCATATGGCTACCTATCGGATTCAACGAACGTTCCAATAATATACCATGCTGCAAGGAGAGCAACAGATAAAAGGATCCTTTATGAGCCTTTTGAGTCGGGGGACGGGAATACTGATCAAATTAGATACTGCATTAGCATACCTGAAAGCGACAAAAGTAACACTAACAGGTTAAATAGAGACCGATACTGGTGGCTAGACTGGGCTGAAGCCGATACTTAGGTTAAGTAAAACTAGGCCCTGACATGCGATCTCTGATCTAACGATGACTTGTTAGTCGATGGAATAGAGATCACATGACAGGGCCTAGATAGATTTAGATAGGTTTAGATAGGTTAAGTTAGTCTTGTAGGTTTTAGTTTTATATAAAAAAAAAAAGTTGCGACTGTCTTCTAATAGGTTTTGATTCACATTTTCCTATTTTCAAAAAAAATATATATAGTACATAACAATAATAAATAAATTCACAAAAAATATAAAATTTGAATTAAACAAAAAATTATATATCATGTAATGCGAACCATAATGGTCTTTTACTTTTGCAAAAGTTAAAAAAATGTCTAGTCTTTAAGTTTATTTAGGCTATTAATTAATATTAACGAAATTGTGAATAAATAAACGTTTAAAAAAAAAAAAAAAAAAAAATAGCATTTGTTAACAGCTTCTTCTAAATTGGAGAGGCTGTCAAAATTCACATTCACATTCTCCGAAAGCCAAAAGAAAGAACGATCATACGAGTCAGAATGTTCGTACAGATGTCCGCCTATGTCAATAAAAATATCTAATGGAGGATGATTTTTGTCTATGTTAGTAATGCTGGCACTAGATTCTAATACTGCAGTACTAACAGAGTCAGAAGAAAAATCACGCGTTTCTAGAAAAAAGGATGGAAACCGCAGCAAAAAGGTCAATGTTTTCAAAAACTAGTCCAAAGGAACAATTAAATGAAGCTGCATCGTCAATGACTCTAATTAAGTAGCGCTACACTTCGGTGAATCTTGGTCATAACCAAAGTTAGATATGTCCTAAATAACTCCCTCGATTTGGGCACACCAAGTTGGCTAATCACTCATGACAAGATCATGCACAATATAGTCCACCACTTAGCACTAAATCGAAGACGGAGCTGCCGAAGCCTTTGTGTTTATTCGCTCTACAGGTCCTATCAATTTTATATGCCAAATATTACATTTTTTGGTGACCAGTTTATATCACTGAATAGCCTTTTAAGTTTGTTGTGAATTTTAGCCTTCTAGGTGATTATGCACAAGCGACTTTTCGGCAGACCTAAAGGTTTTAGGGAAACCCAAAAAAAAAACTAACTGGTCAAGAGTCATTTTATAGCAAATAAATTTCTCTCTGGTATCTTAAACAACCGAGTAACAATATAGAACTGTATACGCTGGTGAAATCCTCTCAAGAGCCCTAAACGATGAAAGGTCATTATCCAGGTGTGTTAGCCTGGTGGACGGATCTTGAAACAGCCACCAACCGCAATATTCTTAGGAAAGTTAAAAAAACAGCTTTCTTTTCGGGCTTGTGGGAAACCCAAGCCTCTCTGGTGGAACGTCAACATCGGCCCCTTAGAAAAAATGTACGCCACTATTAAACAAAGCCAAAAGCTCCAAAGAGATAAACTAGACTGAGGCCACTATAAATCGTCTCTAAAAATTAACAAAATCCCGTTGATGAAGGAAAAGAGAGCATCCTGGCGCAGAAGAAACCTCAGAGGCTTCTAGACTCTGTAAAATCCTCTCTACCAATCCACCAATATCTATAGCTACTTACTTAAACTAGTTTGTCAATGGACAACTTCTACCGTGGAAATCAATGACCTACTTGTGGTCACTCCTCTGAACTAGATACGTCCAGAACATCCATTCTATATACCAATGATATTATTAACAAAAAAACGTCCTTAGACCGTCAAAAGCTTCAAACCATTCAAATCCTCTAGATGTTACCAGATGGTTACATACCTGCGGAGCTTAAATACAACCTTGATATCCTGCCACCATGGCTACTAACCATCATGACCATTTGATTGCGGTTAATGCACAACCCGAAAATCAGGTAAAAGCTTACACATAAATCCGAAGGATCTCCGTCCAATCAGTCTTTCCTCTTTTCTTTTAAAAACTTTGGAAATATTAATTGATCCAAAGTTACGTAATAGTATTGAACCGCCTGCGGTCTCCAACTCTCAACATGCATAGGAAAGTCAGTTGAGATAGCGTTTCACTAACTCGTACGCATCATCTCAAACCCGCTAATAGAAAAAGATATCAAAGCGGGCTCAATCACTCAAGGGCAGAATTACTTATCAGTGGCGTGGCGTGGAAAATGTTATATGGTAAGTCGGCAAAAATATGCACCTGCAAACGCTTTCTGAAATTATATTGTGTATTGCAAATCGCATATAAGTAAAGCAATTCAAGCCAATTTCGTATACTTCAAGTCATTAAAGCCAAAATTTACAATGAACCTGAAGTATAATAAAAGTGGCTTCGAAAGAAACCTTTTTTGGCAGATGCAAATGCAATACCTTTAAGAAAATTGATGGTAAAAAAAGGAACTTCACAAATAACTTTTTGTTAAATTAAATAAATAAATAAATACAATAATAAAAAAATCCACATATAATATATACAAAAAAAAGTTAAAAATAGGAAATATTAATGATAAGTAGGAATTTAAAAACAGCAAAAGTTTGAAAAAATTGTGAAAAGTTTTGCTAAACTGATTTTTTTATTTGTACTCTAAGTCTATTTTTCGATCTTTTTTAACATATTCTGCAAGAACTTTTTCATAAAAGTTAGGTCTACTTTTCATTTTTAAAAGGAGTCGCTTTTCTATTGATAAAAGTGTTAAATCAGAGATCCTGTTTTCTCCTTGAGAATTTCTTAAATATGTATGAATTCTTTTCAGAGTGGAAAAAGATCTCTCCACGGAGGCAACAGTAAGCGGTAGTGTTAAAAATAGTGCAGTTAATTTTAAAATTTGGGAAAATGTTTCACGCAATATTTCGCTTCTCAAATGGTTATAAAGTGCTAGAACGTCAAGTTGTTGAAGTGAAGATGTAGTATAGAGAACTTTTAGTTCATTTTTCAAAGCTGTGAAATCGAAAATTCCAGGAAAAAAATTAATCAGAGAAGATATTTTATCATCTGGGCTTGATAGTGCAAAATTACTGTATTTTGATTTATTAAGTAGATCCAAAAAAATTAAATTCGTGAAAGATTTATATCTTGTCTGAAGTTGGGATATAATATTGTCCTTTATTTCTACAAGAAGGCGCTTATAGTGAGTTTTTAAATCAATATCGAGTTATCTGCGTTTTCGTGGAGGTTCAGCACAATCGTTTATGCTTTCAAAAATGGAATCAAATTTGTTTAGAAAGTCAGTACAAAGCCAAGACTCAAAACACTCGATTTCTCGCTTAGCAACTTCAACATCCGTTTGTTTATTTTGTATTAAATTAAACAATACATCGGTTTTAGCAAAAATCTCGGAAAGCGTGTTCAATATAAAACAAAACTCTTTCCCTTCTAATTTAAGCAATAAACTTTCGGCCATTGAAAGTGCGTCATTATCCCATTCTTTTGGATTGCCTAATATTTGGTTAAAAGTTTCAATTATATCTAATCTACAGTTACAAATAACGTTAATTATTCGTGAATGGTAATGCCAGCGAGTTTCTGATACTCCCGGCATGCGTCGGTTTGCTTTTTGTTTCAAAAGATTTGAAAAAGCGCACTACAGTACTTATATTGCCAAAAAAAACTTTTAACTCAGGTATATTTTCAAGTGATCGGGATAACACCAAATTTAAAACATGTGCGTAGCAAGGAATAAAATAAGCCATTGGACATGCATCGAGGACCTTTTTTTTAACTCCACCTACTTCCCCGGACATAACCGCGGCACCATCGTAAGATTGCCCTATTAACTTTTCCTTGCAACCGTATACATCAAGTATATTAAAAATGTGTTTTGAGAGCTCTTCTGCATTTCGACTCTCACTCACGTCAAAAAAACCAAGAAATCTTTCCTCTATTCCTTCCTCCGATAAGTATCGCAATACGGCACTTAGTTGTTCCCTATGGCTCACGTCTGGTGTTTCATCGATCATAATGGACACAAATCGCGTTTCACTTATTTCAACTTTAATTTCATCTTTAATCACTGCAGCGATACTATGTATCAAATCGTTTTGTATGTCATTTGAAAGACCCGAAAAAACTCGATGTGCACTTGAACACTGTTCTAAATGGGAGTCTATTAATGAGTCATACTTAGATAAGTATAAAATTGTTTCAACATAATTACCACGATTAATAGAATCTTGCTTTTCGTTGTGACCCCGAAATGCTTGTTCCTGTTTGCCTAAAAGAACTACTGTATCTATAAAACGTTCCATTAACTTACGGTTTCTATCAACTTTTTTGTTGTGAGCTTCAAAGGAATTACCTAAGGAGGTTTCAATGCGATTAGTGCCGAATTCGTGCAAAGATAAACAGCTTCGAATATGTTTTTCCGTTTTGACATGTTTATTTGCGGAATTAACTAAATTGTTTATGTCAGCGTAGCCAGTACGGCTCCAAACACTAGGGGAATTTGAAAAAAAGAAGACAAGGAAAACAAAACATTTTGTTAAGCTTACAACGCCAGTCAACCAAGTATATTTTTGGTACATGGATGCATTAAAATGCGGAACAAAACCATCCTTGCGCTTATAATCTATTTTCATAGAAGGAGTAGAGCGCCCTATCTCTATAACTTTTTTTTTTAAGAAAATTCAAAAAAGCAAATCTACCAAACAACAATTTACAGTTAATAATGCCATTATCTCTTAATAATTAGCTATTTGAAATTATCTGAATTCAACTGAAAATACCACAATTTAAACTTTTCACTGATTTAAATTTCTTTTTAACTTTCTCTTACAAAGAGAAAGATATTGTTTTCGTGAAAATTTTCGACCTCGAGATTTTGATTGATTCTAACATTACGATGATAGCGGAGCCTAAAAAAGTGGTTTTTGGAATTCCGTCCGTCGGTCCGTCGGTCCGTCTGTCCGTAATGGTCTCCCCAGCCTAAACGGCTTGGCCGATTTTCTTCAAACTTCGTATCCAAGCTTATTTTGGTCATAATTCTAGGCCATTTTTTTTGTTTGCTTTTAGCCATGTTATTAACGGTACCTGCCATATAAAAATTACACATCACCTCAATTTTCTCGAAAACGGCTCTAACGATTTTGTTTAAACTTTAAACATACTATAAACATATTAGTTCCAACAAAACTGCATACCCAGTTTTTTCGAGAAAATCCGTGTAACGGATTTTGTCATTCAGGCCATATAAAGAAAATTGTTAATTTCTCGCAAACTATTATGTCAAATTGAATGAAATTTAATATATATATACTACTATAATAATTTTAACAATATAAATAAACAATTCCACATAATTAGTTTTAGCCCAACTATCACTTAACGGAATTTTCAGTTTTGGCCAATAACGAAAATTAATTATTTTTCACATAGACACCGATTCCTTCAAATTTCGGAGTAAACTTTCGTATACTCACATATCGATTTTTTTTTATAATTTTTAGCATTAATTAACCCAACTCGCTGTAAAAGAGAAAGTTGCATACGACCCAGTCGTGCACCCACCACTCGTTTATTGCACATCAATAATTACACTAAAAATTTTCTTTAAGTTACGCATCGCAATCTGCTTCATAACTAATTTTTTCCAACAGAAATAATCTAAAAGAAAAGACAAAATTCACCAATAAGTCGTTGAACATCGAGTTATTTTTTTGCATAAGCAAGCGTGTGTTAAACAGAGAGGAGTCAAACACGGTGAACGATAAAGGGAAAACAAGGAAAGAAAACCAATTTGTTCTAGGTCTAGCCAGCCAGATATTTAATAACACGGCGTTTGTCGGGTTACACTATGCTTTGTTTTGCTAGCGCTTTGCAGTTGTCTTTCTTATGGGCTATGAAATATGTGGAGTATGGGATTGAGAATAACCATGCAATGATGTGTGTATGTGTGTGCGTAAAGCAGTAGAACGATATGAAAGCGGATGACTTGCAGCAGGTTGAGGGGTTGTTGATAGAATTTGTGGCTTGCGTGTGCTGTGCAGGTGTGGGAAACACAAATATTGTGTTTATATGGGGATATTAAGATTCATGTTGCTTGTTTTATTGGTACATTGTTGAAAAGTAGAATTTCAAAAGGTAACTCGGTAGGAATCGAGTTATATGGACGCCTCGCCACTGTTACTTACATACATTTTGGCGTCTCAACCTCACGTAGATCTTCAAGCTTTGGCACCCCAGAAGGTGGCGTACTGTTTCTTCTTCACTGGAATCTGGTGGTCAGAAAATTACTAGTTAATCTAGAAAGACAAAGCTGCAAGGTGATTTCTTACGCAGATCTTGCCAATAGCTGTATTAATACCTTAAAAGAACAAAATGGTCTCTTCGTCCTTTCCAAATGGACCGCCAGATGTGGACTCTGCGCAGACCCTTAAAAATTAAAATTGGTCATTTCTAGCAGGTCTTGGATAAGAAACTGAACTGGAAAGCCAATATCCAAGAACGCGTAACGAAAGCCACCGTACACATGCAAAAAGGCGATCGGGGGGAATTTTTGTATGCAACCACATATCACATTCTGGCTTTACGTGTCCATCATTAGACCCATACTCTTGTATGGTGTGTTAGTCTGGTGATGGGCTCTAAAAACAGCCTCCAGGGAAAGCTTCAAGATCAGCTTACATATGCATTAGCAGAACTCTTAGAACCACCCCTCCGTAGCCCTAGATATTCATGGCAAACAGACAGCAGCTTATGTAGTGCTGAGACTGAGTAGTGAGTTACAATTGAGACCCTCTCAAGGTGAATTCACAATGATACTAAATCATCTTAACATTACAGAAAACACCGACCACATCATGACCCAACTCAGTTTTGAGCATAACTTCAAGTCAACCATTCCCAGCCACCTCAAATGGGAGACGGATTTTATTGGAGATAACAACTCGATTCACATCTATGGTTGGATGGGCCTAAAACATAATATGGAGTGGGTGGAGGTGTTTTCTACGAAATGCATAAGCAATGCTTAAGCATATCCATTCGTCAATTAAATAAACTTTCATGGCTGAGGTGTAATGTCATATCCACGAAGAATTTTAGCATCTTCAGTGATTGTTAAGCGGCAATCAAATCCTTGGGATCCATCTCATTTACATTGAAATCAGCCCACAAATGCTAACTAACTCTTAACTAACTCTTTGGGTGCCGGGTCACAGAGATATCCCAGGGAACTGTAAGGCGGATGACCTTGCCAGACTGATATACAACCACCAGTAGGAATGTTAGGTATATGCCCCTCGCTACATGTAAATCACAGATTAAACTGGATGCGATCAGGAAAGCAAACCGCAGATGGACAAACGGAACAACGTGTCTAATATCCAATCCAGGCAACTCTAGCCAATATATAACCAGAAACGCTCTCCTGCTTGACAATTCTAAAGAAATTCAAATTTTTGGCTCAACAGGCTCGTTAGTACCCAGGGCCGAGCTTGCTCACAACCAGTCATTTGTGCGTGTGTACTTCTTGCACGATGGCGGGATCTCCTGCTTTATGTCGACTCCGAACGGGAAAGTTGAGATAAGCTTTTCTTGACAATTGATACTACTCGGATGATTTGTCAGATCATGACGAGAGGAGGGCCAGTGAAAATCATTTTGGTGTTGCTACGGCTGGGAATCGAACCCAGCCCTTCTGCGCGGCAGTTCATCGGACTAACCATCGCACCACTGACCCGGTCAATGCTGAACACATCAAATATCAATACCTTCATCGGTGTCCTTAAAGGACCCTGCCCCATAGGCGGGGGAGTGTATATTCATCACCTTCTCTGCTTTTGTCCAGCTCTGTTCAACAAAAGAGACCATCTATGAGACTACTTTTTCAAAACCTCCTTCGCTTCATAGCCAAAGAGAGCCAAAATCCCATGCAACTTTTATTCAAAGAAATAAAAGTCGGTAGTTACTCCTAAAAGTATACACCATCTTGAAAGGTCTGCGAATTTAACGAATACAAATAACAGTGACTCCCCGAAGTTAGTTCGGACACCACCCATGGAGTAAGTCTCCACTACATCCAAAATCTTTCCTACCACTCTCTTTCTTCTCCTTCTAATTAAAACGCTTGTACTGTGGTAAAAAATTTAAAGGGTATTCATAACCCCTTGAGTGTGTGCAAATTATCTCGGAATGGTTTACTTCGACGGGACGGGAAGGAAGGTCTCAGTGGGGCGATAGTTAGTGCGATGAACTGCCGCGCAGAAAGTCTTGGTTCGATTCCCAGCCATAGCAACACCTAAATGATTTTTCACTGACCCTCCTCTCGTGATGATCTGACAAATCATCCGAGTAGTATAAATTGTCAAGAATAGCTTATCTCAACTTAGCCGTTCGGAGTCTGCATAAAACAGGAGGTCCCGCCATCGTGCAAGTACACACGCACACATCAGGGATGAAAATTGGCTTTTCAGCATTGTATTGAAAGTTAAAAAAATTGTATTGAAAGTGTACTGGTTGTTTGGTGTTTTGATAAGCTATTTATTTTATACAAAATTATAATATCGTCAGTTCAAATGTAAAAGTATTAACAAAATTGGTGAAAATATGTTTTTTTTTAAGAAAATAACTATGATTTTTCACGTTTTATAGCTGGAAATAATAACCGAGGCATAATTGTAATTTTTACAGGAATTTCGAAATTATAACAATCATTAAGTGCAGGCATTTAATTTCTCTTCAAAGAAAAAAAATCTCTATCTCACTTAGTTTTGTTTTTCAATGCACATAATGGCCGTAACGGTCACTACTTATGATCATTTTTTCCTTTTACCGCAACTCATTATTTTTGCGAAATCGTGTAATATTTCTGCTTTGAGTAAACTCTCTTGATAGCTTGCCAGGATCAGTATTATGTTTAAATTTTGAAAATCGTTGCTTATTTACAAAAAATAGAGTTAAAGTTTTTGAAGTCAAGGCGTTCCCTACAAAATTTCTTGTCTTAAAATTTAGTCGTTAAAATTTGAAAAGGACTTTTAAGTGCAAGATCAGATCAGTTTTCAGTGCAAGATCATCCTAGTTTCGAAAGTAAAGTCAAAGAGAAATCAGTTTTTCAGTCGATTTATATCTAGAGCTAACCCCGGGATTAAATGATCAGATGTTTTTGACAGACTATAAAATACCAGGCAAACATTTTTACCAATTCCATTTATGTGGACATTTAATTTAATTTTGAGAAACTAAATGCAAATCTTAGCGATTTGAAATTCTATGAAATAAACTGTTTTAAGAAAATAGAGACATGCAAGTTTGCGACAGAAGCATTTTCATTTGTTTGGGGAAAAGGAAACCAAACAGCTGATAAAGTGATAACTGAGCAAAATCGATAAAACACACAGAGTCAAATTTAATTTTGTACTGAAAAACTGCTTCATGAGTTAACTCTCGATTAAATTTATTCCGGGTTTAGTAAACTCTGTGTGAAGTCAGCACTGAAAAAACGGTCCTTAGATGGCTAGGACATGTAAAACTGTAGCGCCACTTAACGAACGAACGAAAAATAATTTCAACTATAAAAATATATCTGTTTGGGGGATCTCCTGTGGCACTTACACCCATTTACCAGGGTAAGTTACCCATATCAAAACCAAAATTATTGGATTTGGTCAAACATTCCGAAAAGCTTGTGCGTGTATAAGGGCCTTCCAAACCATTGTCTTAAAGATGCAGAGCGCTTGCCGGAACCTGATCAACTGAGAGTGATTTAAATTTCGAAACTTAAATGTTTTAATTATTTGAAATACATACTCTAAAAATAATTTTGTGTACAATACAATAATGTTCGAAATCCCATACACGTTAAAATCATTAAGTACATTTCTCTTAATATCATGTAAATTAACTGTTTTTGTGCTTATAGAAAGTATGGCATCAAGTGCTTAAAAACAAATAACAAGCTAAAAACAAAAATCCATTTTTATCAGCATAATTGTAATTTTAAAACCCAAAATGTCTTTAAATTGAATTATCTCCTTATTGTATATTTTATAAGTTAATAACTTTCACCTTTGAACCGGCGATATAATGTCCATTTGTACAAAGACATTTTTCTACTGTAAGATCCGAGAATATAAGAAGACAGTTGGAAGGTCCAAAAAGAATCATCAAACAGCTGATAAACTGTATACAGGCAAAAATGGAATTGAAAAATTGAATTGAAAATTGGTACTTTCAGTAGTATTCATATAAATTCGAACGGATTTTTGATAGCAAAGGAAATTATGTGATGTTTGATGTGTTGTTATTGCTCAATAATAAAAGACAACCTTCTTGGTTCAAGTTAGTTTATTGACTGACTGATAGAATCCCCTGCTTCATGACTTTGTGTTATTGACACTCACACATATATGCTACTAATTGATAGTTTAACACATGTTAAACAACATTTGCATGTGCATTATATACAACATCTCCCTTTTTTCCATTTAAGGGTGACTTCAAGTCGAACATAATTTAGAAAATTCAAGAAAACAATTTAATTAACATAATAAGAAATAAAGTAATTCGAAAGAAATATGTAAATGTAGGTAACAAGATATTAAACAAAAATTCAATAGATATGAGATTCATATATGACTTATATAACTATAATAACATATTTCATGAGTGTTAAAGTAGGTAGATAAATGTTAAGGATAATTTTAATACATTTTATTTTATTTATTGTTTTAGCTTGCAGTGCTTAATATTGTAATGAGTTTTTGTCAAAAGATACTCAAAGGCATCATAGAGTTTATTCTACTTAGACTTTCATTTGCTGTGGTGTGCTCTATAGAAATCTGGTTTCTTGATTTCACGTCCATATCGTGTTTTATAATTCGTATTTGTCTGTGTTATGGGATCAGGTCTTGTAGAATTGGATTCAGTTGTGTTTGGTTTATTCTGTTCAAAATTAACATGTGAATCTAAAACATTGTGATGATCTAACATATCTGTATCTGTATCTCTAAAACAAGGTTTATTTAACGATTTTCTTAAATGTGACGTATTTCGTCGCATAAGTTCCTGCTCTTCATTCTTTATTATAAACGACCTAGGTGATCTGTGTTTCTCTACTATTTGGGCTGGTCTCCAAGACCTATCCACTCTATAAGTAACATTATCTCCTGGTTCAAAGGAAATCTCTTTTCGACTTCCATTGAAATCGTGAGTTTTCTTTTGATCACCTCTTGATATTTGATGTTTCTCATGTACATCTTCTAAAATTCGAGGAATTAACTGTAAACCATCTATGGGAAGTTTAGTTCTTAATTTTCTACTCATTAAAATCTCTGATGGCGAATATCCTAATCTCGGTACTATAGTGGATCTCTGCTCCAACAGAGCTGCATAGAAATCTTTACCCTGATCTTGAGTTTTTTTTATTAGCATTTTAGCTATATGCACCCCCTTTTCAGAAAGTCCGTTCGATCTAGGGTATTTAGGACTTGAGTAAACAAATTCAAAATTCCATGCTTCAGCAAATTCCTTAAGTGCGAACGAATTAAATGGTTGGTTGTCTGAAACCACTGTTTCAGGGATGCCGTGTGTTGAAAAAATCTTTTTGAGTACTGTAATGACATCTGTTGCCTTTTTGCCTTTAAGCTGCTGTATTTCTAACCAATTAGAAAAATAATCAATCAGCACAAGGTACGTTTTTGCCCCAAGCTCAAATATATCTGTTCCCACTTTCTGAAACGGTCTTTGAGGAATCTCATGAGTTAGCAAAGAATGATTTCGATTGGCAGGTTGAAATTTTTCACACGTTTGGCATTTTCTAATAACATTCTCTATATCTCTGTACATAAAAGGCCAATAAAATAATGTTTTTGCCCTAGAAACTGTTTTCACCACTCCTAAATGTGCTTCGTGCAGTAAATCTAACATTTCGGTTTTCAAAGAATCTGGTACAAACACCCTGTCCTCAAAAAACAGCAAATTATCCTCAAAATAAATCTTATGTTTTTCATTCCAAAACCGTTTAAGTTCCTCAGGCACTTTTGCTTTACTGTTTGGCCAACCTTTCTTAACCATTGAAACTAAATTTTGCAATTTTGAATCTTCGAGAGTGGCTTTTTCAAATCGTTTCCTTTTAAAACTACTCATGTTTATGCTATGAACAACATCCCTAAGTATATCTTCCTTTTCAACATGCGATTTTTCAGTAAATTTTCTTGAAAGCAAGTCAGGTACATGCAAATCCTTTCCTGGTATGTAATTAAACTTCAAATTATATTTCAGAAGTTTTATTCTCATGCGCTGCAATCTATTCGAGGGTATTTGGCTAATCTGTTTGTTCATAATACCTAACAATGGTTTATGATCAGTTTGAATAAAAACCATATGTCCATAAATATACTCGTGAAATTTGTCGCATGCAAATACAACTGCCAAGAATTCTTTTTCTATCTGGGAGTAATTTATTTCTGTCGGACTAAGACTTCTAGAGGCAAACGATACGGGCTTACCTTCTTGCATCAAACAGCATCCTAGCCCTTTACTAGATGCATCTGTTTGAATAACTGTTTCCTTGTCTGGAGAAAACGAATGTAAAATTGTAGCATCACTTAAAACTTTTTTAATTTGTTTTAGCACCTGCGTATGCAAAGGATTCCATTGAAAAATTACATTTTTCTTAAGTAATGCCCTCAACGGAGAATTTAGCTCAGAAAAATTGGGTATAAAAGCTCTTAAGTAGTTAAGGGTAGGTGTCCCATGCAAAAATAGGTTGGAGTTTTGCGCTAAATTGTGTAGCGCTCACAATTTTCCGAATATTTAAATGAAATAAACGGTGATCGATTGGAAATATGTTAAGCAAAGTACTTGTTTAGCATTTAAAAAACATTAAAATATCTTTGAGCCTCAAAACCGCCTGACATGTAGAAAAACCATACAAATAAGTTAGATGCTAATTGCGTTCCATTTTTATCTCTTTATATACATATTTTTTATTTTTTTTATATTTTTTTTCTACAGACAATAGATTTGCGCAGATAACACCGGTCGTTTTTTGTTGTGAATTTTATTATTTATCCCGAAAAAAATGCACAAAACTATGAAAAATAAGGTAAATTTACAAAGTTTAACTAGATATAACTTCTAAAGTATAAAAGGTAACGAAGTCAAATTAGCTTTTTTACAAAGCTAATAGATATGTTCATATACCGTTTTTTTTTTTTTTTTTTTTGTATTTTGTACAGTAATTTTTTGGTGACAAAATGGAAAAAAGGTGTTTTTTTTTTAAACGTTTTGGGTTTTTTGGCTGGGAAATCGATAGTTATATTTCCTAATTTTTGGAAATAATTTTTTAACCAAGCGACAATATATAGGGCACAACGTACCGGTCTTAAAAACATGTTTTTTTTCTTCTAACATATTTAAATATGCAATTCAATATGACATTATTTGCAATGCCGCTGTGAAAAAAGGACAACCAAAATGATTCCGACATATTTTTTTTATTTTTTTTTGGTATTTGTATTATTTAATTCAAAATACAAAATAGTTTTTTTCCACACGGTTTTTCAAATTTTGATGTTAGAAAAGTGGTCTATTTTACGTTTTTTACATAAAAAAAGATCGAATTCACGCACACAAAGAAGTTTGTTTCAAAATAATGTCACTAGGTGGTGAGTTGGTGACATTCTCTTTTCATTATTCTCTTCTGTAAATACAGGCACTAGGCAGGCGAGATTGTTATTATGTATGTATCTTTTGTTTACCTTTTCGGGTAGACTTGATGAAAGTTCGTGTGGACTTCACGTGGACATGGTACAGATCGTTACATTATTGAAATGTTTGCTATCGCTGCTGATGAATTGTTTTGTATGCGTATGTTTGCACGTGACAGAAAGGGTTGAGTGGGAAGTAAGTCAAAGTGTAGGTACTTGTGTGTATAATTTTGATAATTTTTGTGAATAGTAAAGTGTTGTTTACTGTGTTATTTTTTTGCGGCAAATTCATTTGTGACACAACTTAAAAAAAAAATTTAATTGTTTATGTTATTTTTTATATTGTATATACATATGTATATTATATGTATATTATATGTATATATATATAATGTCTGAACAACATTTTTACAGAATATCAATATCTATATTTCATACATATAAAGTTTTTTGACACGCCCACTTTTTGGGGGCGTTTTTAGTAAAAAAACGTTTTTCGGTAGGTACATTTTTTAAAATAACGGGTCTGCCATTGGTGAAATACAGCTGCACATAATCGATAATGTGCTTAAAAATTGGACCGATCGTGTAGGCTACTGCATGGCCAGCCGAGGCAGCCATTTGAATGAAATTATTTTCCATTATTAACCGGAAGGATTGTACTTTCAAATAAAAAAAGAAATTTGAGAAAATATTCAGTAGTTTTTTTATAGCATTTTCAAAAAAAAAAAAAAGTTATTTGGCGGACCCCTTATTTGAAAAAAACTTTTGATGCAGGATTATTGGTTATGATTATATAAACATTTCATACCCTACCCCATAGCATTTGAAGGAGAAAAACGTTGTTTTTTGTCGAACAACAAAAGATTCTGATAAACTGTTTGAACTATGTCATTTTCTATATTATATTTATTAAATTTATTTGATTTTTTATTTACTAATTTAATTTTCCGAAACTTTACAATTTACATATTGATTGAAGGTATGTTGTAAAAAATCGTGTTTCGGAAGATCTTTCTTCAACGTCAACAACATTGACGAACGTTGAAATTGAAAGTGATCACGTAAAACATCAGGGTCAGGAATTTGAAATTCCTATGGAGGTGGACATTACAGTGAAGGACAACTGTAGTTTTGTTCCGGAGGGCAGGCGTATAATCGATTTAAATACATTTCTCAATAGTTTAAAAAACATTTCGCTGCACGGAAAAACGTTTTCGTTTTTTTTAAAATTCGACTCAAATAGTATTTGTTTGGTGAATTTGACACCTTGAACCTACAAAAATTAATTATAGCGGTTAAATTAACTTTCGTAAACTTCTTTTTTTATATAAGGTGCTTAGGTACCTTCATAACGAGCATTGATAGAAGATGGGGTGACAATTACCTAGATAAATATCTATCATTTTTTGTTATTTGATTTGAAAAATTTCATCCTACTATTGTTGCGACGAGAATCAGTAGCACTATTGTCTACCGTCCTATTATTTGAGTAATCGAATTTTCATCCAAACAAGTGTTTTCCTACATCTCATAAATTAAGAAAAAAGTTAACCTAGGTAAGGTTTACACATTTTTTTATAAGATATAAAATGAAAACCTCAAAAACTGCTTTTACACCTCGCTGCGCGGCAGCCAGCAACAATTTTATCATTTTATCACCAAATCTGAAAGAAAATTACAACACAAAATATGTACACCAAACCAACCCTCAACTTGATTTTTTTCCTTCTCTTTCCATATTTGTTTTCAAGTTATTTGCTTCGTGTCTGTATATTGCATATGTAGGTAGGTAGGTATATGTAATATTAGTCTGCGCTTGCTACTTTTTGTCTTTTCCTTCAGTTTTCGTTTGCGTTGAAGCAAAGAGCACATGAGTAAAATTAAAGAGAGCTTACCAACACATTCATATGCATTTACATGAAATTTGAGTTGGTCGGTCTGGGACACCTACCCTTAAGTGTTCCCAATATCTTTTCCAATTCCTTTTTATTTTCGGGATCTGAAATGGCTTGAATAGCCTTGATTCTCTCAGGATCTGGCGACATACCATCGATTGAGAATTCATGCCCTAAATATTTTATTTTCTTGACTTTGTATTGAAATTTACTAGGATTAAATTTGACATTTACTTTTCTAGCTCTTTCTAAAAACCTCTTTAAATTAATTTCATGCTCTTCTTCAGTTCTACCTCCTATAATAAAATCATCAATATAAATAAAACATCCCTCTAGGTCCCCGAAGTATTTTTCATTCATTTCTTGGCATTTTTCAGTGGCAGTGCTGATACCAAATGGAAGAACGTTAAATTCATAAGTCCCGAATGGGGTACTAAACACTGTTAAATGTTTGGAAGCTTCATTTAATGCTAACTGCCAAAATCCTTCCTTTAGGTCTAGAACTGAAAAAACTGTCATGTTTCTCATTTTATACCTAAAATCATCTAGTTTTGGTATTAAAAATGGTTTATGAATAATATTGTCATTCAAGTTTTTTGGGTCTAGACATAATCGTAGAGAACCATCTGCTTTTTCAACGACAACTAAATTATGTGCCCATTCTGATGGCCCATTTTTTTTTTTGATAATTTTCCGTGCCTCCATTTCATCAAGCTTAGCTTTGAGCTCTTTCATCAGGCAAATTGGAACACGACGTGGAGGATTGTGTGTTGGTTTAGCAGTTGCCTTCAATTCAATAGTGCATGTTTCTGGGAATCTACCTAATCCACTAAATACATCCTTATTTTGAGCAACAAACTCTTCCTTCGTAATTGAATTAATGGCATGTACTCTTTTAATGAGACCTAATTCCTCACACGTGCGTAAGCCAAGTATTGGCTTTGCTTTTACATCAGCAACAACAAAATTCGCTTTCTTCAATACTCCTCTATGGTTTACTGTAAGAACCACCGTTCCCATTGATCTCAGACTGTGACCACCATAAGCTTCTAGATTCACTGCTGATTTACTTAATGTAGGCTTTTCTTTTATCAAATTATATGTTCTTAGTGGAATTATATTAACTTCTGCACCACTGTCTAGTTTAAAATTAATTTTTGTTTCATTTACCAATATTGTTTCACACCAACTTTCTTCGAATTCTAATGCCTGATCTCTATTAATTCTTTTTTCATTTTTCATATTAACCGAATCAATATATAAATTCTCAAAACTAGAATCCAAATTATTTGAACACGTTATGTCACTTACCTTTTTTCTATATTCACACACAACAGCGTAATGATTTTGTCTACCACAGAGGTTACATTTTTTCCCGTAAGCTGGGCATTTACCAAAGACATGCTCTCGGTTACAATATCGGCATTGCTTACATGATTTGTTCTCTTGTCGTGTTTTACTCTCAAATCTGGAATTATATACATTTAGCTTTTTACTATCAAATTTATCAAACTTTTTATATTTTTTATATTTATGCTTAGACACTTCATCCACCGATTTCTGCACCCCGCTCTCCTGCATCGTCCTGGCCTGTGATGTTGTAATTTCAGCGATCCGGCAATACTCCTTTGCTTTCTCCAGTGTCAATCCATCAATCCTCAAAAGTTTCGCCTGCAAACTAGAGTCTGCTGTACCAATGACGATTCGATCTCTGATGATTGAATTTTTCTGATCTCCAAAATTACAGCTTTCCGCTAGTTTAGTGATATCAGCCATGAAGTGATCGAACGGCTCTCCTTCTCTTTGCGATCTCTTGTAAAATAAATACCGTTCGTAAACCTCGTTTGTGCGTGGATTGCAATAGCCTTCAAATTTTGATATAACTGTCTCAATAGATTTTTCTTGTTGAGGTGTCATTTGAAAGTTTTTGAAAAGTTCAATTGCTGAATCTCCAGCACAACTCAAAAATCTTGCCACTTGTTTTCGTCGCTGTCGCATAGACAGTATACATTTGCTTGAATTTTGCAAAATTTTCTTTCAAATTTCCCTCTAGCACAAGAGGACCCGGCTTTTTAAAATCCATTTCAATAATTTTATATACTCAAATCTCAAATTTTTATTTTAATAATTTATCCAATGTCTTTTTGCACGTTTTTCTTAAACCGACTGCGCCATGATGTGTTGTTATTGCTCAATAATAAAAGACAACCTTCTTGGTTCAAGTTAGTTTATTGACTGACTGATAGAATCCCCTGCTTCATGACTTTGTGTTATTGACACTCACACATATATGCTACTAATTGATAGTTTAACACATGTTAAACAACATTTGCATGTGCATTATATACAACAATGTTTTGGTTTTTTTTTAACATATTTTGATGAGAAATACCTATTAAAATAGCTGCAGCACAAATTGTATCGAATTTTATTGAAAGTGTATTTGTGTACTGAAGCAAGGTCGATTGTATCGAAAACAGTACAATTGTATCAACTTTTGCAACCCTGGCACACATGAATGTTTGTGAGAAAGCTAGGCCCTGGGTACTAACGAGCCTGTTGCGCCAAAAATTTGTGTTTTTTTATATTTGTATATTTAGGAAAAGGCAGATCCAATGGGTACCACAATGGACATTTTCTGGTCTGGGTGTGCACGCCTACCGCGTGCAGTCACTATAACCTAACCTAACCATGCATACCTGATATATGGAAGCCC
Organism: Rhingia campestris; assembly: GCA_932526625.1. Lineage (NCBI taxonomy): Eukaryota > Metazoa > Arthropoda > Insecta > Diptera > Syrphidae > Rhingia > Rhingia campestris. The sequence goes on from OW052185.1 coordinate 52,543,815, forward strand.
TTTTTTATAATGCTATTCAATATTCGCATAGTGTAGTTTCACACGTAGACTGTTGAGTCAAGACTTTTTTCGCAGTTCTCTTTGTTAGTTTTCTTTCGTGAGTCTCGCGCTTTTAAACTGCGACTTTTTCTCTTGACTCAAATTTGACATTCCTCTTTTATTCTGCTTGGAAAAAAAAGCACCAAGTTTATTCATGCAACGCTGTAATTTTATTACGTGCGAAAGATTGTAATTTTACGACGACGTTTCATGAACGACCCTAAAACTGCACCACTAAAAAATGCGGTAACCCACTGAATTCAATCTCATTTTAGTAATTTATTTATTGATAGAATTTTGTTCCTTTTGTTCTATTTCCGTTCTCGATAATATTTTTCAGTTTAACGCATACGTTTGATGTGTGAAAGTGACTGATTAAATGTCAAAATAGCATTTCAAAAGTTTACAACGTTTACCATCTCAGTTTACGCACCTAGTTCCTGTGAGAAAATTCCGATATTGTTGGAAAAGATTTCCCATACAAATTTTGACAGTTCATTTATCACGTCGTAATTTTATCATGTTTACAACGTTTACGACGACTTTCTGACGTTGCATGAATACCCCTACCAGCTGCATGAATACCCCTACCAGCAACCGAACAAAACTACGCAAGTAGCCGAAACTGACTCTCCAAGCAACGAAATAATATGAAGCAACATAATGATAAAACGAAGGAAGAGAAAAGAAAACGTCAAAATGAGTCGCTGAAAATGTTACCCACGACTCACAGGGCAAAATATTTTTCCTCTCAATTTTTCGAATTGTCTTTCTCTTTTGCACTCATGTGAGTCGTGAGTGAAGAGTCTACGTGTGAAAGCAGACATACCAACATAATTGATGGTGAACAATATAAATAAAAATGCTTTTACAGGATAATGACAGCATACTATTCGAGCAATGCGGACATTATCATGTTATAACGACGATCTTTGTCCTCGATCGATTTGCAAGTTCTATCTTCTTGTTTCAAAAGAGTTCCTTCCTTCCCTATAAAGCTTGAAGGCGAACGCGCAGGATGTTGGCTGAAGGTCATGTCACCTCCGAGTAAAAAACAGGACCGTCTCTTTTCTTGCGACCCATACTGACAACCCACTACTAATCGGACGCCAACCTAACTTTGCAGTCACTTTCAACAGTCAATAGTCTACATGTATTTATCCCTTTGCTCAACCATATCCATATCTGAATCTAAATTCATTGAAAACTAAAACTTTCTACCTATTATCCTTAAACTAATTAAATTAATTTCACCTTCCTAAGGGTGTACTATACCTACATCCAGCGCTCCCTTATCCCCCAGTGGAGATAACTCATTTTCCAACTGAAATATTAGAGAAATGGAAATTTTTGGAAAATATTCATCTCTACCACTATTCTTAGTTTCAAAAATAGCCCGTAGGTGCATAGATACACGTATATGTGTATCGGGTTAAATCGCCGACGTTTGCCTTTAGGAACACCTCCCCGACGCCATATCGGTCATCGTTCTCGATTCTCGTACAGAAAATTGCCTGCTCTGGCCATATATCTATGCGAATTTATGTCCTAATGCTTTTTCCTGTGGCACATCAGTATGATATCCCAACGACCACCACCCTTACTTCTGTCGTCCTGTATGCGACAAGGAGCGGCGCTTTGTTTCAATGAGTGACAAATAGCTTAGAAGTATTTCATGTCAAAAGGTTGCGAAAATATTTTCGTTTCGATATGGGAAACTTTTTGAGGCAACCACTCTCCTCCTCCTCCTCTATCTACCACACTATCTAACGATAGATACTATGTCGTTCCCAATGGGGGGTTGAGGGTTGAGTGTTGGGGTAGCCATAGCTATAAGTGTTAGAAATTATTTCATTTCATTTGTTGTAGCAAACGTTTGGACATTGTAACAGAACCCAGTCGAAGGATGATTCAACTGAAATTTATCTATGGATCCAGGATATGGTGTGTATTTGTATGTTATGGTGACTTTCCGGGTACGTGATTATATCTATCCATTTTGAAGACTGTTAGGATTTACTGATGAATAGAAGCGATTGCAATGGATAGAAGAATTTGTTTCACAGAGTGGTTTCCATTAGCCGGTACTTGGAGTAAGTGGGGGTACCTTTGTTAGTTGTAGAGTACAATTTATGGCCAATGTTCCTTCAGGTAGGATGAGAGTGTTACCTTATGGTGGGGTTTTTGCTCACATACTCAGAGTATATGTTACGGTTGCAGAATCGTAATCAAAAGTTTTGGCAATTTTATGTTTTGAATTATCTGCAGTATTATTTAACAGGGACTTTATTTCGGCAGTTAAAGACTCGTTTAAAAGTGAAGCTTTTCAATGACTGTTCAACAGCTACTGGCAAACAGGATCGTTAGTTATATAAACACACAGAATGGGCCCTTAAATTTAAAGGCTATTACTTAACGAGCAGATGAGCCGATGGCAAGACGTGTACCCACACTAATGCACTTATTTCATTTTCAGGCGGTAGTGAAAGAACTCCCAAGATGGAGTCAACGATGGCGTCTACAGTCCCAGTTAGGATGGACAAATTGAATAACCTAAATGAGGTGACATGACATATTCAGGTCTTCATTCACCATAAAAACCTCAAATGCTCGCTTCTATTTTTCCCATTTAATACCAAGTATCAGAAATACAATCAAACTAGCCGCAGCTTTGGTAAATGCAAATGCAAAGATGTGGAGCACCATTTGTGAGTCAGTTTCTTAATGTAGATATATATTCTTCTAGGCTGGGGACTGCGTTGCATACATTGAAAACCTTATTAATCAATCAGACGAAGAAAAATACTGTAAAATTCAAAAGAGCAAAAGGTAAGCTTTGTCATAGCCTTGCCCAACATTAAATAACTTTCTGCGACAAAGTGCGAAACGTGGACGGTGCACTGGATTTTCCTCAAGGAGCTGGTTTCAAAGAACAAGAAATCGACATCGAGCCTTTCTTTCTATAGTCCAAGGACAACTCCGAGCTGGGTACTGATCTTGCAGTTCTTCTAGATGCACTTCAAAATGCCGAACCCATTCAGCTGGAATTGGATTGTAACATTCAGCATTCAAGCCCACCAAGTTCCCAACAGACTTCTTCCGCATCAGTCTGGAAGATATAAAACGCAAACAACAGCTGCAAACAAAAGTGCTTGAAAGCGCTTGCTTGAAAACCAAAGTTACGAGTAAGCGTGAAGAATAGAGAAATCTGCCCATGTATTCGATTCAAGTTTTCTAATGACATCTATTTGTAGGTAAGGTGTTTATTTTATCTTTACCCAGAATATTTCAGATATCTTATTCCAGGCACCTTTGATGAGTGGGACACGCTTATGAAAATCTATCAGTTTTTGCAGTCTTCCCTGGCAGACGAAGTAATGTAGTTTAACGTAATAATCAGCGGTAGCCAATTATCTGAAGATGATATGGACAGGGCAAATGATCTCTTGACGAAAAGGAAATGCCCACTGATAAGAATAGGTAGATCTGTTCGGTGAACACTTTATTTTAACTACTTGAGCATTGCAGTCTGAATTGCAGACTTGTCGGATCCCTTGAGGATTATCTTGATTTGTCCATATCGATAAGAGACCATCCCCCTGAGCTCCGCAAGCCTACGCATCGTACTGTCCTTAATCGCAAAGACCATATGGGCGATGTCTTTTACGTCCTATCTTTGCAGAACTCTCCACGTTCTTGTATTCAGGTCTTTGTTTTGACCGTCTAGCATCGCCAGTATCCTCTCGTTTGCGACCCCGGTACTTTGCGGGAAGAAGGCTCTGCCAACATGTGGCTTCGGAAAGTCTTCCTCCCCTTACAAGCTTTACTTTCAACCCACATTTATCTTTTAGTCTGAGGAAGTTTGTTTTCATCTACTCTGAAGTGGTGATGTCCGCACATACTAACATGAACCACCCGGCTTTGAAAGTTGTCCCGCGGAAAGCTGGCTTTGCATCCCCATCGCGCAGTTCGATCGTGATGTCCATAATCCTCTCTTGTATCTGAACCATTTGTTCATTGGTGAGAGGATTACGATCGATATCGACTGGCACCCATTCTGACTTAATTCGCTATAACTCTATAGGAAGTTTTGTCAGAGGTTGTTTTCCAAGTGCGAGCTCATTTCGCTTCGGACGGAGGTGGTGTGTTGTCCTCGGATCTCATCCTTTTTATTTCCGGGCATTTTGCATCATCTTTTGTTTTTGCAATGATGCGGGCTTACTCTATACTACTATCCTGTTTCAGCGCTCTGCGATTTCCCTTCTAGGCTCATCATCTCGAAATCGCTTATTTGTGACCCTTTCCGATTGGTAGGTATCATGTAAGTATCGTCAGGGTGTTCTAAAACATCCCTAGTTGATGATGCATTTGTAGAGGCATCATACTAGTTTTTTTTGTTCCCACGAGTAGGCGGGATTCATTGGTCACCCATGGTCTACCCGTCTAACCACAGGAAGGTTCTCTTGAGATTGGAGGTCGCCCGGTATCCGAAATTCGCAAACTATCGACTTAGAACTCCCTTTATAGCCATGCATCCTTCGGGGTCGAGGATATAGAGAGGTGCCACTCCAGGAACGATGTTCGCCAGTTTTTCCAAAGTGTAAAACCTCAAAGCCAAGGATAAAAGGCTCGAACAGAATGCTGTCGAGATGAACAAGGAAATATCGTAGTTAAGACACAGTCGATGTTGAGGATATGGAAGAACCACTTCTGCAGACTGTTAAACGGCGATGTCGAACAACATTCCGCTGTCAGGCAGAACGAACCATTTAATATTGGCAACTACAGCGAAAACTGCCAACCACCCGACCTAAGTGAAGTGAGGATAGCTATATCTAAACTCAAGCTTAATAAGGCCGCCGGAAATGACGGCCTTCCCGCTGAGCTTTATAAAGCTGGCGGAGATGACTTGGTAAGCAACATCCACCAACTCATAAGCCATATCTGGTCGGTTGAAAGCATGCCTGAAGAATGGAACCTCAGTATCGTTTACCGGATCCACAAAAAAGGAGCCCCTCTGAACTGCGCCAACTACAGAGGCATAAGTCTGCTCAACATCGCCTACAAGATCCTATCTGCCGTAATATGTGAACGCCTGAAACCATTTACCAACAACCTGATCGGCCCTTATCAGTGTGGTTTTAGGCCAGGAAAGTCCACAACCGATCAAATTTTCACACTTCTGCAGATCCTGGAAAAAACACAAGAAGTCCAAGTCGATACTCACCACCTATTTATCGATCTCAAAGCCGCATACGACACCATTTATAGAGACGAACTATACAGAGCCATGTCTAGTTTTGGTATACCGCCCAAACTCGTCCGTTTGTGTAGGATGACGATGGAGAATTCTCGCTGCACCATCAGGGTCGGAAACTACCTCACCGACACATTCGATAGCAAGAAAGGATTTAGGCAAGGCGATGCGCTGTCATATGACTTCTTCAATTTGATTCTTGAGAGGATTGTGCAAAACTCCGGAGCCAACACCAGGGGCACAATTTGCAGACGTCGGACGCAGTAGAGGAAGACCTCGCCTTAAGTGGCGCGCACAAGTAGAAATTGACCTCAACCAAATTGGAGTGCGCAACTGGAGGTAGTTTGCTGTTCCACCTTAGATTTGGGTTTATGGGGTTTCTTCCACCTCAAACTTATGGTTCCCTCTTATATATTGGTCGTACGTTGCAACGAGTTGCTGCGTACGGTCAATATCTAAGTGAGACCCTTGGCTGACACTAAAAAGGCAAGCTGATTAGTCATTTTCAGGTAGGCGCCCGCGAGAAGGACTGAAAGATGAGGATTTTGCCTTTCCCATCCCATCCTTAAATTCTAGGTTCGTTTTTATTTCTCGTCTCGATCCTAAAAGATGGGATTCGAAGATTTTCAAGGCTAAAGCATTAATGTTCAATCGCTCAATCTGGCAGCCATTGTAGTCCAAATATTGGTTGTATCTTCTTTTTCAAACGCATTTCTTACATATAACACTGAAAATTGGACAAAGTATTTTTGTTCGAAAGTGGCTCCGCTTTCCGCAGCTTATTGTCTCGGCCGCGACGTTAAGTAGGACTGGGAGGATGAGGGTCCAGTAGAGATAACATTTCGACTTTCGAGTAAGGAGTTTTGATTGTATGTATTTGTTTCGATAAACTGAAGTGGCCTAGGGTCAGTCTTCATCGTATGTATCTCCCCTAAGATGTCATACGTATAGTTGATATTGCCTACGAAGTATATGAACTGCTTGACTACCCTAAGTGGCATTTTATCAAAAGTTAAAAATGCTTTAACAACAGCATGAAAGGAGCGACCAATGATGTCAATTTTCTCTGCGTACCCCAGTATAGGTGGTAAGAATTGTTAAAGATAGTGCTTTCATCAATTCTATCATGAGATTAAAGAAATCGCATGGCATAGCACCTCCTTGCTGAAATCTAATACACGATTGGAAAAGTTTATTAAAACTATTTCCAAACATTATTACAACAAGGCTCTACAGCTTTGTTCTGGCTGCGTTAGCTTCAACTCCACTGGGGTGTATTGCATCTTTGTTGACTAGGAATTAGTGGGTTCCTTGCCCTATGACTTTCTCGTCAACATTATGCCGACTAAGCAGCTGCTGGAAATGCTTCTTGATTACATCAAAAGTTCCCTGCAGGTCTGTGAGTAGGTTTCCAGTATTGTTTCATAAAACCTGCTATCGGTTTTCTTGTCGTAAGACTCTTCGATCTCCTCGAGCTGAAAGGCTGTGTGTTCTGTTTTTTTTTCTATATATGATTTTATTCTCCTTCATTCCTCCTGGGGTATTTTTTTCCCGCATGGGCGTGTTTGGCGTTCTAGCGTCTTGATATTTGCCTCTTCCGTCACACAGAGAGGCCGATAACCCATAAAGTTGGCAAAAATAGGAAAATTCAAATTAAACCCAAATGATGCAGTGCTGTTCAAGATCGATAGAGGTATTAATTAGATATACAAAACCGGTTTTGAAAGTATGATAAGTGCGGGGGAGGGGCTAGTTTCAACGGTTTAAACTGCGAAGATTGAACCTATGAATCGTCGTCATTGACAATTTAGCAGAGCGACTGAGTGGTTCAAGTGTTAATTATTTTGTGAAAACAGTGTGTACCAATAACAAATTTTTATGGCGTCATTACCATCAGGTGGGCTTTAGTTTAAGAAAAATAAATATATCTTGAAGTGTTTTGTTTATGTCAAAAAAATGTTTCAAAAACATGTTAATCTAACCACCCAGTTTTTCTGTTATTTATGTAAAGTTGCAAAGTTTTAGTTCACTTAGGTGTGAGATCGGGGTCCGTTTTTTGTGTTGTGTTGTTGTTAATGCTGTAGTGCATCGTAAACAAAGAAAAAAGTTTGCACATATTTGCACACTTTTATGTAATCAGCCGTTGATATGACCATATATAAGCCGTAATATGCGATATGTTTTTTTAATCGTTTTAGGATCAGGCAGCTCCGACATTTTTTTGTCAAGGATTTTTTTATTTGAAAAAATGAATGAGTCAGGTGCACCAAAGCTGAGTGACCGTGTTTTATTTTTGAGAAATTATTTAAAAAAACGCACAAGCTGTCCCAAGTCCAAAAGTTATGAGCTTAATGGAAAAATATCTCATTTTGTATCTGATTTTAAAAAAAGGTGGTCGAACTCTTACAGAATGAAAGACAGATTTTTGGTCATGAATTCTACTTGGCTAGAGACCTCAATAGGATTTCCAAATTATGAAAAAAATTCAGTGGGGAGACCTAAATCTAATTTCGTTGAATCTTCAGAAAGGTCAAAGCGCTTGAAAACCCAAGATCTGCGCTCTAAGTATTCAACTGCTGAACTTTGTTATGCTGCACAAATGGGTCTGCGATCGTCAGGTAATGTTGTTGCTTCAAAACTACTGAAAGAAATTACCAGTGCAACAGCGAGTAGCACAGCGATCGATAAGGCAGTCAGTAAGCATGAAACCACTGAACAGGTCCAGCTTTCACCGGAAGAAGCGTTATCAATGTTTGTAGATGCTCAACTTACAATGCACCAATACAATATTATTAGGAGTAAAGATAAGGCGCGATTTCCGTCATACAAACTGATTCAACGTGCTAAAGGCGATTGCTACCCTGATAAGACATCGATTTCAATCACTGACTTATCAGCAGAGATTAAACTTCAAGCACTGCTTGATCATACAACTGTTCGTCTAATGCAGGTTCAACATGAAGTTATTCAAAGTCAAAGAAGTTTACAAAAATTAGTTTTAATAACTAAATGGGGCTTCGATGGCTCGTCTGGCCACTCAGAATTTAAGCAGAGGTTTTCCAGTGAAGCGTCTAGTGATGCAAGTATATTTTTGTCTTCATTAGTTCCTTTGAGACTAATAAATGGTAACCCTGAAGGACCAATACAACAACAAGTTGTACTTTGGAGCAATAAAAGAACATCATCAACAAGATATTGTCGTCCGATTAAATTTCAATTTGCTCATGAAACAGCTGACCTTGCCAGGAGCGAAAGGGATTACATTATGAGTCAGATATGTAATTTAGTACCAACACTGTATGAAATTGAAGGCCGAAGAATTGAAATCCAGCATAAGTTGTTATTAACAATGGTCGATGGCAAGATCTGTAATTCCTTGACTGATACATCTTCAACTTTGAAATGTTTTATATGCGGCTTAACATCAAAACACTTCAATAATATTGATATGTGTAAAAAAACTAATATAGTATCCGAGTCTAGTTTGGAATTTGGCATGTCAATACTTCATGCTTGGATAAGATTTTTTGAATGCTTATTAAATTTGGCTTACAAATTGCCTTTAAAAAAATGGCAAGCGCGTAGTGCAAACGAAAAACTGATAGTTGAATCTTCGAAAAAAACCATTAAAGATAAATTTAAATCGCAGCTTGGTTTGATTGTGGGCAAACCTAAGCCCGGCTTTGGGAATAGTAACGATGGAAATACAGCAAGACGGTTTTTTGAGAATGCTGAAATATCAAGCAGTATAACTAATATTGATTTAGAGCTCATCAAACGATTTCGAACTATTCTTAAAACAATGGCCAGCGGACACACCATAAACTTGGCACTCTTTGAAGCTTATGCTTTGGAAACCGCTCATCTATTTGTCAAAAAATATTTTTGGTATCCAATGCCTCCTACTATACACAAAGTTTTAATTCATGGGCCCATAATTATAAAGAAAGCATTACTTCCAATAGGACAATTAAGTGAGGAAGCACAAGGGGCCAACAATAAAATGTTTAAAAGGTACAGGGAAAATTTTTCACGGAAATTTTCGCGTGAACACACTAACGAGGATATACTCCATCGACTTCTAATTTCTTCAGATCCTCTCATCACAAGTATGCACAAACCAAAAATAAAAAGATCCAATTTTGACTTAGATGTTTTGCAATTATTGGAAACTCCTGACATTAATGTTGCACATTTATCATTGTCACCTGTAGAACTCGATTCCTACACTAATGACTAATCAAATTAATTTGTTGAATTTTTTTTTTGGTTTTGAATTAATTTGTTTTTATTAAATTCATTTGCTTTTTCTTATTTGTTTATTTATTTATCTCTATATGAAGTTTTTTTTTTTGTATTAAATATGTTGCTAAAAGGAATACATATGTACACTGGAATTAATGAATTGTATTAATAAAACGAAATGTTTTTTTTTCAAACAAGGATTATATGAAATTCTTTTGAAATGCAGATATATAAATTATGTTCTGCCTTAATTTTGATTGACTCAAATATTTTTTTCGCAATTTGAATTAGTGAAAAAATAAAATATTAAGAAGAGAAATATGTGACAAAAAAAATTCCAAAAAAGAAAAGCCGAACAAAAAAGTTTAAAACCCTTATAACTTGATAATCATTGGGAATCCTTGGTACCTCCATAAAATTTTTCATTTGTCTCTATTCAAGGTATCATTTCCATAAAAAAAAATTAAAAAAATAATTTTTGCCAACTTTTCATATAATTGGCCACTCTGTGCGTCACCTCTTTTTGGTTCATGCATAAGCATCATCCACGGATACATCTTTTTGATGATGGCTGGTAACCTATTGTGGTTTCGGCTACATCCTTGAGGCATTGCGATACAATACCCACTGGATGTTGGTACTGGTGGAGAGTCTCTCACTCAATTATTTCAAACCACGGCTCAGTCAGGCGACCTATACGTGAACCCTATTTTTCTGCAACATTCGTAGCATCTTTCCGTGCTCTGAATTTGTCAAAGACGAAAAAATGGTTCGAGGCGCCGCGACGCCGACGTTTACACCGCTGAATGCGTGCACATATAGGATGTTAGATGCATGCCTCACATCTGTGAGCACATAGTCAATTTGGTTGTTGGTTCGACTATCTGGAGATCGCTAAGTTGCTTTTTTGGATTTGAAGTTGAGAAAGCCTACTGCTGCTAATCACAGTAGTACATGGTACTGCAGAGTCAATTAGTTGGAAGCCGTCATCTGTTGTCGTTTCGTCGATGTTTTTCTTACTGATTTGCACATTAAAGTCGCCTAGTAAGATATTCACATCGTCCAGGAGGTCATATCCTCGTTGATACTTGAGAGTCTTTAGTCTCATCAGTATGCGCGTGTGGACATGCAAGGCTGATATCGCCTTACATGTTTCGGACTCGAATCACAGCGATCACTAACCGGTTCACGGTTAATTACTCTTGACCGACTCACCTAAACGAATTCAATTCCTAAGACGTTGAATGATTCTCGTTTTTGCATTCCTCAACCCATCCACCATTGTATTTCCTAAATCGCTTTAATGAATCAAGTTTTTGAGTAGCACCTGTGATGTACAGCGTGCGTACATTGTCGGTGAATGCTCGTAAGTCGATGAGTTTGGTTATTCCGGGGGTCTGGTTGGTATTTGAACTGAGCCGTTACATGAGACTGTTATCTCTCCCATAACTATGCACGTTTTTAAATAGTAAGACCGCTACCCTTAGGCACTATCCCCAACCTGGATAAACAGTTCCAAATTATTAGATAACTCTATCACACGGGCCCATCATCATGGGATTGAGTGATGCCTTTGAACTTTCGACTTGTAATGGGTAACCCAGAGTGCTTAATAAATTCCGCGTGATAGCCCAGAGTGCTTAACAAATTCCACGAGATAACCATCCGCGCGTGATGTTTTTTTTATTTTTCATCCTTTCTAATTCGCTTAAAAGCTCAGGCATAAAAAAGGATGAAATGCGCTTAACCGATTAACACCATCGAGGCAATCCTGATTAGGCAACAATTTCTAAGGATGCTAAGCAATCACAACAAAAAAGCCACAAAAAAATAAAATTGGCCATGACGAATTAAATGAAAACCTGGACAAGAAAGTTTTCCCTAAAAAAAGGTGGAATTCTCTACGCTTCGTGATTTTATTGGCTGCCGACAGTTTCTATGTTGTGCCGTGTTTTTTTTTCGTACCGAACTTTGTCGGAACTTCCGTTTAAATTTTATTCGTTTTTTTTTTGTATCTAAATTTGTGCCGCACAGCGAAAGAATGACAAGACAACTGGTAAAACCGGATGTGAACGTGCGGATCTCAGACTGAACATAAACTTTTCACTTGCAATTATTTACCAGTTTATACCATTTTCCCGTGGTTCTTTTATTTCGCTTCCATTTTAGTTCCTTCCGCAAAAGTTCGACGCTTCTTTGTTTAAGTTTTAGATGCTAAATCATCTATCATTGAAATTAAGTAATTCGAAGGATAAAGTTTTATTTTTAGAGAACTATATTATTCAATGGTAGGAGCACTTAAGTTGGAGATTCTCGGTAACAGTTTGGAAGTCCTCTTTTTTAGAGCGAACTTTAATCATGGCAGTCCAGCGGGACTTCTTTAATCCATTAGGCATGCCTACTAGGTCAAAGGTCCATCATCCATCATCATGCACTTACGTCAACAGCTTAGTCTCAATTGGCATTTAAAACTCGGCTATTTAAATAACCCACAGGACGTTAAAAAAAATCGTTAAAGGTCTTAATCTAACTCGTGCTCCCAAAGGGGGGATAGCATTGCACCCAGAGGTACCCAAAGTAATTTCCTTTTGAAATGGAATCATCTCATCTTAATTAACACACCTTATGCGCGTCATCATTTCATTTATTTTCCCCGTTTTCGCAATTTCCCACTCAAGTGAGGATGTGTGCTTGCCTGATGACATTTTAAAAATGCATTACTTTGCGTCAGCTCCACGTTATTCCGTGGGGGACATTCGCGTATTTCAAGACTCGCAGTAGACACGAGGCGACACCCCTCGCCCAAATTGAAGGATTAAACGTCACGCTCTTCGCTAATTTAATTTATGCTTGCGAATGCGAGCATTTTCTATTAGCAATTTCCATAATTTAATCCGCCGGAACATATTTGATCCTGGAAGGGGTGGGGCGAGGGCGTAAAGTGTTTTCAGCACCTATCACGGCCTATACGTGCCGACAAACAAACTCGGGTCGTGAAATCGTGTAACCGGTGATGATTTTTTTTTGTGAAACCAGCGCCTTTGTAGCGTTTTGCCTGGGGTAGAACTCATCGTCCTTGCTTTAGTAGTCGTCACCTGTGGGGTTCGTAGAGGCGAATTTAGTAAATCAAGTGTCTAGAGTCTGGGGATACTCTGTATACCTCATATCAAACGTCGTCTGTGTGGCATGACAACGAAGACGGCGACATGATCTTGTGTGAAGATAGATGCTAGGGAAGTATAATTTCTTAAGGGATATAGGTGATGCAGTAAGTCCCTCCTGGATGGAGCGTAGGAAAAGTAAATGTAAAATCCGAACTGCCGAGTTTTTTTTTGCGTCTTTTATGTTGATTGCTTTTTTATTCACGACTTATTTAATAAATTCATCTGACGACGATGAAGGCGATGAATACGACAATGAAGGTGGGAATAGGAGGTGAGGTAATGAAGTGCGCATTCCATGAGTTTTCCCTTCGACAGAGCAAGCATATATATACAGGGCACAGAGCATAGAATGGAAATAAGCGAATTACCAGAGATGAAATATGCTCCTGCAAATTTGCAATTCGCAAAGAAGGAAACGTGGAAACATAAACTCAAAACTCAAACAGGTCTAAAATGAACGTCCCCCGAAGAGCTTGTACAGGAGAAGGATGAAATAAAATCCGACATCGTACTAGGTGGTATACAACAGCTGAGGATGTAAAGTCGTAACAGGAACAGTCATAGTTTTTTTTTGCATTTATTTCTCTTCCAAGGATAATCGCGGTTTAACGAAACGAAGATGATTTATAATGCTATTCGCTAGATTACAAGGGAGTTTTGTTGCTTTTGGAATTGATTTGTTTGATGGTACTTTACCGTTTGTTTTTATTTTGTTTTTGCTGTTTAGTATGACAATTGAGCTTTTGAAGAACATTTAGCGAGAAGGTCGATTGTTTTACCAAGTTGAGTTTATTAAAATTTTGTTTGTATATCCGGGAGGAACAACAATAGAAACTTGAATGAACAAATTTGGAATAAATTTTGGGATCTTGCTTTTTGTATGGAGTTTCTCCTCTCCCTTAACACGACCAGCTTAAAAGAAAACAAATCTTGAACCAAAACATATTTATTTGTATTGCTTCAAAGGAAGTGAAATTTTATAGGGTACGTCTTTATAATTTGAATACAATTTTACTGGAAAAATATGATAAGTAGGACGGAGCGATAAGTAGGTGTGTAGCCTTGGTAAATTTGTTTTTTGGGTAGATGTTGGAACACTCCGTATATTTTCTAGGTGTACTATAATGCGATATCCACATTCTCATTATAGGTTCACCAAGAAAATGTACAGATACCCACACAATATACACCCAATGTAAATATTTTTTGTTTTAAACTTATATTTTAAGAAATTTTCTAAATAGAGAAGGGCCGCAAATTAAAGGTAAAAAATGTTGGGGGGATGGTAATTTTACTTATAAATCAATAGTATCTAATGAAAAACAAATTATCGTTCAATTAAGGATCAAGTTCGAACAGCACGTACAAGGATCACATATATTTCATTACCATAGCTAAAACTTTAAGACCTAAAAACCATTGACCTACAGCCAGATGGACGCACAGGCAGACATGGCTAAATTGACTCAGCTAGTGATTCTGATTCGATCCATATACTTTGAGGTATATCTACCTAAATTATTTCTCTATGTTACAAACTATGTATCAACACGAATATACCTTTATGGGATAGGGTATTAAAAGGAAAACTACGTTCGTAACAGCATCTGAAATGTGAGAACATTTAGAGGAAGCCTTAAAGTAGATGGAAGCTGCTTCAAAGTAGACATTACTGCCATTCATGAAATATAATGGGACAAAAAGAAGATGAAAAACTGTGACATCTTCTACCGTGTTATAGTGAGCGAAATAGTTACTATCCGAATGTGGATTTCTTATAAGTGCCAGGCTTGGGCAAGAATTATTATGTTTTCAAGACATAAACGAATGCATTGTAACAATCCGCATTAAGGACAAATTCGCCAACATAACCCTTATATGAGCTCACGCTTTGACGGAGGAAAAAGATGACAAAGCGAAAGACTCCTTTTACGAGCTCCTTGACAAAAACTTATGAGCGACTACCCAAGTCCGAAGTTAAAATCGTGCTGGGAGATTTTTACGCATTTTTTTTTTATGAGGAAAAGACATTTTTGGCATTATAATGTAGGAAAACACAGCTCTTGACTTTGCTGCGCAATGAAATGCCACTATAGCCAGCATATGGTTTCTTATCCTCGATATTCATAAGGTGACATGGGGTTCTCCAGATCAACGAACGGTCAGTGAAATTGATCACATTGCTATAGAAAAGAGGCATGCATCCAGTATTTTGGATATCTGAATATTCCGAGGGGCTAACATCGACTCGGACAACTACCTTTTACTACCAGCCAAGGTAATAATGCGGATATCCACCACGTCACAACACATAAGAAATACTATGGAAAAAATGTAATGTCGAAAGATTGCAATCGTAAGAGGCCGCCAAGTCTTTTGTATCTCTCAACCCCTCGATTGACACCATACCACCAGTATCTTATATCGAAAAACAATGGAAACGATGTCAACATGCCATTAAATCAGTCCCAACTCTCGGCAGCAATAAACCCCTGGTTTGATGAGGAATGTCGACAGATGCTCGCAGCCAAGAACGTGGCCTACAAGGCTAAGCTGCAGGTGAATACGAGAGCTGCCATTGAGCTTTAGGCAAAGAAGGAGGGAAGAACACTGGCTTTTCAGAAAGAAGAAAAAATGCAAAAAAGCGTGCTATCGAGGATATAGGAAAGTGCCACTCCAGGAATGATGTTTGCAAGTTTTACCAAAGTATAAACCTGTCAAAGCCGGCGAACTAGGCGCGAACCGTATCCTGTCAAGATGAATAAGGAAAGATCGTAGTTGAGACACAGTCGATGATGAAAATATTTAAGAACCACATCTGCAGATTGGTGAACGTCGATGACGAACAATCTTTCGCTGCCAGGCAAAAGGAAACATTCAATATTGACGACGAAAGCGAAAACTACCAAACACCCAACCTAAGTGAAGTGAGGAGAGCAACATCTAAACTTAAGCTTAACACGGCTGATGACGCTTTAAAAAGCGGAGATAGCTTGATAAGTAATATTCAGCAACTCATAAGCTAAATTTGATCGGCTGAAAGTATGCCAGAAGAATGAAACCTCAGCATCGTTTGCCCGATGTACAAAAAGGGGCACCCTATGAACTGCGCAATCTACAAAGCCGTAAGTATCATCAACAGTGCCTAAAAGATGCTATCTGCGTAATATGTGAACTCCAGAAACCGTTTACCAACAGCCTGACCGGCCCATATCAGTGTGGGTTTGGACCAGGAAAGTCCACAACTGACCAAATTGTTCCTACTTCTGCAGATCTTGGAAAACTAAGAAGTCCAAATCGATACCCACCACCTATTTATCGATTTAAAAGCCGCATGCGTCAGCATTTATAGAGAGGAACTAGACAGAGCCATGTCTAGTCCGTCTATGCAGGATGACGATGGAGAACTCCCGCTGCTCCGGTCGGAAACGACCTCACCGAAACATTCGATACCAAAAAGGACTTAGCCAAGGCGACGCACTGTCTTGAGATTTATTTAATCTCATTCTTGAGAGGATTTTTCAAAACTCCCGAGCCAATACCAGAGGCACAATCTTCCAACTATGTACCAGCATAAACCGACGATATTGACATCATTCGTCAGACGCAACGTGATGTCACTGCCGTTTTCTAGTATAGAGAAGGATGCACCATTGACAGATATAGCTTTTAGGTAGTACGGGATTTTGTCTACGTCGGCTCCGCTATTAACTATGACAAGAATTACTCTTGCGGACTGCTGTTTATTCGGGTTAAAAAAAAGCAATTTAGTAGTAAAGCCCTCACTAGAACTAACGGGTGATTTTTTAAGAGGTTTAGAACTTTTTTTAAAAAAAAAAACACATAAAATTCAAAAAAATGAATGAAATATTTATTTGAATCGATAGTTTAAACCTTGCAATTTAATGTTTAAAGATAATTTCATGCAAATGTTGACCGCGGCTGCGTCTCAGGTAGCCCATCCGCTGAGTCCAATTTTGGCATACTCTTTCACACATATCGGCCGGTATCTCACGAATGAATGCATGGATGTTGGCTTCCAGTGCGTCAATCGAAGCGGGCTTGTCCCTATAGACATTAGCCTTGACATACCCCCACAAAAAATAATCTAATGGTGTCAAATCGCACGATCTAGGCGGCCAATTGACCGGCCCGAAACGTGAAATTAACTGTTCACCAAACTCGCCTCGCAATTGCGCCATTGTTTCACGTGCTGTGTGGCATGTGGCACCGTCTTGTTGAAACCACATATCATGCAAGTCAAGAACTTCCATTTCGGGCAAAAAAAAGTTTGTTATCATCGCTCGGTAGCGTTCACCATTGACAGTAACGCTGCGATTCGCATCATCTTTGAAGAAATATGGCCCAATAATGCCGCCGGCCCATAAACCGCACCAAACAGTGGTTTTTTCGGGATGCATTGGTAGCTGTTGCAATGCTTCTGGCTGATCTTCACTTCAAATGCGGCAATTTTGCTTATTTACGTACCCATTCAACCAAAAATGAGCCTCATCGCTGAACACAATTTTTCGATAAAAAAGCGGATCCTCGGCCATTCACCAAAAATTCGGCGTTGTGGTAGGTCGGCTGGCTTTAGTTCTTGCACCAGCTGTATCTTAAAAGGCTTTACGCCCAAATCCTTCCGCAAAATTTTCCACGTAGTGCTGTAACAAAGGCCTAACTGCTGGGAACGGCGCCGAATCGACATTTCGCGGTCTTCTGTCACACTAGCTGATACGGCCGCAATATTTTCTTCACTACGCACAGTACGTAAACGTGTTGGTGGTTTAATGTCCAACAAAGTAAATTTGGTGCGAAATTTGGTCACAATCTTCCGAATAGACTGCTCAGAAGGTCGAGAATGCCGATCATAAAATGGAAGCATCGCGCGATGAACATTTCGAACCGAGCACGAATTTTGATAGTAAAATTCAATAATTTGCAAGCGTTGTTCATTTGTAAGACGATCCATGGTTAAATTGCAAACCAAACTGAAGCTGTTTGATAGTGACACAAGGTACTAAACACACGTCAGCTGTCAAAACCAGTGTTGCCAAAACCAAACCAGCTAAAAAATCACCCGTTATTAAGGAGATCCTATACAAGACATTAATCATCCCAGTCCTGGTCTACGGCGCTGAAGCATGTAGAGAGAAAAAATCTTCAAAAAAATCTTCGGTCCCGTTTGCGTTGAGGGGCTATGAAAACAAAGATTGAACCAAGAACTATACAAGCGACATACCCCTGTAAAAAAACTCCGCATTGGATATTTAAGATGGCTAGGAGAAGAGCGAATGGACACGAACATAAAGAAAATGACTTTAATTTACGCAAAAACTTCTGTGAAACAATGATGGAGATTTCGCACTGTTAATTGCATCTTTTGTACCGACGCGACGAGACACACTTCCACCTGAATGGCCACGTAAATAAGCAAAATTGTTGCTACTGGGTTCCACGAATTCGTAATCCGCCACTGAAACACCAACGACCTCTACATTTCCCAAGAGTTACTATTTGGTGTGCTGTATCGACGACGGAATCATCGGGCCCAAATTTTTGAGATTTCATCAAGATGGTGTAGAGACGAGGTAGATGGATAGTTTTCCATTTTACCAAAAGTTGCTGGCACATATTGCATGCGATTTCTTTAAAATCATACTTGAAAGGATGCAAAACTCCCCAACCAACACCAGGGCCACAATCTCTTATTAATCTGTGTATATTGACATTATTGGTCGAACTTAATAACCTGCCAATAAAGAGTTAACGAATAACTGGAAATAAGCGGCTCAAATGGGTTCAGCAATAAACAAGGGTAAGGGCAAATAAAAGCTGTCAACAAGGACACATAACATCGACGAATTGAACGAAGCATTAAGCACGAAGAAAGTACGGGCTATGATGAAAATTTTGTGATAAAATCGTGCTGCTAAGGGGATTCAAACGAAGAAATTCTGTAGCCAATAGCTTTTGAAGTGTTAATGTCCAAAATTTGAGCCTAACATTGATTAGAGTGTTTATAATTGAGTTGCCTTAAATTCGTTATTGTTTTCATCCCAACTTTCCTAAACTTTTTCTTGACAAAATAAGAAAAACCTAGACAAACTTGCCCCTAATTTATCATAACCCAGAAAATGGATGGACCTTTTATAATTCAAATTTTATTGCCTCAGCAAGAAAAAAGAAAATCACCTCCTAAAAGTCATTAGCCTGCCAGAAAAAATGAAATAAAAAGGAAAAGACAAATTTGTCACCCAGTTGATTGAAACAAATACAGTCCAACTGTTGGCTGACATCCTGTTGCTCCAAGGTGCGATGCGACACAGAATAACAAATTAGCATAAAAAAATTTGAAATTCAAATTTATACTCTCAGCGCTGTGCTTATTACTTTTGCCCAGGCTATACACACTTAACTGTTTTTTAATGGACCAACAATTCTTTGCCGGTTCCTCTAGGAATCCCTGCAGCCTATTAAAATTCACTTTTCCTTTCCTTTCAAGACAACAACGAGCTGTTGCATAACAAGGCATCGTCATCAAGTCCAACACTTTTGAAACAAATTCGCCCTTCATCTTCGAATTGAATTTTAAAATTCGATTGGATTCAATCGTTGGCAGGTCGCAAGTCAATCTGAAGGACAATTACATAAGTCAGCAGAGAGACGAAATAATCCTTTTTTTCGCATGCAAATCAACAAGTACGTTTCGTTTCGGTTTCCACAGGCGGTGTCTCCTGACATCACGAAAACGTAAGATAGAGATTTGCTATGAGCTGTGACTTAGTTTTGCAGGGCGAAAAAAAAGGATTCCAGTCACGTACATACACTTTCACCATACACACACACATACACACACCATGTCAACGTTTCAGATATTCGCTGCCTGGTTTCTGCAGGGCACATACATCTAAATCCTGTCGTCTCTAAAAAGGAATCGAGGACATTTCGAATCAAGCCACTTACGACACTTGTAAAATATCCTCTGGAAGGGACGTTGAAGTACGTTTGCTACATCATGGTCGTCGTTGTCGTCGTCTTCTTCTTGGTTGGCGGCTCCATCCAGACCGATTTTCTTGATTTCGCACGATTTGCATTAATCCGTGGATGAAAAAGTTTAATAGGAATAAGGAAAGAGGAGGCGAATTCAGAAGAGGACCTTCATAGTTGAAGTGAAAAACTTTAAACGCGCTAAAATATTTGTACAAAGTAAATGGGTAAGTTGAGGGTCGAACGGAATAATTTTCTAGTATTGAATGGTCTGGTTTGTTTCGTGCTCAATTTTCTAATGTAAACGCATAAAGGTCCTCCATTGCTGTGAAACATGGTAGGGGCTGATTAGATGGGGACTGTGGCGGAATTATGCAATCGAGCAGGGTAGATGTTTTCTTTTGAATTTCAAGGTCAGCTTAAGCATCAAGAAAACGATGGTATTAATGCGATGGTTTCATTCTTCTCACTTTTTTTCGTTAAGTGTGAACCTCGGCATTTATTAAAAAAACATTTTATATAGTCCGGTCAAGAGAATCTCTGAACCAATGGTTTCCTCTTGAAGAATTCTCGGATAAATTAAGCATTGTTTGAGCATGGGCTAAGATGACCCCTACAGACTTATAACCATACAATACCAATATCAGCCTTAAGCTTATATACTTACAGACTCATACAAGAAAGTGTTAGAAAGATTTCTGCAAGCTTTATAGAGCAGAAGGAGTTCGCTATCGTTATAGTCAGATGGAAGAGTTTTAGCGGCTTCAGAGACAACAGGTAATTTAAAAATTCAGAGAGATGAACACAAATAAATCCTGTAGTGGACATTGGCCGAAATACAAGACAAACGTCACGCAAATTGTAACTTATCCACTATGTTGGAAGATGATATCTTTATGGAAAAAGTTAATGGTTATAAATACCCTCTAAGGGCAATCAGATCAGACGACGTAGAAGGTATACAAAATATACTCACCTGAGGATACTTAAATATTTTAATATGTCCCTGGGCATTACAAGGATGTTTTAAACTCAATCCAAAAAATACCTGGGATAGGATTAGGATTGGAGACAGATGTCACAATTGTAGAACTAATAAGGATGCGAATTCCTTGTGAGATGCAGACTAAAGTAAAGACTGTGATCTACATCAAAGCCACGTTGTTAAACATAAGTCTCCTCGACGAAATGCCAACAGACAATTTCATCCGATTAATTCAGTTTGCAGCAGCTTCTTATAGGCTATAAAAAGTACTATGCTAGGTAGGTTTCTCGCGGCCACCAGCAAGAAACCCCTGGTTTGATGAGGAATGCCGACAGATGCTCGCAGCCAAGAACAAGGCCTACAAGGCTAAGCTGCAGGTGAAGACGAGTGCCCCGGCTTTTCAGAAAGAAGAAAAAAGAGCAAGAAAATCGCGAGATCAAGGATATAGAGAGATGCCACATTCCAGGAACGATGTTCGCAAATTTTTCTAAAGTGTAAAACGTTAAAGTCAAGGATACAAAGCTCGAACAGAATCCTGTCGAGATGAACAAGGAAATATCGTAGTTGTGACACAGACGATGCTGAGGATAGGGAAGAACCACTTGCAGACTGTTAAACGGCGATGACGAACAACATTCCGCTGTCAGGCAGAACGAACCATTTAATATTGGCTACGGCAGCGAAAACTGCCAACCACCCGACCAAAGTGAAGTGAGGATAGCAATATCTAAACTCAAGCTTAATAATGCCGGCGGATATGACGGCCTTCCCGCTGAGCTTTATAAAGCTGGCGGAGATGACTTGGTAAGTAACATCCACCAACTCATAAGCCAAATCTGGTCAGATGAAAGTATGTCTGAAGAATGGAACCTCAGCATCGTTTGCCCGATCCACAAAAAAGGAGACCCTCTGAACTGAGCCAAATACAGAGGCATAAGTCTCCTCAACATCGCCTACAAGATCCTATCTGCCGTTATATGTGAGCGCCTGAAACCGTTTACCAAACAACCTGATCAGCCCTTATCAATGTGGTTTTAGGCCAGGAAAGTCCACAACCGATCAAATGTTCACACTTCGGCAGATCCTGGAAAAAAACCCAAGAAGTCCAAATCGATACCCACCACCTATTTATCGATTTCAAAGCCGCATACGACAGCATTTATAGAGACGAACTATACAGAGCCATGTCTAGTAAAGCCATCACTCGAACTACTAAGGAGTTCCTATATAAGACCCTGATCATCCAAATCCTGCTCTACGGCGCTGAAGCACTGAAGCATGGACCGTATCAAAAGCGGAAGAAGAAATCCTTGGTCGATTCGAGAGAAAAATTCTTCGGGCCCGTTTTCGTTGACGTTTAGACAAACAACGAGTATGACAAGACGAAGAACAGCAGCTCCTTGGCCAATCAGATCACATGAAAATATTTAGGCAATGAGAGAGCTTCAATCTTACATCCTGCGCGCAAACATGCGCCTATGCTTTTACTATCCGATCTTTCGGTGAGAGGAATTCTTCGCGATGACCTTCATTACCATCCCTACAAGTTGGCGATTGTACAGGAACCGTCTTATAACCGATATATAGAGCCAATGCGTGATACGAGGCTTCATTTCCCATTTCAAGCCTTTGGCTTTCTTTACTCTTTCTGTTATGTTTAGCTTCCAGTTAAGCTTCCTGTCCATAATAAGTCACAGGTATTTTGCTTTGTCTGATAAGACTAGTTCGATTCCGTTTAGTGGCGTAGGGTAAATGTGAGGAATTTTATATTTCCTAGTGAATAGGACCAGTTCAGTCTTGTGGGGGTTGACACCCAGTCCACAGCTGACCGCCCATTTGGAAATCATTGTAGTGCGTTTTGGAGAAGCTCCTTGAGCATATTCAGGTGTTTTCCTTAGACAGCGATAGCAACTCCATCCGTGTAGGCAATCACCTGGCATCCCTCTGCTTTCAGGATAAGTAAAAGCTCCTTAAGCACTAAGTTTAAGAGAAGAGGGGACAGGACCTATTCTTGCGGAGTCCCTCTACTGACATGTCTTCTGGTCAAAGCACCACCCAGTTTTGTGTTGATAATCCGGCTATTTAATAGCAATTTAATCAACATTCCAATTGAGTGATCGACTTTCAGACATATTAGCGCTACATGATCGCTCCCAAATTAAGGTTGTTAAAGAACCTTCTATGTCCACGAATGCAACCATAGTATACTCCTTGCAGCATAAGAGCTGGGTTCGCTTCCCAGCAGTAGCAACACTGGGTCTCCTCTCGTGATGATCTGACAATTTATGCCAGTAGTATCAACTGTCAAAAAAGCTTATCTCAACTCAGCCGTTGGGAGTCGGGATAAAACAAGAGGTCCCACCATCATGCAAGAAGTACACCGGCACACATGAATGTTTGTGAGAAAGCTAGGTCCTGGGTACTAACGAGCCTGTTGCGCCAACAATTTGTATTTACATATTTGTTTTTACTCGAACTTTATACGGCAAGAAATGCAAATTATCTTCCAAAAACCCCGGGAGGTGGTTCCACTGAAGCCTAAATTCTGATCGCGGTGATGATACGCCACATGTTGGTTCAACCAGATCATTGGAATGTCTTGGGTGTGTGTAATGAATAGTGTTGTCAGACGATGCTTGTTGGCCACCATATTTTCGACGAAAAGTACGTTGGGTTACCACAATTGAACGACTAGTTTCTATGTACAGCGTCAATATACCGAACCGCTGTTTTGGTGTGAAGCGATTCTTGGTTAATTGTACTATATTGACGTTTCAAACAAAAATTCTACTCAAGTCAATCGGTTGATAAATGTCAAAGTTATTTAATGTGTACATACCGGCATGACCGCCATAAAATATGGCGCACCCTAAATCATTTCACCAGCGTATTGAAAAAATTCAGCAAAATATGAATTTTTAATGAGACTACGTCCAACTAACTGAGTAGTGGTATGTCAAAACTCTTTGACACTCGTCGGTTATACATCACTACTTTCGTATCTTATGCGATAAGAAAAACTTTGTTTTTATCATTTCCGTTATAAAAGGGACGAATCGTTGCCACACACATGAATCTTAAATTTAAACAACATATACTTCTCACGGCTTCTTTTCGTTTTGCACATAAATCTTTAAAACGGAATTTTCGCTTCCTTTTTGAAAAAAATAACAAACAATTCCAATTCAAAAAGTCGTAGGTCATTAGACGAAACTTTCTTAAAAGTTGTGTTTCCACTCGGATAACTGTATATTAATTAACAAAACATACAAATCGTAGATAATTCCAAAACATCAAGAAAAACCTCATGGACGTTTGCATGTGCCTTGCGAGTATATAACGGGTGATTTTTTAGCTGGTTTGGTTTTAGCAACACTGGTTTTGACAGCTGACGTGTGTTTAGTACCTTGTGTCACTGTCAAACAGCTTCAGTTTGGTTTGCAATTTAACCATGGATCGTCTTACAAATGAACAACGCTTGCAAATTATTGAATTTTACTATCAAAATTCGTGCTCGGTTCGAAATGTTCATCGCGCGCTGCTTCCATTTTATGATCGGCATTCTCGACCTTCTGAGCAGTCTATTCGGAAGATTGTGACCAAATTTCGCACCAAATTTACTTTGTTGGACATTAAACCACCAACACGTTTACGTACTGTGCGTAGTGAAGAAAATATTGCGGCCGTATCAGCTAGTGTGACAGAAGACCGCGAAATGTCGATTCGGCGCCGTTCCCAGCAGTTAGGCCTTTGTTACAGCACTACGTGGAAAATTTTGCGGCAGGATTTGGGCGTAAAGCCTTTTAAGATACAGCTGGTGCAAGAACTAAAGCCAGCCGACCTACCACAACGCCGAATTTTTGGTGAATGGGCTCTTGGAAAGCTGGCCGAGGATCCGCTTTTTTATCGAAAAATTGTGTTCAGCGATGAGGCTCATTTTTGGTTGAATGGGTACGTAAATAAGCAAAATTGCCGCATTTGGAGTGAAGATCAGCCAGAAGCATTGCAACAGCTACCAATGCATCCCGAAAAAGCCACTGTTTGGTGCGGTTTATGGGCCGGCGGCATTATTGGGCCATATTTCTTCAAAGATGATGCGAATCGCAGCGTTACTGTCAATGGTGAACGCTACCGAGCGATGATAACAAACTTTTTTTTTGCCCGAAATGGAAGTTCTTGACTTGCATGATATGTGGTTTCAACAAGACGGTGCCACATGCCACACAGCACGCGAAACAATGGCGCAATTGCGAGGCGAGTTTGGTGAACAGTTAATTTCACGTTTCGGGCCGGTCAATTGGCCGCCTAGATCGTGCGATTTGACACCATTAGATTATTTTTTGTGGGGGTATGTCAAGGCTAATGTCTATAGGGACAAGCCCGCTTCGATTGACGCACTGGAAGCCAACATCCATGCATTCATTCGTGAGATACCGGCCGATATGTGTGAAAGAGTATGCCAAAATTGGACTCAGCGGATGGGCTACCTGAGACGCAGCCGCGGTCAACATTTGCATGAAATTATCTTTAAACATTAAATTGCAAGGTTCAAACTATCGATTCAAATAAATATTTCATTCATTTTTTTGAATTTTTTGTGTTTTTTTTTTAAAAAAAGTTCTAAACCTCTTAAAAAATCACCCGTTAGTAAGCGGCTTACGGTTCAATATTTTGAAATGCGGTAGAATATAAAAGTTTGGTTAAATGTAAAACAATGGTGTAGGATACAATATTTAATTTATCACGTGAATTACAAAATGTACAAAGTAAATATTATTCATTTGGTACGAAAAGTCACAAACCTTAGCATGGGAGAATAATAGAAAAATAAACCGCCTTATTGTGTTATTGTATAATGTTATTCATTGCTGAAATTATTTAAAATACCTGTGAAATTAAATACCTCCTTCATACTATGCTTAAATTAATTGTTATATTCATACCAATGCAGCCACACAAGACTGAAAGACTGCAAACCAATGACCCTGGCCCCAATCCTATTAAAAAGGATGGAAATAAGTCACACCAACTTTTGGGCACCCAAGAACGAGCATACAAGGCTAAGGTGAAGACGAGAGCTGTCTGTCATAGAGCTCTATAGGCAAAGAAGGAGCGAATAACATTGGCTTTTCAGAAAAAAAGAAAAAAGTCAAGAAAAGACGCGATCGAGAATATAGAGAGGTGCCACTCCAGGAATGATGTTCTCAAGTTTTACCAAAGTATAGAACGTCAAAGCCAAGGATACTGCTAAACATGTCTTCTCTTCCTACCTTTGCGCGAAAATCTTCCAGGTGCAGATACGAACGTCGACCGTCGTTGTCCTTTTTTCGTTTAGCAGGGTCGTCAACAATAAAATCAGTCTTTTCCGAGGCTATTGGTTGCTTCGTTTTTTCTATGAGTGGATAGTTAACCCAACGGACAACTCACAACATGGAGGGCCAGTTCCAATTAATTAGATACCTCTAGGATACGGGGCCATCAGTATCCACTACGGGATTGAGCGTTGCCGTTGGCCTTTCTACCCTTGAGATTCCTAGATAACCTGTTGTCCAAATATATCAAAGCAGCTCATCTAGGTTCGCCTGGGACAGCAGGCCGGGTATTTTGTGCCGGTCTGACCAGGCTGTTTATAGTGTTGCTGGATTTTGTCTTGTTATCAACACTCTCACTTTTCGTTTAGCAAGTCAAATCCAGTTGAATGAGACCAGTAGCACTTGTAGTAGAGTAACCCAGAGCCGTCGCGAATAAGAAGAAACCGACTTCAACTAACTTGAGTAATGTTAACTATGGTACAGATTCTCCCTAGACTGCAGCGCTCCATATTGGTGGAGTGGCCTAGTAATTAGTGCGTTTTTCTATCAAGAGCTGTATTCCTGTTTCAAATCCCGAAAATAGCAATTCGTATTTTTTCACTTCCCTACCTTTTGCGAAAGTCTAAAAAACATCAAAAAATATACAACTGACATAAGAAGCTTTTGAAAAGTCCCATTCGAAATCTGCATTAAAGAGGAGGTCCCATTATTTGTGGCAAAAATATAACTCTACACACACACATGAATGGAGACGTTAGGTTTGAGGCCCTTTATGGACCGGTAGTGATATTTTGAATCGTTCGAGTTTAGGTATGTTTGTGAATTTTGTTTTATTTTAATGAGAAATCGTTTGAGTTACGTAAACATGCATAAAGATTCTTGCTTTAGAATGCAAATGATGACTTTCATGTGTGATTTTATATATCAGCAGAAAATTTTAGACAAGCAAAGGTATTCCTACGAAGGAATAAATATTTGCCGCAGGATAGTAATAATACAAAATACCAGAATTATAAACATTTACCAGGAAAATATTTAAATCACATGTGAAAATATGCAATTTCCAGGTTTCCCAGAGAACTTCAGTATACCATGACAATACAGGGCGTCCGGTAGATGTACATTGAGTAGGTGGTGATCCCTTGATTTGAGGTGAAAACAAGTAGAACACATATGAGAAGGATACAATCCGCTATGCGAATCGTTTAATATCCCTATCCCATCCTTAAAGATGTGGGTGTGGCCTCCAAAGTTTGGACTCATACTCATATCTACATATTCCTTCAAACCTAGCTTCTTCGTTTATCTGTGTGTACGAAGTTATTATTTCTTCCACAGAAGAAAAGGCCCTCCTCCTGTTTAA
Source organism: Rhingia campestris (assembly GCA_932526625.1). NCBI lineage: Eukaryota > Metazoa > Arthropoda > Insecta > Diptera > Syrphidae > Rhingia > Rhingia campestris. Next base: position 52,571,170 of record OW052185.1, read on the forward strand.
CGCCGAATCCGAACGTCAAATTTAAGAAGCTTCTCATGACAGGGCTACTCTTGGAGGTTTGCCAGACTTTCGCAAGAGGTGGAGCAATGAAAAAAAATTGTGTTGTCACTTTTGGGATTTGAACCAGGGACCCATGCTTAGTAGTCTAACGCACTAACCACTAGGATACTTTCTTACCACATAACGGGTCCGCCATCTAACGTTTTTTTTTTCAACTAGCGCTTCGTGAATGATAACACTTAGCTCATGTCTGATTTGACAGATAATTAGTTTTATCCGTCCGCTGAACGAATATGGTTGTGTACACGCTTGAACAACGCTGGGAAATATTGCGACATTACTTTGAAAATCATGGTAATGTTGCAGAATGTGTGCGAAAATTGCGTACGGATTTTGGAAGAAGAGAAGCACCGTCAGCTCCGTATGTTCGTTATCTTGTGAAAAATTTGAAAGAAACTGGCATCCTCATCGATAAACCAAAGTGTGAAAAGCCAAAAATAGTGCGTACACCCGAGAATATTGCTGCTGTGGCAGAAAGTGTGCGTAAAGCGCCATCAAAATCAATTCACCGTCGTTCTCAACAATTGAACATTTCGGAGACATCAATTGAGACGAATTATGCATAAAGACCTTGGTATGACGCCATACAAAGTCCAATTGGTTCAGGAGTTGAAGCCAACTGACCATCCAATGCGTTTTCGCTTCGCTAAGTGGGCCTGCGATCGACTTAGAGAAGATGCCGATTTTGCCAAAAAAAGCATCTTTTCAGATGAAGCTCATTTTGATCTTGGCGGGTATGTAAACAAGCAAAATTGTCGCATTTGGGGCACAGAAACCCCGCACGCATACATTGAAAAGCCGATACACCCAAAACGAGTCACTGTTTGGTGCGGATTTTGGTCCAGAGGCATAATTCTGCCATTTTTCTTCGAAAATGAGGAAGGAGTGGCCGTTACAACAAAAATTGAAGAGGAGGATATTGGCAACATTTGGTTTCAACAGGACGGCGCTACGTGCCACACAGCCGAAGCTACACTCAATGTTTTCCGCTCTGTTTTTGAAGATCGCTTTATCAGCCGCAGAGCTGATGTCGTTTGGCCACCTCGGAGCTGCGATTTATCACCGTTGGACTATTATTTGTGGGGTGCCGTAAAAGATAAGTGTTACGCCGAAAAGTCAGAGACAATTGACGCTTTTAAGGACAATATTCGTGAAGCCATTGGTGAAATACAGCTGTACACAATCGATAATGTGCTTAAAAATTGGACCGATCGTGTAGGCTACTGCATGGCCAGCCAAGTCAGCCATTTGAATGAAATTATTTTCCATTATTAACCGGAAGGATTGTACTTTCAAATAAAAAAAGAAATTTGAGAAAATATTCAGTAGTTTTTTTTATAGCATTTTCAAAAAAAAAAGTTATTTAACGACCACTGCCAGATAATGGCTTCCGACCTGGCGATCGATTGAGATGGTCGAACCGTACTCATCCAACATCCTAGATGTACACACATTCAGGCACACGTCGACTCTGACCATTTGATTGTCGCACCCAAATTCAGAGCCCAACTGTCTAACAAGAAAAGAAGATACGACTGGTTGCAAAAAAAGAGACTTTTCGTGGGTCGACTTGGCCGTGTTCCGGATTTCAGATATAGGATGTTGATATTGATGGAGGATTAGGGCACTAGCCGGGAGTCTCTCACTCAGTTATTGTTTGTAGACTCTTGCAATTGCCGTTTAGTAGGATATCCTACATGAGGCTCTGTTCTCATTGGTCAAATTTATCGATTTACCAATGAGAACAGAACTTCATCTAAGATATCCTACTAAATGGCAATTGCAAGAGTCTACAAACAATAACTGAGTGATAGACTCCCGGCTAGTGCCCTAATCCTCCATCAATATCAACATCCTGTGGATACAGTGTTTCAATATCATCAAAGATGTAGCTAAAACGACCATAGGTTACACACACCTGAAAAGATGCCGGGGGATTATGCTTTTGCTAGAACAAACCCGCGCCGCCTGGGAAGAGTATAGAGCCAGAAAAAGGAGGAGAAGAAAATCATACGTAGGAAAAAACCGAACATACAGCCTCCTTACCCAGAATTGACCAAACAACTGGCAACTGGCCGCAAAGTAGGAACGCAGGCGCTACAAAAGAACAATGTCAACATAAACATTGTCAAGAGATCTTGATAAGTTTTGTATTTCCTGGCCTTAAACCGATCAGGTTGTTGGTAATCGGTTTCAGGCGTTTACATATTACGGCAGATAGAATCTTGTAGGTGATGTTGAGGAGATAGTCAACGGGTGATTTTTTTAAGAGTTAAGTTTTTCAGGTTGGCAGCACTGGTTCGTAATGGGGTCCAAACGTCATCTGTCAAAGTGAAAAGTTTTCTGTATACTCTGCCATTTAATCATGGAAAGACTTACAAACGAGCAACGATTGCAAATTATTGAAATTTATTATCAAAATTCGTGCTTTGTGAAAAATGTGCACTGTTTGTTACGACCATATTATGGTTCAGTGAGACTCATTTCTGGGTTCTGGCTCAACGGATACGTAAATAAGCAAAACTATCGCATCTGGAGTGTTGAACAGTCACATGACATACAAGAATAAACTACAGTTTGGAGTGGTTTATGGGCTGGTGACATCATCGGTTTTTGGATAATCATGTTCTAAAATCCGTTAACTTTGTTTTGACACCAACTCGCCAATGGTTGAATTTTTAAAAGAGCCGCAATTAGTAAAAGAAAATTTCAAATGATGGTTTTTAATTAATTTTAATTTTAGAAGAAAGGTAGGTATTATAAAAATGGAAGAGATCAATTTAAATAATTACTCCATTATAAACAATGAATCTGGAATCATTTTTGTAGAAAACGGTCAAGTTTTACTCCAGAACTCAACAGGTAAATAAATCCATAAATACATTAGAAAAAAAACGAGAAACAAATTGTCTTATTAAAGATGGAGAAATATTGCAAGTTGCATATTCAAATGTGAAAGAGTTCTACGGTTTGGATGAACTGAATGCGGATAAATCCGGTAATTTGTATACACTCTAAAATGCAATTTATAATTTGTAACTATTTTATTTAGAGACACATATGGAGGCAGAAGAGAATGCATGCGAGGAGGAAGAAAATCCAAACCAACCATGTTCCAGTAAGTAGCAACAAATAAAAAGACAAACATTGAATTCATTTATTTCTATTTATTAGGTAATGGCGCTCGACCTTTGTTTAAATGGAGCCAAGAAGAAACCAGGTTTATGCTCCATTTATACTCACAACTGCTGGATTCTGTGGGTCCGTTAAAAAAATTCCGGAAAAAAAAAATTATGTGGGACCATATGGCAAGTGCGATAAGGAAGAAGTTCGGCACAGTGTTAGATGGTATCCAGGTGGAGAGTCGCTACAAATGTGTTATCAGGCGCACAAAAAAAGCGCTTGATAACAACAAAACAAGTGGGGCTGTCCGAGAAGAGACAATTTACGATGCGGATGTATTGGATATCATTGCAAAGGTTGATTCCATCTGCATTGACACGGGGTTATCGCAGGGTCAAGTTTTCTATAAACAGGATGCCTTATGTCGAATGCCTGCCAATACTTCCTCCCCGCCAGCTACACTACCGCTATTTTCTGAGTCACCGTCACCTCCGATTTCATCTACAGGATCAACGGCATTTTCGTTTGAATCCGAAAATGATGACGAGCATCATCCAGTTGCCAACAAACCAACTAAACGGCAACAAAAAAAAAGTGTTCAAGTTACCATGTTTCAGCAATACATGAAACAAATCGCCGAACATTTTGAACGACGCGAGGCAAAATATGAAGAAAAATTAAAAATGAAAAGAGAAGGGGACAAGAAAAGAGATGAAGATAAAGCAATGCGCGAGAAAAAAAAGGAACTACGCTTAAGGGAAAAAGAGCAAGCAAAAAATAAAAGAACTTTTAAAAAAATAAAGATATAAGAAAAAATATGGAAGTACAATACAGTTTGTTTATATTGTTGCTGCTATCATATTCCGCTTAATTTGTCCTCTATGAAGCAAGATTGTTTCCACAACGTTTTCTTCTTCTCCTAGAGTATTTCTATCTTCTCGTCGATCTTCCGTTGAATAAGCATTGTTGCTCTGATCCAGCCACAAATCGCCTTCTTCAATGCACAAGTTATGCATCACACAACAGCCAAGAACAAACTTTGACATTCTCGAAACTGTAAAAAAATCTAACCGGGTTAGTTGCCTAAATCTTTGCTTAAGCAAACCAAAACAATTTTCTATTTTGACTCTGGTTTGGCAATGTTTTTTGTTGAACTTTTTTTGCTGAGTGCTAAGGTCACCATAGTCCCGATATGGAGTAATTAAGTATTCCCTTAGAGGGTATGCAGCATCTCCCAGAAGGTGGTACTTGTTCTCGCAAATTCTCGAAATATCTTTCGATATATGCGACATTGAAAAAACACGAGAATCGTGTATTTTGCTTGTGGCTCCAACAAACACATCAAGGAACTTCTTGTCTGCATCGCATATGCCTTGAAGTGTTATTGAGAGCAGTCCGTATTCGCTGGCTTCCGAATATATATGTAACTGCCATCAATGCACCCTAAAACGTTGTCGAATCCTGCAATCTGTAGGTATATTTTTTATTTGGGATTAATGTTATCGTAAAAGTGGATTTAACCTTTGCAAATTCTGCACAGTTTTGTTCCTTTTCGGCACTTGTTGATGGCATCTTAATGTGTTGAGTTGAAATGTCGAAAAGGAATTCCAAAAAATTCGTTTGGTATTTATATGCACTCGACAGTGAAAAATTAAACAGATTGGAAACTTCTCGATACGTGTTTTTGTTTCCGGCAAATTAAAAAGATCACTACATTGCAATTAAAATTTCTAGAATTACAAACCACAAGAACGACAAACATTGGGCCTGAGCGCTCACAGCCTTTTTCCCACCGCAATTTCGTTTTTCCATAAAATGTTTCGAGTTTGCAAACTGCTCTGCTATTTTTGTTGCAGTTTGCCGGGAAACTCTAAAATGTCGACGAAACTATGAACAGAACTTATTAATATTTAATTTCTACAGTAACTTTAATATTACCCACTTCTTCGTCCGCATAGTTTGCGACGAAACAATTTTTCCACTTCAAAATAATCATCAGCGGAAGATGAATCGAAAAAACTGTCGCTTGATGTAGATGATGTTGATGATGATAATGATGAGGAAGACGACGATGATGATGAGGAAGAATATTCCAATAATTTGTTCAATGTTGATTCCATTTTTCTCTTAATAAACTTATATTATTTCAAATCACAAAATCAAAACACAAATCTACTGCGAAATGCAAACTTCAAACTGACATACGTCAGATGTTAAATGTTTTTGTGTTGGTGCATGTTGGTGTAAATCTGACTTTGAATCCAGATTCTCCAAAAGTACTCTAGAGTAAAAAAAAGAGTACTTTTTGTATCCCAATCAAAAACGAAAAAATAGATCTAGAGTAAAAAAGTGCTCTAGAGTAAAAAAAAAGTGCTTTTTGTATGCCAATCGAAAACGCTATAAGAAAATTGTTTTATGGCGGGTCGTGCTGGCATGGCCCGCCATATGTTTTTGTTCTTGTTTTTCACGTGTTTTCATGCACACCGCCCGCCCGTACCATGAAGCTACTGAGCAAAAGTTTCTGTTTTTTTGTTCTCAATGCGTCATCTGTATAGAATTCCACCCCCGAGAAAGAGCCCGTGGTATGATGATGAATGCGTGTACAAGAAAAAACTGACAGACAATGCACACAGGAAAGCGCTGCAGCGCAAAAAAAGGGAAGCGCGAGCAGAGTATCGAGCCAAGAGAAGGGAGGAAAAGAAGACCCTTCGTAGAAAGAAGAGAAATTACGCAGCTTCCCAGATTAAGGAGATCGAAGAGTCGCGCGATCGAAACAACATCCGGAGGTTTTATAAAAAAAAGCCAAGCAACTGGCTGCTGGCTACAAAAACGGAATGCAGGCTCTTCGAGACAGCGAAGGAAACCTAGTCACCGAAGCGCAGGGAATAGTAGATGTGTTTGAGCAGCATTTCCAACAGCTGCTAAATTGGCATCATGTAGAGAGAGTGATAGGGCAAGAAGGGTACCCACGTATTTCAAGTCGAAACTCACCACATATTCAACGACTTCAAAGCCGCGTATGATAGCATACATCGTCAGGAGCTCTATATGGCGATGGCCGAATTCGGAATCCCGGCAAAACGGATTCAGCTATGTCGCGTGATGCTGGAAAACACGGATTTTGGCAAGGAGTATAAGAAAAACCTAACCAGGGAATGCACAACTTTGACAGCAGTTTTACATGTGTTTTAGATTTACGAACACCAGTGATGCCAAACAGCTTTTACATTTTTGACACAAACTCTAGACGGCTGCGCTATTTTTATAATAATTATGAACTCGACCATTTTTTGACACAACAAAGTAGTAGTCCGAGTCGATGCTAGGCCCTCGGAACGTTCGGACATCCTTCTAGGTAGTCGGTATATTTTTTATTCCGCAGAGTATCCCCAGCTGGAATCACCCTCTGAAAAATGTATATCTTAATGCAGAACACCCAGTCATGCACCAAATCAATTTCGAGTCAAAAGCAAATTTATATTTACTTACATTTCAAATTTTCAATCGTAAGTCAAATAAATCGACAAAAGACAGATATTCCATACAACACATTCAAGGAGGATCAGAAGTATTGTGCTCTTTCGAAGTGGTATATTTGTACATCCGGCATCGATTTTGTGGAAGAAATGCTACTCAGATATGCATTCACCTAAGTGGGTGATGACATGTGGACCCTCTGGTATGGATAATCATCTTGGATGCAGTCTATACGCAAGAACTCGTATATACTCTTTGTCCTTTCGATTTTCTGTAAATTCGAAATTTATCTTGGAATTGTTATTGTAATCGCAAATTTAGCATGATAATATGAGAAATCATCTATTGGGCTTTTGTCTGAATTTCAATTCGCCTTGGGTATCTATTTTCGGAAAAATATTTATCTTCATTCTTGAGTGACATTGCACATGGACATGGCATTTAGAAGGAAATGTTTGTGATATTGCAGTTTTCCAATATTCCGATTGATGCCAGAATGGTCTTTCGTGTGGTCTGTATGATAAAATAGATCTTAGGTTGAGGTGAGGTATGGAGAAACATGCTCCAAGTTAATTGTCTGTGATCGCAACCCAGTGTACCTTCCGAAATCGCTTCAAAATAGACTCGTTCGGGCACTATCCCGGGACAGAAATCACAACGTAAAGTAGTGATAGTCGCAATCCTGCAATCGCAAGGGCGGGGAGTTGCGCTCCTATATATATGAAAATGAGGTTACAGTGAGAAGTAATTCAGGCTGGTACACATGTTGGAATTTAATTTTTGTTCATCGACTTGATGAACTAGACTTCGGAGAAACTAGGTTTCTACAGGACTAAGTAACGACCCACACTTCAAGGAAACCGATGATTATTTTGAACACTTAATCAAGGTTTGGAGTGGCCAGTCCAATTCTCCAAATTGGACCCTTACAATTTTTTTTCAATCTCACTTTTGTGTCAACCGTGAGTGGTTTTTATTAAAAAGGAAGGTATGTTGCCTTACCTTGTACCTTTGTATAAATATCGCTTTACCTATGCTGTATGGAGACCATCACTAGCAATTTCAAGCGTAGATATTTAAATGACGAAATGAGAGCGAAGAGTATGGTCAAGACCCAATTTTATTCGGGAGTCCCTTCGATACAAATACTCTTTCTAGCGAATCCTACAACTCGGTCATTATGGTTTCTCATACAAGCATTGCAATCATGGTGTTTAGAGTGGTCATAAGTAAAATATGTACTTAGACTATATAAGTTCCGTTCTGATAGCTCTATAGAGGTAACGGGTTTACTCATTTTTAGATTCTCCTGATATCAATGCAGCCAGGGTATGATCCGCTTCAGATCCAAATTTTATAACATAAACCTTATATGTACACACAACTCTATTTATGAGCATGATGGGTCTTCTATAAAGGAGATATCCAGAGTATAACTCTCCACGGAAGAGAAAAATCATCTGTTGATGAGTTAGAAAGCAGAGCTTCCATGAAAGGATATCAGATAAAGACTTCCGACTAATAGCTTTAAAAGCAAGAATGACAAGAAGCGTTAGAATTCCACAACTTCGAATTTATATGGCCACATAGTGCTCTTTATCTTTTCAAACCTCTAACCATATCGACCACATTCGGTGCCAATTTATGAGTGCTACATGTCCCAGTTTCGCACTTCATGTTGCTTGAGGGAGTTTCTATTAAATCTCAGCCTATCTTTCCGTCTTCCTGATCATTTCAGAGTGTTTCAGGCGGAACTCAAGGCGACCAAAGAAGCCTTATCTTGGCTGAAAGTGAATGCAATATCTGCTATGGATATTGACATTTTCTAGGACAGCCAAGTGGCCATCGTCCTACCAATGATCGTCGGCGTATGCAAGTAGTTGCATCGATTTATGGAAAATTGTGCCCCTGGTGTTGGCTCGGGAGTTTTGCCCAATCTTCTCAAGAATGAGATTAAATAAATCACATGACAGTGCGCCGCCTTGCCTAAATTCTTTTTTTGGTATCGAATGTGTCTTTGAGGTCGTTTCCGACCCCGATGGAGCAGTGAGATTGGGCGGTATACCAAAACTAGACAGTTGTAGAGTTTCCTGTCCTAAAATCACACTGATAAGGACCTATCAGGTAAAATGTTTCAGGCGTTCAGATATTACGGATCTTGTAGGCGATGTTGAGGAGACTTATGCCTCTCAAGGTGGTGCAGTTCCGAGGGTCTCCATTTTTTGTAGATTAAGCAAACTGTGTGCGGTGCATTCTTTTGGCATACTTTCATCCGACCAAATTTCGCCTATGAGTTGGTGAATGATACTTATGAACACATCTCTGCCGACCTTAAAAAGCTTGATTGGCAGATAGTCATTTCTGACACAGCCTTGTTAAGCTTAACTTTAGATATTGCTTTCCTTACTTCACTTAGGTCGTGTAGTTGGTAGTTATCGCTGTGGTTGACAATTTTGAATGATTAGTTCTGCCTTACAGCGAAAGAATGTTCGTCATCGACGTTAAACTATTTGCAGAAGTGGTTCTTCTATATTCTTAGCATCGACTGTGTATCAACTACGATATTTCCTTACTTATCTCAACAGGATTCGGTTCTAGCCTTGTATTTCTCACGTTTTATACTTTGATAAAACTTGCGAACATCTTTACTGAAGTGCTCTTCTTTCTTTCTTTCTTTCTGAAAAACTGGTTTTAAGCACAAGAAATATTGTCGAAGTCTGGCACTTGTAACAAATCCACACCCGAATAGTTACTGTTTCTGTTCACAATAAAACGGACCATAATTTTTCGTCCTATTTTTGGCCGGCCTATGCCATCGTATTTCATGGATGGTAGTAATGTCTGCTTTGTAGCAGCATAGGCCTTCCACTGGTTGTTTGGCTGCACCTCTCCTGTTTAATATTCTCGCATTCCGGGTGCAGATACGAATGTCGTTGTCCTTTTTCATCTAGCATTGTCGTCAACAATTGGCTTCTTTGGAATACTTAACTTAAATCCCGGCCACTGCCCCACCTCTTGCAAAAGTCTGTTCAATATTTTAAAATTGTCTTGAGAAGTTCCTCAAATGTGCCGTTCAGTATCGGCTTTATAATGAAGGTTCCATTCTTTGTGACTAAAATGTAAGGTATCCTCGCTGGACCTCTTTCTCATATACAGAGATTTAAATTTAAAGCTATGGCATACTGAAGCGGGAATTTATGGTAACCTTCCCCTTAAATTATTGCTAAAGGTAACTGACATCTTATATATGCATCCACATATACCTAATCTAATTTTGGTTAATTTAATTATATTACTTCACATATGAGTTGGCCATTGCCCACAATCCAATTACATCCCCAAAATAATACCAAATTACATCCAAATCCATTGGGTGCGCTGTCGCATGAAATTCCAATGTCATGCGGTACTTAATGAATTGTTCTGACTCTATTATTAAGTCGTGTGTTTGGTATCGATGCAGGACCGACCCATTACGTCGTTATAATTCGATGCATCCAGCACTTGCAGACACGATGCAACAGAGTGGTTTGATGACGACCTCTATTCCCTTATCGATTAGGAATTTTTTTGTAATTCAAAATCAAGACTGCAGCCATCATCGCATTCCTTTGGGATTGAGTTGAAGAAGGATGAGAATGCAAAAAGTGAAGACACAAAAAGAAATAGCCTTTTTCTGTGAATTCAAGGATCTCATAAAGATGGACGATGGAAGGACGAAACATGACTTTGAATACCCTCGTAGATATCGATAGCTTGGTGCCTTCGTTCTTTATCCTTCTTCAGTCGAATAAAATTATTGCATGAGCATCTTTCATTTAATCAGCAGCAGACTGCCGACAATGGCGACAGTTGACTGCATCAGCAACAGTGGAAGCACATCATCTTTCCGACTGGCTCCAGGGATTCTAGACGAATTTCCCAGCAAATATCCCAGACCGCCAACCACACCACACGGATGCATTATGCATGTGCGCATCGCGTAAATACCGTTGACATATATATACATTGACTGACAGGAGTAGAGATAATATGAAAACCACTGTAGCTTGGTATGCGTTGTGGTGGGAGTATAGGTGGGAACTCTGTTTAAAATATCCTCCTTTTTATAATGTCATTGTGGTGTGGGTGTAGATTTAATTACTTGTTTATCGGGGTGTTAGCTGTTTTTAAGTTTTGGTAAGGGAAGCAACCATTGCGGGTGGATGTCTTGTCTAGAAAACTAGAGACTATTTACGTCTTCTAACGCGATTTGTTCCTTGAGGGGATACATCAAGGAATATGTATTTTATTTAAAAATATTTTTTTTAAATACAGTACTGTCTGGGTAGCGTGAACACTGGGCTAGGTGAACACTTGGCTCGCATGAACACCAATTGTTTTATACAGAGCACTCTATAGCGTGAACAGCAAAAACCTCGATAGCATGAACAACAAATTTATGCTTCCATTTCGGGGATTTCCCTTTTTTTAAACATCGTAGTTTGACACACACGTACAAATACATTTTTGCATCGCATACTCCGTTTTTGTTCATATAGTCTGTACTGATTGCAATACAAACGAGTGGTGGGTGCACGACTGGGTCGTACGCAACTTTCTCTTTCACAGCGAGTTCGGCGTTAGATCAAATAGTGCGCATTTTGATTATTAATGCTAAAAATTATAAAAAAATGTCGAAATACGAAAAATGTGAAAAATAATTATTTTTCCTTATTGGCCAAAACTGAAAATTCCGTTAAGTGATAGTTGGGCTAAAACTAATTATGCGGAATTGTTTAAAACTATTATAGTACTATATATATATATAAAATTTTATTCAATTTGACATAGTAGTTTGCAAGAAATTAACAATTTTCTTTATATGGCCTGAATGACAAAATCCGTTATATGGATTTTCTCGAAAAAACTGGGTATGCAGTTTTGTTGGAACTAATATGCTTATAGTATATATAAAGTTTAATCAAAATCGTTAGAGCCGTTTTCGAGAAAATTGAGGTAATGTGTAATTTTTATATGGCAGGTACCAGTTTTAACATGGCTAAAAGCAAACAAAAAAAATGGCCTAGAATTATGACCAAAACAAGCTTGGATACGAAGTTTGAAGAAAATCGGTCAAGCCGTTTAGGCTGGGGAGACCGTCACGGACAGACGGACCGACGGACCGACGCGACGGACGGAATTCCAAAAACCACTTTTTTAGGCTCCGCTATCATCGTAATGTTAGAATCAATCAAAATCTCGAGGTCGAAAATGTTCACGAAAACAATATCTTTCTCATTGTAAGAGAAAGTTAAAAACGATTCATATTTGAAAACGTGAAACTAGCTCCGGTTTGTATCCTTTTTGTCAGTGCAATTCGTTTTTCGGCATATCAAGTTTATTTATTTATCAGTGCAAAAATGTTAACTAAAAAACCAATGTTCTTATCGTTGAAAGAAAAATGTGATGTTATCGAGAAACTAGAAAGGGGTGTAGCCCCATCAATTTTATCCCGGGAATACAGTGTTGCTAAATCAACAATTTCGGCCATAAGAAAAAATAAGGATAAACTCTTTAAAGTGGTGGCCACTAGCCAAATCAGTTCGCTCAAAAGAAAAACTTTAAAACAGGGTGGTATCCTCATATGGAACGGGTGCTGTATAAATGGTTTTTAAAGCAGCGTCGAAAGAATCTACCTGTTGGTGGTGAGATGCTCAAAGAAAAACAAAACTCTTGCATGAAAAACTAAAAGAGGAAGGATCCTTTAATGCTAGTTCTGGTTGGCTAGATGGATTTAAATCACGTTTTGGTGTTCGGCTTCTTAAAATCTGTGGAGAGAAACTTTCATCCGATCACAGCGCAGTTGCACCATTCAAAAATGATTTCGAGAAGACTATCCATGAACTTCAGCTATCTCAGAACCAAATTTATAACGCTGATGAGTCGGGTTTGTTTTGGAAGTTGTTGCCTGAAAAAACGTATGTGGCTAGAGAAGAAAAAACTGCTCCAGGTAGAAAAGTTGAAAAAGCATGCACTAACGCTACTGGTCTTCAAAAAATTAAGCCGTTGATCATTGGAAAATCTAAGAAACCTCGTTGCTTCAAAAATGTTGACATTCCTGTTGATTACCGTAGCTCCAAGAACGCATGGATGACAACCGATATTTTTAAAGATTGGTTTCATAATTTATTTGTCCCTCAGGTAAGACGCATGATGAAAAGTTATTGGTGTACATAAATAGGCTCATAAATTTTTTAACAGGTGCAAGATTTCTTACGAAAAGAAGGTTTGCCGATAAAAGCTGTTTTACTACTCGACAACGCACCATGTCATCCTTCGGAGGCCTTTTTAAAAACAGATGATGGCTCTATTTTCACTATGTACATGCCACCAAACGTGACACCATTGATTCAGCCAATGGATCAAAATGCAATTCGTATTACAAAGCTCTATTATAGAAAAAGTCTCCTTCGATTAGCTGTTGGAAAAAAAGATGTTTTTAATTTTTTAAAGTCGTTGACTATAAAAGACGCAATTTCTTTATTCGCAATAGCATGGAGTCAGTTAAAACCAGATGTTATTGAAAAATGTTGGCGCAATATTCTACCACAGATTTGTACATATCACATCGAAACACAAAGTTCAGATGAAGAGGAAGATACCCCTCTTAATTTATTAAGAGACAAGTTAAGGCATCAGCAATTGGAAGAAATCAATGAATTGCAAAACTTGCTACAAATTATTATCCCAGAGGTTTGTTTCATATGATTAAGAAATTAAATCAGAGATATCAATTGATTTATGTAAATTAGGCAACACCGACTGTTACGGATATCAACACATGGAACGCAATTGAAGATACAATAGAGCCAAATGAAGATGAAGATGAATGCGAACTTAAAACATCTGATGAAGATGAAATTGACGAAACTGAGAATCAAACCAAAATAACTGCATCAGCAGCTATTCAGATTTTTGATAAGGGGATAGAGTGGGCTGAAGAAAATACGTCTGACTATTCAGATATTTTTGTTTTAAAAAAAAATGCGTGAAAAAGCTGTGCAGAAGGTGCTGGCAAATAAAAAAAAACAGACATGCATTAAAGATTATTTTAAATAAAAGAAACTACAATTAAACTGTTGTCGAAGTATGTTTTTCTTGCTGGGTAAAATATTGGATAATGTGAACAACCTGGTTAGTACGGACAGCTTGTGCAATAAATAGTTCACGCTACCCACACAGTACTGTAATTTTTTAAAGGATTTTTATTCTAGATTTAACTCGTAACCTTTGTAGGGTGGGTGTTGTCCGAACTTGCTTTTTTAGGAGTTGCTATTTTTTCTAAAAATCTCCTAGCTTGGCACAAACTTTTTCGAACGTTGGTGTTACCGAACTTTTTTTATTCTAATTTCCTTAGGCTATCGTTTCATGGATTTTGTCTGGGATTCGACGCATAACTATTATGTGAAAATAATACCACTACACTGCGGCAATCTACTACTTTCCATTTCGAAAAGGAAATAATCCCCGTGGGGGCTACTTCCTTTTTTTAAGCACCATGGGGCTTATAAATATTATAATAACACAATGAAATGGTAACGTATGCATGACAATTTGCTCTGCTGGCATAATCCATCTCGTGTGCGCTTGGAGTATGGCATGAAACCGGTTTTATGCCAGTTGAACTCATCTCGTATGAGGAGGCCCAATGAGGTAAATGCACTAGTGGTGCTAAACAGTGAGAGAGCGAAATTAACCAGAATACAGTTTCGCTTCTACCGCCTCGATTTTTACTCATAAGTGATCTGGGTACTTTTTTCAAGATTTTTCCAAATTGTCTTGCAAAACATTTTCGACCCCCTTTACCAAAATATTTTTTTAGAGACGTATTTTGATACATTCCTCAGACTGCAATAACAGCGTCATCCCCATAGAAAATTACGTATCATCCATATGCTTTTAGGATGAGTTCTCTAAGGGTACCATTCGAAGTTAAGTTGCAAAAGCCCAAGCCCAATTACAACCAGGTCTTCGGTCCCGAAACATATAATGAACTTATTTGCATCGGTTTCTAATTCATTTCGCCATTGGCTCTGAATCGAAGATTTGCGAGCCGTAGTATTCGTGTCGATTCGATCTATCAGCTTTATGTCAATGTACAGCCGCCAGTATAGTTCCTAATTCAATCCTCATATCCATAGCCTGTCAACGCAATCGGGACCGGTGATAATCGAAGAATTTTTCTCTAAAAACGATAAAGGATTTCTTCGTCCACTTTTGATTTGGTCCATGCTTCGCCGCAAACAGAGTCCCGTACTACCTCAAAGTTATATATGCCAATGGTGACGTTCTGTACATCTCGTCTATCGCAAGTTAATCAATTTGATTGACCGTTCGATGATCTGGAGACCGCAAAGTCCTCTTATGGATATCGAGGTCAGAAAACCGTGTGCTAGCTAAAGTGGCATTTCGTTCCGCAGCGTATTCAATTAGCATAAGCCTCTTGTCAGACGTGGTGTCATGTATGCAGTGTTTTCCTTTCTTCCACCTTTCCGATTTTAGCATCGTACTTCGGTAGTCGCTCAGGAGCTGTAAAACAGTCCTTCGCAATACCCAGCCCTATCGAGGTATCCGTCGGAGAGAAAAATTATCTGATTTTGTACAATTTGGAGGATTTTAGCTTCGAGGTATTCTTCCGAAAAGCTATTCGGAATATTTCTCCGACATTTTGAAACGCATACCAGCGAATTGCGTTGAAGTGCGTTCAGGAGTATTTTTCGTTCAATTTTTGACAGCTAAGTGAAATTCTTTTTCCGATTTCCTCCGACACGAATTCCTCACGGAATTTATTTACAAATTGTAGTGAAGTGAAGCCGTCGCATTGGTGTAGTATTTTTTCCGATGACACAATATATCGAATGGAATTTGAACCTCCGACGAAGTATGCGTTGTCCGCTCCGACGGATACCTCGCTAAGGCTGATCATCTTTTTCCTCCATCGTAGAGTGAGCACATATAGGGCTTGTGATACTGATTTTGGCCTGATTGGTTTGATATAATGTGTTCGCCAATATCTTTAAAGCATAAGATTTCTTTCCTAAGTCTGGCACTTTAAACAAATCCGCATCCGAGTAGCCGCTGTATTATTGTGTCTCAGTTTTCCATCCTCCTTTTGCCCAGCCTATCCCATCGTATGACAGTCTATTCTTTAGCAGCTTGGGTCTTCCACTAGTTGTTCGGCTGCACCTTAACTGTTTAATGTTAGCCGTTCTAGGTTTAGATACGAACGTCGTTGTCCTTTTTTTGCTGAGCATGGTCGTCAACAATATAAGCAGCCCTTTACAGGACTAGTTGTTGCTTTCAGTAAGTGGGTAGTTAGTCCAAAGCACACACCAATCTTCCAGAAGACGTATTTTCACCAATATTATCATCATCATTTCAGGATGTTCCTCGAGCGTTATAAGTTTCCCTTAACTGAGAGAAGTTTATAAAAAATAGTGTGTAGATCTGCTTTTTAACGGATTTTCTTTGCGAGCTTAAAATAAACGTTTAATCACCTTTGGCATAATAATGGTGCAATGACCATAGCCCATTTCCTGCCTTGGTAGCTTCTAATAAGTCAAACGCTAATTACTTAGCCACCCATTTTAAGGATTAACTTGTGCGGAATAACCCTCATATATATTTCACTCACTTGTACCCTAAAACCTACAATTTCATTCAAAACTACACTCCTTCGTAGGTAGGTAGGTTTTGTTTGTGAATAAATTTAGCTGTCATCTCCTAACTACCTGTGCATGCGGCACGCGACCGCCACACACTCATAGGGGTATTATTTTTGTGTGCACGTGCACCCCAGTGTGCATGTGCCCTTACCATAAAATCCATTTAACCAACTAAACCATTTTAAATTTCCTCAAAAGCCCCGCTACCGCTCAACGGATTTACAGATACTTTCTATATCTGGATTGCTAAACCCGTACGCGTTTATTCCTTTCAATTCACAATCACAGTAGCTCGCACACAAGAGAAAGTAAATCCCATCCGAGTCTTACCTACTACGCCCATCGGAATGGACTTCTTCCAGAACTAAATCCGGATGAACTTAGCTCATATCGTATGCAACAACTATAAAAAGGATAACCCATCCGTCCAGTCCGGTGTGTAATAATGAAAAAGGGAAACATCGAAATCGATTTCATTCACAAAAACGAATACAGAGAGAGAGAATATCTCTTATGGCTTAGCATCGTTCATACTCCTAGTCGTATGTGGAATCCGCACGGATAAAGGATTCTTTTTGTGTGTCGGCATTTTTACAGGAGAAGAAGTAGAAGAACCAAATCAAGTAGAATCCATTACATTCATCCGAAAGCCACGAAGAGAAAAATGTCTTTAGGTAGAAGCATATCCTTCGATAATCCTGTTGCCTAGTAAACACACGAATTTCCATACGCACCTTGTTGAATGAACAAGTCGATGAAAGGCGAACACGGATGATTATTTGTTTATGCTTATAGACGTTAACGCTCGTTACAATTCAATTTACGTCCTGTTTACTTTCAAAGGATTTACTCTCCTTTTAGTTACTTTCCACCGAATCAGCGGTGTGAGTTTTGCTGAATGTGCACATGCAATCTTTCTTTTTTTCTTTCTATGGAATGCCAGTGCAGTAGTATATCTATACTGGTTCATACTTTATCCTTTTGTAACAACCAGCACGTAGTGAGTGAGTGTGGTACACCATACACTGACTGTGTACAAGGTCATTTTAAGCTATCGCTGCAAGACACATAGAACATCCTTCTCGGTCGTCGGTGAGTGATGGTAACTGCAGTCGTGTTGTAAAGGATACACGATACAAACGAAAAATGTATGTTTTGTTCTTTATTACACTTTTTGAGATTTTAATGAGTTTTTGGATTGCATTTATTGTCACTGGGATAATCCTTTGAACAGGTTTATACTCTTTATATTTGCTTTGGTGATGAAAAAGGAAACGAATTTAAACGAATCTTCTCGGAATATGGTTTTAGATTTAGTATGTTTGGATTGAGCTACTTTTCGATTATTAAAGGATGAAATGTGCTAAGGTTCACACCTTTGGTGTACTCAGCGAGAGAGCGGATATTGACAATCTGGGAAAATGTTAATATTGAAATAAGTTGGTCTTACATATTTAAATCTAAAAATAAGCAACACTGAACGAATATTCGCAGTTCATAGGTATGTTATGAATGCGAAAGACGAGCACACAGGGACCAGGTATGCATTGTGATGCTTGTTTCCCCAATACGTTTACCTTTGTAAAGCATCACGAAACCAGAGTAAGAGTCCATCTGAAATGCTATGTCTGGCATTAACGATCCAAAAAGGATCTCAAACCTATCTTCTCCCTTAATATGTATTTGCGAAAGCTTCGTAGCGTTAACATTTTCTCCTTTATTCAACAAACCGACCAGTCGATTTTTATTTTACTCACTTCCTCAACTTTGCAGTGTTAATGGGTAGGCTAATAAAAACAGTTTGCGTCCCTTAAAGGGTTCACTCATGGATGTAATAAATAAGACTCACATGACTCGGACTTTTTCAGACTGGTTTGAGAAGGCTTGGCAGATCTCTTCCTTTGTGGTTGCGCCATATTGCTCTTGGCACTCAATGAGCACCTCGAGCGTAAGTGATCTCACTTCAATTCAATTTTTTTTTTTCAATTTTTCTTACTTTGTATTGGTGACCCGCGATTCTTCCATCGATCGGTAGCTTTCTTGAGATCCAGCAGTAGCTCCCCAAAGGGGTTTATCCGGATTAAATTGGAACCCACTTCTTTTAGCTCACCAAAAAAATATAAATTTTGGTGGCGCAACAGGCTCGTTAATATCCATGGCCGAGCTTTCTCACAACCGTGTGAGAAAGCTCGGCCTTCTTTGCGGGACCTCCTATTTTATGCTGACTCCGAATGGAAGTTGAGATACTACTCGGCTGATTAGTCAGATCATCACGAGAGGAGGGCCAGTGAAAAATCATTTAGGTGTTGCTACTGGTCGCTATTTGGTCTGTAACCAATGCGTTTTGTCATGGGATGGTTGTTCATAGGTTGTGTGTCGAACGTCTGTTATGGAAGCTTGAATCCAAACATGTAGAATTTATTGAGATTTCAATGTGTGTGTGATTAGTGATAATCAAGATGTATTTTTGGAATTGAAGTGCTGCCTCCAGGAATGACGGTGTTTTACATATAACGACATTTTTAAAACGAGATGCTATCAGAAACGCCTCTAACACTTGTGGTTGTATGTATAAATATTTGAAAAGGACAAATTGAACGAGAGAGGCTGCAAGACGATGAAAATTGCTATGAGGTCTAATTGTTTCGGATGGGATGATGTAGTCAGATTTGATGATGTATTCAGTTGTATTACGTTACTTTTGCCTAAGATTGCCTTTTGAATGTTTGTGTTTCTCGGGGATAGCTTTGACGGTTTTATCAACATTTAGGAGTCTTTCCGAAAGGTATTGCCTGTAGCTTTGGTTGGATTTTGTAAGTTCTTTATAATTAAGAGAGCATATCTTTTCACTGGAGTAATTGCAAGAGGAACTTATGGCGATATTTGTGTAATATCATTTTTTTAAATTTCTATTAAAAATGGATATGGACTGGCACCGTGAAAAGGTGAATGTTAAAGTGTTCCAATATTTCTTCAAGATATTTTCGGAATTTTTAGTCTGTAATTGATGCATAAGATATATTTATTATGGATTTGATTTTCGCTTGATCGCTGAAGATGCATATATTATTCTTGGATATCACGTTACACTTCAGCGAGGACAAAAGCTTCTATAATTCCGTTTTTGCTTCTTGGTCTTGGAAAATTATGAATTCGAAATGATATGCATCCCAGAGAAGACGCCTGTACCCACTCCAACAGACCCGATTCCCATTCGAGACGACTGGGAATGGAAGTCTAAAAGTTGCTCTCGAAACAAACTTGGTTATTGGTGTGGTCGGTGTTTTCTATTCAATTGATGCAGAATCTATATATGTCCAACCTGAGAGGGCCTCAAACCTAGCTTTCAATTTTCAATTTATATGTACCAAGTTATTACTTTTGCCACAAAGGCGAGGACCTCCTGTTTAAAGTCGAATCCGCAAATTTGAGTAGCTTCTCATGACAGTAGAACTTTTCGATGTTTGTCAGAGCATGAGGTGGAGCAGTGAAAAATGCTTACTTTACTTACTTAAGTGGCGCTACAGTCCGGAATGAACCTGGGCCTCAACCAACATGCCTCTCCAATTAGCCCGGTCCTTAGCTAACTGCCTCCAGTTGCGCACTCCAAGTTGGTTGAGGTCGGTTTCCACTTGTGCGCGCCACTTAAGGCGAGGTCTTCCTCTACTGCGTCCGACGTCTGGCTGGGAATCGAAGACTCTGCGAGCCGGAGTATTGGTGTCCATTCGTTCTACATGTCCTAGCCATCTTAAACGTCCAATGCGGAGTTTTTTGACCAGGGGCATGTCGCTGTACAGCTCGTATAGTTCTTGGTTGAATCTTCGTCTCCATAGCCCGTCAACGCAAACGGGACCGAAGATTTTTCGAAGAATTTTCCTCTCGAATCTACCAAGGATTTCTTCATCCGCTTTTGATACGGTCCATGCTTCAGCGCCGTAGAGCAGGACTGGGATGATCAGGGTCTTATATAGGGTTTCCTTAGTAGTTCGAGTGAGGGCTTTACTACTAAATTGCCTTCTTAGCCCGAAGAAACAGCGGTTGGCAAGAGTAATTCTTCGTTTAATTTCTGACGAGATGTTGTTGTCAGAGTTAATAGCGGAGCCGAGGTAGACAAAGTCCCGTACTACCTCAAAGTTATATCTGTCAATGGTGACGTTCTGTCCAATTCGTCGATGTTGTGAGTCCTTTCGTGATGACAGCATATACTTAGTCTTACCCTCATTTACTGCTAAACCCATTTTCGCCGCTTCCTTCTCTATACTAGCAAACGTGGCTATGACATCACGTTGAGTCCTGCCAATGATGTCAATATCGTCAGCGTATGCTAGTAGTTGCACCGACTTTTGGAAAATTGTGCCTCTGGTGTTGGCTTTGGAGTTTTGCACAATTCTCTCAAGAATCAGATTAAAGAAGTCACATGACAGCGCATCGCCTTGCCTAAATCCTTTTTTGGTATCGAATGTGTCGGTGAGGTCGTTTCCGACCCTGATGGAGCAGCGAGAATTCTCCATCGTCATCCTACACAAACGGACGAGTTTGGGCGGTATACCAAAACTAGACATGGCTCTATACAGTTCGTCTCTATAAATGCTGTCATATGCGGCTTTGAAATCGATGAATAGGTGGTGGGTATCGATTTGGACTTCTTGAGTTTTTTCCAGGATCTGCCGAAGTGTGAAAATTTGATCGGTTGTGGACTTTCCTGGCCTAAAACCACACTGATAAGGGCCAATCAGGTTGTTGGTAAACGGTTTCAGGCGTTCACATATTACGGCAGATAGGATCTTGTAGGCGATGTTGAGGAGACTTATGCCTCTGTAGTTGGCGCAGTTCAGAGGGTCTCCTTTTTTGTGGATCGGGCAAACGATGCTGAGGTTCCATTCTTCAGGCATATTTTCATCCGACCAGATTTGGCTTATGAGTTGGTGGATGTTACTTACCAAGTCATCTCCGCCGGCCTTATAGAGCTCAGCGGGAAGGCCGTCATTTCCGGCAACCTTATTAAGCTTGAGTTTAGATATTGCTATCCTCACTTCACTCAGGTCGGGTGGTTGGCAGTTTTCGCTGTCATGAAAAATGCTTAGGTGTTGTCATTTTTAAGATTTGAACCAGGCACCCCGTGCTTAGAAGTACTACTACATACATGTAAAGCCAAAATGTTGTGTGTGGTTGCATATCCAATTTGTGCCCGATTTCCTTTTTGCATGTGTATAAGGTTACGGTGAACAATTTACGTGTTGAAAATATTAGCCTTCCAGTTATAAATCATGGCCAAGACCAGGCTCAGGTACTTGGCGAATTTCATAAATTTGAGACTGACGCCATTTAGCTTTGGAAAGCTAATGTGCAAGACTTTTTTTTTTAAATGTTTGCGACAAGTCTGCACTTGGCTGCACATTTTGCGAGGACTGGCAGTCCTTTTTGCGTAGCTCTTTTAGGACTTTTACGTGCTTTACAGATTCAGATATTCCCACGTCATCTGTATAGGTAAATAGTGTGAAGACTACTCTTTCTAATACCCCGTTTACAACTAGCGTAGAGAGGTTGTAGAATAGCTTAAAGGCGGTGCCACAACTGACAAATTTTTGTGACGATTCAAGATGATGACTCTGCTTTGCAATTGTTGAACGAACCCCCTAAATTAAAAAGACTAACCATGGTTTACTCTTTTGTGTTTATATTATTTAGGTGGAGCTAATACGTGAACGCCGCCTTCAAAAATTCTTCGTTATTTCACTTTATGAAAACGTCTTATTTACATTCAACATTATTTCATTGCATATCGACATCGAATTTCGTACCCTTCCCATATCCAACTGCCTAAACCAACCTCGCACTCAACCCAAATCCGATAGTGAGCCCAATCAGGAAGGTTGAAGATGGGCAGACACATATTCCCAAACTCTCCCTGAATTCATTGTCATTGTGAAATAACGCCGACTTCCAGAAGTCGGCGTTATTTCACAGCACCGAGCTAATATTTGTAAATGACGGTATCACAAAACATTTTTAAATGGTTTTCAGAATTTGAAAGATTCCGGCTATATGGTTGAAACGAGTTAATTTTTTTACACGACAATTTATTTTAAGGGCATTATATTATTAGTCAGATCTGCCAAGAAGAGGCCAGTAAAAAAAAATAACTGGTGCTCCTACGGTTTATTGCTAACCTTTGCTCTATCGAGACGTTCATATCAACAAAACGGATTTCGCCTTGCTGCAGCTCAGTACACTTGAAGCGGAATCGTTATGTTTCGGACATTCCGTTAATCATAGAGTGAAGCGAAGTAGAATAAAACTCCATCTCTATTTATTTTCATCATGTGCACAGTACGAAAGACCTGAACCTTCAACCACCCAATACATAGCAGGGATAATGCTGACCATAGATATTCAAATATCAAGATGTTTTTGGTTTTGAATTTTTTTAACCATGTCACGCGTTGCTCTGTGTAGATAGACCAACATTCTCAAGTTTCTCGTGCGGCCTAAAAATTGGGAAAGCAAAACGCGCTAGCAAAGAAAAAACTCTTCTGGCACGTTAAAATGTTTCCGAGTTCAAAAATGTCCTGATCTTTAATTGTTGTTTGGGCTCATTTTGGATGTTAACCTAAGCTAGAACCCATAGCTTTATATAGAGAAACGAGAGTGATGATTGACGACGAACTGGTCGTATTGTGGATAGCATTTTAAAAGTATGCTAAAACGTTCGCTGAGCTAAGGACTAGATTTCTGACATAAGACAGATTCATGTCTTACTTAGATAAGGGGCGCTACAAGCCGATATATGCTCGTGGGCTTCAGATAAGAATTATTCCTTTGCTATGGAGACGAAGATTAAGCCCCAAACTTTACAGAGATATAAATGACTAGGAGATATTGAGTTAATTAAGACTAAGATTCCACCCATAGACTGTTTGATTCTCAGCCACACGGCATATGCAATAGAGTGACAAATAGAACCCGACTACAACCAATAATGATACCAGAAATAATTCTTACTTACTAAATTTTCACTACAGTCCGGAATTATCTTGGGTCTCAACAATAGACATGCTTCTCAAGTAGTGCTCCAATTAAGATGAGGGGTTCCTCATCCACAGTCCATCCGAAATTAGGACAGACAATTTTCTGAAGAACTGTTAGCTCAAAACGTAGTCAGAGGTAATATCGAAGCTGAAGTGTCCCTACTATCTCAAAGATAAAGCTGTTAATCTTTTAATTCTATCCAATTCGTCGCTGTTTTGTACCCTTTATTGTTGACAGTTGGTCTTTTCCTCATTTACTTTTGAACCTATGTTTGCTACTTCCTTGTTTATAAGTGGCGGTGACACCTCATTGAGTCAATATCGTCGGGGTATACTAGTATCTGGTTGCATAGATTTATAGAAGATCGTGTTCCTTGTGTCGGCTTTAGAGTTTACCACAATCCACTAAAGAATTTAAGCTAAAGAGTTCACTTGATTGTTTCGTTGAGGTTGAGGTCGTTGCCGGCTCTGATGGAACAGCGAGAACTTCTAATCATTATTCTGTACAGACGGGCAAACAGCTGTCTCTGCATAGTTTGTATATTTGAACGCTTTCGTATGCGTCTTTGAAATAGGTGATAAGTATCAATTTTGAATCATTCGGTTTTTTTCAAGATCTGCTATCTGTAGCGTTTTAATGAATGTGTACCACGGCAGACAAGAACCAGGAACGTGTAAGCATTGTTGAGGAGACTTATGCCTATGAAGATCAAAAGATCGAATAAACGATGTTTAAGTTCCATTCTTGAGGTATTTTGTCACCCGTCTAATTTTAGCAAATGTTTGTATATTAGTTGGTTACACCACAGAATGTGAGATCTTCAAAAGATACTAATGCCCCGTGCTTTCGCACCTGACTAACTAAACTCAGGAATGCGGTTACCTACTAAAACACATCCTACTAAAACAAATCCGTACACTCGTCTAACAGTCGCCTCGCGGGATCGCCGTTAGGTTAGCTGTACTATCCTCTTCGTTGTTCTGTTGTCTTAGGGGCTCAATTGTCCTAAATTCGAAAAAGAGCGAGCGCTGGTAACGAAATGGTTTACTTTGCTCCATGTTTCATCTTACAGGACCATCTCGCTAACTAAACGGTTTACGTCTGGGAGACCTCTATTAATTTTTCGTAAAGCGTAGACAATTGCATGCCGGTGTTTGAGGATAGTGATCGATTACATGAGAACACAAGGCACTCACTCTCAGGCGGCAGCGGAGGAATTCTCTAGATGCAGTCAACGGTGGCGCCTACAGCTCCAGTTTGATCTAACTGGTAGTGTTATCCCTATATGAGCTGCTTCGACATATTTGAACACCAGGTCTATAGGGATTTCCAATACTGAGCCAGGGTTTTGGAAAAGAGTTGGTGCCGGAGGAGCCCTCAATGGGTATATGGCAGCGCTCATATCCCAAAATGGGCTACTGACATCGGTATTTCCGGCCCGCTGTCCTAGGGTCAAAACAAGGACCTGGCCCTCCAGGTTGGGGGTTGTGCTTTGGGTGAACTACGAAACGGATTTAGGCAAGGCGATGCGCTGTCATGTGACTTCTTCAATTTGATTCTTGAGAGGATTGTGCAAAACTCCCGAGCCAACACCAGAGGCAAAATTTTCCAAAAATCGGTGCAACTACTAGCATGCGCCGACGATATTGACATCATTGGTAGGACTCAACGTGATGTCATAGCCACGTTTGCTTGTATAGAGAAGGAAGCGGCAAAAATGGGTTTAGCAGTAAATGAGGTAAGACTGAGTATATGCTCTCAACACGAAAGGACACACAACATCAACGAATTGGACAGAACGTCACCATTGACAGATATAACTTTGAGGTAGTACGGGACTTTGTCTACCTCGGCTCCGCTATTAACTCTGACAACAACATCTCGTCAGAAATCAAACGAAGAATTACTCTTGTCAATCGCTGTTTCTTCGGGCTAAGAAGGCAATTTAGTATTAAAGCCCTCACCCGAACTGCTAAGGAGATCCTATATAAGATCCTGATTATCCCAGTCCTGCTCTACGGCACTGAAACATGGACCGTATCTAAAGCGGATGAAGAAATCCTTGGTGGATTCGAGAGAGATATTCTTCGAAAAATCTTCGGTCCCGTTTGTGTTGACGAGCTATGGAGACTAAGATTCAACCACGAACTATACGAGCTGTACAGCGACATACCCCTAGTCAAAAAACTTCGCTTTGCACGTTTAAGATGGCTAGGACATGTACAACGAATGGACACCAATACTCCGGCTCGCAGTCCTCGATTCCTAGTCAGACGTCGGACGCAGTAGAGGAAGACCTCGACTTAAGTGGCGCGCACAAGTAGAAACCGACCTCAACCAACTTGGAGTGCGCAACTGGAGTCAGTTAGCTAGGGACCGGGCTAATTGGAGAGGCATATTGGTTGAGGCCCAGGTCATCCCGGACTGTAGCGCCACTTAAGCAAGTAAGTAAGTAGACAATTGAATGCTATGTGTGTTCTTCTTCGTTCGGACATTGGTGACAGATTGGTGAGGTGTCGTGCCCGAATATGTGAAAGTACTTAATGAATCCGCCATGGTTTGTTAGCGTAATATAGAAATGTAGATCTCGCGTTTTCCTATTCGTGCAGTTTACTATTTCAGATATTAGTTGATGTGTCCATTTTCCAACGGTTTTACCAGTTTTCATACTAAATTGCACAATTTACTATGAGCTGGTTGGTAGCACGGTCAATCGTGTATAGTCTCCTCATTTCGTCGGTTTGTATGTTAATGGGTATTATTCCGACTAGGACCAGTGCCCCTTCCTCTGAAATGGTTCTAAAAGCGGCAATCGTTTTCAAAGCATGAAGACTATACACTGTTGATATTGAATTCGTTTTTAGCCATTACGTCAGCCCAGACTGGTGGTGTATACACCGTCCACCAATTTCGGCAGAATTCTTGAAAGCGATGATTGAATGATCGCTGCTTTCTTTTCAACCAAGTCTAGGAGCGCTCTGAGATAATGCTTGCAGATGTTTATTGACTTTGCTGGAATAGCACATCGGATAAATGGCCGCCACGGCTTTGCTGGCAGGTACGTACTAATTTATTGAAATTGTCTATAACCTTTTCGTATGAATGTGACCTTTTCGTATAATACACTGCCCATTTAACTCTTTCAAGGGGTTGGTGGTCGTGGGCTGGTTTGCACAGATCTTTGACTTCAAAAAAAAAAAAAAAGTTCAATGGCGTTAAATCGCAAGATCTGGATGGCAAATTCTGATCGCAAAACCGGCCGGTTAATCAATTAGGAAATGACTCATGCAGTAATTGAATTGTTTCTCTGGCTGTATGGCATGACCGTCTTGTTGAAATTACATGATGGTCACATTTATATCTTGTAATTTAGGCACTAAAAACTGGTTTATCATGTCACAATAACAATCACCAGACGCATTTTTGACGAAGAATGGTCCGATAAACCTCCAGTCCAAAATCGGCACCAAACAGTCATGCATTGAGTTGGGGATGCATTTGTTTCTCAACAATTAGTCGTAGATTTTCTGAACCCCAAAATTCGACAATTTGACGAATAACGAATCCATCGATATAAAAATGAACTTCATCACTTTTGGAAAAATCAGCATCCACTTGTAGTTGTTGTAGTCTTCAGTTCTTGAGTCATTTGAATTTTGTGAGTCTTTGTGAGTCTTTCGTGAGAATTCGCTAAAGAGAGCTCCTCGAAATGCCCAATTCTTGAATACGGTGCCGAATTGATGTTCATGGACTGGCAGAAATACGACCGCGATAAGTTATAGGATCGCAGAATAGTAATGACTTCAGTTCTTCAAAATGCTTCGATGTTTTCTATTGACAGAGTGTCTAAGATCACTAATTGATCCGGCCTCCCTGAATTCTTCAAATATTCTCTTCACAGTTGATGATTTTAAAACACAATGACGGCCATATTTTGTACGAAAATTTGTATCTTATTTTCCGTTGGCAGCACAGTACTATCAAATGGCTCTAAATTCAGTTTCCTTGAATTATGGGACTCCTTTTATATTGGTGGAATTATATCTTCTTTGAATAAAAGGCTCATTGTGCAATACCAGTTTGTGGCATTTAAGGCGTTTTTGATGTCTAGGATGACGACGGAGCACTACTCATTCACTCATTTCCCTCGATGGCTGCAGCTTCAATGATAACCAGTTTATTAGCATCTACTAGCTATTGCTATTCGATGCAGCTTCCAGTGATTTGGAAATGTCCTTTCCCTTAGACGGCTCTATATTACTTCTATGAGATTGTCTTGTCCTGCCATCTTCGAGTCTCCAATCTTTTGGTGGGGTGTCTTCGTTTGAAGTTTTAATTACTCTGCAATTAGAATTTTTTAGAAGACTTGAAGGAGATCTTTCTCTGTATTACAAATACTATAACACAGATAATCAGAAGAGCTTGCTGAAATCATCCCAAATAGTTGTGACATTGGAATGACCCGCAGCACATAGGCATTTAGTTTATCTAGCAAGTACAGGCTGATAATGCCCATTTTGTTATAGATAAGGCCCCACATAAACCTATATATGAGCTTGACACTGTATCTGTAATGAGAAGCTTCGCAAACTTTCCGGTCGAAATCGTCGCTATACTGAAGATCCGAATCGCTGTAGTAATACAAATAACTTTGCACTCACAAATAAGTGCAGAAACTACGTTTCAGGCCCGTTATGCAGATATATATAATTGCATAGATAGACTGATAATATTAGGTTCTTGTTGAGGTAATCTCTACCCTTACAATATTTTGTTACTTCATTTCAACAAAATATCAGAAATGCTTGTTAGCACTTGTACACTCAAGGTCTCAAATGCTCTGCAAGAAATCTAATTATGTCGCATACCTCATCCCAAGCTCTACCTAGCTAATGTAATCAATGCCCATTGCAAGCGAAATCAGCATGCTTTAGCCATTTACCTACTTGGAGGAGGATTCTGACAGTGAAATGCACACCAAACCCATTCATATGGAGAACAAACCACATCGCCAAAAGGGACCAAAACCAGCCGAGAATGAACGACAACCCACTTCATTTCAACATAGCAATCATCTTCAACCGCGCACTGCATTGTCCTGAGGACAATAAGACTGACATTAAGTTGTGGTCAGTCACCAGTCTCTTTGATTGTCACCAACTACTATGTATGCATGTCCTAGACAGAAGGAATCTATCTCTCTCCTTCTCTCGACAATGCTCTGTACGCTGGAATTCATACTCAACGCCACTGTCATCCATGTCCATGGGGGAACAATGCACTAGACGGAAACCATCACAAACGATTGCAATTTCCAATTTAATTCACCTGCCCACACGGAGATGCCCAAGGACTGCTGGGTGGCCAAACGACGTCCATCTTCTTAATGGACTTTCAAAATCGATTCCAGTCCAATGGATTTCCCAATGGGTCCATTCGTCGGCGCGGTGTGATAACTGCACATGTTCTTGAATGCTTTAACACGTGGAAGCGAGTAGTGGTAACGACCCTTCACTCAGGATATCCAACAAGACCGCTGATTATGTTGCTTAAACTCTGCGGTAAGACGATGTCGCACCAGTCCTACTGGTGGTGGACAATGTAATTCCGAAGATGAAGAACGACAATAACCACTTCTCACACAAAAACATTTATAACCGTTGCTGGTGGCGGACGTTACGGCTTCCATTCGTCCTTGATTATCCGATTTGTAACATCGCCACACATCCCCTAAACGTACGAACAACAACCCGAACGAAATAATTCATAAAGCCGCACAGATAATCCTTAGCCAATTTATCAACCACAACTTGGGACTGCATAATGCCGAACAACAGGACGAACGGATATCGTAGTTATGTGATATGCTTGTTTCGTTTACATGGCAAATAAGTGTCTGTGTGTTTTGTTCCTGCAGCATCCTGTAAAGCCATCTGTGTACTATTCGACTTTCGCCAAATATTTCAAAATAACTTTACATCCTTAAAGTTTTCTTGTGGCTTAATGCACACTGGCAAATGGATCGACCAACGTAGCATCTTCTCTGGTCAGTGGTAGCATTATCCTTTTGCTGAAATGTAGGGATTATCATTTTGTTATTCATTCGGAAATGGATAATAGGTATTAGCTGACGATAAATCGAAAGTGCGAAGTTTCCTTATAGATCGCCTTTGAGGAGTTAAATCCTTTCAACTCGGGTACTCGGTTTTTTTTTCTTTTTTTGTTGGCAGGAACTTCTGTAGGATAATTTTTTGCAACAAGTTCTGTTGATTTGTATCAAATTCAATTTAAGTCTTAAGTCGGCTTAGTGTTGCTACTAAGGAGCAGGTGGGGCATGTCATAG
Organism: Rhingia campestris; assembly: GCA_932526625.1. Taxonomy (NCBI): domain Eukaryota; kingdom Metazoa; phylum Arthropoda; class Insecta; order Diptera; family Syrphidae; genus Rhingia; species Rhingia campestris. The sequence continues at coordinate 52,600,909 of OW052185.1, forward strand.
TTATAAGCGGATGCGAAGAGGTAAAGGTGGTAGGTAAATAAATGCGGATATCCGATTGGTTGTGCGTGGGTTATGTCTCTTGTTTGGAATTAAAGTTTCGGATTATAAATGGCGCTCGTTGCTGAAAGTGGTTATCAAGTTTTAACTGACGAGGTACTTAGTTGGGGATTAGATGAATTTCAATTAAGCGAGCAAATATAAACGGGTTATTCTGATAGTGCCTAACATAGAACAGCGTGTTCGTTAGCTTCTCACTAAGTTACTGTCTGGCAGAAGCACCAGCCGGTACGTCTGCTGCAATGATACTTTAAGCTTTTGCAGAAGTAGTTTCCATGGTCTAAAGGCAGAAGTTCAGTAACAAGTACATTTCGTCTAAAGGATTTTTGCATCAATGAAATATTCTATACCAGGACGTCAGTAGATGAGTTCTATTAATAAATTAAGGCCAGCCCGCACAATTCCACTCTAGCGCAACTGTGAAATACTGCTTTTGAATTTTAGGTAGTAGGCCAACTTGACCTTCGGGAATAATGTAAGGCAAAATATACCTAAACTCGTTTGAAATTTGTTCTTGATTCTTGATTCTTAAAATGCTGAGACTGGGATAGAGACGTAGAAAGTTTTGAGTCTTCTTATGCATTGTTGTTCCTTTTCCAGGGATTGAAGCTCCTTTACAGGAAGGTAACCGGACAGCTCAATATATGTTAAAACTACCACTTAGTTGCTATTAGCGACAATACGGCAATATACCCAAACTAAGCTCAACAAAATAAACCTATAACGCAGCTATAAGCGCTCAAATTCGGAAACCGACTGGGTTCTTTATAAGAATAATCAGCGCAAATTCAAAAGTGCGGTCAACAGTGCTAAACGCACCTCCTGGCGTAACTTCTGCATTTCTCGACATTGAAGGAGCGTTCAATAATGTGAGCACAAACGCAGTCGAAAGAAACCTCGTGAAGAACAACGTGGACCAACCTCTAATACATGTTATTGGAAGTATGCTCAACCACAGAAATATAAATGCGAATCTGGGAGACACCCATCTCAAAGTAATAGCATCAAGAGGCACACCACAAGGAGGCGTTATCTCTATATCTGTTGTGGAACATAGTCATCAATGAGATACTCATCAAGCTACAGCGAAATGGGGTAAAAGTCATAGCCTACGCAGACGATGTAGCGATACTAGTTAAAGCGAAATTCCTACCCACTTTTAGTGAACTACTCGAGCGGGCATTGAAAACTCTCAACGAGTGGACAAAACAATGTGGGCTCGGCATCAACCCCCAGAAAACGGAACTCGTTCTCTTTACGAATATGAGGAAGATACCAATATTCGACCTACCGGCTATCGATGGGACTACCCTCAAACTAGCCGATAGTGCAAAATGTCTGGGTGTCATTCTTGATAGAAAACTCAACTGGAACCTAAATGTGCGCGAGCGCATTAAATAGGCCACAGTCGCTTTCTATACGTGTAACCGAATATTCGTAAAAAACTGGGGTCCGAACCCCAAGATCATCCTTTGGATGTACATGGCCATTGTAAGACCTATATTAACATATGGGGGGCTTGTCTGCCAAAAGAACTCTAAGAATCAGCCAGCTCAACTGCTGGAAATCGAACTCAGGAATTCATGCCCAAATTATACACAGATATCTGGGCTCAGCTGTATCCTCTGACTACATGCTGCCTCACCATGACTTTCAAAGACCATTCCCCTGCATCTTTCCAAGCAGAGAGGAGTGGGAGAGGAACGAATTGGGCGCCGAAACCATATCCATCTACACTGATGGTTCAAAAATGGATGTAGGCGTTGGAGCTGGAGTGTTTTCAGAAACACTAAAGCTAAACAGCACCTTTCGTCTCCCCGCAGTGTCTTCCAAGCCGAAATATTGTCCAACATAATGTTAAGCTCTGCTGGGGCCGTGGACACAGAGGCATACAGGGCAATGAAATTGCTGACGAACTGGCGAGAAAAGGATCTGCCTCCAGCATTGACCAAGCAGACCAGTCTGTCAAACCACCACTATGTGACCTCACATCTCGGGTGGGACAGAAAACACTGATCACTGCCAAAAACAGGTGGAACTCCCTTCCCACCTGTGAAACTTCCAAAAGGATGTGGCCTGAGTATGACAAAGCCAGAACCCATAAACTACTTCGAAGAAACAGGAAATCTGTCTCTACTTTAGTTGGGATTCTTACTGGACACAACTTACTAAAAAGCCACAAACTGAAAATGCATCTCATAGATGATGACCTCTGTAGAGGCTGCGGTGATGAAGAAATATACGTGGATACCCTCCACTTTCTGTGCCACTGCCGAGGCCTCAGCGAAATAAGAATGAGAACCATAGGAAAATAATTTTTCCATGACCTCACGGATCTATCTGAAATCCCTCTCCCTAATCTTTTCAGGTTTGCAACAACATCTGGATGGCTGGAAAGAGGCTAACAACAATGGACAGAAACGGGACAATGAATGAACCAACCACACGAGTGGACCCCCAACGGGCATCGCAATGGGTCTATATTATTGACCTGAGTGCGATGAGGGAAGACACACACCGTCTGCCTCATCAACCCACCAACCTAACCTAACCTAAGCTCAATAATATACAAATACAAATTTTTGGATCAACAGACTCGTTATTACCCAGACCGAGCTTTCTCTCATCCATTCATGTGTGCGTGTGTAGCTCTTGCTCGATGGCGGGCTAAGTTGATACTACTCGGATGATTTATCAAATCATTACGGGAGGAGGGCAGTTGACAGTTGCTTTCAGTGCAAGCGCCCTAGCATCCACCATCACTTCGTCATTAAACCGGACGTTCGGTGTTCCTTGCCATCTCGAAGTTAAAGCATGAAATCGAAATAATTTTACATCCACATAATAGTAGCTAGTATAGAGCACATAGAGGTCGTGGTTGTATCATGTATTTCATAAGCCTTTCATGTATACCAAAAATTCGACAAAAATTTGTTCATTTGAAAGCGCCTTATTATTGCCCCGCTTTACTAAATTGCTAGCGCTCGGCCGCGTAAAGTAGGGCTGGAAGGATTTGAATAGAGCTGGCAGATTTAATCCAAAGAAACATCTATTTCCAAGGGTTAGTCTTAGTGGTATATTCATGATATCGAGTTAAATGAAATCTTTAACTACCTCAAAGTTCAATGTAGAAGCATAGACATCCCCGAACCAGTGGATAATTACTTTGGCCCAGGACATAGCTTTTTTCTGTCAACCATTTAGACCTGTCCCTCCTATCGTATTTCCTGGATGGCAGTAATGTCTGCTTTGTAGCAGCTTAGGACTTCCTCTAGTTGGTCGCCAGCACTTCTTCTGTTTAATCTACTCACATTCCAGGTGCAGATTCGAACTTTGTTGCCCTTTTTTCGCATGGTCGTCAACAATAAAATAAGACATTTCCGAAGCTCTTGGCGGCTTCGTAACAAGAATTTTGTTTTCCTGAGTAGGTAGTTAGCCCAAGGCACAACCGCCAACCTGCAGGGCCGGTTCCATTTTATTAGATACCCCTAGTACATGGGTCCATCAGTATCTATTACGGGATTGAGCGCTGCCGCTGGCCTTTATGCTCATCCGCCACCATCTCTGTTCAAGGGGACTGACTTGCCCTTGAGATTCCTAAATGACCCGTTGTGCGAATACATCAGAGCAGCACATTTAGGTTTTTCACTTTGTCCATCCGAACTGGGACTGTAGATGCCACCATTGACTCAATCTTGGGGATTCTTCCGCTGCCGCCTGGAAATGGAATATGTGCATTAGTGTGAGAACACGTATTGGACATTGTAAATATATGAAATGCTGTGCAACTAAATTATAATTTTTATATAAAAATGTAATTTTAATTTTTTGCTATTTTTTCAAACGAGAAAAAAGGAATATGTAGAAGTATACAAAAATATCAGCCTTCAGTCGTTTATAGTCCGACTTAGCACCTCGGAATGTTCCAACATTATGTAGGCAGCAAAACTGCTAAAGATGTTTACTCTTCCTACCACATTGTAAGCCGCATATACGTTTTTTTCCAGGAGATCGTAGACACAATCCTTAGCAATGCCATCTTTTTTACTCACTCGGAGAATAAGCGCGTATAAGGCTGATATTTTCGAAAAACAAGACTGCTAGCCTAAGTCTGTCGTATGTCACAAATCCGCAATAGAACAGTTATTGTGCTCACTAGAACACGGATCTTAGTAAAAATCACAATTTGACTAACTCCTCTCGTTCGGTCAATGTTATCTTTTTTCCTGGATGGCAGTAATGTCTGCTTTATATTAGTTTAGTGTTTCCAAAAGCTGTTCGGCTGCACTATTCAGTGTTCTAACATTCCAGGACAAGAATCAAACGTTGTCCTTACTTTACTTATTTTCAAAGTTCTTGATTATTTTATAACAATATTTCTTTTCCTTCTTCGCTAACCAAGTATATAATAATTTATTTGCTCGCGTGCACACGATTAATTATATCATAACATCCAGAACTTCAAAAATAAAATAAACCGTCGAGAAAACAACATTTTTCTCGCAAAAGTCGCATTCCAGTGGAATTTTTTAGCACCCTTAATGGGGTAATGGCGGTTCACCTATAAATTTCCTCCTAGATCACATTTTTTTTAGATAACTAAATCCATTTCCTACAAGCCATCAATTCCCACAGGGCCAAAGCATATAGCTGCAAATAATGTTGAACAATTTAAAAAGTATAAACATGTTTTTTTATGTTCAGAGTATCGAGTATAGAAAGCACAAAAATTCCGTTAAAATTCAAAAAAAAAACCATAATGCACGCATTCTATCGAGGGGTAGGAAAGCTCATTAGATTTGCTCACCCCGTATGGATGCAAAGGATATTCGATTACAATGCGATGCAATTACTAAGCACATAGCGTTATGAATTGAACACACATACGAGCAATACTCGCACTTCCAAGGGGATGAAGGATGAATTTTTCCTTTTTAATTATAGGATACACAATGTACCCCTTATAAAAATTTCTACATAAGTCGATTTTGATTGTGTGAGGCTACGTGCAGCGTATACTATATAACAAGGACATCTGCCGTGCTGTGTGAAGGACTCCTGTGACGCTCACTCAAATGGGACTCTTTTATTTAGGGGTGTAGTTATAGTTGGTTTGATTCTCTTTAGATCACGCATGGTATGGTTGTGATGATGAATTAGGAACATATGAGATTTGAAAACTGTTACGAAAGTTAGAAAAAATATTCATTCACGCAATATTGTCGATTTAGAAGATGACACCGTCTTGTCGTTTGAGGTACGGCGCTTGATGTATTAATAGAGCGCTGTCCTTAATGGATCCTGCTGTTGTGTTGGACCTTGTAACCTTTTGGGTATATGTATACCTACAGTGTGTTTGACAATTGACGTCTATTAATTTGTTGAATATAGAAAATATTTGGTTGAACTACTAAACGCGGGGTTGGTACCGGGCCTCAAACCTAGCTTATCTATTCATTTTTTGTTGATAAGTTTTATGTTTGCCACAAGGAATTTGATCTTCATGTTAACGCCGATTCCAAAAGGCAATTTTAGAAGCTTTTCATCACAGCCTTATACAACTGGATCTTTCTTAGAATTTCGCAAGGGTTGGACACATTAAAGCTAAATTTACAGCCGTTATCCGTCTGTTAGTAACGACCCTTCTTGGAATGATCACATATCTGAATAGTCTAATAATGCAGCAACTGTCTAGGTTTCCTAAATCGTTGTATACGAAATATTTCCCACATTCTGATCTAGCTATATAAAGCGGTTTGTAACCGCCAAAAGGTGAGTTCAATATATTTGTTGCACCAAGGTGTATAGGATAGGAGTATAGAATATATATGCGAACTCCCAAGTTTCGCTAAAATACCGTAGAATGTTGCCTTGTAAGCTTTGAATGCAAGATTTGTGCGCTGAGATTTGTGTCTTAACCGACTGTCGTATGGTCTACTAAACTGTATCTTCCATTTCCAATACAGTTTGAAGTCATTTAAAACCAATAAACATCTGGACCTCCTTTCTTCGTATCCCCAGGTCCCCTAATTCCTTCACTGTTCAAAAATATATAAATTGTATTCCTAACAAAAAAACAATAAAACAAATTAGAAGCTACAACGAAATCCAGACAGTATAGTCAGGTTACTATCAGGATGAAATGATAGAATAGATGTGAAAGTTTAGAAGGTCAAGAAATGAGTGCATGAGAATATTAAGACGATCAAAACCTGTAGTTAGTAATAAGTCATCGATTTGGAAAGCGCAGAAGACAATAATAAATACGGCAGAAGAAGTTACAGCTGTCAGCTCTATAAAAAAATATCATTGCTTCATAGCAAGGTGGTACATGCGGTATAGTTAGACCCCGTCTAAAGTGGAGCGCCTTATAAGAAATCGATCTCAACCAACTTGAAGTGAGCAAAGCTAAGAAATGAGATAGACATGTTGATTTGTGACCGCAGATTTACCCAGATGATGGACCCTTGGAGTACTAATTAGAATCCAAATCAAAACACATAACTAGTTCAATTCCTCGCACTACCGTACCACTATCCTACTAGTCCTACTATACGTAGCCGTAAACAAGTGCCCTTTGTAAGGATGATGATTGATGAAAGAAGAAGACAAAGCTGAGAGCTGTAAAAGCGGTGCCAGGATGCTTCAGCAAAGATAATCTTCAGCAAAGAGAATCTTAGTATCCAGGTGTGTGACGGGAAGGATAATCGAATCTCCGGTTTAAGTAGGTTTAAGAAGGCAGGGCGGTATGCGTGCCTCTTTTCTATGCCAATGTGATCAATTTGATTGACCGTTTCTTGATCTGTTACCTTAATGATATAAGGGAGGGGGATCCGTGTGCTGGGTATAGTAGTGTTTCATTTCACAACTGTTTTTTTTTTTTTTTTCGAAAATTCTGCTAAAGATGTCTTCCCTGCCTTCCTTTGAATTAAAATCTCTCAGCACGATTTTACCATCGTGATTCGGTAGTCGCGTATCAATGTTTATCAAGGAGGTCGTAGAAACAGAGCTTGATGTCATATTTTTCCTCCGTCACAGCGTAAGCGCATATAAGGATTATATTGGCAAATTCGGCCTTGGTAGATAAAAGTTCTACAGATCAGTGGCGCAATGTTTAGTGCGATGAACGACAGGGCAAATAGACGGGATTCGACTGTCGGCCATAGCAACACCTAAAATGTCTTTTCATTGGCCCTCCTCTGACAAATCATTTGACTATTATTAAATTAATTGTCAAACAGCTTATCTCATTCATATTCAGCATAAAACAAAAGTCCCACCGTCATGCAAGCAATACACACGCACAAAAGATGTCAATTTGTATTTTTTGTTTAAGTGACGGCATCTCTTTTTTTAGGAAAACAAAGTGATCTAAAATAGGGAGCTCTACTTTTCTATGTCGAAAGTCAACAGTAAACAAGGTGAGTTAAATCCCCTCTTACCGGTATTGCGACCTTGCCAATAAAGATGAGGACAATACTTTTTCTTTAATAAAACTTTTTCCAGAAATGAATTTGTCACCCTACCACTCTTTTCAGAGTCCTTAGATTTCCATATTTTAAGCAAGATCTATAATTACTTCAAACCTATCACAATCATATAGGAATCGCCTTGGAAACAAATACCCTTGCGAAACATACTGTTCTCAGCTCCCATTTGTCAGATCCCTACTGTATCACCAGAAAAGGACGTACACAGAAAACGGAAATGACACCCGCAATCGTACACATCCGAGGCATTAAAAATATCACCCACAATTGGGAAATAATAAAAATAAGAACTCCGAAGTGAAATGGAATCATATAGTATGGCACGCGACCATATCTGTCCTCGTTAATGAGTCCTTTCTTCCTTCTGTATGTTTTTTTTTATTAACTGTCTGCCTATGCCACCCTGCGCCTACACGGTACACTGCGTTCGAATGAACACCAACCCTCACATGGGTGTAGGGGTGTGCCACAGGAGCAGATGGTTTCTGGATACCGGGTGCGTACGGAGAGCGTCCGATGAACGGTACGGTTACATGATAAGGGTGACAATGATTACACTTTTTTCTGTGTCAGTCTATTATCTCTTTGTTCGTCGACGAAAAACAAAATTGACTGCTCACCGGGACTTTCGGGGATGGTGGTCAATGCTCCTTGCATGGTCCCTTTATTGGCAATCCTTTGCAAAACGATTTCGTTTGCAGATTTATATACATACACACATACATGTGTTTCTATTTGTATGTAGCGACATGTAAAAATAATTTTAAAAAATCGTGCCTACATTTTTTTGCAGATCCTTGGCGCTGTCCATTGGTTGCTACGTAATTGATTACAGTTTGTGAGGGAACTGTACGATGTTTGACGATTTACAAGGATTTGAGGGGTTGGTTTGTTTGAATAGTGTAACGGATTTTTTCCTCTTATGCCTTTGACAGAAGCATGATTTGTGATGAGATTTGACAGCTGCTGGCATTGGAAATACTATCGATGCAAGGAACCAATATCTCTTACAATGAATTGACATTTTATATAAAATATGATATGGCGCGTGGCAAAAATGTACCGCTAATTATAAATAAAAGGGTATAATCCAATGTCCGAATTCGAATTGGCTGCGACAAAGATAACGCTTTAGGCGATCGCGAAGGTGGTTGCTGTTCGGCTTTGAAACCAAATGAGAAGGAGAGAATGCCGGCTCTGTAGAAAGACGAAAAAGGAACAAGAAAAGCCCGCCATTGAATATATAGAAAGGTGCCACTCCGGAAATGATGTTTTATGTATGAAAATGTAAAATGCCAATGTAAAGGCTCAACCAGAACCTAGTCGCGATGAACAAGGAAAAGTGGTGATTATTTGAGGTTTGAAAATCGAGGTCATCAACATACTTTTGCAGCGTGACTTTGGCCACAATAAGAGATATTGCCATTATTGGGAATAGAATAGATAGAATAGATAGAAAAAATTCTTTATCATTGGAGAGCATGGACAACCGTTAGCAGTGAGAAGTGAAGTTCAATATCTTGTCATCTGCCTTGACATGTTTCTGTATTTAAACAAAATATGACAACCCTACCCTTAAATTGTGCAAAATGTCCATTGTAGCGACTGTTTCAAAGCAGACAACTTGATTGGCTCTTGTAAAGCCAATCATCGCTCAGAGTTCTCCCGTGTGATTCAGTGTAGCACCATTCTATATGGAAAACATACGGCTGTTTGAAAGGCGGTGTATCCAATCTATTAAGGATTGTACCGAACGTCAGAAACCGAGTACCTAAAATAATATCGCAACTAAGTCCTATACGATTAGCCCCAGGCTTATATTGACAATTTTCTTATTAATGTGGTGCTTACTATCCCAATGATTTATACATTTGTCATTTAGACAACACTTAAGTAGGACTTTATTTCACCTAGAGGTTCGTATATATCGACTTCAAGAAATGTATCCTCAGAAGCTCCTCCGATTTAGCACGGCAATATCATATCGCGATAAAACTGATTCTGAAGAATAGCGCACCGAATTTTGGTTGCTAATTAACAAAGAGGAAAGTATTTCTGCACTCTCTCAGGACTTTTCGGACTTTTAGTCCACTCCTTAGTTTTAAGCATATTCAATTTAGGTACAAGATCTGGGGAGAGGCTGGACTATAGTCGGTGTTCCATGAAGGCTGGCGGGTGACCCAGAGACGAAACTTCATCTCTGCAAGAGATAACTCTACCTTTAATCAAATTGTCCATTGTAGCGTTTGCTGTGTACCACGTAGCATTTGTTGGCACCACATGTCGTCCACTTTCATATCGTTCAATTTGGGACAAAATAAACGAAACAGTAACTACCAAAACAACAGACTGTCAATTTCATCCCGTCTTTTAACAGCATATGTTCAAACTTCCTTCCATTCTGAACATTCAGTCTGTCTCATAGCTGGAAGAAATCTTGAAAACCTACATTTGGTCAATGGTCGTTATAATTCGCATGAGGAATAATGTGGTGGAATAAAAGACAATATGTTCAGTTCTTATAGATAGTTGGATGTGGTAGAACGAGGGCAAACTTTGATCGGCGTTAACTTGGCAATGCCCAGTGGTTGTAACTTTGACCATCAGGTAACCATCGAATAGGCTGATCCAATCCGATTTGAATTACTAAAGTTATAAGTGCGAGTGTTGATAACAAGACGAAAAACAGCAACACAATATAAAGAATGATTGGCACGAAATGTCCTGCCTTCTATCGCAGGTATGCTTCGAGGAAAAATAACCAACTAATAGTCTCGGAAAGGACTGATTTTATTGTTGACGACCATGCTTAACTAAAAAAGGATAACAACGTTCGTAGCTGCAACTGATAGCGAACATTAAATAGGAGATGTGCAGCCAAACAACTAGAGGAAGCCCTATTCTGCTACAATGCAGACATTACTGGCACCTAGGAATAGAATTCTTCTTCTTCTTCTTAAGTGGCGCTACAGTCCGGGATGAACCTGGGCCTCAACCAACATGCCTCTCCAATTAGCCCGGTCCTTAGCTAACTGCCTCCAGTTGCGCACTCTAAGTTGGTTGAGGTCGGTTTCTACTTGTGCGCGCCACTTAAGGCGAGGTCTTCCTCTACTACGTCCGACGTCTGACTGAGAATCGAAGACTCTGCGAGCAGGAGTATAGGTGTCCATTCTTTCTACATGTCCTAGCCATCTTAGACGTCCAATGCGGAGTTTTTTGACTAGGGGTACGTCGCTGTACAGCTCGTATAGGTCGTGGTTGAATCTTCGTCTCCATAGCCCGTCAACGCAAACGGGACCGAAGATTTTCCAAAGAATTTTTCGCTGGAATCGACCAAGGATTTCTTCATCCGCTTTTGATACGGTCCATGCTTCAGCGCCGTAGAGCAGGACTGGGATGATCAGGGTCTTATATAGGATCTCCTTAGTAGTTAGAGTGAGGGCTTTACTACTAAATTGCCTTCTTAGCCCGAAGAAACAGCGATTGGCAAGAGTAATTCTTCGTTTGATTTCTGACGAGATGTTGTTGTCAGAGTTAATAGCAGAGCCGAGGTAGACAAAGTCCCGTACTACCTCAAAGTTATATCTGTCAATGGTGACGTTCTGTCCAATTCGTCGATGTTGTGTGTCCTTTCGTGTTGACAGCATATACTTAGTCTTACCCTCAATTACTGCTAAACCCATTTTTGCCGCTTCCTTCTCTATACTAGCATACGTGGCTATGACATCACGTTGAGTCCTACCAATGATGTCAATATCGTCGGCGTATGCTAGTAGTTGCACCGATTTTTGGAAAATTGTGCCTCTGGTGTTTGCTTGGGAGTTTTGCACAATCCTCTCAAGAATCAAATTGAAGAAGTCACATGACAGCGCATCGCATCGAACGTGTCGGTGAGGTCGTTTCCGACTCTGATGGTGCAGCGAGAATTCTCCATCGTCATCCTACACAAACGGACGAGTTTGGGCGGTATACCAAAACTAGACATGGCTCCGTATAGTTCGTCTCTATAAATGCTGACGTATGCGGCTTTGAAATCGATAAATAGGTGGTGGGTATCGATTTGGACTTCTTGGGTTTTTTCCAGGATCTGCCGAAGTGTGAAAATTTGATCGATTGTGGACTTTCCTGGCCTAAAACCACACTGATAAGGGCCGATCAGGTTGTTGGTAAACGGTTTCAAGCGTTCACATATTACGGCAGATAGGATCTTGTAAGCGATGTTGAGTAAACTTATGCCTCTGTAGTTGGCGCAGTTCAGAGGGTCTCCTTTTTGTGGAAGGCAAAAATAGCATGTAAAACTGACAGACCAAGAAAAAAAGTTGTATGCTTTTAAGACATTAGCGAAAGCATTGTATCAATCCGCATCAAGGCCAAATTCGCCAACATTAGCCCTCATGCTCCGACGGAGAAAATAATCATATTGGGAAATCATCACTGCGAAACGAAACACGACGGTCTCGAGATCAACAAACAGCCAATCAAATTGAGCACATTGCGATATAGAAGAGACACGCATCCAGATTCCAGTATTTTGGATGTCCGAACATTACGAAGGGCTAACATCGACTCCGAACACAAACTTGTTGCACCCCTTTGTTTGATGAAGAGTGCCGACCGACCAAAAATGAGGAATACAAGACAAAGCTGGTTAAGGATGATCGTAGGTGAAACACACAAGTTGCAGAGGATATGGAGGAACAACTTCTGCAGAATTTTCAACGGCGATGGCATGAACAGGCTCCCGAAATCTACCTACAACCCACCCTAAGTGAAATGAAGATAGCAATACCTAAATTTAAGGCTGCCGGAAATGACAGCCTTCCCGCCGAGCTTTATCAAGCCAGTGGATATGATTTGGTAAGTAACATTTCCCAATTCATAAGCATATGGTCGAATAAAAGTAACCCTGAAGAATGGAGCTTCAGCATCACATTCTCGATGCACAAAAAATGAAACAGAATGTCACAATTGGCAGATATAACTTTGTCTACCTCGAACCCTTAGTCCTTTTGAGTGAAAAATTCTTCGACAAATCTTCGGTCCCGTTTGCGTTGTCGGGCTATGGAGACGATGATTAAAACAAGAACAACGACATAGCGCTGGTCCAAAACCTTCGCATTGGACCTTTGAGATGGCTAGGACTTGTATACCGAATAAATATCGAATTCGAAATTGCCAAAGTTTGGGCCGGTAGTTGTGGAAGAGTGGTGGGAAATTGGTTCGATAGAACTAATTATATAAACACACAGGTGATGTATATTTAGTAAGCCATTAACAAACTTAGATCTGATGAAATTTTGTTTGAAGAATTTCCACTCTCAACAGCATTATTTTCTCGATCCTCAAAAAAGGAGATTTTCAATGATGGCGCTTAAAAATTCCACAAATAACGTTGTTTATAATTTCGACTACTAGCGACTGTAATATGAATATCATTAGGGACAATAACATGGGCGGGTTACTAACACTAGGATAAGCCAAAGCAATCACAATTTTGCGATACCTATAGAACAATTATTGAGATGCCTATCTTCTCTTAAGTAGGTACCTACACATTCGTGGTGGCATTGAGCAAGTGCGCAATACTTCACTAAGGGCCTTCTATTTGAATATCACCAATCGTCAATTAATCAAATACAATTTGGAACACAGATAACTAAGGTATTTGGGTCAATTCCGAAAATATAAAGATGTACAAAGCACAACGATAACAAGGGCTTTATGCACCTTTAGTCATAGCTTCGATAAACAATCACTTCTCGGTGTTAACGAACACGTAATTCACCAAACCCCTATCAAAAAGCAAACAAACAAAAAGTAAAAAAAAATCATAAACGGTTATAACTCGCCCTCTGAGCATGCAACATAATCAACACCTTTATTTGAACAGTGACAAATGGTATGGCACCATATTATACATGGCACATGCACGTGCCTACTGGCTTCATATAAACCGTCTGCCACTCATAGCTGTTTACACTATCGCATCGATAAGAGCATAAATTCATTATAATGGCTCCTTGTATCAATCAAATCCCGTTACACCGTAATAAGTACATTTAAGTTCAAGCTTTTCGCTCACGCTACGATCAAACTAAAACATCGAGGATAATCTCGAAAAGGATACATACACTCTCATTTGGAGGAGTATCCACATAAGGCATAAAATTTATTCGTCTACATTACCTAATCCGACAACAATGGCAGCTTAGCCATAAATTACTTACCCTCACCAAAGTATACGAGGGTGTGTATGCACTAGGGCACGAGCGCAACAAAGACTCCACGTCCAAACATATCCATTCACCAGGATATGGTTGCTCTAAACGGTGCAACACTATCGCTTCTACAAATTTGGTCGAAAAGCAAAAGGCGTTGTTGGAATTTTATCGCATATGCCACCACTGCGCACACACGTCAAATAGGCAAATATCACAAAGAACGCTTCCCTGCGATAAAACCTCCTAAGCAATGCACGCTTGAAAGGACATACGGGGGACGCGAAAGCAACAGGAATGTCTCAAAAGGTGAGCTGAACAAAAAAAACCAGTATGCCAAAGACGACGGCACCCTTCTGCAAGAAGATAAGAGGAATTTCTTTTATTAGGAGGTACGCGATCTGAAAACTAGAAAAGATGGGCAGATGTTTCCATGACGGCAGCAGAAGTCGAAAGTTGATGGGCTTGTGGTGTGACGATCCGGAATGCGTAATTGGAGTGCGTTTTGAGGAGATTGCACTTTACCTATTCAGCGTGTGTTGTGTGGATTCACAATATGCTGGTTGAACTAGAAGCGCAGTATCTAGATACTACTTCTCGGGAGTATGGTTATCACATAGGGGTTGGGAAAGGTGTGTCTAGGTGCGACTATTCCGGAAATATTCGGCTGGCTGTGCACATTGTTGTCGCACGACACAAAAGGGACAATTGTTGGACTGACAGACGTGTTATTTTTTCGTTTGTACTTTTTTACTTTTGCGAAAAATACGAGTTGGTAAACAGAAATAGATTACGAGGGGGTGGATACGAGATGTATCTATGTAATTGCAAAATGAATGTATCACATGGAATGTTATGAATTTTGAATCGTTCTTCAAGAATGTCCGATAGTAGGTACCTACCTTTAGCTTTTAAAGAAATCGTATTTCATTGTTCTATTTTATTACATGCTGATTTCACTTATGGTGGTCCTCACTGTTAAATTTTGGACAGCAGCCAATTCAAAAAGGGGTAAAAAAAAACCCGATACATAGCTCCAATGTAAGTACCCTCAGAGGTCATGAAAAATGGCATCAATTGGGTATCATGAGTTATATAGACGGCGCATCTTTTCAGATAGATTGTCTAAATTGAATTGAGTGCCCTCAATTCAACTTTTCAACTTTTCTGCCATCCATTAATGAACTTTTAGGGGAGCGTACGGCTCACGGCTACCAATTGAAATGACGCATCAAATATCGTTACTGTTGTGGACAAATGATAGAAAAAGGGACATGAGAACACAAGCGATTTCAGGAAGCTGATGCCTACGAACAGCAACTCCCCGCCTTTACGATACGATCCAGGGTGCATGTCTTCCCCGCAGTAGATGAGAGCTTCTTCTCACAACCAGTCACATGCGGGTTGATAAAATCTTTTTTGACAGTTTAAACTACTCGAGTGACTTGTCAGATGCTTGCAACTTGCAAGACCATGAAGGCACCATTTCCATTTCAAGATGTCAGCGAAAGCATTCTAAAATTATATTTAAGCAAAGAGTATAGAACTACACAGAGTACGCATCACAGCTACAAATTTTGTAGCCGTTTCAGACGCGGGCGGTAAGTGCGAAGGAGAATTCTCGTCGTTCGTATGCATCGGCTATGCTGTTGTTTGATGGGGTATCAATATCAGTACCCCACATAGTAAATTTTCGTTGTATGAGATGCGCACTCTATGTAGTTATATACTCTTAGATTTAAGTCAACGGTGGCATATAACTATATCCCAGCTCCAACCTACATAATATGCTCCTACATATTCGGACAACAGATCATATGGGAAATTAAAGGGTTAATCGGGTGAAAGGCCACGGCAGACCTTAATCCAGTAGTATAGGTACTACCGAGTCCGGACATTGTGCTTGGGGTTAACTAACTATCCATCAACTTACAAGAAATATTGTTCTGAACCAACTAAAAGAGTCTAAAATGAATAATCTAACTGTATTCGACCATAAAAGGTTCAGCATATCAAAACAGCTGCAGGTGTATAACTATTGAAAGCCATTAGCTGCTGCAAAACCGAACATTACTGCCATTCAGGAAATACGATGAGATAGGCCGACACCTTTGTTTTTTTTTTAATCCTCCACCTCTTGCGATAGACTGACAAACATCCAATTTACCGTTAACAGGAGGTCCTCTTCTAATAATAACTTCGCACACACAAATTAAGGGTGAGGTGCTGGATAGACCGTAAATTTCAGATATTTCCATCGTCGGAATATGTCGAAATATGATGTTAAAGTCGTGTTGGGTGGTTTTAAAGTTATGGTAAGAAGAGAGGACATCTTATGTACCTACTATTGTCGAAAAAGACGGCTTATGTCGGGGCACTAAGTCTATTTGATGTCACTGCGAAACGAACTGCCACCGCAGCCAGAATACGGTTCATTTACCTTCACCGTGATATACATAAGGGGACTTGGAGCTCCCTGGATCAACAAACGGTCAATTAAATTGACCACATGGCGATTGATAAAAGGAAGCTTCCAGTATTTTGGCGTTTCGAACATTCCGAGGGGCTAGCATCAACTCGAACCATTATACTTTGCTATACCAATGTAAGAATGCGGATATTAAACATGCAAAACACTCTTCCAACGTCAGTAGACTGCAATCGTAAGAGACTATCTATCAAGAGAGAACCACCAACATCTAAAGTCGAAGACCAATGGCAAGCCATAAGATCGGCTTCACCTGATGTGCTAGGTAACTAGGTTACTCCCTCTCGGCAGAAGAAACCCCTGGTTTGAAGAAGAAAGCCGACAGATTCTCTATGCGAAGAACTAGGCCTATAAGGCATAGCTGCAGATGAAGGCGAGAGGTGCCTTTGAACTTTGTGGACACAGAAGGAGTATAAAACACCGGATCTTCAGAAAGAAGAAAAAAGAGCAAAAAATCGCACGATCGGAGATATAGAAAGGCGCCAATATAGGAATGATTTTAATTAGTTTAACCAACATGACAACTGGAACTTCAGCATAATTTGCTTGATCGATGAAAAAGTGGATACTCTGAATTGCGCCATTTACAGAGGCTAAAGTCTTCTTAAGATCGCTTATAAGATTCTATCCTTTTTTATACGGGTTCAAATCTTATGCCATCTAACTTGATCGGCTCCCATAAGTGTTTCCATAAATGATCAACTCTTCACACTTCGGCAGATCCCGGAAAAATCCAAGATGTCCAAATCGATATCCACCCCACCTTTTAATCGATTTTAAAGCTCTTAGTACGTTAGCATTTATGGGGACAAACTATACAAAGCCATGTCTAGTTTTGGTACATCTCTGTTCCAAGAAGTCTGGCAACGACTTCATTCAGAAAGGGTGAAGACAAGGTGACGCATTTTAAACTTCTTTCACATCTTTCTTAAGTGAATTGTGCAAAACTGCCGAACTAACATTAGGGAGACAATCTTCCATAAGTCGGTGCTACTATTATGTAGCATACGTGGACGATATTGACATCATTGGTTTACCGAGATGTCAACGCCACTTTTACAAGTAAAGCAAAGGAAGCGAGTAAAATGGGATTAACAGTAAACGATTGCAAGATCAAGTATATTTTTTCTCAATATGGGGCACACAACATCGACTAAATTGGCAGAACTTCAAAATCGATAGCTACAACTTTGAGGTCATAAGGGACATTGTTTCGACTATTAACGAAGAATTATACTCATGCCAACTGCTGCTGTTTTGAAGATAAACTTCAACCTTCAGATCAAAAGATACGTTGGTGCATATTTATACGGTTGCTCGGTAGCCAACCTCAACCAACTTAAAGTGCGCAACTGGAGACAGTTACCTAAGGAGCGGGCTTATAAGAGAGGCATGTTAGTAGAGACCCAACTAGCGTTTTATGCATGTTAGAATGTTAGCTAAAGAAACCGTGTTGAGTTTTCCTACACCCTTTCACTTGAGGATTTGTACTTCCATGTTACGAGACAATGCAGCCTCTCAAAAGTCAGAATTATGCGCTCAGCACGAATGCATGGTTAAAAAAAACTCATGGTGAGACCAGGATTATGGCTTTAAAGAGACTGCAGAGTCTTTCGTTTTAAAAACTTCAAAAGGTCCATGTACAATTGATTTGAAGCCTGCCATGGCTTTTTTTCTAATTTCGTCTGAAAAAGTAGTGGAGGAGTTAGTATCAAATTTAAGTCGCTACCACCAAAGCAAAGCTACCTCCAGCAATCTAACTTCAACAGAAGTATCCTTTTGTAAAAAAAATATATATATATCTGGCACTTATAGCCTCAAACCTAGCTTCCGACTTTATTTGTGTGTTAAAAGGTTTTATTTCGCCACAAAGAAGAGGACCTCCTGTTTAACGCCGATTCGAATTGGCAAATTTGAAAAGCTTCTCATGACAGCGAGATTTATCAGACCTTTGCAGGGGGTGGAGCAGTAAAAAAACGGTACCACGAAAACACTGCACTGTAGGAGGAGATTAATTTGTTTCGCTAATCTTATATATAAAATTCTCATGTCGCGGTGTTAGTCATTATACTCCTCCGAAATGGCTCGACCTATTTTCGTGAAATTTTGTGTACATATCCGTCTATCTATTTTTCATCCCCCTAAATGTTAAGGGTGGCAAAACAACGTTTGCCGGGTTAGCTAGTATCTTATAAAAGAATAGAGGCAGCTGCACTTATAAAGCCTTCGTTTGTGAGTTACTTTTATTTGCTGGAGTAATTGCTTCTATACCGGTTTCAATTGGAAGCTGTTGATTTTACGACTCAATCTTGCTTCTTTAAAATCATAAATCCATAGATGTTCACTTCGAGAAATTTTGTAATCCTTCTAGTAAAAGTCCTACAGACACGGCTTGGAAATTAAACTTTATGGAAGTTATGACTTCTCACATATACATATTTTCGCAAACTTTGAAAAGGTTTTATCATCAAATCCTCTATAAGGCTTCTTGATTTACTTGTGGATACGATCTACTGCAAAATGTAAGAGGGCTCCGAACAAAAACTAAAACATTTTTTCTTAATTCCCAAGCCTTTTCTCATGATATATTCTCCTTGACAGAAACGTGGCTTAACGCCAGTATACTTGACTCGGAACTCTTTAATCATGAGTTCTCAGTATATAGGAGTGACCGCCATATAAATGACCTAAAAGCGCTTGGTGGAGGTGTTCTTACTGCAGTTCGCAGTCATCTTACCTCTGAGAAAATAGAATTTCCATTCCCTCTTAACATTGAAATAATCTGTGTTAAGATAATAATAATTGGAAATAAATATCTCTATGTTGCAAATGCGTACATTCCTTCATATCGTCTATCCATTCTGTATTCCGAGCTATCGAAGGCTTTAGAATACATCTTTGACTTATCTTGTTGTGACAGTACTATTTTGTTACTGAGCGATTTCAACTTACCACACATTGAATGGGTGCCTTCAGAGGGAGAACCTCATTTTATACCATCAGAAGTTTCTGCACAGCAAGAGCTTTTATTACTTGATAACATTTTATCATTTGACTTACAGCAAATTAGCTGTATAAAAAATCATAATAATCGAATTCTCGATTTAGTTTTTTCTTCTGACTCTGTTAGTACTGCAGTATTAGAATCTAGTACCAGCATTACTAACATAGATAAAAATCATCCTCCACTAGATATTTTCATTGACATAGGCGTACATCTGTACGAAAACGCTGACTCGTACGATCGTTCGTACTCTTTTGACTTTCGGAAAGCAAACTTTCAAAGGCTATCTGAAGAAATTATTATTTCTAATATGAAGATTGACGGCTTCTCCAATTTAGAAGAAGCTGTTAAAAATTTCTATTTTATAATAAAAGATTGCATGGATAAAACTATCCCAGTCAGGCATTCTAAAAATGCCCAATTCCAGCACCCATGCTACACGAAAGAGCTTAAATCTCTTCGAAACAGACGAAACCGGGCCTGGAATAATTTTGTTAAAAGCCAAAATCAATACGACTATGATAAGTACTTGAATTACTTTAATGAATTCTCTGCGATGTCTAGTAGTTTATATAATGGCTATATAGTCAATATGGAGAACGCTCTTAAAAGTGACCCAAAACGCTTTTGGGGATTTGTCAATTCGAAGAGAAAAACGGATGGGTAATTGGGTACCCAGCCAACTTCTCTTCCAATAATTCAAAAACATCGAGCTCTCTAATTGTGTCAAACTTATTCGCAGAGAGCTTCAGTAAATCATTTATTGATACCCCTCCAGTCTTAGACGAGGATTATTTCAGCTATCTCAATGACTATCCTCAAGTTAGTTTCAGCAATGTTACATTTGACGATGAGACACTACTTAAATATATCTCTTCATTAAACAATGATTATTCTGCAGGGCCCGATGGAATCCCACCAATAGTCGTAAAGCAATGCAAAGATGCTCTTTTGCCATACCTTAAGTATATGTTTGAAAGCTCCCTTGCCACAGGAGTATTCCCAACCCAATGGAAAAGTGCATTTATAACACCTGTTTTTAAAAAAGGCGAGCGAGGAGATATCTCTAATTATAGACCTATATCTAAACTATCTTGCATTCCTAAGTTATTTGAACATATTATTTGTGATAAATTGGTATTCTTGTGTCGAAACATTATCTGTGTAGAACAGCATGGCTTTGTTAAACATCGATCCACTGTAACAAATCTATTAACTTTTATGCATCATTGTTCCAATAGTTTGGAAAATAATAAAGGAGTAGATTGTAAATACACTGACTTCTCCAAAGCATTTGACCAGTTATCACATCACACCATAATTTTTAAACTTAAGGCGTATGGATTTCCTCCTGGTTTCATAAATTGGGTTAAATCATATCTCTCATTGAGAACATACCAAGTAAAATTTAGAGGTTCCAAGTCCAACCCTTTTGTTGCTCAATCTGGAGTACCTCAAGGAAGTCATTTGGGACCGATTTTATTTATACTTGCAATTAACGATGTAAAAGCCTGTATTCGAGATAGCAAAATATTGATTTATGCTGATGATATGAAAATTTTCAAATGTGTAGGAGATTTAAACGATTCGCTTTCACTACAAGCTGATTTAAATATTTTTACCATATGGTGTCTTAAAACGGTTTGAATCTGAACCCTACAAAGCGCCAGCATATGTCATTTTCACGAAAACGCGCTCCATGTAATTTTAAATATACTCTATCTGGACACACTCTCTGTCGTGTAGACAGCTTTAAAGATCTTGGTGTTTATTTTGATCCCAAAATGGAGTTCAATAAACACATTAACGTTATCGTCAATAAATCCAACTCTATGTTAGGATTTATAAAAAGGTGGTCGAAAGAGTTTACTGACCCATATGTCACTCTTTCACTCTATAATTGCCTAGTTCGCCCTCACTTGGAGTATGCCTCACAAGTTTGGACACCCTTCTATGTAGTTCATTCGAATAGAATTGAATCAGTCCAACGTAAATTCATAAGATTTGCTTTGAGAGGACTTCCATGGGATGATCTACACAATTTGCCTCCGTATAGGTGTCGAATTAAACTGCTGCAACTATTACCTTTGTCTCAACGTAGACTTAACAATGACATGGTTTTCTTACACCAATTATTATCAGGACAAATTGATGCTCCTGATCTTTTAAGTGCCATTGGTTTTAATACCCGGGGAGGTTCCTACAACCTGCGTAGATTAAATATATTACATATACCTAATCATAAAAAGAACTATGGTATGCATGAGGCCATTAGTCGTATGAGTAGGGTATACAATAAAAATAACGATGTAGTTGAACTACATGTTAGTAAAAGTAGTTTAAAAAATACTCTGCGAAATTGTATGCTAGAGTCGTAATTAGTGTATGTAAATTGTTAAATAGCTAAATTGTAATTTCATCGTATACTGATTTTGTTAGTGTTGTAAAACTTAATAACTTCTATGTTCTGTTATGTCCCACTAACAAATGCACTAAATGATGAGCCTGTGGATGCATATTATATGCTGTGGCAAATCTCTGCTCGTAGATGATGCTTGTATTAAGCTCGCTATGACACAGATCTGATAGTGTTAAAAAAAAAAAAAAAAAAAAAAATACCCTATTTCAGCGCACAAGCACTATCACAGCTCTATAAAAGTATTTTCTTTTGAAAATTCGAACCTCATCGATTCAAAATTATTAATTGCCAGTGGGAGGATTTAAAATGAAGATCGAAGTCGATTCTTTGCTTAACAAAAAACGTTGCTCCAAGATTATCACACAAAAGCAATCAACGTTGTCAACATAAAAAACTTCTCGAGAAGGAAAAAAATTAACAACAGTTTCCTAAAACGTCGTTGTCATGACACTTCAAAAGTCCCCCGCCATTGTTATCACACTATCACCACGTTATCTCAAGAATATAATAACCAAACCTCCACCAAAATCTTATTCTTCCCAAACACGTGCTCCAACACCGTGGAGCAAATGCTTTTCCACGGGTTGGAGTTAGGGGGGTAAATAATTTCCTGAAAGTGTTTCTTAAAGTTCAAGGCTTCCAAAACCCAATAATTATTACAAGTGATTGTCTCATAAGCTGTCGAGAATACAAAACCACAGAAGCATACACAACGTCGAGAAAACCCCCTCAATTTCCATAAAGTTTCATGCTATGCTTGTGGTGTGGAAGATGGAAATGTTGACGTTCCTGAGAATAGGCGTCGGACGATAATTCTCTGTGTCAACAGATTTTCCACACACCGAACACTAATTCCGCCACAATGACATGTCGTTGTCGATGTCGTCGTTCTGGGTATGTCCCTATTTCGTCGAATAAACAACGAAGCGACCTCAATACATAGGCGCTATACTACGAGTATCTATCTATCTATCGCTGGAGAGGCTTTACTTTCGCTAAATTCGATATGGCTTTTAATAATTGTAGTGTCAAACGAAAGAGCTTGACAACAACAACAAAGAGTCCAACAACAATTCTTCTGATTATCATCACAGCAATGATGATGCTGCGTTGAGGAATCTCATTTATGTCGTCCTCGCTTCCTGCGTGAATTTTTATTCATCACTCTCGAGATAAAATGGATTCGTCCCGCTTGTACTGAAAACCGAAAACCAAAGTTGGTATTCATTGCTCTCAAACTCAAACCCACCACGACTGACGCCATTGTGACTCGCTCCATTTCCAATGAATCTCCAATGAGACATTTCATTCGGAGCAATAAACAAAGGCTTCCGCAGTTGTATAAAGTCCGCAGAGCGGATGTGCTGTGGATCGATTCGTAGTCGTACAGCATTCGTATCGCACTCTCGCTTTAGATATTTATTTGACTTATGAGTCACCCGCTGAAGGGGGGGGGGATGGTGTAATACCTCATCGCATCATTAGCGGTGAGCTCTACACACGAGAGATCCCAGGTGTGGTTTGCACGATGATGATGATGAATATTACGATTATCGTGGTAGTCATAGATACTTTGGATGCCTTTTGTTGTTCTTGACAGAGTTTATGCTAGTGACGACAAAAATTGTATTCCCTCTGTGGATATGTTAGTCGTAGCAGTATATGGAAACGATCTTTAGAGCTATGATGGTATATAGTTACCATATGGAGGCGCCCCTGTGACTACACAAGACTCCAAGAGCTTAAGTGAGTTTTAATCTGAAACAGAATTTGATTTGCATAGCATTAAGCGACATCGCATGTTAATCAAAAACAACTTTATTAACTCGTCAAGCTTGGGACTCTTATCTTTGGAATCATTTTCTTTGGGAATTTATTCATTATTATGTGGTACTTTCATGCGTAGTTAAGAAAACTACAGTGGCACTTATAACTCGGCACCAAATAGGCATATTTATGAGCAAAGGTATTAATGTGTCTAAAGGTTATAAGCACTCACGCAAGGAAATACTTAGATGACTTAACTAAATATAGCGGAGAGTACATATTTCTATATCAAAATTTGTGAATGTCAATTGGAGCACTAGGAGCAATTACTTATGCAAAAGTTACATCCTTTTACTATGGTCTGTCTTTTAAACGAATCAAGAGTGTCAATTATACAAAACTTATGATTTTCACATTCACCATAGCCACAGAGAAAATATAAATCCTTATCTATTATAGGCCGCTTTGATCCAGTAACGTGGCACTCACATAATTCCCATTCCCATCCTCAACCAACCGTTAATGTTGTCATTTATTCAAGGACATACATTTGTTTCTGTCAGTATGTCGTTTTCAGAATTAATAGCGGCGCGGAGGTAGGAAAAGTCCCTTAATATCTCAAAAATGTTGCTGTCAATTGTGACATTCTTTTCAATTCGTGTTCATTCTAGTTCACATCATATACTTTGTAAAACTGCCAATCTAATCATCATAAGACAAAGCTATATGCAGTTAAGTAAAAACTACCTTTATTCGAAACACCGTTGAGAAGTTTCGACCATATAAAAACATTCTATTCTTACTCTTTTAGAGCAAGATTTGTTTATGTAAGAATGTAAGAATACGGATTTCCACCACGCCACATCAAATCAGAAATACTGTAAAAAGAATTGAATGTTTAAAGACTGCGACCGCCAAGGACTTTGCGCAACGCTTATCCCTTAACATCTCGATTTACACTATACCACCAGCATATAATGTCGAAGAACACGATGCCAACAAGTCATTAGATCAGCTGCAACTGATATGCTAGATTTCTCGCGCCCACCAGGATTGTTCCTGGAGTGACACCTTTCTACATCCTCGATCGCGCGCTTTTCTTCGTAAGTTTTACTAAAGTGTAAAAAGTCAAAGCAAAGGATACAAGTCTCGAACAGAATCCTGTCGAGGTGGCAGATGATCATAGTTGAGACACAGTCGATGTTAAGGATATGGAAGAACCACTTCCGCTGACTGTTACACGGCGATGACGAACAGTATTCCGCTGTCAGACAGAACGAACCATTCAATTTTAGCTGCGACAGCGAAAACTAGCAACCACCTGACCTAAGTGAAGTGAGGATAACAATATCTAAACTCAATCTTAACATGGCTGCCGGAAATGACGGCCATTCCCGCTGAGCTTTATAAATACAGAGGAAATGACTTGGTAAGTAACATTCACCATCTGGTCGGATGAAAGTATGCCTGAAGAATGGAACCTCAACATCATTTGCCCGATCCAAAAAATGGGGCCTCTGAACTGCGCCAACTACACCGACATAAGTCTCCTCAACAAGATCCTCGCGTACAAGATCCTATCTTCCATAGTATGTGAACGCCTAAAACCGTGTACCAAGAACCTGATCATTCCTTATCAGTGTGGTTTAAGGCCAGGAAAGTCCTCAGTTGATTAAATCTTCACACTTCGGCAGATCCTGGGAAAAATCCAAAAAGTCCTAATCGATACCCATCAACCTATTCATCGATTCAGCCGCATAACAGCATTTATAGAGGCTGTTATGCGGAGGCACAGTCTTCCAAAAATCGGTGCAACTACTAGCGTACGCCGACGATATTGACATCATTGGCCGGACTCAACGTGATATCATAGCAACCTTTGCTAGTATAGAGAAGAAAGCGGAAAAAATGGGTTTAGCAGTAAATGAGGGTAAGACTATGTGTATGCTGTCAACATGAAATGACACACAACATCGACGAATTCGACAGAACGTTACCATTGACAGATAAAACTTTGACGTAGTACGGGACTTTGTCTACCTCGGCTCCGCTATTAACTCTGACAACAATATCTCATCAGAAATAAAACGAAGAATTACTCTTGCCAAGCGCTGTTTCTTCGCGCTAAGAAGGTAATTCAGTAGTTAAGCCCTCACTCGAACTACTAAGGAGATCCTATATAAGACCCTGATCATACCAGTCCTGCTATACGACACTGAAGCATGGACCGTATCAAAAGTGTATGAAGAAATCCTTCTTCAATTTGAGAGGAAAATTCTTCGTCAAATCTTCTGTCCCGTTTGAGTTGACGGGCTAATGAACGAAAATTCAACAAATAACTATAAGAGTTGTACAGCTCCTAATCAAAAACTGGCTCGCAGAGTCTTCGGTTCCCAGCCAGACGTCGCACGCAGTAGAGGAACCCCTCGGCTCACGTGGCTTGCCCAAGTAGAAACCGACCTCAACCAACTTAGAGATTACGCCACTGGAGGTAGTTAGCTAAGGACCGGGCTAATTGGGGAGTCATGTTGGTTAATGATGTTTTGATGTTTACCATCTGTACAACTACATAGTTCCGGACAAAAAAAAACTCCGCATTGGACGTTTATATGCAATGGTAGATAGGATCTGTAGTGTAGTAAACCAATAGTCATCGATTCAAAGTCTTCGATTGTAAGCTAGATGGTTGACACAGTATAGCGGGACCCCTCTTTAACTGGCGCCCACATCAACTGACTTGATATGCGCAACTGGAGGCAAGACAGGATTAGTTGTAAAGCTATTCTGTAGTAATCACTAAAAGTAAGTTCTTTTCGAGAAAGATTCTACCAAATTTCGATTCAGCTAAAGTGACAGTGTCATCTAAATTCTACTGGCCCTTGGATACAACGTTTAGTATGCACATTATTTTGTATATAACAAGCCGCAATAAAGCGTTATTCAAACTTAATCAAATAGAACGTACATACAGGTATAATGATTTTGACATACAATGTGCGCCATCTGTTATGTCGGCGTATAAATATCGAACAACTCTGACATCTTGCGAAATACATCAATACATTGCCAAAAAAATTACAATGCTTTACATGATTATGTCTTGCTTTCTATGTCTTGATTGATCGATGATATTGATCTTTCTGAAATATGTTCAAATTGGAGCCCTTTAGTAGTGGGCTTGTGTAAAGTACGTTAAAATTCACCTCAAAACTCTACAACTGATCTCTAGTGGTGAATGACGTATCTTTTTTTTTTTATAAAAACCACCTCTGTTCCATATTAACTGGAGGTTCCATTATTTGTGTCAAAAAGATAATTTCGCACACATAAATAAATGCAGAAATCAGGTTTTAGGTGTAGGTTTGGGCCATTAATTACATATTTATTTCTTAGAACTCGAAGAAAACGCAGTATACACCCTCCATAAAGAAGAAAAGGTACAAAGTTCCGCAAATCGAAATAGAGAATACACTACACATACAGGTATTAAAGCAAATCAAATAATCATTTTATTTTCTTGGATTCATAATTAAAGTTGATCCAAAATAATCCATTTTTCTTAATTTTTTAGGAATCATTATTAATATTACGTGCTGGCAAGCTAGGAAAAGCCTTTTTTTTACAGATAAAGTTCCATTTTCCATGTTCAAATTAATCAATTGGATTGACGAACAAAGCGTCACTTTGTCTTCGTCTAACAATCTCGGCTGAGGAAATACATACGTCAGTGGTACTCGCCCAATGACAACTAATATCTACAAAATATTTTGGCTCACCCTTCAAATGCGAGTGCGAGGTGCCCATGTAAAATCTGAACTTGTATTTATTCCGAGCAAAAAGCAATTTATTTTTTAACCGTAGCCAAATTCCGAGTTTGGCTATTCATTGAAAATATTTTGCGAATAGTACATAAAAAAGAACATTCTAGCCATTCAGCAGATTTTAAGACTATGAAAGAAATTAAAGGTATAATTTAAAGTGTGCAACTAGATTGCAAATTATCTAAGTATACACTTCTCGATAAGTAATTGACAAAAGACGTATCAAAAAAAATTACGTGTGGAAAGATAATATAAGTAGAAACACTGACTATTATTACAATCCGCCCTGAAAAGATTGCCAATGAATTTTCGTGGCAAGTAGAAATAGTTGAATTGAATTGACAAACAAAACGTCACTTCGTCTTTAACTGGCACTTTAAGTGTTGAATGGTTGATTGGAAGTAAAAGAACGCAGACATTTTTATATTTGAGTAAAAATCAAAAATTATAATAAACAAGCTGGCCCGTCAAACGTTGTTTTGATTTACGAAAGGGTACAACTTCTTTATCAGTACATTAATAATTGACTATTTGATTTTAGTTAATTCATATTTTCATCAAAAGTTGTTTTCAATTTTTTTTAAATTGTACCGAACACGGCTGTTTACAAAGTGGGCGTTGCTAAAAATGTTATAGGTATAGACGGATTATAGATATTAAGATTGTCTTAATATGTCATTTAGACACCTTTAAGGCGGCATGTCATGACTCATGGCCCGCCTTGAAAGTAAACAGGGTCTCTGGTATTATCTTATAAAGGGTCCGCTAAAAAAAAAAACTACTGAATATTTTCTCAAATTTCTTTTTTTATTTGAAAGTATGTACAATCCTTCCGGTTAAAAATGGAAAATAATTTCATTCAAATGGCTGCCTCGGCTGGCAATGCAGCCTACACGATCGATCCAATTTTTAAGCACATTATCGATTGTGGGCAGCTGTATTTCACCAATGGCTTCACGAATATTGTCATTTAAAGCGTCAATTGTCTCTGGCTTGTCGGCGTAACACTTATCTTTTACGGCACCCCACAAATAATAGTCCAACAGTATCAAATCGCAGCTCCGAGGTAGCCAAACGACATCAGCTCTGCGGCTGATAATGCGATCTTCAAAAACAGGGCGCAAAACATCGAGTGTAGCTTCGGCTGTGTGGCACGTAGCGCCGTCCTGTTGAAACCAAATGTTGCAAATATCCTCCTGACATTTGACATTTTTTGTTTTATATAAAAAAGCTTAATCTAGATTAAAACTAACTTAAGACTACTTAATACTACTTAAGGCTACTTAAAACTACTAACGCCTAACTTAATTATAATCGGGGTGGCGATCACTCGTTGCAAATGCCCCGAGGGGTCGCCATCCCGATCGAGACTTAGCTAAGTGTTACCATTCACGAAATAAGCACTAGTTGAAAAAAAACGTTAGATGGCAGACCCGTTATTATCCTCGCATTTGAACCGAGCTGTATTAAGAATATATTCGAATACCTTGCTTGTACTCGAAACCTATCGACTGAAGTTTCGCCGGAAAAGGATGAACCACCGCTACTGACTAAGGTTGGAAGGTATTAGACCCCCTTTGCTCAGCGAAAGGAAACCTATCGACTGAAGTTTCGCCGGAAAAGGATGAACCACCGCTACTGACTAAGGTTGGAAGGTATTAGACCCCCTTTGCTCAGCGATTATGGCGTTTGCAAAGTTTTCGTCATCGAAGCGGGTGAAACCGAAGTTCTTAGATCACTATCACTAGGTGCAGCTTTCAACAAACAACATTTTGCATAGATACGGAAGTAATAAGCGGAATGAAGGCATCCATTAAATCACAAAAACTTTTAACTAAATAGAATTGAAATTTAGTCCAATAGTTAGTTTAGTTTTTTGTTTGTACACCTATCTAGAAATAAAATTCAATATTTCACTCACAGATTGTGTTATTATTACATTCACCTAAATCATACATAGGTTACATAGGTTTGATTTAAATACAATCATCCAATCGGATTATATTTTAAATCGTACACCGTATTTATTTTTTTTTAATTGCAATCAGATGCTTTTTAAAATTCATACATAAATCATAGAAAATGCCATTAAATTGTTTGAAAGCACGCATAAATATTTAAATTAGGTGATAACATAAATTCCTTGACTAGAGGGACTTTTATTTCATTTCTTTATCAACAAAGCACCGTTGTAGTCGGTAAAATTATTTTGACAAGACGAAAATTATAATATTTTGAATTTTGAGAATATTTACAAAAAAAATTTCATCGAGAAATTAAATACAGAGGTCAGTAAATGAATAGTAAGCAATATTTTGGCAAAGTAATAGATTTCAAATAAACAAAACGAATTGTTGACTTTAAGGTATCCTGGGCCGTATTCGATATAACGGGTGGTTAAAGTTTAAGGGCCGATATTGAATGTGAACCACACCTAAACGTCAAGTTTTTTTCTGCATTTAATTTGACATTTCTCAATTTCAGACTAACTTAATTTGAACGATGGAAAGATACACAATCGAGCAACGCGTTAAAGTTCTTCTGGCTTATTATGAAAATAGGCGTTCAAATCATTCGACCCAATATGCATATCGTGTACTTCCTGATTTTTTTCGGTCAATTTAATCGTCCAAATGTGCGTACAATCGAAAAAATCGTGCAAACATTTGAACAAATAGGGTCTGTAGGAGATGTGAAAACACCAGTGCATGCTCGTACAGCTCGTACTGCAGAAAATATTGCTGCTGTTCGCGATAGTGTGGCTGAAGAGCCGTCCACCTCAACTCGTCGTCTTGCCCAACAATTGCAACTCTCACACTCGTCGGTGATGAACATTATGCATAAAAACTTGCATTTACACACGCTTACAAGGTGCTATTGATTCAAGAGCTAAAGCCTCTTGACCATTTCAAGCGTCGTCAATGATCAGAATCAGAATGGTGGCAGGAAATGGCAACAGTGGATGATCAATTTTCGAAGAAAATAATCTTCAGTGATGAGGCACATTTTCGCCTCAGTGGATTCGTCAATAAGCAGAATTGCCGCATTTGGGCGAATGATAATCCAAGAGTGATTGTCGAAAAACCAATGCACCCACAAAGAGTGACTGTTTGGTGCGGTTTATGGGCTGGCGGCATTATCGGGCCGTATTTTTTCCAAAATGAGGACGGTCAGGCAGTTACTGTTAATGGTGTTCGCAATCGTGAGATGATAACGAACTTTTTATAGCCCGAATTGGAAGATATGGATGTGGACGATATGTGGTTTCAACAGGACGGTACCACTTGCCACACAGCTAACGAAACAATGGCTCTTTTGCGCAACAAATTCAATGCCGTGTTATCTCACGTGTTGGCGATGTAAATTGGCCGCCAAGATCATGTGATTTGACACCTTTGGACTTCTTTCTTTGGGGTTATTTGAAAGAAAAGGTGTACGTCGATAAGCCAGCAACAATTCAAGGATGAGATAATTCGACACATTAACGGCATTGAACCTCAATTATGCCTCAACGTCATCGAAAATTTGGACCATCGGGTGGAGGTGTGCCGCCGAGGTCGATATATTTGAATAGTAGATCAGGCTCCTTGATTTGAGATGGTGTCAAAAGAATCAAAAGGCAAAGGCAGCGTTTAATCCCGTGATGGAGACTAATGGGCCCTTGTCTAATGAATTGGAACTGCGCCTCCATGTTGGGGGTTGTGTTTTATGGTAACTACTGTAAATGTCTGTAAATTATTGTTGAGGAAAGACTGAGTTTGAAAAAGCAATCCACATTCGTGTCGTTGGGTTAAGCAATGAATCCCTAAGAAATAGGTGATACCGGTGTGGGTCGCTTTTAATTTCTGAAAATTATAATGGAGAAGTTCACATTCATGTTATTCGGTTAAGGAATAAATCTCTATATGAATCTCAAATGGATAATCGTTTGAGCATTTGTAATAGCAGTAAAAGAGTGACATTCATACGAGCAGGAGACATTCATACGATGTTCGAGAGAGACTATGGAGTTCGTTAATATTAAGTCTCCTATCGGTTTTATCGGAAGATTTTATGTCAAGTAGGTGCAATTATGTTTTTTCTGCACCTCACCATAATATGTGGACTTATATGCTTTATATAATGAGTCCAGATCACAAGGGGCAAAATATTTCTTGCATCGTTTAAGGAGACCTAAACATTTCGCTACGTTTTTAGCGACTTCGAATATGTGGTCATTCCAACGATGGTCGTTACTAACACACATACCGAACATGGAAAGTTTTTCGGTTTCGACGATGCAAGTGTCATTCATATATAATTTGTGAAGATTTTGCTTTTGGTTTGATGACAGACCACAGCATTGTGTTTTTGAAAAATTAAACTCTATAAGATTTATCCCATTTAACTATGCTGTCTAAGTCGGTTTGAACTTAACATATTTGGCCGTTTTTATTTCACCTCCGAACGTTTCTAGAGAAAGTTTCAAATTCATAGAAGAAAAGCTTTATCGATTCCATAGCAAACATTTTCGACAAAAGGGCTAGATGAAAATCCCTGTCAAATGCAACAATCTTCGTTACGAAAACCGTATTGATGGTCATTAAGGAATTTTCGGAATTCAAGATATTTCATAATCTGACGGTTTACCAGCTTTTCCATGACTTATAAATAAGTGCAATTAATCGGTAGTAGGGGAGAGAAGATTGACCTATTTTAGTGACGGTTTTTCATCTACTTTGGAAGACTATTGAGAGAAGAGGACCGATGGAAATACTTAGGCAGTGGTTTTTCTAGCGTGGACCCAAGGATTTGTGAATGTTTAGGTCAAATAATGTCCTTGGGAATGTAAGAGTACAGAATTGGATTGATCCCATAAAATTTTCTACGTTCTCAAGTCCATAGGAACAGACTAAGTACAATCTGGCAATCTAGAACTGGCTGCAAAATCAGCAACCAGATCATTGGCTTTGCCGAGAGAGGTGACAGCTGGAATTTCATTGTAAATGACTATTGGGATGGATGGTTCTCAGGTTAGGCGAACCTCTAAAACTCCAGGAGATGATGGCTGCAGATGTTTGTTCAATCTGCTCCTGAAGTGTTGTCGATTGTATGTAGGTGAAAAATACGGCTTCTGGAAGTTCGTTCCACTGTTTGCTTGTTCTGTAACGAAAATAATTTCAGAATAGCGTTGTTTGTGTCGTTGGTAAATGGACTGCCTGTGAACAATTGCGTGTCTTGTCAGTGTGAAATGCAACGAGACTAGGAATTTCTCTGAGCAGCTCCGTTATAATATCTTTAATTCAGAGATAGATCTCCTACAGAGTCGTCTATACCTAAAAGTTCCAGCTTTAAAATGAGGGAAGAATTGTCTAGATGGCGGAATTAGAAAGAGTCCAGTAGGTTCAGTGTATTTTTCGGGGCCGAACTTCAAAAATGAGAACAATATTCAAGAACTGTCGTACTTGGGCTTTATAGAGAAGTAGAAGCTGGGATGGTGTAAAATATCTCTTAGCTCTGAAAAGGTAACTTACTTTGGACGCTGTTTATTTGGCTATAGAGGTTACATGTTGGTGTCTACATCTGTTGATACATCTGACCCAATTGTGATGCTTAGCAGATCATGGATTCTTGTGATTTGGGGACGGTATCCATTTTGATTTGGGGCTTGGGGCTTTTTTTTGTAAATGTTGTATACTTCGTTGAGTTGAATTGAACTAGATTTTTCATACCCCATTGTAAAATCTTTTTTATGGCTTCGTTTATATAGAGCATGTTTGTTTGCATCTTTGCTGGTGTGCAGCAATTGCCGCAGTAGGCGTTTCGTTTGAGTTAGTCTGTCAAGTGTCATCTGCAAAACTAAAAATGCGATTATTATTAACTGTCCTCTAAAGTTTATTAATCTGCGGCAGAAATAGAGCTGGTGAGGGAATTAACCTTTGAGGTTAACAAGCATTTAAAGAGAATCTGTCTTAAAGAAAGTTTTTCATCCAGCCGGACATTATTTGAGGAAGTCCGTGGTGCTGGCACTTAGGCCAGTAAGCCTTGTTAATATGCAAGACAATAGGTTTCGATTCTCTATGATTTTCCATAGCAAATGTTAGATAGGTTGACTAAGCATAACTAAAAAGGTCTCCAAATGAACGTGTGTTTCCGAACTCTTGCCTATCGCTTACCATGTCTTTCTAACTTATCGACAACCTAGGCGTTAATTGCTTTTCCATTACCTTTACAGGTATGGATAGTAAAGCAATGGTTCTGTAGTTTTCAGGCATGCATTTTTTTATATTTTAGGAATCGCTTGGATTCAACCAATTTTCCAGCAGCTGGAGAAAACCTAATGACCATATGACATGGAAAATAACCTGCAAGAACGGGAGCAAATGTTCGGATGATCATCTTGTAAGTACAATACAAATCCAGTGGCTTTTTAGCAGTCGAAATTTTTCAGGATGCGTATTATTTTACGAGGTCGAAATTCTACTTCGAAAACATAACTCTTTCAACCTTACAGCCTCTTTATAGCTCGAGTCAAAGCATCGTTTGCCTTCGGTTTGATTCTCCTTACCCGGTTAGGGGTAAACGACTTCTTACTGAGTACAATGGTGTTCGTTATCGCAGCAGCACTACTACGCCTGGTATGTTAAAAAAAAAACTTAACAGAGAAGCCGAATAACTAGCGGAAGCCTTAAGCTGCTACTGAGCTACATCCAGGAAATACGATAGACTGGCCGGGCAAAAGTAGAATGAACAACTGTGACATTTCCTAGTCGTAGGAAGGTATATAGTGAGCAACTAGGTATTCGGATGGGGATTGCTTATAAGCGACAGACATGGGCAAGACATTTTACGGCTCAAAGATATAACAGAATGCATTGGCCGATCCACAAGAAATGATACCCTCATAACTGCAACTACAGAGGCATAAGTCTCATCAACATCGATCACAAGATCACAAAATACCCTAGGCCAGCTAAAAATATTAAAAATATTGCGCTGATAATGTTGCTGTGTCAATGTGTTGTGTTCATGCGAATTCTGATACTGTTTGCTTCGAAATGTCGTAACAGAAGGACGCCATTTTGGTAGGTAGGTATTTAAAAAGAAAAGATTCTAATTAATTTGCGTAGTAAAATACAAATTAACACAAACAAGCAGGCATTTAACCGCAAAATTATTGCGCAATTAAACAAAAGGAATTTGTATGTAGGCTAGCAGCTAGCAAATGAATAAATTAAAGTTCACGTTCCTACTTAATGTTTTACTCATGCTAAAACTAACTACCTACCAATCTGTGATGAAATTAGGTACACGATCTAATAAAGAAAATCGGTGACTTTCTTATTTGTTTCCTAATCAATAATCGATTTCCAAACACACACATATCATCATCATACAAACAACATCCTTATCATCTCCTCAATGTCTGCTAAAGAAAAATCCTGCAAACATCCTTACGACAGGAGCAGCTGCTCTGTGATTTACCCCCCCCATTAAAATTCCAACAAAGTTATGTGATCTTCGGTGGATTATCCCAATACATACTCCTATTAGCCGTAGGGACCTTTCTTGAATTCCTTTTTCTAATATTCCACTCCTCACCTTAAGATGGAAAATCCGAAATTCTTCAGTTATTTCACTTTTCACCCCTAAATACGAAACACACCGATGTAGATCCTTTGCCATAGCGAACAACGGGAACAAACAACCCCGTAAAAATATCAACATCATTCAATGGTATGGGTATGTTTGTGTGAGTGAATATATTCACGGCAAAGGTGCAAGCTGCATATCGCATGCCATAACCATAAGGCGCCCAATCGTGGCATAGCATTACCAGAGACCAGGCAACCATTGAATCGATCGTGCACACAGAACAATACACTGTCAAGCCAGCCGACCACCAAGCCCATATAGAACGAACACATAGTCTTGTCATCGTCACCCGGCTGACTCTAGTCTCAAACGTAATTCTGCTGCACAGCTGGACGGTCGTGTTGAACTGTGAGACGAACGTGTGCGGTTTACAATTTTTTTTATCATCGTCAGCATATTTTAGTCAGAAATGGTTTAAGGCTCATTCAAGACGGGGGTGCGGGGTAGATATAAAAAAAATAAACCGCGTCTATATTTGCGACATCTTTATGATAAGTGACAATAATTGTGTTAGTAGTTTTCTTTTTTTTATCATTTTACCGATAATACCAATAAATCGAACGTGATAAGAGGCGTCGTGCAACCCATACCAATCAAAACAAAAAAAAAGTCAAATTTCCCATAAACAACGTCTCAATTGGTGTCACCAGAATTGCTAAATAAGGAGGATTTGCTTCATAGAATTACCATACCGCGAGTGTCATATTGATTCCTTTTGAATTTCGCCTAAGCAGACATATTTATTGTTTTAGAGTGACAGTGTGATTGATCGAATTTGGATAACATTGGTGTGTGATCAGAATTAAATTTTATA
This sequence comes from Rhingia campestris, assembly GCA_932526625.1. NCBI lineage: Eukaryota > Metazoa > Arthropoda > Insecta > Diptera > Syrphidae > Rhingia > Rhingia campestris. The sequence continues at coordinate 52,636,622 of OW052185.1, forward strand.
CAAAGTTGCAACGTGAAACATTCCTTTGACGAATTACCAAAGATTCTATTGGATACTTATTACCCAGCTAAAGGAGAGGATATTGAACTTTGAAAAAGGTAGGTTTTTAGATTTAGCGATAGTTTGTGTCATCTAAGATCAGTGAAAATAAAGTCGACATTGACAGTTGTTGTGTTTGACAAAACGTCATTGTGACGTGAAAAGTGATCTCTTTGATATTTGTTGATCGCTTATAATTCCGATAAGCTGTGTAATAAAATGTAGGTGGAGTATCTCTTAAAAAGTTAAATAAAATTACAGTTTTATCGATTGTGTAATCTTAAAGTTGTCAATTGAAAGTACTTGAGGTGTCGATTACACTATTTTATTTTCAATAAAGAATGGACTTGCTTGTACTTTAATAAACATAGACCAACTGTGACTTTTTATGGAACTACGCACCTTCATTATTCATAATGAAACGTTCCTCCTGTCTAGCTTGGGGTCATATAACGAAACCAGACCACTTTCTTACAGCAAATTTTCTCGTGAAACACAAAAAGCTGTTCTTTTCTGTATATTTCTGTGCAGTTCAGACTCTTTAGAATTTATCATGGGCAAAATCATTTCTACTTTTTAGTATATGTCTATCATTTTGTGCAGTAATCCATCTTTATCCAGGTTGCAGGACGAAGTTAACTTGGGAAATCTAAAACCCGGAACATGGCTATTTTTCGCTTTTTCTGCTGCCAAACTGAGAAGCTTAACTACCTACAACCGATATATTTGTTTGGTCCCAAATTTTCTTTTAAAATGACAAATCATTACGGGTACAAGGATCAACAAAAGTCGTTATTCGGTTGGCATCTTAAGAAAATCAGTTTAAAATACCTACCTATGTAGATGGCGCTTGAAACACCAATTCAAACCAGAACTAGTTTGTCTAGTTAAAATGACATTTGTATTTTTATGGTTTCCCAATAGCTAATCATATAAATAATTCCGTGTCTATTTTTCTAGGCCATTGGATTGTTTTGCTTATTAATTGGGAAACATATTTAGGCTCTTTGAATTCTAATCATATTCGTTGTCGCTAAATTAATTTATTTAAAAGTCGGAATTAAACATTAAAAAGTTGCAAGGAAGATTGTATTGATTTGACATTCCAATTCATAGTCTATATGGCATTGACAACATTTTTGGACAAAATGCTTTCAACAACCCCACCATATTAGGTTCTCTTGCTTGACCTAATTTCCTGGCACATTCTTCCAAAGGTAGGTAGCCACTCAATAAATTGGAACAACATTCCTAATTCTATAATCTGCCGGTACAATCGTTTAATAGGTAAGTGCTACCAAGTAGCCATTAAGTATGCGCTGTCAAACATAATACAACAAACAATTTTATTGATCACAACAATTAAACCCCACTTTGACGTTCCCCGTTTTCTTCTTTACGCCACTGCAACGAAATAGGAATTAGCCTACAACAGCAACCTATCCGATTACATTGCTGTCTTCTATGAATGACATCTTAATTGCCACACTGACAGAAGACAGAACACATAAATGCACAACTACACCTATGCACATTATCTTCAAAGATCAAAGCAAAAGAAGAATTAAGAAAACTAGGTATCCAGTAGCAACAACTTTTGCCAATGCGGAACAATTGTACAAAACCGGGACTTTCATGTCAAGTTCAATGAAAATAAATCAATCGACTTTGCGATCATCCTCTCATCCACCTAGCTGTTGATCGCGTTCCAAAAAAGGCGTTGATCACCAATTAAGTCAGAAAGTAACACAAAACAATGTCAAACCTGTACATGTGAGTTGTGTTCAGAGCTTCTGTAATGGCGATTTAATGGAAAACTGTAATAACAATTAAATTGCGATACGCATCGCATTTTTTCTCTCCTCTTCTGAGAAAACAATAATAAACTATTTGCGCACACATGCGGTCAATCGAGTCACCACAACCGATTCGATGAATCACTCAGTGAAAAGGTTCTTTTTGTGAACTCGTCAATTGAGTTCGCTTTATGATAAACGAGTTGTTTTCGTTTATCGTAATTTCCCGCTTGGATTCTGATAAGAAATACCAGTTTTATAGGAATTATATTCGAAATCATTAAAATTCAAGACTTTTGCAAAATGACGATGTTCCGACGTGTCGGACAGAGATTTGGAAATTCCAATAACGAGACCGGTTTCACAATTAGGAGTCATTGAGATTGCACTACCTGCCTTTATTTCTGTGACGTTTGTTACTGATAATAATGGAGGATTAACATTCCGACATTGATAATGAAGGGCGACAAATAGTTGGGTAGAAAATATTTGCCTGATGGGTCTCGTATAAAAGGTGCCACTGACAAACTCTGAATGAGTAATGAGACAAACATTTCCGATGACTATTGTTGTTGACTGGCGGTAAAACTTTCACGGAAATTACAGACAATGTGACAAAACAAGAAAATTTCTTACACCGCCCAACAAATTGACATGAAATATTTTTTTGTTTTCAAATAATCTGGTTCTGTTTTTTTTTCAGAAGGAATTTTTGTTTTTTTTACTCTTTTCGACGTAATCCCTGATATCAAAGGATAGGTGTGATTTGTGCATGTGACATATGAAATGCCACAATAGCATTAAAAAAGTGTACGATGTTTACCATCTCCATTTCTACACCCAATTCATGTGTTAAACTTATAAAAATTGTCCCATACCAATTTTGTCAATTCACTTTAGCACGCTTACATGGTTTAGGGCGACCTGCCGACCTTGCATAAATACCCCTTTTATGTAGGTAGGTACTTAGTGACGACTGTCAAAAAAGTAATATCATTTTACAAACTTAGCTGAAATATCAACCAAAATAAAGCATTCACCACGAACGTACCTTTGTTGACAAGATTTTGTTTTAAACCAATTGACAGGTAATTGAAACACGTAAATAGATAAAGTCAGTGACATTATGTCAATATTTGGTGATATATTTTTATAAAAATTAGCAGAATAGTCAACCACCATTTAGCGATGAACATAAACTCTAAGTGGCGCCTGCCATTTGTTTGTTAATACCTTAAAAATTCAAGAAACATTCAAACAAGTGAATTGATAGTCAGAGGCATCTATCTAAGAGTTAGTAATATTCTTTTATTCACAATAATACAAAATTTAATGAAATAAATTTATATCATCGATGCTTTGAAATATTGTAGGCGTAATAGACGTCTATTAACACCATAATCACTTAACGATCCAATAACGTGTAATTAAATAAACGTCAAATCTATATCCAAATAAATTTCAATTTAATGAAGAAATCTTCCCTAAAACCGCAAAAATTCACGTACATTGTGGCAATGAAACCCAAAAAAAGAAAATCCACAGACAACCATCATCATGACCATCGTCTCGAGTCTCGACTGACTGTCCCAAGTCGATGCTGTGCGGTCGTGGTCATGGTAAAACTTAATTGCAATTTAATGAGAATTTTCCATCTTAGTTAAGTTTGTGACAGACTCCAGCTAAGGGGTGAGTAATTACTAAATTAAATAAATAAAAAGAATGCGGGTGTTGTTTATTTTTATGCAACTTTCTTTGCTTCCCGTAATGGACAAGATAATTTTGTCATTTGTTGTTTTATCTTTCATTTCCCAAACGATAATCATGACAATTTGCATCAATGTCTTCCTACAACTTCAGTGATTACGTGCAAATTCCATTGGAATGAGAAGAAGCAAATTTGCCATAAAGATCGAATTAAAACCAGATACACACAAAAAAAACGAGAACTGTCATACCTTTGCATATACATGCAGGAATGCAGTGTGTGTAACAGAATTAGTTATGACAGTGAATTGTCATTGATTAGCTACCACTGGCGAATAGGTACATGGTAAGGTGTGCCCTTGAACGTGAGTTGTATGCTAACTTTGAAGACAAAGTGCGCGCACGCCGACGCCTACATGCAGTAGCTGTCAGTTGTTTTGTTTGGTGGCTTTAAAACTTAAGCAAACCGAATAGGGGACAATTTCTAAGACAATTGTTGTGGTATTTAATGTGACATTGTCGCTTATTGATTGGCATTGGCTGTTTGCATTGCATTTTTGACAGATGATGGAGTTTCATTGACTTTGAGGTATGACATCGCCATGTGAGAGGTTTATTCATGTCCTTTTGTTTATTTTTTTATTTATACACTAAAATCTGTTTGACATTTAAAATCTTGTTTTACGGTCACTTTAAAAGAATTTATTTTAAGCTTACAATTTTTAAGCCGCAGGCATGCAGAGTAATATCGTCGGCGCATGCTTGTGAATGAAATCCCTAAGTATTTCAAATGTGGATTTTAAAAAAGGATGGGTGCCTTGCAAAACTATACGTGACACAACAAAAAACCTGTGATGTCGTGTGCTCTCTATCTAAAATAATTGGGGAAACAGGCTCGACCTCCTGATATATGTCGAAGACGAACGACTGAGTGAAGATACGCTTTTGTTAAAAAATCATAATAATCGAATGTTTTGTCAGATCATTGAAAGAGAAGCGCCAGTCAAAAGGTAAAAATGTATTATCATCTTTATGACATGAGGTAAAAAGTTGTATCGTATGAATCAATCCGTCTATCCAGTTAATATATGAAACCAGTTTCGTGACACCGTACACTACAGAATCATTTTCTTTGATTCTAAAAATATTCTGCGGTAACTCAAAAACCTTCCTGATATTAGGCAGGAGACTTACTCAAAAAGTAACGTTTATCCCTAAAACACATTCACACAACAATATCAACATTAACGTCAGCATTAGAAATGTTTCAAAATTTGCCTCTTGCTACCGACGTTGTTAATGTGTGGTGTACATTGTACAGCATACAGAATACACCATGCTATAAAATGTGTATGTTGCTGTGTCCATTTTTTCTAGCATGCGCCACTTCAAAAATAATCGAAATAGCGTTCAGGCGGACCGCTTTATCCAAAACATAGATACGAACAACATTAATCTCAATCCTCTGGTCCAACGAAAATTATAGACGTGATCAACGATTTTCCCACAGAGTCATAAAAACGACATTCAATTTAATAGAAATTAAGTCTCAACACGATGCTGCTGAAGCAGTGATGAACTTTTTGTATATAGAAGAGGGTAAGAGTTGCGGCAGCTGCGGACCTTTACCAACTAAATGGAAAAACCCTGTTTCATAATGAACATCTTCAAAAGGGGGATGGTTTTAAACGTTTACAATTTATGTCAGGTCATATACTTCCAAATTCCTTTTTTTCACTTTATTCTGTTTCTCTTTCTTCAACCATCGATACGTTTTTGAATTTTGAAAAAAATAAATAAATATATTTTATGGCAATGTCGTTTACACTCTTTGATAAAGTAATAACAATAAAAATTCAAATTCCTATTGGTAAACATCAAAATGCTTAAGAAACAAAATAATTTTTTTTACAGATCAGTAATTTGTCTATGCTTTAGATGGCATGTCAATGGCATTCAATAAAAATGTAATTTATTTCATTAAGAAACGGCCCATTTACGGGGTTTCCATTCATTTGTGTCAGCAAAGTTATATTTTCGCACAAGAATCAGGTATTTCCTGCTCTATTTAGAAATAATTTAAACGCTGCTACCAAATCAACAATAGTTCGTATATAAAAAATATTTATTTTAATATTTAAATATCTCAAATAATTGTATGTCCATTTAATAAAAACAAACAAGTAAATCTTTAAAAAAAAAAATCCATACAATCTTTCCTACTGTTGGCAACACTACTAATCAACCGATCACAACACCTCATCCACACCCAGATGTCGCCGCGCACACTACAAAGCAACACACAAACCAACCACCATCGCCCATATCTGACAGCATTCATTCAAACTGACAGTAGTCATATATTTTTCACACGATCGTCTCGGCCATTTCGAGGTGTAGAAGGAAACTTTTTTTTTTGTTCGATATCCACATCGCGAGTTTAATCAATTTAAACGAATTTCAGTATTTTTCCCGGGCAGAAAATCACTGAAATAATTATAACTAAATGTAAATCTATCGTTCGTGAAATGAATTTCTGTGAAAGTCGCCTAAATCTCACGTGAAAAGTAAACAAGACCGCTGAATGTTGAATGGAATAGAAAAGTTTCTCAACGCTAATCGTCTACACCTACAAATGGATGAAAATTCACCGAAAAATTCGAGTTTAGTCACCGAAAATTGAAATAAAATTCAACACACGAAAAATGTGAGTAAAACTACAGAAGAAAAATTGAATTTTGTGCAAAGAACAAACATGCAAACTGTGATTATTGAAAACCTGCCACCATTGCAGTGAAGTGAGACTCCACTGACTAGGCATAGAATGAAACTGTTGCCATGTCTGTTTGACTATGAATTTCCAGACAATCGCGTTTACTATGTGTAATCGACGGTACACCTCAATGTCTGTCCTTGAGTGAGACAAACGACGACAACGACCGCGCTGTTGTGTGTTTCTTTTGCTATTTTTGTAAGCGAAAATGTTTCAATGTTATTATTACATTGGCATTCGGTTTATTTATACCTTTGGAGAGGATTGCATAAGTTGTATCGCCATCGCCACACGAAACAGTCTGGGGAGTAATAATAAAAAATAAAAAAACGCTGAAAAAAAAGTTATGAACATATCGCTGCTGGAATGTCGACAGAGGCGATAAGATTACGCTCTTGTTACGTAGGCGGTTTTTGATTTTGCCTCCTTATCGTGTTGGCGTTCGTGTATAAGTGTCCTCCTTGTTGAATCTGCATAACTGATGTCAGACAAGTGAATTTGTTTAACAACAGTACACGAAGACGCAAGACGAACACGCCGCAGCGAGATGATGAATTGTGATTTATTATTGTGCCTGCACGAGTAATTGCTGTTCAAGCACGACTCTCACATTATTCCGCTGAAATCACCTTTCCAAGGGATGGATGATGTGTTTTCTGTTTAGAATGGCGCGCTGATTGTTTAGATATTTAATGACGCGTGACTCAAAAGGCAGATTCTTCCGATATGCTGATGAGTTGATGACTAATCATGCTCGCTCGCCACTTGTTGATGTGCGATACGATTTGTTGTTCCTGACAGCTTATAGAGAATTCTACTTTGGCCCGTTTCAAGCGAGAGAAACAGGCTTGCTGTGGTCCGGAAATGAGTTCATTGAGGTTTATGAAGACGAGTATGTGCGCGACTGGTTATCGTGTATCAATTGATTTCTCAAAGTGCATTACGCACTGGGTTGAGTCAGAGTGCCGAGAGCAAGTCGACGAGAGATGAGAATACAAATTGAACAGGCGCAGGCCTGCAACCTCGATTCAAAGTCAAATGCAGGTGAACCCATTGATTGATCGTACAACGAAACAAAAGGCACTTGATCGGAGTAGTTGTGCGTATATTTATTGCGGTTGTGGGTTTTTCCTCCAGTGCACAGCTCGGAGACGAGACTGAGTGACTGTAGTTTTTGCAATTCGCTTTTGCATTTGTACTGGATTTCGCGTGGACTATGAGAACAGAGTCAGAGTTAAGCAATATCGAAGTTGCTTTGTATTCTCGTCGACTTAAGCGACTGACAAGTCAACATTGTTAGGAGACTTCTTTCGGTAAGGAATGTCTCAACAGTTATTTAATTATGTTTTCTTAAAATTGGAGTGTATGCAAACCCATAAAAAGACCTTACACCCAGCTTCTCCATTAATTTGTGGTTGCAAAAATATACTTTTGCCACAAACTTCAAATTCGGGATTCATCACATCGCAGTTCTATAATCTTGATGTTTGTTAGACATCAAAAGGTGTTTAGGTAGCTATAAGGTGGTATGAAACCTGGCTATAGGCCATACTTTTGCTGTTAATGGATTGTAATCCTTTAAGGTCCACTTGCACCAAGCTGATTTTCTAGAAGCAGACTGCCATGCCACTGTACTCCACGCCTTCACATGAAATGATGTCGTTCGTAAGTTTTTGGCGATGAACTTACATCAACAAAATATGAGACATCACCGCCCCATAGAGGTCCTAAAACCAATATCTTCCAGTCATTTGTGTGTGTAGAGTTATATTGGTGACACAACGAAAAGGACTTTCAATATAACACTGATTCCGAACGACGAATTAAAAAGCTCTTCATGTGCGATAATATATTGGCGTTGAGACCATATCTACGGTCAAGATACTACGCACTCAGCCACATGAGAGCCCGAGTTGTTAGGCATCAGCTAGGTGAAATCTTAAGTTTTTATATAATCGCATTGCCTAACATTTGACCATCTCGGACAACGAAAGGGATCTACAATTTACCACCGATTCCAAACGGAAAACTTGAGACGCTCTTGAGGCACTTTTATAAAAAAAAATACAACTTTTGGTGCAACAGGCTCCTTAGAACCCAGGGACTACTTTTTATTCACAATGTGTGTGCATCTACTTCTTGCACGAAGCTAAGAACTACAGTGCCTAATCCGAATGGTTGCGTTGAGACAGCTGATAAAATTTAAAGGATAAGTCAGATCATTGCGGGAGGACTGCCAGTGAAAAGCGTTTTTTGTTGCCACGATTGGCAAATCAAACAAATCAGACATTCTAAAGAGCCCGATAGTTTTATACATTCGAATCGAGCTGTCAGCAAATCTTAAATGGTGTACTCTCCTGATTGGAACCTTGCTTACCTTACCACCAATCTTCCGAAAAACTCTAACTTCCCTAATAAATCATGTTTCTCACCACTCTAAGCCTCCCCATCACATAATCTAATGAAAAACCTTCCTCCCATATGCTGCGTTCACTTGTAACCCGACTTGTGCCTCCAAAAGCTATCAACACAGACAAGGCAAACGTTCTCTTATCTTTATGACCTCCCCAATAAAACGCACGATATTATCCCGTGTTCGTTATCATTTTTCATATTCTGTTCGATGGCAAAACGCCTTTTCCCCTTGCTTTTTCAATAAATGATCGCGTAGTTCTCCTTAAACAAAAAGGCTCACTCGCAGCCCCGTAGTGAAATTAATTTGGTTTATTAAGACTTCACTCGATAGCCACACAAAGTCCAATTTCCATATTGACATTGTTGCCCGCCTAGACAATGAAACTATGAATGTCCCACCCAACGTACACACAAACAGCGCGCAGCGCACACATCGGAATGGCATAATTATTCGCTTACATTTTTCTTCATTTTGTTCTCTGCTCGTTGCCTTGATAACACCGAGGCTACATACGCCATTGCGCGTTCAACTGCGAGTACACGCCAGCGACGAGAACGACACGGACGTTGACGATGACGATAGTATCAAGTGCAATTTCTGCAGTCTATTAATTATGCCATGCGATACGCCCTTTTAGTTGGTCTTTTGTCTGCGGCAATTGTGCGCGCGGCCCAACATTTGCTTGTCTGATGTGAGGCAGTAGGTGCCCATCATTGTCATTTATTGGAACGGAAACGACCGTCAAAGAGTCGAGTGTACGCTTGACCTATAAGTGTGTGACAAGTTGTTTGGATATCTCCAATTGAGAGAAGATCTGATTTGGGACAGGTTACTTGTGAGTTGGAGGTCGTGTCACATGTGGGTGTCGCGGTCGATTGTATTCTGTGTGAATCGAGTGGAGTTTTAAAAATATCAAGGACACAGGGAAATACTCCAAACTGTGACCTGTTTCCTTCTAAAAAAAGGCCTGTCTCTGCTTAACCCTAGTCTGACATTTTAACTTAAACCTATTAAACCGCTTCTGTTGACCCTCCAATTGCACGCAAATAACCCCCCATCACACTGCTGTTATCTTCCCCAAAGCTTTGTGCAGTCCACCCTAATCACTGTTTGCTCCTGTTCTTTTCACAGTCGACTGGGAGTATACCAAATTCCTAAAACGAATTTCTTTTCATCGTTTCTTCTCTTATAGAACGCGTGAGTGGCATAAGCCAAACCAAATCTACTTAAAGCACATTCTCATAGTCGGAGAGAGAGGGAGATCCCAGGAACATGTCTTCGGCCGATGCAATCAACTCGATCGAACTGGATACGTTGGTGAAGCGGCCCAGCCACAGAACATCCATTGCGTCCGATACAGAAGATGAACTCAATCACAAACAAGACCCCGTTGTGGCGAGTACATCCCGCCAGGCGAACGACCTTACAAAGATCACCACAATTCAAGTGTGTGAACCGGGGACCTCCACACTGGACACATCCACATCGAACACATACCGTCCTAGCGGCTCTAGTGGGAAATACGAACGCAGACTCGGCCATCGACGGGTGGGAGAAGGTGGCGAAATCACCTACAAGAAGATCCATAGCTCACAGATTATGGGCTCAATTCAGCTGGGCATTCAGCATACCGTTGGCAGCCTGGCGTCTAAACCGAAACGTGATCTACTGATGAATGACTTCTGGGAGATTGAGAGTATAAACTTTCCCCCAGACGGATCTAGTATAACGCCCGCACATCATTATAGTGAATTTAGGTTTAAGGTATACGCGCCAATAGCATTCCGTTATTTTAGAGATCTATTTGGAATAGCGCCCGATGATTTCCTAATGTCAATGTGTGCAGCCCCGCTGCGCGAGCTCTCAAATCCAGGTGCGTCAGGCTCAATTTTTTATCTCACCGATGACGACGAGTTCATCATAAAGACGGTGCAACACAAGGAGGGTGAGTTTTTGCAAAAGCTGTTGCCCGGGTATTACATGAATCTGAGTCAGAATCCGCGGACGTTGCTGCCGAAGTTCTTTGGCCTGTACTGTTTCCAGTGTAACAGTAAGAATGTGCGGCTGGTAGCGATGAACAACTTACTGCCGTCGGATGTGAAAATGCATTTAAAATACGATTTGAAGGGGTCGACCTTTGGGAGGAAGGCTTCAAAAACGGAGCGCGGTAAACCATCGCCAACGTTTAAAGACCTCGACTTTATGGAACACCATCCGAATGGGATATTCCTTGAAACGGACAAGTATAACGCGCTGACCAAGACCATCCAGCGGGATTGTATGGTTCTGGAGTCGTTTCAGATCATGGACTACTCGTTGCTTGTGGGAGTGCACAATTTAGACCTGGCACTGAAAGAACGCAAAGAAGAGCGTATCAAGAACGCCCGATTGAAGCTGCAACGCACCGAAGAGGTGTACATGGAAGACGCGCCCGAAGCCGATCAGGGTATCGCCCAGATCGAACGAGATCGCGCGGCTGCAGGTTCGTCGAATTTAAATCGCAGTCGATCGATGAATCGACAGAGGCTAGTCGCTCATTCCACAGCCATGGAGAGTATTCAAGCGGAAATTGACGAAACAATCGATGAGGAAGAGGATGTTCCACCCGGGGGAATACCAGCGCGAAGTGAAAACGACGAACGACTTCTCCTCTACATCGGCATAATCGATATCCTCCAGTCGTACCGATTGAAGAAGAAACTCGAGCACACCTTCAAGAGTATTATCTACGACGGTGACACAGTGTCCGTATGTCGGCCGTCATTCTATGCACAACGCTTTCAGAATTTCATGAGCAAGACGGTGTTCAAGAAGACTCCGACATTTCCACTGAAGCATTCCCCCTCGAAACGGAAAGCGAGCAGCACCAGCAACAACATTTCGCTGCGTGCCACACCGATACGGGCGCCATCGCTCACCGGCAGTGGCAGTAGTTCGAATGTGGCCATTCCAAAGGATCGTTATCGACCGATTCCGTCGGGCTCGTCAACGCCACCACCCGCCTTCGACGACATCTCCGAGGAGGGGAGTATAAGCATGACCGTTCGTCAGACTAGCGCCAGCAGCGAAACAAACACCATCATCAGCGATCGTAACACATACGATATGACTACAAATCAACATTACGTCAGCACAGCGACTTATGTGGTCGAAGAGGCAGTCAGATAACAAGCGGGGTAGGCATAGCAAACTCGTATCTAAATGTGGATGCTCTGGGTGTAAATTATATTGATCTGTATTGCTGTATGTCCTCCTAGGGGTAGAGTTTCTGTGTTTCTGTTTGTGTGTATTTTTTTTGTAGTTGTAAGGATTGGAGGCAGCACGAGGCAAGAACATTCTTAAAATCTTGTTCAGTATTCCTTTCGAGATGTATTTGATAGATTTGTTCAGTAAGCGAAAGAACTAGAGCATGCAATAAATGTTTGTTTAATCAATTTTTTTTTATGTTAATTTAGTTCGTTTTAAAATTGTAAAAAGAAAACAAATGCAAACAAACAAAAAGGTGATCATTATGTGTAAACAGTTATGTAACAAAGTAAAAAAAAAAACAAAGCAATAATACAAATAACGGTAACTTGTTATAAAGAAAAAGAGAAATATATATTTTATATTCAAATACGAAAGTGGATACAGATGTGATTTTTTGATTTCATTCGCCATTCATAGTGAGTTGAAGAACATATTTTCCTACTGAAAGGATTGTCCTTGATTTTTGAGGTCTTGTCCATTTCATGTCATGTGGGCATTATTTATTTAAAGACAACTTCCATCAAGCTGCTTTTAAAGCACCATTCACATGAATGCGATTCAGCCAAGTCGTGGACGATTTATTAAGAAACCTATTTGAAAAACATTCTGTTTCATTTATTTTCAGCGAACTCTCATATTTTATTTACATTCCACACTAAGGCAAATGAATGAAAGTCAACGTACATAGAATGCGGGTTCAAATGACTTAACTTTTACCGACCTAGAAGAAAAAAAAATCAATTCTGTAGCTTAAATATTTCGAATCGTTTGATCATGTCGAATGTGGATGGTAGTGGGATCCACAGTTGTGGAATGCGTGCAAAGTTTGACAGATCGTTTAAAGGATTCGCCTATTCGTGTAGAATTCAGCGAATGACACTTTTTCTATCCGAAGATGTGTTGATGTCAGTGTTGACAGAAAATTTTCAACAGTTTTCCCTGGATGAAACAAAATTTGGACAAAAACGACCGACGATCGTTTAAAGGATTCGCCTATTCGTGTAGAATTCAGCGAATGACACTTTCTATCCGAAGATGTGTTGATGTCAGTGTTGACAGAAAATTTTCAACAGTTTTCCCTGGATGAAACAAAATTTGGACAAAAACGACGGAAAAAGCAAGAATCAAATGAAATTTGCGTTTGCACTGTAACTTGGTATGGGTAGTTGCATTTGTAGTTGGCAATTATTTGGGTTGAGAACACATTATACGTAATGCGAAAATAAATCGGAAGTGTTATTGAATGTATACTCTAATACGAACATTTTAATTTTGAATGGTACACAAAAATTTAACGGAAAATATAAAATTAATTTGGGTTCCTACTTTCCCCTAGAAATTCCCTAGTATCTATAATCTCTGAAATTGCGCTGTTTTTCCCCTTATTCTAGCAACACTGGTTGATGTCGACTAACAGTTCACGAATAAAAAAAAATAAGGCCGGTATGCACCAGCGAACCCTAATATAGACTAACGAGCATTTTAAAGAGTAGTTTATGAGTAGATCAGAGATCAGGTAAAGAAGAGATTGGAAACTTTCCAGGACGTCACGTTTTACCTACAAGCTAATCCTGGAATTTCCCAGGATTTTGACAGATTAATTGATCACAACGTTCCAACCAGATACACACATTCCTTGTTTCACACACACTTGTTTGCAGCCCAGCTAATTTATGTGTCAAAACGACACGTAAGAAATCGGGTGATACGAAAGTTCCCTATTCATAAAGATAAGTCGTTCAGAAAATGTATATAGAAGGAGGGAAATAATGTTATCGAAGCAGAACTGTCAGAAAAAATGGAAGGGAATGTTTGTGTTACATTGCGGAAAGTACTAAAAATGTGTGAATTTCCAAAAAACGAGTAATTAAAGCTGCATCAAGACTCCATATTTAATAATCCTCCATTAACACATTTAATTCTTTCTTATTATTTCAATTTTATTTAAATTCTGATCTAATCGCCTATACATTTTAAATGATTATCTGAACTTAAAAGGCTTCAATTTAAAAACCTCTAATTACGAAACATTGGAGTGTACATTCATCCTATTGATATTTATGATTTAGTAATCGATGTTGGCATTTTGTATGCTAATGACATTCAATTATTTTATTAAAAATTGCGTAACTAACCCACGAGGGAGGAAAAAGCAAATGTATTTGAATATTCGAATTAATTTCGTTTGGTTTCAATAATAAATGAAACAGTTTTCTATTAAAAATGTACGGCAATTGTTGACGAACTCAAGCGTCTATGAATAAGTTTATTTTTATCAGCACGAATAGACGAATAATGCCATTTATTTAAAATGTCTCGTTAAATTTATGTAAATCGAGAGATTTGCTTGAAAATGGTTTTGTTTGTTACATTAATTTAGGATGGTAAATTTGTAGATCGATTTATTCCAGCATTAAGTAAGCACCTTCTATTCAGAGACTGTGACTCACATGCAAAATACTTTCACTTTTATAGATTTAAGAAAAATTAAAATGAGACGGTTCTAGAAAGTGAGGCTTGAGTCTGAGTGATAGTGAATGCAATTTGCATACACATTATGTCAATTGCATAAGAATTGCATATTTCAAATATATTCACTTTTTAATCGAGTCGAATAGCGTTTATATATATTTTGCTTTATCATTTCGGTTAAATGGTTAAATTCAACGCTGAGATTAAAATTTGTTGTGTTCCGTCTCTTCACCCTTTGTTCTAAAAGAGTGCAGATTTATCATAATTATAAGCTGCGAAGTAAGAAAACTGTTATTTGACAGAAAAAGACTCTTTCTGTTAACAACTTTGTTCCACTGAATCAAAATGTCTCAGCTGAGGCAGCAAAGGAAAAACTCAGAGGGATCGGTAAGTGGAGCACGCCGATTGAAATGAGTGCATAATCAGGTCGTTGTATATGATGGAACTGCTTAAAACATGCGGACACCAAACAAGAGATGATGATATTACGCCACTTATAGGTGATTTCGAGAACACACATTCCAATAATTTAAATATCACGTTTAATTGAATACCTAATCACTAAAGTCCATTTCAAATTACTGCGTAAAAACGTACAGGCTTTCTTTTTTCCAGTGATGTGCGCACATTTTCAGCTTAATTTGTGTATTTTTGAAAAGGAATTAAACCACAAACGCTCCATTTTCGTCACTCAGATATTAAAGAAAGCGTTTCACTAACGTAAATGAACGGCTTTAAAGACTAAAAGCTTATTTTTGGAGAAATCTCAAGTAGTCAAGTAGTCAAACTTTACATTTCTCATCTCCATCCTATCATCTGCCCACTTCCTTTCAACACCATTGCCACAACACTTCAGATACAAAAACCTTTTCGTTTCACTTCACTGATTTTATATGTTTTGAAGTCTCGCATGATTGTTGATTGATGGATACTAATTTAAATTTCGACTCAACTGCTATTTGTACCACATTGTAGTTGTTTTATTATCCTCTCAATCATCATTATCATTATTGTTGTAGTTTTCCTCACCATCCTGCGCAGGAGTAAATAAATAACGTTTGTTAATTTATGGTTGATTGATGTCAATATCCATTACAGAAAAATGTTTCATCCGGTTTCAGCAAAAAAGGATCAAAGCCCAGAAACGTTTTCGATTGCGATTTTGTTGGTACATATGTCTGCTTGTCAACTGCCGGAAATAGCACTCAAAGTATGGTCCAGATAAAAAAAAAAAATTAACAAAACATTCGAGAGCAGAAAAATACCCCCAATCAATGGAATAACATTAATACCAACGATGAAATGCTAAAAAAAATATTTTCTTTTGGAATGAATTCGGCAAATACCTCTGTGAAAACAGGCTATCATTTGAGCACACACAATATAATCGGAAAACCGTTAAATTCTTCGACAACCATATTCACCACTTTAAAGAAAATAAGCCGCCACCCTATATACGGCGCATAATCCACTTAAGTGGAAATGATAATCACTCTAACGGCAACTTGAAATTTTAATTAAAATCATCAACTTCTTGGTCGACTGCTAACCACCACCACCATCACGTCTTAGCCTAATTATGTGGGTCATTAAAAGTGATTATCTGCAAACGTTGCGCATAGTATAGCAACATATAGTTGTGTTTGTGTCTGTTTTGGTTTTAGGGCCTAACCCAGTGAACCCCTTCAATGTCCTTCGCTCTCCCCACATCGTTATCACCCCATATCATCCTTGTATACAAATCGTACTATGGCACCAGTTCAGCTGACTAAGGAACTAAGTTTCATTGCGGTTGTCGGGTTGACATAAGGAAACAGATTCAAAACAACAACAACAACAAAAAAAAATCTTCTGGTTTCTGGGTCGCCCCTTAATTACTCTAAGTGACCTACGAGTAGAATAAAATTCAATAAAAAACCAATTAAAAGTCCTCCCCAAATGTTTACACATAGGTAGCCAGACTTCTGCATATAAACAAAGTAATTAAATGCAAACGATTGCATTTTCAAATCACTTCAACAATCGATGACTCTTCAACTGTTTTGTTTTCTACTTACTCCTTTTGTGTGCAGTTTAACTCAATGAGCAATCACTATTCCAAAATAAGAGCAACCGAACGTGTGGTGAATTTTAAAACAAAAATTACAAAACAAAATCAACTCAACTCCAGTCGGTGACAATAGGTGAAAGAAAAATGAAATAAAATGACAAACAAATGAGAATATGACACCGATGTGTCATGAGGAAAGTTTAACTTTGATGTCCGTGTCATGTAGAATGAAACATAATCACCTCTATATGCAACGGTTTTTCGTTTTGTCATAAAATGAATTGACGTTTGTTTTATGGGAGAATCGCGGTTGTGACATTTGTGTTAAATGAGCTAGTTGCTGTTTGTTTATGAAACACATTTCGAAAGAAAAAAATGAGAACATATTAATAAAGATCGATTTTTGTTTGTACCTACATTAATATATCAGTACATGACATATTATGTGATAGACTTTATAAAATAAGAACGAAAATTATGACAGCTCGAAATTAGATAGGGTTTGTAATGGCATGTTTTTATTGGTAAGAAATAGGTTATCGCAAGTAATTAAAAACTTTCAAACAAATCATCCGTATTGGTAGTAAATTTTCCTAGTTGTTATCGCTGTATCTGACAACCCATATAACATAGTCTTCCTTTCTCATATCATAACATTTATCCAAGGGCCACATTTATAACTACTCAGCCTTGTTTTCAAGATACAATGGCATTTTTTTGTGCTTCCACGTGCAATAAACCATACAAATCTCATTTATTTTTACTTCTTAAAATCGTTTTATTTTAATATAAAATGATTTTATTTGTTTTGAGTACCGAAATTTTACTTTTTCATTTTTGCATTTCTTCGTACCGAAACTGGCAACTTTTTTTTCTTTCGTTGTAATTTCTGTTTGCTGAAATTTGTAGGAGTTACTTGCGTAA
This sequence comes from Rhingia campestris, assembly GCA_932526625.1. Classification (NCBI taxonomy): domain Eukaryota; kingdom Metazoa; phylum Arthropoda; class Insecta; order Diptera; family Syrphidae; genus Rhingia; species Rhingia campestris. The sequence goes on from OW052185.1 coordinate 52,654,048, forward strand.
CGTTTTTGATGTCAAAGTGATTTCAAAAGTTTCGGTTGCTCGTGGGTTTGGCCCTTAAGTCAACAAACTAATAACTCGGATAGTTAGGAAACGTCATAAATCTATTCCTATTCCATTTACATGTAATGAATAATCAGCCCTACGATTCGGAGGATTTTTGCTTCGATGTATTCTTCCGAAAAGCTGTTCGAAATATTTCTCCGACATTTTGTAACGCATCCCGGCGAATTGCGCTGAAGTGCGTTCAGGATAATTTTTCGTTAAATTTTTGACAGCTAAGTAGAATTCTTTTTCCGATTTCCTCCGACACCATTTATTTCGCGGAATTTATTTACGAATTGTGATGAAGTGAAGACGTCGCATTTGTGTAGTATTTTTTTCCGATGACCCACACCTCGAATGGTATTTGGACCTCCGACGAAGTATGCGTTGCAGAAAATTGTCTGCTCCGATGGATACCTCGATAGGGCTGATTAAAATCGAAAGTACTCAAACGTTTTATACTTTTGACGTCTATGAATGATCATTATTTCAGCCATTACAAATTACTAAAAATCCCTTCATCCAAATATAACTTCCAACACTTACTGCAACATGTTGAAATTAATCCTGCAAAATTCAACAGACATTCTAAAGTCTGTCTATGCACTATGCAGTAATGTTAAATAATTAAACAAAGACATCCCAATATCGCATGCAACATGAAAGCTTACCCAAGTTAATCGACTTAGTTCCAGTATAATCTTCTAATTAACTTATGTACATATATATTTGTCCCATCGTTGTCGTTTAAGCTATGCGACACAAGAGATGCACATTTTCTGAATCAACTCCCAAGGGGAAACACAAAAACCCTATCCCTATCGCATACTCCTTGTCCAAACTTTCATTACCCAAAAAATCACTCCACAAAACGTTTTACTCAAGAGGTTTACCATAGTCAGAGTCTCTCTGTCTATGTATCTATATCAAAAATGGTATAAAAAAAGATATCGTCCTTTCCATTTTGCCATTCACATGGTTGAGCTTCATCCTTTTGATTATCTTTTTCTTTGTCGGTTGGCTTAATGTACTTTTGTGGTTACTCTACAAGGGTATTTTGTTATATATGTTGCATAAGTGTTGTTTGCAGTTGCCCCACTCTGTTGAATTGCACTGCCCTGGCTATGTTATTGCAAATGATGACCAAGCATGGATATCTTAATGACGAAACGTTGAGATGACAATGGAGACAACCGAAAACACATCCGCTGTGTGTCAAAATGAGTGAGGACGAAATTATTTGTATGGACTTGGAAAGCAGACTTTGCTTTTGTTGTTATCTTTTTTGTACGTTACACGTTTTTCATCTTAAGGATTATGACCAGAAGATATCCTTTACACTCAAGTGAAACGACACGTGTTGACGTGTGTCAAATAAATCCTTTAAATGTTTAATAAGATTTTTTGTTTTTTATTTTTTGAAGTTTGACTTTTTCAAACATCCCTAAAAACACAAGCATCTAACGGTAGAAAAAATACTTGAAATAAACCAAGTGATGGTTGTTTTTCCAAAGAACTTTGACCCTGAACCTTGCCATTTTCTTGGCATTTAGTTTTGGAGAGGTATGTAGTTGGGAAAAAAGGAAATTCCAGTTTCGAATCTTTTTTGGAAAGTGAATAATTTATTTCTAACAGAAAACATGTTAGTTGATTTATCCTACAAGATTTTAACTGTTGGTTTAGTTATGATTTTCATTTCTTATGCAACAATTTTAAGTTTCAGCATATTTCAGAAAATCTCAACTTAATCAAGTCATCGCGTTTTACTGAATGATTTTTCGGAGATCTCGGAGAGTTTTAGCTTATTTTTCAATTCCGTCTAATGTTTCAATGGGTGCATTCACTGCTCCATACTTCGCGGATCCGACTTAATTTGTCGCCAAACAATTAACTTCTTATCTAACTCATCAACTGCCAGATTAGAAAAAAAAAATATGTTTTAAGATTAAGAGGAAAATTTAAGAGAGCACCCGAATCATAAACAATCTGTTGTAAGCCAAATTTTATGCCATGAGTCATGACAGTAAAAAATGTCGTTAACATTAAAAATAAACCCAGACAAGGTCGCTATTACTCAGCCAATTACACTTCACGTATACCCCATTTAAATCATCCTCTCCTTGGTTAATATTTAACAAATAAATGAGTCAACACAATGACTAATACCGACTCCAAAAAGCCACTACAGTCCTGATGATTCCAATCAAGGTACACAAAAGCACAAATACCCAGAGCTGTCAATTAAATTCAACAATACAACACTCTAAACAGTTAAACTTCCACATAACCATTTACCGCAATTTACAATATCAAGCATAATAATATTAGCCGTTAACACAACTGTTTTAGATTGTAGTGCCGTCGCCCCCTTTAAAAGGCATAAAATGCTTTTCCATTATGTTGACTTGGGAGTTGTGCGACACCGCAGTTTATTGCTCTTGAATGACTAGTTTTCCGCTATTTACGGGGATGTTAAAACGTCAATTATTGCTGTGTAGCTGTCAAAGTGCTACACATATATGTACCCTCTGGCCCTCGCTCTGGCCTCTATTGATGCAATGCGTTTAAGTTTAAATTATACGGTATGGGTATGTTTTGTTGGATTGTGTTCAACTCCCTCATATGCAGGTGTCAGAGCAGGTTTGAAGCTTTGGTCCCGGCTAAGTACACAATGTCCAAATGGTTTATTTAACCGGTGTACGGTCTCAAATTACTTTGCACTACTGTTTTGAATTGTGTAACTGTGTTCATTTGGTCATCGGGTATTCATTGATGTTTTGTGGGTTAAGTGTGTAGACGACCACCCCTTGTTAACGACCCTAATTGCAATGCATCAGAATGTTGTGCGCTGCTCTGCTGGTATACAGTGACGTTTGGGTTTTGTTTTATGAAGGCTTGGGTGCTCATTTTCCAGAAATTGGAGCTTATCACTTTCCATCAACAGCAGAGCAGTTGAGGTCAGAGGCAAGATGGTACACACTCACATCATACTGAAATGATACGTGTTTGGGTTTTTGTCTCTGAATGATGAATAGTATTATTATGATTGTAATATTTTTGGTTTGGCATAACATTCGTAAGGTGGGTCTACAATATGGCATATGTTTTGAGTTGGGGAACTTATTTCTTTAAAAGGAGTTTGTTTTTCTTTCTGTTGGAAATTTGTTTAGAAATAGGAATTCATGGGTGTGGATTATTTATATAGAAAGTGTATTACGAAACTTTGTAGGTAATGAAAACCTAGTCGTTTAGGGTTAAATTGGAATTTATCTTGTCTACAATTGTCTGAAACTTGAGGAATATTACTCTGAATATGCATTTTATTTCAAATTGCAATGTAATTTTGTTATCTTGGACGATTTTAAGTTTAAAATAAACTTTTACATTTTCTCATATATGATCAAATATTTATAAACTGGAATTTGTCTTGTCTTGAACTTGAGGAATATTACTCTGAATAAGCATTTTATTTCAAATTGCAATGTAATTCTGTTATCCTGGACGATTTTTAGTAACAATAGTTTGCCATTTTGAACAAATATTTATGGCTTTACAACTGTGGCACTTTAGACATTTTTTTTTGATTTGCAATGTATTCGTTAATTTCTTTTAGAAGCATTATATCTCTCTGTTGGATTTGACAATATTTGTTTTCATTCACAAATGAATGTCTAGTCCTAATAACAGTTTCAAACTGATTTCGTATTATTTATAGTGCTGTTGCCAAATCGTCAGCCGACTTGCAAAGAACAAACGTCAACAAAGTGCAGTTATAACTATCATTGTGGCTTTTTTAAAAATTCAATAATTTGCTAGTTGTTGTCAAAATGAAGCTTATGAATTTTAAAACAAGATTATTTCCAAATATTCCCAAATATTTCCAATATACTCTGTTTTTGATCTAGATCAGTTTTAAAAAATCTTGCTTTCAAGTGAGTTTTACACCTACATGCCCCAACACAAAAACATTTGACATTTCGCAGTTTGATTTTTTTTTTGAAATAACATAACTTTATTTAAAGAAAAATGGAATTAACATTGAATAAATGAATGGAATATTCTTCCTAATCATCATCGTCGTCTTCCTCATTATCTACATAAAACGACAGCTTCTTGGATTTCCAGAAAAAACAATTCCTTATTCATTGTTTACAACAATGTCATCATTTAAAATGTTCTCATTCTCATCCATTTTCGTAAGTTCATTCTTCCACAGCAAGAAGATGAACAATGAGCTTTGAAATGGCATACTAACACACAAAAAACAGATCAATCTCTTTAATGTTCGATTGGGACGGTTAAAAATCTGATATCTGAGAGCAAATCTAAAAATCCCAATCGAAAACGCTATAAGATGTCAATACCCAAGTGAAAATAAAACAGATTCTCTTTTGATGTTTTGTATTATTTGGCAGATGTCACCTCTTTATTTCTATTTGGAATTCATTGATTTATCTGCTACAAAATTATTTGTCATGCAAGGATATTCGTAACAACTACTGAGTCACATCCGTTTCGATGTACATAATCGACGCTATGACTCACTGGCGCTAGTAGTACATTTATATATAACAAACAAATATGGCAAAGTGAAAGTTAAGCCATACCTATATTTTAATTTCGTAAGCTGCATTTGTTCCAAAAAATACCATCTCCACCCTCCATAAGCTTAGGAAAATTATTTTGTTAAAAAAAAAATAATCCACATACGCCACCATAGCCAAGCACCCACAATCCCTTAGCCAAACCAACTTAAGGAGAAGCCACACTAATGCTCGTTGGAATATATCTTTTGAATAGGTAACGTCTGGCAACGACTAAACGATGGTCTAATTTACCCAGAACACAGTCAGCTTTTGCACATGAGTCACGGTAAACCAAGCGGTCCACTCGTTGTGCATTAATTCAGTTCACAGAAAACAATAAATTTCATTTTTTTTATCAGCTTTGCAAGTGTGTTCTGAAATATGGTATTTTCATTTTTTTTCCAGATTTAAGATGTCATTCCAACGCAGCTACAGCAAAGTCTGGTGGGGTTCGGACAACCAACTAACAGCGCCAACCAACAAGAACGGAACGAACAGTAGCAGTAATAACTACCAATTCTATTACAATCTACCCAGTAGCGGTTACAATTCTCTGGATTACAATCAAGTTAAATCCGGTGCAGGAAATCTTTCTCGAATTCAAGAGGTCGACGATGAGAATTCCTCGAAACTCTGGGCAAAACACGATAGTCCTGGCAGTCTAAGGAGTCAGGTAAGAAAAAAAAATTAAAAAACATAAAGCATTGAAAAGCTTTATAAATGAGTGTATTCTAACAAAAGTATCCTCCTCTCATCTGTTATAGGATTCGGGATTTTCTGATAACGACGAATCGCAAAGCATTGGTGGACGAAGGACTTCATTGTCTTCATCCTCGCCAAGGAGTGCTAAATCAGATTTAAGTGAAAATAATTGTTCGCCAAATTCAGTGCGAACCATAGCAACACCACCGACGGTTATAAGACGCAATAAGATGTCGACAAGTGCAACGACTCCACATCGGTTATCGTTTAGTGCACCGAATTCTCCGTGCACCCAGCGCAAAAAGGATTCACTGGGTGGCGAAGTGAACGGCAATGGGAGCGACGAGGATGCTTGTGATTTAATTAGTAAGCTGAATAGGATTAGTTTTGTGAATACTACACCAAAGGGAGCCGTGGATAATCAGGATGATAGTGTATCACCTTGCAAGTGCTCGGCTAATAAGGATAAGACCTTGTCGTCATCGGTGTCGTCAATTCGCCGTCGTCGTTTGGTGAGCCGCAAAACGAGGCGGAGTTTGATTCCGTTGGATAGCTCCTTGGATGAGTCGCCATCTCGTTTAGGCGAGTATAACAATGAGACGGTCTATCTAGGTGGGCCGATGGAGGAGGATGCCAACAATAATACAATCAAGTCGGAAGGGGATGGTTTAATTTCACCACTCAAGCCGGAGCTTGGAATTCGCTTCACCGCCAGTACAAGTACACCAAAGTCGAAGGGAGCTCCCCCACGATACGGAAGCACTCTTCCCAGTCTATCAGTTGGTGGTTATGAGAATCCCCTGCTCAACGGTCATACGCCGGCGTTGCAAAACTGGCTCGAAGACATCCGCATGTCCTATGACCACGAAGTGATGTCAACCCTTCAAACCAAATCAATCGCAATGGAGGCTTTTAAAAACCTCAAGATAACCACCAACACTGTGGTGAAAATAATACGTCAACTCCAGCAACGTTCTGTCGCTATGCAGGCTGACTTCGATAGTATTGAGAAAATTCTTAAAGGCGATCAATCAGCCAGTCTGCACACAGCCCTTAGCACCGCTTATGAGCTCCTCGAAAACGTCGACGATTTTACAAAAGTTCTCGAACGGCGTTCCGTCTTCTTTGCCGAGTGTCGCGCCGATCGCAAACGCTTCGAGGAGAACATTGAACACATTAAACTAATTGTCAAGGATACCCGAATATCTCTGGAGAAACACCATTACATTCAGATGGAATCTCTGCACGATGATATACAGGTGTTAAAACGCTATCTACTGATAACTCTTCGCTTGGTTTTCGAAAAGTTAGTCAGAGTGATTGTACAGAGTGTGGAGCAATCGAAGTGCGATCTGATGTTGCGGGCGAACATCAATATGATAGCGACGCTATCGAATATGGAGTATGAAGGATTCGGATCGTTGGCGGATGCTTTTGTGCAGAATGAGACTGTACGGACGTTGTTGATGGTTTGCCTGGAAAATAAGGTGTCGTCGGTGCGTGCCTTGGCATTGAGAGCTTTGGCTACTATTTGCTGTAGTCCCGAAGCAATTTCGCAATTGGGACAGGCTGGTGGTCTTGAGATTATCAAAGATATTGTGCAAAAGCCGGGAGATGAAGAGCCAGCCAAAAGGACCGAAGGGGAAAGGCGAGAAGCGGTTTCCCTGTTGACTCAAATAACAGCGCCATGGCATGCCGGGCAGTGCAGGGTGGAAGGTCTGAAGGATGCGGCGGAGATTATAGTCGAGGGATTAACTGGTGAGTTGAATAATTTTTTTTTTATACAAAATAAGTTTTAAATTGAGTGTGGATGAGAGTGTACGATTTTTCTTTAGAGTCCAAAAGGCAAATATAGTGATAAAATAAGGGACTCCTCGTGGCTTGTTTCTTTTGTTTCCAGGGGATTGGACATTTTTTTTCTTTGCTGTAATTTTATAAGGATCTCATGTCTGGAGATATTTGATGTATTTAAAGCTCTGTTTGGCATCCATCTGGACCCGATGGCTTCTTGTCGCCAATCTTTTTACACATCAACACGATGCTCGACTATTGTCAGAACAAGCAGTATTGTCAGGTCTGTCAATAATAAATGAGTGGCAGATAATTTTGTTGTCTGATATCATAGATCAAGCTCTGTTTTCATTGATCAACATGGTCGATTAACCAATGATAACAGAGCTAAGATATCTTACTATATCTGAAATCCTGAACACGGCTAATTACGTTGTCAGATGACACCCCCACAATGCATTTTCTAAAAACATTGTCAATTGCGAAGTTTAGATAATTCTGGAAAATAGTCGAGGCGAACTTAACATTACCTGACTTTTAAGTTGGAGTGATCGATGAACTTTTACTATCGTCACGACATTCCTGTGGGCGATTCCCAGGGATCTTTTGCTGTTTTTTATGGCTGTTAAAGGATTTCCCAACGTTTTAAAAAGTTTCAAGCTCCTGTCTGGAATCCGGTTGTTTTCTGGAGACAGAATTATTCAAGGAATTTGATGACATCGTTCTATCAGTGGCTGTTCTGGTAAAAACTCCGCATTGGACGTTTAAGATGGCTAGGACATGTATAGCAAATGCCCACCCAAATTCTGACTCGCATAGTCTTCTTCATCCAGAACAGAACAATACGTCGCATAGGTAGAAACCGACTTTAAACAACTGGAGGCAGTTAGCTAGACACCCGGCTATTTGGAGGTGCATCGATTAAGTCTTAGGTTGATTCGGGACTGCTCAACTTAGGGAAGTAAATTCTATCAGTAGCAACGTTAGTAGCGTTATGTGGCCTAGGATAAATGTAAATGTAAATAAATGTAAACTGTAAATTGTATTGCTATGTTGATTGTAGTTGCCGAGCTCATTTGTCGTAGGGAGCTGCTAACAAAGGTGATATCGACGATAGAACCATGACCTTCTTTCTAGAAGGTATTAGCCCAACTTTTGGTATTGCTCAAATGTCAGACTTGGAGGTGTGTATCAACCAAGATATGCCATATGCTCGATGGTAGAGCCAGTTCATCCTCGTACATCCAGTTACAGTTTTGTATGTTTTGCTGATCAGGACGGGCTGATCAGGTAAGTCTTTTCCTGCTTCACAGTGGTTCAAGTTCATCGGTGCATGTCCCATTCTAGCCAGATCCCTGTTATATAGAGTGTATAAAAAAAACCTTTTGAGTGCGATATTTTTATAATCAACCTTCTTAGGACTCATTTCGCCATTACTAAGTCCTTGGAATATCTTTTTTCAATCATCACAACTGATTTGCGAATAATACACACCTCTTACGCTGAATAAAACTTTGCAAAAATGATGCCAATGATGCCTGCAATTGAAATCAAACGCGGGTACTTTGACAAGACTTTTGAGCCTCCCCCATCGTATGTGTTTATTCTTCCAAACAGCTTCACAAATATACCACTCTCCCCACCCCGACAAAGATATTATGTACCCAAACCATACCCGCATGCAAATAAATTAATTAATCGTCACTGTCGTCGTCAATGCACACCAAAATCTGCCACAAATCCTTACACGAGTACATTCGCCCATTACACGTGCATAATGCATCCTTATGCAAATATGTCGAATGGCCCACTCTATCACACCACGCTGTACACATAATTACATTTATTGATTACAAACCCAAACGCAATCCATCTTAATCGGCCATACAACTCACTTATCCAACCTCTGTCTCTATCTCTCTTTGCAGATTTAATCGAAAGGACCAATTGTTGTCAAACACTGCTCCTTTGTGCAGCCTCATTGAACAATCTCAGTCGTGTGGAAATGACCTCTGTTTACTCAATTATGTCCAACGAGACGATAATCAAATTGAGGGAGACTGTCGAATGCCGTGGAATGTCATCAGGAGTATCGATTTTCCTCTACGTAAGTATAGTAATATCCTTTTCCATGTAGATACGCCTCTATCCCTGTTTGTATGCAATAAATTGCGTGCAAACAATTTTCGTTCTTGGTTTTTTTTTTTTTTTTGAAAAATGACTTTCACGTTAATCCAAGCCGAAAACTCCAAATCGAACAAACAGCAACTTTTTTCTAATCCGCCCGTCTTTTTCTTATATCCTTGCAGGAACAAATAGTCGCCATGCTCCACAACATGTCCGGCAATAAGAAGTGCCATAGCCATTTGGCAAATGGCAGCATCATAAATTTCATCACGTCCATATTTCAAGCGGAGTTCTACCGGAAGTACACGTCACGTGCTGAAGCCGATGCACAGAGGCGCACCATTAAGTCGATTCTGCATACATTCGCTCGGCTCATCCACGAATCCAGCTTGGGCCAGGAGATTCTCGAACAGAACTTTATTCCAATATTCTCTAAGGTAGGGGTGCTGGATAGCGATGAGGAATACTATGGCAGGGATATATCCGCTTTGGCTCGTCAACTGAACGAGAGCTGTGGGAATAAATCATTTAATCGGTCACAGGAGAGCCGAGGTTCAACGTCATCAACAACATCGGCGATGAAATTCAATCTAACACGTCAAGAGAGTTACGTTTAGAGTGGCGGAGGCATGGAACTGCGAATGGAGTTCTCCTTGAGGTTTAACATGGAATGCACGCGTTACAGAGGCGTCTTGTCTCGGCCGATGTGGCTTTTTTTTTATTGTGTCTATTCCTCGCCTCAGGCTTTTTATTCTGATAATAGCTGGTCTGAAGGGAGGGGGCTGGACGCGATGAATTTACGTCAAAACCATGAACGTGATGCGTAAGCTTTATGGCGGGTCCTTTAAACGGATACGAGCTTATACTGTGCTTACACAATTTACATTAATATGGAGGGCGTTGAAAAATGTTTATTTTTTGTTTTCGGGGGGTTTTTTGTTCTAAAGAAATTCCGCACGAGAATATTTTTGTTCGTTGTTTTGCTTGGAAAGATTGATAAAAAAATAACAAGACATGTGAGCATGAATTTAAATGCACATATTAAGTGGAAATATCTGTTTGTATCTTTTGTTCATGGATGAGAGACGTCCGATTGTGTTGTTTTTTGCTTGTATCTATTTTTTTTGTAAATATTATGTAGGCTGTAGACGTTAAGTAACATTTTGTATATAACTATGGAGAGAGTAAATTAATATAATGTGTAATTTAATTGTATCTATTTATAAGTAAATACAATAAAATCGTGTAATACAACTACTGTAAACAGAACTATGTGAATGTATTGTTTTAATTCTATGTACGGGTCGTGGTTCACAGATTTTTGGACTTTTCTTCAATTGATTCTTAAAGATTACACAGGGGCTCTATTACATAAAACGAAACGAATGGCAAGTAAACGATACAGGGGCCCTACCACAGTATTCGATTCTACTTTTGATTCTATTCGAAAGTTATTTCCGATTCTACTATGAAATGGAATGGAACTATCTTTATCTATGAAAATAGAATCGCATGCCGGTAATGCCAACTCTTTTTCAAATAATTTTCTACTTTCGAACGAGCTTCGAGCTGTTTGACAAGACTCAATTCTTAAGAAAAAAACTTGAAATTCACGGAAAAACGAAAATCGTAAAAAACGAGTGGTGGGTGCACGACTGGGTCGTACGCAACTTTCTCTTTCACAGCGAGTTGGGTGTTAGAACAAATAGTGCGCATTTTGATTATTAATGCTAAAAATTATATAAAATTTCGAAATGTGATTATACGAACGTTTACTCCGAAATTTGAAGGAATCTCGGTGCCTATGTGAAAAATAATTAATTTTCGTTATTGGCCAAAACTGAAAATTCCGTTAAGTGATAGTTGGGCTAAAACTCATTATGTGGAATTGTTTAAAACTATTGTAGTAGTACAAGATGGCGCAAAAATAACCTTTCGATGTTTTTTGGCTGTAATTTAAAAAAAAAAATGAAAAACGTTGATTCTTCTTGTGGATTATTTTTATTTGGTCTTTTAATTCTTTTTACATCAAGTCGAGAATATGATGTCATGTAAATGGCCGCCGCCACAGTTGATTGTCATTTGAGCCCTTTTTATGGCATTTTCCATCATTTTGGCCAAAACTTCCGGCGATAGGTCCTCACATTCTTGACGGATATTGTCTTTAAGAGCTGCAAGAGTCTGAGTCTTGTTGACATAAACCCGCGACTTCAAAAAGCCCTACAAAAAGAAGTCTGGAGCGGTCAAATCAGGCGATCTTGCTGGCCAGTGCAAATCGCCAAAACGGGAGATTAGGCGCCCGGGAAATGCATCCTTCAGCATATCGGTTGTGGCATGTGCAGTGTATGCCATTGCACCGTCCTGTTGGAACCACATGTTTTCCAATCCCAATTCATCAAGTTGCGGCAAAAAGAACTCGTTGATCATTGCTCTGTAGCGCTCAACATTCACAGTAACCGTTTGGCTCGCGACGTCTTCGAAGAAAAAAGGTCCGATGACTCCTCCAGCGAAAACAGCACACCATACAGTGACTTTGAGCGGGTGTAATGGCTCTTCGTGGGTTACACGCGGATTTTCAGTGCCCCAGAAGCGTAAATTTTGCTTATTTACGTACCCGCTAAGATGGAAATGGGCCTCATCACTCATGATTATTTTTGATGAAAAATCATCTTCCTCTTGGTGGTGATTAAGGATGGCTTGAGCGTATGTTAAACGCGATTGGCGGTCAGCAGCTAACAGCTGATGCACCGTCTGGACTTTGTACGGAAACAACTTCAAATCCTGTACCAAAATTCGCTGTAAAGACCGTCGACTGATACCCATTTGCGTGGCACGTCGTCTGGTCGATGTCGACGGCGCTTCCATGACATCTTCGGCTACAGCAGCAATATTCTCTGCAGAACGGCTACTCCGGGGTCTGCCACGCCTGGCAGCATCTCGTGTTGTGCCAGTCTCTTCGAGGCGAGCGGCTAAACGTCGCAGTGTTTCACCAGTAGGCGTTGGACGGCTAGGAAATCTGCGACGAAATTCACGTTGTGCCAAAGTCACCGACCGATTATTGCTCAAATAAATAGTCACCAATATTCCGCGTTCTGGAGCAGTGTAGCGTAACATTGTTTATTAACGTGTATTTCGCATGTGTTTACTACACAAATGTCAAAACAGAACTGACATTAGGGGCCAATCGCAAAATTTATAGCATTTTCTGATAGGAGGATTACTTTTGCGCCACCTTGTAAATATATTAAATTTCATTCAATTTGACATAGTAGTTTGCGAGAAATTAACAATTTTCTTTATATGGCCCGAGTGACAAAATCCGTTATATGGATTTTCTCGAAAAAACTGGGTATGCAGTTTTGTTGGAACTAATATGCTTATGGTATATATAAAGTTTAATCAAAATCGTTAGAGCCGTTTTCGAGAAAATTGAGGTTATGTGTAATTTTTATATGGCAGGTACCGTTATTAACATGGCTAAAAGCAAACAAAACGAGTGGTGGGTGCACGACTGGGTCGTACGCAACTTTCTCTTTCACAGCAAGTTGGGCGTTAGATCTAATCATAAGCATTTTGATTATTGATGCTAAAATGATATAAATAATGTCGAAATGTATTTATACGAATTTTTACTCCAAAATTTTAAGGAATCGATGTCAATGTGAAAAATAATGATTTTCCGTTTTTGGCCAAAACTGAAAATTCCGTTTAGTAATAGTTGGGCTAAAACTAATTATCTGGAATTGCTTCAAGCTGTAATAGTAGTATATGTATTAAATTTCATTCAATTTGACACAATAGTTTGCGAGATATTAACAATTTTCTTTATATGGCCTATATGACAAAATCCGTTATATGGATTTTCTCGAAAAAACTGGGTATGCAGTTTTGTTGGAACTAATATGGTTATAGTATATATAAAGTTTAATCAAAATCGTTAGAGCCGTTTTCGAGAAAATTGAGGTTATGTGTAATTTTTATATGGCAGGTACCAGTTTTAACATGGCTAAAAGCAAACAAAAAAAATGGCCTAGAATTATGACCAAACCAAGCTTGGATACGAAGTTTGAAGAAAATCGGTCAAACCGTTTAGGCTGGGGAGACCGTCACGGACAGACGGACCGACGGACCGACGGACCGACGGACGGAATTCCAAAAACCACTTTTTTAGGCTCCGCTATCATCGTAATGTTAGAATCAATCAAAATCTCGAGGTCGAAAATTTTCACGAAAACAATATCTTTCTCTTTGTAAGAGAAAGTTAAACGAGTGGTGGGTGCACGACTGGGTCGTACGCAACTTTCTCTTTCACAGCGAGTTGGGCGTTAGATCAAATAGTACGCATTTTGATTATTGATGCTAAAAATGATATAAATAATGTCGAAATGTGTTTATACGAACGTTTACTCCGAAATTTGAAGTAATCGATGTCAATGTGAATAATAATGATTTTCCGTTATTGGCCAAAACTGAAAATTCCGTTTAGTGATAATTGGACTAAAACTAATTATGTGGAATTGTTTAAAACTATAAAAGTAGTATATATATTAAATTTCATTCAATTTGACATAATAGTATGCGAGAAATTATCAATTTTCCTTATATGGCCTGAATGACAAAATCCGTTATATGGATTTTCTCGAAAAAACTGGGTATGCAGTTTTGTTGAAGTTAATATGTTTATAGTATATATAAAGTTTAATCAAAATCGTTAGAGCCATTTTCGAGAAAATTGAGGTTATGTGTAATTTTTATATGGCAGGTATCGTTATTAACATGGCTAAAAGCAAACAAAAAAAATGGCCTAGAATTATGACCAAAAAAAGCTTGGATACGAAGTTTGAAGAAAATCGGTCAAGCCGTTTAGGCTGGGGAGACCATTACGGACAGACGGACCGACGGACCGACGGACCGACGGACCGACGGACCGACGGACGGAATTCCAAAAACCACTTTTTTAGGCTCCGCTATCATCGTAATGTTAGAATCAATCAAAATCTCGAGGTCGAAAATTTTCACGAAAACAATATCTTTCTCTTTGTAAGAGAAAGTTAAAAATGGCCTAGAATTATGACTAAAACAAGCTTGGATACGAAGTTTGAAGAAAATCGGTCAAGCCGTTTAGGCTGGGGAGACCATTACGGACCGACAGACCGACGGACGGAATTCCAAAAACCACTTTTTTAGGCTCCGATATCATCGTAATGTTAGAATCAATCAAAATCTCGAGGTCGAAAATTTTCACGAAAACAATATCTTTCTCTTTGTAAGAGAAAGTTAAAAAGCAAAAATGGACAGCGTTGCAATTTGGTTTGATTTACAAGAAAATCAGGAACGAAATGAGCAAATTGAACGAAGAAGAATAAGAGACACCTCTAACGTAATGCAGCTAAGCGAGAAAAGGTTTACACATAATAAAATATTTGCAGTTGTTTTTAATCATATATAATATTTTGATTTCAGTTTTGTTTACTATGGTCTTTCTTATAAGGGTTTCATGTTTATACTTCATGTTTTACTTATCAGCCGATATGAGTACTCGCAGAACTAAAAATTCTGTTCCGATTATGATTAATTTTTTGATTGCCTGTTCATAAAAAGAAAATTTAATTTAGTAAATTATTTTAATGCAATCAATAAATATTTATTTATATTTACTCATATTTTTGATGCAGACAAATTTGTTTACCTCTTACTCGCAAACACATTTTATATCGAATGAATTAGAACAAATTTGAACGATTCCGACTGTAACTTTCGAACTAGGTAGTTCCACAAATACACGAAAGTACACAAAACTGGTTGGCATTACTGGAGCTGTTTGATTATCGTATATTAAAACGTTCTTAAAGTATTATATAGTTCAAACTGTACGAATTCGAATATTTTTATTATTATTATTATTTTTTTAAATTCTGACATGCCTAAGCAGTAAGATACACATCGACCTAAAAGATCTATTGTGCTTGTCGTCAGATGTTTTTTAGGTTAGTAGCGCTTCTACTTTCCTAATGTAGCTGATAATACTTTCAGCCGAAGATTTTCTCAGTTCTTCGGGACTTAAAAATTCCCTGAAGAAAGATTCCCTTCTCATACCGTAAAGGGCCGGGCATTCACATATGATATGCTCGGCTGATTCGTCTTCTTCTAGACATAATCTGCACTCCGGTGAGTCGACTAGATGCATTTTATTTAGGTGATATCGCTGACCGTGATGAACAGTTAGGTAGCCTACTAAGTATTTGATATCGTGCCTGTGAAGATTTAGTATCTTATTGGCATCTGCTTTGAAAGGCTGAATAGCTCTTTTGGCCTGTCATAGGCCTGGGATGTTTTCCCAGTATAAAAAACATTTGTTTTGTTTTTATAACCAGATTTTTGGCTGATTTTGGGATTGCACAGAAGGGTTCAGGTCCAATAAAGGGGGTTTTCTGGCTAGTTCAACAGCTTTTTCGTTACCTTCAATCCCCTTATGTCCGGGGACCCACCATTGTCTGGTTTTGTTCCTGGAACTGAGTGTTTGGAGGGAGTAGAAGCAGTGTAGTACTGATTTGGAGTCAATAATGTGTGAGCTAAGAGCTTTTATAGCTGCTTGACTGTCCGTGAATATATGGATGTTTGCGCCTTTAATACCTGAGTTGTGTTTTAGGTTTGCGCATTCTTTTATGGCATGGAGCTCAGCTTGGAATACACTAGGGTTTTTTTTCATAGGTATTGAGTTGTTTCTATTTGATCCATGTATGCCAGCTCCTACCCCTGAGTCCATTTTAGAACCATCCGTATACCACTTCAGGCCGTTTAGGCAGTTTGGTGGGTTGTTGCTACACCATGCTTCCCTGGTTTTGATATCCGTTGAGAATCTTTTGTCGCAGCTTAGTGCCTTTGGTAAGCGGTCTGTAACCGCACAGATCATGTCAAGTTCTGGAAGTTCGGATAGAAGTTCAATTAGTTTAAGGTGTTTATCTAATGTTTATCTCTTCCGCTTGGTCAAACTTGCTGAGCTGCGAATTGCCACTTTTTTTATATAAATGTGGAGGGGTGTTAGTCCTATTAAGGCTTCTATAGCCACTGTGGGACAAGTACGCATAGCTCTGGTAATGCTCAGACAGGCAAGCCGTTGTATGGTTGTTTTTTGGGTGACTTTGGTTCACCATACTATTGAAGCGTATGTTATAATGGGCGTGACCATGATCGTGTAGATCCAACGTGTGGTCTTTGGAGAGATTCCCCAGGTTTTACCATATATGTTTCGGCAAGCCCAGAGAGCTTTGGTTGCTTTTTGAATTTTGTTGTTAATGTGGGAGTTCCAGCTTAGTTTTTTGTCGAGGATCACTCCAAGATATTTTACTTCGTTGGAATACTCAATGTATGTACCATTGATTGAAATTTGGGTAAGACTTAATTTTCTCCTTTTTGTAAAAGGTACGATGATAGCCTTGCTGGGGTTTATAGAAAGACTTTCTTTATTACACCAGTCTATGACTATCTTAAGGGCATTTTGCAAACGTGTTGTTACCTCGTTTGGTTCTTTGCCCCTTATTATGATGACTAGGTCATCGGCGTACCCAATTATATTGAAACCTGTATTACTTAGGTCTTGGAGTAGGTTATCAAGAACCAGAGACCATAATAGGGGTGAGAGTACTCCTCCCTGAGGGCAGCCTTTAACGGCTGTTACTGAGGTCAGTGCTGATGAAGCAGTTATTGTCCGACTTTCAAGCATCGCTTTGATCCATTTGATGGTGGGGTGATCTATTCTTCTATGAGTCAAAGCATTTGATATGGAGTCATATCCAGTGTTGTCAAAAGCACCAGCAATGTCAAGGAAGGCGCATAGTGCAACTTCTTTGTTTTGGTATGCACTTTTTATTTGTGATGTTAAACTTAGAAGTGCTCCACCCGTAGATTTGCCTTCCTGGTAGGCAAATTGACAGGTGTGCAGATGTGTACTTTCATTTAAGCATTTTCTAATGTGTACGTCTAGTATTCTTTCCATTGTTTTCAGGAAAAACGATGTTAAGCTTATTGGACGGTATGATTTAGGTAGTTCTATTGTATTGTAAATACCACGTTTATCTCCCTCCAGGTTTGTGGTATGTAGCCCCAATTGAAACTAAACCTAAATAAGCCGACCATAGTGGGTAAGAAAAAGTCCAAGCCCTTTTGTATAAGAGCAGGAAGGATTCCGTCTGTCCCTGGTGCCTTGTATGGTTTAAATGAGTTGATCGCCCATTTGACTTTATCCGGAGTGAAAAGTTTGCCGGATAAACTATTATTCCTTTTCAGATTTCTAGGGGGTGAGTCATCTATCATGTGTTCATGAAACTCACTTGTGATAGTAGAGCCGGGAAAGTGTACCTGAAGAAGTGTGGTCAACGTTTCTTCCCGGTCGCATGTGATTTTACCGTCAGATTTGACTAGTAATCCCATGTTTACACCAAGGTATGACATTAAGTTTGCAAGAATACTTGCAAACAAGACTAGTTAACAGAACCTATTCGGTTTCAGTTTTGCTAGGTCAAGGCCAGCAGATTCTATTCAGGCTTTGATAACACAAAATGAACCTATCTGGCATTTACGGTCTATAACTGGCCTCAAACATAGCTTCTCCATTAATTTATCTTGGTGTTATTATTATATTTGCCACAAAGAAGAGGACCTCCGGTTTAACGCCGAATCTGAACTGCACATTTAAGAAGCTTCTCATGACAACGTTACTCTTGTATGATTGTCAGAATTTCGCAAGAGGTGGAGCAGTGAAAAAACTTAGGTGTTGTCACTTTTGGGATTTAAACCAGTGGCGACATACAAATATTGCTTCGTTGGTTCTCTGTTCGATCTTGTCTATATGTTTTGCCATGGTTACGATGGCGATATCGTCCACAAAGCCTACAAAAAAGATAATATAGTTTAAACAACATTCGGCCCTATCATGGTATTCGTTCGGAGAGTAATTTTCTCTGCAACACAAATCCAGTCGGAGACTGAATTTACGTTCATAGTTTGCTTTTTCCGAAAGTGCATCAACGCATTAATTTGCAATCAGCAAAAATCAGCAAACTCTTCTGGTGTCCTTTTGGTGAATTTCCGAGGTATGTCGGGTTTCTCATGCATTAACTCAACCAAGCGTTTGTATTTTTTGGAGCTTGTTGTTCCATTTGAGTTTTGCCTAAAATACCAGTTTTCAACAAAAACTTAAATAAAATTATTTTATTGCTTACATAAATGTTTACTTAAAAATATTTCCGCAACGGAGATCGGAGACTATCGGAGAGAAATTGACGTGTGGCTGTCAAAAACAGATGCAAAAAATACAACCCATCGCAATGAAACGAAGACTGCCGAAATGCGTTACGCTTTGTCGGAGAAATGTTCCAAACAACTGATCGGACCGATTACCATGAAGCAAAATAATCAGATTCATATAAAATCGGAGAATTTTTTCTTTTCGACTTTAAAAAAAAGCCTTGTGAAACGCCTGCGGATACGTTGTAGTACTATGTGACTTTGTAGCTGTCATAGCTAAACCTTCTGTTATTGAAGTAGAGAGAATATCCAGAGTATATAGCTAGGAAAGTTCATTTTGACTAAAGAGCTCATGATGCAAGACCATTTTGCGGAATTAAGGGCGTTTTTGATCTCTAGGATGACAACGGAGCAGTACTCCTTCGTTCCGAATCGATATCACCGGCTGCTGCATAAACATTGGTGTGTGAGGAAGAGTGATTGTGCGCAACCTTGTGATTGTTCTAGAAAAGCCGTTTAGTACTTTAAATACTTTTAGTACTTGTTTTTATAGCATTGGAGATTTCAAACTGATATTCAAAGTACACCAAAAAACAGTTCTTGCTCTTTCAATTAAGCACATTTACTTTCCTTTCCACATACCATGCAACTCTTTGCCCAAAAACCATTCAACTCCCATAAACTTCCAATATAGCTTGACTTGGAAAGGTCAGAACATAAAAGAAACAGCAACAGCATCCGCTGGCTTATTTATTTTTTTGTTTATCCCATCCAATCCAAGGGGGATACCATTATTCTTCTTCTCCTTAGTCAGGATGTTCCCCTTTTGAACCCAATCAGGAAGACTGCAAAAAAAAAAAGCCAAAGAGCCAACGACACAGATAAATAAAAACAACAACAGACGCTCCATTGAGTTTCAGATGCATGGCTTTCTATCTTCATTATAAAACAGAAATTTATACGCTCAGGTCCGTGCCACAGTGGCAACATGCATACACAAGCCAAAGAGCGTGAATAAAAATCGACATTGTAACCCGTTGCCCATACTTACTCACATCCATACCCTATAGCCAGGCAAGGACGATTATGGGCTCTCTGTTGTTGTGTCCCCCCCCCGCAGTCACCCCATCAGGCTGTGGTGAAATTTATGCGATCGTTTAAGCAAGCTCGAGCGGAAAGTAAACATTTCCACATACTAATATCCTTGCTAGTGTATGGATGTATGTATATCGTCTAGGGACATGTGTGACACTCTCATATAGGGACTGTAGAAGCATTCCACTCCAAAAAAAAATTAACATCTATTCATAGAATCCCCACCCATACATCGTGACGTCTCAAGCCCTTGTCCATAAAGAATATACACAAGCGCATAAATTCTATAAGAAAGGAGCACACAAAATCATGTTGACTTCATTGAAAAGTTATATGCAAAAGGACGATGATAGTAAGCATCTTGATACTTTTGGGAATTTCCTGTCCTGAAGCTAACTTGAATACCCTAAATGGTTTTCCGGTGGCTTTAGTGTCTTCCAGATCCCCATGTTTGATGTCTCCGTTTGTGCACGTGTTGTGTAACATCTTGATGGGCTTGTAAACGCTACTGTTGATAGGTAAAGTAATGGGATACTTACTCCTTCATTTTTTTGTTTGGTCTCAGCGCTGATCGCTGCCCGTTCATATCAGAATATTGCAAGGAAACGCACATAATCCGGTCTACGATGGGGAGAGACCATTAAATTTCTGCGTACCTAATATGGATGGTATCCAAGTAGACAAACACATGACAATGGGGGGGTGCTTAGTGCGGATTATCCCGGCTCTTGCGTCTGAACAATAAAGATATTTATTAGTTTGAGGACGAATGTTTTTCTCGGTATCCCATTTCTAAAGCCGTCCCCCTTCCTATTCCTTAATGGCCGGCAATAGCTTCATTCATTTTATTCTCTTACTGGTGTCAGTTTTATGTGGTGATGAAATAGTAAACGAGAACATTCAGACATCGAAATAGTGGGCATAAAAAAAAGGGTTCAAACATCCGAGTTAAATGACATTGAATCGAGTAAATTACAGAAGATGTCCTTGCAAAGACCTGTCAGAGGATAATTTCAAAAAGGGAGATCCTCCAAAAATGATATGCTTAGCAATGTAATGAGGGACATGTTGGCAATGGGATTTTGCTTTAATAAAATATTTATTTGATATCCTTAGGGTGACTAATTTGGTACAAGGTTTTTCTGTAGGATTGCAATGTCGGAGGAGAATGATGTGTGGCATATAAATGCCGTTTTCATTGGGGAATAGGAATAAAAGAGAAACATTTACGAATAAGTTGCAAGGACTTAGGAATAACTGTTTTTGGGTACAAATCGGAATCCATGTCGAAGGTTGTATTCTTTTCTAATGATAAATGATGTTCTGAAGTTTACCCTGGACAGGTATTTAATGCAAACAGGATAACTGTCTTCAAATTTTAATTTATGTGTTTTGGAAGCTCTTTTTGTCAAGGGTTTGACCTTCAATGTACCCCAGGCGGTAGTGGGGATATTCAGAAGTCACTGGTTGGTAGAGAGATAGAAGTTAAGTTGGTTGAAATAGACGAAGCGTGAATAATCAAACAGTGAGGAGGCGATAAGTGCTGTGGGAGAAAGACCACCTGCTCGAGTACTAAGGCTCGCGGTACTGTCTAAGCGACGTAGAAGGCAATTTTCACGCCTTCAACAGTTTTGGCTCAATGCTGAGTATGATGATGATCAGGTAAGAGATACTCTTCGGCAACAGTTGTCCAGTGGGGAAATGGTTTCGCAATGGCGTGAGCATGCAATTTTCTGCATCGAAAAAAAGGAGCTGTACATGGTGTAGGAACGATGAACTCTAGCTTTTCATTACAATCTTGAGGTATATGTGGTTCTATTCGCACAGCTTATTGGGAAATTGGGCTGATGCAAGACAATGCTGAAGACAACATGTCGCGTTTCAGGAACGCAACTAAGTACTTGCAAGAAGTGGAAATCGATGTGACGGATTAACCTTCGATCGGAAATGAATCCTATTGATCCGACCTGTTCTTCAGAGACACTCAGTGGCCTGAAATTTGTGATAAAGGCATGGGGTAATTTGGATGAATTACGTTTTGGAATTGGCGGCTGAATACAAATTAGCCGTGCACCAGATGAATGTGTCATTGGTATACCTGAATGGAAATTTTCAAGAAGAGTCGTTAATGTTGATACCTATCCCTACATTCCACCGCACGACCGAAGATATACAGGGGTTCCACTCTAGGAATAATGTTTGCAAGTTTTATCAAAGTGTCAAACGTCAAAGCCAGGGATAGAAACAGAATCCTATCAAGATAAATAGGGAAAGATTTTAGTTGATGGAAAATGTAATAACCAGTTCCATTGCCGACGACAGCGAACTAATCGAAGTGAGGATATCTATATATAAAGCCGGTGGAAATGATTAGGTAAGTAACATATACCATTAGAAACATTTGGTTAGATGAAAGTATGACTGAAGAATGAAACTTCAGAATCGTTGGCCGGATCAACAAAAAGGGGACTCTGTACAAAGACTACAGAGGTATAGGTCTCCTCAACATCACCTATAAAATCCTACCTGAAACCATTTACCAACAACCTGATCGGCCCTTCGGTTTGGTTTTATATCAAGAAAGTCCTGTCTGGTTAGGTATACGATGGAGAATTCTTGATGCCAAAAAGGTGGACAACGACCTTACCGAAACACTCGATACCAAAAAAGGATTTAGACAAGGTAAAACTCCTGACCCAACACCAGAGCCACAATTTTCCATAAATCGGTGCACCTACTAACATTCGCCGGCGGTATTGACGTAATTGGTTGATCTAAACGTGATGTAACAGCCACGTATGTTAATATAGAGAAGGAAGCGGAAAAAATAGATTTAGCAGTACATGACCAAGAATATGCTTTCAAAATGTCATCGACGAATTGTTCTGTCACCATTGACAGATATAACATAGTAGTGAGGGACATTGTTTACCACGGGTCCTCTGTTAACTCTGGCACCAACATCTCGTCAGAAATTAAATAAAGAAATAATCTTGCCAACCCCTGTTTCTTTGTCCTAAGAAGGCAATTTATTTGTGAATCCCTTACTGGAATCACAAAGGATATCCTATATAAGACCCTTATTATACAATTCCAATTTTACGGCTCTAACGCACAGAGGTGATAAAGAAATCCTTGGTCGTTTTGAGCGAAAAAATTTGCGATAGCAGCCTATGGAGTTGAATATTCAACTAATAACTTTACGAACTCTACAGCGACATAGACCTGGTCCACGTTTAAAATGGCTACATCCAGAAGGCAGGCGTAGTATATGTAGAACTCGACATAAGTAGCAAGCATAAGTAGAAACCTACTTTCACCAACCTAAAGTTGAAGCATTTCTGGCTAGCTGATCAGACACCCAGAAAAGGTAAATGTTTAAGTGCCATGCTATCACTGGATATAGATCTAGAATAGAATCCAGGTCTGTAGAGGGAATGTTCTTAGATCACCGCTTATTCATATACAGGCTGATCGTTGATGTTTCTCTAGACGGTTTGAAGCCACACATAGAGCCGTCCTCCAGACGATAACACCGTACACGAGTATCTATATGGAGGGGTCAATTAATGGTAACGTTAAGCCGTGAGTGCAGTGCTTATTGATTAGTGTGTTGGATCCCTGGATTGGCCCCGGGTCTCTGGCTCAACTCCCTAAAGTAACACCACTTTTGTTTTTTCACTGCCCCACCTCTTGCAAAAATTTGACAAACACTCAAGAGTATGCTACCGTTCTGTAGAGCGAATGGATATTAATACTCCCGCCCGTAGAGTCTTCGATTCACAGCCATATGATAGAGGTAGAACTCGACTTAAGTGGCGAGCGTATGTAGAAACCGACGTCAACCAACTTAAAGTACGCAGTAACCTAAAAACCGGGATAACAGCAAAGAAATCTTGGTTAAGGCATCACTGGCAAGCTCATCAGCCTTACAGTTACCTGGGATATTTCAATGTTCCAACACATAGAAAATGTGAATGTAATAGTCACTGGATCTAGGATAGCATCCAGGGCTCCCAGGCTACTCTGAGAACTGTTCCCCGGCAGGCTGCTCATTGAATATTCACTAAAAGGTTTGAAGCTATATCTTGAGCCATCTACCAGACGAAAACATCATACAGGAGTATGTATGGGTCTTAAAATGCGGTCAAAGCCATGGGTCCTGTGGTTTAGAGTTTAGTGAATAGTTTGATGACTGTGTTGGGGCTGGGCCTCTGGCTCAAACGCCTTAAGCAATAACACCAAAGTTTTTCATTTTACTGCCCCACCTCTTGCGAAAGTCTGACAAACATCCAGGCAAGAGTTTCTATTCTTCGTGGAAAACATATAACTTATATCACTCAAATGAATGCAGGAGGGAATCACAGTGTATGGGCCGTTAATGCCAGATATTTAATCTCAAGGACATTTCTGGCCGATTGCCTATACACAAGCGTAAAGAGAGGTGGCTAGTTTTAGGTGTTCGAGAATGTTAGCTCTCCATTTCAATTACTTTTCCAAGACCATGGCCAACAAATTTGATACTGATACTAATAAGTATTCGAGGGTCAATGTGTTCCATTTTCGAGGGGTTTGCGCGAAGTCTACATTTAGTTTCCCATTTCGAGAGCACTGAAAAAAACATTTTCGAAATAGTTCTTTTCGGGTATTTCGATACGTCCTTAATTCACGACACATGCATAGGCAATCAATTGGATGATTAATCTTTCTATGGTCATTGGTCACTAGTAGCTCGTTTGCTGCCAGGCTCCACAGTGGAGGGGATAGAACACCTCCTTCTGGGTGCAACAACTGACAAAATATCATACACTAGGAAGGAAATAAAGACTGCAGTGAGACTTATTCAAGGCGAACATCAGTAAATGGGTGTACTGTACATCCTTTACAATCTACGTCCACTTTGAATGGATACCCTTTCTGATTATAATCGGACACATCGATTGTTCGCTCAAATTGAATTAATGTCAAAATAGGATTCGCACAAAGAATGTTTGTCCAGGGATTCATAAGTAAGACGTCTTCTAGATTCTAGATCAAAAGAAACCTACATTTTACATTTCCGAAGACACACATGCAACAAGCAAGAATGAGTGGTTTGGGCAATCAAGGATATTCCCTTTGTCCATTTTAAATTGCCACCTGAATAAATTATTCCGTGATCTAAGGTATTGTGTAACTTTCTCAAGAATCGATTTGATCCCTGGAAACCTAACAATTTTGGCACTATTACATTCGTATCTTCATACCATTTACCGTATTCCCTTGAAAAGGGTCCTGTTTGTCCCAGAGCGCAAAAGAAACATACGAACACCAAATCCGACAGAGATAGTCTCCAAATGTACATGGAAACGTTACAAAAAACTTATCCCTCCGGGTCTGTCAACAAAAATGTGCAATTGCAAGTTTGCTCAAAAGATTTTGAATTCTTAATAAAATTTCCCGGAGTCACTTTTGCCTCCTCCCCACGAATAGAGTTTATGTCAACATGCATCCTTTTCCCATTTCGTGTAGCCGTTTAAAAACTTGCTGCGGGCTGTTCTGCTCCGGAGCACACAGGTGATAGTCTTACTTTGAAGTAATCTTCTGAAAGTTTTACTTTTTTAACTTTAATTAGCGGCCGGGATAATTGGTCCGCTTATAGAAGCATTAAACTCATTCGCAGAACTACTTGTTGTTCAGCGCAGCGGTATAACCTTTTCTGTGGGTGACTTGCGGCCAGACCCTCGTTAACTATTCAGTGTCCCAGATTTATCCTACTGCGACAAACAATGAAATCTCTGCACACAACACATACGAGTACACCATATCAAAACCACTCTTTGGCTATTCCATCTGGGCCGATGTGTTCTGTTTCGGAATGGGAGTGGGTTGGGAGTGGGTTGGGAGTGGGAATCTGAATCAGATTCAGAGTCGAAGTCGGAGCATTTGCTTTGATTTTTTTGAGTGTCTGTGTGTGTTTTTTTTGTTTTTGTCGCTTTCAAGGGGATAATATAATAATACCGGTTGGTGGAAGCCGTTGGTTGCGGTGACCGTAATATTACACTCCATATGATGCTATAAAAATGCGTCATTACTACACATGCGGTGCTCGGGAGGGAATTTTGTCGTGGCCGGGTCTTCTTTGGGTATCCGCATTCCGTGCATGTACCTATACAGGGATTACTCCAACCCTTGGTTGGGTTTTTATTATTTTTCCAGTGTACTTGGCAGCACACACTCGCTGGGTGGATTTTATTTTACTCCCGAAAGGGTATGCCTACTGTATAGGCATAGCATGGAATGTTATCCGGCTAGGAGTCATTAGGAGGGACCAGATGGCTTTTTGGGTATAGACATTGGCGAGAAAAGGTCAGGTCGAATGTGCTGTGCTTTGTTTACAAATAATGGAAGTGATTTCGTGAAATCGGTTGACTTGGTTATGGCGTCAGTTGGTCGAATAGGTTAGCCTTGTGCACACCTTTATGGGAAATCTGTTGATAAGGGCGTATTTTCGTCAACGTTAAAGATTGTCAGACCAACGTATGACACGAGAATATTGGAAGAGAGTTAGTTTTTAACAGTCGAGTCACCTGTTGTTTTTTTTGTATCAAAAAGAACGTTGTAGTTGTTTTGAGAAATGGTAGCGACGTTCCCAACAGGCAATAGATACTCTCGAATAACAATGACTTAGAGACGTTAAGCGATCACCATTGTAAGGTAACCGACTTCGGTTGATTATTAATCCAGGCCATTGTGTACATGAGCAGTATCAGAAAAATGGACGACAGTATTATAAAGGGCTCACTTCATTGCTTCTTGTGGCTTGTTTCAGTCTTCTACTATTTGGAGGCCTTGAAAAAGTCTGATTTCATTAGTGATGCGACCATGCTGAACAAAGAAATGAACAATGATGTTCGTATCTGCGCCTGTAATATTAGACAACTTAACAGGAATGGTAAATCCAAATAACTATTTGAGGCCTTAAGCTGCTATAAGGCAGTAATCCATCCAGGAAATATGATAGGGCAAGCAAAAATAGGATGAAAATCTGTTAGTGTCACAGTGAGTAAAATTAACGATTTTTTGACTGCTAACTTGTAATAAGCGACAGATTAAGGGAACAAGTCTTATGCTTTGAAAACATCAGCCGACACATTGTTAGAATCCACATCAAGACAAAGTTGGCCTACATAAACTTAATATGCGCTCAAGCCTCAAACTTCTATGAACTTTTTGACAACCTATCTGGCTACTGCCGAAGTATGCTGATAAAACCATGCTGTGTGATTTCAACGCTAATGTAGATGCGAAAAGACACCCTACCTAACACCACGTCTGGCTACGGACTTAGAGATATTGGCTTTAGTAACGAATGAAATGGATTTGCAGCCGCTACAAGGTTTCCTTACCATAATATGCAAAAGGGGATATTGCGGTCAATTATTAGAACTCTCTAGACCTTTTAAATATAAGAATTTCTTAATTTTTCGACTAATCCTATGCAAATAAAGCCCCAAGAATGAACACAATTGATATGCTGACAGAAGCCCTTGTGTTAACAGGAAATGCCAATGCATTCAGACGAAGACAAAGCTACCGAATAAGTAACCATCGAGCTTTAAAAGCTTTTCAGTATTGCTACGAATTCGCGTATTTAAGGCCTTTTAAGGAAGAGATAGGTTGAAAATTGATCAATCGATGTCAACTCTTAAGGAAACTTTATTAAGCTCTCATAAATGATTTAAGAGTGACAATCGATTGCATCTCTGTCAAAAGTTAGATCAGATTTTTTCGGGGGCTGTTCACAGATGCGCAACTGTTTAAATAAAAAGAGCTTTCTATCGATGATATAAAGTATGCCAACATGAATTTTGATCTGCCACCAGCGATTTAAATGTAAAGTTATTTTATTACAGATCACAGATTTGGTTCAGCCATCTATACCTAGGTCTACACCGAAGATATGGTTGCATTTATTTACAGAAGTCAGTAAAAGAAATAAAAGGTCTGACATAACTCGGACAAGGTTAGGTCAGGTTAGGTTGTAGTGGCTGCACGCGATGCGCGTGTAGACTTAGACCATTAAGGTCCATTGTGGTACCACGTAAATCCATCGACTCCCCTATATTCTTACGCCTAATTGAACCATTCAGAGCTAACTATGTAGCATAGGAGGTTTCTGACACAAGAAGTATTCTCCCAGATGAAGTTTCCTCTTTTCTGAGAGAGCTGAACGAGAGCATAGAAGGTGAGTAATACTGTCCTCCTCTTCCTCGTCCAAGCAGCTTCTACAGAAGTCACAAGGACAAACTTCACCAGGAATGTAGAATTGTGTTTGAACAAATCCAATTTGCTGTTTAAACATTTTTATAATTTTGAGGTGTAATTTTATAAAAGTTCTGACGCTAACTTATTTTGAGAAAATTTATATAAACAGCTGGATAAGATAGTAGCTTGCTACGGGCAGAGCTCCACGCCTCTAGACTGCTGCTATCAGCTTTCTGTACTTTTCCTGTCGAAGCGCGTCTGCCTAAATCTCACATCTGTAGAGGAAGATGACATGCGTCATCGACATCAGAAGCCTTCAATTGCTGGTCGTTTGTCCGACTATGTCCGCCATCAGCCTACTTAGCCTACTCTTTATATAAGTTTAAGTTGTATGTTGATGGAGTCTATTCGAGCCAAGATCCTTAAATTAGTCATAAGGACTATCTCGGTTTTTGCTGTAGGCAGTCTGAGACCGTGTTTCCTTCCAGTTATCCAGCTTATTCAACTCATAACCTGGTTCAGCTTCAGGTTATCATTCCAGCGATATCATATGCATACCACTCCATTCAAAGAATGCCATCATAGGAATATTCCTAAGGCATGATCCAAAATCAAACCTTGCGGTGCTCCGAAAATGACTTTGCGTTCTACGTTGTCCCTCTGCAGTCTCATAGATCAGCTCCCGGTCCTTGAGTATTTTTGTGCGTTCAGCTTCGTCATCAATATTAAAATCAATTAGGTCCATGACTGTGTTTGCTTTGAAACAATTTGTTAAGGCACAACCTTGAGGGTCAGTGCCAATTTATCAGGTACACCTAGAACACATGAACGTCAATATCCACAACCGGATTGATAGCTCCGGTGGCTTTAAGGCTTCTCTGCTGCCATACCTATTCATGGAGCTTGAAAAACCCTTGAAACCCATTATCAGAGCAACTCATGTATGTTTTTCACTTTATCCAGACATACTAGACTGCAGACGCAACCGTTGATTCTATCTTATTCCGCTGCAGCATGAAAAAAATAACAGATGCCTAATAGTGTTTTCGATTGGGATTTTCAGATTTGCTCTCAGATTGCTCTCAGTCCCAATCGAACATAAAAGAGGTTGATCTGGTGTTTTGTGTGTGTTAGTGTAGTATTTGAAAGCTTATTGTTTACCTTAAGGCCGCCGTTATAGCTATCTTTGAAACCATCATTTGAAATTTTCTCGTACTCATTGCGGCTTTTTTACAAATTCAACCATAGGCGAGTTGGTGTCAAAACAAAGCTTATGCATTTTAGAACATGATTATCCTAAAATTATTTAATTTCTAATTATTGTGTACGCAGAAAATCAGTTTTTAGTTATCACTGATCACAAAAAAACAAAAATCAAACTGCGAAATGCAAAACTTCAAACTGACATAAGTCAGATGTTTAATGTTTTTTTGTTGGTGCATGTAGGTATAAATCAAGGTATACAG
Organism: Rhingia campestris; assembly: GCA_932526625.1. Taxonomy (NCBI): domain Eukaryota; kingdom Metazoa; phylum Arthropoda; class Insecta; order Diptera; family Syrphidae; genus Rhingia; species Rhingia campestris. The sequence goes on from OW052185.1 coordinate 52,683,350, forward strand.
AATACAAGGTAATATATTGCGCATGTTGTTATCCTATCTCTTTCTATGTGTGACGTCACGTGAATAACACTTGAATTGGGAGAATAAAAAATGAAAACTGAAACTTCTCACATATAATAAAAAGCATAGCAGAATTTTATGAACAGATTTTATTTAATTTTCTTTTTAGTTGATTGTTTTTTTTAAAAGCATTATATTGAAGATTTTGATTTTGTATTATTCTTATTCTAAAATACATTTTGCAACGGAAAAACGTTTTTACGATTTCAGGATGAAGGGAACACTCAGTTGACAGAGAACACATGTTTTGTATGTAGTTTTTACATGGTTTTAGTGCTATTTTATCCCCATTATCGTTACATTTGTTAAAAACAGAATCTAGCTTCTTCAATTCCGCTATTAATAACTCATTTGGCTTTTGAAGACCTCCTTCATTGATTACATCTGTCCATGTTAAGCCAGTCGAATTTTGTTTATCAGCATAAGTGTCCATCATGTTCGGTATCTTCGATTTGTAACGTTTCAAAAGATATCCGGCAAGATACTCTAAGGAATCGTATTTAATGTCCGATATATCTTCTTCGTTGATCACAATAGTAATGCTGTCGTCATTATCTTCACAATCAGAAAAAGGGGATAGAAGGTCTTCAGTAAGCAGTTTGCTTTCCTCATAAATGTCCATGTCAGCCTGCTGATTAACATCCATTTGTACCTTTCCTTCAACAAAATCCTCCACATTTGAAGCATTGGATATTATTCCTTCATTTCGACCTAGTAAATATGAGCGTAACCGGTATTTAAATTCCAATGAACTCGGGTGGTCATAAAGTCCTCCTTTGGCACGTATGATTCCAAAAAACATTTCTAACAGGTCCTGGTTAAGACGGTAAGTAAGGATGTAAGTAGCATTGTACGTCTCTTGAAGGGATTCGAACAGCATTTTCAGAGATTTTATACTCATTAAAATTCCTTGCTGAAATGGTAATAAGCCTGCCTTTTTCCCGAATCGCATTCTGAGCACAATACTTTCCATTTTATCCAACACTTCTTTATGGCAATCAGTTTCAAGTCCATAAGAAGCTTTTCTTGCTCTCGAATCCACTCTTGGAACTCTTGAGTTAAAAATGTCAAACCACGCATCCACCTGTAGTAAAGAACAAATAAATATGATTTCAGTGTTTTGGGAAAAGTCTGTAGGTACTTACGGTATTGATAAGTTCAGCTAGTTCTTGCCAAAAGGGGGATTTCAAAATACCTAGCATACCCATTCGATTTAACGCACACGAGTTTGTGTGTGAAAATAATTGCGTTGCGTACTTAACCTGTAAAATAAGAATTTATGTAAATAAAAAAAGATAATAAAAACGTAATGAAGTATATATTACCTTTTGTCGCTTACTTTGCTTAACAGCTAAGTGTTCTGTTGTTAGCTTAGGTGCAATTTTCAAATCGCTTTTGTCATTCTCCATAAGCTCAACCAACGGAGCTTGTGTTAAGTGCTTATTGTCAATGAAAATTCCTTCATCAAGGAAATGATTCCGGAGCAATTTAACCATATGAGGAACATCAGCAAACATAAACACATTCTGATTTGGCATTGTTGGGTGTTGAATGTACGGCCTATTTTCATCAACTCCATATTCACGCAGCAGACCCCTGTTTCCTCCACCCATATCCATCGTTACCGCAACAACATGATAGCTAATAGACTGGAGATTACTGATTGCAGCATCTACTAGACTCTTTGTAAGTTTTTTGTCGTAGTTGTAATACAGTGGTTGCTTCCAATTGCTGAAAATTCCTCTTGCCATTATTACTTGTACATAATTAGCCGGGCCAAGTAACGTATCTGATTTTTTGTCGTACTCGTAACAAGAGCGAATCTTCATCTCATCTGCCATAAGCATGCAAACCTTATCACGTTGTGAAAGATTAGCATTCCTCATCAAATTGAAAACTGTATTCAAAAACCCAGGAGCAACATCTATTTTTGATGCCCATTTTTTTAACGTTATTACAGCAGGAAAAGGGTATCCGTTTTGTAGCAGGAACCTGTAGGCTTTTGGTCCGCTGGCATGTATTGCTATGCACTTGGATATGTCGTCTGAGGTCCATTTTACACGCCTATCACCTCGGCCAAGTTTAATTTTTTGCGTGGGAGTAAAAATGGAGTTAGTTGCATTACATTCTTTTTGTAGCTTAGAGTTTTCTATCGTTAACTCAAGGATTTTGGACTGCAGAGACATTTTTTCCTCCTCAAGTGATGCTATTTTCTCTTGCTGTCTTGAAATGGTTTCGTTTAACTCCACAGTAGTTTTTTCTGGTCTAGAGATTTTGGAAATTTACATAGAAACACATTCTAATTGCAAATAGAAGAAACTTACGTGCTTGGTTCAAAATATACTTCTTCATGTGCCATGGGATCATCTGGTTGCTCTTCGTCAACCAAATAATTTGCCAGCAATGTTGTCACCTCACATCGCCGATGTCTTTTCTGTAAGCGTTCGCCTCGCTGTTGGTCTTTTTTTATTATGGAACCGGGAAGATTTTCTGTTGGAATCGCGTCATCCTTTAATTTTTTGCAGCTCTTTGGTGAGTATTTAAGCAGCTCATGTTGCAAGTTGCGTAAATATTGGTCACGGGTAAAATGCTTTGAGCAAATGTAGGCTGTTTTCACATTTATTTTATCTTTTCTGCCACATTTGCTCAACCAAATCTTTGCCATTTGCATGTCTTTGGGAAAACGAAAAAGTTTGATTTTCACACTGCTCACGTCTGTTGCATTGTTTTTTCTTTTATTATTATTATGGGTATCACAATTAAAAACTGAACAAATTGCCATTTTTTACTTAATCACAAGCACAACTTTTAATCACACGCGGTACACCTATTCTACGAGCAAATGAAATGGTTGCCTACTCAAATTGCAGTACAGAACTAAAAATTGTTATTCGAGTGACGTCATGCGCAGAACATGCACAAGAAAATGCGCGCGAATATACTACCTTGTATTCTGTATACCTTGGGTATAAATCTAACTTGGAATCCAGATTCCTCAAAAATGCTCTAGAGTAAAAAAAAGAGTGCTTTTTGTATCCCAATCGAAAACGAAAAAATTGATCTAGAGCGAAAAAAGTGCTCTAGAGCATAAAAAGAGTGCTTTTTTTATTCCAATCGAAAACGGTATAAGTGAAAGAACTCATTTTCCCGCTCTCATCTGCTACAGAGCGTTTAAAACGCTATCTATTGTTAATTTAATAAGCTCAAAGGGAGTCTGAGATGTGGATTAGAAGGCATCATCTGACTGAAAACGCTTTTGTTTTCATGTAATCCCATTACTTACCATTTGATGACTTAGGTAGTTATAATGTATTTATCAATCCACAAAAACGTATATTAATTGATCTGTCTGCTTCAAAACCAAATATCTCCAACAAATTAATCCACCTCCTGTCACATGGATTTCATTGAACACGCCATGAAGCAATGCAAGAACAATGCCAAATTGCCAATTTTCATTAAATGAATCAATTAGAGGCGAAGCAAACTTTATTCAATTTTGATTTATATTCCCAGATAATGGTTTTATGGCTCAGTAACAAAAAATTTAATAATTTGGCATTTTGAAAGTAAACTCAGACCCCCTATCCTCCCCAGTCGGCTCCTTTAAAGTAAATCCAATAAAACCACTCACATCCATAAAAAATGCGGGCAATTATTTAATTTTTTCAAACAAAAAACAAGCTCACCAGCAAATATTTTAATATTATGTTATGAGGCTCATAAAACCATAGACACGAAACTCATAATGACATCCTGTGCCGTTGTGCTACGGCTGCCGTCGCGCGAAGGATATACAAATTTTGTACATTTCCATTTCGCTTTTATAAATCAGCTTCAGATCCTAATTGCCTATAATATGGAATGAGTCATTAAAATGCTTTCAAATTTCAAATTAGCATTATTTCAGTTTTTATTTTACTCCTGATTTAAAGGACGACAGTACTTTGTTTAATTTTTTTTGTTGTGTGGTCCGCAGACATCCCATGTAGATAGATATGAATTTTTCCTACGAAATCAATAGGAAGCGGTAGATTCCGTTTCGAAAACAGGAGATCTCATAAAATAATACGGAATTGCCTGAGGTAAGCTTGCTAACTAGATTTCGGCCATTATTACAATTGTTAAAGTATTTTCATGTTGCAGACTTCATGCGGTACCGCGTACGTGAGCTAAACATTGCCAACCTTTCGTGTAACTTTGGTGAATGAGTATTTATTAAATTTACGGTAATTAAATGCGGGTGCCTGGGAACATGAAAGGACACCCCGAGTCGTAAGGTGACTTCGTTTGAGGCTATGAGGTGTTTTATGTTATTTTTGTTTTAATGAGCAAGGAGAGTACTTATCTTAAGGCAATTTTAAGGTACACAAGGTTAGTATTGCTTGTCGTGTGTAGGCATTCCACCTCTTAGCAAGAAGATGAGTTCAGTGAAAAGGCGAAGGGACGTCCTTATCTCCCTTCGCCTTTTTATTGAAATTAAACATCGAAGAGGGGTCCTGTGTTAAACAAACCAACAATGGTATTTCATCTTAGACAAATCATTCAGGAAAAATCATGAAATCAAATGAATTCCAAAAACAATTCAGCCCATCAAGACGGAGAAGGAGACCCCCTAAAAGTGGGTTGCACTAATAAAAAGCCTTAAAAATTCTTGCGACTGAAGTATGAAGGTCTGCATCATTGACCAATAGCTCACTTAACAAATGTTTAACCGCTTATTTACAGCGTGGGCCAACATAAGTTTTTGAAATGCATGCCATCCATATCGTAAGGATCTAGATGTGCGGAAGTGGTCGCATTCGATAAAGTTTAATTCCCTAGGATGGTCTGTTGCCATAACCCGCTGGAACAAATCTTCATAGACACGATGAGCACGTGCCCAAAGTAGTGTGAGATTTTTACTTACTAAAACCACAACCCATTTTGTATTTCTATTACAACTAAGTATTCGACTTATCCAGCAATTTTTTTATTACGAGTAAATAATATGTTTGGCAGGTAACTTTCCTTTGAGAGTTCCTGCTTTTTCCGCAATTTATGGCGCGGTTTGTTACTATCGGGCCAAATCTAATAGTGCATTCACACCGAACCGAAAACTGAGTTTTCGCAAAAACACCTGAAACCTTCATCGAAAACCGAGTTTTCCCATACATTGCCAGTTCTCAAAACCTAGTAGGTTACGACGTAACCTTCTCATAATCACTTCGCAGACGTCATCTCGTTGAAGGTTGTTGGAAAGAACACACCTTTTCATACATTCTACACGTGTTCCACACGTCCCACAAAAGAGCTGAAGAACTCGCTGTCAAAACAAATGTTTTTTTTTTCAGGGCTCAGAAAATTGTCTTCATATCCATCATCCATTTTAATTTTGTATAATTAAAATGGACATTGAAAAAAAAAAAGAAGAAGCATTTGTTTGCGTTTTTTTCGTAGCGGCGGCGGGCTTGAGAGTTAAAAACTGTTGTCAAAATCTTTGGATTTTTTTCATTTTGAACTTCAAATGCTAATATTAGTTTGATTATATTAGAATTCATTTTATTATTCAATTACAATATTTTCATACACAAATGTTGCAGCTATTATCACAAATCACAATTCACAGCTGATTGCAATGTCATACGAAACCTGGTCAGAGTTCGGTGTGAAAGCATCCAGTGGTTTACGTAAACTTTTTGCCAAAAACTCAGTTTATGATTCGGTGTGTAAGTACTATAAGGGTTTAGTTCTTTGAAGACGCCGCAATATATTTGTTTCGTTAAGAATTTGGAGGACTGTTGTGTTAACGTGTCCTAATAAACGTTTTTTATGTTTTCGAGCAAAATTTTTTGTTTCATCTTTAACCGCGGGAATACCCAGATCTCTGCGTAGATCTTCGTTCCTTACGTACCACGGCGCATTGACGAATGATCTTAACATTTTGTTTTCAAAAGTTTGTAAAATGTTTAGATTTGTTTCACTGGTACATCCCCATAGTTGTATACCATATGTCCAAACCGGTTTTAGCACTTGCTTGTATAATAGCAGCTTGTTATCAAGGTTAAGCTTCGAATATTTTCCGAGCAACCAGTACAGTTCTCTGTATTTATTCTTAAGTTCTTCGCATTTCTTTTTTACATGCGACTTCCATTTTAATTTTGCATCGAGTGTCATACCGAGATATTTCGCTTCATTTGCAAACGGGACTCGAACCGTATTTAGAAATACAGGCAAAGTGTTTGTCCGTTTATACGAAAAATCTACATGGATCGATTTGCTCTCATTGAGTGCAATCCGCCAGGATTTAGTCCATTCATTAACCTCGTTAAGAGCGTTTTGTAATTTGATAGTATCGTCAGCAAACGTTGCAACTATTGTATCGTTTGCTTGTGGGATATCACGAGTGAATAGGAGGTACAGGATTGGTCCAAGGACGCTTCCTTGCGGTACACCTGCCATTATTTCATTGAACTCGGAATATTCGCTTCCAAGTTTCACACGGAAGAGTCTATGCTCAAGATACGACACGAGGATTTTATATAATTGTTCTGACTTAGTTGAACTTGACTTAGTTCATACGTAAGGCCTTTGTGCCACACCTTGTCAAAAACTTGCGACACGTCAAGAAATACGGCTGAACAAATTTTCTTTTCTTCGAAAGCTTTCTCAATTACATCTGTAATTCGATGTACTTGGTCCACCGTTGAATGTTTACTTCTAAACCCAAATTGATGGTCAGGTAAAAGACGTTTCTGTTCAATTATGGGGTGTAAACGACCGAGTAAAATCCGTTCAAAAACTTTTGAAATTATTGGAAGAAGTGAAATAGGCATGTAAGATTTTATTTCATTCGGTGATTTTTCTGGTTTTAGAACCATAATCACTTCCGCGACTTTCCACTATCTTGGTATGTATTCTAATCTGATTGCTGCATTTATAATAAAAAGAAGCTAAGTTAATGCTTGCCGAGGCAACATTTTAAGAAGTTCTCCTGTAATCAGGTCAAAACCCGGAGCTTTTTTAGGCCTTAGAGAGGAGCATGCGCTTATTATTGAGACTGTTATATCTGGAAACGCTTGGCAAAATAAGCTAATTTGGTAGCACAGGTGCTTTCCGGCTTTATGGTAGGCCATCATCCTTAATCAGCTTTTCCGGCCTTTCAGCCATTCCCTTCCCAGACGTCAGCCACTTTTGACAATAACGCGACAACACTCTCACTTTTACACTAAGTCTATATTAATAAAAATTAAATGTCGTTCGTTGGGAACCGCATCATTTGAGAACGGCTGCACCGATTTGGCAAACTTGTCTTTAAAAATTTTCGTCATAACCCAACTTAGGTTTTTACGGAATGAAAAATTTACCACGCCCACTTTTTTTTATTTATCAGCTGCACCGATTTGGCTATTTTTTTTAAATATTCGTCATAAGCCAACTTAGAATTCTACGGGAAAAAATTGACTACGCCCACTTTTATGCCCACTCTTTTTGATTTATATAAATCGGTGAACGGCTGGACCGATTTTTTTACATGTTGGTGCTAATCCAATTTAAATTTTTAGGGAAAAGAAATTGACCACTCACATTTGTACGCCCACTTTTTTTATATATATATAAAATCGATGACCGATTTGGCTATTTTTTTTAAATGGTTGTAATAGTCCACAAGAAACGACGAGTGCTTCCATTTGCGTTAACTATTAGTCAACGTTCGTGGCCCAGCATAATTCCAAGTTTTGCACGTATAGAAAAGCGTGCCAAGGTTTGCGATTGTTAAAACTGAAACTCATTCTGATTACACCCTCGGAGATGCTGTGCTTTCGTCAAATGCTCATCAAATACGAACATTGTTTTCGACATGCTTCCCATCCAAACCGACTAATTTGTGGAGAAAATACAAAGATACCATGTGTGATGTGATGATATTATTTGCATCAGATGTGTATTAAATATGTACATCCAAATTTACAAATTAGCGAAGAAATTAACAACGAAGCTTTGATATTAATTAAGGACATGTGTTTGAGAATGTCGAACTAGTTAGGCATGACAGCGACGCTTTGCGATGCTTTGATGGAATCAATTCCAAAAACAGTGCAATGGCCAAAGCGAACTGATCGTTTGTGATGAGTGTACACCCAACAACAAATATTATTCTATAAGCCACAAAAATTTAATTTCCACAAGCAATTATTTCTATAGGGCTTATATAGCACTTGTGGGCGTAGGTTGTGCATTTTGGCAGTCGATTGTTTGGGTAGAAGCTTGTATAAGATGGCTTAACTTCTTTAACGTTGTTTTTAAGCTTCCGGAGATGTGTGCACATGTACCATAATCCGAAGCATAGCATGTATAGAGCTTACGACTGAAGGCTTAAAAAAGCTAAGGTTAAAAGATCGCGAAAAAGGTGAAAAGATCGGGACAAGGTGAAAAGATTGGAAAAAAAGGTGAAGAGATCGGGAACTTACCGGAGAATGAGTCATCACGATTCAAGTACTTCGTTGTACTTACTCTTCTTTCATGTTCCAAAGTACAAAAAAGCCTGTAATTTGTTTCTATAAAGCCTTTTATAAGCAAACAGAGTTTTTTCTGTAAGGCATTTTAGAAGTATTTAAAGAAGTCTTATAGAAGTAAATAGCTTCCTAAATGTTTTTCCATAAGTCTTCCTACAAGTAATATTGCTGGGGGGAAATAGCTTCGATAGCGCTTTATCGAAGCGAAATTGTTAGTTGGGAATGGCGAATATAAAGCCTTATAAAGCCTTATAAAAAACAAATAAGATTTACGAAAAAATCAAAGACGGTTGGTGGTGCGATGATTCTGTTGGTAGATGATTTTCGTCAAACATCAAAATCCGAAATGTGCTTCCAAACATTATTAAGAACCATGATTGGTTGAGCGAACGTGCTTTATTGGCTGCGAAAAACATTGATGTCGACGAATTGAATTTTTTAATTTAAAGTGAAATTGCTCTCGAATTGGTGACGTACAAATTGGTGGATTCCGTTACATTCCAAGATGATATCATCAACTATACAACCGAGTTTTTAAACTCGCTGGAATTACCCGGATTACCACCTCACAATCACCCACTGAAAGTAGGATCGGTAATCGTAATGTTACGATATATAAACCAACCACGTCTTTGTAGTGAGTAACGACACTGGGGTTGCGATACCTGAGGGAAGTATACAAAGGAGAAGACGTTTGGATACCACGAATCACAATGGTTCCGGCTGACTTTCCATTCCGTTTCAAATGCTTGCAATTTTCGGTACGGCTTCCATTCGCAATAACATTTAACAAATCTCTCGGCATTAGGGTCCAGTTATAGCATTCATTCAAAATTCTCATTGAAATTTTCTTTATCTTATTTAGACTTTTTTATAAATTCAAACATTAGCGAGTTGGTGTCAAAACAAAGCTTATGCATTTTAAAACAAGATTATTCAAAAATATTTTAATTTTTGATTAACGTTTTCGCTGAAAATCGCTTTTTTTCAATGATCAAGATTAATTTCTCTGAAGTAATGATCCAGCTATTTTCCAATGATACCAATGTCGATTCCATCATGTTTTGTGTTCCAATAAAGTTGTTCAATGATAGCTATAAATGGACCCTTAACCTTGAAAATCCATGCTTCTCGCATGGTATGGTACGACACGGGGTCGGAATACCATCAGCATTTTTGTTTACGCTGCAGAGAACAAAACAAAATAAAACATTGCAATGAACGAAACTATATCACAGCAAAGCAATTGAAAAAATTATTTATTTATTTATAGATTGGGTAGATACCTGAATATCGATTTATCAATCAAAATGTAAATAAAACACCTTAAAATTTAAATTAATTTAAATCAAACCATTCACAACGAAATGGTCAAAAGAAAACAATGTAGACTTGGGCATATATATCTGTGTTGTTAATGATAGGGATAGTCTTAATATAGTGAAAGATATCAGGTATATTCTTAATCATAGGATAAGATGGGAGTCCATCAAACGACCAAATATCATACAATGCTTTAAATGCCAGAGATTTGGTCACGTTAGTGCCTACTGCGCATATCCCAATAGATGTGTAAAATGCAAAGAGTTCCATGAGGCAGGTGCCTGCTCTTTTAACTCGATTGATGACAGGTCCAAAGTTGCCTGTATTAACTGTGGATCGGTAGGCCATCAAGCAAACTTCAGCGAATGTCCAAAACGCATAGAATATCTAAAAAGAAGAGAAAGACTGTCTCCTAATAATGTTCGCATGAATTCCTAACTTATTAAGCTAGCCTCACAAGATCGTTTATCCATTCCATCCACAGGCTCCTTTGCGGATATTCTCCGAAGCACACCGAATGTGTCATTGTCTACAAATCCGATACTACAAAACAACGTAAAATCTTCATTTAATGACTTTCTTAAAGAATCTGTTAAATTATTTGGGATCCCAATAAATACATTATTTATTCGAGTTCTCGAATTTTGGCCCACTTATTTGAAATTGAATGAATACGAGAAACCTGGTGCTTATCTAGGTTTTATCGCCTCAATTACACCATGATTTTTAAACTTCTTTCAGCCAACATTAATTCTTTAATCTCTCACGGTAAATGCTCTGAGCTAAATCTGTTGTTGGGAGAAATCTCGCCAACAGTAGTTTTTGTTCAGGAAACCCAATTAAAAAGGAATCGTCAGAGATCATTCGATAACTATTTATTAGTGAGAAATGACGCCGGCAGAGGCACAGGAGTTTTAATTAAAGATACATTAAAGTTTAGAATCAATCCATTCCGAAATGATATAATATCCACAACAATAGTTTCAGTAACCCTAACCAATTCTACGGGCCAGAATTCGAACTTAGCTTTTGTCTCTATTTATATTCCCTGCAATACAGGTTCACGACTAACCAGATCAATGAACGACCTTCATTCCTTACTATCTAGATTTGACTTCTTCATTATAGGGGGTGATTTTAATGCCTGGCACAGTTTCTGGGGTGATACAATGACCAATCTTAACGGACTTCATCTCTTCTCCTGGTTTCAAAACAACGCGTCCCTTAATTCGGATATAATCTGTCCTAACAGCCCAACCAGACCTAGCTCTTTATCGGTTGTTGACTTCTATATTGTGTCAGCAAACCTTCTAGCTCCACAGCATTCTGCAAGGAACTTCAGTTGTTTAACAATGGAGCCTTTTTCTGACCACTATTCAGTGTTTCTTGCATTGGAATAATTAACATCTCCCCTATTCTGACAGATCCTATTTCTAAAATCTCATTTAGGGAAACTAATTGGGAATTATTTAACAATGACCTTACACAAAAACTTGAATCTCTCAATATTCCAATTGATAGAAACCTTTCCAATGAAGAAATAGAGCACTTTGTAGAGCTTTTTCTAGTTCTTTAAAAGATTGCATAAACTATCATTCAAAGAAAATTAAATTTAAAAGTTCTTACAAAAACTTAAGCAACGAAATTCTGAAACTCCTTAAGTTAAGGAAAATTTGGAAAATCCAACTTAAACGATTTTTTCATAGAATAAGCAATTTAGAAATAGACTACAACAACTTAAACCATCACCTACGGTCTTTAAAGAAATTGATCGAATCACTGGACGTAAACGACCAATCGAACAATCCTTAGCCCATATTATTTACGAAAACACACCATACTATTAAACTCAAGAAAAATTAAATGCCTTTGAAAGTTTCTACACTAATCTTTATTCTCGAACCATCCCCCGATTTAATCCCGAACTTCCTCCAGAAGTCTCGACACGTAATAACGCTTTTCTTGTCTGGAACTCTAATTCAGTGATTACTCAATTCACTCATAATACCAAAAAGTCTTCAGGGCCAGAATTAATTTCAAACTTCGTGATTAGAAAATGCTTAACTACTCTTCCTAAGTTTTTAACTCCAATTATCAACAATTGCATTAATAATGGATTCTTTCCCATTACCTGGAAGAAAGCTAAGCTCACTCCTATTAAGAAAAATGATAACTCTAGCGATATTGGGAACTTTAGACCCATCTCTATGCTTTCGAATTGGGGAAAAGTCCTGGAGAGAGTACTCTACATTAAAATTGAGGACTTTATTTCTGAACACAGAATTATTCCAATTACACAATATGGTTTTAAAAAAAAACACTCCACCGAACGTGCTCTTTTGCACTTACAAAACACTGTACTTAACAACCTTAGACATAAGAGATGCACTGTAGCCTGCGCTTTAGACCTCACAAAAGCTTTCGATCTTGTTTGGCATGATGGTCTGCTTTCAAAATTAATTTCTTTAAATTTTCCTAAATTTTTTACCAAATCGATGTTTAGCTTTCTTGCTGACCGTAGTCTTAATGTTTATCTTGATGACAATATTTCCTCACCAGTTCCAGTAGCTTCAGGAGTTCCCCAAGGTTTTTTACTTGGTCCTCTCCTCTTTAATATTTTTCTCCATGACTTCCCTTCAGAATTTCAATCCTCAAACTCAATCCTATATGCAGACGACACCATAATCATCGACTCTCATGAAAGACCACATATGGCACTTAATGGCATTAAAAAACACCTCGAGGTAATACTCCCATACTATAAATACTATAAAACTTGTCAGAGAAAGCAAGCAACTCGCTCTTACCCTGGAGGGCAACATACTAATTATAAAACCTCTCTTAAAATACCTCGGTGTTTTCTTACATGAAAGATGGAAAATGAATCCCCATGCCAGGAAGGCCCTGAACAGGATTAAGGCAGCCAGTGCAAAACTAAAAGTTCTCCTGAATTCCTTTGAGGTTGAATTGTGGGGAACGGATTTAATAATAATAATAATTAAACCAACAAAACTGTTACGCTTCCTCTCGTTGGTTTTGGAAGCCCTGTTTTTGACAAATAAAAAGCTTTATGCATTTCAATTGTGAAATTAAAAACTTTAAAAATTCACTGCATATGTTCGGGCTTTGAAAAATTGATTTTTGTAAACAAAAAAGGAGAGAGAAAAAAAAAGAAACAATACCGTTGTTTGCGGTCGGTCGATTTCCACCCGTTTACGAAATGAAAAGTTTTTTTTTGTGGTAAAAGAATACCACCGAATTAAAAAAGTGAATTTAATAACAACTTCGCGAGTAATAAAATTAAAATAAAATAAAAAAAAAGAAACCAAATCCAACTTCTTATACAACGTGAGTTAATTTTGTGCTATTTATTGCGACAATAGTGTATATGTCGTATTTTTGACCTTAGGAAGAATTCAACTGGAAATTGGTGCCATCATTTATAATCCGTGTATGAAGTAAGACGTCTTGGAACTACGTATTGTTACCTGGGGAACAATACCCAAATTGGTAAGTAATTTCTACATAATTATCCTACGAAAAGTAGCAAAAATCGAGTAATTTACTGACAAAATTCTCTATTTTGCTTAATACGCCCAAAGTCTCCTTCATACCGGTGTGTTTAAGTAATTTGGTTATTGGCACACCACACAGTGTAACAACAATATCAAAAAACCCAAATTCAACCGCCAATTGAAAAAAAAAAAAACTAAAACAAAAAAAAAAAGGATTCGGAGTGCAATACACCACGCAGTGCTCATTTCCAGCGCATTAGAGTATAACTCATCGAGTCAAAAATTAAAACGATTCTCGAGTACACAGCATCCTAACTGACAATATCGACCTGGATACTAAATATCGTTTTAAACGCATCCAACATCACATTCATCCCACTCCAAAATATCACCTTCTTCATCTTTAAATTCAAATATATCTCCATCATTTGCATCATCTTTAACATTCATCATAATCATCTTTAACCATCTTCATAATAAGCATCAACATCATCATCTTTATCCTCCCCATCAGAATAGTGCACGTATACAACAGCAATATATGCATCTGCACCTATAAGAAGAAATCACCATCATCAGTAGCAGTCATACAGATAAGTTCTCTCGCTACCTAGTAACAAACGCACACACATTATATATTAAAGTTTACCATTTCACCATTTTACCATTAAATTAAATTATTTAACTTACACTATACATACATCTACGTACATATATACAATTATTATACATATAGACATTATTAACGTTTAAAAAACTAACACATCTTTAGCAAATCAAAAGAATATAAAAAAAAGACACAACCAAACACACTTCCTTCACCAATCCCACAAATCCCTTCCGAAGAAGAACAAAAAAAACTCAACCAACAAGATAAGTATACCTAATTATTTTGTTGAATCGATGGTAAAGTTCGTAAATTTAAACATTCATTAACTATTTAACAGATTCAAACCTGCATCAATCAACGGATACCTCGAGCTGGCGGAATTTATGCATAAGGTCCCCACACCCCTGGACGAATTATAAAATACAAACTAACTATAACGTAAAGTTAAAATATAATCGGTGAGTTCTCTTTTTATTTTCACCATACATGATTATTTATTTTTACGAACCATCTAAAAGTTTAATTTAAATTTGTTGGCGATTGCGAAGAAAGCAGAAAAAATAACATTGCCCATTCGTTAGGTATAGATATCTTCTTGATCCTCCTCTGTTTCGTCTCGTATAGTGTCGCGTTTTCGAGGTGCCCCTACTCTACTTCTTAACTACCTCTAATTTGTCTTCCAACCCCTAGTGTGAAAAAAAAAGTTTAAAAGAGAGTGCTCTCGAACTACTAAATACAAAAAAAAATTACAACTAATAGAGTACAAGATACAAATATTATTTGAAAAGCCCTAACAAAAAAAAAAATAAGTGTAGTGTAAAGCGAGTACGAGAGAATCGAATTTAAAATTAATTAGTTAGTAAGAAAAAGAAAAAAAATCAAATTAATTATTAAGATACACTTATCAACACTGTTGTTTCTTTAGAATAGTTCTTAGAAACAAATCTTATTCTGAAGATACAGTATCTATGTTAAGTTTAAATTACTTATATTGATAATTAATTAATTAGATTAAGTTATTTAATTAAGTTTGTTGAAGTTAGTAACAGTTATGAATATTATTATTGTTCTTAGTTTTACATAATAAAAGTACTTTAAGGAATTTTACTCCCTGGATTTTTTTTTCTTCGCGGACAGATACTTCCGCTTAACCAATGTATCTTCTTTTAATCTCGTCTTGGGAAGTTTCCTCAAAATGGGGTTTTAATTTTTTTTATTTTGGTGGGCTTGATCGCGAATGGGGTCTAAGATGGGTTGACGAGTGCGCGAAGGGAAGAATTTTTTTTTAGGGGTTACTGATAGTTGGACCAATAGTAACCACGGATGCTCTCTGATGCTTTTTGAGTGTTGGTTGGAGCAGAGGGTGGGTTGATGAAGAGGACTACTCTTAGCACCTGTGGACTCTTCACCTGGAGGAAGTTATCAGATGCTACGATATTGGTTTATGGATGCGGACTTGAGATACTTCGGACTCTCTAATCATTTACAGATACTTCCATCTTTATCTGGCATGGAATCGTAACACCGTTCGCAGGCGCATCGTGTCAAGAACCCTCCCTAACCGACGAGCTAGTACGAGCGGGAGCTAGCATGCCTAGACATTTTGGCCTCGAACACCATTTTCTTGTTGTTGCCAGGACTGGCTTACGGACTCCTGTGGCCATGAGTCATAAGGGTGACTTTCGCAATGGAAGGTTTTGGGACAATGGTGAAGAAGGACAACCAAAATTATCTCAGTGGAATTCCTGAACTTAGGAATTGCAATCCAGGTACCGGGTATCCTTTTCGAGGGGTAGGCTTCATCATTGTCCTGATAATTCCGTTACATAATCTAAAACTAAACTTCTGATGTTTAAAACACTCATCCGCCCAATACTCGTCTATGGCTTTGCTTTATGGTTTCAAATTTCCCCAACAGTAGCCCATGAGTTACAACGTTTTGAAAGATCCATACTAAGAAAATGCATGATGAAATTTAGAAGACCTTCTGGCAAATTGTTTAGAAATAAGGTCATATATGAGAACTCCGGTGTTGTACCACTATTATCCTTTTACAAACTTAGCAAAGTCAAGACTTCCCAACCTTAGACATCACAATAATAACATTATCCAAGATATCTATAACGATAGCATTCGTTTTTCGATAGTTGACAGATACTATATTTATCTGATTAGCATCCTCAATGTACGGTCCACACCTCTCTTCGAGATGGATGATGACTGTCATTTCTTAGCCAACTTCTACAAGAAAAGTAGTGTCCTAACCTATAGAGGATGAAACCCTCATTTCGCAAAAGGATAACTAAAAAGTTTAAGATCACATTTAAATAACACCCAAACCAATAACCTACTTTAAACTAACTTTTATATAAGTAATGTAAACAAGAGTAAAAGATATTAGATACATTTAAATTGTTTAGTAATGTAAGCTTATATTAACATTTTATATTTTTTAAATGATTGTCATAATCCAGAAATGTACATATTTTATTTTATTTTATTATATTTTTTTAAAGCACATATAATACTATTAATAAATCATATCCTAATTTCTATTTATACCCCTACATTGTAAATGGATTCCTAATATTTTCTTTTATCACCTTTATAAATAATAACTATCCAATAGCATTTGCAAAATTGATTTATTAATTGATTTATTATATTCATTAAGCATTAGTTCTTTAAAACATAAATCTTCTGTTTCACATTTGATGCAGTTTGGTATGACTGGTGCACATATTATTTTTTTATTTTTTTTTTATTTTTATTTTCTCTCTGTTATGTTGTTACCTAGTTCTAAGTTCTAAGTCCCATACGATCTGTCACGTTTCTATTGAGCGAACATGTTTAACTTCATTGAAAACTGTCTAGTTTTATTACCTTTCTTTATCGTCAAACCATGTCAAATTTGAAATCTCTCTGTGACAGCCAGACCAATTCCAAGTCGGCTTTATAAATACTAATTTATGTAAGACACAAATATTTATTGTAAAAATCTTGAAGTCTCAATAAATCTACTACTTCTACTACTACTACCTTAAAATTTATTTAATAAACACTAATCATTCAAAAATATGATAATGATAATGATCCAGCTATTTTCCAATGATACCAATGTCGATTCCATCATGTTTTGTGTTCCAATAAAGTTGTTCAATGATAGCTATAAATGGACCCTTAACCTTGAAAATCCATGCTTCTCGCATGGTATGGTACGACACGGGGTCGGAATACCATCAGCATTTTTGTTTACGCTGCAGAGAACAAAACAAAATAAAACATTGCAATGAACGAAACTATATCACAGCAAAGCAATTGAAAAAATTATTTATTTATTTATAGATTGGGTAGATACCTGAATATCGATTTATCAATCAAAATGTAAATAAAACACCTTAAAATTTAAATTAATTTAAATCAAACCATTCACAACGAAATGGTCAAAAGAAAACAATGTAGACTTGGGCATATATATCTGTGTTGTTAATGATAGGGATAGTCTTAATATAGTGAAAGATATCAGGTATATTCTTAATCATAGGATAAGATGGGAGTCCATCAAACGACCAAATATCATACAATGCTTTAAATGCCAGAGATTTGGTCACGTTAGTGCCTACTGCGCATATCCCAATAGATGTGTAAAATGCAAAGAGTTCCATGAGGCAGGTGCCTGCTCTTTTAACTCGATTGATGACAGGTCCAAAGTTGCCTGTATTAACTGTGGATCGGTAGGCCATCAAGCAAACTTCAGCGAATGTCCAAAACGCATAGAATATCTAAAAAGAAGAGAAAGACTGTCTCCTAATAATGTTCGCATGAATTCCTAACTTATTAAGCTAGCCTCACAAGATCGTTTATCCATTCCATCCACAGGCTCCTTTGCGGATATTCTCCGAAGCACACCGAATGTGTCATTGTCTACAAATCCGATACTACAAAACAACGTAAAATCTTCATTTAATGACTTTCTTAAAGAATCTGTTAAATTATTTGGGATCCCAATAAATACATTATTTATTCGAGTTCTCGAATTTTGGCCCACTTATTTGAAATTGAATGAATACGAGAAACCTGGTGCTTATCTAGGTTTTATCGCCTCAATTACACCATGATTTTTAAACTTCTTTCAGCCAACATTAATTCTTTAATCTCTCACGGTAAATGCTCTGAGCTAAATCTGTTGTTGGGAGAAATCTCGCCAACAGTAGTTTTTGTTCAGGAAACCCAATTAAAAAGGAATCGTCAGAGATCATTCGATAACTATTTATTAGTGAGAAATGACGCCGGCAGAGGCACAGGAGTTTTAATTAAAGATACATTAAAGTTTAGAATCAATCCATTCCGAAATGATATAATATCCACAACAATAGTTTCAGTAACCCTAACCAATTCTACGGGCCAGAATTCGAACTTAGCTTTTGTCTCTATTTATATTCCCTGCAATACAGGTTCACGACTAACCAGATCAATGAACGACCTTCATTCCTTACTATCTAGATTTGACTTCTTCATTATAGGGGGTGATTTTAATGCCTGGCACAGTTTCTGGGGTGATACAATGACCAATCTTAACGGACTTCATCTCTTCTCCTGGTTTCAAAACAACGCGTCCCTTAATTCGGATATAATCTGTCCTAACAGCCCAACCAGACCTAGCTCTTTATCGGTTGTTGACTTCTATATTGTGTCAGCAAACCTTCTAGCTCCACAGCATTCTGCAAGGAACTTCAGTTGTTTAACAATGGAGCCTTTTTCTGACCACTATTCAGTGTTTCTTGCATTGGAATAATTAACATCTCCCCTATTCTGACAGATCCTATTTCTAAAATCTCATTTAGGGAAACTAATTGGGAATTATTTAACAATGACCTTACACAAAAACTTGAATCTCTCAATATTCCAATTGATAGAAACCTTTCCAATGAAGAAATAGAGCACTTTGTAGAGCTTTTTCTAGTTCTTTAAAAGATTGCATAAACTATCATTCAAAGAAAATTAAATTTAAAAGTTCTTACAAAAACTTAAGCAACGAAATTCTGAAACTCCTTAAGTTAAGGAAAATTTGGAAAATCCAACTTAAACGATTTTTTCATAGAATAAGCAATTTAGAAATAGACTACAACAACTTAAACCATCACCTACGGTCTTTAAAGAAATTGATCGAATCACTGGACGTAAACGACCAATCGAACAATCCTTAGCCCATATTATTTACGAAAACACACCATACTATTAAACTCAAGAAAAATTAAATGCCTTTGAAAGTTTCTACACTAATCTTTATTCTCGAACCATCCCCCGATTTAATCCCGAACTTCCTCCAGAAGTCTCGACACGTAATAACGCTTTTCTTGTCTGGAACTCTAATTCAGTGATTACTCAATTCACTCATAATACCAAAAAGTCTTCAGGGCCAGAATTAATTTCAAACTTCGTGATTAGAAAATGCTTAACTACTCTTCCTAAGTTTTTAACTCCAATTATCAACAATTGCATTAATAATGGATTCTTTCCCATTACCTGGAAGAAAGCTAAGCTCACTCCTATTAAGAAAAATGATAACTCTAGCGATATTGGGAACTTTAGACCCATCTCTATGCTTTCGAATTGGGGAAAAGTCCTGGAGAGAGTACTCTACATTAAAATTGAGGACTTTATTTCTGAACACAGAATTATTCCAATTACACAATATGGTTTTAAAAAAAAACACTCCACCGAACGTGCTCTTTTGCACTTACAAAACACTGTACTTAACAACCTTAGACATAAGAGATGCACTGTAGCCTGCGCTTTAGACCTCACAAAAGCTTTCGATCTTGTTTGGCATGATGGTCTGCTTTCAAAATTAATTTCTTTAAATTTTCCTAAATTTTTTACCAAATCGATGTTTAGCTTTCTTGCTGACCGTAGTCTTAATGTTTATCTTGATGACAATATTTCCTCACCAGTTCCAGTAGCTTCAGGAGTTCCCCAAGGTTTTTTACTTGGTCCTCTCCTCTTTAATATTTTTCTCCATGACTTCCCTTCAGAATTTCAATCCTCAAACTCAATCCTATATGCAGACGACACCATAATCATCGACTCTCATGAAAGACCACATATGGCACTTAATGGCATTAAAAAACACCTCGAGGTAATACTCCCATACTATAAATACTATAAAACTTGTCAGAGAAAGCAAGCAACTCGCTCTTACCCTGGAGGGCAACATACTAATTATAAAACCTCTCTTAAAATACCTCGGTGTTTTCTTACATGAAAGATGGAAAATGAATCCCCATGCCAGGAAGGCCCTGAACAGGATTAAGGCAGCCAGTGCAAAACTAAAAGTTCTCCTGAATTCCTTTGAGGTTGAATTGTGGGGAACGGATTTAATAATAATAATAATTAAACCAACAAAACTGTTACGCTTCCTCTCGTTGGTTTTGGAAGCCCTGTTTTTGACAAATAAAAAGCTTTATGCATTTCAATTGTGAAATTAAAAACTTTAAAAATTCACTGCATATGTTCGGGCTTTGAAAAATTGATTTTTGTAAACAAAAAAGGAGAGAGAAAAAAAAAGAAACAATACCGTTGTTTGCGGTCGGTCGATTTCCACCCGTTTACGAAATGAAAAGTTTTTTTTTGTGGTAAAAGAATACCACCGAATTAAAAAAGTGAATTTAATAACAACTTCGCGAGTAATAAAATTAAAATAAAATAAAAAAAAAGAAACCAAATCCAACTTCTTATACAACGTGAGTTAATTTTGTGCTATTTATTGCGACAATAGTGTATATGTCGTATTTTTGACCTTAGGAAGAATTCAACTGGAAATTGGTGCCATCATTTATAATCCGTGTATGAAGTAAGACGTCTTGGAACTACGTATTGTTACCTGGGGAACAATACCCAAATTGGTAAGTAATTTCTACATAATTATCCTACGAAAAGTAGCAAAAATCGAGTAATTTACTGACAAAATTCTCTATTTTGCTTAATACGCCCAAAGTCTCCTTCATACCGGTGTGTTTAAGTAATTTGGTTATTGGCACACCACACAGTGTAACAACAATATCAAAAAACCCAAATTCAACCGCCAATTGAAAAAAAAAAAAACTAAAACAAAAAAAAAAAGGATTCGGAGTGCAATACACCACGCAGTGCTCATTTCCAGCGCATTAGAGTATAACTCATCGAGTCAAAAATTAAAACGATTCTCGAGTACACAGCATCCTAACTGACAATATCGACCTGGATACTAAATATCGTTTTAAACGCATCCAACATCACATTCATCCCACTCCAAAATATCACCTTCTTCATCTTTAAATTCAAATATATCTCCATCATTTGCATCATCTTTAACATTCATCATAATCATCTTTAACCATCTTCATAATAAGCATCAACATCATCATCTTTATCCTCCCCATCAGAATAGTGCACGTATACAACAGCAATATATGCATCTGCACCTATAAGAAGAAATCACCATCATCAGTAGCAGTCATACAGATAAGTTCTCTCGCTACCTAGTAACAAACGCACACACATTATATATTAAAGTTTACCATTTCACCATTTTACCATTAAATTAAATTATTTAACTTACACTATACATACATCTACGTACATATATACAATTATTATACATATAGACATTATTAACGTTTAAAAAACTAACACATCTTTAGCAAATCAAAAGAATATAAAAAAAAGACACAACCAAACACACTTCCTTCACCAATCCCACAAATCCCTTCCGAAGAAGAACAAAAAAAACTCAACCAACAAGATAAGTATACCTAATTATTTTGTTGAATCGATGGTAAAGTTCGTAAATTTAAACATTCATTAACTATTTAACAGATTCAAACCTGCATCAATCAAC
Source organism: Rhingia campestris (assembly GCA_932526625.1). NCBI lineage: Eukaryota > Metazoa > Arthropoda > Insecta > Diptera > Syrphidae > Rhingia > Rhingia campestris. The sequence goes on from OW052185.1 coordinate 52,705,232, forward strand.
GGATACCTCGAGCTGGCGGAATTTATGCATAAGGTCCCCACACCCCTGGACGAATTATAAAATACAAACTAACTATAACGTAAAGTTAAAATATAATCGGTGAGTTCTCTTTTTATTTTCACCATACATGATTATTTATTTTTACGAACCATCTAAAAGTTTAATTTAAATTTGTTGGCGATTGCGAAGAAAGCAGAAAAAATAACATTGCCCATTCGTTAGGTATAGATATCTTCTTGATCCTCCTCTGTTTCGTCTCGTATAGTGTCGCGTTTTCGAGGTGCCCCTACTCTACTTCTTAACTACCTCTAATTTGTCTTCCAACCCCTAGTGTGAAAAAAAAAGTTTAAAAGAGAGTGCTCTCGAACTACTAAATACAAAAAAAAATTACAACTAATAGAGTACAAGATACAAATATTATTTGAAAAGCCCTAACAAAAAAAAAAATAAGTGTAGTGTAAAGCGAGTACGAGAGAATCGAATTTAAAATTAATTAGTTAGTAAGAAAAAGAAAAAAAATCAAATTAATTATTAAGATACACTTATCAACACTGTTGTTTCTTTAGAATAGTTCTTAGAAACAAATCTTATTCTGAAGATACAGTATCTATGTTAAGTTTAAATTACTTATATTGATAATTAATTAATTAGATTAAGTTATTTAATTAAGTTTGTTGAAGTTAGTAACAGTTATGAATATTATTATTGTTCTTAGTTTTACATAATAAAAGTACTTTAAGGAATTTTACTCCCTGGATTTTTTTTTCTTCGCGGACAGATACTTCCGCTTAACCAATGTATCTTCTTTTAATCTCGTCTTGGGAAGTTTCCTCAAAATGGGGTTTTAATTTTTTTTATTTTGGTGGGCTTGATCGCGAATGGGGTCTAAGATGGGTTGACGAGTGCGCGAAGGGAAGAATTTTTTTTTAGGGGTTACTGATAGTTGGACCAATAGTAACCACGGATGCTCTCTGATGCTTTTTGAGTGTTGGTTGGAGCAGAGGGTGGGTTGATGAAGAGGACTACTCTTAGCACCTGTGGACTCTTCACCTGGAGGAAGTTATCAGATGCTACGATATTGGTTTATGGATGCGGACTTGAGATACTTCGGACTCTCTAATCATTTACAGATACTTCCATCTTTATCTGGCATGGAATCGTAACACCGTTCGCAGGCGCATCGTGTCAAGAACCCTCCCTAACCGACGAGCTAGTACGAGCGGGAGCTAGCATGCCTAGACATTTTGGCCTCGAACACCATTTTCTTGTTGTTGCCAGGACTGGCTTACGGACTCCTGTGGCCATGAGTCATAAGGGTGACTTTCGCAATGGAAGGTTTTGGGACAATGGTGAAGAAGGACAACCAAAATTATCTCAGTGGAATTCCTGAACTTAGGAATTGCAATCCAGGTACCGGGTATCCTTTTCGAGGGGTAGGCTTCATCATTGTCCTGATAATTCCGTTACATAATCTAAAACTAAACTTCTGATGTTTAAAACACTCATCCGCCCAATACTCGTCTATGGCTTTGCTTTATGGTTTCAAATTTCCCCAACAGTAGCCCATGAGTTACAACGTTTTGAAAGATCCATACTAAGAAAATGCATGATGAAATTTAGAAGACCTTCTGGCAAATTGTTTAGAAATAAGGTCATATATGAGAACTCCGGTGTTGTACCACTATTATCCTTTTACAAACTTAGCAAAGTCAAGACTTCCCAACCTTAGACATCACAATAATAACATTATCCAAGATATCTATAACGATAGCATTCGTTTTTCGATAGTTGACAGATACTATATTTATCTGATTAGCATCCTCAATGTACGGTCCACACCTCTCTTCGAGATGGATGATGACTGTCATTTCTTAGCCAACTTCTACAAGAAAAGTAGTGTCCTAACCTATAGAGGATGAAACCCTCATTTCGCAAAAGGATAACTAAAAAGTTTAAGATCACATTTAAATAACACCCAAACCAATAACCTACTTTAAACTAACTTTTATATAAGTAATGTAAACAAGAGTAAAAGATATTAGATACATTTAAATTGTTTAGTAATGTAAGCTTATATTAACATTTTATATTTTTTAAATGATTGTCATAATCCAGAAATGTACATATTTTATTTTATTTTATTATATTTTTTTAAAGCACATATAATACTATTAATAAATCATATCCTAATTTCTATTTATACCCCTACATTGTAAATGGATTCCTAATATTTTCTTTTATCACCTTTATAAATAATAACTATCCAATAGCATTTGCAAAATTGATTTATTAATTGATTTATTATATTCATTAAGCATTAGTTCTTTAAAACATAAATCTTCTGTTTCACATTTGATGCAGTTTGGTATGACTGGTGCACATATTATTTTTTTATTTTTTTTTTATTTTTATTTTCTCTCTGTTATGTTGTTACCTAGTTCTAAGTTCTAAGTCCCATACGATCTGTCACGTTTCTATTGAGCGAACATGTTTAACTTCATTGAAAACTGTCTAGTTTTATTACCTTTCTTTATCGTCAAACCATGTCAAATTTGAAATCTCTCTGTGACAGCCAGACCAATTCCAAGTCGGCTTTATAAATACTAATTTATGTAAGACACAAATATTTATTGTAAAAATCTTGAAGTCTCAATAAATCTACTACTTCTACTACTACTACCTTAAAATTTATTTAATAAACACTAATCATTCAAAAATACGTTTTAATATTTGAAGGCAAAACAACGTTTGCCGGGTCAGCTAGTAAGAAAGAAATATTGAATTATATTCGAAGTACCCTAAGTAAATTTCTTAATAATTCGTTACGAGGATGAGCGAGCAAGAGATAGTTTTTTAGAAAATAGTTTTTTAGTCAATATAAGTCCAGAGTTAACTTCGAGTTATCCAAGCAAGTTTGGTGAATTAACTCTGAAATTAAATGATCAGATGTGTTTGACAGATGATAAAATACCAATTATTTACAATTTCATTTATTAAATTTTATTAAATTTTTAGAAACTAAATTCGTTTAGGAATTGTTTATAATATTAAGTTTAGCTGTATTAAACAGAAAAAGAACTGTAAGTTCACGACAAAAGCATTTTTATTTGTTTGGGGAAAAGGATATCAAACATCTAAGGGCCTTAAGGAATTGAACGGCATAATACATGATTACACACTGGAGCCACACGCTCGTTGATAGGGCTAAAAGGTTATCGCGACCTACATAGTCATCCTGATTGTCAGATAACTGATAAGGCGTTAAGAGCATACGGTGACGTAGAAGTACCGGTCGTTAAAACAAACAATATGTCAATTGCCATTGTTAGTTACCGATAGTGAAAATGGGTCGAACATCATTGGTTTAGACTGGTTTAAGGCATTTAACTTGGGTATAATCAAAGATTATGAATTCTATACAGATAACGCACACCATATAAGAAAAAATTGTTCTATGGCGGGTCGTGCTGGCACAGCCCGCCATATGTTTTTGTTCTTGTTTTTCATGTGCCCGCCCGTACCATGAAGCTACTGAGCAAAAGTTTCTGTTTTTTGTTCTCAATGCGTCATCTGTATAGAATTCATAATCTTTGGAATAATCAATCGAAACGGTAAACAGGCTTTTCAAATTAATTAAATTATAACTAGTGAGGCACAGGAGCGACATGCTACAGAAACTAAGAAACTCTGTGAGCAATGTAAGTCAGTTTTAAGCCCAGGATTTGGCTGCAGTAAGAAAAAAAATAATTAGAAAACCTAATGGCTCCATTCGCATATGCGGTGACTTTAAGTAGACAATAAACCCGCAGTTGAAAATCAACCGGCATCATTTTCCATGCCTTCAGGGAATTTTCAATCAACTTCAAGTTAGATATATTTATCTGATGCTTATCTTCAAATCCTGAACTGAATTTGGATTGTTGCATAATTTTTGGGTACCTTTCGGTACAGCGTGCTCTAATGGTATTTTCCAAAAATACATTGAACATTTTTTGGCAGGTCTTGATGGTGCTGCCTATGTTAACGATGCCATTACAGGCAGAACTGAAAAAGAGCACTTAACTAACCTGAAAATATGTTAAGAAAAGTTTGAAAGTCACGGACTGCGTTGTAAGATACAAAATTGTAAATTCGCTCAGACTGAAGTAGAATACCTGGGCCACATCATAGACGCAACTAGCATTCATCCGTCAGAGTCACGATTGTGTGCAATTAAAGACTTGTCTGTGCCAGAGAATATTAAAGACTTAGAAGCATTTGTGGGGAAGCTGAACTATTGCAATCAGTTTGTTGAAAATTTCGAACAAATTGCAACTTCACTCAACAGATTACGAGCCAAAGATGCCAAATTCATAATTCAGATAAAATTATGCACATTTTTAGACCATTTCATTTTAGAAACGAAAAAGATGATATAACTAAAAGAATTGCTTCTACGAGCTAATTGACAAAACATATGAGCGACTACCCAAGTACGATGTTAAAATCGTGCTGGGAGATTTTAACGCAAAGGTAGGAAGAGAAGACATCTTTAGCTGTATTGTCGAAAAATATAGCGTACAGGACAACACGTCGGGTAACGGACTTAGGCTAATTGACTTCGCTACGGAACGAAATGCCACACGGTTTACTCACCTCGATATCCATAAGGGGACAGCGCGGTCTCCAGATCAACGAACAGTCAACAAAATTGATCACCTTGCGATAGAGAAAAGGCACGCATCCAGTATTTTGAGCTGCCATTGAGCTCTATAGGCGGAGAAGATGAACAAGGAAATATCATAGTTACGGCACGGTCGATGCTGAGGATATGGAAGAACCATTTCTGCAGACTGTTAAACGGCGATGACGAACAACATTCCGCTGTCAGGCAGAACGAACCATTTAATATTGGCAACGGCAGCGAAAACTGCCAACCACCCGACCTAAGTGAAGTGAGGATAGCAATACTCTAAACCGCCGGAAATGACGGTCTTCCCGCTGACCTGACCACCAACTCATAAGCCAAATCTGTTCGGATGAAAGTTCTTCAGAACCTCAGCATCGCCAATTATAGAGGAAAAGTCACCTCAACATCGCCTACAAGAAAATATCTGCCGTAATATGTGAACGCTTGAAACCGTTTACCAATAACCTGATTGGATCAAATTTTCACACTTCGGCAGATTCTGGAAAAAAACCAAGAAGTCCAAATCGATACAAACCACCTATTTATCGATTTCAAAGCCACATACGACAGCATTTATAGAGACGAACTACACAGAAACCTCACAGACACATTCGATACCAAAAAAGGATTTAGGCAATGCGATGCGCTGTCATGTGATTTCTTTAATTTGATTCTTAAGAGGATTGTGCAAAACTCCCGAGCCAACACCAGACGCACAATTTTCCAAAAATCGGTGCAACTACTGGCATACGCCGACGATAGGTAGGACTCATCGTGGTAGGACTCATCGTGATGTCATAGCCACGTTTGCTAGTATAGAGAAAGAAGCGGCAGAAATGGGTGAAGCAGTAAGACTAAGTATATCCTGTCAACACGAAAGGACACACAACATCTACGAATTATACAGAACGTTTGAGGTAGTACGGGACTTTGTCTACCTCGGCTCCGCTATTAACTCTGACAACAACATCTCTTCAGAATTCAAACGAAGACTTACTCTTGCCAACCGCTGTTTCTTCGGGCTTAGAAGGCAATTTAGTAGTAAAGCCCTCACTAGAACTACTAAGGAGATCCTATATAAGACCCTGATCATCCCAGTCCTGCTCTACGGCGATGAAGCATGGACCGTATCAAAAGCGGATGAAGGAATCCCTGGTCGATTCTAGATTCGGTACCGTTTGCGTTGACGGGCTATGGAGACGAAGACTCAACCACGAACTATACGAGCTGTACAGCGACATACCCCTAGTCAAAAAACTTCTCATTGGACGTTTAATATGGCTAGGATATGTAGAACGAATGGACACCAATACTCCGGCTCGCAGAGTCTTCGATTCCCAGCCAGACGTCGGACGCAGTAGAGGAAGACCTCGCCTTAAGTGGCGCGCACAAGTAGAATTCGACCTCAACCAACTTGGAGTGCACAACTGGAGGCAGTTAGCTAAGGACCGGGCTAACAGCTAGAGATTCTGAGTAGATCCATGTACCATAAGGTATAAACCTAAATTATTTCTCTATGTTACAAAGTATGTATCAAAACTAATAAACCCCTATGGGATATGGTATAAATAGATCATAGCAATATGCATCCAGGGGCAGCTTCTTGCACGAAGCTGTCGAAGTATTTCGAAACCAAATGGCTGAGTCGAGTTAGCTGCCATACATGCAAGAGGAAGGCTAGAGCTCGACACACCTTTTGCGCAGTACTTAATTCGTTAACCACCTGCTACTAACCTCTGTTATGCATGCTGTGTCCCACGTATTTATTGCCCGAGGAGGGCTAGTGTAAAACATTCTTAATATTGCTACGACTAGAAATCGAATTCAGACCTATTGAATGGCAGAAACATCACACTGACTACCGTGTGGCTGAGTCCATTACGTAGCCTGCTAGGATGACATAGGTGTAGATAATTCTGAAATTTTGTTTCATTCCTGTTCAATTGACCTGCTTCAAGGATCAGCTTCTTTAAAAAAATTAGTCAATTTAGCAGATAATATACTTTTACCAGAGAGAAATAAGACTGTCCTTTGGAAAGCTTGCAGTTCAAGAAATCCATTCAATAAACCAAAAAGATAATGCACAGGTTGGAAGAAAAATATTTTTTTTTTTGCTGTGGATATTTCGATAAACTATTTTCCATTCTTATCTACCTATGCGACTACCTCTGGCTCATCCCCTACGTATATCCCTTTGTACCGCTGCTGAGGAAAGGCGCGAAAAACTGTAAATGAAATCTAAAGTTTCAATTTGACTTGCAAAACACTCCTTCCTTGAGTTTGCATTTCTTTGAAGAGGGAAATTTCCGTGAAATACGGTACAGACAAGTGCTGAATGGAAATTGCAAAAAATTGAGAATTTTACAATGGCTGCCAAAAGGATACCCGCTAGCAATTGCAATAGTTTTACAATTTTTTTTTGTTTGATTTGCCGCATTTGAAGTCTTTATTTTGTTCGATGGATTGTGTTTTTCCCTGGTGGAAAATTAGTGTTAGGGTACTGTTGGTTTGATGGGATTTTGTTGACATGGAGGACGAAGTGAAATTGCGGCTGGTAGAGAATGGGAACTATAAGAGGAAACATATAATGGATCGGTCGTACAAACTAATGGAATGGACCCGAATTCCGCAACGGTGAGTTTTGCTGTGTACACAAAAAAATGTGTACACTGTCTGGTTCCGATTCCGAATGCGTGCAAGCGACTTTTTTTTGAGTTTTGTGAGTTTTGAACTTCATGGTATTGGCCAATGACAGAAAAATAGTCGGGTGCCTCTATAAATACACTTGCTTTCAGAATGAAACAACTTTAAAGCACAGCCTATAGAGCTTGTCGTTTTGTCTTATTCTCCATACTACTTCGACACACAATGGATTCAAGATCACATGAAGGATGTCTAGACTTCCATTTGCTTTACAAATATTCCTTGTTTAAGGGCCATATAACACTGCTGGGAAACTCAATTCTTTACTTCGGACGTTTAAAAAAATACTTCACTTCACTTCAAAATCCCCCATAGCACAGAGAAGCAATATGGCGCGCACAAGTAGAAACCGACCACAACCTATTTGGAGTGCGCAACTGGAGGCAGATTTGGACCGGGTTAATTGGAGAGCCATGTTGGTTGAGGCCCAGGTTAATTCCGGACTGTGGCACCACTTAAGTAAGTAATTAAGTCATCATGCTATTGTCCTATTAACTCTGGATAGCCAAATTATCTATCGTTTCTTAAGTGAGTGCAACCGCGGGATTGCTTTATCCAACATCCGAGGACACGCCTAAGTCACAATCGATAGTGAGAATATAATAAGGCCACAAGACAAAATATTTAAAAATTGGTGGTGAAAACGAAACGTACACCGACCTAAATTTTGTAACAATAGAAAAATTTAAGCTTAACAAGGATGGATGAGTAATAATGGCCTTCTGTCCGAGCACCATAAATCCAACAGAGATGATTTGGTAAGCAACATACTAACTTAGCAAAATTTGGTAGGATTAAAGTATGCAAATTTAGAGACATAGGTCTTCTGCATAATTTCTCAACATTTTCTACAAGATCCTATTTGATGTGTTTTGTGAACGCCTTGACTGATCATCAACAACCTAATCGCCTTCTTTCAGTGCGATATAAGACTAGGAAAGTGGAATAAACAAATCTTCCCACTTCCGCATTCGACATTAAATATGTCTGGAACATTTAGGGCGAATCGACACCAATTATCCGACCACGATACCCAACATTATGGTAAAGAAGAAACCTATTTTAACCAACTGGCAACCGTGTTCTGACCCGTTGAGGGTCTCCTCTTCCTTTTCGATCCTGGCCACTTTACTGAGAGCTATTCAGTCAACCGCTCTCTGAGTCGCGATCGCTTGGTCCACAAACCGAAGATACGGTCTTTATTGTTCCCTCAATCCTGAAGGCTGAGATTTGATGATTCCTATAGCATTATTGTTCATTCGCTCGATGTGACCGAGCCAATGTAGTCTACTTGTTGATGTATAAACTAAACATCTTATCGTGCGTTATCGAAATTATTTGGTAGAGTAAAACCAGAAGTTCTGGGACGGATGTATCAATAATGATTGCATATACTACTACTGAAGGTGACTTACTCTGCTCCTACAAAGATGCTTCAATATATTTGAATAAATATTTTGTGACATTTAGCAGGCATATGTCCCGGTAATCGATATGGGTAGATATGGGATCCCTTTTTTTGTTTATTATACTTATGGAGGTGATATTCCAGTCATCGGGTATGTTCTCTTCCATCCAGACTTATTTGATGGTTTGGTACAAGGTGGGCCAAAAGAAGTCATCCGATGTTGTTTGGCTCTCATTTTTTGTCGTTGTGGCTCGCGTAGCGTGTGCCGTTGCTCCGTCCTGTTGAACTACGTGTCCTCCAGTCCTAATCCTTCCAATTGCGGCAGAAAAAAACTCGGTTAACATGGCCCTACAGTGCGCACCGTCCACTGTTATAGTTTGACCAGCGGCGTTCTCGAAAAAAAAATGGTCCGATGACAACTCCAGCGTGAACAGCGCACCATGCAGTAACTTTGAGCGGGTGTAATGGCTCCTCGTGGATTTTCGGTGCCCCAGAAGCGATGCTGATGTGGAAATGAACCTGATCGCTCGTCTTCGAGATTGAGGATGGCTCGACAGGCAGCAGCTGATGCACGGACTGCACTTTGTATTCACCTTAGGGACGACCGGCTGTTGGCTAATTGGGAGGCACGGCGTCTGGTCGATGTTTCCGGCGACAGTTCGACATCGGCGACGGAATTCGCTATGCGCCAACACTACAGACGAATTGTTACCCAAAAAAAAAGACACGATTATTCCGCGTTCTTGGGGAGTGTATCGCTCCATGGCTTGTTCACTTGTTTTCTACATCTGTCTAGTCCACAAATGTCAAAACAGATTTGAAATTGGCGGCCATTTGCAAAAATAAGAGCGTCTTCCAATAGAGAGATCTCTTTTGGCCCACCTTGTACATGCATACTTTTAAAGCAACGAAGAGTTCTGCTGGTAATCCATCAGAACCTGCTGGCTTGTTTTTCATCAGTTTTTTCATCGCTGCTCTAACTTCTTCAATACTGAGAGGGAGTGTTACCTCTTCGTTAACTGGAGGTGGGCTGGTTTCTTGCCCAATCACTCTATCGACATTATGCCCATTGAGCAGCTCCTGGAAATGCTGCCTGAACACATTTACAATTCCCTGCGCGTCAGTGAATAAGTTGCTATTGTTATTTCATAGAGCCTACGTTCCTATTTAGAAACCAGCTGCCAGTTGTTTTCCTTTTTTTTGCAGAGTTGACGGATGTTCTTCTTGTCGCGAGACTTTTCGATTCCTGACTTTCTTGCGTTTTAGGGCCTTGATAAGTACCTCTGCTGTCATCTATTTTTGATACTTGCAAATATCACCATAGCACGGACATCTTTTCGGTGGAGGCTGGTAGTCTTTGGTGGTTTCTGTTACTTCTTTGATGATATTGCGATACTGTATTCACTGGGTATTGACATTGGTAGAGGATGAAGGCACCGCGGAGAGTCTCTCACTCAGGTATCTCTGGCTCACTTAGGCGTCTATTTTTTCAACCAGTCGACGTTTGCCCCTCTGAATGTGTGTACATCCAGGACGTTGGATTTACCGATTAGGTTGGTGGTTCGACCATCTGGAGATCGCCAGATTGCTTTGTGGATTCCATGTTGTGGGATCCTAGTGGTGCTGATAACCTTATTACATCGGTTAGGTTAAAGTGGCTGCCAGTAAGTTTGCCAACACACTTAGACCATTTTTGCTACATTGTGATAACACGTGAATAATGTCCATTCTCCTTCATATCTGTTAGAAAACTATTCTGAGCTTTTAATGAAACGGAGGATACTTTTCACTTCCGTTTTTGTTAAATCACTGAGATTTTGAAAGTATAAGCTCCAAGATGGAGCTTCCTTTTGTTTGGGATGTTACAAAGGAGATGAAGAATTATTTCTTCTTCTTCTTCGTCCATGCAGCTCCTACAGAAGTCGTTTGAGTGATGGTATAGGCTTTCTGCGCGCCTTCCTATTAAACATTGTGTCCACTGTCCAGTGATGATACCTATGGTGGTGTCGATGTCAGGTCTATCGAGCAAAACCAGTTCCTTGGATCTTCTCAAATCCAGCTTTGGCCAAATTTGTTTGGTTATTTGACACGTCGCGTCATGCCAATACTTCATCTGAGATTTGATTGGGTTTTAGCATGTTGCGCTAGTAAGCTTTTGCATGTATTGATATTGAATACCTAGTGCACCCTAGTCTGGCTTGTTCTTCAGCCTTACAGTTCACTTGAATGTCCTTATGCCCAGGTACACAGCATAGGTGAGTGTTAAACTGCGTTGACATTTCTTGTTAAGATGAGCGGCAGTCTAGGGTTGTCTTAGAATTTGTTGAGACTAATTCCAGGGATTTGATGGCCACTTGGCTGTCCGAGAAAATGCTAATATCCTTAGCAAATATTACATTCTCTTTCAGTTAGGATAAGGCTTCTGAAATCGCCACGAGTTCCTCCTGGAAAAACCTGCAATGATCAGGAAGACTGAAAGATAGGCCGAGATTTAGCCTGTTGGAAGAGACGTGTGAACTGTGCACTGTCAACCAATGCCAAAACCAAAAATAACCTCCAAACTGCGAAAATATATTTTTTTAAGTCATAGGGCAAATGATACAAGGATTCAACATCGGACATGATTTCGATATTGGATTGTTTTTTTATTCGTATCTACAATCGACAACAAAGGATTGCATGATAAAGTGAACGAGTAACAACTATCGTAAGATCCACCTTATCTCAAAGTGAATACAAACAAGAACAACAGGAACACAAAAAAAGGAATTGATGTTTCCTCTCTCTTTTCTTTCCTACACTAAAGGATCAATAGAAGGAACTGTTTTTTCTGTATTTTATGTGAGCAACAGCCAAGTCTGTAGATATAGTATACCATACTGATTGGCAGGTAAATTCACTGGCAATGCGGGTTTTGAGATTTCCATCCCCTTTCAACAAAATCAACGTAACCTGGCACTGGCAGGAGGCATATTGCCCTTACAAGTATATGAAGTAACAAACCAAAATAGGATTGTTGATGTGATGATATCTCATCAAGCTAAAGTCCTTGACTCGATTTTGATAACAAAAATCACTGGACTGGATATATGAAGATTTGATAAGAACGTAGCCAAAGGAACGACAAACGGAAGTAAAACTACCTAATCTCGAAAATTGGATCAGGTTGAGTGATTTCCTAAGATATCCTTTATTGCCGTAAGCAAGGAGAAACCAGAATGAGGTTGAATGAAAGCAAGTCCTTTAATTTGAAGCAAAAGTATCAGTGGCAGCAATCGTGAAATGGCAGAGTGCGTTTTATAGTAAGAAGATTGACCTATTTACGGTTGAACGGTGACGAATACATTTTTGTTTTGACTTTTGACGAACCCTTTTCATTCACTTTGTGAGTTATAGAATTTTGAAGAGGTGTATTGAAACAATGGTCAAGGCTTTTTAGTGAACGGATTATGGATATAGAAACGGAAAACCATCTTTAAGCAACACCAGAGGAATAGGCAGCGGGTAATGAATAAATTTAGCATATAAGCTCGTGATCTGCATATACATTCAAAGCCGTCAGTTATAGTATACAATGGTTATACCATTTATTCAGAAACTGTATCTTTGCACTTAAAAATGGCAACTTTGTTCTTTTGATGCAACAGACTTGCTATAGTACCCAGGGCTTAGCTTTTTTTCTGAGCGGCTCAGTTGAGATAAGCTTTTCTTGACTATTGATACTACTTGGATGATTTATCAGATCAGACAAGTGGTTACGGTTAGGTCACGGCTAAGAATGGAACCCAGGACTTCTGCACGGCTGTTTACAGTAATAACCATCGCACCACATCTACATAATATGCAAAAACTTAGTGGCACTGCAATCCTGAATGAAGCCAATCCATATAGCCTAGCTCACTGCCTTTAGTTGTGCACTTCAGGTTGGTTCTACTTGTGCGCGCCACTTAAGGCGATATCTTTATTTACTGCGTCCAATGACTGGCTGGGGATGGAAGACCCTGCAGGCTGGGGTGATGGTGTCCATTTGCTCTTCATGTCTTTGTCATCTTAAAAGTACTTTGCAACGTTGTTTGACCTGGTCTATGTCGCTGTAAAGCGCTTAAAAAGATTTTCCCAGGAATTGCTCGTTCCAACCCACCAAGGATTTCTTCATCCGATTTTGATACTTCCTATGTTTCGGCGCCGCGCCGTGGAGCAGTACTGCATTGATCAGGGTCTGATGTAGGATCTTCTTAGTAAATCGAGTAAGGATTTTATTACTAAATTGCTTTCTTAGCCCGAAGAAAAATAGATTGGCAAGAGTAATTCTTCGTTAATTTTTGACGAGAGTTAAAAGCGGAGCTGAGGTAGATAAAGTCCCATAATGCCTCAAAGTTGTACCTATCGATGTTCTGTCCAATTATTATTCTTCACAGCATATACTTGATATAACCCCTTTTTAATGTAGAACCAATATTTTGGCGCTTCCTTATCTATACGTGGCCATGAAACCACGTTGAATCCGACCAATATCGTTGGCGTATGCTAGTAGTTCCACTGATTTATGGAAGATTGTGCCTCTGGTAATGGTTTCGGAGTTTTGTACAATACTCTCAAGAATGGTATTAAAGAAGTCACATGACTGCGTCAACTTGACTAAATACATTTTTCGATGAGGTCGTTGCCGACCCTAATGGAGGAGAGAGAATTCTCCATCGTCATACTGCACAGACGGACGAGTTTGGGCGGTAAACCAAAACTAGACATGGCTGTGTGTAGTTCGTTTCTATAAATGCTATCCTTAGCCGCTTTGAAATCGATGATGGTTTTATTTTTAGGTTCTGCCGAAGTGTGAAGATTTGATTAGTTGAGGACTTTCCTGTCCTAAAACTACACTCTAGTTGTCGCATTTCAGAGGGTCTCCATTTTTGTGGATCGCGCAAAAGATGCTAGTGTTCTATTGTTCAGGCATATTTTCATCCGACCGAATTTTGGTTATGAGCTGGTGAATGTTACTTATCGCTCCACCGCCATTATAAAACTCGACATGAAGGCTGTTATTTCCGGGAGCCCTGTTAAGCTTTATTTATTATCCTCACTTCACTTAAGCCGGGTGGTTGGTAGTTTTCACTGCCTTCGGCGATATTGAATTGTTCGTTCTGCCTAACAGCGGAATATTGTTCTTCATCGCCGTTTGATAGTCTACAGAGATGGTTCTTGCTTTAAATCGACTGTGTCCCAATTACGATATTTAGGAACATCTTTCCTGAAGTGGCATCTTTGTATGTCTTCGATCGCACGCCTTTCTTGCTCTTTTTTCTTCCTTAACCCAAAAAAGGATGGATTTCTAAAGCTCAATGGCAGCTCTCGTTTTTACCTCGTTCCGCAGCGAAGTCAATTAGCCTAAGTTCGTTGCCAGACGTGTTGTCTTGCAGGCTGTGTTTTCCGACACAATACTGCTAAAGATGTCTTTTCTTCTTACCTTTGCGGTAAAATCTCCCAGCACGATTTTAACATCGTACTTCGGTTGTCTTTCATAAGTTTTTTTTTTTCAAGTAGCTTCGTATTTCGTACTGTTTATTGTCCTCGTTGTTCTTTTTTTCATTTGGCATGATTGTCAACAGTAAAGCTCAACAGCAAGCTCAAGTGGGTTCGGTTTCATATAAGCATCGAACCAGCAAATGTGCACCTATCACTCAAATATTGACTGGAAATTGACATTACCATGTAATGTCGCTTTGCCCATTCGCTAAGCCCATTTCGGTTGAAAAAATGGCTCCCATTACCCAAAGCCATAAATACAACAAAAAAATACGCGTTTTGAAGTTTCAATCCAATGAGCTTGTAAATTCTTCGTCTGCGAAATAAACAAACCAGTGAAAACTGAACAAGAACCCCACTACCAAGGAGTCCTTGATGTCAAGGATTTTGTGTTTATTCTCTTTCTATTATATCCTACTAGGAGCACCACTTCACCAAATCGAGATGGGAATGCCATCGTAACCGCCAAGCATCGAAAACAGAGAGCTAGAGAGTATAACACTGAGCGACACTTTAAAAGTGGAATCCTTAAAGTCGCCTTCAATTATTATCTGGGAGCGAAACTGGATGACACCAACTTTCGGAGAATCGAGGGTAAGAGTTTAGTCACTTGAGCAAATCAATTTTAAATCCATGTCCTTTCATTTATCTTGAAAAGGCGGAATAATTAATCAAGCATAATTTCCAGATACCAGATCTGTGTGCACACAAACCCACACAGACACCACTCAATTGTGTGAGAGAAGTCCTTAAAGTTCTTGTTCAATGTCTATTGTCTCACTCGAATGGGAAAAACTGGTTCAATTTGATATGACATTGATGTTCAGATTGGGAATGGTTCGTTGTGATTGCTTAACCAATTCGATTTTTTTTTCGGTTTTTACACTAAGAGGTCCTTGTGTAGAACTATAAATCAAAAGCTCCCACAATGATGATTTGCTAAGCAATCGATAGTTTGTCATTGTGACATTTACAAATGGGCTTAAGACAAAAAACAAAAGGTACCATCGGGAAGCTTATAAGACGGTCCTTCATTTGGTGTCACCATCAACGTTTTGTTGACATTTATTAATTACGAAGGCAATTATCATCTGGGTATATCCTGGTAGGGATGATAGCAATAATAGCAGACAAATCAATTTGATTTGTGGTCCTTTAAAGGAAATGTTGTTGTTTTTATGGAAAATGTGTGTGTTAAAATTTTGCGGGCCTTTATAGATTGTTTATCCGTTTAAGGATGTGTTGCACTAGGGATAACTAACTATTGGAGTATAACAATTATTGGTGTTGATACTACTGATTACATCCATGCTTCTGTGATATGTCCAGAAATCACACTAAGATACGGTTTTCTAAAGGCTTCCAATAAGATTGGTTAATGAATTGGACCTTTTTTCGGTTACGACTGGCGAGAGTCACTAAGTATATAAGGTTGGTTCTGACTTATTTGTGTATCTTAAATGCTTGGTAAGGGGAAACCTTAATAAGGGCAACCAGATACCTTAGAATCCTGTTTAAAAAAAACAGTTCTTTGGCGCAACAGGCTCGTTTGTACACAGACCAGCTTTTTCTGATTACCATTCATGTGTGCGTTTGTACTTCTTTGCATGATTGCGAACCCAATGTTTTATGCCGAACTCGAACGGCTGAGTTGGAATAAGGTTTTCTTGACAAATGATACTATTTATATGATTTGTCAAATCATCGCAAGAGAAGGGCCAGTAAATAATCATTTAGCTGTTGCTACACTGGGGATCGAACACAGACCTTTTGCTTTGCTGATCAACGCACTAACCATATCAACATTGAACCTGACGGAATCTTGTAAGTGGAGAATATAAATCAGATTATTCGGACTTAATTCGATGGAAAATCGAGCTTGTCTGGACTGATACTTTCATTCAGGAAAATGCAAGATGTCAGCAAGGCTGAACTTTAGGCTTGATGCGGAATTTAAATTACTACTTCTAAATACTGGAGTGACGCCGCAGTCCGCTACGAACCTGGGTTTCAAGAAACATGCTTCTTCAACGGAATAGAAAGACGAAGATACTATACAAAGTTTCTACGAGATCCTTACCAATCATAAGAGTAATCTGCTTAGACCATTTCCTTGTTGTGAGAAAACCATTCTGAGCTTTTAATGAAACAGAGGAGATTTGATTTGCTGTTAGCATGTTGCGCTAGTAAGCTCTTGCATGTAGCGATAGGAAAACCTAGTGCACCCGTGTCGGGAACAACTGGTAATTTAGTCCTATGCTTGGCGAGTTCATCAGTCTTACAGTTCCCTGGTGAATGTGAAGCTGCTTCCACATCTCTTGCAGAGATGAGCGGCAATCTAGGGTTCTGCCAGGCTAGTTCCAGTCTGTTGACTGGAATTATCAGGAAGACGGAAAGATATGCTGAGATTTTGCCTATTTGAGAAGAAACCAGCACACACTCTGTCATTTGTTTTGGAGCCATCGGTATAAAAATAGATAGATTCATTTTGCAAAGGTTCTTTACTCTCCCATGACGATCTGCCTGGGAATGTGATCTGGAAACTCCTTTCAAAATTTAACCTGATAGGGGTAGTAGGTGAAATGGAATGTCTGGTGCTTCTGAGGGTGTTGTACGAAGTGCACCACTGGTCGATGTGAGGAATTTTATATTTCCTAGTGAACAGGTTCGTTTCAGTCTTTTGGGGGTTGACATCCAGACCACAACTGACTGCCCATTTGGAAAGTTTTTTTTTTCTTCACTACAACAGTTAAAACACAGGAGCAGTTCCTGAAACTGCGATAGCAACGCCATCCGCGTAGGCAATCACGTGGCATCCCTCTGTAAAAGCAAAATTACTAAAGGACAAACCCTTGGTAAAACAATCGGAAGACAGATTTCAGATTTCAGACAACTACCTGAACGGTGTTAAACTACGCGTAAGTAAATTCAATAAAATTCTGTGGCGAACAGCTACGAGGGGAAAATTTAACCTTGTACGACTACAATCGGAAGTTCCCACTAAAGCTTATGCTAATCATAAATCCCTGGATCTTGCGAAAAAAAAACCCACAACTGTGGTCAGAGCCCACAAAAAGAACATTATCTGCGATATCAAAAGTTCATCGGAAATGCAGCATGAGAATTGTTGTGAATCTCAGCATCATCTGGCCGATCCACAAGGAAGGAGATCGAATAATCATCATTCATCACCAACTACGAAGAAATAAGCCTTTTATACTTAAGGAGCTCATTGCGTCAGATCATAGAAAATATCTAAGAAATTTATACCCATTACATGTTTATAGATTTCAAGAGTTCTTATGATGGCTTGATAAGCTACAACTATATCGTTCCTCGTCAACTTTGGTGAACCAATTAAACTGATACGCTTTAATAGAGACATGGAGTTGGAACCTATTTAAGCTTTAATGAAATCAGTCTTTGAAACATAATCAGAGATTTCATTTGGAACATCATTCGACACATTGGACTAAGGGCAGCATGTCAATACGTTGGCCAGAACCACAATTCATTGGAATGTAGACCCAATGGCCGCCTCTTTGATAGGGCAAAGATAGTTCCAATGGATCAAAACACTAATCGCAAGAAATTCCCAACTTTTTGATGAAAGGAATTAATGAAGACAAGTGCAGATCCTGGTCTAGTTTGGGTAAACCGCCCAAATAACTCTTATATCTATGCCGGAGTGTTATCGCTATTTTATCTTAACCGGAAGATCGAACTTCCTTGTCACCCTGTAGCTAACAGCTGGGCTGGCTAAGCCAATGTAGTCAACTGCTTTTATCTCTTTTACTATATCCACATCTCGGTACAGCTTATAAAGATCGGGGTGTATCTTCTCTTTTCATTCGAATTCGCCTAGTATTTGTTCCACTTTCCTGCAATCGGAGCGCTCCAAAAGTAGGATTGGTAGCATTAGAGTCCAATTATTTGGAGCATTTGGAACTTCGAGTTCGAGTTTGATTAAATTTGTTTTAGCTTCGGTTTTCAAGGGTCAACCTTCGTTATATCAACACTAAGGTTTTATTCGTAGAATTGACCGAATTGACTTCGAGGTAGTTGAACTTCTTTACTACCTCAGAGTTGTTGTTGTCGAGAATACTATCGTCAGCAAGTAGAAAGCCAGATTAATTTAATGTAGTGGCTTTCATGTTTACAACTGCCCTACGTATCTCAATGTAGGAATCCAGTTTATGTTTGCAAAAGTTAAGATGAGCTTTATCATACCACGTTGAAATAGGTCACCTCTTTAATGGTGTTGTGATACTGCATTCACTGGGTGTTAATGTTGGCAGAGGGCGAGGGCACAGCCCTTACTCAGTTGTTCTTTGTAGACTCTGGCTCTGAAATCTCTTTTTCTGTACCATTCTTAGCTTCTTCTCGAGGAAATGGTTAGAGGCGACGGCCATCTACATGTATGTTTATCCAGGATATTGGATGCGTGCCTCGCATCTATCAGCACATGATCGATTTTATTGGCTGTTCGACCATTGGAAGTTTCCCAGGTTTCACTATGTATTCTGAAAAGGACTCGCAGGGTTCGTCCAAGGGGATCCTTCCTTGATATGGTCCCCTGTCTCATCCGTAGGGTCACTTGCACTTTAAGGCTGATATTACAAAACGTTGTTTTCATGCGTATCACGTTCACACTTGACCTTTCGATGACTCACTCATCCCTGCCCTTCTTTAGGGACTTGAAGATAACCCCTATCCTTATATTTGGTCATTTCGGGTACATATTTTTTTTGGAAAAATCTTCGTCTTCATTAGCCTCGAAGCGCTTTGGAGATGTAGATTCAACGACAATCATAAGAGGCAGTACAGCGACATTTAAAAAGAATGAATACTGACTTTCCCATCTGCGAAGTCTTCGACACCCAACCAGATGGTCAACAAAATTATAGGGTGACCAGATAAGTGATTGACTTGTTAGCGTATACTAAGGACTTGTTGTAGGCCCAGACTGTCAAGTCGTATGAGCCAATTGATAACACTTGCCGCGAGATAACCCAGTCGCCAAATTCACCCCTCAGAACTTCGATCGTTGCGTTGCTTATATGGCATATAGCGCCGGCAGACTTGTTGGGACCACACCTTGGATATATCAATGTTGTCGAGATCTGGACACAAAAAGTTGGTTAATATTGCTCAATACCTGAGGGCATTGATGGTAACGGTGTCTCTTTTATAATTATTCAAAAGAACGATGTTGTCGCCATTAGTCCAATGGTAAACCTTACTGAATATTTTGACAGCTGGATTCATTGGTATCTTCGACAGCTGCAAATGGAAAATTTGCTGTCTGGACACCCTTTAGAAGGCAACCCCAAATAATAGTGTATGCGATTCTTGGCACACTGATTCTAGAGGCACAGCTTCAAGGAATAAGAATATACTGATGAAGTTTCTCCATTATCCTCAATGTCAACGAATCCACCTACTTCAGTTCTACAACAAACTCATGCGAAGACGTAAGCTTATACTTATTACCCGAAGACAAATTAATGAAATGAACCCTTCCACGTACTCCAGCAATTAATCTTGAAGAAGGACGTCTTATATCATTTTATCTCATCCCAGTCGTTCTTTTCCTCGTCGTTATCCTTGCTCCTGTTGTTATCTTCTACGACTTGTCATCACGTCTTCTTACCGCAGCCATAACTGCAAGTGCTGCGTGTTGTAGCTCATTTCACGCGTTTGAGTACACTTTGCACCCTGTTCTCATTTAGTCATAATAAAACAAGGTATGTACTTGTGTATCCTTAGCTTACACGGTTCACATGCCATAGTTCGGCTACAACAACTACCAGGCATTGCATTAAGAGGGATGTACTTAGTGCGCCATTTAAATATCCTGCATTCCGCAGTTAATACGACGACACCCAAAGGCATACCTTATATACAGACATGCGAGAATGATTATTAGCACGTACTTTAGTCCTTTTATGACAACTTCGCAGTCCCGCATGTATAAATGTATTTGCGCCAACAATTGTGAAACAAAATTAATTTTCAAGTTAATTACCTACTGTGGGTATAGTATCTCCTTGGCAGGATGTGTTCTGCTACTGCTGTTGCCTCTTCACTTCACTGTTTGTCAAGGACATTTTTAGTGTTTAGCGTTTTTGTTTCTTCTTTGGTGACATCCTTATGGGAAGTAGGTGAAATTCCGTTTGAAATTGTTAGAAGCGCATGTGTTTGGTTGTTCCAATTTTCCTGATTGTGTGGCAGGAAGTACATTCCCGAATTCTGTCCTGTATGATAAAAGAGAGTAAGAGAGGGAAATTTTCTCTTTAACCGTTATTGAGAGATAATTTCCTGAACTTCGAAAGTGGTGAGTTTTTCATTGGAGGGGTAAATGAGTAAATTCCTTGAATTTCCTTTGGGGATGCTGGGGATGCCAATACCAAAGACCTACATAACATGAGAGTAGGTACCGTACTTTTCCATGGCGTAACTAACACACTGGCCTACATAATTATGTAGATTTGAATTGTGGGTCATTATCTGTAGGGATTTAGTTGAAATATTGTATTAAGGGATTTTTTCTTGGAACATGGTACTCATTCTAATCAATCGGACATGGATCCGAAAATATATCTTCGAATGCACTATTGATGGAGATGATTGGTTTATGGCTTTGTATGGGAAAAAGATGAAATTGACGGTGACATCTACGAAAAAAAAAACATGAACAAGACTGACATATTCGGACAAAATGAGATACAAAAATTTCAAGGGTTAGGCATCGAAAGACCAACGGCTCAATTCCATAGTGGATACTGATGGGCCTATGTCTAGGTGTATATTATAAAGTAGTTAGGCCTGTAGTGGATACATTGATAGACAGATGGCGACACGTGCTTCACAATCAGTAATAGATGGCGACTGTAGAGTCCCGACAAGGGATGATCTTGATTGGAGTAAGGAAGGATGAGGATATGATGATTAAGATCATTGGTATTCCGACAGGCACGCGACACAGACCGTAAAAGAAAAGTGTATATTAAAACATTATAATAGTAAATTTAAGAGTATAAAATAAATGTATGAAGTGAAGAAAGTTTATATTTTTTTCTTATTATAACGAATACCAACAGGCCTACTGGTTGTGGGTTGTGCTTTGGGTTAACTATTCAATCACGGAAAACAACTATTATCATAAAGCAACCGAAAGCAATGAAAAGAACGGATTACACGAAAATGCTAATTGTAAAAAGGACAACGATATTCGTATCTACACCTGAAATGTGAGAAAATTAAACAGAAGACGTGCAGCTAAACATCTAGCGAAAGCCTTAAACTGCTACTAAGCAGACATTTCTGCCATCAAAATAATACGATTGGATAGGTCGGTCAAAAAGAGGAAGAAAAACTGTGCCATTCACTAGGACCGTGTTATGCTGAGAAGAAATAAGGACTTTTCGGATGTGGATTTGTTATAATGATATCAAGAAGTCGTATGGCTTGAAGACATAAGCAAACGTATTGTAACAATGCGTATAAAAGTCACATTTGCCAATATTAGCCTTATATCCGACGAAGAAATGAGATGACATTGCTAAGGACTGTTTCTACCAGCTCTTGGACACACTTATGAGCGACTATCAAAGAACGATTTTAAAATTGTGCTGGGAAAATTTTAGCGAATGTAGGAAGATACAACATTTTTAGCAGTATTGTCGCCTACATGACACTACGTGCTACAACACGTATCGCCTCGATATTCATAAAGGGACATGGCGGTCTCGAGATTAACAAACGATGAGCCGAAATGATCACATGGCGATAGAGAAGAAACACTTATCCAGTTTTTGGATGTCCGAAAATTCCGATGGGCTAACCTGGTTGCAGCTAATATAAGAATGCGGATATCCGCCACCCAACAACAAATGCAAAGTAAAAGTCATATAATTTATTGTTGAAAGAGTAAAATCCAAAGAAACAGACCACACCTTTGCAAAGCGCGTATCCTTTAATCTTACTATTAATACCATTTCACCATAATGTCGAAGAACAATGATACTTTGGGTTTTGGTCTACAGCTCCCAGATTTTGGTTTTTCATTTTCATCTTCCAAGGTCGAATAAATATTTTTTAAAGAATTTTAGGCAGACCCGGAACGATCATTACACGATTCAAGGCAACCTCGTTTAAGGAAACACGAATAATTGGATCTGAAATGTAAAGAAGAGAAACATGTTACATTAAACACAGCTGCACCAATGGTTGCACGTGTAAAATGGATTCGTAACGAGGTGCCGACTCAAGTCAAGAATGATTGACTTTAAGTCAGCTAGTGATTGCCTGTGTCTATCAAGATGGAACTTTAAACTTGTATGAATTTCTGCACTCCCTCATCCTCTTTTCATCGACTTTATGTTTAAGGTCGAGATTTATTTTTCTGAAGTTATGTTTCTCATTCCACCCAAATAAATTTTTGTTCAATGATAGAAGCAGTTTAGAAGCAGCTCATCTGAACTTCGGTTTCTTCTGTGCGCCCCACTAAGGGCAGGAGCTCCCTTTCTACTTCATTTACAATAGGGCTAGGATCCGAAGATTCTGAGGCCTTAAGTATTGGTCTATTTGGTTTACATGCCCTAGCAATCATAAACGTCCAATGCGGAGTTTTTATCGACCAGACCTATGTCACAACGCAGCTCGTAAGCCTTGAAAAGCAGAACCGAAGTTTTTGCGAAGAATTATTCGCTCAAAACGACCAAGGATTTCGTCATCCACTTTTGATACGGTCCATGCTTCGCTGCCGGCCGTAGAGCAGGTCTGGGATGATAATATCTGATATGGACCTCCTTTGTATCTCGAGTGATATTTTTGTTGTTGTCGTATTACCCAAAGTTATATCTGGCAATAGTGACGTTCTGTCTAATTCCTCGATGTCGTGAGTCCTTTCGTATTATATACTTGGTCTTACTCTCAGATAATCCAAGTTTTGCCGCTTCGTTCTCTATACTAGAAAATGTTGAGTCCCGGCCAATGATATCAATACCGTTGGCATATACTAGTAACGGCCAACATTTGATAGACATAATCTTCAAAAAAAAATGCCAAAGAATGTTCTTTCAAATGATAATAAACATTCTCCATTAAATTTGAATTTTCTGTGTTTTTTCTTTAAAAAAGTAGGGAACCTCGAAATGGATCACCCTTTGCATAATATGAAAGATTGTGCCTCTGGTGTCTACTCGGGAGTTTTGCATAATCCTCTCAAGAATGAGATTAAATAAGTCACATGACAGTGCAATGCCATGCCTAAATCGTTTTTCGGTATCGAATGTGTCGATGACGTCGTTTCCGACGCTGATGGACCAGCGATAATTCACCATCTTTATCCTACAAAGAAGGACGAGTTTGGGCGGTATACCAAAACTAGTCATGGCTCTGTATAGTTCGTCTATATAAATGCTGTCGTGTGCTGTCGATGAATAGGTGTTGGTTATCGATGTAGACTTCTTGGGGTTTTCCAGGAACTGCTGAAGTGTGAAGTTTTGATCAGCTGTGAACTTTCCAGGCCTAAAACCACACTGATAAGAGACAATCAGGTTGTTGGTAAACGGTTAACGGCTCGGCCGGAAGGCAGTCATTTCCGCAGTCTTGTTAAGCTTAAAATTAGATATTGCTACCATTCCTTAACTTAGTGTGGATGGTAGGAGATACATTGAAAAGGAGTTGTTCATAAATCTATATAGATTTCGATGATAGCTAGCTTGCAAAGAAGTGATCTTCTATTTATATGATCGAATACAGCCATAAGATATAAAGGGTGTTTTTTTTTAGAGGTATAGAACTTCGAATTGAAATAAAGCACAAGAAAATCGTTTTACTGTCCATCAATTTGGTGGCTTTATTGGAAGCATAATTTTATGCCATTAATGTTAAAATATGATTTCGGGCATGTGGTCGCCGCGGCTGGTTCGAATAAAGCCAAGTCTAGAGGTCCAATTGTCAACCACTTTTTCTAGCATTTGGGGCCCTATGTCGGCGGTAACGCCACGAATGTTGGCTTCGAAGTCCCCTAACGTTTCTGGTTTCTTGGGGTAGACGCGCGACTTCACATATGCCTAAAAAAATAGTCCAATAGTCTCAAATCACACGATCTTGGTGGCCAATTGACAGGTCCGATTGTGACGTGCGCTGTGTGGCATGTAGCACCGTCTTGTTGGAACCACGTCTCATCAACATTCATGCCATCCAATTCGGGAACAAAATAGTTGGTTATGATGGCTTTATATCGGTCTTCATTAACGGTAACTGACTCACCAGCATCATTTTGGAAGAAGTATGGTCCAATGACTCCACCAGCCCATAGATCACACCAAACAGTCAGTTTTTGTGGATGTAATGGAGTCTCAAGGGCCTCATGTGGATTCTCTTCACTCCAAATGCTGAAATTTTGGTTGTTGACGTAGCCATTAACCTAAAATGAGCCTCATCACTGAACAAAATTTTGCGATGAAAATCAGCATCGAGATCATTCTCATTTTCGGCCCATACACCAAAATCACGACGCACTGCATGGTCTCGCGGCTTTAATTCTTGCACAAGCTGGCTCTTGTAAGGTCGTAAGCCAAGATCTTTGCGTAAAATCTTCCATAAAATTGATGGACAAAGCTCCAATTGCTGTGCACGGTGGTGAATCGATTCATTCGGGTCCTTTTCAACACTTTGATAAACAGCGGCAAATTTTTCTCCGGTACGCACTGTTGGACGACTCTGCGGATGCGTATTATCACATAGAGTAAACGTATTGCGAAAACGATTCATGGTTAACCTAATTAATTGCTCTGATGGGGATTATATCGACCATAAAATGGACGCAGCTTGCGGTAAACTTCGCGAACTGAACCATTATTTTCGAAATAAATTTGCACGATTTGCAAGCGTTGTTCATTTGTCAACCTGGTCATGATGAAATGGCAAACCCGACTGAACATAAATGACATTAGAGTTGTCCGATATGACCACAAAATGTCAGTTTTATCTCTATTCGAAAAACCAACCTCTAAAAAAACACCCTTTATTAAAAATACATACGAGAGCTTCTTTTTTACTATTGAAACACTTGCAACAATTGTAAGAGCAAACATGTGGTCGACATGTGGTAAAAATATGTTCCCAGTACATCTACATTAATATTTATTGAATTTGACTAACTGCGAACGCCTATTATTTGAACGTTTTCCAGGAATATTTGGAGTCCATATCTGATTACCTCAATGGCTTAAAGTAAAATATAGCCCTTCAAATTTCTTTTCTTGCCACTGTATCCTCTAAGCCTTTGGAAATGCATCAGAAGTAAAAGAAAATCCCCATGCTGAAGCAGAGCGGGAAATGCGTTCTTACCTGTAAAAGGAAGAGGTAAGTGCGACTTATTTGCAAATAAATGGCGCCACAAGATCTCACCAACAAGGGTCTACCCTCTTAGCTTTCAACAAATACCATTAGTACCTAAGTACTTCAAAAGATATCACAGTCTACTTCCGATAGAACTTTTCGAATACCGGTATATAAAAGCCCCTGAACTTAACCAATTTGTCAGTTAAGTTTCTAAACCAGTTACCTAAGCCAAGATGCGTGCTACGATTCTCTGTGTCCTGCTCTCAGCAGTTGCTATTTCGGCAGACTTGAAGTCTGATATTGATGAAGTCCTTATTCATCTCCCGACAGAAAAAATGGAGCAATTGGGACAAAAATATCTTGCCACCTATCCCAGTATTCGTCCCGCTCTTATTCACTTGCAATCACTTTCCAACGAACAAATCATCGAGAACTACGTCAACAAGGACTTGATTGAGTATTTCAATCGTCATGGAATCGATGGAAGGGCTGTTTTCCTGCAAGTGATTGCTTTTTCCAAGGAATTTCATCGTAAGCTGCTGCAACAACAACCAACTGAACAAGTCGATTCGACTGTACCCGAGATAACCGGAAATAGCATTGCCGATCTTCGTCAATTGATCGCTTCATCAGATGTGCTAGATGTGATTCACAAGAAACTAGAAACAAGTCCTGAATTTGCCAACTTCATTGCCGCTGTGAAGGAGCCTGAATTCAAGGCGTTGTTCTTCGGCAACATGAACTCAAATTTATCAAATCGTAAGAACATCCAGATGCGAGGATGGTTCAGCGATGTTTGGAAGAAAATTAAGAAAGTTGGTTTTGGCATCAATGTAGCTATTCCCCTTGGAAAGTAATTCAAAGAATTCAATAAATAAAATATCATGCAGCAAAGATACGAGTTGTTTTCATTTATTTGAAGCATCATTGGTTTTGATAGTGTGCAAACAATGACTTTGATAAGGCTGGTATCTTAAGTATCTATTGAGTTAGGATTGAGTTTATTGTTTGTTAAAAAAACATATTTATTTACGTCTTAGAATGCCATAGTCATATTCTCGCCCAAACCTAGCCTAAAGTAATCCACGATTTTTAAAAATTCCTTAACAATTGAAGCCGAAGCTGATGTCAAGAAACTTCGACGTTTAAATTTTAAAAAATTCGAGTTACTGACATATGATTCAAACGGTTAATTCCGTCTTAATATTATTTGGAGTTTGAACCTCTATCAACATGGCAGTCTGCTTATACCAGCACCACCCACATCGGGGTATACTTTCTGCTCATTTCCTTCTCGTCCACCTCGTTTTTTCATTTAAATAGGGCCGAACGGGTTTAAATTTGAGTATTTGGTGTTGATATGTAAGTCCAAATACAACACATCCTCCATTTACCTAATTTTTTGACATTAAATATTTTGTTGAATTAGCTCCCGACCAAAGAGGTATAGATTTGCATAGAGTACGCGTCACAGCTAAAAATGTTGTAGCCGTTTCTGACTCGGGCGGAAAGTGCGAAGTGGAATTTTCGTCGTTCGTATGCATCGGCAGTACAGTTTCTAGATGCTGGCATTGCAATTTGAACACTGGGGTATCAGCATCAGTACACCACATAGTAAATTTTCGTTGTATGAGATGCCCACTCTATTCAGTTGTATACTCTCCCGACCTAGAAGAAACAGGATTATCCATCGTCTTCCTGCACTGACGGAATAGTTTGAGGGCGCAAATAAAACATAGATTACAGGTGGTTAATTCTATTTCTTCCAGGATCTGTGAAAGTGTGAAAACTAATGGTCTATTATGGACCCACTTGCGTAGTGCTTAATGCGATGAATGGGAGCGGGAAGGTCTCAATTAATTCTCAACCGTAGTGGGGGAGTTCCGCACACTAAGGTACCTCGTCCATTTATAATTCCCAAGATGGAGTTAGTTATGGCATATACATTCCTAGTTATGGTAGACATCGTGAAGGCATTATCAAACGCATTGTAATAATCCACATCAAGGCCAAATTAGCCAACATGTGGTTTAAATACGCTCAGGCTCCGACGGACTAAAAAGATGATATTGCGAAGGATTTTTTCTATGATGTAAAAATCGTGCTGGGAGATTTTAACGCAAAGGTCGGAAGAATGGTCGTCTTTAGCAATATTGTTGGAAAACACAACGGATTTGGGCTAATTGACTTCCTCAGTGCATAACCAGAACAAGGTTTTCTCATCTTTCCATTCATAAGACACAGCACAGTGCAGACTCAAATCAAGTAACCATATTTCGACAAGAGTCACGCTTACAGTATTTTAGACGTACTAACATTCCGATGCTAAGATCAACTCGGACCACCACGTTCGCAAAAAATGCGAAATAATGTCAAAAAAATCGCAGGGACCTTCACAGATTCGTTTTTCTTAACCTCACCATGAATACCATACCACCAGTATCCTATCTCGATGACCAATGGTGACAAGGTGTCATTGCTTGACTTTTACTGCCCACCAGCAAATAGCCCGGTTTGTTCACTGCCGGATAAATCAAAGTTTAGGTTACCGCAGTTTTGATTTAATCCACGATTAAGAATCTTCGGTTACCGAAGAGTGTTTGTTCACTAGATTTTTCAATTCGGTTACCTAACCGTAGATGTGCGATAAATCGTTCCATTTTCCATAGTTTATCTGTCAAACACCCTGCAGAGTGGGTATATGCAGCCTGTTCTGAAATGTCCAAACCGCGTAATATAAAGGCCTTTTCTTGACTCTTATCTCATTTAGTGAGAGGTCGATTGATATCTTTGAATAGAAAGTCAAATATTTGCAACTTTAATAGCGTCGACTTGGACGAACACGGTTTCGAGTATGTCTAGGGTGTTATTGGCGGCAGGATCAAATGTTTGGTTGCTATATTACTATTGGTAAAATACCGAGTTTCAAGAGTCACTTCATTCAATGGTTATATTATTGAAATAAAGCAACGAAAACTAAAATAATTTTCGACATGTCATGTTTGTTGTCATGTCATATGTGTCATCCTTTCAATTACCGCACATATTCCTCAATCTAATCAGCTTTGCTTTTTTTTTGTAACTTGAGTTAAGTAAAGATTAGCCCATCTTACAGGGTTGTCGTAGTTGTTGTAGTTGTTGTAGTTGTCGTAGAAGACCATATAAAATGGTGTGACATAGTCTTCTAGTTTGGCTAAACTATTTGCATTGCCATCCAGTAAAAGAAGTGGCAAAACTGGTTTAATGAGGGTAAGACCAAGTAACGGGTGATTTTTTAGCTGGTTTGGTTTTGGCAACACTGGTTTTGACAGCTGACGTGTGTTTAGTACCTTGTGTCACTGTCAAACAGCTTCAGTTTGGTTTGCAATTTAACCATGGATCGTCTTACAAATGAACGCTTGCAAATTATTGAATTTTACTATCAAAATTCTTGCTCGGTTCGAAATGTTCATCGCGCGCTGCTTCCATTTTATGATCGGCATTCTCGACCTTCTGAGCAGTCTATTCGGAAGATTGTGACCAAATTTCGCACCAAATTTACTTTGTTGGACATTAAACCACCAACACGTTTACGTACTGTGCGTAGTGAAGAAAATATTGCGGCCGTATCAGCTAGTGTGACAGAAGACCGCGAAATGTCGATTCGGCGCCGTTCCCAGCAGTTAGGCCTTTGTTACAGCACTACGTGGAAAATTTTGCGGAAGGATTTGGGCGTAAAGCCTTTTAAGATACAGCTGGTGCAAGAACTAAAGCCAGCCGACCTACCACAACGCCGAATTTTTGGTGAATGGGCTCTTGGAAAGCTGGCCGAGGATCCTCTTTTTATCGAAAAATTGTGTTCAGCGATGAGGCTCATTTTTGGTTGAATGGGTACGTAAATAAGCAAAATTGCCGCATTTAGAGTGAAGATCAGCCAGAAGCATTGCAACAGCTACCAATGAATCCCGAAAAAGCCACTGTTTGGTGCGGTTTATGGGCCGGCGGCATTATTGGGCCATATTTCTTCAAAGATGATGCGAATCGCAGCGTTACTGTCAATGGTGAACGCTACCGAGCGATGATAACAAACTTTTTTTTGCCCGAAATGGAAGTTCTTGACTTGCATGATATGTGGTTTCAACAAGACGGTGCCACATGCCACACAGCACGCGAAACAATGGCGCAATTGCGAGGCGAGTTTGGTGAACAGTTAATTTCACGTTTCGGGCCGGTCAATTGGCCGCCTAGATCGTGCGATTTGACACCATTAGATTATTTTTTGTGGGGGTATGTCAAGGCTAATATCTATAGGGACAAGCTCGCTTCGATTGACGCACTGGAAGCCAACATCCATGCATTCATTCGTGAGATACCGGCCGATATGTGTGAAAGAGTATGCCAAAATTGGACTCAGCGGATGGGCTACCTGAGACGTAGCCGCGGTCAACATTTGCATGAAATTATCTTTAAACATTAAATTGCAAGGTTCAAACTATCGATTCAAATAAATATTTCATTCATTTTTTCGAATTTCGAATCGAAAAAAGTTCTAAACCTCTTAAAAAATCACCCGTTATATACTGTCAACCAGAAAGGATACACAACATCGACAAATTTATCAAATCGTCACCATCGACGGTGGGTGCAGTGGCCAAGTGGTTAGTGCGTTTCGGTCCCTGGTTCCCTTGCAAAAGTCTGACAAACATCCAAGAGTACAATTGCCATGAGAAAGTTCTCAAATTTTGCATTCTGATTCGCCGTTAAACAGTTGGTCCTCACAGTGGCGCCCATAAGTAAAGTCCGTCCTCAACCAACTTAAAGTGAGCAACTGATAGCAATCAGCCACTTGGATAGGCATCTTGGTTGAAGCTAATGCTCAGCACTGTACAGCAGGTCTTAGATATCATAAAATGCTCAGTTTGGAAAGCCGATGTAGGTGAAGCATAATTGACTTAAAGCCGGTTAGTGATTCGCATCGGAGCAACATTTTGCAATACACGTGCACACGTCCATGCCGAAGAAACTGAATACGCTATCAAGGAGGAATGTAACTTCCTTTGGATGGAGCCTATAGAGTCTGTACCGAATATGATGATGCAACAATCGTACTTAGAGATTTCAATACATGAAGAAAAATGAGAAGGAAAATAAATGCGGATTAATCAGATTTTAGCTTCAGATAATCTGACATTGCAATAGCGTGTGTACAGGAAATACTAAAAACTGTCCTTAAGAGAATTTATAAACAAGATTTAACTATCAAACGGCTTAGCGAAAAGTCGCTCTTATAAAAAATTAAGGACAGACAAAACACTTAAAATCTCAACATTGCAAACGGTCATCTTCAGCACATATCAAATTCCAGCACTGATGTAGATACAGTGCAGTTAATGATATGGTTAGATTCTTAATGCAGGACGTGGAACTTGATCAGTAAAATTAGGAAAGTCAAAGATGATGATATTTCAAGGACACAAAATCGAAATTGTCAAACAGTATAAGTATCTTGGAGTTCTGATTACACCCACCTTGAACATGAACAATCACCTTAACATTAAACTTGCAGAAGCTAAAAGGGCAATTTGTGCTGTTTGGGGACGTTATGTTAATAATAAGAATATCTCGCACACATCAAAACAGAAAATATTCCGGGATACAGGAACTTCGATCCTTCAATATAATTTTCCGGTTTTTTTATCAGGAGAATTTTAAGATTACCGAGTAGCTGCCCAGTACCAGTAGCTACATGATATAAATGGAAACGGAAATAGCACCACTTTTTCTGGATACACTTAGATTCCATTTGGATTTTACCGTAAAAGTCATGGCAATGAATCAAGAGCGCCTACCCAAAATAGTGATTTTTTCAATGCTACGATCAGTGTTGTCATTTTAGCATTTTTTATGCTAAATTTAGCATATTTGGACCGTCAATTGCATAAAAGTGTAAATAAAATATGCTATATGCAATTTAGCATATTTTTAACATTCAACATAAAAACTCATGTTTCTATTATTATTCGCTACAAATACGAACGCATCCATTAAAGTTTTCTTTTTTTGCCATTATTGAAAATGTGTATAACAATGTCAATTTGGCGTATCAAATGTCAAGCCTCATAGGAACACGTTCAGTTCACTTTCAAATGTTAACTGCCCGTGAATTGCTGCTCAATTTTGTTTGAAAATGCAATGAATGAAAATCCTTATCATGATTGGCATCTTTCGCAGTTTCTTTGATGGTTTTACCATTTTCAAATGCAGAAGTGGAATGAATGAATGTTATGAATGTTATGAATGTTATAAAATGCAAGCTTCGAAATAGAATGAAATCAAACATTCTTAATAGTATTTTATACACAAAAGAAGGGTTAAGATTAGGATAAATGTTGCATGTCCTACGAAATACCGAAAGATTTCAGTAATATAATAAAAGACTCTGTAAAATATCAGGACTCTGACGAAGACGGGGAAAATGATGAACTAAGTTCTGTAATTGATGAGCTTTCTAGTAATTTAATGTAATTTTCATTACTAAAGACTGAATTTTTGTTGATTTCTTAATTACAAGTCATTTTGTGTTTATGTTTATGTTTTTAACTTTCTCTTACAAAGAGAAAGATATTGTTTTCGTGAAAATTTTCGACCTCGAAGTTTTGATTGATTCTAACATAACGATAGCGGAACCCAAAAAAGTGGTTTCTGGAATTCCGTCCGTCTGTCCGTATTGGTCTCCCCAGCCTAAACGGCTTGACCGATTTTCTTCAAATTTCGTGCCCAAGTTTCTTTTGGTCATAATTCTAGGTCATTTTTTTTGTTTGCTTTTAGTCAAATTTTAACGTTACTTGCCATATAAAAATTACACATAACCTCGTTTTTCTCAAAAACGGCTCTAACGATTTTGATAAAACTATAAAACGATTTTATATACTATAAGCATATTAGTTCCAACAAAACTGCATACCCAGTTTTTTCGAGAAAATCCATATAACGGATATTGTCATTCAGGCCATATAAAGAAAATTGTTTATTTCTCGCAACTACTATGTCAAATTGAATGAAATTTAATATATATACTACTATTATAGTTTTAAACTATTCCACATACTTAGTTGTAGCCTAACTATCACTAAACGGAATTTTCAGTTATGGCCAATAACGAAAAATAATTATTATTCACATAGACACCGATTCCTTCAAATTTCGGAGTAAACGTTCGTATTATCACATTTCGAAATTATTTATATCATTTTAAGCATTATTAATCAAAATGCGTACTATTTGATCTAAAGCCTAACTCGCTGCGAAAGAAAAAGTTGCGTACGACCCAGTCGTGCACCCACCACTCCTTTCTTATATTTTTGTTCAACCTTATTTATTTTTAGTGCAATAAAGCTGTTATTGTCAAACTTTGGCATATTTTGTTTTACTCCCCCATATAATTTAGCATATTTTTTTTTAATCTGGCATATTATTTTAGAAAATTTCTGGCAACACTGGCTACGATACAAAGTCAAATGAATACATTTGAACTGTCTAGTCTACTTAGACTAAAATTTAACTAGGGTAAAGGTGTCAACAGTCAATCAGTGTACACAGTGAATCACTTGATCTCATAATGTATCTTTTTATTTTAAAATAAATCTGGAAAAGAGAAAAGAACACATTTTCACTTCCCCTCGCAATAGACTAACTTCCTGCGCGGTCGTGTTGTCGAAGATGGTTATCCGGGTGTGTTTGTATTTTCTGCATTGGAAAGTAATTTTTTTTCTGTTTTATTTTCGATCTTATTAAAAAAGTGTGTATTGTAACGGTATTTGAGTTTAATATTTATACTTATGCTTTTATGGACTTAATAATGTTTGTCGATTTGTTTACTTTGGTGAATTATCTTATAAATTATGAACATGTTTTTGTTAAATGAGAACAGTGTACACACTGAATCAGTTTAAAGTAGTACACAGTGAATCATTGATTCCATTGAACATGGTAGCAGTTCGAGACTCAAGAATTCAATTTCTTCATTCCACGTTTATTTTGCAAATAATAATTAAGTGTTGCTCATTACCAATTTTATTTTTGTTCAAAAAAAAGTAACGTTTTGAGATATTTTTATTTTTTTATTAACTTGAAAATTTTTATTTTCGTTTTTATTATTTTGTTTATCCCTAACCAATAAACTTATTAATAAATTTAAATAAATTATGAAAAAACTTGTGTTTTTACTTAATAAATCGATTTTAAATACTTGTTTCACTGTGTACCGTGCAGTGACTCACTGTGTACACCCATGGTACACAGCGGATAACGTGGGAAGGGAAATTTAAAATATTTTTATCACTTTCTCAACAATAATAGAGCTTTTAGATTTTGTTCTTAAAATGAAGATAAAACATTAAAAAATATGTGGAAAAAATGTCATGGCTATACAATTCTAAAAGCGAGCTCAACGGCGCAAAGAGTAAAAAGTGATCCACTGTTGACACCTTTACCCTACTTATTGGAAAAAACAGGTCGACGAATTTACGATACTTGTAAACGAAGCTCAGTCATCCCAATATAAAGCTTACTATCGATCATAATTTACAGACTAGGGCATATTTTTGGTCAGCAATCCTACTGATATTAATTAAAATAAGAGGCGAACTGCTCAATCTTAATTTTGAACCGCACCCAATTTTATGTAACCTGTGAAACCTCAAGGTATGAGGTAGGTAGAACCCAAGTAACACTTATGTGTCTTTTTGTTACCACGACTCGTGTGACCTTTATTATGATTGTTGTTGTGGATGTGATACAGACGAGGCTGTCTCTAGATCCAGCCAGTGGGGTTTAAAAACGGATCTTGTATCCTTTTACCCGAGATGTCGCTAAGGTTTTATTCAAGTTTTATTCAAGTGCAGCTACAGTAGAATAAAAAAACCGAGAGGTTGAAATTCCTATTGGCACTTAAAAGGCTAAGCAAAATTATTGATGAAATCAAGACTCATACCAAATCACCAGTTTCGATTCAAAACTAAGAAGAAAGCCAAGTGTGTTCGGCTCTACCTTTTAACAAGCCTTTGAGAAGGTTTGGAATGAGTGACAAAGTACAGTGCCGCTCAACTGAATAGGTTTGAAAATTCTCTTTTAAAATTTTCCCTCTTTCTTTGTTCCAATTGAAATTTTTTCTATCTTTTCTTTTTATTTTGAACCTTCATTTATTTACCCAATTTATGCAAGAAAAAAATAACGGGACAAATGCAACGGTATCTAATTCAGAATATTGCTTTCATCGTGAAATTCACTAAATGTGTGCTCTATTTTTGGCTCATCTGAAGAGGTTTGACACTTTTGACTTCACTTTTTGATTGACTGTGTGATGGAAAAGAGTTGAATTCCTTTGTGTTCCAAAATTTAAAGGAACTGCTTTTAATTTTTTTGTAAAATGGGCCGCGGAAAACCTTTAACCGATTTTGAAAAAGGTCAAATAAAAAGCTATGTTGAATCTGGCTTAAAACACTATGAAATAGCCAAGGAAATCGTTCGAAGTCAGAACGTTGTGAGTAATTTTCTCCGTAATGAAGCAGACTATGGAAAAAAATGAATGGAGCAAAAATATATGCAACAACAGCATCGGAGAGGCGAATTTTCTTACGAACTGCCTGAAATTCCCACCTTTCTGCTGGTAAAATAAGGGAAGAAAGCGACGTAAATGCTAGTGTGGTCACGGTAAAACGAATTATTCGAAGCGCCAAACACTTGAAGAGATTGAAAATAAAAAAAAGCTACGTCTCTATGATGCTCGTAAGGAAGCACCACTTCGATTTGTCCGAGAACACATGACGTGTGTAGCGTGACACTGGTTCGCGTTTGTTATTTCTGATTAAGAAACTCATAAAAATTATATCTTAATAATACATTAAATATTTTGAAATTAACGCCCTTCGCACAGATATGGCGCACATCCTTCCGTGCGCCGCTGTACAGTATTCGAAACGTCATTCAGTATCCAGCGGAAAATTCTATTTCATGAATTCGAGTACAACCTATAAAAACCAATGTACAATTCGTCATGAGTCTTTTTGGCGGTCGAATTACGTGAAACGTACAAGTGCGTGAGAAATTAGTTAATTTCTATTTCGCATCAAATCCAAGTTTATGGACGTCAAACAAAACGAATAAGTGTTTAATCGACTTTAAATAAAGACAAATTTTATTTTATTATCTCACATATACTCAATTATAGGTTAGTACAGTGAATTAATTAGTGATTACTATAATTCAACATTTTAGTGGCATAAAACGCAATTTCCCGAACCCAACGGCTAGGCATCTCGCACGTTCGGTGACTAGGTGCATTGAACGCAAGCCCGACATCACTTTTAAGACCTCGTGAGTACCAAAAACGTATACACAAAAGTTCGTGACAGAGTGCCTTTGCACCATCAAGACCGGTTCTATAATGTGAAAAGTAGTGTGACGTAGGCAATTCAAGGGGCTACCTGTTAAACAGTATACCGGCATAAGGTAGCCAAGGTGATGCTGATGAAGATCAGCACATAGGGCGGGTACAGCCGAAGATGCAGAAGACTGCATGGTCGTCAACATCCGACCAACCACTTTCTTTTCTTCAGCTTTATTTTTCTTTTTAACTTTCTCTTACAAAGAGAAAGATATCTATTGTTTTCGTGAAAATTTTCGACCTCGAGATTTTGATTGATTCTAACATTACGATGATAGCGGAGCCTAAAAAAGTGGTTTTTGGAATTCCGTCCGTCGGTCCGTCGGTCCGTCGGTCCGTCTGTCCGTGACGGTCTCCCCAGCCTAAACGGCTTGACCAATTTTCTTCAAACTTCGTATCCAAGCTTGTTTTGGTCATAATTCTAGGCCATTTTTTTTGTTTGCTTTTAGCCATGTTAAAACTGGTACCTGCCATATAAAAATTACACATAACCTCAATTTTCTCGAAAACGGCTCTAACGATTTTGATTAAACTTTATGTATACTATAACCATATTAGTTCCAACAAAACTGCATACCCAGTTTTTTCGAGAAAATCCATATAACGGATTTTGTCATTTAGGCCATATAAAGAAAATTGTTAATATCTCACAAACTATTGTGTCAAATTGAATGAAATTTAATACATATACTACTATTACAGCTTGAAGCAATTCCACATAATTAGTTTTAGCCCAACTATTACTAAACGGAATTTTCAGTTTTGGCCAAAAACGGTAAATCATTATTTTTCACATTGACATCGATTCCTTCAAATTTTGGAGTAAAAATTCGTATAAATACATTTCGACATTATTTATATCATTTTAGCATCAATAATCAAAATGCTTATGATTAGATCTAACGCCCAACTTGCTGTGAAAGAGAAAGTTGCGTACGACCCAGTCGTGCACCCACCACTCGTTTTTCTCTGCTCTCTCTTCTCCCCTTTCCATCTTATTATCCCATCATTCAATAGTTCATCTCTTGGTTGTGCTAGCATTTCGTAAATGTTGGCATAACTTTAATAGTGTCCTAGTGACACAACCCCTTTTTAGATCAGACGCATGTGAATGTTGCCTTTGCTTCATTCATAACGATATCGATATGATATCAAGGCACGAAAATTATTTGTTACCAGGACAGTAGCAGGGAGAACCTACCCTACGACGAGCATCAGCCCGGCCTTCCGCAAGCGTGCCACCCTCTGCTACAACAAGGACACAATCCCACCCCGTAATCCCTTGGGTTAACCACACGTGGAATAAGGAGTGGAAGACGGTAGTCTTCTCCGACGAAAAGAAGTTCAACCACGATGTACCGGATGGCTATAATTACTATTTCCACGATATGCGAAAGGAAGAATATTTTTTAAGTCGTCATCACACTTGTGCAGGTGCAGTAATGGTGTGGGGAGCCATATCGTTTTATGAAACATGCGAAGCTCCAGTTTGTCACCTCGAAGATGAACGTAAATGTGTACAAGACTGTGCTCCAAAGGCAAAACAGTGGATTAACGACCAAAATGTCAAATTACTTGAGTGGTCGCCTTACTCCACTGACATTAATATTATCGTGAACATTTGGAGACTTTTGTCCAGGAGAGTATACGAAGGAGGAAGATAATTTACTGACTCTGGGATCGTAGTTGAAGCAATTAAAAAAGCCTGGTCAACAATTTCACTAAATGAAATTGAAAAATATTATGATTCCTTACCAAACCATATGTTTGAAATAATTAAGAACAAGGGTGGGCATATCAAATACTAAATAATGCTAAAACAGTGTCCTTTATTATTTAAGTTACCCAGTGCCTTGAAATTTTGTCAAACCTATTCAGATGAGCCAAAAAAATTGAGATTTTTTGTTATATTTTTGAAATAATGATAAAAATAATATAAAAACAAAACTAACAGAACAGAAATTTTGCTATTTCACAAATGACTGATTTCTTCGTACAACGAAATTTATTTCGCTTAAATCGGGGTGCTTGTTACAGAGATACAACGTTTCAAACCTAAAAAAAAGT
This sequence comes from Rhingia campestris, assembly GCA_932526625.1. NCBI lineage: Eukaryota > Metazoa > Arthropoda > Insecta > Diptera > Syrphidae > Rhingia > Rhingia campestris. The sequence continues at coordinate 52,743,383 of OW052185.1, forward strand.
CAAACCTATTCAGTTGAGCGGCACTGTCCAAGTACAAACAACATAAGGATTTACATAGACAGTATTGTGAAATATTGAAATCATTTATTGCAGACGGACTTTTTAGATCCAGCTACGAACAAAAATATTCGGAAAATAAGAAAGTTAAAGCCGATGTTCCGCAAGGAAGTGCCCCAAGACCAACTCTGTATTGTTATATACTTTTGCTAATCCGGCAGATAAAAATAATTGCCTACGAAGAACGTGCTGAAAGTGACGGAAAACTGCAGAATGTTGTCAATAAAGTTCAATATTTGACGGAACAATGGCGTATCAAACATACTCAGCCTTATTCATATACTCATTACAAGGAATGTATAAAGTTATGCACTCCTTAAAATGCCTCTAAACGCAAAAACCTTATTCATAAAACTTATACAACGTTGAATAGAGGCTGCACATCCTAAACGCGTCTGATGGTTGAATAGTGCCTGTATAAGGGTATATTATTTTTTTTATTTCTGTATACACAGACGTCTGAGCATCAGGGTTACCAAAGGTTCAATTGTAAGTTCAAAAAAATCATAAAGTATTTTAGCAGATGTGTTTCACTGTTTAATTTATTCAATGGCAATTCTTCTTTACCTACAGACTCAACATTGTAAACCATGTTATTGTGTCAACATAAGTCATCAATATGTTATAAAAATGAAGAAAATAAGATTGTCACCATGAGTTTTGCAACCATAAAAATGATCCCTTGGTAACTCTACCGAGCTTTTTGGTAATTTATTTGACACAAACCCTGTATAACTATTATGAATGGGGAAATATGTTATGAATAAGAAATTGTGCGACCGTGAATGGAGGCTGTATAAATAGTTATGCACTGTATAACTATAAAACCGTTGAGATGTGTTTTAGTGAAATCTAATGAATATGGGGGACTATGTTAAAATTCACTTATATAAACTTCACTAAAAAAATGCTCGCAGCAGTAAATAAGGCCTACATGCCAAAGCTTCAGAAGAAGACGAGAGCTTCCATTGAGCTTTTTAGAAGAGCTTTAAGGAAGAACACTGGCTTTTCAAAATGAAGAAAAACAAAAAAAGAAAAGCGCGCGATCGAAGACATAGAGAGGTGCTACTCCATGAAAGATGTTTGTAAGTTTTACCAAAACGTAAAACTTCAAAGCCAGATATACTGGAAGAGAACAGAATCCTGTTGAGATAAACAAGGAAAACTCGGGACAAATAAGTGAAGTGAGGACACACTTACTTAACAAGGCTGCCAGATATGGCGGCTATCCCGTTGAGCATTATAAAGCCGGTGGTCATGATTCGATAAAACTTTCACCAACTTATAAGTAAAGATTTGTCGGATGAAAATGAGATGAGAGATGAACCTCAGCATCGAACTATGCAGAGTTCTGTATAGTCTTGGTATATCCCCGCAACTCGTTCGTCTGTCCAGGATGACGATCAGATTCGGCAAAGACCTCACCCAGAAATTCGATACCAAAAAAGCCATAACAGAGGGGTTGGGGAAGAAATTGACCCAAAAGATCGACTTAAAGAGACTTGAAGACTTGTAGATTTGGTTCTTAGTAGACCATCCTGTCGAATGAAATGTTTGATATTGCAATGGGGTTTGTCAGGTAGGTGTTTACTAGCTAATGGTTATCATCTGTGCAGGATTGAGTATGTGAAACATGCTAAATGTATCCCGTAGTACCCTTTACCAAAACATAGGCTCTCTGCGTACAAAGGAAATTTTCTTATCTTAAACCAACCATGACCTTTTACCAAATCTACCTAATAATACGAATGACAGCAAATCAGTTAAGTAGTTCCATTAAAAGACAGCCTATTGAAACTTAATCGATTAATCCTAGAACCCCCAGAGACCGGTAATTGCTTTCCTTCACAAGAAACAGCGAACGATTTCAACGAACTCTGCGCCCAATTGATTCACTCTGAGGGCCACACGAACAACAAACAAACAAAAAAATCCATTTACTGTTACAGGAAGTTTCTACAGGAAGTTTCTTCAAACATCAAACAGGTGTGTGCCTATGAACAAATCGCCTATCACCAGAACTCATGCACACACATACACATCAGGATTTAATCAATTCAGTACGGCCGCACAATTCCATCCAACAGAGTGAAATTCTGAGAAAAAAAAACAATTGTACCTTTTGACAGCCCTTTGCGTTATAATGAAAATACACTGAGAGAGAGGTAGAGTAATAAGGATATTGCTGCCTAAAGCCGCAAAAGACAGACACACACACAACAATAACAACAACCGAAAGTAATAACATACAAAATAGGAGACTGATAAGTTTCATCATCTTAGTTGTTGCTTGAGGGTATACGTGGAGTGGGAGGGCTGTGTGGTCCTTATTCCATTTGCCATAGAGGAAAATGGAAATAAAAAATAAGGAAATTCTTCGAGTCTAAGACGTGACATGCATTGTATAGACTGCTGCAAGGATGCAAGAGAAAATAATAGCATGGCACATATTCACCTGACAAGAATTTACTATCACCGGTCATGAACAAGAGGAAAGCTAAACTCCTTCAGGAATTGGAAGAGATAAACAGCAAACGGTTACGATGGGTCGAGGATAGGAATGCACAAAGGGGAATGCGGAATAAATGCGCTCATGCCTAGAATTTATGAGCGCAAAATAATTGATTCAGTTCGGAATCTGAAAATCCACTGTAAGACTGCGTAGCGTAGGTTATGGTTACCTTCAAGGATATTCATGGATTCCTATGAACATGAAGAAAATTTCTTGTGGAGGAGAAATTGAAGGACGTAATAGAAATGGCTATAGGTGTCCTTAAAGTCATCTGTCAAATTGATTGTAATGCAATCGATGAGGGTGACTCTTTCAATAATGTAGATGCAAGGGAAGTTGCAGGTTGTAAGATGCATATGAAGAAGGAGAAGAACATGGAAAAGCTCAACATTGACGTACTGGGCGGGAGCTGAAGTGAATTCGGTGGGGGTAAATCAGTTGCGATAGTCAGGATATGGTAACAGGCATGCAAATGCGAGTGAAAGATACAATCGAATCTTATTAGACATGTTGGTCATACTGGGCCTTTAACTGATATTTTTGCCACAAAGAATGGGAACTCCAATTTGTGGCCGATTCCGAAAGACAAGATTAAGAAGTATACTCTTGGATGTTTTCTGAACTTTTGCAAGAGGTGGGGTGATTTGAAATTCGGGTCAGAAACACCGCGATTAGTCTTAATCTCTCACTAATAATTAACTCCGCCCAATTTAGAACCAAAAGTTTACGTTGGTAACTACTCTCGAATTGGAATACAGTATTCGAAGGTCTAGTGAGAGGTCATGTACTTACTAACTTACTTAATTGGTGCTACAGTCCGGGATGAACCTGGGCCACAACCAACATGCCTCTCTTATAAGCCCGGTCTTTTGATAACTGCCTCCAGTTGCGCACTCCAAGTTGGTTGAAGTCCGTTTCTAATTGTGCGCGCCAATTAAAGCGAGGTCTTCCTCTATTGTGTCCGACGTCTGGCTGGGAATCAAAGACTCTGCGAGCCGGAGTATTGGTGTCCATTCGTTCTACATGTTCTAGCCATCTTAAGTGTCCAATGCGGAGATTTTTGACTAGGGGCATGTAGCTGTAAAGCTCGTATAGTTCTTGGTTGAATCTTTGTTTCCATTGCCAGTTCGGGAGTTTTGCAGAATTCTCTCAAGAATCAAATTTTAGAAGTCGAATGTGTCGGTGAGGTCGTTTCCGACCCTGATGGAGCAGCGAAAATTATCCATCGTCATCCTACACAGGCTGACGAATTTGTTGCAAGTTGGCTGAATCTAAGGTTCATTATGGACTGTGCCGCCACTTAGGGAGTATGATACAAACAGACTTATCCAAAAGCGCTGAGAAACAACAATGAAACACACAGAAGACACAATGTTTGACAACAAATTCTACCATTAAGCCTTGACAATCAATATCCAATCAAATTGGTGCCTTTCAAGGTGTATCCTGAACTTCTGAAATGGAAGAGAACATGATGGTAAGGATATGGTAGGTAGCAAAATAGTTGACCACCGTATCAGTTCATAGACTTCGCGTGTAAAACAAAAGGGTCAGGTATAATATCGACAGGCTATTAATTCCTAGAATGTATCAAAATTTGTATTTGTTTCGTTAGCTGTGTGGCAAGTGGGATCGACGACAAGTTGAGGTGGACGGCTCTTCAGCCACACTATCGCGAACAGCAGCATGCACTGGTGTTTTCACATCTCCTACAGACCAGGTTTGCTCAAATTTTAGCACATTTGGACTATTAAATTGACCGAAAAAATCACGAAGTGCACGATATGCATTTTGATTTGAACGCCCATTTTTATTATAAGCCTGAATAACTTTAACGCTTGCTCGATTGTGTATCTTTCCATGGTTCAGATTGAGTTAGTTTGAAATTGAGAAATGTCAAGAAAAAACTTAACGTTTAAATTTTAAAATTTAACCACCCTTCAGATATCTGGGCTTAGCTGTATCTTCCGACTACATGTTGCTTCACCCTGATTTTTTAAAACCATTCTCCTGCATCTTTCCAAATAGATAGGAGTGGAAGAGGTACGAATTCGGCACCAAACCCATATCCATCTAGTTATAACGATGGTTTAAGAATGGGCAAAGGCTAACAGCACTTTTCGTCTTCCTGAGAACTGCATAGGGTCTTTGAGGAGATATCAGCAGTAGCAAAGCGACCTTAATGCAAGCGATACGAACAGAAGATATCACCATTTTTATTGATAGTCCTGTTGCAATCAAAGGAATATCTGCTGCCGAAATAATTAGTTTTTCGCGAAGAGCTAATGGTTATTGGCGTCCAACATGATGTTAAGTTCTGATGGGTCGCTGGAAACAGGAGCATACGTGATGTGAGAATGATAAAACCAGAACCCATTGTTGTGAGGCTAGATACAAATAAAAATACAAATTTTTGGCGCAACAGGCTCGTTAGTACCCAGGGCCTAGCTTTCTCACAACCATTCATGTGTGTGTGTGTACTTCTTGCACGATGGCGGGACCTCCTGTTTTATGCCGACTCCGAACGGCTAAGTTGAGATAAGCTATTCTTGACAATTGATAATACTCGGATGATTTGTCAGATCATCACGAGAGGAGGGCCAGTGAAAAATCATTTAGGTGTTGCTACGGCTGGGTATCGAACCCAGACCTCCTGCGCGGCAGTTCATCGCACTAACCATCGCGCTAGGCTAGATAAGCTACGTAAACAACTTCGATGTTGAAGAGAAGGGCGCGAAACGCTCTAATCGCACGGCTTAGGTCGTCGGACGTGAGGGTTGTAGTCCTTTCCCTTTCCCCAAAAATCCCAGCTCAACAAACAATTCTCATGCCAGATTGAAACAAAAAATGTAAAAATAAGTTAAAGAAAGCTACTCTTCTTTGACCACGGAGTCCTTCTTAGGGACTCGAGAAGGTAAAGATAGATTAAGAAAAAAGCGGAAATCGGAATATTGAAATACCTTTGCCAATCAACCTGAAAAGACTCCATCGCAAAAAATAGGAAATCTCTTTCAACGCTGGAAGGATCACTTAACAGTCACAACATACTCAAAAGTCATAAATTGAAAATGAATCTTGTAGAGCTTTTAGTAATTAAGGGGATACCCTCCATTTTCTTTGCCACTACCGTCAGTCATCTTACGAAAAATATTTTCGTATCTATCCAAAATCACCGTCTCTAATGTTTTCATTTGCTGGAAAGGAACTAAAAATGGACATCAACGAGACAATGAAAGGAGCTTCAACGAGCATCATAATTAACCGCCTGCCTCAACAAGCCACCAGCCTAACCGAACCTAGTGTGTTGGTATATTTCTATGCACCCTCAAATGACGTAACCAATTAAGTCATAGAAATGGTTCAACAGCCTCTTCAAAAAGCTCTAAAATTTCTCATGTTCTAGTATTATGCAGAAAAAGGAAACTATGTGCAATAACCACTTGCAGCACCACTTATCAGGGCAAATATTAGAACTAAACTTCAAAAGCATGAGACACACCGGAAAATTGCACACACTTAAGATAGGATAGTAATAAAGTTGTGCATATAAAGTCTTGCATTTGGTCAATTATCAATCAGTTATCAAAGCTACCAACATGCGTGTTGCAATCTTTTGTCTCCTGCTCTCAGCGGTTGCCATTTCGGCGGATCTTCAGTCCGATATCGTTGAAGTCGCTGAACACTTGCCCTTGGAGCAACTCCAACAATTGGGCCTTAAATATCTGGCAGCCTTTCCGGGCCTTCGTCCTTTAATTATTCAATTGCAATCCATTCCCGACGAACAAATCTATGAAGAATACGTCAACAAGGATGTAGTTGAGTATCTGAATCGTCGTGAAATTGATGGAAAAAGTATTTTTCTACAACTGATACACTTCACCAAAGAATTTGATCACGAATTGTTGCAACTAACACCACTTGAAGAAGTCGATTCGGAACTGCCTTTGACAGTCGCAGATAGTCTTGCCGAACTTGGTCGTCTGATCGCTTCATCTGGATTCTTTGAAGTGGTTCATAAGAAAATGGAAAGCAGTCCCGAGTTTGCGAAATTCGTTGCCGTTGTACAGGAGCCAGAATTCAGAGCATTCTTCTTCCGAGGCCTGAATCCAAAAGTTCCTTCTGACCGTATCGGTGCCCGTGGTTGGATCAGCAAGAAATGGAAGCAAATCAAGAAACATGGATTCGGTGTTGGTGTTTCAATTCCATTTGGAAAATAATTTTGTTTATTTAAACTTTAAATTGTAAAAAAAATTTGTTTAGTAAAACTTATTTGATGTGTTAAGAAAGAAGATTAATAAAGATACTATCATCATTGAAGTAATGCGTCATATTACAACGGCTTATCTGTTTCATTTTTTGGCCGCCAATCTTAAGCTAAATTGATGAAATTCTGTATACGAACCTCTCGTTAAGCTCAGCAGAAGGTTTGTGAGACGTGTCATGCTCACTTCCAGAAAACCTTCTCTGGAAGAAATCTGGGCCTCAGCCAACATGACTCTCCAATTAGACCAGTCCTAAAGTAACTGCCTCCAGTTGTACACTTCCACCACTTAAGGCGAGTTCTTCCTCTACTGCGTTCTTAGTCTGGCTGGGAATCGAAGATTCTGCGAGCCAGAGCCTTTGTGTTCATTCGCTCTTCATGTGCAAGCCATCTAAAACGTCCAATGCGAAGTTTTTTGACTAGGGACCTCAGCGTTAGCCCGATGAAACAGCGGTTGGCAAGTAACATTTTTCGTTTAATTTCTGACAATATGTTTTTGTCAGAGTAAATCGTTATTAGGCGTATTCTAGTAGATGCACCGATTTTTGGGATTGTACCTCTGTTGTTGGTTCAGAAATTTTGTACAATTTTCTCAAGAACGATGTTAAAAAATTCACATTAATATGCGTCGCATTGCCTAAATCCTCTTTTGGTACCGAATGTGTAGGTGAGATCATTTCCGACCCTCATGAAGCAGCGAGAATTCTCCATCGTCATCCATCACAGAATAGTTTGGGTGGTATATCAAAACTAGACATGGATCTTTGTAGTTCATCTCAATATATATTCTGTCGTATATACCTTTTAAATCGATGAGTAGGTGGTGGGTATCGATTTGGACTTCTGGGTTCAGGATCTGCCGAGGTGTGAAGATTTTATCTGCTTTGGACTATCCTGGCCGATCAGATTTTTGGTTTCAGTAGTTCACAACATATTACGGCAGACAGCCATTATTGAGAAGCCTTAAATTCGGAGGGTCTTTTTTTTGTGGATCGAGCCTGACATTGGGATAGATATCGTTCGTCATTGCAGTTTTACAGTCTGCAGACGTGGTTCTACCATATTCTCATCATCGATTGTGTCTCAACTACGATATTTTCTTGTTCATCTCAAGAGGATCCTATTCTAGGATTGTATTGACGTTTTACACTTTTGTAGAACTTGCGAACATCATTTCAGAAGTGGCACCTCCTATAGCCTCGCGCGCTTTTCTTGCTGTTTTTTCTTCATTCTGAAAAGCCGTTGTTCTTATCTCCTTCTAAGCCTATGGAGCTCGATGGCAGCTCTTGAAGTCACTGTGCGATGAACGTCAGGGGTCTTACGCAGGTAGTGATCATCACTTATTACTGATTCGCTTACGAACAGCTGTTGCCCAGCGTCACTCAGAAGGTATAGCAAGCATACCAAGATTCAACACAAGCGTTCTAAATGACCCCAATATACGTCGTAATTTCGCCACCACACTCGCCGTCAAAACGCCAAACTTACAATACGCTGGGTTATCGATGGACGCCATGTGGGGTCAAATTAAGAGTGCTTTCAAGGGATCTGGAACTGAAACTGTACCAAGATAGTCATGAGCGAGATTCCTGGATATCCCAAGACACCTGAGACAAAATCACATATCGCAGATCACCTAAAGAAAGGATAAATTCAGAGAATGATGCTCAGCGCAAATTGATTCTAAGGAACGAGTATAGAGAATCTCATAATACAGTGCTGCGGTGTGTGAAAATCACTAAGGACATTGTCGGCCACCGTTGTAGCACTTACACCAAAAATCTTGTATTTGATTTGACCGGGAACCTCTTAGTGACGAAAAAAGATCAGCTACAAAGATGGAAGGAGCACTTTTGTGCACTGCTAAATGACGACCACAATGCAGAATTGAATCCTCAATTGAACAACATGCGCAGATTGACACCAGTCCTTCAACAAGTATAGAGATTAAAAACGCGATACATCTTCTAAAGAAAAACAAAGCCGCTGGACGGGAAGCTGCTCCAGTGTCTGCTTTTGGGAATTCTTTTCGCAGAATTCCCAAGAGCAGACCCTGGAGCAGCTTCCCGTATTTTGCTTAAACAAGTACAGGCTGTTTGGGAGAGTGAAACTTACCCACGGGAATGGCAGGATGGAGTGATTATGAAGCTACCAAAGAAAGGGAACCTAAAAAACTGTAATAACTGGCGCGGTATCACCATTCTGTCTAATGTTCTCCTCAAGAGGCACCAGGCGGAGTACTTGCCAATCATACTTATCATACTTGGACAATCGTCTGAGTACCAATCACCGCTGTACCTCATGTAGATTTTGAGAAGGCCTTTGATCGGATTAATCGTGAATGTATCTGGAGATCGCTTATTGCTAAAGGCAACACCGAGGAAATTGTCGCTGTTATTAAAGAGTCTTACAACAACGCAAGGAGTTTCGTTTTGCACAATGGACCGGTTTCCGACTCATTTGATGTGCGTCAAGGAGTGACGCACTTAGCCACATAGACTATGCTGACGATATATGTCTGATGACAAACAAAACGGCTGGGTTCAATCAAATATGTTATTCGCTGCAACTACATTGGGAAGTGGCTGGCTTAAGGATTAACGCATATAACCAAAAATAATGACAACGGGCCAAAGCACACAACAAGTTATTCTGTGGCAGGGACCCATAGAGGAGGACACACAGTTTAATTCAAAGCACTCGGTGGCGGAACGGACCTGGATGTTAACAATAAAATAAACAAAGCCCGTAGTGCATTTGGAATCCTTTCTCCTGTGTGTAACTCCAGCAAAATATCGCTACACACCAAGTTGAGCCTCTTCCAATCGAACTATAAATGTGTGCTGTTATATGCTTGTTTGCAGCCTGCAAACATCTCGAGCAGGCTGAAAGCCTTCGTTAACCATTGTCTGTGGAACATTCTGAAGATCCGGTGGGCGCAAACCATATCGAACGATGAATTATGAAAAGAAAAAATTAGATGCCGACATAATGCAACCGAAGTGGCGTTGTATAGGAAATCTGAGGAAATCTAACGACAATATAGCGAAATAGTCCTTCGAATGGAATCCTCAGGGTAATAGTTGCGTTGGAAGACCAAAAATAACTTGGAGGTCATCTGTCTTAAAGGAAGCTCGGTCCCAAGGTATTCAAGGTATTCAATCGTGGTCACAGCTAAGGCCAGTTGCGGCGAATCGGGACAGATGGAAGGATCTTGTTGCTGCCCTATGCTACAGGAGGAGTTGAAGCGCTGCTTTACAGCGGGACAACATAGATATAAATTGCCCAAGTCTGGCACTTATAACAAATCCGCATCCGAACAGTCTATGTTTTTGCTCACTATAACGTAGTATATGTCATAGTTTTTGATCCTACTTTTGCCCATCAAATTCTATCGTATTTCCTGCATGGGAGTAATGTCTGCCTTGTAGCAGATTAGGGCTTCCGCTATTTGTTCGCCTGCACCTCTCATTTTAAGAATTCTCATTTTAACAACGAGCGAGTCACTCATTTGAAATGAAAAGCCATATAGGTCATGTTTTTCGGTCTTTCTGGACTAGAGAAGATTAAAATAAAATGCAACCTCTTTTTTTGAGAACAAAGGAGTAATAATAATATTATTGGCATTAATTATGTCGTTTTGGCGGCATATAACTTTTTTTTGACGCTTTATAAAATCGTTAACAAATGCATCTGTCATTTATTGTGCTGAATTATATATTTGAATTTGATATACATGGTGATAATATCAATCACCAACAGCCGTCAAAATAATAGAAAATATTATTCGACCGGGTATATCGCTCGGAACCCAATTGGAACTCTAAGTCTCGGTTGACTCCTTCATTGATAACGTCCAAAAAAGAGCCATGGAATAATACACCTCAACAAATAAAAATAGTGAGCTTTAGTGATATCAAGTCTCACCGGAAATAAGAGATTTGCTAATAGAAAAAATAAGCTCGTAAAAGATACCAACAAATTCCCGCAAGATGAACAAAAATTTACTGCCGCAAGCATTTGCAACATTTACAAGTCGTATACCAAGGTCTTTAGGATACAAGTTGTATTATCTGTAAAGCTAAATTTCTTTGTATTTTCATTGCATTAGGTAATGGTTTTCTTCAACCTATTGTGAACCTAGAAGTGGGCAATGAAGTTGATACCGAATAAAATGTTATCTAGCCCGCGTTTCCATAAGTATTTAAGCTGTGTATGCGTCATTGGCTGTGCTGAATTTCTACTATTCTCATCTTATGCCTTCAAATGGTGCCAGTATATCATAAGTTGGTACATTATTCCAAAAAAAATTGTCTGACTGTTGGAACAATACCTTTAAACGGCTTTAATCGATAAACGATAACCTTGGCAAGGGTTTTGTTGACTCGGCGCTATTTTATCTCTTACTCTCCCCTCTTATCGACATAAATACCCCGCTTCGAAGAAAAATCCATTTCCAAATGTGCAAACTACCAACACAAAAGTTTCCCATTAAAAATCGCAATTAATTCTATAAAAGCTTCAAACGCTCGCATTCTGCAAAATATCTACGAGGAGAGTAAAATCCTTGCATCATTACTCATCTGTTTAAATTTGCACTGCACAAATTTTCAACGAATTAATTAATTAGCGACTTTCCATATTGTGCGATGCACATTTTGGCGGCACAATAACCACCCGAATAACGGTTTACAACACGTTCCCGCTTGGCTAAAGTTTTAATTAAAATTAATGCATTTATATACCGAACACCCCGCCGCTGTTGGTGAATGGTTACATTGTAAGTCTAACCAAATACCTTGTCATCAGAGCACCTCATCCATTCAACTCCAGCATTATTTTTCATTCCCTTAACCACAGCGCCATGTCGCAGAGTCGATTCATGAAACTGGAAAAATCACAAAAAAAATATTATCATATCAAATTTATTCCTCCGACAAATGAATGCGATACAAAAAGAGACAGCAAATGACACCAAACGGAATAGAAAATAAGCAAAATACAAAGGGGGTTCCAACCGGAGACCAATAGTAGAAGGATCGGTCCTTGCCGTACTTTGTAATGGCAGCAGCCTGTTAAGTTTTAGGTTAACGACATGACAACTTTTCTTCTGGTCTGTGGCTACATTTTTCTGAAATAGTTTGGGTTTTTCATTTTGAATGTGATAACAGGATCAAATGCAGGACTGGATACACTATCTTGTGTTCTCTGTAGACCTATATCGGGCAGCAACAAGGTTTTCTTTTTTCAATACGCAATAACACCTTTTTTATTTAGGTACATATATAAAGCCTCTTTAGGACTGTTTTGAAAATCATGCCAGGTAGGTGACACCTCACATTGGCAATACACTGAATAAGCCGATTTCTAAGTTTTGTCATTTGGCAAAAACCTTCAGGTCTAGTAGTTTCCTTGCATGGTTGACATGAATGCGGAATTTGCAAGAAAAAACGCTCTGAACAATGCGTCTCTACAAGCAGCTTTATATTTTTTGTGATTGGAGTTTTACTGTCTGCAGAAGTGATTTATTTATTTTTCAGAATCGACCGTGACTCAACTACGACCATTTTTTCTTTCAGATTTCGATAGGATTATGTTGTGACCTTGTATTCCCGGCTTTGAAATTTTAACTTTTTTAAAACTTTCAAACAACGTTTCTGGAGTGGCTCCCTTAGATCGCGCGATTTTCTTATGAAAAGCGGATGTTCTTCCCAATGACAGCCCTCGTCTTCACCTGTAGCCTTGGCTTGTAGGCTTCATTTTTGACTGCAGGCGTTTATTGGCAGTGGGTGGGGTGCACTCGCCCTGGTTCAAATCCCGAAGGTAACAACACCTGCACACCTGGCAATAGTCTGACAAATATTCAAGAGCCAATCTGTCATAACAAGCTACTCAAATTTGATGCTCCGATTCCGCGTTTAACAGGAGGTCCACCTCTGTGGAGAAAAATATTAACTTTGCATTGACAAATGAAGGGAGAAGCTAGGTTTAAGAACCTCAATAGGAGCCAGGTATTAAATTTTTTTCATGTGTTCACATTCCTTGTCAAAAAGGGGCTTTTTGCTTGTAGGTGGGAGAAACCTAGCACATCTGATGTGACAGATCTTATGACTTGTACATCTTCACCGTTGGTTTTCTAAGTTTAATGCTGACACAAGCGTTCTCACTCTAGCCTCTCATTATCAACCCCTACTCTCACCTCCACGCTGGTGACTGGTGGGTGCCTAGTACCTCGACTGGAGATGGGGTAACAAACCACAGCGGAAGGTCGTTAGTGGCAGCAAACGAGAGAGGGGGAGGAGTGTCCTCTCACTAAGGCACTCACTCTCAGGCGACAGTGGAGGAATTCCCTAGATGGAGTCAACGTTGGGGCCTACAGATCTAGTTAGATCGAACTGGTAGTGTAATCCTTATTTGAGCTGCTTCGACATATTTGAAATTGAAATCGGAAATCCCTATAGACCAGGTCTATAGGGATTTCCAATAGTGAGCCAGGGTGAGGATGAGCCCTCAATGGGTCAATGGCAGCGCTCATATCCCAAAATGGGCTACTGACAACGGTATCTCCGGCCTGCTGTCCTAGGGTCAAAAACAAGGGCCTGGCCCTGCAGTGCCGTCGTGGTAACTTCCCGACCATGGAAAAAACCATTAGTTATGAGAGAGACACAACCAGCGTCGGATAATGAAACTCCTCATATGGCAACAAGACCCGGAACATCAATGGACTATGATATAAGAGTATGCACCTGCAATGTACGAACACTCTACACCCCGGATGCTACTAAAAAACTTGAACCTGTCCTCACGCGGTACAAGGCAGATATAAACGCAATCCAGGAGATACGATGGATAGAATCAGGTATAATGAAGAGAACAAATTGCGGCAATTATTACAGCTGCAACAAAAGATTGTATGATTGTATTAGGATGCGGATTCGTCGTGGGAAATCGACTTAGGACAAAAGTCATTGACTTCAAGCCGATAAGTGATCGTCTTTCTGTGATCCGCATCAAAGCTACATTCCAAAACATAAGCTAATATGTGCACACGCCCCTACCGACGAGGCTGAAGATCCCATCAAGGAGGAGTTTTATAACCTCCTCGATGCAGCCTATGGAGCCTGTCCGGAGTATGATGTAAAAGTTGTACTCGGGGATTTCAATGCTAAAGTCGGAAAGGAAAACATCTTTGGCGGTTTAGTTGGTAAGCACAGAATCCACGAAATGACAACAGACAACGGCTACCGACTAATCGATTTTGCAGCAGCTCGTAATACGGTGATAAGTAGCACTAGGTTTCCAAGACTAAGAATCCACACAGCAACCTGGCGCTCTCCAGACGGTCGAACCGCCAACCAAATCGACCATGTGCTAATCGATGCGAGGCACGCATCCAACATCCTCGACGTGCATACATTCCGAGGGGCAAACGTCGACTCTGACCATTTTCTTGTCGCGGATAAATTCAGAGCTCGACTGTTAAACGGGAAGAAGCTGCGAACAACCCAGAAGAAGAAATTCGCATTGGATGCCTTAGCACACCTGGAGTAGACAGAGCTTACAGTGAGCGCCTGAGTATGAAACTCTCCTCTGTGCACTCACCTACCACAGACGCCAACAATCAGTGGTGCCAGTATCGCCACATCATCAAGGAGATAGCCGAAAAGACTGTACGGTACCACCCACAGTATGATGATGAATGCGTGTACAAGAAAAAGGTGACAGAAGATGCACACAAGAAAGCGCTGCACCGCAAAACAAGGGCAGCGAGAGAAGAGTATCGAGCCAGGAGAAGGGAGGAAAAGAAGACCCTGCGTAGAAATAAGAGAGCCTACGCAGCCTCCCAGCTCAAGCAGATTTAAGAGTCTCGCGATCATAACAAAATCCGGAGGTTTTTTAAAAAAGCCAAGCAACTGGCTGCTGACTGCAAAACCGGAACGCAGGCTCTTCGAGACAGCGAAGGAAACCTAGTCAGCGAAGCGCAGGGAATAGTAGATGTGTTAAAGTAGCATTTCCAACAGCTGTTAAATGGGCATCATGTAGAGAGAGTGATAAGGCAAGAAGAGAACCCACGTCCAGTCAATGAAGAACTAGTTCCACCACCTAGTGTAGACTAGCTAGCTATAAAAAAGCTTAAGAACAACAATGCCGCAGGTTCTGATGGCTTACCAGCGGAACTTTTTAAATACGGTGGTGATGTTTTGGTAGGGAGCATGCACCGAATCATCAATCAAGTATGGGTGGAAGAAAACATGCCCGATGACTGGACTATCAGCTCCATATGCCTCAACTACAAAATAGGCGATCCTTTGTCTTGCAAGAACTTTCGAGGCATATCCCTGCTTATTGTCGCATACAAGATCCTATCAAACGTACTATGTGGACGTCTAAAACCGTTCTGCAACACACTAATCGACACGTACCTGTGTGGTTTCCGGCCCGGCAGATCGACTATAGACCAAATTTTCACGTTGAGGCAAATCCTGGAAAAGACCAACGAATTTCAAGTCGAAACTCACCACCTATTCATCGACTTCAAAGCCGCGTATGATAGCATATATCGTCAGGAGCTCGCGGATGCCAGAGCGCTTGGTCTAGACAACTGGAAGCAGCGAGCCCGGGGTCGTGGAGGATGGAAGGCTGCAGTGTCTCAGGCAGAGACTCTTCACGGGTCGGGAGCCCGTTAAGTAAGTGAAGTATAGTATTAATAGAGAAATTGCGGTCTATTTGTTCTGAAATATTCAGCAGTAGCTGTTCCTGAACATTAAAAAACTCAGACCTTTTGTTAATATCCTATCGTATTTCTTAGATGGCAGTAATATATACTTTGTAGTTGCTAAACCTTCTACCCCTTCAGATGGAGATACGAGAGTCCCTTTTCAGGATCTGAGTTGGTTCGTTACAATGTGATTAAATAACTTACTCAATGCACAACGTGCAACTAAAAGGTGCAGTTCAAATCCCTGACTAACTCTTGAAGTGCCTGTATGGTCTGTTTCCCGAATATTGTGTCGTAGCACTAAACGTAGGTTTTTTATTCCCTCTGGCCTAACTGGAGCTGCAGACACCACCGTTAATTCAATCCGCTGCTGTCTGATAACATTTTTATGATTCGGAGCCCTGATCTCTAGATAATTTTGGCCCTAAAGTGCTCTTTTTTTGTCACCTACTCTGCATGTTTACAGAGCGTGTCATAAGAATCTCGCAACACCACACGGAACGCACACATAAATGATGCTGAGAAAAAAGATAGACCGAAGACTATTCATGACATCTGTCATGTGTTTAGCAAAATTTCGTTGAAGGGTTCCCCACCGTTATACTTTTTCATCCATCATGCCCGAAATCTATGACCATGAAATTCTCTACTCCTTACTTTAATCACATACTGTCCGTGAGAGGAATTTTCCTTGCGTTTGCTAAAGAAGTTTTCACCCAGCAAAGTGCAAATATTTTTCAAAATTCCTATTACACCAGGAATTTCGCGCGTAGCCTTGCAGCCCTACTTCTAGCTGTTGGTTTTATTTTTCTGTTGCGCTGTGCTTCCGTCAAATGGAACATTCATCTACGCCATCATTGGACAGAACACCGCACAAAGCGCCCAACATGCCGTACACTATACTCCAGGGAGTAGCAAAGAACGACTTCACAGTGTAGTGACTAGAGATTAATGATGCCAGGGCACTTTGGCGTATTCGTCACCAGAGGAAGCGGGCCAAAGGAAATCCCTGGCTCTTCGTGTTTTCTCCATTTGAGTGATTCAATTTCGTTGACGTTAACGTTTCGGGGGTGATTCTGGTTAGAAAAATGCTCCCCCAAAATATATTCCATATCTACATATGGCAGTGTAGGGGGAGGGTGAAGCTTGGAAGCTTTACAGTCGCTGTAACTCGCATACAAAAGTTTCATCAAACTCACAGCAACGAGAACGACAACGACGACGTCTAGGATGATGACTAGAACGAGACAATAAATGGACGTCACTAGCTTGACTTTAGTTATGGTAGCACCCACATTGTGCTGGAAGGGTCGTTGTCTTGCCTCTGCCACATCATGTTTGTTAGCCTTCTGATGGTATTGTATGCTGGCTGTAGCTGTTTCTAGTCGTAATTGTTTTGTTATACTTTTTTCCTTGACAAATCATGGGAAACACTGAAGGACCCATTTTTTTTTTGTTTTCGTTGGAGTGACATGAATGGCTTGAGAAGAGAATGTGAAAAAGACCCGAGGTGTGGGTATGGTACATTGTGATTTCGCAGTGATTTTAGGAACTGACACATCCAGCCTAGAGGGGGTGTTAGTGCAAATTCTTCACTCCCATGCAGGCCAGAACGTTGATGGGGTTAATTGTGTCCTGTTGATTTATGGCGGTGGAATAAAATAAGACACATACAAATCGCATGAAGGAAGTGCTAAATTTTGTTAAATATTTGCGCTGTAGGATGTTATATATCTTTATTTATTGTTAATAGGGTGGCTTTAGTTTTTATTATAGTCGACATTGAGCAATGCAACATATGTAAGAAGGAAGAGTCACAAGCTCAAGATCGTCTTCTATCAGAAGAGAAATGACGCTCAATTTTGGTTCATATTGGTAATTTTGGGTGGGTACACCGATCCCTTCGCGGCAAAAATTGTTCTTGGTAATCACTGGTTCGTAATGACTTTGTCTAAGGCACCCATAAACTGATGTTGTAACATTACTTCTACAATTTTACTGCAAGTTGCGATATATCTGTATTCGTTCATAAGAAAGATCACACTTGGTGCCAAAATGCTTAGCAAATCTAGTGTAAGGGGTCATACGTTTAGAGTTAACTTATACCCATACCAATGGCTTACTAAAAGCCATACGTTGAGGCATTTACAATAATCGCAAGCCCCATTACAAAGGATTTGGACATACTTGTATAGGATAAGATTTTTCCGTGTGAAGATTGAATTCAAAGCCACAAAGTGACCATCAGTTAAACGATTATTGAAATATCACACAGAAATCGCAAATGAATCGCTGTAATACGTAGTGAATGTTCAAAGCTTTAGGCGGTATTTTTAGTAACTGCCTAGAGCCTCAGACCGTTCTATTTCCATGAAACACAACATATATCCAGTTTTATTTGCTTATAGCAGATGGATAAGCAAACTTTAAGTTAACTGCTCTTTCATGATGGAATACGCCAGTCTTCAGTTCTTCTTCTTGTATGAATGCTTTAGTTCATTTTAAGGGTGATCTTATAAGGATCTAGGCCAATTTGAAAAATATGACACAAAAGAGAAACTTGGTGGTGGAATGGTGAAGGCGATGATAAGTTCCAAGGTTGGCATAAATAAATGACCATTCCATATAAAGACTGAATTTATGCAACAAATATGAACGGAAATGTCTTCTTTAGCTGCGAACCATGCTAATCACGACTTGAGACAAAATATCTTCAACAGGGATACAACCATCTAAAGGAAAAATTCTCAGCAAACTGAAGTTCACTAAAGTTCATAAACAATGCTAAATGAAAAGTTCATTGACATGTGACGGCAGCAGAAAAGATTTTCTCAGGCATCAGGGCCAGATGACTGACGATTCTCTTCTCCAAACATGAATTTATCTTGAAGGGAATGACATAACACGAGAAAATGCATTATTAGCCTTGCTATCAAATTGAAGGAGTATCCTTGTGTATCCTTGTAAGGAAAACCTGGGGAAGACGATCGCATATGCGGAGAGACGAAAAACTGGACTCATCCTAGGTAGTGATGCCAATGCGTGATGTGCATTCTGGGGCAGTTCTGACATTAACGAACGAGGTGAGTTACTTTTTGATTATCTTCTAAGTACAAATCTCTTGCTATGCAACAATGGTAATGAACCAATATTTATCACCAGCAACAGACAAGAGGGCCTTGACATCACGCTTGTCTCAAATTACATCCATCACATAATCAAATACTGGAAGGTATCTAGTGAGCACTCTTATTCTGGCCACAGATACATACAATTCGGTCTGGATGATCACATCCCAAGCAAACCAATTTTTCGAAATCATCGAAAAACCGATTGGCTTATATACAGGGAAACTATGAAAAGACTAGTGTCCCCTGCTCAACCTAACCATCCTAGAAGTACTCAGGAGCTAACTTCTGCTTTTAACCAATCACTGTCATCCTCTTGTCCACTAAGGAAACCTAGAGGTAAACAGAAACCTCCATGGTGTAACTGAGAATCTAGGAATGCTTAGGCAGAAATGTAGAAAACTTTTCAATACAGCTAAAAGTTTGAATGAATCCTCTAACTGAATCTCCTACAAAGAGACCCTATCAATATACAAAAAGGAACTGAGGAAGTCCAAGCGCAAATCTTGGAGACTCTTCTGTGATAAACTAAAAGTGACATCCGAGGCGTCTAGACTCCGAAAAATTCTATCAACTAGTCCAAGCTATCTCAAAAAAACAGATGGCACTTGGACGACTTCAAGCTAAGAATCCTTAGAACTACTAAGGGATACCCATTTCCCAAGTAGTTCATAGGAAGATTTTCAAGGCGACATCAATAGAACCAATCTATTGACCGGCAACTTACAAGATCTTATCACAAAAGATAAAATACTTTGGACAATACACAGCTTCAAACCGTTTAAATCCGGGAGACCTGACGGTATTGTAACAGCCGAGCTACAGCGCACTTTTTATCTCATCCTACCATGGTTAGAAGCCATCCTTAGGGGCTGCATCGAGCTGATCTACATTCCCAAGGTTTGGAGAGAAGCGAAAGATCTGAGACCAATTAGTTTATCATCATTCTTTCTGAAAACCCTGGAAAGATGGATTAGTATTCATCTTCGCAGTAGCATTGATGTAAATCAGCTATCTGCACCCTACACACATTAGTACGTATTATCGAAAAGTTATGCTGTAAGAAGTATACTACGGTTGCATTCCTGGACATTGAAGGTGCTTTTAACAACTTTAATTCGGGAGCGATCATTAAGGCTCTAACATGTCTGAAAGTCGATCACTCACTTGGAATGTTGTTTAATTTGCTATTAAATAGCCGGATTATCAACACAACACTGGTTGATGCTTCGACCAGAAGACATGTCAGTAGATGGACCCCACAAGGTGGAGTCCTGTCCCCTCTTCTCTGGAACTTAGTGGCAAACAAGCTTTTATTCATCCTGGAAGCAGAGGGATGCCACGTGATTGCCTACGCGGAGGACGTTGCTATATGCAAAAAAACGGAGTGTCTGTGTATCGGTAGTGAACTCCGTACAACACCCTCAGCAGCATTAGACATTCTTTTTCACCTACTACCCCTAGATATTTTCGGCAAGCAAATTGCAGCTAACTCAGCCATACGTCTTAAAGCCATCCAACAGTGGTCAAATATTCAATCTGGCCACTCATAATTTCTAATCGAAAATACAAATATTCCTGAAAACACCGATTACACCCTTATCAGGTTAAACTTTGATATGAGTTTCCGGGTCACAATCTGCTAAACGACTTGATCCATTTTTATACCGATGGCTCCAAAAAATGAAGGAGTGGGTACTGGTGTCTTCTCCTAAATCTCAGCCTATCTTTCCGTCTTCTTGATCACTATAGCGTGTTTCAAGCGGAACTCATGGTGATTAAAGAAGCCTTATCCTGGCTGAAAGAGAATATAATATCTACCAAGGATATTAGCATTTTCTCGGACAGCGAAGCGGCCACCAAATCCCTGGAATCAGTGTCAACAAATTCAAAGGCAACCCTAGATCACCGATCATCTCTGCAGGAGATGTCAAAGCATTTTAACATTCACCTATGCTGGGCATAGTGACATTCCAGGGAACTGTAAGACTGATGAACTCGCCAGACATGGGATTAAATTACCAGTTGTACCCGACACGTTTGCACTAGGTATTCCTATCGCTACGTGCAAAAGCTTACTAGAGCAACATGCTAACAGCAAATCAAACCTCAGATGGAGTCTTGGCACGACGTGTCAAATAATCATACAAATTTGGCCAAAGCTAGATTTGAGAAGATGAAAGGGACTGATTTCTCTATAGACCGTACATTAGCGCCACCATAGGTGTCATCACGGGACACTGTTTAATAGGCGTGTACGCAAAAAACACGCAAACGACTTCTGTAGGAGCTGCATGGACGAAGAGGAAGAAGAAACAATACTTCATCTCCTTTGTTACTACGCAGTTTTATCAAACATAAGGAAGCTACATCTTGGAGTTTACTATGTTCAAAATCTCAGTGATTTGACAAAAACCGAAGTGAAAAGCCTCCCCCGCTTTATCAAATGCTCAAAATAGTTTTCACACGGATAGTAGGAGAATAGACAAGATCCACGTGGTATCAAAATGGACCAAAATGGTCTAAGTGTGCTGACGAGCTTTGGCAGCCACTCTAACCTAGTCTAACCTAATACCCCGTTTCAAGGCAACTTTACGTAGGTACTTTAGACAATGTTGATAAAGACACCAAACATCGCTAATGGCATTGCTCAGCGATGCGATATTTTTTAAATATTTTTTAAAAATGTATCAAAAAACGTTTTTTTATGAAAACGCCTCCAAACAGTGGGCGTGGCAAATAACTTTGTGTGGACAAATTATAAAAATTAAGATTCTCTAAATATGTTGTTCAGACTTTTTTTCAGAATTCCTTATGGTATGGCCAAAAACTACGTTTATTCTAAAAAAGGGGCGTGGCGGTTGGCAGATTTCAAAAATGTTTACACTTGTGCAACAAAGAGCACGTGTACTAAATTTCATCATTCGAGCTCAAAATTTAAGGCCCACGGACAGACATGGCTTAATCTATCTCATCAGCTATCGATTTTAAGTCGATCCATATACTTTAAGGCATATCTAGCTAAATTATTTTTCTATGTTACAAACTATGTATCAAAATTAATATACCGCTATGGGATAGTATATAAACAAAAATAAATATCAGCTAAGCAAGCTGCCAGTAACCACCAGTCTGTCAAGAAAGCTCCAAAAAAAAAAACATATGAGAGGCTACAACCCGCTGTGCGGATCGTTGAATACCCTATCCCATCCCATCCTTAAAATTAATATCCTCAAAATATAGGCCTTATGGCGATGAAATACAGAAAATGACATTGTCACAATATTTTGCTCAGACAGTGTCTCAAAATCTTGTGTGGTTCGACAAAAAACAACGTATTTCTATTGCTAATGCCTTGGGATGGGGTATACAAATGGTTTTTGTAAGAAAACGCCCCCAAAATGTGGGCGTAGGTGAAAATGATCTATGGACAAAATGTTTATATTACCATTTCGGAAGTATTTGCTTCAAATTTTTTTTCGAAAGTTTTAAAATTTGGACAAAAAGCGTTGTTTACTAAAAACGCCCCCAAAAAGTGGGCGTGGCAAAAAACTTTGTATGAACGAAATATAGATATTAGGATTGTCTAAATATGCTACTAAGAAATTTTTTTGAAATTCCTTACGGTTTGGCCAAAAAATAAGTTTTCCTAAAAAGGTGGCGTGGCAGTGGGCGGATTTCAAAAGTTTTTACACTTGTTCCGGTGGCACGGACTATATACCAAATTTCATTATCCTAGCTCAAAATTTAAGGCCCAAAAACCGCTGACGAACAGACAGACGGACGGACGGACGGACGGACGGACGGACAGACAGACATGGCTAATTCGACTCAGCTAGCGATTCTGAGTCGATCCATATACTTTGAGGTATATGTAGCAAAATTATTTCTCTATGTTACAAACTAAGTATCAAAACTAATATACCCCCCTATGGGATAGGGTATAAAAATGAAAAACTTTGATTCTTCTTGTGGATTATTTTTATTTGGTCTTGTAGCGTAACATTGTTTATTAACGTGTATTTCGCATGTGTTTACTACACAAATGTCAAAACTGAACTGACTGAACTCGAGAACTGAACTCGAGTGATTTGAATCGAATGAATGGACAATGGAGTATGTTTCATTCGTAATTCATATCTCATACGCATATCTCGAATGATTTGAATCGAATGAATGGAGAGCACAAAGAGTGAGAGCTTTTCGAGAACTCGATATTCGTAGTTGTATATCAGCTAATATCTCGATTCTTGTGTAGATACCTATACTGTTGGAGGGGTTGCATTTGAATCGAGAATTGTACGAGTATATTGGTTTGCCAGGTAACTACTGGACTACGGGTCATGTGTTTACTTTTTTATTTGCCCATCACTATATTATGCCCATCACTATACTAATCTTACGACGCCCAATTTTCAGTAAAACGTTCTTTTTGATCAAAGGGTAAAGAAATAAAAAGTTTAAGCCACGTCCACTTTATGTGGGCGTTTTATTCAAAAAGCTTTTTTTGGCAAAAGGAAGAATCGTTAAATACCCTATCCCATCCCATCCCATCCATAAATCAAACATCCCCAAAAAGTGGGCGTGTCTAGGACTGAATAGGAATGAAATATGACATTTTCACCACATTTTGTTCAGAAAGTCTATTTATCTTTTATGATTAACATTCAAATACTTTTTTTCAAAATCTTAACCGTTTGGACAAAAACAACGTTATATTGAAAATTTGGCGCAGCAGAGGGCTGATTTAAAAAAAATTACACTTCTTCGGTTTCATCGGACAGAGAGTCTATTGCACCACTCTAGCTTAAAATGTAAGGTCCTAAAATCAGTGACATACAGACGGACGGACGGAATGTTTATAGCCTATCCTATTCCATAGAGGTATATTAGTTTTGACATGAAGTTTATGTTTATATTTTGTTAAACTCAATGCCTATATTTCATCCAATTGTAAGCCTCTCATATATTTAATATATATGGGTGTAATAGGATAAAGAATTCAACGTTTCGTTAAGAGCATTTTGTAATTTCATGCTCGTCTTCTCTATTGTTCTAACTGATAGTCATCAACGTGACAACTACTGTTTGTGGTGTATACCTGTAAATATTAGGTACATAACTACGTCAGTATTTTGATGTACATGCTTGGCCGATCGTTAAGTTCTAACAGGTAAACCCGAATTGATGGCAAAATAAAATTGAATTTTTTATATACATTTTTTTTTGAAGGATGTTTTTTTTTTTAATATTTTTTATTTAATATTTTAAACATTTCACAGCCATTTGTCTGAACAAACAATTTTGCATCAAACTTGTATTAAAAACCTTTTTTCTATGAAATAATATTTACTTTCCATAAATAATCAATTGATAATCTAAACCACTGTTCTGTTTGCTCTGGAAGGCAAGTGTTGTATATGTGAATCCAGGTCCACCAGCCAATAAGGTAGCCCAACTTGCTGTTGCATTGTAACCATAATCAATTGTTCGGACTGCGGTTATTTTTACCTTATTGGTCTTTCCCTAAGAACAAAATGTAATTGAAATGTAATTGAAATGTTTAGAAAAAAAATCATGTTTCTTACATATTTTGGAAATTGAACTTGTCTGTAGACTCCATAAGGCGATGTATAGTTGTAGATTCTTTCGGAAAGCAACACTTTATCCTTGGAGGATATGGAACCCCATGTATTGCTTATAGCGATTGATGTTGCAGCAAATGCAACCAGGATTGTAAACAAAATTGTGCCAACGTTCCTCATTTTGCTTGACTATAAGAGCTTGAATTATTAACTCATCAGAAGTAAAGAGACTATTTATAGCGGATTCGATTTCAACCTTGCCTGAATCACCACTCAACAGATAACGTATCTTATCAGTTATTTTATCGTCAAAGCCAGACAAGTGGCAACCCAAATAGTAAAGAAAATCAGAATGAAAACAATAATTTCTAAGAAACGCCAATTAATAACAAGAGCAAATATTCCAATCATTCATCATGAAAACTATAATTTCTAAGAAAAGCTATTTAATAACAAGAGCAAATATTCCAAACCAAGAACTATACGAGCTTTACAGCGACTTACCCCTAATCAAAAACTCCGCATTGGACGTTTAAGATCGATAGGATTTATAGACCGAATTGACACTAATATTCCGGCTAGCATAGTCACAACATAATATTCAGACAGTTTCTTAAAATCTTTCATAGCTCGTCAAAAAAAAAGTTTATTTGCATATGCTATGCACACATTGGCGCAAATTTATAGTCGCTTAAAGTGCACTTTAAAATTATTTAATCGCGTACTAACGCGTTTTGGTAATTATAATCGTCAAAAAATGTACTTTTGCGTTGTCACTCTGCATTAAAGTTAAAGCGACCGAAACATCACTTTAAATATTTAATAAAGAGTTAGCGTTATGTCACTTTTTAGGTGAATTTGATTTAGAGTTCTTAGAGGAATGTCCATTAGCATTCACTAATTAGCGCCACGTTAAATAAGTGTCTATTATTGAAAATATGTTAAAGCAAGATTTTAATTTAAAGTACCTCATAACTAGTGTGGAGTTAAACCCTTAAACATCGATTGACTATAAATTTGCGAAATTGTTTATATAAGAAAACGCCAGCAAAAATTGGGCGTGGGTTAAAATGATCTAGGGACGGATATTCATATTAATAGATATAGATATTCATATTACCATTACCAATGTTTTTGCTTCAAATTTTTTTTCGAATACATATCCTTAAAATTTGACGAAGCATCGATTTAAAAAAAAACATATGAGAAGGCTACAAGCCGCTGTGCGGATCGTTGAATACCCTATTCCATCCCATCTGTAAAACTAATGTCACCAAAATGTGGACATGGCTTGTAACACACATTGTTACAAAAAATTTTACGGTTCTACAAAAGACAAGGCTTTTCTCCTGCATATTTTATGGGGTAGTGTATAAAAATGTTTTTTATATAAAAACGCCCCCAAAAAGTGGGCGTATGTTAAAATGGGCTATAGACGAAATGTTCATATTAATATTACTAATGATTCTGCGTCAAAATTTTTTTCGAAAATTTTAAAATTTGGCCAGTATACGTTGTTTATAAAAAAAACGCCCCCAAAAAGTGGGCGTTGCAAAAAACTTTATATTGATGAAATATAGATATTTCGATTCTCTAAATAAGCTGCTCAGACACTTTTTTAAAATTCTTTACGGTTTGGCCAAAAAATACGTTTTTCTAAAAAGGGGGCGTGGCAGTGGGCGGATTTCAAAAATTTTTACACATGTTCTGCTGGGAGCAACAAAGAGCACGTATGCCAAATTTCATCCTTCTAGCTCAAAATTTAAGGCCCAAAAACTGGTGACGTACGGACGGACGGACAGACATGGCTAAATCGACTCAGCTATCGATGCTGAGTCGATCCATATACTTTGAGGTATATGTAGTTAAATTATTTCTCTATGTTACAAACTATGTATCAAAACTAATATACCCCTCTGGGATAAGGTATAAACATGAGAAGGCTACAATCCGCTGTGCGGATATTTGAATATCCTCTCCCATGCCATCCTTAAAAGTACTATCCCCAATATGTGGGCTTCATGGCGATAAAATGTTGAAAATGACGTTGTTACAACATATTGTTCAGACGGTTTATCAAAATCGTTAATGGTTCGATAAAAAACAAAGTTTTTTTTAGCATATGCCTTGGGGTAAGGTATGAAAATGGTTTTTGTAGGAAAACGCGCACAAAAATTAGGCGTGGGTTAAAATGATCTAGGGACGTAATGTTCATATTATCATAATAAATGATTTTGCATCAAAAGTTTTTGCAAATATTTTAAAAATTTACCAAAAAAACGTTTTTTTTTACTCAAAACGCCCCCAAAAACTGGGGGTGGCAAAAACTTTATATGGACAAAATATGGACATTGCGATTCTCTAAATATGTTGTTCAAACACTTTTTCAAAATTCTTTACGGTTTGGCCAAAAACTACGTTTAGCTAAAAAAAAAGAGGCGTGGCAGTGGGCAGATTTCAAAATTTTGTACACTTGTTCTACAAGTGTACACCAAGTGTACACTTGTACACTTGGGAGCAACAAAGTGCACGTGTACCAAATTTCATCATTCTAGCTCAAAATTTAATGCCCCAAAACTCGTAACGGACGGACATATACTCTGTACGTCGCCGATTATTAGGCCTTAAATTTTGAGCTAGGATAATGAAATTTGGTATATAGGATCTCCGTCCGTGCCTACAGAACAAGTATATAGGATCTTCGTCCGTGCCTACAGAACAAGTGTTCGTATTTCCTGAATCGCGTTATATCTGCCTTGTACCACATGAGGACAGATTCAAGGTTTTTGGCAGCACCGTTCGTCCGTTCCAAAAGTACACTCGTAAGTGGTTGTCCATGATCGTTCCGGGTCTGATTGTTATTTGAGGTGTTCCATTGTCCGATGCAGTTATCTCTTTCATAACAAGCTGTTTTTTACGTGGCAAGGAAGTTAACCAGATGGCACAACTCACAACATGGAGGGCTAGTTCCAATTTAATAGATGCCCATAAAACACTAGGCCATATGTATCCATTTAGGGATTGAGCGCTGCCTTCGTCCCGCGGCTCATCCACAAATCCATCTCTTTTCATTGGACCTGACTAGCCATACAGATTTCTAGATGACTTGGCCGAATGCAGTTCAAGTAAGTTGAAGTCCATCCTAACTGGGAGTGTAGACGCCACGGTTGACTGCCTCTGGGGTATTCTTCGAATACCGTTTTGAAAAAATAAGAAGTTCCTTGGTGCGCGGACATTCCCCCCTGTCATCTGCTGGCGTAAGGACTTTAAATAGGAATACACACCCTACCTACGGTCTAATTTCTAGACATCCAGCCGTTGCCACGAGAAAGAGAGCCGTACATGATGGCCATCAACTAATTGAAGTAGCTAGTATTTTAATATAATCGGTAAATACGGGTATCATGCAAAAGATTGTAGTTGTTGTATATCGAATGTTATTGCGTGGCCAAAACAAGTACCAAAACTACGACTTGACATGAGGTAATGATTGCGCCATATATTGTCTAGCTATCGCCAGATTGTATGTAATTCAGACAAATAGCTCCTAGCTCAAACAGAGCCTGTAACCCCCAGAGCTCGAATAATCACATTTATTTTGAAATGGCACTCTCTGCGTTAAATGTAATAGGCTGTTGCATAAATTCAATTTTATTGCATAATGCATTTGCATATATCTATCCCCAATGTGGTGGTGTATCTGCAACATGGCGAATAGTTATAATTTAATAAAAAGCAAAATGAATAAATCAGATTCCAAAATTACTATTTAGCACGGCCACCTATTTGTCGACCTTCACTCACGCAGCTCATAATAGTGCGCCCCCAGCCTCTCTTAACACGCCAAATGGTTAATTTAACACTACGCTATCTAACACCTCAGATACAGTTTGCTTCCCCGGGTGCATACATAATTCAACGTTTTTGTGGAACGACTATTTAACCACACCGACTCTGACACTGACAATGACACCGACTGACGCGACGACGAAACCGACTCGCAATCATCAAGGACGATTGTCCTGAACCTTATGTGATATCCACACATACTAACACTCTGGCGGATTCGACTGCCGAATTGGGTACAAAAATTACAAATAGCTGCGTTGACCGGAACTATATGTATGGATATGGGCGGCATTGGTCTAGTATGCCCCTGGAGCTGTAAACTATTTTGCGGACAGACACACTAGTTAAGTGCGGCAGATGGTTGTCACATGGGAGGAACATGTTTTACAGATAATTAATTCAGACTCGAATTAACTGATTTTGGCACTCCGACGACAATTACACACCATGCTCTGGACTGGACACATGTGCTCCGTTGACCATGGAATTTGGTAGCAAACAGGGTCATGGTGCGATGAAGCATCTTGTGGTTGGAATAGTTCACAAATACGATTGGGTGTGTGTGTGCAATTTTCATGTGACACATGTTTCAATTGCAGAGCTGATTACCACATTCCTAAAATAAGGACACACTTCGGAAGTAGGCCAGTTGATCATGCCATGTGGATGCTGATGAAAAAATAATCAGTTTTGGGGTTTGTTTTATTTCGAATCGAAAAATAGGACTTTTGGTTTATATATGGGAGCCGAGCATTTGAATCCGATGGTAATGGAGTTGTGCCATCACATTCATGGCTGGGTAAATGTGATATATGCATGTACTTTGTAGAGAAAATCTGTAATCAAGGACTATTTTGAAAATTGTGATTTACAGCTAGGTTCTAAGCGTCACTTTTACTCGAAATGAAATTGAAATCGGTCTAAAGTGAAATTTAGAGTTCCTCATTCCACTTAAAACGATTTTAATATATGGCCTAAATGACAAAATCCGTTAAATGGATTTTCTCGAAAAAAAAAACTTACTTACTTAAGTGGCGCTACAGTCCGGGATGAACCCTGGGCCTCAACCAACATGCCTTTCCAATTAGCCCGGTGCTTAGCTAACTGCCTCCAGTTGCGCACTCCAAGTTGGTTGAGGTCGGTTTCTACTCGTGTGCCAAGGATTTCTTCATCCGCTTTTGATACGGTCCATGCTTTAGCGCCATAGAGCAGGACTGGGATAATCAGGGTCTTATATAGGATCTGCTTAGTAGTTCGAGTGAGGGCTTTACTACTAAATTGCCTTCTTAGCCTGAAGAAACAGCAATTGGCAAGAGTAATTCTTCTTTTGATTTCTGACGAGATGTTGTTGTCAGAGTTAATAGCGGAGCCGAGGTAGACAAAGTCCCGTACTACCTCAAAATTATATCTGTCAATGGTGAAGTTCTGTCCAAATCGTCAATGTTGTGTGTCCTTCGTGTTGACAGCATATACTTAGTCTTACCCTCATTTACTGCTAAACCCATTTTTGCCGCATTCTTCTCTATACTAGCAAACGTGGCTATGACATCACGTTGAGTCCTACCAATGATGTCAATATCGTCGGCGTATGCCAGTAGTTGCACCGATTTTTGGAAAATTGTGCCTCTGGTGTTGGCTCGGGAGTTTTGCATAATCTTCTCAATAATCAAATTAAAGAAGTCACATGACAGCGCATCGCCTTGCCTAAATCCATTTTTGGTATCGAATGTGTCGGTGAGGTCGTTTTCGACCCAGCGAGAATTCTCCATCGTCATCCTACACAAACGGACGAGTTTTGACGGTATACCAAAACTAGACATGGCTCTGTATAGTTCGTCTCTATAAATGCTGTCGTATGTGGCTTTGAAATCGATAAATAGGTGGTGTGTATCGATTTGGACTTCTTGGGTTTTTCTAGAATATGTCGAAGTGTGAAAATTTAATCGATTGTGGTCAGGTTGTTGGTAAACGGTTTCAGGCGTTCACATATTACGGCAGATAGGGTCATGTAAGCGATGTTGAGCAGACGTATGCCTCTGTAGTTGGCGCAGTTCAGAGGGTCTCCTTTTTTGTGGATCGGGCAAACGATGCTGAGGTTCCATTCTTCAAGCATGCTTTCATCCGACCAGATTTGGCTTATGTGTTGGTGGATGTTACTTACCAAGTCATCGCCGCCAGCTTTATAAAGCTCAGCGAGAAGGCCGTCATTTCCGGCGGCCTTATTAAGCTTGAGTTTAGATATTGCTACTTCACTTAGGTCGGGTGGTTGGCAGTTTTCGCTGTCGTTGCCAATATTGAATGGTTCGTTCTGCCTGACAGCGGAATGTTGTTCGTCATCGCCGTTTAACAGTCTGCAGAAGTGGTTCTTCCATATCCTCAGCATCGACTGTGTCTCAACTACAATATTTCCTTGTTCATCTCGACAGGATTCTGTTCGAGCCTTGTATCCTTGGCTTTGACGTTTTACACTTTGATAAAACTTGCGAACATCGTTCCCGGAGTGGCACCTCTCTATATCTTCGATCGCGCGCTTTTCTTGCTCTTTTTTCTTCTTTCTGAAAAGCCGATGTTCTTCCCTTCTTCTTTGCCTATAGAGCTCAATGGCAGCTCTCGTCTTCACCTGCAGCTTAGCCTTGTAGGCCTCGTTCTTGGCTGCGAGCATCTGTCGGCATTCCTCATCAAACCAGGGGTTTCTTGCTGGTGGGCGCGAGAAACCTAGAACATCAGTTGCGGGTGATCTAATGACTTGTTGGCATCGTTGCCATTGTTCTTCGACATTAGGTGCTGGTGGTGTATTGTGAGTCGAGAGGTTAAGGGATACGCGTCGCGCGAAGGTCTTGGCGGTCTCTGGCGATTGCAGTCTTTCGACATTAAATTTTTTCACAGTATTTCTGGTTTTTGTGGCGTGGTGGATATCCGCATCCTTATCTTGGCTACAACAAGGTAGTGGTCCGAGTCGATGTTAGCCCCTCGGAATGTTCGGACATCTAAAATACTGGAAGCGTGCTTTTTGTCTATCGTAATGTGATCAATGTGGTTGACTGTTCGTTGATCTGGAGTCCGCCATGTCCCCTTATGGATATCGAGATGAGCAAACCGTGAGCTGGCTATAGTGGCATTTCGTTACGTAGCGAAGTCAATTAGCCGTAAATAAGTCCGTTACCAGACGTGTTGTCGTGTATGCTATATTTTCCGACAGTACTGCTAAAGATGTCTTCTCTTCCTACCTTTGCGTTAAAATCTATGAGCACGATTTTAATATCGTCTTTGGTAGTCGCTCATAGGTTTTGTCGAGGAGCTCGTAGAAGCAATCCTTAGTTATATCATCTTTTTCCTCCGTCGGAGCATGAGCGCATATAAGGCTTATGTTGGCTAATTTGGCCTTGATGAGCAATGTTACAATGCGTTCGCTAATGTCTTGGAAACAAAAGACTTCTTGCCTAAGTCTGGCACTTATTACAAATCTGCATCCGAATAGTCGCTGTTCATCCTCTTTTTGCCCGGCCCATCCCATCGTATTTGCTGGATTTCAGTAATGTCTGCTTTGTAGCAGTTTAGGGCTTCCGATAGTTGTTCGCCTGCACCTCTCCTGTTTAATGTTCTCACATTCCAGGTGCAGATACGAACGTTGTTGTCCTTTTTTCGTTTAGCATGGTCGTCAACAATAATATCAGTCCTGTCCGAGGCTATTGGTTGCTTCGTAACATAAGCTTTTTTCCGTCGATGGGTAGTTAACCCAAAGCACAACCCACAACCTGGAGGGCCAGGCCCTTGTTTTGACCCTAGGACAGCGGGCCGGAAAAAAATACCGATGTCAGTAGCCCATTTTGAGATATGAGCGCTGCCGTTGACCCATTGAGGGCTCCTCCGCCAGTCCCTATAGACCTGGTGTTCAAATATGTCGAAGCAGCTCATATAAGGATTACACTACCAGTTCGATCAAACTGGAGCTGTAGGCGCCACCGTTGACTCCATCTAGGGAATTCCTCCACTGCCGCCTGAGAGTGAGTGCCTTAGTGAGAGGACACTCCTCCCCTTCTCTCGTTTGCTGCCACCAACGACCTTCCACAGGGTAAATCCCTGGATATGGGGTATTAAACATACCCTATTGTAGTTCCAACTTCTAGTATAGCAGTATAGTCTGCAAACATTGCAACTATTGTAAGGTTTGTTAGTGGGATATCATGAGTGAATACGAGGTACAAGAGTGGTCCAAGAACGCTTCCTTGCGGTACACCTGACACCTAACTCTTTGTACTCTGAACTCACACGGAAGAGCCTATGCTCAAGATACGACACGAGGATTTTGTATAATTGTTCAGGCAGAACTTGGCTTAGTTTATACTTAAGGCTGTTGTGCCTGATTTCTTTTCTTGGGAGCAAATTTTCTTTTCTTCGAAAGCCTAATTCGATGTTCTTGGTCCACTGTCGAATGTTTACTTCTAAACCCAAATTGATGGTCAGGTAAAATACGTTTCTGGTCAATTATGGGGTGTAAACGACCAAGTAATATCCGTTCAAAAACTTTTGAAATTATTGGAAGAAGTGAAATAGGCCTGGAAGATTTTATTTCATTCGGTGATTTTCCTGGTTTTAGCACCATAGTCACTTCCGCGACTTTCCACTGTCTTGGTATTCTTATCTGATTGCTTTCCTTTTCTTCTCCGGTTTTTCTTAGAATCGAGTGTGTTTCCCAACTGAGTTTTTCTTTATTCGTATGGTATTCTAAATTAATAGGACAGTTTTCACTCGGCTTTGGTTCATAAGGTAATTTTATAGCCCGATTCTCCCCATCATCACTGATACCTCACAAGTCACAAGAAGAGGTGAAATTGATTTTGTGACTTTTTCGTATTCTCCCCCACAATCACAACTTGTGAGAGTCACAAAAACAATCGAAATTGTGACCTCCTTCAGAGCAGGTCACAACTAGCAAATTATTTGAGATTTGATATTTTGATTGTTGAGTAGTGTAAAAAATGGAAGTTAAAATGAATATGGCGCATATCATTGACAAAGTTTCCTCCGTAAATGAAAAGTAAGAATTTTACAAAAGCATATCATTTGTAACAAACTAATAATATTGATACGATTGCAGCGAAGACGGCTTTTAACTTCCAACTTCCTTGCCTTTTTGTACTTCGAGTATGTATTACATATTGTTCTTCTCAAGTTCTCATTGCAGTTTTATTAAATTTGTTTTGAATAGTTTCTTTCAGTGCTATATTTCCTTGTACATGGCTGTTATCAGAAGTGTATATGAAATAACGATATATAATACCTCTCAGCCAAGTCACAATTTGCAGAAACGTTGCTTATATATATTCACCTTTTCTGTGGTGAGTTTCGTTGTGACTTTTCTTGTGAGGATTATCGGAGAATCCGACAAATGTTATCGAGTCACAATCATCCTCACAAAGAATAGTCACAAGAGCTTGTGACTTTTGTTTCCTCACAAGGGGGAGAATCGGGCTGTTAATGAAGACTTGTTTCCATACTTAAGCTGGAGAATTTCTTTACGAACCTCTTCGCAGAGTAGTTCGACTTTGTTTACCTAGTTCGGAGAACGTCGTTTTCGTCCTTAAGGCTTTTATTTTTCATTGAGTCTCGTTTTTCGTGAGCCGACACTTCTGGTGTTGTCAAGCTCCTTGAGAAGCGTATATTTTTATTGAGATCCAGATAATCTCATTACCCTTGAACTTTTTCCGAAATAATTGGCTATCCCCAGAATTAGAAGAGCCGACCTCCGAAAAGGGTGGATTTTCCAGTGAAACTGGATTGCTATCTGTTAAATCTTTTTGTTGTACTTTTGTTGTAACACACTTTCAGTCGTTAAATCATATTTATTCCAAGAAGAATGGTTAAAAAATTATTTTTGCCTTTACATGTGAGTCTCAAAAAAAAAACATGGCTTCCAGCGACAAAGTTCAGATTGATGCCCAATTTCATATTATAACGAAAGGTTTATTTATTTAAGTCACATTCAATTCCAAGAAATACATTCACCCTTGACAATAATTTTTCGAGGAATTGCGAATTGCATTAAAATATATTTTTGTCATCCATCCACCCAAACGGGTGGAAACGAAAAATAAAATAACAGGCAAAAATAATAAATACTCGTGTAGTGAAGCGAATTTTTGATCCATAAAAAGGATTCACACGTACTCATACATAATTACTTGGCCAATTATGGTAATTGGTTCGGGTGTTGAAGCCCATCGAGACCGATCGATCATTTTTGAAAAATGAAAATCAACACAAACGAATGAATGCCATTATCTTGCGATTTACATTTCATTTTTGTGTTTTCCCCGTTATATTACGTGGGCATAAGAAATATTTTTTGTTATGAGTGCGTGGATTGTTCATTACATGTGAATTTTGCATATAAAATTAACAATACCTCTTTGTGGATCGCCGCGGCGCTTAAAATCGGAATATGTAAGGCATCCATATATGGAAACCGCCCCGATATTATGGAGGTACACGCTCGAATTGATTTTGTGGAGTTTCGAATCGAATTTACAACGATTTTTCATGAACATATATCATATGAGTGATGATGTGTGCAAATATGCCTTTAAAGGACGAACGTATTTGATGTGCAATTGCACTTTTAAAGGAGAGAGGAATTTGTTAACATATCTGATGGATTGGCATGTTTAGGAGGAGAAAAATGTTTTGGTTTTGAATATAAATACACCAGTTTAAATTTTGTACCACCAATTTTGCACAACTCCCTATAACCATTGGGAATCTCAATTTTAAGTCAGGTGCCTTGAATAGAGATGGAAGCTAATGAGCCGAAAGGAAAACGGCAGAGCTACTCATCCCGTAATGGATGTCAACGTGTCCTAGGAAATTCTAATTACAAAACAGTTATTCAGCCTCGGATAAAGCAAACCTTAAATACCAAACAGACTTGTATGGTTGAATGTTGAAGAACGGCGATATCTTGGTAACGCCCCTCTATGTAAATTTGAATACACATCAATTTTGTTATTTAACATGACTTTACTATGGAATGAAATGTCCCTATTGCTAGGACACGGTTTCCTCACTTATATATACATCAGAGAGATGCTGGTCTAAAGATCAACCAACGATCCATCAAATTGATCACATTGCGGTAGACAGAGGAACGCATCCAGTGTTTTGGATGTCCTAACATTCCTAGGACCTAACATCGACTCTTGCTATGTTGCAGCTAAGGCAAGAATGCGGATATCGCCAGGCCACAACAAATGCTATATACTATAAAAAAAAATTAATGTCGAAAGACTGCAATCGCAAGAGACCGCAAAGGCCTTTGCAGAACGCGTATCCGTTCACCTCTTGCTTGACATAATACCACTAGCATCTGTTAGGTTTATGGTAGGATGAATTATTAAGACTCAATGTAGGATATAATTCTTTATTAATATGAAAGATGGATATGCAGTTTAGTTCACAAATATTCTAATACTATAAGTGCTTAGGTGAAGACGTGTGATCGGCTTGACTGACTTGTGATAAAAGGAAAGATTATGCCTTTTTACCAACTGACAAAGGCCTCCATATAAGCAATAAGAGGAAAAAGGAAAGAAGCCATTTTATAACACTTTAAGGGTTTATTAGCACAGGGTTGGCTTAAGACCGTATATAACAGCATCTACTGTCGAAGAGCAGTGGGGACGATGCCAATAGGCCACAGAACCAACCGTTTTTTTTTCAGAAAAAAAGAGCAAGAAAAGCGCGCGATCGAAGACAAAGATAGGTGCTACTCCTGGTAAGATGTTTGTAAGTTTTACCAGGGATTCAAGGCACAAACAGAATCCTGTCGAGATGACGAAGGAAAAATTGTAGTTAAGACACTTTTCATGCTGAGAAGATGAAAGCACCACTTTGGCAGACTGTTAAAGGACGATGACGTATAATCTTCTGCTTTAAGGCAGAACAAAGCAAACAATATTTGCGAGGACAGCGAAAAACTTCCAATCACCCGACCTTAAAAAAAACTAATATCCTCAATTAAGGAAAAACTTGGGCTTAATAAAGCTACGGAAAATGACGGCCTTCCTCTGCAGCCGGTAAAGATGACTTTGTAAGCAACATACACTAACCCATTACATAGCAAAACCATTTCAGGCCAGAAAAGTCCACAACCGATCAAACTTCACACTTCTTCAGATCCTGGAAAAAAACCGAATAAGTGCAAATATATACCTAATACATACCAACTCATCGATTTCAAAGCCGCACACGTCAGCATTTATAGGGCCTTGTCTAGTTTTGTTGTACCGCCCAAACTCGTCCATCTGTGCATGATGACGTAGGAAAATTCTCGCTGCCCCATCAGGGTCGGTAACGACCTCTCCAAAACATGGATTTAGTCTCGTTTGCGTTGACAGACTTTGGAGACGAAGATTTAACCAGAAAATATCGAACTGTACAGTGGCATTGACCTGGTCAATAGACTCCGCATTGGACGTTTAATGTGGTTAGGATATATTGAGCGAACGATCCACAGTATTCCGGCTCGTAGAGTATTCGTAGAGTGGAGGCAGTTAGCTCAAGACCGGGCTAATGGGGGAGGCATGTTGGTGAGGCTCAGGGTCATTCCAGACTGTAGTGCCACTTATATATTTTTATACCCTATCCCATAGGGGTATATTAGTTTTGATACATAGTTTGTAACATAGAGAAATAATTTAGGTAGACATACCTCAAAGTATATGGAACGACTCAGAATCTCTAGCTGACTCGATGTATTTCTGTCCGTCCGTCCGTCTGTCCGTCTGTGTGTCACCGATTTTTGGGCCTTAAATATTGAACTATAGTGATGAAATTTGGTATATCTCTGTCCGACGAAGCAGAAGAAGTGTAAACATTTTCAAAATCCGCCCACTGACACGCCCACTTTTCATAAAAAACGTTGCTTTTGGCCAAATGGTAGACAATTTTGAAAAGGTATCTGAACAAAATATTTAGCGCTGGGTGATCAGAGTCAACTCTCGTCCTACAGCTCCATACCAATAGGATAAAATTCATGAATAAAAGAAATGTACTGGTAAGATACTATTAATCATTAAAAATGATTTGCACTCTTATAAAGGATGACGTCTGGTCAATGTGCACTAAAAGGGAAAAAAACGCAAACCCCATTTTTTTTAATTAATTAGTCTCGTTTGCGTTGACAGACTTTGGAGACGAAGATTTAACCAGAAAATATCGAACTGTACAGTGGCATTGACCTGGTCAATAGACTCCGCATTGGACGTTTAATGTGGTTAGGATATATTGAGCGAACGATCCACAGTATTCCGGCTCGTAGAGTATTCGTAGAGTGGAGGCAGTTAGCTCAAGACCGGGCTAATGGGGGAGGCATGTTGGTGAGGCTCAGGGTCATTCCAGACTGTAGTGCCACTTATATATTTTTATACCCTATCCCATAGGGGTATATTAGTTTTGATACATAGTTTGTAACATAGAGAAATAATTTAGGTAGACATACCTCAAAGTATATGGAACGACTCAGAATCTCTAGCTGACTCGATGTATTTCTGTCCGTCCGTCCGTCTGTCCGTCTGTGTGTCACCGATTTTTGGGCCTTAAATATTGAACTATAGTGATGAAATTTGGTATATCTCTGTCCGACGAAGCAGAAGAAGTGTAAACATTTTCAAAATCCGCCCACTGACACGCCCACTTTTCATAAAAAACGTTGCTTTTGGCCAAATGGTAGACAATTTTGAAAAGGTATCTGAACAAAATATTTAGCGCTGGGTGATCAGAGTCAACTCTCGTCCTACAGCTCCATACCAATAGGATAAAATTCATGAATAAAAGAAATGTACTGGTAAGATACTATTAATCATTAAAAATGATTTGCACTCTTATAAAGGATGACGTCTGGTCAATGTGCACTAAAAGGGAAAAAAACGCAAACCCCATTTTTTTTAATTTCCTTCATGAGGGGTTGTAAATAAAAATGCGGTCAAGTACATTTTCCTTTATGTCTTGTTCGCATTTTTTATATGTGCCACAGATCACAGTTCCTGCAGCTCCGCGTAAAAGTGGTGCAAAATATTCAGAGATATATTTTCCCCGTTTGCATTGTCTTAAATGTTTGTACACCGTTTTCCAGAAGCTCATAACAGGATACAGTAAGACTTACCCTTGGGTAGAAGAGCGAAAGTCAGGACGAGACCCTCATTGAGATACACTAGAAATGCTAGTAAATCCTTTTTCACAACACATTTATCACAGGAGGCAGCAAAGGGCTTAATTTTTCATCTGACTTCAAGACGATAATTCAAACGTAAAACGTACCACGCTGAGGTTTTAATGGGTATATTTATTTAAATAAATTAACCAGCGGAAATGTTTATTCACCTCCACACAGTGTGGTGCAATAAAACTGCACCACACTGCTTTATGATGTGGTTAGTTTCAAATCAACTAACTGATTTTTGATTTATGTCTGAAAAAGTTTCTAACCAACGTTTAGACAAACTAAGCAGCGTTATCTGACTCCATCCGAATGGAGCGTCATATGGCTGGCAAACATCAGATCTAGAAGACAACGGGGATGGCAGGCAATGGCCTGATATATGCATGTACTTTGAAGATAAAATCTTCATAGACGTCAAATCTCGTCTAAAGAAAACTTAAATCCTTTAAGGAAACCCTAAAACGTCTTAATAATTTTTTGTCTTGGATCTTGAGGTTGGAGTATGTAAAAAAACTTTGTTATGAAGCCTCACAAAAAATGTACCTGGAATACAGAAGATGCAGTTAAATAACCTGCAAAAATTGCTAAAAAAGAGAGCATTACTGCCATCCAAGAAATACGATGGGGTAAAGTGGATAGAAGGATAATAAAATACTATGGAATTTACTGCACACCGCCACATAATGACTCGAATGCGCGATTACTAGAATGCAGCAATAAGTCGAATGTATCGTTTTGAAAGACCAATTGTCAACCTGGCAAGATGCTTTAAAATGATATACGAAGAATCCTGATAGATGAAGCCAATAATAGGTGTTACACAACAACTCTGCAATCAATGTCGAGAGCTGCTACAACTGAAAGGAAAAGGAAGAATAAAGGCATTTGAGAAAGAACCAGTAGAATAGACAAGTGCAATATCGAAGGAATATACCAACAAAGTTAAAGGAAGATACAATACTTCATAATAATGATATAATCATTGTTTCGAGTGACAACCTTGTGCAAACCACCCGACCTTAATGAAGTAAAGATAGCAAGCAATATCTACGTCAAATCCTTTCAAGTCTGTGGACGTCTTTTCAGCTTTATAAAGTCTAACGAGATGGCTTGCTTAGGAGTATACACAAAATAATTTTAAAAAATGTAGGCCAGATGAAAGTATTCAAAAAAATGGATCCACGAATAGGAGAACCTCTGAACTACGCCAGTTACGAAAATAAAAGTTTCATCAAGATCCTGTTTCCCCTAATATGAGAACACCTAGAACCGCTGGCTAGTTTGAAGCCAGAAACTTCAACAACGGATCAAATCTTCCACTTCATTAAAAACATCAATGCTTCAAAATCAATGCCCATCACATATTCATCGATTTTAAGGCTTCGGGACTAGACGACGCGTCATTGTGTTTAAAGTGTAGAGCTTTACCCAAACTGAGTAGGCAATTTAGTAAAAAAGCCCTTACGCGAATCACTAAAGGGATGCTATGATAAGTTATTTATGAAGTCGAAGATTTAACCACAAACTTTGCGAGATGTACAGCGACATTAACTTTTTCTTAAAACTAGTTTCATTGGCTATCTTTGGGACGTGGTCATCCAGGTGGCCCTCTTTCATAACATTAAGGGTATACGGACTTCATTTCATTTATCTTCATTTGTTCCTTACAAATAAATAAAAAAACGCAATGGATAGAGAGCTAACCACGCTGTTTTGTGTCAAAAAAATAAGGAAGACAAAATATCACACGAAATGACAGCTCAAGTGGAGTTGCATGTGTTCGAAAATAGACGTCGATGGAGATGCTAAAAGTTAAGCAGGGTGACCTTACTTTTGAGATCTCAAACAACATGGTCGTCCATTTTATATAGTCACGAGGATAACACAACTAGTCGCACCTTCCACTGGTCATCCCAGTGGTAACTGTTTCAACACGAAGTGGGCGTGGCAAAAAACTTTATATTGACGAAATATAGATATTCAGATTTTCCAAATATGTTGCTCAGATACTTTTTTTAAAATTCCTTACAGTTTGGCCAAAAACTACGTTTTCTAAAAAGGGTGCTTGGTAGTGGGCGGATCTCAAAAAAAATTACACTTGTTCTGCTGGGCGTAACAAAGAGCAGCACGTGTACCGAATTTCATCATTCTAGCTCAAAATTTAAGGCCCAAAAACTGGTGACGTACGCACGGACAGACATGGCTAAATCGACTCAGCTATCGATTCTGAGTCGATCCATATACTTTAAGGTATATCCAGCTAAATTATTTCTCTATGTATCAAAGCTAATATACCCCTATGGCATATGGTATAAAAACTAATTATTTATTTTAATTTTTATTTATATGGATTGGTTACCTAAATATCGATTTATCAATCAGGAATCTACTTAATTTGGACAGTAATAATCTTTTTTTTATCGAGCTTATAACTTTCCCGATAAAAAATGCCATATCTCGTTTAAACTTAATAATCACCGTTAACGCTGTTCTGCATAGGCCTTAAAGTATTTTTTGTAAAACATTTCGAATTAAAGACTTTTACAAACACCACGTCGATGTGTTTATTTTACTTACCACTGTTTATCGTCTGTAAAGCATTATGGGAATTTTTTAAAGCTTCAACGGTTTTCTGTGGCTGGGCTGCACGAGGAGAAGGGCACGTCCCTACTTCAAGGAGTTGTAAGTATAATTGCACTAATGTTGTACTTTTCTTACCAAGCAAAGCAAATGTGTGTGCATTCTATTCATTTGATGAAGAGAATAATTATGTGAATGTTGGATGTATCTATGCACACAAATGAAATGCAATTCCTTCTCATAGCTAACCAAGTATGCATTGAGACTGGCCATATACGTAAGTGGAAAATCATTTTCAAATAATCGCCCTTTATGAGAAGAGTTATTAAAAGATACTTGAGAGGATGATGGCTAATTGTGTATAGAAGTGTAATTGATTCTTAGAATCATTATCCTTACAGTTTAATTCTAAATTGGTTTGAGGACTTAAATAGTTGGGTTTAATATTCTCAATAAATTTGAGATATTAAAAATTTGAGATATGATCTTTAAACTGGTGGTTAATCCTAGGGAATTAGGGAATTGGACATTCTGTAAAGGTAGAATCTACCGTCACAATGCTCACTATCTTATCCTTTAAAATCCTTCCGTTCCCTCTTTTATTTGTGGTCGCGTAACCTGAATTTGGTGGAAGTGATGGGCAGCAATGGTCCCATCAGCCAATAGTCCACTACTTTCAGACTCTGAGGATGCAACCTAAAACAGATATAACGAGTGCGACAGAGGAGTCCACTCAGAAGAAGCAACGCGACAAAACGTGCGACAGGGTTCCACGGGAAAACACCGTCGTCGAAGCCTAAAGGACGTGGAAGACTCGCGACGGGCTGTATATGACAGGAGCGTTCCGAAAAGTTCGATGGGTTAGGGAGAAAGACCCTCGTCGACCCCAACACGATGATGACGGGTGGGGGTAGACGATCCCTAAACCTACACCCCAGCAAATCGTTTGCGCTTCTGCATTATGGGCAAAAAGTTCGATGATATGGAGTAGACGTTGTCCTATTTCACCCAAATAGGGAGTAACGAAGGAGCAGCAGAGGCGTGGGGCGGACGGTCCAAAAGCCCCCACTTCGTCAAAGTGTCAACATTTAATGTTTGGTTCGATGGCAAAGATAAGACGATCTTCTAACGATGGAGCAACGGAGGAGCAGCAAAGGTGCTTAGGCGGACAGCCATATTAAAACACACCCAAGAATACAAAACGAACACACATTGACACCCAAGACATGGACATCATGTCCAAAGACAAATGTCAAGGTGTCCAAAGGCAGTTGTCATACTAGCTGTCATATTGTCAGAGAGTTGTCAAACCGGCAAACGGCTGTCGAAAGGGACGACAACAGGTGTCCCAAACACCAGAGACACCGCATTATCAAATGCCATGAACCCAAAGAAAAGAAATAACTAAAAGATGGCACCCGAATGGAAATCCCTGCCCCAATATTTAAACGCGAAACCACCAACATAGTTCACGGAAAAAGTTTGAGTTGTTTGACAGTTCATCTTCTACTTCTTCCTCAAAGATCACTGCTACTGAGAAAGTGCGGTGCCCTCCTTTCACCCTTCTGACATTCAATCACCACCATCGTAGTTTGGATAGCTCGGTTTTCGGATTGGTCATGGTCAATCAAACATAGGCATCCGGGGAAAATGTTTGATTGACAGAAATTAGTTGTCCAGGATTGACACCGGGTTTTTCCTATGGAAAAGCCGGTGTGATTGTTAAAATCCAATTGGTATATCTAATTGGAACGAGCAAGTGTGAGGTGTATGGCAGCGATAGCACGCGTCGGGGAAACACCTGACTTCGGTGCGTTGAAATAAGCAGTAAGATCAGTCACATGTGATCGCGGGTATTTCAAAATGAGTAAACGCGAATGCACTTTCCAGCCAAAGGGCAGAAAGTGTGAGAAGTCGCAGTGGGCTTACGAGTGGAGAGTACTAAATGTGAATGTATGTGTGTGAATGAAAAACATATGAGAAGGCTACAATCCGCTGTGCGGATCGTTGAATCCCCTTTCCCATCCCATCCTTAAAATTTATATCTCCAAAAAGTGGGGTTTAGGAGCCTATAATATAGAAAATGACATTGTCACAACATATTGTTCAAACAGTTTATCAGAATCTTTTGTTGTTTGACAAAAAACATAGTTTTTCTCCTGCATATGCTATGGGGTAGGGTATACAAACGGTTTTTGTAAGAAAACGCCCCCAAAAAGTGGGCGTGGGTTAAAATGGTCTAAAGACGAAATGTTCATATTAATATTACTAATGATACTGCATCAAAAATTTTTCTATATATTTAAAATTTGACCGAAAAACATTTTTTAATTAAAAACGCCCCCAAAAAGTGGGCGTGGCACGAAACTTTATATGAACGAAATATAGATATTATAATTGTCTAACTACGCTTTTCAGACACTTTTTTAAAATTCCTTATGGTTTGGCCAAAAAATACGTTTTTCTGAAGAGGGGCGTGGCAGTGGGCGGATTTCAAAAATTTTTACATTTGTTCTGATGGGAGCAACAAAGACCACGTGTACCAAATTTCATCCTACTAGCTCAAAATTTAAGGCCCAAAAACTGGTGACGGACGGACAGACATGGCTAAATCGACTCAGCTAGCGATTCTGAGTCGATCCATATACTTTGAGGTATATGTAGCTACATTATTTCTCTATGTTACAAACTATGTATAAAAACGGCCAAAAGTGGTATACGGATGGTTCTAAAATGGACTCAGGGGTAGGAGCTGGTATACATGGACCAAATAAAAACATCTCAATACCTACGCGAGAAAACCCCTTGTGTATTCCAAGCTGAGCTCCATGCCATAAAAGAATGCGCAAACCTAATACACAACTCAGGTATTAAAGGCGCAAACATCCATATATTCACGGACAGTCAAGCAGCTATAAAAGCCATTAGCTCACACATCATTGACTCCAAATCAGTACTACACTGCTTCAACTCCCTCACTCAGTTCCAGGTACAAAACCAGACTATGGTAGGTCCCCGGACGTAAGGGAATTGAAGGTAACGAAAAAGCTGATGAACTAGCCAGAAAAGGTTCGGAAACCCCCTTCATTGGACCTGAACCCTTCTGTGCAATCCCCAAATCAGCCATAAATCTGGTCATAAAAAACTGGGAACAAAACAAATGTGTTTCATACTGGGGAAATATCTCAGGCCTAAGACAGGCCAAAAGAGCTATTCAGCCCATCAAAGCAGATGCCAATAAGATACTAAATCTTCGCAGGCACGATATCAAAAACTAAGTAGGCTACCTAACTGGTCATCACGGTCTGCGATATCACCTAAATAAAATGCGTCTAGTCGACTCACCGGAGTGCAGACTATGTCTAGAAGAAGACGAAACAGCCGAGCATATCACATGTGAATGCCCGGCCCTTTACGGTATGAGAAGGGAATCTTTCTTCAGAAAATTTTTAAGTCCCGAAGAACTGAGTATTATAAGCTACATTAGGAAAGTAGAAGCGCTACTAACAAAAAAAACATCTGACGGCAAGCACAATAGATCTTTTAGGTCGATGTGTATATTACTGCTTAGGCAGGTCAGAATTTAAAAAAAAATGTATCAAAACTAATATACCCCT
Organism: Rhingia campestris; assembly: GCA_932526625.1. NCBI lineage: Eukaryota > Metazoa > Arthropoda > Insecta > Diptera > Syrphidae > Rhingia > Rhingia campestris. The sequence continues at coordinate 52,787,907 of OW052185.1, forward strand.
ATGGGATAGGGTATAAAAACGGGATCGATTCTTTACAACGGAATCGTTGTAGCAATGCGAATATACTTCTTGGATATCTATCAAAAGTGTGAGACGTGCGTTTTTTTGTGTCGGTAAATTTTCGTTGAGGATGCATGCGTTTTGTTCACATGTCTTCTCTTCCTATCCTTGCGTTAAAATCTTCCAGCACGATGTTTACATCGCACTTCGGTAGTTGCTCATAAGACTCTCCCAGGGTCTCGTAAAAACAATCATCTGCAATGTCATTAGTTTTCCCTTTCGGAGCGGAGGCGAATATTAAACTTATGTTGGCGTATTCGTCCTGCTTGCGGATTCTTGCAATGAGTCAGTGAAGCATAAGACTTCTTCTTCTTCTTTACATAAGTCTGGCACTTATAACACATCCACATCGGCATAGTGACTTCTTCTGCTCGATGCCACAGTTTCCCATCCTCATTTTATCAGTTTCATCCCATCGTATTTCCAGGATGGTAGTAATGTCTGTTTTGTAGCAGGTCAGAGCTTCCTCTAGCTGTTCGGCTGCACCTCATCTAATTTATGTTCGCACATTGCAGGTCCAATAAAGAACGTCGTTGTGCATTTTGTATAGACAAGCTAATCGAGATAAAATTCAAGCAATTTGTCATTTTTTGAAATCCAATGAGCAGATAAACCACCCACATTATCGCAAAACACCATCATCAACATTAAATAGCACTCATTATCTCGAGTGATACCCTTTCGGGAGTACAAATGCTCGCAGGCATTAATTATTGTCACGTTAAATAATTTGAAATAAAATAAATTCTTTAAGAAATTTAACTGCCATCTACTTTTCATAAAAGACCCGCAGTCAAATAATTTATCATCTCTAAACCTTTTCCTCCGCATAAACCGCTCAATTTCGCATGACAAAGCTAGCACACCACACAAATCATTTCGCTCGTCATTCGAGCGAAACTCCTAATGATTTGATTAGGGAACCGTACAATTTGGAAAGAAGAAAACAAAAACATTAAAAAAATGATCTGCAAAATTATCTTGACATTAAATGATAAATGCGCGTACCATCATCAGCTAGCTCACCGCTGTAAAGAGTTGCTTTGGCACTCCATCATCTGAATGCGAATTCAAACAAATAAAGCTCAGTCCCGGCGAAGACAATTTGTATAAAAGCTTCATCCCGAGCCGAGAGATTCCGACATCATCATGTGTTGGGGGTGCTAATCAGATGGGTCTGTTTTTATCCTTCTCAGTGTGTCCCATACTACTCCCCAGTAAACATGGAAATTGAATGATTAATGTACCAGTAGAGTGCGCCTGTGATATTTAGTGCTATCCCTGAAGCAAGAAGGAAAGGCTTAGATAGGCCCAACGAGTGGAGGAACGTCTTTAAAGGATGTGTTTTTTTTAGTTGGTATTTTTTGTTTGCAATTTGATTAAACGGATTTAATGTAATCTGGATGCGTAATCCGTTGCGAAATGATTAACACAAGGACCTCAGTTTGGTTGTACCACTTGCTGAAAGGGGTCGGGTAAATGTGATAACATTGTTAGTCCCTAATGGATGGGCCTTGGGATAGAAACACCACCGCACTTTGGCATACACGTGAGGGAGTATGTCCTTGGATATCCTTTTTTGTTGGTGTGATGAATCGCACTTACTGCACCTACCCGCGTGGATGTATTTCCCAGCAACCCTGTCCAACCAGTTAAGTGGGTTCTTGTATTTACTCGGAAGATTTGTATCCCATGGTTGAAGTGTTTACGATCCCGAATTAACCAGCTCAACGGTAGCTGCCATTTTAGTACACACGAAAGGATGAAAGTACGTAAGGGGTCTAAGTATGTGAATGAGGATACACATCGCTCTCAAGGAGACTTGAGAGCTTTTGATTCCTAAATTCGTTGCCACCAAACTATACAAGGGTACAAGTACATACATAAGCACTTGTGACACATTAATCGTAAGCATGTTAACATCGCTACGGATATTTGAGAAAACTGTTTGCAAGTTGTAAAGTGGATTTCATGTTGTGTCGGTTGGTTTTAGGATTACTCTGCCAAATGTTATTGATATAAATATGAATTTTTCATTAAAGTATTGTTTTGCTTGTTGTGAAACATACATTGTGAGAAAAAATAAAAGTAGACATGCTATTCTATGACCGGCTCTCGACCCGATGAGGGTCTCTGCCTGAGACAGGGCAGACTTCCACCGTCTTCAATCCTGGGCACGTTGCTGCCAGTTATTCAGTCCAAGCGCTCGGGCATCTGTGATCTCTTGACCCTTAAATCAGAAATTCGGTCTTCCTTGTTGCCTTGAAGCTGAAAGCTGGGATTCGAAGTTTCTTGTATCTTCTGCTCCATTCGCCTACCTCGCATTAAAGAACAAAAATTCGACGAACAATTATTCTTTCGATAATGTCGTATATTTAGTCCGCTTTCACGTTTATTGTCCAGCATTCGGCGCCGTTAAGTAGGACTGGTAGGATGAGGGTCCGGCAGAGCAAACATTTCGGGCTAAGCGTTTTGATCCCTATTGTTTTGCTTGACCGAAATAGCATCGGTTTCCTAGGGATAGTCTTCTTCGTATCTCTACTAAGGTGCCATTTGTGGGGTTGATGCTGACTCCTTTTTTCCACAGTCGCTTAAGGCATTTCAGGAGTGTAAGGATCAGTTAAGCAACGCATCGATACTTGCTTTTCCCATCCGAAATGCAAAGTTAGCACTTGCTGTTGACGCATTAGATTCGGCTATTGGAGCAGTTGTCCAACAAAGGTCAAACTCGGTCTGGCAACCCCTTTGTTTCTTTTCAGTTAAACTTTCTCAGTCTGAACGTAAGTACAGTACATACGACAGGGAGCTATTAGCAGCATACGTTTCAATTAAGCATTTTAAACACCTGTTAGATGGAAGAAACTACACGCTTTTCACCGACTATAAACCACTTATTTACGCGCTGGAACAAAATCTAGAAAAAGCTACTCCCAGACAGCGAAATCATTTAGATTTAATAGCTCAATACACCTCTGACATACGTTATTTGCCGGGGGAGGAAAATATAGTCGCTGATGCATTTTCAAGGATGCATGAGTTGACCATACCGGAAAGTGTTGATTACAATGAAATCGCGGAGGAACAGAAAATGAAGACTTGAAACGTATCCGTGAATCATCCTCATCCGTTAAGATAAAGGCCTTTCCTTTATATGATTCAAAAAGGACCTTGTTCTGTGATGTGTTGACTGACAAAGTTCGGCCGTTTATTCCTAAGCGATTTCGTAAAATAGTGAATTTGTTACTCGTTTAATTCAACAGTTTGATGAAGTGCGTCCCGTACCTGCAACCAGTAATGCCATCCAAGAACCCTTCATTTTTAAAGACATGGTGTCTTGCAGCCAATGTCTTGCAGTCAATGTAAGTATAGATCGACTTAAGCTGGCGTTCATAGAGATTTCAGAAGAGGATTACTTTAAGGCGGCACCACCGAATGTTCCAGGGAATGTCGAGGAGTCACACAACGAAAAAGTAGCTTTCGCGGATGAGGCTGTGCAACAATGCAAAGACATCATATTCGACTCGGACAACCTTAGTAGAAAATACTCAGTACAGTCCGGGAGAAAAGTAAAGTTTCCTCATAGGTATCGTGGTCCGTAGCCTGTCCACTAAGGAGGGGGTACTGTGGCGTTTCACTACATAAATAAGCATTTAAATTATTTACTAACGAGTAACGAAAATAACTTTTCTCCTCTGTTTTGTTATATTCACCACATTGTTTCGCAGTAGTAAGAAGTCGCATCCATGGACGTGTGTTACCTTGCTGAAATGAGAAATCATATCCATGGATGCGGGTTGTCACTGAATCGGAAAAACCATCCGTATCTTCGAATAACTCGCTTTTTAGTTTTTGTTTTCGTCAATGGGTTTCGTCTTTCGTCCGACAGCTGAACTACAGAATCGTTCTTTTTATCTTTTTCTCGTGATCTTGTCAGGACGTGCTTGTGTGTGCGGTTTTTACTTCTGTTAAATCCGAATCATATTAAATATTGTTGTTCAAACGATGAGTAGAGTAATAAAGTGAATTTTATAAAGTAATCTTCAGAGTTTTTTTGCCCATCCTGGATGGCAGTAATGTCTGCTTTGTCAGGGTTGTCAACAATAAAATTATTCCTTTACGAGGCTATTGGTTGCTTCGTAACTATGGGTTTTTTTTCCATGGGTGTGTAGTTAACCCAAAGCACAACCCCAATCTGGAGGGCCAGTTTCCATTTATTAGATACCCCTTGGACACGGGAATATCATTATCCACTACGTGATTGAGCGCTGCCGTTGGCCTTTGTGATAATAAGCCTTGGCAGATTTGTCTTTAAGATAAAGAAAATTTAAGGATGTCAGTTTACCTAGGGCAGCAGCTCTTAATTACGTTCCAGTGCAGATTTCCATATATGTATAAGCTACATAACTCAGCAGGTCTTCAGTTGAGCGTTTTTTAGGAACCGATATTTCTGATCTCATTTTAATTCTTTTCTTTCTGGTTAAATCTAATCTCGGTTTCAGCAAAACTTAATTTACCATACCAACCACATTTTCGATTGGATAACTCGTTAAAAGTTATATACAGGCTAACTGAAAGGATACATCTTCACTCTGAATGCGCCACCACCCTCTTCAACTGATCTTTATTACATTCAACCAAATGACCTTCAGCGATGGTATTCCCCCACCTCTTATTCCCCAATCCTATCTGAGGCCGTGTCCACCCTGTCACATCAAAATACAAATCATGTCAACTGTGACAGCAAACACCACACTCCACGCCAATCTAAGCGATTGCGGTACCTAGCCTAAAGAAACGCACTTCACAATCAATTACCCCATCGGTGGCACCAGTTGAATGCCAATTTATATCCAGTCTAAGCATAAAACTAAACAATCCCCTAAGTGCAACGACGATATCCTGTGGTTAATTCTAAATAAAATATCCGCGCTAAACTGTTGCCGCCATACTGTCATGTCGCACATTCGCGGGCCACAGGAAAAGCGGTTTTGTCTCCACAGTATTATAGTCATCCCTCAAATGAAGCTCGGGAATTAATTGAATCATCTCGTCCTGGATGTGCCAGTGTGTCACTTCACTTTGGCAATTTTCATTTAATTTACCGCTCCACACACCCCCAAACAACTACATGCTTGTACTCTCTACTAATGTTCATTTGATGGAGTACTTTTCCAATAGACTCGTCGCGCGGGAATAATGCAGTCTAGGATCCAAGAGTGCGCAACAGGGAACAAAAGGACCTTCAATGTGTGTATTAGTGTGTGTGCTCTATGAATTGATAGATAGAAATTGTGTGTATGCGGAGCGGGAAGTCGATGTGAACACTATTGGTGCGGTATGTCATGCTTTATTTTGTGCAATTTTTCACAAACATAATCACTCGGCTCTGGTGGTTTGCGTGAACGCCCGCCCGCCCCCTCCTCCGGCACACTGGAATGATGGATGAAAAAGGATATTATCCCTTTTAATTGACAGATGTGGATTTAGATCAATGTCGTCACGTGCTGGCCGGATCCGAGAGTATTATGTTCGTTATGCGAATGAACGATGTGGCAGCATGTCCTGCGGAAGATAATATTTTGTTTTATTGCGCTGATTCGGAGAAGCGTGGATTAAGAAAATGTGTTTTTGACATTGAAAGAGAAACCCCGTTGTTATGACAGGGTACAGATCAACGAGTGTCCTTGTTTTTTTTTTCATCTAAATTAGAGCTGGGGGTATTAGTTTTGGTGGAGTATTTCAATGAATTGTGGAGTTTGATGGAAATATTTCGATTTACAGTTTAAAGCCGTTAAGAGCTTAGTGAAAGAGAAAATGTTTTAGGAAATTTATTTGAATTTAGGTTCTTACAGATGTATACGGCTAATTTAGGGGAAACAAAATATTAGTTTACGCCTCGAGGTTGATGTGAATACACCTTTAAATTCTATAAAATATGAAACATCGGCATTGATAAGGTAGCTAAGTTTTATTATTCCAAGCGTGGGCTTACTTATTTTAGATTTTAGTGGACCACGACCATATGAACTTGTAACCTTCTTTCACCGTGGTTTTAAGCAGCTTATAAAGTTTTAAAAGGTTTGACCATCCTAAGGATACTTTCAAAATACCGTAAGCTATCTTTACGATAGGTTTGTCGCATAGGGGTACACACGTCGTTATATTAGGCATCTTGCTATGAAATGGTAACGACATTCAAGTTCTCTGCTAGTGTCTTGGCATAGGGAATTCCAAACTTTGACAGTTGATAGCGGCCATACTCTTGAAGCTACATCTGTCAAATTGGCTGTCATTTATTCAGTCTGTTTTGCCAAATCACCATGAATGGACAACGCGTTCAACAACACATGCAAATGATAAAAATGGTGTTCTGTTCGGGCGATGTTTCGCGCGCTTCGTCCATTTTACGGTCGTCATAATCGTCCGTCATTTCGTCATTTCGCCCGTAGAAAATTCAACTGACACAGGAGTAAAATGTAAACGACCAACGAAGTGTGTTTGCTGAATAGGCTCTGCAGCAGTTGAAGACTGACCCTAATTTTCATCGGAAATATTCTGACTGCTGAGGTTTGGCTGGCGGCTTCATCGGTCCATATTTGTTTGAGAACGACGTTGACTAGGCCACACCGTCAATGACGAGCGCTATAGGGCGATGAATACCAACATCTTTAGGCTTGAATCTGAAGTCGCAAGTCTATGCGAAAAAGCCACAAACTACAGCGCCCCTCATAGCCAATATTACCCATGTCATAGGCCCAATACAGACTCATTTATGCGCCAAAGTAATAGAAAATTGATAATTTGGGATGCTAGCCACACAGAGAAGCCACGACGGTCATTTGACCGATGTTATATTCATACATTACAGCATCGATAGGAAGCATTTAAACATAGGAAGCGCTTAATGAAAGACCCTTTATTAAATAAATTCAAAATTAGAGAGAGATCTGCCCTATGAAGGATATAATTTAAATTAAGTATCTCAACTCTTGCTGATTGATTTTTATAAATTTTTAAGTTTTTAATTTTTTATAAATATTTCTGCTCTTTATTTTTGTAATTAAATCATCGAATATATTTTGCCAATCGTCTGAATTATTTTCACTCAGAGAGAGGCTGGCGTGTCATGAGCTACCCCCAGCTGATTCAATTCTTTAAACTGGGTGGAGTTCGTAGTAGTCTTTTCATTAACAATTTTCGTAGACCGTTTTGTCTTTTCATAATTTTTACTAATTAATGTGAATAAGACTTTAGATTTTGAATACACATATGCTGGATTGCATAAGCTGGGGTTGCATTAGGTAACCGAAATAGCCTTAACCAAAATATGAAAATGGAATGTGCATCTATTCCGATATTCCGAAAATGGAAATTGATGTTGTCTCAGATGTCTACCTTTGAATTGTTTCGTGAAACATGTGCTCCAAAGCACATACATGTACATATTTACTGCAGCATCGTAAAATAAATATTTTCGACATTAATGAAAAAAGACTTAAAAGATGGGCTTATCATATTTATGTCTAGATTAGGCTTTCTACTATTCTCTTTAGCAAGCTTGCTAACATTCACATTAGCAGTTAACAGAACTCCATGATATTTGATTTGGTTTACAACTTCGCTCACGGATCAGGTACCATGCTTCATAGGTCAATCTTTTCCATTTGCTTGGTTCAATGACCATTATTTTAGTTGTTCAAGTATTAATATGCAATCCCCATGTTTTACAATATTCTTACAGTCTGTTTTCCTTGATGGAAGTCGGATTCAATTGAAACCAATTAATCGATTCACATTTTCACGGATGGGTCTAAAACAGAATCTGGAGTGGGTGGACGTGTTTTCTTCGAAATGACGCAACGTGCCAAATATCCAAACAACTCTGGCCTAACTTTAATCAGAAGCGCTCCATCTGCTTAATAATGCTGAACAGATCATACATCAGCACAATAATCAGTGTCCTCACAGGACATTGTCCTATTATAGGCCTACATGCAAAAAGACTAGGCCTTTTCAGCAATGACTTCTGTTGATGCTGCCTGGACGAAGAGGAGGAGAGGTAGTACTCACCTTCTTTACTCTTGTCCGGCTTTCCAGTAAAAAGGAAACTTCATCTGGGAGACTACTTCTCTGATAAATTAGGTGAGCTGGCTAGTATCAGTGTCAGAAACCTCCTACGCTATATAGTTAGCTCTGAATGGTTCAATTAGGCGTACGAATATAGGGTAGTCGAAGGATCCACATGGTACCACAACGGACCTTTTTGCTTCAACCTAACCTAACCTAGAGTCTGTTGATTTGAAGTTGTAATGTAATAGATTGGGCTGAGGATGCAACTCTGAGGCACTCCTGCTGATGTTTCAAACCAGACTAATAAATGGTGCAATCCCACATTGCTGCACTTATTGCGGTCAGAAAGACATAGCTCTGTGTAGTTCATCTTTATAAATGCTGTCGTATGCGGCGCAGGGACATAAGTCCCCGAGACATAAGTCCCGAATTGATTTTTCGGGACTCTTGAATCGACCAAGGATTTCTGCAACCGCTTTTGATACGGTCCATGCCTCAACGCCGTAGAGCAGGACTGGAATGATCAGGGTCTTATATAGGATCTCCTTAGTAGTTCGAGTGAGGGATTTACTACTAAATTGCCTTCATAGCCCGAAGAATCATCGGTTGGCAAGAGTAATTTTTCGTTTGATTTCTGACGAGATCTTGTTGTCAGAGTTAATAGCCGAGCCGATGTAGACAAAGTCTCTTACGTTCTGTCCAATTCGTCGATGTTGTGTTTCCTTTCGTGTTGACAGCATATACTTAGTCTTACCCTCATTTACTTTGAAAAGGCCGTCATTTCCGGGTACATCAGTTACAGATGATCTAATGTCTTGTTGGCATCGTTGCCATTGTTCTTCGGCATTAAATGCTGGTGGTATGGTGTAAATAGAGATTTTAAGGGATATACGCGTTGCGCTAAGACCTTGGAAGTCCGCATTCTTACCATGGCTGCAACAAGGTAGTGGTTTGAGTCGATGTTACCCCCTCGGAATGTTTGGACATCCAAAATACTGGATGCGTGCCTCTTGTCTATCGCAATATGATCAATTTGGTTAACTGTTCGTTGATCTGGAGACCGCCCATGTTCCCTTATGAATATTGTGGTGAGGAAACCTATAGTGGCATTCCATTCCGTAGCGGAGTCAATTAGCCTAAGTACATTACAAGACGTGTTGTCGTGTAGGCTACGATTTTAACATCGTACTTCGGTAGTCGCTCATAGGTTTTGTCAAGGAGCTCGTAGAAGCAATCCTTAGTTATAATATCTTTTTCCTCCGTTGTAGCGTGAGCGCATATAAGGCTTATGTTGGCGAATTTGGCCTTGATGCGGATTGTTACAATACGTTCGCTAATGTCTTGGAAACTTAAGACTTCTTGCATAAGTCTGTCACTTATAACAAATCCGCATCCGAATAGTCGCTGTTTCTGCTCACTTTAACACGTCCAAAGTAGATGTCACAGTTTTTCATCCTCCTTTTGCACGGCCCATTACATCGTGTTTCCTGGATGGCAGTAATGTCTGCTTTGTAATAGTTTATGGCTTCCGCTAGTTGTTCGCCTGCACCTCTCCTGTTTAATGTACTCACATTCCGTTGTCGTTGTCGTTGTCGTACGAACGTCGTTGTCTTTTTTTCTTTTAGCAGGGTCGTCAACAATAAGATCAGTCCTTTCCAATGCTATTGGTGTCCTCGTAACATATAGTTTTTTTTTCCATGGGTGGGTAGTTAACCCAAAGCATAACCCCCAACCTGGAGGGCCAGTTACAAATTATTAGATAGCTCTAGGACTCAGGGCCATCAGTATCCACTACGGATTGAGTGCTTTCGGTTTATCTGCCACTATTTCTGTTCAAGGGGCCTGACTTACCCTTGAGATTCCTAGATAACCTGTTATCCGAATATGTCGAAGCAGCTTATCTAGGATCGCCTGAGACGGCAAACCGGGTATTGACTATAGTATTGCCAAATTCGGTTGGATGAGACCAGTACCCGATGCTTAGTAATTGCCAAGTAAAAGCCAATCAGAGTCTACCCTCGTTATACTACAGCTGGGTAAAGCCCCCCAGCGCTTTGAATAGAGTATCAAATCCACTAGTAGTAGTGATAGTGATACTATGCCACATTCATAATCTGTTGGCTGAGCGCTTTAATAAAATGAATCTGACTAGCTCAAACTGACATTCTATACTAAATGCAGCATCCTGAAGCCGAGGAAATAAACTACTGGGTACTAAGAGATCCTTACAATTACCTCTATGGATTGCATAGTCCACCTTAGAGGACAAAAGTTATATTCCAAATGATATGGATCAACCAAATTGAAATTTTAATAATGTAAAGGCTCCTTCGATAACTCCTAAACTTAATGGAACAACATTTTTTATACATGCATTCACTGATTGCGACTATATAATCACTTTAACTGCGCATCACACACATACGTTCAATATTCAAACGGTACACGAGTTCCAAAGCGAATCCTATTCAAATTCACTTAAAACTTTGGTTAATTGTCGCAGCATATTAGTATACACCCTTTCTGGTGTTATAGTTCACTATCACATCTCACCGGCTGCCAGAGGTACCTGCGAAAACTGCATAACGACTCTGGGACATTTACGACCATCAGCTAATAGCTCTGCGAAATGGCTCTCCCAGCACAACCCAGAGAAAGTTTTCTAATTCAAAATTCAAGATTCTGGTGCCAACACCGTGCCAAGGACACCTTATGTTGGTCCACCTCCCAAGGGACTATATATGAATCCTGTTCTCAAATAACGTCACTGATTGACAAACTTAATTCGAAAAAGGTCATGTGGCAATTTTCCGCATCTCTCCCATGAGATGTAAAACTATACGAAAAGGACAAACGTATATATGATAGGACTCCTTTTGTGATAGCAAGCAGATGTTCGAGTGACAAAAAATTAGTATCTCAACATTTGTGGAATACTGTGGTATAGTTGTCGAGGTTACTTACCCTCTGAAAAATGCGTCTAGCATGAAACCATCTGCGTAGAATGTCCTGTCAATGGCAATTTGCTGAAAAGCATTTGATAAAGTTTTAATTTTTCTATATTTTCTGTGTATTCCCTTGATGGTGTATGTGTACATCTTCCACTGCAATCTGGGTGTTGGAACTTTTGTGAAAATATTTTTGACAGTTTCCTTCCGGATTTAAGTGTTTTTTTTCTTGTCATTCCTTTTGGAAATAAGTATAATTTAACAGCCACAGCAGTGTCCTTAATTCGATTTTGGTTTCCGTGCGGTTGTTTTATTTTTTTCTCATTGTTTTTCTCATTATTCTGCTGAAGGATAACAGATGTTTTCGAGTTTCTCGCTGGCGAACGACAATGATAGTCAAGACGGTGTACTGGCGATGACAACGTACCACTTGGGATTCCGGGTGGAACTTTGGAGAAGTGCATCGTTCCCCCTGACCTACAACGAAAAAACCAGAGAAAAACTTGTTGAATGGATGATGTAACTGTTTAGAGGATGGCGGACTTAAATGCTTCTTAAAATTTAACGAGGAGGCATTTCCAGAAACTTTGGTGTGGCAAAGTTTTTTTGTTTGTCGTTCTATGTCGTCGGTGTGATGGCTTGCGACAACTGCATTTTCTTCTTCGGACAAAGTTCCTATTGTTGGGATGTTTGAGGTGGATCTGGATAGTGGGAAGTTTTCTCACCGCACTAAGTCCGGTATAAGAGGGTGGTAACAAAGTGCTTAAACATCTGTGAGGATAGATTTCAGTGGCGAGGCTTCCATATAACTCGATTCCTACTGAGTTACCTTTGAAAATTCTACTTTTCAACAATATACCAATAAAACAAGCAACATGAGTCTTAATATCTCTATATAAACATAAGATATGTGTGCTTCCTACACATGTACACTCAAACGACAAATCAAGTACCTTTTACAACGCTGATTCGGGAGCGATCATTAAACTGGTAACATGTCTGAAAGTCGATCTCTCACTTGGAATGTTGATTAATTTGCTACTTTACAGCAGGAATATCGACACAAAACAGGGTGGTGCTTCGAATAGAATACATATCAGTAGAGGGACCCCGCAAGGTGGAATCATATACCCTCTTCTTTGGAACTAAGGAGTAAACTAGCTTTTACTCATCCTGGAAGTAGGGGGATGCCATGTGATTGCCTACGTTGATGACGTTGCTATCGCAGTTTCAGGGAAGCACCTGAATATACTCAAGGAACTTCTCTAAAATGCACTACATAAACTTTCCAAATCTGCAGTGAGCTGTGGACTGGGTGTCAACCCCCATAAGACTGAACTGGTCCTATTCACTAGGAAATGTAAAATTCAACCAAGTTCAACTCAACCAACTGGGGCAAACAAAGTCGCGTATCATGGCTCGATATCGTTCACCGTTGACCGTAACGTTTCTTCCACGGTCGTTTTTGAAGAAAAATGGACCGATCATGCCACCAGCCCATAAACCACACCAAACTGTCGTTTTTTCGGGATGAATCTGTAATTTTTGTATGAAAAGTGGCTGTTCATTACTCCAGATGCGACAGTTTTGCGAATTTACGTATCCGCCAGAAATGAGCATCATCGCTGAACACAATTTTTCGATAAAACAGCAGATTTCCATGGAGCTATTCTAAGGCCCAGTCACCAAAAATTAGACGTTGTGTTAGGTCATTCGGCTTCAATTCTTGCACAAGTTGAATTTTATAGGCTTTCAAACCCAAATCGACACGTAACATTTTGAATGTGGTTGAGTAATACATGCCCAATTGCTGAGAACGGCGACGAATTGATATTTCACGATCTTCATTAACATTGGACGCTACGACTGCAATATTCTCTTCGGTACGCACTGTACGCATGCGAGTCGATGATTTAATTTTACCAAAAGTAAATTTGGTGCGAAATTTGGTGATATTGTTGATTCACCAGGTCGATTATGACGACCGTAATATGGTCGTAACAAACGGGGCACATTTTTCACAGAGCACGTATTTTGATAATAACTTTCAATAATTTGCAATCGTTGCTCGTTTGTAAGTCTTTCCATAATTAAATGGCAGAGTATACTGAAAACATTTCACTTTGAGAGATGACGTTTGGATACCATTACTAGCCAGTGCTGCCAACCTGAAAAACTTAACTCTTAAAAAAATCACCCGTTATTTATGACTTTGTCAAAAGTATTCTCATTTTTTAGCGCATGGGAGTCCACCACAGACGAATTTCAGACGATAGAAAATCTTACTTCGCGATTGATTATGGAAGAAACACGAATGAGCCATAGTAGCAATTTCCATGCCATCTACGTCTACTGGTACTGCAAATCAGAGCGATCTTGTTATGCAAAAAGTAAAAAAAACGAGTGGTGGGTGCACGACTGGGTTAGATAAAATAGTGCGCATTTTGATTATTAATGCTAAAAATTATATAACATGTTGAAATTTGCTTATACGAACGTTTACTCCGAAATTTGAAGGAATCGGTGTCTATGTGAAAAATAATTAATTTTCGTTATTGGCCAAAACTGAAAATTCCGTTTAGTGATAGTTGGGCTAAAACCAATTATGTGGAATTGTTTAAAACTATAATAGTAATATATATATATATATAAAATTTCATTCAATTCGACAGTTTGCGAGAAATTAACAATTTTCTTTATATGGCCTGAATGACAAAATCCGTTATATGGATTTTCTCGAAAAAACTGGGTATGCAGTTTTGTTGGAACTAATATGCTTATAGTATATATAAAGTTTAATCAAAATCGTTAGATCCGTTTTCGAGAAAATTGAGGTTATGTGTAATTTTTATATGGCAGGTACCGTTAATAACATGGCTAAAAGCAAACAAAAAAAATGGCCTAGAATTATGACCAAAACAAGCTTGGATACGAAGTTTGAAGAAAATCGGCCAAGCCGTTTAGGCTGGGGAGACCATTACGGACAGACGGACCGACGGACGGAATTACAAAAACCACTTTTTTGGGCTCCGCTATCATCGTAATGTTAGATTCAATCAAAATCTCGAGGTCGAAAATTTTCACGAAAACAATATCTTTCTCTTTGTAAGAGAAAGTTAAAAATTTAATGTCGAAAGACTGCAATCGCCAGAAACCGCCAAGACCTTCGCGCAACGCGTATCCCTTAACCTCTCGACTCACAACATACCACCAGCATCTAATGTCGAACAACAATGGCAACGATGCCAACAAGCCATTAGATCAGCCGCAACTGATGTGCTAGGTTTCTCGCGCCCACCAGCCAAGAACGAGGCCTACAAGGCTAAGCTGCAGGTGAAGACGAGAGCTGCCATTGAGCTCTATAGGCAAAGAAGAAGGGAAACATCGGCTTTTCAGCAAGAAGAAAAAAGAGCAAGAAAAGCGCGCGATCGAGGATATAGAGAGGTGCCACTCCAGGAACGATGTTCGCAAGTTTTACCAAAGTGTAAAACGTCAAAGCCAAGGATACAAGGCTCGAACAGAATCCTGTCGAGATGAACAAGGAAATATTGTAGTTGAGACACAGTCGATGCTGAGGATATGGAAGAACCACTTCTGCAGACTGTTAAACGGCGATGACGAACAACATTCCGCTGTCAGGCAGAACGAACCATTCAATATTGGCAACGACAGCGAAAACTGCCAACCACCCGACCTAAGTGAAGTAGCAATATCTAAACTCAAGCTTAATAAGGCCGCCGGAAATGACGGCCTTCTCGCTGAGCTTTATAAAGCTGGCGGCGATGACTTGGTAAGTAACATCCACCAACACATAAGCCAAATCTGGTCGGATGAAAGCATGCCTGAAGAATGGAACCTCAGCATCGTTTGCCCGAACCACAAAAAAAGGAGACCCTCTGAACTGCGCCAACTACAGAGGCATAAGTCTGCTCAACATCGCCTACAAGATCCTATCTGCCGTAATATGTGAACGCCTGAAACCGTTTACCAACAACCTGATCGGCCCTTCTCAGTGTGGTTTTAGGCCAGGAAAATCCACAATCGATCAAATTTTCACACCCCGGCAGATCCTGGAAAAAACCCAAGAAGTCCAAATCGATACCCACCACCTATTTATCGATTTCAAAGCCGCAAATGACAGCATTTATTGAGACGAACTATACAGAGCCATGTCTAGTTTTGGTGTACCGCCCAAACTCGTCCGTTTGTGTAGGATGACGATGGAGAATTCTCGCTGCACCATCAGGGTCGGAAACGACCTCACCGACACATTCGATACCAATGTCATGTGACTTCTTCAATTTGATTCTTGAGAGGATTGTGCAAAATTCCGGAGCCAACACCAGAGGCACAATTTTCCAAAAATCGGTGCAACTACTAGCATACGCCGACGATATTGACATAATTGGTAGGACTCAACGTGATGTCATAGCCACGGAAAATCTTCGGTCCCGTTTTCGTTGGTGGGCTATGGAGACGAAGATTCAACCACGAACTATACGAGCTGTACAGCGACATACCCCTAGTCAAAAAACTCCGCATTGGACGTTTAAGATGGCTAGGACATGTAGAAAGAATGGACACTAATACTCCGGCTTGCAGAGTCTTCGATTCCCAGCCAGACGTCGGACGCAGTAGAGGAAGACCTCGCCTTAAGTAGCGCTCACAAGCAGAAACCGACCTCAACCAACTTGGAGTGTGCAACTGGAGGCAGTTAGCTAAGGACTGGGCTAATTGGAAAGGCATGTTGGTTTAGGCCCAGGTTCATTCCGGACTGTAGCGCCACTTAAGAAAGTAGGTATTATTGTTGCTGTTGGTGTGAGAAGTAATAGCAGTTTATGCAAAATGATGTTTAAGATAATAATAGTTAAAGAAATTTAAGTCTTCTCTGCTAATTTTACAACCATTGGTGAGTCAATTGAAACCTGGCATTAGCGACTTGGGCATCTTTGTATCCAGCAAATTAGACGTATACTCAAACGGAGACAACCCTGATTTCTTTTGTGATGCATGTTAGTTGGGGAAGATGCATCGGCTGCCTTTTCCAAGTAACAACTCAAGAGCAGAGCGAACTGGTCAATTGGTTCACTCTGATCTCTGTGGGCTAATGCATGAGAAATCGATTGGTGGATCAAGGTGCTTTTTAGAAAGAAAGAAAAATCTGAAGTACCTTTACTACTATATATTGAAATGGTTGAAGACGAAGCTAAAAAAGTAGCTCTAAAACATGGAGATAGCTTCTCAGCCATGTTAATTTAGAAATAGCACAGCTTGTAAGAACCGACGATATAGTCAGGAGATTAAGACGGGTTAAACCCCTAGATCTATGTAGCTAAAGATATATAAAGGGTCCGCCAAATAATTTTTTTTTTAAATGCTATAAATATTTTCTCAAATTTCTTTTTTTATTTGAAAGTACAATCCTTCCGGTTAATAATGGAAAATAATTTTATTCAAATGGCTGCCTCGGCTGGCCATGCAGTAGCCTACACCATCTGTCCAATTTTTAAGCACATTATCGATTGTGTGCAGCTGTATTTCACCAATAGCTTCACGAATATTGTCCTTTAAAGTGGCAATTGTCTCTGGCTTGTCGCCGTAACACTTGTCTTTTACGGCACCCCACAAATAATAGTTCAACGGTGTCAAATCGCAGCTCCGAGGTGGCCAAACGACATCAGCTTTGCGGCTGATAATGCGATCTTCAAAAACAGGGCGCAAAACATCGAGTGTAGCTTCGGCTGTGTGGCATGTAGCGCCGTCCTGTTGAAACCAAATGTTGCCAATATCCTCCTCTTCAATTTTTGTGAACAAAAATTCGTTCAACATGGCCCGATAACGATCGCCATTGACTGTAACGGCCACTCCTTGCTCTTTTTCGAAGAAAAATGACCCAATTATGCCTCTTTTCAATGTATGCGTGCGGGTTTTCTGTGCCCCAAATGCGACAATTTTGCTTGTTTACATAATCGCCAAGATCAAAATGAGCTTCATCTGAAAAGATGATTTTTTTGGCAAAATCGGCATCTTCTCTAAGTCGATCGCAGGCCCACTTAGCGAAGCGAAAACGCATTGGATGGTCATACCAAGGCCTTTATGCAAAATTCGTCTCAATGATGTCTCCGAAATGTTCAATTGCTGAGAACGACGGTGAATTGATGTTGATGGCGCTTCACGCACACTTTCTGCCACAGCTGCAATATTCTCGGGTGTACGCACTGTTTTTGGCTTTTCACGCTTAGGTTTATCGATGAGGATGCCAGTTTCTTTCACTTTTTTCACAAGATAACGAACATACGGAGCTGACGGTGCTTCTGTTTTTCCAAAATCCGTACGCAATTTTCGCACACATTCTGCAACATTACTATGATTTTCAAAGTAATGTCGCAATATTTCCCAGCGTTTTTCAAGCATATACACAACCATATTCGTTCAGCGGAAGGATAAAACTAATTATCTGTCAAATCAGACATGAGCTAAGTGTTACCATTCACGAAATAAGCACTTGTTGAAAAAAAACGTTAGATGGCGGACCCGTTATAAAAAAAATAAAAAATTAAAATACTGAAACTAAAGTACATTTTCAAACAAAACACATATAAATCCGACCAACGGATTTTTTATGTTTTTATAAAATACAAGCTGGCCCGTCAAACGTTGTTTTGCCATATAAATTATTTATTTATTTATTATTACTGTGCTATCAAATGGAATGACCGCATACAGCGCCACCTGTTGAGAATTTTTCAATTTTTCTTTTTTCCTAAACCTTCGCGGAGCAATTACGAACAAATCCGCAGAAGGAAGTATATAATTTGGTCCAGTCGTTTTCGAGTTTTAAGCATCCGAACAAACCAAGATCCATTTTTATATATATAGATAATACATATGAAAAATAAATTGCTGATTAGTCTAACGACTAGGTGCGATTCCTTGAAGAAATGGACTATAAAGTGGAAGTATTAAGATTAGAAAACGGCTTGGAATACAAGAATTAGAACACTACTTCATGCAAAGAATTTGCCCCAGCCCTATAAATGTGAAAAAAGTCCGTTTGAACTTTGATATGGGAAGAAACATGATATTGAGGTCATAACAACATTTGGTAGTGAAGTATTTGCTCACATTCCAAAAAAAAAGCGACGTAAATGGGACAAGAAATCTTGGTCGGGTAATTTTGTCGGATATCCAGAGACTACGAAATGATATCGTATTTGGAATAAAGAACTTAATAAGATAGAAATTGCAAGAGACGTTATTTTCAAGGAACAGTGTGAAGTTCAAACCCAACGAATTTTGTGGAGCCACAACAAGTAGATCAATTAGCACAAAGGCCAATGAAGGCAAATTAAATTGGAAGATGAACGCCTGCAGGAAAACATTCAAATACCTTCGAATGCAGATACCCCAACGGAACATATTTCCGAGGACAATAATTCGGGTTCAGAGGAAATAGTTCACAGGTCTTCAAGCAGAGTACTACGAATTAAAACAAAAGCCAGTGGACAGGGTTCGAGTTATTTTTTATGTGCTAAGCAGGGTTACGCATTTACAACTCACGACGTTGAACCGCAATCATATAATGATGCATTACAATCAAGCGTGCAGACAAGTGGCATGAAACAATGGAAGAATAAATCCGATCCCATCAGGAAAACCGAACTTGGGAGCTGGTGGACAGAACGTCTAATAGAGAGGTAATTCGATTTAAATGGGTGTATAAGGCTAAACTTTCTCCTCTAAAGTAGAGTAGACTATGAGAATACGTTTAGCGCGGTTGTGAAATTCACATCGATTCGGGCTATTTTAGCAAAAGCTGCAAAGGAGAACTTACATTTGATGCAATTTGACATTAAGGCTGAACGGGGAATTAAATGAACTCGTTTACATGATGCAGCCACCTGGATATGGTGACAATTCAGGGCGTGTGTGTAAACTTTTCAAAAGTTTTTATAGGTTTATATAAACACTGTAGTACGTTTTTTTAATAAATCAACTAACTGTTCGAAAATCTAAAACAAATAGCAAACCGACGCATGCCGGGAGTATCAGAAATTCGCTGGCATTACCATTCAAATTAACGTTATTTTCAACTACAGATTAGAAATAATTAAAAACGAGTGGTGGGTGCACGACTGGGTCGTACGCAACTTTCTCTTTCACAGCAAGTTGGGCGTTAGATCTAATCATAAGCATTTTGATTATTGATGCTAAAATGATATAAATAATGTCGAAATGTATGTATTTGAATTTTTACTCCAAAATTTGAAGGAATCGATGTCAATGTGAAAAATAATGATTTTCCGTTTTTGGCCAAAACTGAAAATTCCGTTTAGTAATAGTTGGGCTAAAACTAATTATGTGGAATTGCTTCAAGCTGTAATAGTAGTATATGTATTAAATTTCATTCAATTTGGCACGATAGTTTGCGAGATATTAACAATTTTCTTTATATGGCCTATATGACAAAATCCGTTATATGGATTTTCTCGAAAAAACTGGGTATGCAGTTTTGTTGGAACTAATATGGTTATAGTATATATAAAGTTTAATCAAAATCGTTAGAGCCGTTTTCGAGAAAATTGAGGTTATGTGTAATTTTTATATGGCAGGTACCAGTTTTAACATGGCTAAAAGCAAACAAAAAAAATGGCCTAGTATTATGACCAAAACAAGCTTGGATACGAAGTTTGAAGAAAATCGGTCAAGCCGTTTAGGCTGGGGAGACCGTCACGGACAGACGGACCGACGGACCGACGGACCGACGGACCGACGGACCGACGGACGGAATTCCAAAAACCACTTTTTTAGGCTCCGCTATCATCGTAATGTTAGAATCAATCAAAATCTCGAGGTCGAAAATTTTCACGAAAACAATATCTTTCTCTTTGTAAGACTTGACCAGTCTTCCCTAATGATGACTTCAGTTGCACACGAAGGTAAATAAAACTGTTTATTCCATGAAAATTTAGACTTCACACTCCAAAGGCCAATTAGGCGATACATACAATGGGTGACAAAAAATACAAATAACATTCACTCATTGTCCTGTGATTCTTCCGGGAAACACATCTGATTTAAAAATTGTATCAACGTCCGCGTTGGACGACCAGTCATTCGATTTGGTAACAGATATGGAACACACCCCCGTTCAGCCAGCATTCCAACACCAGTGATGTCCAAATGAGCCCAATCGATCTTTGGTACGAATTGCTATCAAAAAGACGACATTTTTTTTAAAAAAAAATCAGGTTTACAAGTATTTGGTCGGCAGCTTACATGCAGAACAGCAGCTGCAATACAAGATGAAGCCGGACCCCATCCCCTGTTGCTTACATCAAAAGCTGTATGATCTGCAAATGGAATTAATGCCTCAACATGAAGCCAATACTATGGATTCCTCCTACTTACTTGTAACTAAATTCTTGTAATAGTTCCAAAGCGGCATTCTCCAAATTCGATCACCTGTTATTTTGCCCGCCCTCTTAAAGTTGTCCCAGATCTCATCCGAGTTTGAGAATAGTCCACAAGCAGCACCACCAAATGCTCCTTCAACGCCCTTTGCCATGGTTCCTATATGGAGAATCATACGAGGCTTATGTGTATTGTATCCATAAACCAATGGATCTGCCATTGCAATCACCCCAATTTGATCACATTCCTAGGAAACAAATTTTCTAAAGAGCTTATTATTAAATCCTCTTAAATCCTTACCTCAATGGCCAACGTTTTACCATTAAGACATGTAATGACATCTCCCGGTTTGCATGACAATCCAGATGGCATATTCTCACACAACGGAATTATTGCTGCAATATTGATGGGTAGCGACATAGCAGCTGCAGCCCGTATCGCGGCAACTACAACTGCAGCTCCTGCCATCGCGGCACGATAATGATTCATCGGCTTTGATCTCAACGACAGCCCGCCACTATCGAAGGTGATTCCCTTTCCGAAAATCAACACCGGCTTATCGTCTGGCGATGTGCCACAATAGTTGATTTCCAGAAATACCGGTGTTTCACAAGAACCCTTCGCGACCATTAGAAACGAATTCAAGTGATTCGCTTCAATCCAGTCGATAGTGCGCACCTCAACTGTGACTTTACACGGGCTAAGAGCATCGACGGCAGCCTGCGCAAATGCTGTTGGAGTCATTTGATTTGCTGGTGCATCTGACAGACGACGGGCTAGGTTTTGAGCCTCAGCTTTATATAAGCCTCGCATCCATGCGTCAAAATCCGGCGAATCAAATAGACATAGTTTGGGTACAACTATTTTCTTTGTATTCCCGCAATTGTCTTGATAGCGAAATACGGATATAGACGAACCTTCAGCTGCTTGCTCTGGATAATCCATGGCATCGACATGAATCTCTGAGCAGTTCATTAGTTGAAGTTCTCTGGCGCCGATTCCTGCACAAACTCGGACATTTTCCATTCCCTCTTCAATGACTTCGGAAGAGTTATACACTGCTCCTTCTGAACCGAGACCGATTACGGCGACAGCTTGAAAATCTGTATCGACATTGTAGAAGACTTTACCCTTTCCAAGGACTCCACTGATGTTTGTTCTTTTGAAAAAACAATACATTTAGATGTTTAAAAAAAAATCCAATCTGGTATAACTTACTCTTTAATCAGACTGCTTATCTTTCCGTTCGTCTTATCGTCAAATTTTTGAGCAATTGATGTCAGCTTTGGTGGATTTTCTCCGTCCCTTTCATAGACTCCCAGGACCAATCCTTTCTGTACAGAAAATAAAAGGTTTACATGGTATTGCCGTCGTATAACCAATTTGCTTATCTTACCACGGAGCCCTTGGACTCGCCAGATTGTGTAGACTCTCGAGCAAGCCTGATCACATTGCATTTCTGTGGATTATTAGGAGTTCGCAATGCATTGCAAATTTGCATGGGTCTTAACAGGCGGTGTAGCATTTTATTGCGTTGTTCTGCGTAAAAGGTCTTGCTTATCTGCTTATTTAAATTCGTCGACGCTTGGTGGCAAGCTATACAATATTATCGATCGGGATAGCTTCACAATAATGTTTCTAAATTGAAAATTGTTTGATATATTTTCTTATCGGTTTGCTGTGTTTTTGAAAAGCTTGACCAGAACTAGTATTTTGAATACAGTAGTTCTCCTTATATTTCTCTCTGATTACAGTTTCAAACCTTCTATTGATAACATTCACATTCAAGGACCAAGGCTAACAGAGAAAAATATCCTCGTTACAATTTTAAACTATTTAAGGCTCTTGCAGCCAATTGTAAATAATAGTTATGTAGGCAGGCTTGGGAGCTCGTATGATTATCCAATAAATCTAACTTCAGCGCTCCCCTGGAAGCAATATATGTATGTGCTGTTGTCAAATTTTAAAAGATCCTAGTCGTTATCAACCGTGCTGGCCGAGGATTTTTGTTCGGTGCACAGGAAGGGTAAAATCCTTAATAGAACGTGTTTAAATAAATTCTGACATTTCTTTAAGCACGGGTTATAAACGATGTATATGTAGCAAAATACCCTCCGACAACCTGTCCAACAACTTCCTATAATACCGAAGGTATAAGCATTTCTATAGGTGGAGGCAGATTTGACATAACGTTTTTTTATCGTGCATGGATTCCATTAATTTTAGCCTATTTTTTCGCATGAGCCTATGGTAGATTCAGCCTGCTCTTTTTTTTTTTTGGCTATCCCCGGCTTCTTCTCGTTGAACACTCGAGCTTTGAATGTGTCTGCAAAGGGCAAATGGCAAGATTCGACGTTTTAGGACAAAAATATAACAATGAATCCAAAAATGAATGGATATTCTAAGTTTGAGGCATGCAGATATTACATTTTTTTAATTCCGAACAAGCTCCTTAGGCTTTCTCCAAGCAGTCGTAAAATTCCTCCTAGATGGGATCTTCAGTCTCATCGGCAAGGGCATGTGCTCTGTCGCGGATCATAGTCATGCATTCACTAACCGGCCTCTTGATCAGATTCAGCTTCCCAAAACTAATTTCCCATAACTGCATGTTCGAGGACGGATTAATGTTTTTGAGCTGCATGCTAAAGTTCATTAAGTTCGCCACGTCCGGTCTGAATATTAAGGTTAGGGGAACATGGATTCATTAGTAATTCCTGACCCATCTCACATTTCCTTAGATTTGCAGAAGCTTTGGTTTTCTGTTAGTTGTTCGGCTTCAGCCTTTTAATATTGCAGGTGTTGAGAAGTACGTCGTTTTTCATGGTCGTCAACAATGAAATCAGTCCTTTCCAAAGCTATTGGATTCTTGTTTTTTATACCCTATCCCAAGGTGTATATTATTTTTGAGATTAAGTTTGTAACATAAAGAAATAATTTTGATGGATAGGTATACCTTAAAGTATATGGATTAACTCACGCCCATTTTTCGAGGCGTTTTCCTACAAAAACGATTTGTGTTGACGAACCATCAAATATTTTGATAAACTGTCTGAGCAGAATTTTGTGAAAATACCACTCCCACGTTTTGGGGATGTTTAATTTAAGGATGGAACGAGATACGGTTACCATCATCGTTCAACTTAATTTCCTAATAAATTTATTTCCTTGTTCCGATGTGGCGTTCTTCCATTTTCTTTAAAGTTTTACACAAACTGTCCAACAAACCGATATTTTAAAATTGGAATATCATATTACACTTTTTGAGCGAATTTTGCGTAATGATCTTGACACACACACAAACCAGATTAGCTGAAATGTAGAAAGGAAGCCTCGTAAATAATTAGTAACTCCTAACCCACTATAATTGGGCTTTGCTTAAGTTTAAAGAAAATCTATAATTGGGCTTTGCTAAAGTTTAAAGAAAATCTTAAATTTTATCTCCAGAAGCTTATTTTTGATATATTGGCGTTTTTTGATATATTGGCGTTTTTATCAGCAACAAACCCACGTGTGATTCAAGAAACTCCATGAAATCCACAAAAAGTGAAAAAGTGAAAGTTTATATGATAAGAAAAAGTGACAGCGTAGATTTCGTGAAGCAGGTTTGATTGGACGGTATTATTCAGTCGATGAAAGATTTTTTTCTATCAGAATTGGATGGACTTTACATCAGGTTGCAACAACATGGTGCCGCATCCAACACAGCTCTTGGTAGAGGTCTAAGTTCATCCCGGATTTAAACGAAACTTATGAAAGTAATTAGGTAATGTATTGGCTTCCTTTACTTATTTACGGACACCCGAATTATACGGAATTCAGGGGTTGGAAGGCGATGATCACCTTAACCGTAGCTTCTTCTCATACGATATTTATAAGATGTTGGGAGCCACGTGTTAAAATTGGATGTATGTGATGAAAGTCTTGGTTGGAAACACCAAATTATTTGTCTGCTATCCTATATTAAAGCGGGTTTTGACGCTATCCTTAGTTCCATTTTGAATCGCTTGATATTACATGGTTGACTAACCCAATTAATTCATCTCCTTTGCTCTTGTCAACTTCCAATAAAATCCAAAAGAGTTTAGTATTCCAATAAATGGAAACATTTCCTAACCAAACTTTTTTTGAAAAAAAAGTTTCTTTCTGCGTTATAGAAATAAAACATTTTTAATATGCTAACATTCAATATAATACAATCAATATAAAAACTGGCCAATATTCCAGTTACAAGTTTTTGCAAGAATTCCTTTGTAGCCTCTTTTATGTTGTTCCAAAGATTGGACCAGAATCCTCTAACGACAAATTTACAATCAACGCAGCGGTTTGAGTAAGCGGCACGATACACTAAAGTTTTAAATTTGGGATCCAATACAGCGTTAACAAATTGCTCAAATTCAGGACTGCTCTCAATCTTTTCAGAAATCCTTGTAAGGATACCAGACTCAACCAGCACACCACGGAAATCGATAGCAAAATCTTCAGTATTTGCAAGAACACTTGATCCGGGATGTCCTGATTGTGACTCCAAAATTGCTTGACTGAACTCCTTTGTAAGTTTAATCAAATGAATAATTGTGCGTTCGCCATCGACTCCACGTTCGTTAAAGTACCCGATCAATGCTTGCATTGGATCAGTCTTCAGAAAAGCATTAACGGAGCCATCGTTGACCAGTGAATTCATGTAAATAAGATTCATACGGACATTTGGATTTTTGGTAATATAAGCTTGGACAAGTGTAATCAGTTTATCCATCGGCAGATCGGCAGCGATGTCGTCTATGTCTGATTGCAGATCGGCTGAAATAGCGACTGCTGAGAGCAGCAGACAGAGAATAGCTAAGCGCATTATGAAAGTGTTTAACGTTGATTTCAAAACTATTAACTGAACTACGGTTGGTTTGGCGTTTTTTATACAAGTTCGACAGTTACTTTCAAATTAATTAGTTGAAATCTTGTTACAATATACTATTTGAAGAGGTTCAATATTGATACACCCCTTGATGTGCATAATTTACTGAAAGGAGCGTAGGTGAAACATGCCGATAAGTTTGTTTGCGAAGGTGTGATGAAGTTGTATACTTTATAAATGTTTCTTAACGAAACAAATTGCATTCACGCTAACAGTCAATTATGAGCACTTGAAAACTTTTGTCAATAATCAGGTATGGAATTGTTTAAGTTGACTTGTGATAAGTCACTGTCATAATCAACAAATTTGGTTTATATAAAACGATAACGATATATAGAACGATAGACAGTCTTGTGACAACTAAATATCTTTCACAAATGAAAATCTCGAAAGCATGTCACAATCAACTTGCAGATTTTATTGTCTCTTATCACAAATCAATTCTTTCAATCCCTTAATAGATCTATATAGCGATTAACTACCACAGTTGACTGCGACTATATGTCTCCATGATTTACTTACTTAAGAGGCGCTAAAGTCCGGAATGAACCAAGACCTCAACCAATAAGGCTTTCCAATTCGTCCGGCTCACCAATTGTACAACTATATAGATATGGTCAAAAGAAAAACTCCGAATTAGTTTTCTCACCTCGATATCCATAAAGGGACATGGAGGTCTCAAGATCAACGAACGGTAACCCAAATTGATCACATTGCGATAGACAAGAGGCACGCATCCAGTATTTTTGATGTCCGAACATTCCCAGTGGCTAACATCGACCAACTCATGAGCCAAATCTGGTCGGAATCTGGTCTTAACTGTTCCAACTACATATTATTAAGTGACCTCTTCATCGCCTACAAGATCCTATCAACCTTAACTGCCTCTGTCGGTGTGGTTTTAGGCCAGGAAAGTCTACAACTGATCAAATCTGCACACTTCGGCAGATTCTGCAAAACCCGAAGAAGTCCAAATTAATACCCAATGCGAAATGGGTTTAACAATAAATGAGGGTAAGACACACAATATCGACGAATTGAACAGAACGTCACCATTGACAGAGATATCTACCTCGGCTACGCTATTAACTCTGACAACAACATTTGGTCAAAAATCAAACGGAGAATTACTCTTGCACACCGCAGTTTCTTCAGGCTTAAGGCCATTCAGTAGTAAAGCCGTCACTCGAACTACTAAGGAGATCCTATATAAGACCCTGATCATTCCAGTCCTGCTCTACGGCGCTGAAGCAGAGACCGTGTCAAAAAAGGATGAAGAAATTTCTGATTTGAAAGGAAAATTTTTCGAAAAATCTTCGTTCCCGTTTGCGTTGACGTACTATGGAGACGAAGATTCAACCAAGAACTTTACGAGCTGTACAGCGACATGCCTCTTGTCAAAAAATTCCGAATTGGATGTTTAAGGACATGTAGAAAGAATAGAAACCAATACTCCGGCTCGCAGAGCCTTCGATTAAGCTACAGTGGAATCAGCAGTTTTAATCTTTCAACAGCCTTGGCTATTAAATATAATAAGGTTCCTGAACCGATATTATCAAAGTAGTATCCGCTGCTAGTTCTGTAAAAATTAAAATGATAAAAGAGAACATTTTTACTCGTCAAGAAGCAAACGCATTAGCCCTATTTATGGATCTGGGACTTAAAAAGGAAAAATACGGCCCTTACAGAAACATCAATGTTCTGCCATCTTACAAATTCATAACACTTGCCAAGAGAGTGACACTTCCGGGCCATGTTGAAAAAACAGAAACTTCTGCCAGGGTCAATCTTCAAGATTTCCAAGAATTTTGGAAAACAGGAGCGAACAGGAATTAATTGGACTTCCGAAAAGTCTTACATTACTTAGCAAATGGGGTTATGATGGAACATCTGGGAAGAGTACGTAGAAACAAAAAATAATAAAAAATGATAGCAGTGTAATGGCAGATGGCTACATGTTCAGTTGTTACAAGTTGAAGTAGTGAATATTGGAAGAACCCTCGTCCAACTGGAAACTGTTAACATCATTAAAAGAACAGTAAATGTCACCATTACCCAAAAATCTTCGACAATGAGAGGAAAAATCAATTAATGATGAACACAATTACGAATATACAATATGCTAGAATAAGGTGCATTTAATTCATTTTACAACTAGCATATTCACTTGAACAAGACGGAGAAGATATAGCCGAAAATATTGTAACCAAAGTATCAGAAAAATGAAAAAAAAAACAAGAAATACAAACAAAATTTCGTAAAGAACTTGGACTCGATGTTGATAAACTAAAACAAGGATTTGGGAACACTGGCGATGGAAATACATCGAGAAGATTCTTTCAGAAGAATAAGTAACCGCTCGGATAACTGGAGTAAAGGTGCAAGTTATAAGAAGACTTAAAGAGATATTTAACGTTTTATAAAATATTGGTGCATGGACAAAGTAAAGGGTGTTTTTTTAAGATGGCAACACTATTTTAACTAGCGGCCATTTTGTCAGCTGTCAAATGATTTATTTTTAGTTTGATTAGGCATTTCAATAGACGACGCGACGTCTGAACAACGCTTCTAACTTGTGCAAATTTATTTTGAAAATCATGGTTCTGTTCGAAATACGTATCGCGCACTACGTCCATTTTACGGTCCACATAATCGTTGAATGGATACGTCAATAAACAAAACTGCCGTATTTGGAGTGATGATAATCCTCAAGTGTATGTTGAGAGACCGTTTCATCCACAAAAACTGATTTATGGGTTGGTGGCATAATTGGTTCGTACGTTACAATCAATGATGACCGCTATAGAGCAATGATTACCGTTAGCCATTACACCGTTCGTTCCCTATTATCTGTGTGGGCGCAAAAGCGGAACTTGGAGGAAGTGGTAGGCGACCATAGTTCCATCAGTCACTGGTCCACGGACCACGACCTTCAGACCTGGAAATGCAACAAATAACAGTTATAACGAGTGCGACAGAGGAGTCCACTCAAGAAGAAGATTTCCCAATCTGTTCGGTGCAGCCCTAGAGAGATTAGGGAGACTCACGACTGAGCAACGCCACACAAAACCTGCGACAGGTGTCCACGAGATAACGCCGTCGTCGAAGCCCAAATGATGTGTGATACTCACGACGGGTCGCATGGGACCGGAGCGGTCCGAAAAGTTCGATGGGTGAGGGTGGATGATCCCTCGTCGACTCCAACACTTGTCATATTAGCTGTCAAACCGGCAAGCGGCTGTCGAAAAGGATGACGAAACGTGTCCAAATACGAGAGACACCCAATTAAAAGGCCTGACCCCAACATCTGAAATTTTGATATTTCATCTTTTCTTTCTTCCTCAAAACTCACTACTTATGAGAAAGTGCGGTGTCCATCCTTCCTTCTGATATTTAATTTCCTTCAGCATAGTTCGAGTAGTTCGTTTTTTGGTATTGGTCGCTGTCAATCAATCATTATTTTTTATTGAAAGAAAATAGTTGACCAGGAATAGTTGTCCAATTGGAATGAGCAAGTGTGATATGTCTGGCACCGAAAACACGCGTCGGGGCAATTGCTGACGTCGCGTCGATGTGTTAATAAGTGCAGTAAGACCAGTCACATGTGAACGCGGGTATCTCAAAATAAGTAGAATGTGAGAAGTCAAAGTGGACTAACGAGTGGAGAGTACTAAGTGTGAATGCAAAACGGGGTCGATCCTGGACACGTTGTAACAAAACGGGATCGATTCTGGATAACGAAATCGTTTAACAAATCAACTTCTTTGATTTCTAGCAAATCGTTTAGACAGTTACATTTCGTGGAAAAAGTGGTGAATTAGTTGGTAATTTTAAGGAAAAATCCTTGTTTTGTGAAAAGTAAGGATCAAAATAGGAGGAGAGGTGAAGTGATATTGAGAAGGTAAGAAGAAATAAGAACAGAAAAAGTAGGAAGGGGCAGAAGAGCAGAGGAAACAGGAAACAAAAGAAAAGTAGAGTTTCAATAGTGTTAATCGAGTAGTGCAAATCAGTGCACATTCATTGGTTGTTCGGCGGCCGGAAAAAACCCGTGAAGAGAGGGGACACGCGACCCTTTTAAGAAATCCCTGTATAAATTTCGGGAGTAAAATTCGTTTGTGTCCACTATTTTTGATACCTTCCAAAAAAAACACCACCCACGAGGAGTTGTGAATATTTGTGTGAGTGATCTGTGGTTGACTGTTAGCTCATAGGAATTTTCGTAGCAACACATGCAGATGGACGGAAAGGTAGACGTTTGTGTTTTCTTTTAATTGCAATGCCTACCATTCGACCACAGCGTTCTCCTAGCTTCCAGATGCCGGTTTTTTTTTCAAAACCTTTAAAAATACTCATTTCCGACCACATCGTTCATATCTCATAAACGAAAACTATCATCGTCTATCTGGCATCGATCCTTATGGACAACCCTATTATCTAATTTTTACAAAATGTCTGTCCCCTCCTTAGACATCAGTTTCTGTCAAGGTTCAAAATCGAACCCAAACGACTTTCTCAATAAAGTATCTTTACAATTTAAGTGGACCATTGCCCATCCCATAAGATATAAGGAACTTTTCAAAAAAACGCTTTCTTTTCAATGAATCGAAAACTTTCACGACTACCATTTAAAATAATATCCCAGCACTTGTCCTCCACCTACTTCCTTATCAATCGGTAAGTTCTCCTTTTACTGCACGGAAATGCATGGACTATAACGACGTCATCGTCCTTGTTGCGGCCCCATGAAGAAAGTAAAAAAAAAAAAATAAAAAAAAACGTGTAAAGTTAAATTCATACCTCGGACCATCAGCAATCGATTTTCCATAAATTGTATAACGGCACTCATTCCCGCTGACACTTCCCAATTGAATGCTGTGAACAGGGAAACGTCCTTCCTCCTTACTCTCTCACCAATCATTAACAGCACCCATCCGAATACCATACTTTACATCGTTATTCCGGTCTATGGGTTAAATGTACGATCGGGCACAAGGAACCGCCAGGCTTCTGGGGCAGAACACCGATAGTATGCATCCTGCAAATTGATTTCAATAATGTCCTCGTTATCGTAAAATTAATAAAAAAGAATGCAATGCGTTGTGTTTCCTCTTACATCCTTTTTATGGAATTTTTGTTGCATCACTCTTATGAGAACGAAAACATCGGATGTACGAGTAATTTTCATGTAGCGAGGTTGCAAAAGAACGCCCGACGCCATTATCGATGAACGGACTCGTCCACCATCATCCTCGTGTTGAGGTTTAATGTGGCAAGACGCAGCAACCATAATTTGCTTTTGTAATTTTTATGACTTCGTCCCGAGGAACAATGGCGGGGGATTGTGTTGAACACTCAATATGCTTTGTTTTTATGTTGGTGAGAAGGGAGGAGCACTTTATCTCAAGTTTCTGACATGAAAGGATTGTTCGACATAACCCTATAGTGTGTGGTGTTTAAAAATTGATTGTAATTGCTTATTGGGAAATATTTCACGAATATATCGGTAAGTGTGCTGGTTCATTTCTGACTTGCTTCTGGGCATTGAAATACTTAATGCAGCTTTGCAGTGAGTTGTTAAAGTGAGTGTCGTTTTCAGTGAGCCATAAAATAGTGTGAAAGTTTTTGTTAAACTAGGTATGCATTATTTTTTTAATTTTTTCCGCGGGTTGGTGGAAATCTCCGATAAGATACTGCCGTCACGGCAGCTCAGCGGCTTGATAAACTGAGAGAAGTAACGGGTATCTGTTGATGTGCAAATCAAAATAGTTAATAATAACTGTAAGAGCGCAAAATATTTTTATTACATTATGCATTCATTTTACTATTAGTTGCAATGTAAGAACTAAGCTAAATCTAACTGGAAAAACGAATTTTGACGTCATTTTCTGTTTATTTCTTTCTCGTTTCGAGTGCTATCAAAGCTGAACTCTGCTAATTACAAAATATTTTATTAATACAATTTATTAATTTTAATTTTAAATACAAAAAAAAATAGGTACAAATGTTTGGCGCAACAGTCTTGTTAGTACCCAGGGCACAACTTTCTCACAACCATTTATGTGTTGCACGTTGTCGAGACCTCCTGTTTTATGCCGACCACGAACAGCTAAGTTGAGATAAAATTTTCTTGATAACTGATACTACTCGGATGATTTGTCAGATCATCACGAGGAGGGCCACTGAAAAAGCATTTAGGTGTTGCTACGGCTGCGAATAACCCAGAACCTCGAACTTACCATCATGTCATTGAGCCCGTCATGAATTCCACTAATATTTAATTGACAAAAATTGGAAAAACCTAAGAAATTAGCTAGGTTATAAGAAATGAGATGATGATCAAGTAAGGAAAAGAAAAACAACTTGTCACTTTCATGCTGACCACGCAAGGCAACCGAGTCATTCAAGTCGTGGGAAAATCTAAGGATGATAGCTAAAAACCCCAACAATTGAATTAAATAATCAGTATAATATTGAAAATTGTTAAAGATTTGTATAAGAAATCTCTAAGCTAGACCAATACCCTAAATTTATCAACAAGAAAAGTTTCTGCAGGATTCCTAGGAAATTGCGAAAAAAGTGCCACCTGTATGTGAACGAGTACCCCATAGTGGTGGTAGCGTGATGTTTTGGGGATGTGTTTGCTTTAATAGAATCAGAGATGAACAATGAATAAGGATCAATATTACCATAATTTATATAATCACGCGACAGGTGACAAATATTGGTTGGTTAAATTTTAAGAGCATATGTTGATTTTAAATAAAACACAAATTGTTTAGGAAATTATAGTCATTTCTTTTTATTATGATAATATTGGCATGGTTCAATTACGTATGGAACAAAATATCTGCCAAATGACCGCCGCGACATCGGCAGCACAGCTCCGATGGTCCAAATTTTCGATGACGATGAGGCATTATTGAGGTTCTATGCCGTTAATGTGCCGAGTTATCTCATGCCTTAGCTCTTGAATTGTTGCTAGCTTACACCTTTTCTTTCAAATAACCCCAAAGAAAGAAGTCCAACGGTGCCAAATCAAATGACCTTGGCGGCTAATTGACACCGCCACCACGTGAGATAACACGGCCATGGAATTTGTCGCGGAAAAGAGCCATTGTTTCGTTAACTGTGTGGCAAGTGGCACCGTCCTGTTCAAACCACATATCGTCCACATCCATATCTTCCAATTCAGGCCATAAAAAAGTTCGTTATCATCTCACCATAGCGAACACCACTCACAGTAACTGCCTGACCGGCCTCATTTTGGAAAAAATACAAACAGTCACTCTTTGTGGGTGCATTGTTTTTTCGACAATCAGTCTTGGATTCGCCCAAATGCGGCAATTCTGCTTAGTGATTCGTCACGACACTGAGGTGGAAATGTGCCTCATCATTGAAGATGATTTTATTCGAAAATTGATCATCTGCTGTTGCCATTTCTTGCCACCATTCTGACCAAAGACGACGCTTGAAATGGTCAAGAGGCTTTAGTTCTTGAGTCAATTGCACCTTGTAAACGTGTAAATGCAAGCCTTTATGCATAATGTTCATCAACGACGAACGTGAGAGGTGCAATTGTTGAGCACGACGACGAGTTGAGGTGAACGGCTCTTTAGCCACACTATCGCGAACAGCAGCAATATTTTCTGCAGTACGAGCATGCACCGGTGTTTTCACATCACCTACCCGGTTTTCTCAAATTTTTGCACGATTTTTCCGGTTGTACGCACATTTGCACGATTAAATTGACCGAACAAATCACGAAGTGCACGATATGCATTTCGATCTGAACGCCCATTTTCAAAATAAGCCTGAATAACTTTAACGCGTTTTTCGATCGTGTATCTTTACATGGTTCAAATTGAATTAGTCTGAAATTGAGAAATGTCAAATGAAATGCAGAAAAAAATTGACGTTTAGGTGTGGTTCACATTCAACATCGGCCCTTAAAATTAAACCACCCGTTAGATTGAACAATGCTCCATTTTATAAAGCCAATTTTCCAAAGGATGTGGAAGTAAATACATTGGATTGGCTACCTTAAGTCTCTGATTTAAATAATTGAGAATGTGTGGGCATATAAAGAGAAACAGAAGTCGATGTTTGACAAGAACGCGCGAGGAGACAATCGCTGAGGTCGAAGAACTTTGGAAGGACATTTCTCCGCAAATCCTCCAAAATTTGGTGAACTCGATACCAGGCCAATTGCAGAAAGTCATCAATGCCAAAGGAGGGTTAATTTTCTATTAAGTTATGCCTTAATTTTTATAAATTTTTATTATTCGTTTTTTTCGAAGCAATACTATTTTGTCAAAATAATTATTTCCCCATACATTTTTTAATTAAAATTTTTAACTTCTTATTGTTTATTCAAATTAAACACATTAAACCTTTTGAGGGAAAATTTACGAAAAATAAAACAAATATAAAACTTTACAAATCATTATTTGTTTGTTATGATTTCTTGTTGATTTGTTTTGCTTAGTAGCGAGTAGGGCCTCCTCTACTCCGTATGCACTGTTTTAGTCTATCTGGTACGCTTTTGACCAGGTGCGTTACACTTTGTTTGGGTATGCTCTCCCAATAGGCTTTTAACGCGTTTATCAGCTCCTGTTTAGTGTTGACATGGCTGTGGTTTGATTTCAGCAATCTTTTTAATTGGTCCCATAAATGCTCGATGGGATTGAGGCCTGGGCTCATTGCTGGCCATGGCAAAAGTGGAATATTGGCGCGTCAGAAAGAGCTGCTTGAGTAATACGGGCCGTATGTGGGCGAGCATTGCATAAGAATAAACCCATCGCCAACTCTCAGTGATAATGGGATTACAAAAGGTCGTACCACCATCTCAACGTAACTTGATGCGGTAACGCTGCCCCATCCAAGATTACCAGCTCTGTTGTGCCTAGCAAGCTTATTCCAGCCCATACCATAACAATGGGGCCCCCAAATCGGTCACTTCCGTGAATGCACGGTCTTCTACACACGCGTACTCAATGGATTTTATTTGCATATAAAAGATTTTTCATTTACATGTATTACCTGCAAAGTATAGTGCTTATCTGCAGGTGGTTGAGCATAAATTGAATACATTAACTTTGAAATGATTAAAATTGAAACGATTTTTTAACAATTAGGTTACAATTACTATAGTGTTGTTAAAATCTTCTTTAATTTTCTAATACACAAAATAAAGTTCAATCAAGTGTTTTTTTTAACTCTTTTTTTCTTTTTTTAAAGTTTGGAATTATTTTTAAACATTGTGGTAGCGAATTGACTAATTTAGGGACGGCGCATCGCAGTTCCCTATCACCATATGTGTTGTAAGCTTCCGGAACTTCTAACATCCCTTGAACTCGTCTTCGGGTGTTTTGTGGATGGCTTATTGGTTGAAGAAATCGTTGGTCTTTCATATACGTAAGCATTGTTGTCATCTGGAAAAGCGCCTTGACATCTAAAACTTTGAAAGTTGAGTTAATAGGTCTAATTATTTTAACAAGACGATGTTGTAATTTTGATATCTTATCAAGGTGGGTTTTTGCTGCGTTTGTCCAGGCCAGAATCCCGTATCTAATCCGTGACTCTGCCAACGAGTAGTACACTTGCTTTTGTACCTCCATATGTGAGTACCGCTTAAGATACACCATTGCAAATATCGTACTCTTAAGTTGAAGTCGCAGGGTGTTGATGTGCTCACGCCACAAAAAATGCTCGTCGATGGTTACTCCAAGGTATTTAATGGTTTTGACTACCTCAATTGCGTTGCTGCTTCTTAGTACTGGACAGCGATCATTGCGATGAAAGATTTCAATCGATTCGGTTGGCTTTGATGGAGTCCGAATATGCATTACCTTGGTTTTTTCTGCATTTATCACTAGACCGTTATCATGACACCATTCAGATACAGCGTTGAATTCATCTTGCAATATCTTCACGGCTAAATGCAAGTCTTTGTGTCTCACAACGATTGCGATGTCATCAGCATAGGCATAGGCAATCGATTTCTTAAATATTCTTAGCAGTTCATTAGTGAAAAGAATGAATAAAATGGGACCCAATTTGGAACCTTGTGGTACACCGTTTATGCTTGATTTTTGTTGGCTTAATGTGTCAGATACCTTGACTTGGATTACTCTATCAGTCAGGTAGTTTTCGATCCAGCTTGCCAGCAATCCTCTCAATCCCAATTTGTTGACACTTTCCACGAGTTTTTTGGGTGTCAAGGTATCAAAGGCTTTGCTGAAGTCTATAAAGAGAACAAGTACGTGATGATTTTTATTAAGCCCCGCATTCACCACATTGGTAAATTCTCCCAATAGCAATTGAGTGCTCTTGCATTTTTGAAATCCAAACTGGTTTGAATGAATCACTCTGTGCTTTGACATAAAACAATTAACACGTTTCACGACTATCTCTTCCAAACATTTTTCAACTGCTGGCAGAATTGAAATTGGCCTATAATTTGCCGTGTCTTTTTTTATTCTTCCCTTGTATATTGGTCGAATTATAGACGTTTTCATGAGCTTAGGTACATAACACTGACACAAACTAAGGTTAATAATCTTCGTGATTACAGGGGTGAGACACATGGCATTCACTTTGAGATCGACTGGTCTTATGTTGTCTGCTCCAGGACCTTTTGTGCTACTAAGTTGACACAGTATCTCGTATACTTCAGGTTCCGTTGCTTCCTCTATGTAAATACTTTGTTGAAGTTCCCAGTTCTCATGGTCAGAGGTTTTGGTGTCACATACATGCATAATGTTCGCCGCTTGATTCGAAAACCTCTCCGCGAATTCCTCAACAATATCTTTTAAGCCTTCAGATTCGGACGCTTTTGGAAAATTGATTTTTATAGTTTCATCTACTGAAAGTTTCTTTCTTCCAAGCAGTTCGTTCACAATTTTCCACGTTTTCATCGGGTCATGATTGGCATTTAAGAATTTTTGTTTGTAAAAATTGGCTTTTATTAATTGTATATTCTTGTTCACAGTGTTTCGAAATTTCTTGTATTCACCCTCAAACGTCTTACATCTGGGACTGCTTTTCCACCTCCTATATAGCTCATCTCTTTTTTTGCACATTGGTATTATTTCTGGCGTGATCCAAGGCTTATGTTTACGTTTTCTTTTTGTTGTGGTCGCTTTGCATGCTTCAGCGTATATTTTATTCATTTCTCGTACAAAATTGTTGTATAGTGCCTCGATGTCGTTTTCTTGAAGTAGATATCGCCAGTCTGTTTGCTCTATAAGTTCATTAACTTTCTGCTGACTAATGTGTTTAAATTCCGTTTCAAAAAAGGTTTCTGTTCTATTCAGATCTTCTGTAGCATATAAAACGGCGTAATGATCAGATAGATCCGTTTCGATAACTGCAGAGAATATATTAAGCTTAGTAATGCTAACATATATATGATCAATTAAGGTCGCCGTATTATTTGATATGTCAACACGTGTCGGTTGTTTGATGACACTTGTCAACCCTTTAGACGCCACATCTCCATGTATTTTAGAACAAGTGAGTTATTCTCATCTCTGATATTAATATTGACGTCTCCTAGTACGATGTTTTCTTTGCTTTCTTGTATAATTTCGTCTAATTCGTCAATGAACCTTCCAACACTAGAGCTAGGTCGTCTATATATAGCATGTATATGTTTTTGTCCTCCTTTGTGATTTATTTCCAAGTTTATCATCACTCAAAAACTTTATCTTGCATTCTGTAAAGAGTACAGACCTCCAGTTTTCCATGGTCCAATTTGAATGCTCACGGGAAATTTCGGAATTTCGGATGGGCCGCTGTAAGTTTCGGACGAATAGCACGCACTCTGGAACTTGGACCATCTTCGTGGAGTCGATTGCGAATGGTTTAGTCACTGACTTGAGTGCCAGTTGACTGCCGCAGTTGAGTTTGTAAAGCACGGGCGGTTACGATACGCTCTCGACGTGCAGGTTTTTTTATGTATAGGTCCTCTTGCCGATTTGTGGCTCTGATTCTTCCTGATTCAGGTCTTCTTCCTACACTCCCAGTCTCCGGGAAGCGTTCCCACACGTTTCGGATAGCTGACCTTGAAACAGCGATACGATTTGCAACAGCCAGATAAGCTCCAGATAACATACCGCTCTAACTGCGTTTTCCGTATCCAAATGACGTCTAGAACCGGCCATGGTAATCACGTTTAATCACGAAGAAATTAACGAAAACAAATAATAGAAGTAACACTTAGCAAAAACAATAGAATCGGACTGAGAAAACAAATGCAATCATTTTTGCATTGATGGTTTTTTCGAGCCATTTGCTCCACTCACTTGGAGTCAACGGTAAAATTAAAAGCATGGAGAAGAACTCACAACCATGCAGACATTCTTCGTTTCGATAATGTTTACCAATTAAGGGTTTTAGGCAAAGTACAAAACAAATCAGGGGTGGGCCCTATTTTGTTTTTTTTTTTTTGTGAATAAGGTGAAAATCTATAGAGACACTGTGGAAGAATTCGATTACCATAGTAGTGTGGGGCTTGAATACCACTAAAAACACCTCCCTTATCAATCTACGTGATTTCGACAAGTTCTTAATTTAATACTACAACTAGGCTAGGCCCATCTAGTAGTTTTTCTTGAATAGAAAATACGCGTGTGGCAGCCAATCCCGACTAACAATTATTCTTCTAACTATAAGGCATAAAAATGTAATTACCACAAGCAATTCTTTTTATAGGCCTTATATAGTACTTGTGCACGAAGGTTAAGCATTTTGGCAGTCGATTGTTTGGGTAGAAGCTTGTTTAAGATATTATGCAGGAAAATTCATAAGCATAACCAAAATTGTGATAGTGAAACTTCTGTAAGGTTGTTTTTAAGCTTCTGGAGATGTGTGTACATGTACCATAAGTTAAGATGTTTCTGTAGAACTTCGCACAAGTTAATCCGAAGCATAGCACGTATAGAGCTTACGAAAGAAGGCTTAAAAAGCTAAGGTTAAAAGATCGGAAAAAAGGTGAAAAGACAACGTGTAAAGATTGGAAAAAAAAGGTGAAAAGATCGGGAACCTAACGGAGAATGAGTCAACACGATTCAACTAAATACTTCGTTGTACTAACTCGTCTTTCATGTTCATGAGAACAGCCTAGTGGATAGCGTGTTGGACTACCGTGCGAGAGAACCCGAGTTCGAATCCCAGTAAGATGAGAGTTTTTATATAGTAAATTGCATTGAATTTCATACATTCATAATAACGAATTGGGTTTGTAAGAGATTGAAATTGGAATTAATAAAAGTAAATAATAATAAGAAAATATGAAAACAAAAAGAAAATAATAAAAAATAATGTTATTTTTCAACTTCGAGAAGATTTGGAAATATTTTCGGAATGACTTTTTGCGAAGCCTATAATTTAAGGCTTATAAGAAGTATGTAAAGAAGACTTATAGAAGTAAATAGCTTCCTAAAAGTGCGCCAAATGTTTTTCCATAAGACTACCTACAAGTAATATTGCTGGAGGGGAAATAGCTTCATAGTGCTTTATCGAAGCGAAATTGTTAGTTGGGATGGAGGCACCTGCTTCAATACGTAAAGTTGACATGTGTTGATTTTGTCTCATTGAAAGCTATGCGCCAGAGCTTTGTCCATTGTGAGATTTTATTAATTGCTCGTTGGACTTTTATGGTTGCTGACTCGACAGTGCCACTCGTTGCTAATATAGCCGTATCGTCTGCGAAAGTTGATATCATAGTGTCTTCTTCTTGCGGTATATCGCGAGTGTATAAAAGGAATAGTATCGGATCGAGGACGTTTCCTTGAGGAACCCCAGCCTTTATATCTTTAAACGTTGAATATTCGTTTCCGTGTTTAACACGAAAGAGTCTGTCCTCGAGATAGGATTCTAAAATAGTGCAAAGCTGTTCCGGAAGAACTTTTCTTAGTTTAAATATCAATCCTTTGTGCCAAACTTTGCCAAAGGCTTGTGATACGTCAAGGAAGACGGTGGAACATACCTTTTTTCTTCTAAGGCTTTTTCATTTTCATTGGTTATTCTATAAACCTGGTCAATTTTTGAATGCTTATGCTCACCGAATTGGTGACCAGGAATTAATCGTCTTTGTTCTATCACCGGCTGTAAGCGCTTAAGAAAGATTTTTTCAAAAACCTTCGAAATTATGGGGAGAAGTGATATTGGTCTATACGATTTTTTATCGTTTGGAGGTTTACCTGGCTTTGGAACCATAATGACTTCTGCGACTTTCCACTGGCGTGGTACATACAATAGTCTTAGCGAAGCATTTATAAGGTGTAGTAACTTAACTAAGGCTTTTTTCGGTAGCCCTTTAAGGACATGTTCGGTAATTAAATCATACTCATCATAATCTGGGAAAGTTCAGTTAAAGATACGCTTTTTATTCGTATGTTATCAGGATTTGTACGTAATCCATCATATTCCTCTGGTAACGCGTTGTCATTCAACAGTTGAAACGTTTGTTCTAAATGCACGGCGAATAGTTTCACCTTCTCAATATCTTTTTTAGCCCATTCCCCATTGCTTTTTTTTATTGGCAGTGCATGTATCTTAGGCTTTTTTATGCCTCTTATAGCTTTCCAAAGGGAATAGTTTGATCTGTTGTCAGCACTTAGTCCTTCGAGAAATGTCGCAGTTTCACGACTCTTAAAGTCTCGCATGAGACTTTTTGTGTTGAGTAGTTTACATTGCAATATTTCTTAGTGTGTTTTATATTGTATTGTTACAGATGTATGTAATGTCAAACGAAATGATTGCTTTTAACTTTTTCCAAAATAAATACGTTTGTAAAAGTATTTAGAATATGGTGGCATACAATTTTTTTTTTTTGCCAAAAAATCATAAAATCGACTGTGATTTTAGGACTGTGTTGTTGAGAATTATGCAAAGTAAAGTAAAAGCTTCTCAACAATACGATCCACAGTCAATTTCTTAAGAATATTTTTTTGAAATTGGAAGATTGGTGCACCTACACGCAGTCATCCTGAGATTCGTGCTAAAAAGGATTGTTTTGGAATGGCATAAAACCATTTCATTATGATCACAAGGCGTGTTTTTATGAGACTTCGCTACGCTGTGAAGTGAGTTCAGCACGGAGTACAGCAACAACAAAAGACTTGGAATAACTTAAGCTTTTTATTTAAAGTAAAATTAAGTTGTGAGGTACTGTTTGGAACAATCAATTTCAGGGGTCGCTGAAAAGAACTTTTTTTATTTCTGAGTTTGGTAAGTCTTCAATAGTTTCACATTTCTTGTGTTTCGTTGAAAGAAAATGGACGGCGTACAGTGGGCCAACTTTTTCAAATCCATTGCAAAGATCATATTTTGCGTTTGCTTAAAATCCAAAACTTAAACGCAGAAAGAAATATTAAAATCGGTGGAAGGATTCGGCTGATACAGGAAGTCAAAGATTTCTTTGATTTTAAAAATCTAAGAAGCATTTTTTGACTACATTTTTTGACTTTGAGTTGAGTTATAAAAACACCTTTAAGAGTTTTTAGCCTATACTCAATGAAAATTTAACCTTTCACTATTTCTGAAACATTACTAAGAAAACCAGTTGCCCCTTTTTGCCTTTCTTCGTTTTAGAGAGATTTTTGGAATAGATCGATACGCTGCAGAAATTATAAGTTTGTTAGAAATTCTCCCGAATATAGACCTAGTTTCTTATTTATTATTGTTTCTTTAACTTTCGGTTACACTTTTTAAATTCAAATCTATATTCAAATAAATATATTCTTGATTAAAGCATAAATATTTTAAGTTGATATTTTCTTGTTTCCTACCAATGTTCTTGCAGTTTTCTAAAAAAAACTATATTTTAGTTTGTTTACTTTTTTCATACTATTAAAAAATAATATCTTTGTCAAAATTGCCTTTCTTTCGGTTAATGCAACTAAGAAAGTTTTGTAAAATTTTAATGAAATAAAAATACAAACAATTGTATTTTTTTTACATTTTGTATCATTTTTTTTTTTAAATTTCGATAAACGAATTTGCATTGGAATGATTTCGATACATTTTTGTTTTAAGCTTTTTAATAAACAAAAAAGTCGTATTTTAACATAAGATTATGGAACACCCTGGGCACCATTTTTTTAAAAGCGAAATATGTAGCTGTGGGTTTTACCACAATTTCTCAGAAAATAATATCGAAATATCTCAACTCATTTAAAAGTTATGATTTTTGTAACAAAAAAATTGAAAACGTGTCCACCGTGCATTTTGAAAATTACCGTCAGGATGACTGCGAGTATGTCCACCAATAATTAAATATTAAATAAGCTTTTAATCAGATTGACTGTGTACCGTTAGCTACAGATACAAGCTGAGTAAAAAGTTAAAACAAGGCAACCCGTAACCGCAACACAATTTGTATCTTTGTGAATATGTAGCTTGAAGTTGAATAGAGGGCAACTTCATGCAAGAAATGTATCTCTCTTTTGACAGCGACGCAAGATGCAAGCTACAGATATGCATTCTGGGCAGGCCTTAATGGAATTGTTTTGCTTCCAACGTTTTCAGAAGTAGTCTATAAATTCTCTTCAGTCCATTATTTAATATCTGCAAAAATAAAAATATATACTTATATTTTTTTGTTTTATTTTTTAAATAGCTAAACACATCAGACGGTTATGTAAGTACTTCTACTTTTTGAAAGGGTAATCGCCTTAGCTCCCGCTCAATCGGAGAGAAATTCTGATGCATGGATAAGTGAAGTTGGACGATGGCAGATTGTGATGATTCTCTCTATGAGCGTTGTGCTTCTCGTTGTATTTATGTAGGTTTTAATTGTAATAAAACACTTTTTTTTATTTAATATTATGATATATTTAAGTAATTAATTATTTTTACATATATGTTCATTCTACCGTACACGAACGGACTTGTTTTCGGGTTGACGACTTCAGAGAGACTGACTGTGTTGATCGGGTGAAATGCTCTTGTAAAAAGTGAACGGTGTTACCACTTTTATTTTCTCTATATATTCTATATTCGTCTCGAATACATGTATCATTCCACACCTTCAAGTGGTCTGCAACACTAGTTGTTTTAAATGGTCCCTCGTGTTCCCCCACCTTTACAACATGATACCGATTTTTTTTGCCTACGTAGGAGATACGATAAGGTCCAACAAATTGGGTCGACAGTTTTCC
Organism: Rhingia campestris; assembly: GCA_932526625.1. Lineage (NCBI taxonomy): Eukaryota > Metazoa > Arthropoda > Insecta > Diptera > Syrphidae > Rhingia > Rhingia campestris. The sequence goes on from OW052185.1 coordinate 52,830,473, forward strand.
TTGAGTAAATTGAGTTCGCTTTATAGCTACCAAATCACCCTTTATATACTTAACCGCAGGTTTCCTTTTAGCATCAAAAGTTCGCCGATTCTCTTGTTGTACCTTGAGTATATTTTGTCTCGCAAGTTGGCGCATTTCGTCTCTTTCAAAATCTAGTTCTTTAAAAATCTCTTCATCGATAACTTTAGCGAGACTTCCTAAATCGGAGTTAGATTTAAGTCGCATTTCAACACCTGTGAGAAGCCTAAAAGGAGTCATACCAGTGCTCCTTGAAGTAGTCGAATTTATATACTTTTGTAGAGTACTGACGTGCTTATACCAATCGGATGGCTTACTTAGGGATAATTTTATCAACATGGGCACTATTACCCGATTAACGCGTTCGATTTGACCATTTCCCCTAGGTACTCCAGTCGTAATGAGCACGTGAGCAATGCCTTCTTCAGCGCAATACTCTTTGAATTGGTTTGACGTAAAGGCCGAACCTCGATCGGAAATGATTCTGGACGGGTTACCAAAAATATCCGATTGCTTTCTTAAGCGATCTATAACTTCTTCGCTCGAAGTACTTCTGGTCGGATACAACCAAACAAATTTCGTAAACCCGTCAACTACTGCAAAGATATGTTTGTATCGTTTCTGCGTTTGTTCTAATATACCTAAATGATCTACGTGGTACGTTTGAAGAGGTTTGTCCTCCTTTTCTATGGGACTTAAAAAACATTCCTGCTTACCCCCTTTTCTTTCTGCTAAGATACATTGGATACAGTTCTTTATAAACCTTTCTATTTTTTTTCGGAAATCTGGTATAAAATATTGTTTCAACAATAAATCTGTTGTCTTTTTAACAGCAAAATGACCTTGCTCATGCATGAGTTTAATAATCTCATTTTCCATTACATTAGGAATTACAATTAGTTCTAATCCGTTATAAATCTTGTAAATAAGATTATTTTTCAAAAAGTAATTATCGTACTGTCGATCGTTTAAAATGAGTTTAATAGCTCTCAGATAATCGTCGTTTTCTTGGGCTTGTTTTATTTGATGGCAAATTGTAGTGTCATATGCTAAAATTTCTCTGCTCAATGCATCCACGTGACGCATTTGAGAACCTGAGCGGTGAACGATCTCGATGTCAAAGTCTTGTAAAAATAATGCCCATCGCGCTACCCTCAATGGCACATCTCTTTTCTTGATTGTTGCCGCGAATGCATTACAGTCGGTTATTGCCTTAACGCTTTGTCCGAGTAAATAAGGTCTCCACTTTTTAAAAGCTTGAACTATAGCTAGCGCCTCTAACTCATACGAGTGATATTTTTGTTCAGCACATGTAGTCTTTCGACTCATGTATTGTACAGGGTGTAACATACCATCTTCGCAATTTTTTTGAAACATTACAGCGGCATATCCGTACTTTGAAGCATCAGTATGGACTTCTGTATACACACCGTACTTGAACAATTGTAGAACTGGATCGTTTGTCAATTCAGATTTTAACTTTTGAAACGCGGATATTTGTTCAATGCCAAACATAAATGGAACGTCTTTTTTCAGAAGGTCTGACAGTGGCTTGGCCTTTAAAGCGAAGCTTGCTATAAATTTTCTGAAATAGGATGCTAATCCTAAGAAGCTTTGAACCTGTTTAACATTTCTGTTTGGTGTCGGATAGTTGACGATTGCCTTTATCTTTTCTGTTACCGGTCGAATAAAACCATTTTCAACTATATGACCCAAATAATCAATTTTTTGCTTCAGAAATTGACATTTCTTTTGATTAATTCTCAGTCCGTGATCTTGTGCTATTCTAATTACTCTTTGCAGTACTTCCAATCCATCATCTTCTGCTTTGGAAGGTATGATTATATCGTCAATAAATATAAGTATTAGCTTTTCTAGAATTAATGGCCTGTAAATGGCATTAATGTATCTTACAAAAACTGCTGGACTTGTGCACATACCGAATGGACAAAATTTAAATTGATATTGACCACTATCTACAACAAAGCTTGTATACTTTCTAGAGCTTTTGGCAACGGGGACATGAAAGAATGCAGAAACTAAGTCCAATGTCGTAAAGAACTTTGCGCCTTGTAACTGATCTAACTGCTCATCCACCAAAGGGAGAGGAAAAGGATCACGAATTATCTTTTTATTTATGCGGCGGTAATCGATGCATAATCTTTTCGAGCCATCTTTTTTACCGACAAGAACGACGGGACTTGCGAACTCTGAGTTACTTTTTTCAATTATGCCCTCTTCTAACCAAGATTCTATTTGGTTCTCTATTTCCAGTTTGTGTTGATAGGGTAATCTGCGTGGTGTGTCATATATCGGTGTTTCATCTTGTAGGACAATTGTCATCTCAAATGGTGATTCTATAATCTTGTTAGGTACATAATCATTTATCAATGTTCTAACAGAATTTCGAATTTCTTGATCTGAAATATGTTCCAAATCTATTTCGTTTTCGTCAAAAACAAAACAGTTCAGGAAGTTAAGGTCGACTTTATCATTTTCGTTGTCATTGTCATTGTCGTTATCGTTATCGTTGTTGTTGTCGTTGTTGTCGTTGTTGTCGTTGTTGTCGTTGTTGTCGTCGTTGTCGTCGTTGTCGTCGTTGTCGTTCTCGTTGTCGTTGTCGTTGTCGCTGTCGTTGTCGTTGTCGTTGTCGTTGTCGTTGTCGTTGTCGTTGTCGTTGTCGTTGTCGTTGTCGTTGTCGTTGTCGTTGTCGTTGTCGTTGTCGTTGTCGTTGTCGTTGTCGTTGTCGTTGTCGTTGTCGTTGTCGTTGTCGTTGTCGTTGTCGTTGTCGTTGTCGTTGTCGTTGTCGTTGTCGTTGTCGTTGTCGTTGTCGTTGTCGTTGTCGTTGTCGTTGTCGTTGTCGTTGTCGTTGTCGTTGTCGTTGTCGTTGTCGTTGTCGTTGTCGTTGTCGTTGTCGTTGTCGTTGTCGTTGTCGTTGTCGTTGTCGTTGTCGTTGTCGTTGTCGTTGTCGTTGTCGTTGTCGTTGTCGTTGTCGTTGTCGTTGTCGTTGTCGTTGTCGTTGTCGTTGTCGTTGTCGTTGTCGTTGTCGTTGTCGTTGTCGTTGTCGTTGTCGTTGTCGTTGTCGTTGTCACAATTATGTTTATCAAGGAAATCTTGAGTTGGAAAAACTCGAATTTTCCCAGCATCGAAATGAATATTTGCTTTTTGAAATAAATTATTACCCAAAATCAATGGAACTTTAATGAGTTCATTTGGAACAATATAAATTTTCAATTCATATTCAAATTTATCTATTTCAATTTTAAAGAGACAAGAACCCAATGTCACTACATCGCCTCCTAGTCCAGTAATTGAAATCTGTTCTTTATCCAGGATCGATACTTCCAGCAATTCTAAAACTTCTTTTTTCATGATAGAAATATCAGCTCCTGAATCCACTAGCGCTTTAATTGGAACACTATTTATTTTAACCCCGACATGGTTCTTATTTATTTTGATAAAATTAATTTCGTTGCGCTTATCACCTTTTATTCTCGGTGTGCTGCAATCAGGCGATTTATGGCCATATTGATTACACCGGAAACACTTAAAACCCTTCGACTTGTTGGGACAAGAATCAGTCGTATGTTTCCTATCACCACAAATGTAACACCGTGAGTCTTTTTTGTCGTTAGCTGTAGAACTACTTGGATGCAATGAAATACTATTGGTTTTACCCTTAGTATTGCATACTTCGTTCTGAACTCTTGGTCTGTTCTTAATCCTTTCGTATGTCTTAATGCAATTCTTTAATTCTGCAATTGTATTGGCTTCATACAAAACATAGGATTCGGGACCTTTATCACCCAGGCCATCTATTATGTACGTAATTAAAGCCGTCTCCTCTACCTTGCCTGTATTGGCTAACGCTGACATTCTATATACATATTCTAGTGTCGATTCGTTATTCTTTTTTTTGCGTGCAGCTAACTGTTTATGAATTTCAGCGCTATTCACTGATCTTTTGAACTCTTCTAATAATTTTGCTTTGAGATCGGGCCAAGTGGTTAAATTGGGAACACTGTTTACAAATAAACGCGCTGAGCCATGAAGCAATCTCTTAGCATAAACGAACTTCTGTAACTCATTCCATTTAACTACCTTACTCATTTGTTCAAATTCGCCTATCCAATTTTCGATATGAAAATCGTCATCTCCCGTGAAGCGAGATATTGACTCTTCCATGTCTTTAAAACTAAAGAAACACGTTGGATCCGTACTGCGTTCTGCAGAAACAAATGAGGAATGTTCAGGTACGTTATGTTCTGAGCGAATACCATCGTCACCGAGTGTATTATCTTTTTTAATCGAATCAATTAAACGCGCCTGCAATTCTGCCTTATTCCCATTTACCTCCAACTTCAACCCAATCAGTCTCTCTTTCAGTTCATCGACAGTTAGCGTCAAAATATTTACCAAGTCCATAATGAAGTTATATAAAATACAATATGAAATACAATATAATATGAAATACAATATAATATGAAATACAATATATATATATATGAAAATGAACTTAGCAGCGAACAACCCTTGTTGTGTGTTGATGATGACGGATGTTCTCTTCGTTGGATGAATTCTTATGTTGACTGTTGACGTGTCGTATTTTGTATACTCGTATTGGTCTTGACTCTTGATGTGATTCTCTTTCTTTGAATCTCTTTCTTGTTGGCGTGTATTGACGTGAGTAATTTCTTACGAGTTGACTTTTGTGTTGACGTGTATAGTCTCTTTAACTGGATCTTTATTATTATAATACGTTGACGTGTTGCGTGTGTTAGTGTCTTATTCGTGTGTTTCTCTTTTCTGTATACTTATTTTGTCTCTGTATCTGTATCTTTTGTCTTTGTATCTTTTTTTTTCTTCTTTTTTTTTTAAAAAAAAACGTAACGGATTTTGTGTCTCGTCACTTTTGTTTCCACATATATTTGTGCAGACACATATATTTTAAACCATCGCACTCACAATTTTCACATGTAGTTTTTCCCTTTTGTTCTTTTTCACTGGGGTGGGTTTTGTTGCAATTTTCCGCACTTAATCGTTCGCGATCTTATTATTAGGTTTTTTTTTCGTTAAGGTATTCCGGGCGAGCCCCCAAATGTAGGTTTTAATTGTAATAAAACACTTTTTTTTATTTAATATTATGATATATTTAAGTAATTAATTATTTTTACATATATGTTCATTCTACCGTACACGAACGGACTTGTTTTCGGGTTGACGACTTCAGAGAGACTGACTGTGTTGATCGGGTGAAATGCTCTTGTAAAAAGTGAACGGTGTTACCACTTTTATTTTCTCGATCCTACATTTAATGCCGGCAAACTCGTCAAAGTACTTGACGTTCCAGAAGCGAACATCATAATTGTGTGACAAAAAGGATGTTCAGTGAATCGATGGGAAAGCTGTGTTGACAATATATAGATGCTTATATGGAGCGATGTGAACGGCACGAGGAATAACCTTCTCTCCGGCTACACAGGCAATTCGATATGTGGCCGTCATTATTACATCTCATTGGTGACTTGAACATGTCGAAATGATATACCTAAATTTACCCAAGTTAAATGTGTAAATGCGACCTTTCGATGTACCCACTATGAGTTTTGAGTCACCGCGATATGTGCCCCTGCATGTGAGTTCTTTTCATACGGTTTCGATTGTACGAGGAGTTTGCTACAAAAGTGATGGAGCTTCACCGTGCGCCAGATTAGGCGTTGTCGGGTATCCATTTCCGCTTGTGACTAGACGTAGTTTCTTTGCCAAAATACTATCTTCAACCTCTATAAGTGAGAATACCGGATCCGAAATGTCAAATTTCTATGTGTTCTCTGTCTACTAACTTCATCAGTCCTTGCCACTAGCATAGATATTTTCGTCAATAATATGCAACTTATTCACGGCATCCTCGTGCGCATTTTCAATGAATTGTTTCAGCTTCACCGTCTCCATGTCTGTGATCATGATAAACTTCCCATCATCACTGAATTCAACGTTACGACAAGCTTTCGTATGAACTTCGACATTCTTCAAATGCGTTTTCTCCTCATTGGTATACCTATATAAGTGAATATCGCTAGTGATTGTTGCCAACGCAATGATTTCCTTCTCCAAATTAAAGAAGATATCAGAAATGAAGTCATCCAATTCTTTTTCAGGCGGAGAACTACTAGGTTTTTTTTTTATGACAGCAATTATGGCACGGACGGTTTCATACTCTTTTTCGTCCTCGTTTAAGGCATCCAACACTCCTGAGTCGCTTGGTTTGTCTTCACCTGCTGTAGAATCGTCCGAATCACTATCATAAGCAGCGAATACAATTGCTTTGACTGCATCAATTAAGTCCAAACTTTCGTCCGTGTCTTCACCGTCTACCGGCCTATTTGAGAGACCATTTTATAAATTTGTTATTGCTATTTAAAGATAAATCTCATATATTGCTCTAAAAAGCAACATGTTGACAGTTTAACTACAAAAGGCGTAACAAACTCTGAAAATAAAAAAAAGGTCTTTTCAGCGCCCCCTGAAATTCAGTGTTCCGAACACAACTCACAACTCAATCTTACTTTACATAAAAAGCTGAAGTAATTCCAATTCATTGTTTTTGTATTCCGTATTCACTGAGTAGCAAAGTCTCTCCAAAACACGCCTGTCAATGAAAATTTGTATGTATTGCAATATATTAGGCTGAATATGATTGTCGAACAAATGTCAAAGTACATACATTTCGGTGTCCTGTAAATCGCTTTATTATTCTTTGGTTCACCCTGAAGATTATAACAAATCTCAATCTCCGTCTTTCGTTTCATCTTACGTCGTCTAATCAACGTCGCATCCAGTTTCCCCACATCAATCTACCCTACCACTCGTTAATAATAACTCGGTTAAAACTCATCTTCGCAAGCAAACAAATCTGTCAACTCTATTGGTTACTATAAAGGACATTTCAAGAAAGTCAATCGCTTGTCCAGTGTTGTTAGATTCTAGGACTCAATCTTCTTTCATCGTTGAAAACTTTGTTTTTAAAACCCGATAGTTCATCTACTAAACTGTATATCAATAACTGTCCCATCTCTTGGGAAGTCTGGCAAACATCCTTAGAATCCATGTCATGGGAAGCTTCTCAAATTTCCGTTCGGAATCGGCGTTAAAGAGGAGGTCCCATTCCTTGTGTCTAAAAGTATAGCTTCGCACATCAAATTAATGGAATGCCAGGTGCCAGATAACGGGTGCTCCAACTATAATGCACGATATTAATTGTGAGCCAAACCTTAAAGTCAAGTTTTTTGCCCAACTTAATTTTACATTTCTTTGTTTCAGTGTTTGACAAATTCAACTATGGCGCGTTATGATTATTGAAGCCTTTTACGAAAATGGGCTTTCAACGTCTCCACAATCTGGAGAATTGTCCAAACTGGGTATGTAGGAAATGTGAAAACACCTGCGCATGCTCGCCCAGTTCGTTCTGTGGAAAACATTGCTGTTGTTCGCGATAGTGTGGCAGAAGAGCCGTCAACTTCGACTCGTCGTCGTGCCCAACAATTGAATATCTCACGAAAATCACTACTGCGACTATTGAATAAAGATTTGAGCTTACACGCTTACAAGGTTCAATTGCCTAAAGAGCTGAAGCCTACTGACCATTTCCAGCGTCGTCAATACGCCGAATAGTTGGTTCAACAGACAGACCTAAATGGAGACTTTACAATAAAATAATCTTCAGCGACGAGGCACACGATCACCCCAGTGGATTCGTTAACAAGCATAATTCCCACATTTGAGAATCCACGAGTGATTGTTGAAAAGCCTATGCATCCACAAAGAGTGACTGTTTGGCGAGGTTTATGGGCTGGCAGTGTCATCCGGCCGTACTTCTTTGAAAATGAGGTCGGCCAAGCAGTTACTGTGAACGGTCCTCGCTATCGCGAGATTATAAATGACTTATTGTGGCCAGAAATTGATGATATGGGCCTGGACGATATGTGCTTCCAACAGGATGGTGCCACTTGCCACACAGCCAACGAAACAATCGCTCTTTTCGGAGAGAAATTCAATGGCCGTGTTATCTCACGTGCGTCGTCGATGGTTATTGGCCGCCACGATTATGTGATTTGACACCGTTGGACTTCTGTCTTTTGGGATATTTAAAAAAAAGTGTACGTCAATAAGCCAAGAACAATTTAAGAGCTAAAAGATGAGATAAATGGGCACATTAACGAAATTGAACTTTAATTACGTCTCAGAGTCATTGAAAATATGGTTCATCAGATAGAGATGTGCCACCAAAGCCTTGGCTAGCATTTGACCGATATTTTGTTTCATACACATAATTATCATAGATCCTTCTATCATATCATGTCAAGATGATACTCTGAAAACTTTTTGTTTTATTTGCAATTACCATCGTGCGTTTTCGATGGACAACTTGAAAAAAAATTGTCTGTACGATAATAAGCTGTTTTTGCCATATATTCACTAGCTAATAACCATAAAAAAAACTCCCTTAATGGCCGTTCTAATTGAACAACGCATTGGACGAAACTCTGAGTTTACAAAGCAATGGGTACCATCACCATCTGGTTCGACAAGAGCAGTACAATCGCATCACAACTCACACGCATTCTCATACCCACCGCTTGTAGATTATGTAAATTTCTCAATTTATCCTAGAATCACAGAGACAAAAGATGTCTTAATGCCATAAGCCTTTCCTTCGCTAGTCCAATATAGCAATCAGTGGCACAGCACCACTACCAGTCTTAGAGATGGTATCATTGGAACATTTGTTATTGCAAGCTCTCGCTAGCTCTGCACATACGAGTAGAGGTGCACAAGAAGCCGGCTTAATTTATTCACCATTTGCGGGAGACGCAACCATCCAGAACATTACTCGTCCTTGTCTATCGTCGATTCAATCAAAACATCCTTCGAAATGATGTTTTCCTTGGATGAGTGGTATTAGGTATGGATTTGGCCAATTCTATAGCACGTGCTCTGCCCCCTATCCTCTATTCACTGCATGGAGGATGTGCTAGAGTGATTATGCAAAATCAGACCGCCACAGTGGTAGTAATTGAAAGGATTGCAATTCCAGATAGTTGCCTACTAAGATATACGAACGTAGGAAGAAGCTGAACGTGTAACTAACCTGCAGTCTTAGTTTACCCCCCAACAAGGGTCACTGACAAACATTCCACCAATGATGCCAATGGAATTGGGCCAACAATCCTTCCCGTCCATACCCTACTGTTTAAACTATCACACAACGACACTACTACATTACGACACCCTGATATTCTTGTTTTCCAAACGCGGATACTATTCCGCTGCCTGGATTCCAGCCCCCCATACATAAAACAATCGAGATAAAGGACACTATCCACAGAAGCAATTAAGGCGATGACACTGAACGCAAATTGGCCATAGAGATGCGTGAGTGCATGCTAATGCGGTTCAATTGGACATCAACCATCGTTAACGGAATAACAGCGATTAAATGCAAATTTTCAAGGCACAAGTGTGCGAAATCGGGATAAGTATCCTTTTGTGTGAAAATGGTCAATGACCTTGTACTCCTTCACCGTGTAGTCGGACGGGACGGCATGGCTGATTGCGGATGGGGGTATTAATTGATTATCAGGTCACACACTGACTTTGGGTGTTCGTTACGTTAAGGAACAATTAAGGACGACCCAGTGCTGTGTATCGCTTTTTCATGCATCAACTAACTTCTAATTAAGTTTGCGCTTAGATAAAACTTTTCAACACAATTTATCTTGGAAGTTACACTTTGGCGAAAGTTTTCGCAGGATAATTGAACTGACTCCTCTGGTGTGGTAAGTGGAAGCCAACTAGAAGAGCAGAACAAGGATATAGACACGCTATAAGCGGGCGATATGCAGTTTTCACACAAGTGTTTTGGCTTAAGCGGAATTATGCTTACGCCTGGAGTGGAAGAGCGTGGTGCTCGCATTTAGTTTGGCAAAGGCTGGTGCAAGAAATGAACTGCGTTGGAAGATAGGTAAATACGTACACGTGGAATAATTGTGAAACCTAAAGAAGGGGTAGTCTTTGGAAGACCACCTCAGTTTACGTGAGATTTCTCGTTTTGTGTATAAGAAGAATATAAGCTTCACATGTTGTAAAATGGTTTCACTATGACTGCAGCAAAAGAGGACGAGTAATTATAAAATGTATCCTTCGATGAATTTTACATATGAAGATGTTCGAACGTTACTGCGCGAAATATTTTAAGTGGAAGATCATTTCTTATTACTTTCAATTTTACGGGCTATAATTTTATATTACGTGGAATGGAAAATTCCTTCTCACAATATACTTTTCCAGAACCTTGGAAGGAAAAAAATCGATTAATGGTTTAATGCAGTGCAGTCGATTTCCAACTGTTGCAACACAAACAATGATGTCTACAGCCACCGTAAGGATGTACAAAGTAAAAAACTTGGATGAGCAGCTCCGACATAATCGGACAATATGTCATCTAAATATCAAGATCGGTTTCTACTTGCGCGCGCCACTAATGACGAGGTCTACCTCTACGTCTGACTGGGAATAGAAGACTCTGCGAGCCGGAGTATTGGTGTCCATTCGCTCTAAATTTCCTAGCTATCTTAAACGTCCAATGTGGAGTCTTTTGACTTCACTGTACACTGTCGCTGTACATCTTGGTTGCATCTTATCCTCTATAGCCCATCAACGCAAACGGGACCAACGATTTTTCGAAGAATTTTTTTCTCAAAACGACAAAGGATTTCTTCATCCACTTTTGATACGGCCCATGCTTCAGAGCAGTAGAGCAGGACTGGGATGATCAGGGTCTTATTTAGGATCTCCTTAGTACTTCGAGTAAGTTCTTTACTACTAAATTCCATTCCTAGGCAGAAAAGGCAGTGGTTGGCAAAAGTAATTCTTCGTCAAATTTCGGACGACATGTTGTTGTCAGAATTAATAACGGAACCGAGGTAGAGAAACTCCCGTACTACCTCAAAGTTATATCTGTCAATGGTGACGTTCTACCCAATTCATCAATGTCAATGTATATACTTATGGGTATCGATTTGGAATTCATGGTTTTTATTTCAGGATCTGCCAAAGTGTAAAAATTTGATTAGTAGTGGTATTTCCTGGCCTAATACCTGACTGAAAAAGGCGGATCAGGTTGTTGGTAAACTGGATCAGGCGTTCACATATTACGGCAGATAGGATCTTGTGGTGGATTTTGAGGAGACTTATGCCTCTGTAGTTGGTGCAGTTCAGAGGGTCTCCTTTTTTTGTGAATCGGGCAAACGAAATTGAGGTTTCATTCTTCAGCTTATGGGGTGGTGAATGTTTCTAACCAAATCATCTCCGCCGGCTGTATAAAGCTCGGCGAGAAGTACCAAATTTCCGGAAGCCTTGTAAAGCTTAAGTTTAGATATTGCAATCGTCACTTGTCTTAGGTCGCAGCGTAGTGCAGAGTTCGTTGTTATCGCCAATATTGGATGTTGCGGTCTGCCTGACTGCAGAAGTGGTTATTCCATATTTTTGGTATCGACTGTGTCTCAACAACGTTATTTCCTTATTCATGTCGGCAGGATTTAGTTGGAGCCTAGTATCCCTGGATAGACTCTATTTATATCCTTGATAGCACGCTTTTCTTCTTATTTTTTCTGAAAAGCCGGTGTTCTTCCCTTCTTCTATGGCTGCAGCTTAACCTTGTAGACCTCGTTTTTGGCTCCGAGTATCTGTAGGCATTGGTAATCTGTTGGGCGCGAGCTACCGAGCTCATCAGTTGCGGCTGATTGAATGACTTGTTAACATCGTTGCTATTGTTCTTCGACATTAGATGTGTGGTATGGTGATAAATAGGAGGTAAAGGGATACGCGTTCTGTAAAGGAATTAGCGTCTCTTGCGTTAACAGTCTTTCGACATTAAATTTTTTCACATTATTTTTTATTTATTGTTGCGTGGTAAATATCCGCATTCTTACCTTGGATGCAAGAATGTAGTGGTCTGAGGCCATGCTACCACTTGGATTGTGGCGGAACCATCGGGCCGCCAAGTTTAATCTAAGAAAGGAGGAGCTTATTTTGGCAAGACATCGCAGCCGTACATTAGGTGTAATGGTATGGGGAGCTATTACCCACTATGTCACAAACTAGTTGGAGGTTTTGTCCACAACAATGAACGGAAACAACTACAAACTTTTGCTGGAACGGCCATTTCAAAAAGCGAAAAAGATATTCGGATCCCTGTCTTCGGATCCCTGTCCAATAAGAAAATGTCCCTATCCACACTTTGAGTGTTGTCAGACGTTAGATTCAATCAGAATACGTTGAACTTTTGCATGGCCGCCCTATTAACCGGACTTAAACATAATCGAATTGGTCAAGTTTATATCGTGAAGTGTATGAAGGCTAATCGACGCTATTCAAGATGCCTGGGCCCGATTTTCTATTGATTATTTAAAAACAAAACTGTCTTAATTTTGTTGATTTGGTACTTCAAATCGAAATTATAAGCTCATTAAAAAAACAACCAAACATGATATATTGAGAAAAATATGAAATCAAATTGTTTACAAAATAATGTTGTTGCATATACACAGATATATATGAATGTTTTATTGAAACCGTTATCGTTACATAAAGGAATAGACGTATATAATACGAACATATTGTATGCAATCACTTTTAACTATCACATCTCAACATAACATAATAGATACGCGCTATCTTAATTTTACAACTGCAAATACTTGTAGAAAATTATTATTTAGGATCAATCAAGATAGCACTTGATAATAATGATCTTATAAGTTAAATGTACAAATAATTTTAGGAATTTAATTTATTTGAAGTGCTTGCAGCACTTATACCAAATTAGTCACTTGTAGATAGTTGTATCTTCTTTGTTGCTGATTGCAAAATAGTTTTGCAAATAATAATAATTGTTGAGATTGCCATCATGAGTATGGCTTTGTTTTGTTTCTTAATTTTATTCGTTAAGTCGAATTTTTTGACTTCCCAAGTTTATCTAGTATTGTGATGGCGCTAAAATTCAAAGTTGAACATTTTGAACATTCTTATATTTTAAGGTACTCCGAGTCCAATAATAATTGTTTTTCGAAAAAAATGTATATCTGCCGTCCGGAGTCTGGAGTGGTACAGGAGCCCAAACTACTGGCTCGTGTGTTATTACTGGTCCTACAGAAGTATTTTTGGAACTGGTATCCTACCAACGGAATTTTTTAAACGCGAATATCTCAACAGCTCTAACGATGTTGATAAAAGTTAATAACTACGTTGCTACAAGTACAGGGTGCTTTGTTGTCCTTAAGGATTGAGGTTCTCATTGGTTTTGATCGGTCTGTTTTTGTAAACCTTTTTCTTTCAGTACACCCATAAGAAGAAATCGGGAGGCGTCAAATAAGGTAATCGTGGGGGCTAGTCGATATCACCACTTTTTTACATTATTAGGCCTAGAAAAATTATATTTAAAATTCGGATAGAAGTATGAGCTGTGTGTGATGTGGCACCATCTTGTTGTAGCCACATATTCTGTAGGCCTAACTGATTCGTCTGTTATAATGACGCCCCGGCCCAAATAGCAGACCATACCGTTTCTCTTCGAGGGTGAAGAGGACTTTGGTGTGTCAATCAATGGTTTTCAGAGAACCAATAGCAGATATTCTATTTATAAAGAAATCCTACTAAGTCGAAATGTGTTTCGTCGCTCATAATGATTTTTTGCTAAAAATGGAGGTATAGCAAGCTATAAAAATCGAGCACTCCAATCTCGCCGACGCTGATTGTAATTTCCCAGGAACTGTTGTGTTAATTCTTGTGCACTGCGTCGATGAGAAGTACTCGGATATTCAGCAATAATCTGCTGAATATTTGCCGCCCAGTCTATACTTCAGTGTGTCTGAAGCATGGATCGTATCAAAAGCGGATGAAGAAATCATTGGTCGATTCGAGAGAAAAATTCTTCGAAAAATCTTCGGTCCCGTTTGCGTTGACGGGCTATGAAGACGAAGATTCAACCATGAACTATACGAGCTGTACAGCGACATACCCCTAGTCAAAATACTCCGCATTGGACGTTTAAGATGGCTAGGACATGTAGAACGAATGGACACCAATACTCCGGCTCGCAGAGTCTTCGATCCCAGCCAGAGGCAGATAACTAAGGACCGCATTAATTGGAGAGCCATGTTGGTTAAGGCCCAAGTATCACCACTTAATTAAGTTAGTGAGTATATCTAGCTAAATTATTTCTCTATGTTGCAAACTATATATCAAAACTAATATACGCCTATGGGATAGGGTATACAAAAATAGGACAGAAATGGCGCGAGCACTGTGCTGCTCGAGATATAATTACCACATGCATAGGGAATGTACACCAATAGGACGTAGATTCAATGCGAGGAACAGTAAGTTAAGGACCGTTCTAACTGGTATGTTGGTTTGAGTCCACATTCGCCCTGGTTTAGAAAATGGGTAGATACATATGTTTATTGCTCCGAATATCCTATAAAGTGAGAAATTTAATTACCCTTAAAGAGAAACTACTACCTACATACTTCAAATTTCTTGTTACAGCACACACACCGCAAATACAATCTCATCCATATTACATCGATTATTATCACTTTTTCATACAAATAATATCTGGGGTTGGCAGTTGGCGATAAAAGACCTCCTTAGCTACCCAGGTACATGTCCTTGAAAATGATTCCAATAAATGTTTGTCCTCAAACGAAATGGCATTCAATTTAGATAAGATCTTGAGCAGTGGCCGAAGCAGCTAAATGTACAAGCATGGACTCGTGTCTACATCGATTCTATTGTGATTTTTATCACCAATAATAATAACGGTATATGACAACCGATGGCTGACATTTACAGCTGCGAACATATGAACTTATTGTGGAAATTTTCGATTCCATTCTAGCCCTGAATTCGTTATTAATGTCACAGCCATCAGAGAAGCTGGCTGTATGTTCCTCAAATGACCGCAAGCGCTCAAGGACCATGTCTGCTACATGTTGAGCCGATTGTGTATACAAAATAAATTAATGTAATTTTTTATTTTCTTATTCGTTTTGGTTCTGTTGTTGTTTATTTTTTCCCCACATCCTGTATCCTTCAGTCCACGCTGTCGTCTTGGTTTGTGTTCTGCTTCCTTTCCTTTAACCAAATTACCAGAGCATATTTTTCTCCGTTAGTTGCTCATTGCGAACTTCAATGGCTGCTGTTGCCGCATCCTTGTGTTCGTTTTTTGCTCCTGTTTTTTTTTTGTTGTCCTTTCATCGTCCCTAGTGCTGCATATCAGCGCACAGGCAAAGCAATTTGATGATTTGCTTTAAGAGAATAAATGTTCAAATATTTCCTCCCATTAAATCCGAAAGTGGATGCGATTTATATGTTCACTTTTTCTCTGCCGTAAGTTGGTGTGAGTGTTCGTTGTCTTTTTTTGTTGTGTTTTTCATTTGTGTTCGTCGTTTGAATATCGACAAAAGGAGGGGGTGTTAAAGAACCAGAAGACACCAAAAGGACGATATAAGTGTTTTCCACTTGATTTAATTTACGATGGTCCGGTTTTCAGGAGGGAGCTGATTGAAATTGGCTTCCAGGGAAGTCTATGAACTTTATAAACTCTTCGCACAAGGAAGGTTGAAATTATCAACTGTTATTGAAATGGCGTTAACTTCTTCTTCACCATCTAACTGTTTGTCGCAAAGGAATACTATGTTACCGAAATCCGTTGACCGTGTAAAGGGAAGAGAAAAACAGGAAAATTATCGAAACGGTGAAAACTTTTTTGGTTTCCGTTTATAGAAAGGCAATCGCGAAAAATTACACAGTATAGGTTATTTTGTTGATCCTAGTCCTGCGGAGCCGAAAGTCATTCAAAAATGTCGCGCCCGTAAAAGTTTCTGTGTTAATGGGCATTTTATCACTCTGGAAAATAATTTTGGGTGATGGCAGTTTTGTTATAAGTTGTTTTTTTTGTCGTTTTAAATAAATTAGAAATTGTATAGTCAGATATTTATGACTGGCCTAATGGGCTGCGTTCCTTAAATAACTGCATTAAATTGTGATTTTTGTTTAGAAGTGGGTGCTCATATTAACGATTTAATTTAGGTAACAATAGATTGGAACGTTGGTCCTAAGTATAGGTGCCCGCAGGGGGGGAGCAAGGGGGACACTTGCCCCCTCCTTTCTTGCTTCGAACTACGCACTTTGTCTGCCAACATTTTATCAGTTCTTTTTTTTTTTAAGTGAAACTTCTTTGGGCTCGTCGGGGTAAATCCAAACTCACATGTAACGATAACTCGTTACAGTTAACTACACGACGAACAACAAGCAAGAGCGTAAGCATGAGGGAGCGCTCTGTATAGTGAATGTTCTTGGTTAGTTTAGTGAAGTGGAGACGAAACACGAATGATGTGTTTTGTGTTATTGTGTGTGTTGCTTTTGATGGGTGTGAATGAAGCAATACATATCTTTACTTTGTATGGTGATGGGACATTTCAGAGCTGTGTATGCGACATTTCATGCCTCATGTGTGATGTACCCATCACTAGTGGTGTGGTGTGCAATTTCATTACTTTTGAGTAACGAATGAGTATTGATTACTTCAAATTGAGTATTCGGTATTTGGTATTCGATACTTTGTACTTGAAGGAAGGAGCTGTGTATGTGTATTTTAAATATGTGCATACTTAGGTTTAGGTACATTTCATTTGGAGTTAGTGCTTGTGTTGTGAATTATGAACATGCAAATGAGTAATCAGTACGAATACTTTGGGTCCAGTTATAGATATAATTGAACAACTTCATAGGAACAAAAAACATGATGGAATTGAAATTTTACCTCCATAGCTGGCAATGGGGATCTTTAGAAAATTATGTTTCAGTTGGGTGGAATGACAATCATTACTTCACTGAAATAAATCGGGATCATTAAAAAACAAAAAGTGATATTGTAACGTGCAGCTATATTTTATATTGGCTATATTTTATGGCAGCAAATTCTGTTTCCACCCAATACCGAATTCCGCATATTCTTTCGATATTTTTACGCCTAGTGCTAGACTCGAGAGGTCGCTACCAATGTGCTAGTGAAGTACTCCATGAGATGATCGTTTCCGCCTTTCCGTCTTTTCATTTTCGATTGGCATGGAGAAAAGTTGACTCCATCCAAGAATTTAAGAAAAATCAAAAACCACATTAAATCCATTATAAATAAATATGTATTGTGTATTGAAAACCACTCTGTTCCCGTAATCTGGATAAATTAATTACTATTAAAGGTAAACATATTTCATTTTATAAAGTCTCAACTACATGTAGAGTTCTCTCGCAGATATAAATCAAATCGTCAAATCGTGTCGGCGGCATTCGGGGTGCAGTGATTTATTTCGTTGTCGGATCTCCTCATTCTTTTTGATCGACAAATCAATCCCACTCCTACCCGTCGGCCGATTTATAAAATATATACGCGATCGTGCATTTAAGCATCGATAAAAGTGTCGATCGTATCAAAAAGCGAAATACTTGGTGTCGCTGATGAGGACCCTGATGCCCGTAGAGAGCATACGCGATCGCTTTTTCTGACCACGGCGCGGCCGCATCCCCGCGTGCGCAGATCCCGCTGCCACCGCAAAACGAGAAGAAATTCTTATCAATTGATAATCACCACCATCGCCCCACTGTACCTGATTCGCTACGATCAGCTCAGCAGCCTGCAGACATTATCTGGAGAGCGTCCCAAACTTGAGAGCATTGCTGTCCCAAAAGCTCAGCGCAGAAGGTAAACCATCGGTTTGCATCAATTGGCAGTCGCAGTCAGTCAGCAGCCAGCAAGCAAGGCGACCTTCGTGACATATGCACACGTATGTATGTACCTATTGATTTATTTTAAAAGACCATTGAGGAAAGTGTGTAATTATAAGTATGATACATTCAGAAACAAAAAAAAAGAAAGGAAAACAGAAATAACTTAATTGATATATTAAGAGCCTAATAACTATTGAATTCAATTGCCATATCTTAACTTAAACATTATATTTGAGACTTCAGAAGTTAGTAATGTTAGCTAGTGACGAACGAGTAATTTATATTTCCGAAAACAAATCTCTTTCGTTAAATTCGTTTTATAAAAAAAAAAAAAAAAAAAACAACATTATTGTGAGCCGAGATAGATTGTGTGCACATAACGTCGAGGAGATTAGTTTTTTTTTAATTGGGATGTTATCAATTTATCGAAAGGGATAGATTATATGTAAATTTATTTAAAGGATAAATATATACTGCAATGAGTATAAGCCATGTAATATATACAGTCTTTGGTATTTTTAATTTCTTTTTGGAATGAAGTTCTAAGGTATAATGTATAAGGTGAAGTCAGAGAAGAGGTAAGGTATTTGAACCACGGCTACATATAGGGGTCATTATGTGAAATATTTACGGGATTTAATGACTAGGTGTGATCTCATTTTGGGGGTCATACTGGGAGGGAAGCCCGAGTAGGTGGACATACATCTGAACCATCATGAGATCGAGGACAGCTTTAATAGAAAATAAAATTATAACGCATTGACAACTAGCGTAATTTTGTATATCAGATAAAGAGCACACAATATGCTAATATTTTTCTTTGTAATTTGATTTTTACTTTTTCGCGTTACTCTAAACGTTTTGGCACGAAATAATTTGTTTGTCAACGGGAGATGACGACAGCAAGAACCCCGACAGTTACGGCGAGCTTAGTCGAGCGTTTGCCTGCGTGCCACCCAGCTGTTGCATCCTAAGAAAGAATCTATCCTAGGCTCTCGTTACAAATATGGCGCCCAACGACATTGGCTCTATCAGTCGTAAGACTGATATACCGATCCTTCTTTAAGTATTTTCTTTTCATTATTTTTAAAGACTCTCTCGTCACACTTCTTTAATTCATTTCCTTTTTATTCTGTGTGCTATATTAACCAATAATATCGATAACATTTTGTTTCTGGAGGTAGTCTTTGTAAAGAAGCTTATCTATTTGTCCAAGCTCTTTAATAGCATTAAAAACAGATACTCTTTACAAAGCCACCCTTTTTTGTTAATTTATGCGATACGTGTTTGTGATAATCCCCATCTAAGCTTCCTGTGTGCATTGCAATCAAGCATAAGTTTTGTTTGCAGTTGAACTAGATGGAGATTTGCATGCGTTGTATAAATAGAAACATTAATAGGTTTACGAAGAAACGTGAGACGTTAAGAGGTAGAAAGTTTAATTAACTTCACTTAATTTGCCACAGCTTTTTTTTCAGTTAAAACTTAAAGTTATCTTAGCATCATATATCGTTATCTTAGCGATTGATATTAGATATAGATATTTGACATAGACATACGATATTCGATACAGATATACAATAAAGTTATCCTCAATCTATTTTTTTTTGTATGACCGTGGTTCACCCAACTTACAATTCGCTGATTTCACCTTAAATTAATGAATTTTCATTTTCGAAATATTAAAATATAGTCGCAACTATTTCTTATAATTCTATTGTTTATTTTTGTTAGTGTATGTAATAAAGATACACACAAATAGTTTTCTTTTTTATCTATTTTACTTATAATTATTTAAAAATGAGTGAGGCCAAAGGTGCCGTACCCAAAGAAAAAATAAAACAATCGGTACGTAACCCCCGAAGTGTAGTCACGAGATCAATTGTGAACAGGCAACTGAGTTTGGATAATTCTCAAGATTCTTTTCCATTAAATGAAATAAGACAGCCTTTATTACATACTCCACCTAGTAATTCATTCATCATGAGAACCTCAAACAATAATACTAGTTGTACTGAGATGCGACAATCTGAAACCGGACCAAATGCGAATACACCTAATGCATTTCCGCGTTTAATACCAACTTCAATATCCCAGACTAATACTACTACTACTACTACTACTACTAGTACTAATTCTCAACCGATAATTTCCGAGAGTCAACATAATGACCCAACTGGTAGGCAGGATGACACTCTCAGGTCGAATACCTCAGATGTAATTACTTTTAATCGAACTTCTTTAGGAGTTCATATTAAGTCGATAGTCGATGCAAGCATTGGTGCGAGCCAAACTTTTATTCTTCGCTCGTTATTGGATAGCATGAAACAGTGTGTCCAAGAGTCGGTGCGTGATGCTGTTGATTCAAATCCGGCTTTACCTTTTAACGCAAGCTTGAATAACAACCGAAATTTAAATGATCCAGAGTCTAGGCGGTCGAATGTTGGTTATGTAAATAACCAAAGGTTTGCGTTACCTAACAATCAATCAATCAATCAAAGGTTTGAGTTACCTAACAATCAATTTGACTTAGATAGAGATGCACCATTGCGCTCTAATGAATTCAATCAGCATAATGGCGGCAATTCTCGCAACATATCTAGTGAAAGACATTCAGTCTTACATAATGAATTTTCAGAACCAACCTTTCAAAGAAATACTTACCTTGAAGATGAGTTCACTCGTCCATCCACTAGTAGAAGAATTGAGATCGATCGATGGGGTATAAAGTACGATGGTACTTCAAAATCGATTTCGGTCCAAGATTTTTTATTTCGAGTAGAAGTTTTGAAACAGAACTATGATTGCTCATGGGAAGACATATTAAAAAACTTCCATGTTCTGCTCTCAGGTATCGCTCAGGACTGGTTCTGGCAATATCTTCGCGCAAACCCCAGACCTGATTGGAATCGGCTGAAATACGCCTTATACAAGCAATTCAAAACCTACGATAGTGACTTGGATATAATCCAGCAAATCACTGAGAGACGTCAACATCCACAAGAAACTTTCGACGAGTATTTCAACTTCGTCATGCATTTAAAAAACCAGTTAAGAAGACCTATGGCTGAGAAACAGTTACTCAACATTATGAAGTCCAAGGTTAACAATAGACTTCTCAGTTTGGTCTATCCTATGCCTATTTATTGCTTAGACCAATTTCGCGATGAATGTCGAAGAGCCGAGAAACTATTTCAGTCACGCGATCAGTCGAGATACACGCGTCAGCAGCATGTCAATGCACTTGATTTTGAAGACTCTGCAAATGGTTTCTGTGATGAGCAAGTAGAAGTATCTGCGATGAGACACAACGATTCGAAGAACTATAACAACTCTTCGCGTAGAGAAAGCAATACGTTTCATTGCTTCAATTGTAAAAAGCAAGGACATAGTTTTGTTAGCTGTCCTTCACCGAGAAGAAACTTATTTTGCTATCAGTGCGGTGCCGACAATGTAACAACTCCTAATTGTCTTAAATGCAATCCTTTGGGAAACGTATCATCGAGCGGGATGAGAATCGGGGAATCTCGTTCGACCCAGACTCTACCCGAAAACTAGATAAATCCACCGAAACTGATTTCCTTATTAATGTTTCCATAAATACAAAACCAAATACTATGACCAACAAACCAGATTCTCCCCTTGATAATAAACACCATATCAGACAAATTTCACCTGCAATTCCATATGAAGTACGACTCAAAAGGTATAATGAGATAAGAGCTAAGATTTTTCATCTCGATGAGGTTAAGTTATCAGTCCGTGCAAATAAATTGATGAAAGCTAGAGTTAGACATAAAAAGCGAAGATTATATCGGGAGATACTTGAAACGTCTTCCGTCAATCTGAATTCCGATCCCAGGCCCTATACAAAAGTTTCCATAGACGGCCAGGAAATAGAAGGACTACTCGATCGTGGTGCCACTATTTCTTGCCTCGGAAAACAGTGTTTAGAGTTTGTAGAAAGTCTAAACTTGAAAGTTATTCAAAAAATCATTGGACGAATACGTACCAAAATGACTTACCAATCAACCTCAAAAGAGATGGATTTGTATCTTGTGCCAAGTCTCACACAATCCTTATACCTAGGTATTGATTTTTGGCACCTTTTTAATATAGTCCCGATGGTAATTAGTGAGATAGATTCTGCAGATACGTGCACCAAACCCAAACATGTTTTAAATAGAGATCAATCTTTAGCCTTGGAGAACGTGGTGAAACGATTTCCTTCGTTTAATGAGCTCGGACTCGGTAAAACCGTTTTGGAGTGTCATAAAATTGACACGGGTAATGAGGAACCTATCAAACAACGCCACTACCCGATGTCGCCCGTTATTCAGCAGCTGGTTTATGAGGAGCTGGACCGCATGCTTTCACTGGGAGTTATAGAGAAAAGCAATAGTGCGTGGAGTTCGCCTATTGTTCTCATACGAAAGCCAGGCAAAAATCGCCTTTGCATTGACTTTCGTAAAGTCAATCAAATATCGGTGAAAGATGCGTATCCGCTACCTCATATAGAGGGTTTGTTGAGCCGTCTGAAAGATACATACTACATCAGTAGCGTGGATCTTAAGGATGCGTTTTGGCAAATACCTTTAGAGGAGCATTCAAGAGAACGAACTGCATTCACGGTGCCCGGCAGACCACTATATCAGTTTACAGTCATGCCCTTTGGTCTGTGCAATGCAGCCCAAAGGCTATGCCGTTTAATGGATAAAGTGGTGCCTGCAGAGCTTCGTGAATGTGTGTTTGTATATCTTGATGATCTCCTCGTAATATCCAGGGATTTCGATGAACACCTCGAAACGCTGAATAAGGTAGCTGATTGTCTTACTAGGGCGAACCTCACTATAAATATTGAGAAGTCGAACTTCTGTTTTAAGGAGCTCCGTTATCTAGGGTATATAGTTGGACAAGGACATCTGAAGCCTGATCCAAACAAGGTGTCAGCCATCGAAGACTTTCCGGAACCAAAGTCTCAAAAACAGGTACGAAGGTTCTTAGGATTGTGTGGCTGGTACCGAAGGTTTATCAGAAATTTCGCAGCACTATCAGCGCCCTTGTCTGATACGTTAAAGAAGTCCAAATCATTCCAAATGACGAAAGAAGCTCTTACTGCTTTTGAATCTCTCAAAATGGCGCTCATTTCTGCTCCCCTACTGAGCAATCCCAACTTTTCGGATCGCTTTTTCATACAGTGCGATGCATCGAGTCATGGTATAGGCGGTGTCCTCTTTCAATATGATGAGGATCAAAATGAGAAGCCGATAGCGTTCTTCTCTCAAAAACTTAACGCATGTCAGCGAAACTACAGCGTGACCGAGCAGGAATGCCTGGCCGCTGTATTAGCTGTAATAAAGTTTCGCCCATATGTAGAAGGGATGCCTTTTACAGTTATTACGGACCACGCCAGTCTTAAATGGCTGATGGGGCTCAAGGACCTTAGCGGCAGATTGGCGCGATGGTCCCTAAAACTGCAGGCTTTTCAGTTCGATATTCTTCATAGAAAGGGCTCCCAAAATACTGTACCCGATGCATTGTCGCGAGTATTTATGGAAGAGTTAACACGCGATGTAACCGTAGCGAGTGTAGATTTAGATAGTCCTGAGTTTAAATCGCCGGAGTACATGGATTTGATTGATACCATTTCTAAAAAGGCTGATTCTTTGCCTGATCTGAAAACACTAGACGGCTTTGTTTATAAACGTAGGCATAGAAGTTATTCAGAAAAGCCAAATCTAAATCTTGAATGGAGTTAAGGATACCTTCAAATCTTACTGATAGTCTTATACGCAATGCGCACGATCCACCTAGCGCATCTCACGGCGGCATTGTTAAAACTTTGGAAAGGCTACAAGAGCTATATTATTGGCCAAATATGACAATACAGGTGCGAGAGTTCGTTCAGAATTGCGAAAAATGCAAAGAGAATAAAGCTTCAAATAAAACATTGAGACCTCCAATGGGTAAACAGTTAAATATCGTTCGACCTTTCCAGAAATTATACGTGGACTTCATGGGCCCTTACGTACGGTCAAAAACTGGTAATTTGTATCTATTTGTAGCAGTGGATCACTTTTCAAAATACGTTTTTCTTAAACCTATGCGTAAGGCTTGCTCGAAATCCGTGGTCGATTTTATGGAAAGGGAGATTTTCTTTAAATTTGGTGTACCGGAGTTCGTCCTATCGGATAACGGAAAACAATTTGTGTCTAAAGAATTCCAGAAATGTTTATCTAATCACGGCGTTAAGCATATTACAACTGCTTTTTATTCTCCCCAGGCTAATGCCTCAGAAAGAGTAAATCGTTCGATTCTGTCGGCGATAAGAATGTACCTTAAAGATGACCAACGAGAGTGGGATGAAAAAATAGATCAAATACAAATGGCTCTTTGTACAGCTGTTCACCAATCTATCGGGACCAGTCCCTATTTTTGTTTATATGGTTGTAATATGGTTACTCATGGAAGTTCATATAAGATACTCAATAAGTTGAATTTGTTAAGCGACAACGAATTTAATCAGCTGAAGCAATCTCAGAAAATGGAAATTGTCCGTAGTCAAATTAAGATGTATCTCGAACTAGCGTCTGAGAAAAATGAAAAGACCTATAACTTACGCAGTAGAGTAGTATCTTTTAATGCAGGAGATGAAGTATTTCGGCGAAACTTCGTGCTAAGTGACGCGAGTAAACGTTTGAGTGCAAAGCTTTCTGCGAAATTTGTCAAATGCAGAATTGTGAAACCTATTGGTCGTTGCATGTATGAGGTAGAAAATATGCAAGGGAAGAAGATTGGAGTATTCCATGCGAAGGATCTCAAGCATTAGCCCGGCTAGCTGTAATTCCAGATTTTCAGGGTCATGAGTCGAGGCCACACGTTGTGCTAAAAACAGTGTTATCAACGCTGCCTTTTTCAATGTGTTTCGTGAAACGCACAGGTGTAACAAAACCCATTGTGGTGTAACGTGCAGCTATATTTTATATTGGCTATATTTTATGGCAGCAAATTCTGTTTCCACCCAATACCGAATTCCGCATATTCTTTCGATATTTTTACGCCTAGTGCTAGACTCGAGAGGTCGCTACCAATGTGCTAGTGAAGTACTCCATGAGATGATCGTTTCCGCCTTTCCGTCTTTTCATTTTCGATTGGCATGGAGAAAAGTTGACTCCATCCAAGAATTTAAGAAAAATCAAAAACCACATTAAATCCATTATAAATAAATATGTATTGTGTATTGAAAACCACTCTGTTCCCGTAATCTGGATAAATTAATTACTATTAAAGGTAAACATATTTCATTTTATAAAGTCTCAACTACATGTAGAGTTCTCTCGCAGATATAAATCAAATCGTCAAATCGTGTCGGCGGCATTCGGGGTGCAGTGATTTATTTCGTTGTCGGATCTCCTCATTCTTTTTGATCGACAAATCAATCCCACTCCTACCCGTCGGCCGATTTATAAAATATATACGCGATCGTGCATTTAAGCATCGATAAAAGTGTCGATCGTATCAAAAAGCGAAATACTTGGTGTCGCTGATGAGGACCCTGATGCCCGCAGAGAGCATACGCGATCGCTTTTTCTGACCACGGCGCGGCCGCATCCCCGCGTGCGCAGATCCCGCTGCCACCGCAAAACGAGAAGAAATTCTTATCAATTGATAATCACCACCATCGCCCCACTGTACCTGATTCGCTACGATCAGCTCAGCAGCCTGCAGACATTATCTGGAGAGCGTCCCAAACTTGAGAGCATTGCTGTCCCAAAAGCTCAGCGCAGAAGGTAAACCATCGGTTTGCATCAATTGGCAGTCGCAGTCAGTCAGCAGCCAGCAAGCAAGGCGACCTTCGTGACATATGCACACGTATGTATGTACCTATTGATTTATTTTAAAAGACCATTGAGGAAAGTGTGTAATTATAAGTATGATACATTCAGAAACAAAAAAAAAGAAAGGAAAACAGAAATAACTTAATTGATATATTAAGAGCCTAATAACTATTGAATTCAATTGCCATATCTTAACTTAAACATTATATTTGAGACTTCAGAAGTTAGTAATGTTAGCTAGTGACGAACGAGTAATTTATATTTCCGAAAACAAATCTCTTTCGTTAAATTCGTTTTATAAAAAAAAAAAAAAAAAAAACAACATTATTGTGAGCCGAGATAGATTGTGTGCACATAACGTCGAGGAGATTAGTTTTTTTTTAATTGGGATGTTATCAATTTATCGAAAGGGATAGATTATATGTAAATTTATTTAAAGGATAAATATATACTGCAATGAGTATAAGCCATGTAATATATACAGTCTTTGGTATTTTTAATTTCTTTTTGGAATGAAGTTCTAAGGTATAATGTATAAGGTGAAGTCAGAGAAGAGGTAAGGTATTTGAACCACGGCTACATATAGGGGTCATTATGTGAAATATTTACGGGATTTAATGACTAGGTGTGATCTCATTTTGGGGGTCATACTGGGAGGGAAGCCCGAGTAGGTGGACATACATCTGAACCATCATGAGATCGAGGACAGCTTTAATAGAAAATAAAATTATAACGCATTGACAACTAGCGTAATTTTGTATATCAGATAAAGAGCACACAATATGCTAATATTTTTCTTTGTAATTTGATTTTTACTTTTTCGCGTTACTCTAAACGTTTTGGCACGAAATAATTTGTTTGTCAACGGGAGATGACGACAGCAAGAACCCCGACAGTTACGGCGAGCTTAGTCGAGCGTTTGCCTGCGTGCCACCCAGCTGTTGCATCCTAAGAAAGAATCTATCCTAGGCTCTCGTTACAAATATGGCGCCCAACGACATTGGCTCTATCAGTCGTAAGACTGATATACCGATCCTTCTTTAAGTATTTTCTTTTCATTATTTTTAAAGACTCTCTCGTCACACTTCTTTAATTCATTTCCTTTTTATTCTGTGTGCTATATTAACCAATAATATCGATAACATTTTGTTTCTGGAGGTAGTCTTTGTAAAGAAGCTTATCTATTTGTCCAAGCTCTTTAATAGCATTAAAAACAGATACTCTTTACAAAGCCACCCTTTTTTGTTAATTTATGCGATACGTGTTTGTGATAATCCCCATCTAAGCTTCCTGTGTGCATTGCAATCAAGCATAAGTTTTGTTAGCAGTTGAACTAGATGGAGATTTGCATGCGTTGTATAAATAGAAACATTAATAGGTTTACGAAGAAACGTGAGACGTTAAGAGGTAGAAAGTTTAATTAACTTCACTTAATTTGCCACAGTTTTTTTTTCAGTTAAAACTTAAAGTTATCTTAGCATCATATATCGTTATCTTAGCGATTGATATTAGATATAGATATTTGACATAGACATACGATATTCGATACAGATATACAATAAAGTTATCCTCAATCTATTTTTTTTGTATGACCGTGGTTCACCCAACTTACAATTCGCTGATTTCACCTTAAATTAATGAATTTTCATTTTCGAAATATTAAAATATAGTCGCAACTATTTCTTATAATTCTATTGTTTATTTTTGTTAGTGTATGTAATAAAGATACACACAAATAGTTTTCTTTTTTATCTATTTTACTTATAATTATTTAAAAATGAGTGAGGCCAAAGGTGCCGTACCCAAAGAAAAAATAAAACAATCGGTACGTAACCCCCGAAGTGTAGTCACGAGATCAATTGTGAACAGGCAACTGAGTTTGGATAATTCTCAAGATTCTTTTCCATTAAATGAAATAAGACAGCCTTTATTACATACTCCACCTAGTAATTCATTCATCATGAGAACCTCAAACAATAATACTAGTTGTACTGAGATGCGACAATCTGAAACCGGACCAAATGCGAATACACCTAATGCATTTCCGCGTTTAATACCAACTTCAATATCCCAGACTAATACTACTACTACTACTACTACTACTAGTACTAATTCTCAACCGATAATTTCCGAGAGTCAACATAATGACCCAACTGGTAGGCAGGATGACACTCTCAGGTCGAATACCTCAGATGTAATTACTTTTAATCGAACTTCTTTAGGAGTTCATATTAAGTCGATAGTCGATGCAAGCATTGGTGCGAGCCAAACTTTTATTCTTCGCTCGTTATTGGATAGCATGAAACAGTGTGTCCAAGAGTCGGTGCGTGATGCTGTTGATTCAAATCCGGCTTTACCTTTTAACGCAAGCTTGAATAACAACCGAAATTTAAATGATCCAGAGTCTAGGCGGTCGAATGTTGGTTATGTAAATAACCAAAGGTTTGCGTTACCTAACAATCAATCAATCAATCAAAGGTTTGAGTTACCTAACAATCAATTTGACTTAGATAGAGATGCACCATTGCGCTCTAATGAATTCAATCAGCATAATGGCGGCAATTCTCGCAACATATCTAGTGAAAGACATTCAGTCTTACATAATGAATTTTCAGAACCAACCTTTCAAAGAAATACTTACCTTGAAGATGAGTTCACTCGTCCATCCACTAGTAGAAGAATTGAGATCGATCGATGGGGTATAAAGTACGATGGTACTTCAAAATCGATTTCGGTCCAAGATTTTTTATTTCGAGTAGAAGTTTTGAAACAGAACTATGATTGCTCATGGGAAGACATATTAAAAAACTTCCATGTTCTGCTCTCAGGTATCGCTCAGGACTGGTTCTGGCAATATCTTCGCGCAAACCCCAGACCTGATTGGAATCGGCTGAAATACGCCTTATACAAGCAATTCAAAACCTACGATAGTGACTTGGATATAATCCAGCAAATCACTGAGAGACGTCAACATCCACAAGAAACTTTCGACGAGTATTTCAACTTCGTCATGCATTTAAAAAACCAGTTAAGAAGACCTATGGCTGAGAAACAGTTACTCAACATTATGAAGTCCAAGGTTAACAATAGACTTCTCAGTTTGGTCTATCCTATGCCTATTTATTGCTTAGACCAATTTCGCGATGAATGTCGAAGAGCCGAGAAACTATTTCAGTCACGCGATCAGTCGAGATACACGCGTCAGCAGCATGTCAATGCACTTGATTTTGAAGACTCTGCAAATGGTTTCTGTGATGAGCAAGTAGAAGTATCTGCGATGAGACACAACGATTCGAAGAACTATAACAACTCTTCGCGTAGAGAAAGCAATACGTTTCATTGCTTCAATTGTAAAAAGCAAGGACATAGTTTTGTTAGCTGTCCTTCACCGAGAAGAAACTTATTTTGCTATCAGTGCGGTGCCGACAATGTAACAACTCCTAATTGTCTTAAATGCAATCCTTTGGGAAACGTATCATCGAGCGGGATGAGAATCGGGGAATCTCGTTCGACCCAGACTCTACCCGAAAACTAGATAAATCCACCGAAACTGATTTCCTTATTAATGTTTCCATAAATACAAAACCAAATACTATGACCAACAAACCAGATTCTCCCCTTGATAATAAACACCATATCAGACAAATTTCACCTGCAATTCCATATGAAGTACGACTCAAAAGGTATAATGAGATAAGAGCTAAGATTTTTCATCTCGATGAGGTTAAGTTATCAGTCCGTGCAAATAAATTGATGAAAGCTAGAGTTAGACATAAAAAGCGAAGATTATATCGGGAGATACTTGAAACGTCTTCCGTCAATCTGAATTCCGATCCCAGGCCCTATACAAAAGTTTCCATAGACGGCCAGGAAATAGAAGGACTACTCGATAGTGGTGCCACTATTTCTTGCCTCGGAAAACAGTGTTTAGAGTTTGTAGAAAGTCTAAACTTGAAAGTTATTCCCTTGACTACAACCATAAAAACAGCGGATGGTAAAAATCAAAAAATCATTGGACGAATACGTACCAAAATGACTTACCAATCAACCTCAAAAGAGATGGATTTGTATCTTGTGCCAAGTCTCACACAATCCTTATACCTAGGTATTGATTTTTGGCACCTTTTTAATATAGTCCCGATGGTAATTAGTGAGATAGATTCTGCAGATACGTGCACCAAACCCAAACATGTTTTAAATAGAGATCAATCTTTAGCCTTGGAGAACGTGGTGAAACGATTTCCTTCGTTTAATGAGCTCGGACTCGGTAAAACCGTTTTGGAGTGTCATAAAATTGACACGGGTAATGAGGAACCTATCAAACAACGCCACTACCCGATGTCGCCCGTTATTCAGCAGCTGGTTTATGAGGAGCTGGACCGCATGCTTTCACTGGGAGTTATAGAGAAAAGCAATAGTGCGTGGAGTTCGCCTATTGTTCTCATACGAAAGCCAGGCAAAAATCGCCTTTGCATTGACTTTCGTAAAGTCAATCAAATATCGGTGAAAGATGCGTATCCGCTACCTCATATAGAGGGTTTGTTGAGCCGTCTGAAAGATACATACTACATCAGTAGCGTGGATCTTAAGGATGCGTTTTGGCAAATACCTTTAGAGGAGCATTCAAGAGAACGAACTGCATTCACGGTGCCCGGTAGACCACTATATCAGTTTACAGTCATGCCCTTTGGTCTGTGCAATGCAGCCCAAAGGCTATGCCGTTTAATGGATAAAGTGGTGCCTGCAGAGCTTCGTGAATGTGTGTTTGTATATCTTGATGATCTCCTCGTAATATCCAGGGATTTCGATGAACACCTCGAAACGCTGAATAAGGTAGCTGATTGTCTTACTAGGGCGAACCTCACTATAAATATTGAGAAGTCGAACTTCTGTTTTAAGGAGCTCCGTTATCTAGGGTATATAGTTGGACAAGGACATCTGAAGCCTGATCCAAACAAGGTGTCAGCCATCGAAGACTTTCCGGAACCAAAGTCTCAAAAACAGGTACGAAGGTTCTTAGGATTGTGTGGCTGGTACCGAAGGTTTATCAGAAATTTCGCAGCACTATCAGCGCCCTTGTCTGATACGTTAAAGAAGTCCAAATCATTCCAAATGACGAAAGAAGCTCTTACTGCTTTTGAATCTCTCAAAATGGCGCTCATTTCTGCTCCCCTACTGAGCAATCCCAACTTTTCGGATCGCTTTTTCATACAGTGCGATGCATCGAGTCATGGTATAGGCGGTGTCCTCTTTCAATATGATGAGGATCAAAATGAGAAGCCGATAGCGTTCTTCTCTCAAAAACTTAACGCATGTCAGCGAAACTACAGCGTGACCGAGCAGGAATGCCTGGCCGCTGTATTAGCTGTAATAAAGTTTCGCCCATATGTAGAAGGGATGCCTTTTACAGTTATTACGGACCACGCCAGTCTTAAATGGCTGATGGGGCTCAAGGACCTTAGCGGCAGATTGGCGCGATGGTCCCTAAAACTGCAGGCTTTTCAGTTCGATATTCTTCATAGAAAGGGCTCCCAAAATACTGTACCCGATGCATTGTCGCGAGTATTTATGGAAGAGTTAACACGCGATGTAACCGTAGCGAGTGTAGATTTAGATAGTCCTGAGTTTAAATCGCCGGAGTACATGGATTTGATTGATACCATTTCTAAAAAGGCTGATTCTTTGCCTGATCTGAAAACACTAGACGGCTTTGTTTATAAACGTAGGCATAGAAGTTATTCAGAAAAGCCAAATCTAAATCTTGAATGGAGTTAAGGATACCTTCAAATCTTACTGATAGTCTTATACGCAATGCGCACGATCCACCTAGCGCATCTCACGGCGGCATTGTTAAAACTTTGGAAAGGCTACAAGAGCTATATTATTGGCCAAATATGACAATACAGGTGCGAGAGTTCGTTCAGAATTGCGAAAAATGCAAAGAGAATAAAGCTTCAAATAAAACATTGAGACCTCCAATGGGTAAACAGTTAAATATCGTTCGACCTTTCCAGAAATTATACGTGGACTTCATGGGCCCTTACGTACGGTCAAAAACTGGTAATTTGTATCTATTTGTAGCAGTGGATCACTTTTCAAAATACGTTTTTCTTAAACCTATGCGTAAGGCTTGCTCGAAATCCGTGGTCGATTTTATGGAAAGGGAGATTTTCTTTAAATTTGGTGTACCGGAGTTCGTCCTATCGGATAACGGAAAACAATTTGTGTCTAAAGAATTCCAGAAATGTTTATCTAATCACGGCGTTAAGCATATTACAACTGCTTTTTATTCTCCCCAGGCTAATGCCTCAGAAAGAGTAAATCGTTCGATTCTGTCGGCGATAAGAATGTACCTTAAAGATGACCAACGAGAGTGGGATGAAAAAATAGATCAAACACAAATGGCTCTTTGTACAGCTGTTCACCAATCTATCGGGACCAGTCCCTATTTTTGTTTATATGGTTGTAATATGGTTACTCATGGAAGTTCATATAAGATACTCAATAAGTTGAATTTGTTAAGCGACAACGAATTTAATCAGCTGAAGCAATCTCAGAAAATGGAAATTGTCCGTAGTCAAATTAAGATGTATCTCGAACTAGCGTCTGAGAAAAATGAAAAGACCTATAACTTACGCAGTAGAGTAGTATCTTTTAATGCAGGAGATGAAGTATTTCGGCGAAACTTCGTGCTAAGTGACGCGAGTAAACGTTTGAGTGCAAAGCTTTCTGCGAAATTTGTCAAATGCAGAATTGTGAAACCTATTGGTCGTTGCATGTATGAGGTAGAAAATATGCAAGGGAAGAAGATTGGAGTATTCCATGCGAAGGATCTCAAGCATTAGCCCGGCTAGCTGTAATTCCAGATTTTCAGGGTCATGAGTCGAGGCCACACGTTGTGCTAAAAACAGTGTTATCAACGCTGCCTTTTTCAATGTGTTTCGTGAAACGCACAGGTGTAACAAAACCCATTGTGGTGTAACGTGCAGCTATATTTTATATTGGCTATATTTTATGGCAGCAAATTCTGTTTCCACCCAATACCGAATTCCGCATATTCTTTCGATATTTTTACGCCTAGTGCTAGACTCGAGAGGTCGCTACCAATGTGCTAGTGAAGTACTCCATGAGATGATCGTTTCCGCCTTTCCGTCTTTTCATTTTCGATTGGCATGGAGAAAAGTTGACTCCATCCAAGAATTTAAGAAAAATCAAAAACCACATTAAATCCATTATAAATAAATATGTATTGTGTATTGAAAACCACTCTGTTCCCGTAATCTGGATAAATTAATTACTATTAAAGGTAAACATATTTCATTTTATAAAGTCTCAACTACATGTAGAGTTCTCTCGCAGATATAAATCAAATCGTCAAATCGTGTCGGCGGCATTCGGGGTGCAGTGATTTATTTCGTTGTCGGATCTCCTCATTCTTTTTATACCGTCGGCCGATTTATAAAATATATACGCGATCGTGCATTTAAGCATCGATAAAAGTGTCGATCGTATCAAAAAGCGAAATACTTGGTGTCGCTGATGAGGACCCTGCTGCCCGCAGAGAGCATACGCGATCGCTTTTTCTGACCACGGCGCGGCCGCATCCCCGCGTGCGCAGATCCCGCTGCCACCGCAAAACGAGAAGAAATTCTTATCAATTGATAATCACCACCATCGCCCCACTGTACCTGATTCGCTACGATCAGCTCAGCAGCCTGCAGACATTATCTGGAGAGCGTCCCAAACTTGAGAGCATTGCTGTCCCAAAAGCTCAGCGCAGAAGGTAAACCATCGGTTTGCATCAATTGGCAGTCGCAGTCAGTCAGCAGCCAGCAAGCAAGGCGACCTTCGTGACATATGCACACGTATGTATGTACCTATTGATTTATTTTAAAAGACCATTGAGGAAAGTGTGTAATTATAAGTATGATACTGTTTTTCCGTCTTTGTGAAAAAGTTAAAATGAAACACAACCTCTTTTATCGAGAACAAAGGAATTAATAACTTTATTAGAGTAATCATCAATCTTTTTGGCGGTATATGAAATTCATTTGGCGCTTTATACAAAATGTAAACAAACTACATCTGTCATCCTTAATGGATGCATTCATTGTTTTATAGCAACTTTTTTTGTGCTGAATTAAATGTTCCATGATGATTAATTTGTTGATTATTTATTTGCAATATATAAATGAAAGACCTTCATGGTGATTTTATCAATCACCAACATTCTCCCCCCACGGTGACGATGTTATTGCTGCTTGCTTTTACGGCCGCTACTGTGACATGAACATCTCATCTAGTAGGTCCCGGTGTCCACCTGCCTCTCTTCATGCGTATTGATACATGAAAATAAAAAATGTTTAGTAAATTGAAACGTAAACATAAAACATGCAGTGCGAACACACGCCAACGAAATAACAAAAAAAACAAGAAGGGAATGCGAAAGGGTAATGCAAATGATCAACGGGATTACTTGTACTTCTCTATGCAGTGAGAAGATTTTTACCGACTCATCATGCCCTGTGCTAATTCATGTACGCGCTATCCCGTTTGTGTGCTGTGCGTTGGTTCTCTTTGCTATCATTGATTGCATTGATTGATTACGGTGCTTTGTTTACGCGACTGGTGTTGATGAATTTTTGTTTATCAGTGCACGAGATGCGTTATTAGTTTCGTATTCTCCTTCGTCGATCGCGGTTTCGGGTTTGTGGTGTCGTTTCCGAATTAGTTTTTCTTTGATTGCGCGCCGCGGTAATAATTTTTTTTTGCGTGTGATCAGTGATTGAAGACTCTGGAATTCATGTGACGAATTCCGCATACAGAGTTAAGTGCAGTGAAGTGCAGTGGTACAGTGAAGTGTAGTGCCAGCATCCCGCTCCAGCTCCAGCAACAGTTCCAGCTCCAGTTCCAGCAACAGCTCCAGTTCCAGCAACAGCTCCAGTAGCAGCTTCAGGTATGAAGGGTGAGTAAATTTGTTTTTTATAATATTATAAGTTATAAGTTTAATTATAAAACTTTCTTGGGTAATTTATGCTTGGGTGAGTTTTCTTGGGTTGTGGGTTGATTTCTTGGGTTGTGGGTTCCCCATTGAGTACCGTACGTACGCGCGTCTTTTGTTTAACGTGCGGGTAGGTAGGCTCGCGAAATTTGAGTTTTACGTGTTGTGTACAGTGATATCTTCTGTAAGTGATAGTGATAAGAAGTTTGATATCATTTTATCATTGTGTTGAGTTATGCCGAATTGGACATCAATTAAATTGTGCATAATCGATATGTGTGTGTATACAATTGGGTGCAATTCCTGAGTTGCATGTTCGAAGGCGTTGCAATGTAAGTGTTGTGTTGGGTTTGATGACGGTTCGGGTCTGGCTGTCATCAATTAATTTGTTTACAATCGCTAGAGAATTATTCAGCGAATTAAAATGGACGTTGTGCCATAATTAATTGGGTTTGTTTATTATGTTGCTACGCTGAATTTCCATGGACGTAATAACATAATTATTTGTGTTGTATTGTGAAATTATAAATTTAGTTTGTGTCGATGTAACCTTTGTTTTTATTGTTTTTTATAAGCTATAATTTAGGTATTTTCCAATTTGTTAGTGTATTTGATTTTGTTAATAAATGATATAATTTAATTCAAATAACTGCCTTTGTTTTCTTCTGCATTGATATTTTGGATTGTTGATTTAATTTGATTATGTAGGTATTGGGCTTAATTGTGATGAGTGCTGGTATTTACATTTTCTTTGACTCGCTTTCTTTTTGCTCTTCGCTCGTGTTTATCGGAAGTGGACAGAGTTTTGTGATCGGCCGTCGGCATTCTCCTTGCGCGGTTTTTATCTTTACGACTCTGGTGATATTGTCAGCGCCCGGGTATGTCTCGATGATGCGGCATAAATTCCATCGCGCTGGTGGAAGCCGCTCATCCTTCAGTAAGACCAAATCTCCGACCTTCATTTGTGGCTGTTGTTTTTGCCATTTTGGTCTCTGTTGAAGACGTGCCAGGTATTCGACTTGCCATTGATCCCAAAACGATTGAAGGTGTGCTTGAAGGAGCTTCCATCGGTCAACAAAATTTCGGGTTTCTCTTCCGTAGTCTGCTTCAGGAACAATCGTCAGTGGTTCTCCGATAAGGAAATGCGATGGTGTCAGTGCTTGGAAGTCATCGGGGTCTTCTGTAATTGGACACAGTGGCCTAGAGTTCAAACATGCTTCTATTTGAATCAGAAGCGTGGCGAGCTCTTCAAAGGTCAATGTCCCATTTCCGGCGATTCGTTTCAAATGGTATTTGACACTCTTTACTCCTGCTTCCCAAAGTCCGCCGAAGTGGGGTGAAGCAGGAGGAATGAAATTCCATGTTGTGCCGTGTGTTGCCAAAACGTCCGCGATTTCTTTCCAATCGTGCATTGCAGCTTTAAGTTGACGACGTAGTTCGACTTCCGCTCCAACGAAGTTTTTTCCACAGTCGCTGTATATTTGGCTGCATACTCCTCGTCTTCCTGCAAATCTACGAAAGGCAGCAATAAAAGCTTGTGTTGTGAGATCACTCACCGCCTCCAGGTGAATTGCCTTTGTTGCTAGGCAGATAAATATTGCTAAATAGCCCTTGTAGCATTTGGCTCCACGGCCTTTCCAAGCGCGGATAGTGACTGGACCCGCATAATCAACGCCTGTGTGTAGAAACGGGCGGCTGATATTTACTCTCGGTGTTGGTAACTCTCCCATTATTTGATGTGCTGGTCTTGTTCGATACCTGAAACATATAGTGCATTTATGAATGCATTTTTTGATTGCGCGTTTCATCGAACAAATCCAGTATTTCGCGCGTAAATAAACTGCCATCTGTTGTAGTCTACCATGTAACGTCCGTTGGTGAGCATCTCGAATTATGAGTTCTGTTAACCGGTGCGATTTTAAAATAATTGGATGTTGTTGGTCGTAATCCAGATTCGCCATTGCGAGTCTTCCACCAACTCTCCAAATTCCTTCATTGTCCGTAAAAGGATTGAGTTGTCCCATTCCTTTAGCCTTGGTGATACCGTCGGGAAACATTTCACTTTGGGCAATTCGGACTAGAGTTTTAGTTGCTGTGTTGAGTTCGTTGGCTGTAATTGGTCCAACGTATCGCTTAGTTTGTCCTCTTCTGTGGATGAACCGATTGCAGTACACAACAGCCCTTGTTAATCGGTTAAGATTGGACAAACGTACGATCAGTTGACCTATTGGGTTTTCGACTATTTCTGTCCGATGAACGCGGATGCGTTTTTCACCTTCTCTCGTCGTAAGATCCGTTGGTTGAATAGGGACTTCAAATTTCCATTCCGAGTTGAGGAATGAAGGGCCATTCCACCATAAGGTTGCCTCCTTTAGCACCGAGGGCAGTACTCCTCGGGACGCCAAGTCAGCTGGGTTGAGCTGGGTTGGAACATGTTTCCATATTCGTTGATTGGTGAGTCGTTGTATTTCCCCCACTCGATTTCCAATGAACGTATCCCATCTTGTTGGTGGTGCATGAATCCAACAGAGTGTTATTGTGGAATCGGTCCACGCATGCACTTCGGTGTCCGTCAAAACGAGGGTCTTCGTCACGTGGTTCAGTAGTCGCGCTAACATGACTGCTCCGCACAATTCCAAGCGTGGTATGCTGATTGGTTGGACTGGTGCAACCCTGGTTTTGGCAGCCAGCAAGTTTACATGGATTTTTCCATCGCTGTTCAGAACGCGAATGTATACTGCAGCGCCGAATGCCTTCTCCGAAGCGTCGCAGAATCCATGGATTTCCAACGGTGTTGCGTTTTCTCTCGTTTGCACCCATCGCGGTAGGGAAATGTTGTTGATCGCGTAGAGATCGTTGTAGAAAATCGACCATTCTTGAAGGATGTCCGGGTCAACTGGCTCGTCCCATGTCTTCTTGCGAATCCACAACAGTTGAAGAAAACATTTCGCTTTTACAACGCATGGCGAAATCCATCCCATAGGATCAAAGAGTCTCGCTATCGTTGACAAAATTGATCTCTTTGTTGGTTGAAACTGCGTTGGTGCCGTGTAGCTATATGAAAACATGTCTGTCATGGGAAGCCAGTGTACTCCTAACGTCTTGATCTGCTCCAAACCTTCCGACGGCACTGCAAACGTTGTCTCTCGATCTTGTACAGGTATGCCTTGCAGAATATCTTCAGCGTTTGAGGCCCACTTTCTCAAATAAAATCCAGCCTTGCCAAGTGTTGTCTTCACCTCGTTGATTTTGAGTATAGCTTCGTCTCTGGTGTCTGCTCCGGATATCAAATCATCAACATACATCTCATCCCTTATCATTTTAGCTGCTCGTGGAGAATGTGACCGGGACTCTTCTGCTATCCAGTTTAACGTTCGTATAGCAAGATAAGGTGCCGATGCAGTTCCGAACGTAACCGTTTTCAACCTATATGTTTTGAGAGTCTCGGTTGGATTCTTACGCCAAAGGATGAGTTGGTAATGTGTGTCCTGATTTGTCACCCATATTTGACGGTACATCTTTTCGATGTCCGCGGTAAAGGTGTATTTGTATAATCTCCACCTGAGTATGATATCGATGACGTTGTTTTGTAGAGCTGGTCCTACCATCAACCTGTCATTTAATGATGTCCTGTCCGTTGTTTTAAAGGAAGCATCAAAAACTACGCGCAGTTTAGTTGACGAACTGCTTTCCTTTATGACAGCGTGATGGGGTAGAACATAGTGTAGATTCGTATTGAAAATATCATCGGTATGGACTTCGGTCATATGTCCGAGGCTTAAATATTCTTCAATACATGCTACATAGTCCTTATTCAGCTGTTGATCTGCCAGTAAACGTCCTTCCATTCTCTTGAAGCGCTGTAGTGCACCTTCTCGAGATCTTCCCAACACCGGGAAAACATTTCCTTTAAAGGGAAGTGCTACTTGACAGCGCCCGTCTGACAAACGCCTTATGTTTCTTTGAAAATGTTCCTCACATTCCAAATTTTCTGGGGTTTCAGCGAACTGATAAGGTGCTTCTTCCAATTCCCAAAATCTTTGGAGTTGATTGTCCAAATTGCATGTCTGGTGATGAGTTCGTATGTGTTGGGGCTCTAACGGAGCTCTGCCGAAGATGATCCATCCAAGTTCTGTTTTTTGGGCAATTGGTAACTTGGGATCGTTAGACCTAACTATCTCCGGCAACAAGATATCAGCTAACAAATCACTACCTAGCAATAAGTCGATTTTTGCTGATTTGAAGAAATCTGGATCCGCTAAAATCAACCCATTTAAATGAGACCACTCCGCTATTGTCGAGGTCCGGGTCGGCAAATGCCCAGACAGTGACTTGAATACGAAGGCCTGCATGGAGGTTTCAAACGGTGAATGACAGGATGCAACCGTTAAGTCAACCACTCTTTGACTTGTGCCACTGCTGACCAAACCCAGCCCAGAAACCTCGACGTGAGTGGGTTTTGATGGAAGTCGTAATAATTGCGCTGCTTCCGTAGTGATGAAGTTCGCTTCCGAACCCGAGTCGAGCAGAGCTCTGAGTGAATATCGTTCACCCGACGATGCTTGAACTTTAACAACTACGGTTGCTAAAAGAATTTGGGTATGCCCAATAGTCGAGGTTGAGTGATGAGTGTTGACTCTCGACCCAGATGGTGTTGGCTCAAAACTTTGTGCATTAGCGTGCATTTGGCCAGTATTAACATGCATTGCTTGCGCATGATTTTGTGTTTGAGCAAATTGCTCTGATTGAGGTTGGTTATAATTTGTGTAGGGTTGTGGATATTGTTGTATATTATGTGGATTATTGTTTGTGTGGGGTTGTGTGAATTGTTGTGTATGATGTGGATTATTGTTTGTGTTGTGTTGTGTACTATTTGTGTTTAATGTGGGAGGGGAATTTTCGTTTCTACTGTTGGTTGGGTTGGAATGTAGTAGGGAGTGGTGTGATTGGTGACAGTAGTGACACCTACGATCACTTTGGCATTGCTCTAGCAAATGACTATATGCCAGACAATTTTTGCATGTGCCTAATCTACCTACAATTTGCCAGCGTTCGGGTATTGACATTTTTATAAACTTGGAACATTTTCTTATAGAATGCTGTCCTTTTTTACAAATCTTGCAGCAAAATTTAGTTGTATTGGTTTGTGCGTGAAAAGAATTTCGATGGGTTACGGTTCTTGCCAACTCCGTTGAACTTCGGGTCTGTTGCTGATTGACTGCCTCTAGCGTTCGAAATCTGGTTTCTAAAAACTGGGTAAAATCATCAAATTTGGGTAATTTCTTGGGGTCATCTCGGCCGCTTAAACGCTCCTCCCATAGTTGTTGTGTTTTGGTGGGAAGTTTTTGAAGCAGCACAAAAATTAACACAGCGTCCCAATGTTGTACCGGTACTTTCAGATTATCCAAATTGTGTATGACTTCCTTTGATGTATCTAGCAGCTCCTTGATGGAATCAGCACGTTCTTGGCTTACCGATGGTTGGTTGAACAGACACTTCAACTGGGTGTTGACTAAAAACCGCTCGTGATCATACCGATCTGTTAAGATGTCCCACGCCTTGGAATAATTACCATTATCTATACTCAGGTGAGCAAGTAATTTTTCCGCTTCCCCAGAAACACTTGTCTTTAAATAATGCAGTTTTTTTATATTTGACAGACCTACGTTGCTATGGATAATGGACACAAACATGTCGCGAAACGAGCGCCAAGTCTCGTACTTTCCCGAAAAAACAGGCAATTTTACACTCGGGAGATTAATCTCCGAGCTAACAGATGTGGTGGCAGCAGGTTCTGTTTGCGACTTCTCTTCCTTACAACTACTTTTAGCCTGATCTAGCGCATCAAGCAAACTACACCTGTAGTCGAAGTATATTTCACGTATTTTGTCGAAATTATCTTCAATACGAGCCAACTTGTCTACCTCCTGTTCATCGGTCTCCTCCTGTAGTTGGTCGTAGATAGTTGTTGCTGTATTCATTGTTGTTTCCAACAATGCCATACGCCCTACGATGTAATTTTGAGTATGCAGTTTCTTTTTTGATGAAAAACTTTCAAAATCTTTTTGCATGGTTGTAACATGCTTAGCAAATACTCTCGACGACATTTTATTTTCGTATTTAACTACTTGGCAATAAAATTCAAAATCTTTTGCATGACCTTCATGGTGATTTTATCAATCACCAACAGATACATTCAGAAACAAAAAAAAAGAAAGGAAAACAGAAATAACTTAATTGATATATTAAGAGCCTAATAACTATTGAATTCAATTGCCATATCTTAACTTAAACATTATATTTGAGACTTCAGAAGTTAGTAATGTTAGCTAGTGACGAACGAGTAATTTATATTTCCGAAAACAAATCTCTTTCGTTAAATTCGTTTTATAAAAAAAAAAAAAAATAAAACAACATTATTGTGAGCCGAGATAGATTGTGTGCACATAACGTCGAGGAGATTAGTTTTTTTTTTAATTGGGATGTTATCAATTTATCGAAAGGGATAGATTATATGTAAATTTATTTAAAGGATAAATATATACTGCAATGAGTATAAGCCATGTAATATATACAGTCTTTGGTATTTTTAATTTCTTTTTGGAATGAAGTTCTAAGGTATAATGTATAAGGTGAAGTCAGAGAAGAGGTAAGGTATTTGAACCACGGCTACATATAGGGGTCATTATTTGAAATATTTACGGGATTTAATGACTAGGTGTGATCTCATTTTGGGGGTCATACTTGGAGGGAAGCCCGAGTAGGTGGACATACATCTGAACCATCATGAGATCGAGGACAGCTTTAATAGAAAATAAAATTATAACGCATTGACAACTAGCGTAATTTTGTATATCAGATAAAGAGCACACAATATGCTAATATTTTTCTTTGTAATTCGATTTTTACTTTTTCGCGTTACTCTAAACGTTTTGGCACGAAATAATTTGTTTGTCAACGGGAGATGACGACAGCAAGAACCCCGACAGTTACGGCGAGCTTAGTCGAGCGTTTGCCTGCGTGCCACCCAGCTGTTGCATCCTAAGAAAGAATCTATCCTAGGCTCTCGTTACAATATTCTGCGAAAACTATAATTCATTAATGTTCTAAAAATCATAACCTTTATTTTGACACCAACTCGCCAATGGTTCAATTTATAAAAAAGCTTCAAGAAGTAAAAAAAAATTTTCAATGAGGGTTTTCAATGATAGCTATAACGGCCTTTGAGAAGTACATATTCGGTAACGATAATCATTTCAAGTATCGAATATTAAATACCGGATAACTAATTTTTGCACATCACTACCCATCACTACTTTAGTTTATTTTGTTCTTTTGATGAGGAAGGACTTCTGTTATTTGAGAAAGGTCGATGCGTGATGTTTCACTTCAACCTGCTAGCACTTCTACGGTCTCATTTTTTTTCTTAATAGGACATTTCGACTAACTGGTCATTTTTTCACTTTTTTCGTCAATTTACATAGGATGATAACTCTGCAGTTTGGTCGAATAAACTTTTACGTTCTATTGATTTGCCCCCTCTGGTATACAATGAACATTGTTTACTGGTCATAAAAATGGATTTAATTTTCAATTTCATGTTGAAAGTTTGTTCACATAGCTATTTAATTGTAAACGTTTAAATCATACGAAAAAATATTCTTTGCAAAATAGTTCAATTTCCTATAGAAAAGGCTGTCGAAACTTTTTATTGCGGTGAGTCGTTATCGGACTCTTGGTATGTATAACAGTAAAATGTATCTCAAGAATACCACTTGAAATCACTTTTTTACTTGCGATTAAAGGTACTATGTATAAGGTAAATTATGGATTCGTGCAAAAAAAACAAAAATTCTAACAATCAAACATGATATTACGATGATAGAGAAGTTGAAAAAAGTGGGTCTGCAAACTCCGTCCGTCTGTCTGTATATATTTAGTATTTACTTGGAATTCCCTAAGTGGTCTTTTTTCATTTTTGCTCTAGGTTGAAAAATAATAGTACCTGTCATATAACCATAAACAATAAGTTTGATTTTCTCGAAAACGGCTCTAACGATTTTGATAAAACTTTCAATGTGCTATTTTTTATCTTTTGGTTGGAAGAGATAGAACCGGAATTTGCAAATGAAGTTTTCTCGTAAGCTATAAATTCGATGTCAATAAAAAACAATATTTTTATTGATTTTTAATATTTAAAAAAAAATGTTTTCGAAATATGTTCATTATGAATATGGATATGGTGATTTTTTTAAACATTATTTTCCTAGATGCAAACTACAAATTGCCATAAAGTTACATACTCGAACAAATTTCAAAATATTTTTTCGAAAAGTTTTTCAAAATAACCACTTTTAAAAAAAAAACTGGTAGAACGATTTTAAATATTTTTTTTTCTAGATAAACATTTACTACTGAAGAATTATTGCATACTTACTTTTTCTAAGAACACTCTTATAGTGCATTCACACCGAACCAAAAACTGAGTTTTCGCAAAAACACCTGGAACCTTCATCGAAAACCGAGTTTTCCCATACATTG
Organism: Rhingia campestris; assembly: GCA_932526625.1. Lineage (NCBI taxonomy): Eukaryota > Metazoa > Arthropoda > Insecta > Diptera > Syrphidae > Rhingia > Rhingia campestris. The sequence goes on from OW052185.1 coordinate 52,873,721, forward strand.
TCAGTTCTCAAAACCTAGTAGGTTACGACGTAACCTTCTCATAATCACTTCGCAGACGCCATCTCGTTGCAGGTTGTTGGAAAGAACACACCTTTCATTCATTCTACACGTGTTCCACACGTCCCATAAAACAGCTGATGAACTCGCTGTCAAAACAAATGGTTTTTTTTTCAGAAATTTACAGACCTGATGAAATAAAAACAAAACAAGCGGCGGGCTTGAGAGTCAAAAACTGTTGTCAAAATCTTTAGATTTGTTTCATTTTGAACTTCAAATGCTAATATTAGTTTGATTATATTAGAATTCATTTTATTATTCAATTACAATATTTTCACACACAAATGTTGCAACTAGTATCACAATTCACAGCTGATTGAAATATCAAACGAAACCTGGTCAGAGTCGGTGTGAAAGCATCCGGTGGTTTACGTAAACTTTTTGCCAAAAACTCAGTTTATGATTCGGCGTGTAAGCACTATTAAACTCTTAAAAAAAATTAATATTTTTCTAAATATGTATGCTTTGTGATGATGCGTTGTGTATGATGAACATTCATAAAAATTTAATAAAAGAAGATACGGAATTTTATAATAAAATTATAGATCGTTTTGGTAAAAAACCACGAAAACTGCAATTTCTGTTTTCAAAACAATAAAAATACATTTTTAATGAGCATTATTTAAGTACTTATTATTACCATAAAAGAAAAAAAGGTGAGTAAGTTCCATAAGAAAAATTAAATCAATTGTCAATGAAATTTGAAATCGCCTTAAAAATCTTATCAAAATATTTTGTCTGCCCCCCTTGGGAAGAATCCTGCGGGCGCCTATGGTCCTAAGTGTCACATAATTTATCATCTCATTATAAAAATGCATTATTAGTTTCTGGGCAACAATATATTTAAACAAATCAATATACCGAAAGAATCCAAATGATACTGAGATACATATACATAATAGTAAATGATTTATTAGGTAATGTGCGTTTTATGTTGAAGGTCGATGTTTTATTTTTCAATAACTTTTTAATGAAATATTGGTTGATTATTTGGTTTTTAACATTATGTATGTGTTATGTGTTGGACGAAGGAAATAAAAGTCTGAGTTTTTCTTTAAACGTTGACAGATTGGATTATTTACATTTTACAAATGACTTTTGACATTTGACTATATACTAGATTTGCCGTTTGGCGATTATTGGCTTTACATGTTCATTTTGAGTGAAAGTTGTTTTTTATAAAATTCGAAAAGTAAAGTTACATCATTTAACGTATAACAGTATGGATGACGGTCGAGGGTGCATGATACAAAGGCGAGCTCCATCCTCCATTAAGCTCATTTTGCATAATAATTTCGCAGACTTCTGGTGTATTTTCAGCAATTTCATTTTAAATGTTGTCCGTTAGGAATCCAGGTTATGGTTGTTTGTTGATGCACACAATTTCCTTCAAGTACCCCAAAAGAAGAAATCGGGAGGATCGTGGGGACCAGTTGAATATCACCAGATTAGACCACATATGGTAACAAAATAAAATCGACCTGGAACATAAAACGCCCTCTGTATTATAAAAACTCTAAAGCTATCAGATAGTCATAGTAAAGCTTGTTTTTTTAGATTTTTGGTTTTTAAACTGGCAACATTGTTTCAACAGTTTGTCAATTTAACAGTTGATAATTGGTTTGTATCAACTGTTCATTGTAGAATGGCAACACGTTCTACAATGAATAGATGAACGCCAGAATAAAATGTTCAAACTAATCCTACCCTACGTCAATTTTACGGTCGACATAATCGTCCATCTGAGGTACTTATTTGGAACACGATTAAATGTTTACACTCTAATGGATAATACGTATCCCTTTGTCGAAATTGCTTACAACCATTAAAACTTACTGTTTTATGTGCTCTATGGGATGGTGGAATCATCGGCCCATATTTCTTTAAGGACGATGCAATCCAGAATGTTACCTTCAATGGAGAGCGCTATAGAAACACTATTTCTGACTTCGTCGTTCCTCAGTGTGAGAGCTTTGGTACCAACAGTAGCTTCTCTACCGTATGGCTAGCCGGGGCAGTGCCCCAGGGGGCCCCTCGGACTCTGACTTACAATCTATAAATTGAACTAGTGGACATTTCTTCCACATTTGGAATAAAAATAAACCAGATTCGAGGAACACGACTTTCATAATGTCAACTTATTTGACAAAAAATACCGAAAATTAACACATTTCTTAGTCAGCCGTCTATAAGCAGTTTAAGCCCAAATATTTTGGACAATACTACTGAAGGAGATCTGGAATTATTGCAGTTAAAGAAACCGCATCAGGGAGGATGTCCTGATCACATCAACGACGACAATGCTGGTAACAGCGGAAAAACCAACGATCTCATCAGTTTTCCAAATTTTTCACAATCAATCGTCATACGACTTGGGAAATTTAACGAACATTTTGATGTTCAGTGATGATAAAAAATGTCAAATTCTTGATCGTGGACTATTACCACCTTCGGGACCTTTTCCAAAAGACGCCCATCAGGACAACAGGTGTTTTTTTTTTCAACTTCTAAATATGGACCAGGTCAACATTTTTGGTTTTGTTATTCTAAAATACTAAATGCTGCCTAAAATTACCAACCCTGCTGGTTATTTACTTCGCAAAGGAATAATGTACGTTGTTAGGGCATTCCGGACTGGAAACATTTATCAGAACGAATAAAACATATTTTATATTTTTACTTGTACCTATTGTACCTATGCACAGACTGTATTTTTAACTTTCTCTTACAAAGAGAAAGATATTGTTTTCGTGAAAATTTTCGACCTCGAGATTTTGATTGATTCTAACATTACGATGATAGCGGAGCCTAAAAAAGTGGTTTTTGGAATTCCGTCCGTCGTTCCGTCTGTCCGTAATGGTCTCCGCAGCCTAAACGGCTTGACCGATTTTCTTCAAACTTCGTATCCAAGTTTGTTTTGGTCATAATTTTAGGCCATTTTTTTTGTTTGCTTTTAGCCATGTCAATAATGGTACCTGCCATATAAAAATTACACGTAACCTCAATTTTCTCAAAAACGGCTCTAACGATTTTGATTAAACTTTATATATACTATAACCATATTAGCTTCAACAAAACTGCATACCCAGTTTTTTCGAGAAAATCCATATAACGGATTTTGTCATTTAGGCCATATAAAGAAAATTGTTAATTTCTCGCAAACTAGTATGCCAAATTGAATGAAATTTAATATATATACCACAATTACAGTTTGAAGCAATTCCACATAATTAGTTTTAGCCCAACTATCACTAAACGGAATTTTCAGTTTTGGCCAATAACGGAAAATCATTATTATTCACATTGACATCGATTTCTTCATATATCGGAGTAAACGTTCGTATAAACTCATTTCGACATTATTTATATCATTAATCAAAATGCGTACTATTTGATCTAACGCCTAACTCGCTGTGAAAGAGAAAGTTGCGTACGACCCAGTCGTGCACCCACCACTCGTTTTTATGGTAACAGGTAGATATTTGATATTATTTTCATTAAAATAAGTTACAATTTGTATTTGGTTTTGAATTTTATTATGGAGTCGACTGTATTACGACGAATCTGGATTACAACAAATCTGGAGTACATACTTCGAATTTAGTTGGGGCTCGAGCTTATTTTTTGCACCAGGGCCTTTGGTTACCTAGCTACGCCACTGGGTACCAATAAAATGTCGCAACATGCCACACGAGGCAACATGCATCACCATCAATTTATTGCAGGAAACATTTGCTGAGCGCATAATTTCGCGTAATGAACCTGTGAACTGGCCTCCACAATCCCTTGATGTCACACCTTTAGATTACTTTCTTTGGGGATATGTGAAATCATTAGTCTATGACGATAAACAGAGCCGTTGGATGATTTAGAAGTCGACATTCTCGTGTTATTGCTGATATACGGCCCCAGTTGCTGGATAAAGTTTACGAAAATTCTACTTCACGATTGCGCTTAATTCGAGCTATAAATATGGCGAGCATATTCCCATAAAGGAGGAATAAGTAAGTGAAATTATCTATTAAAAAATAAATCTGATATCATAATCATTAACATTAGTTTCAAGTGTTATATTTCATATGGAATTTGTATATAGGAGAGGAATAGAGAAGACCAAATCCAGTAATATTATTAAGATGAAAATGAGCTTCATCTGAAAATTAAATGTTGGCAAAGCTGATTTTATCACACTCCCTTCTTTGGAACATGATCATAGTCTTTCATATTCAGACATATATACAGGTCTTTTCTCCTGAAATCATTAAAAATCCCAGTTGCAATCTTCTATTTCCTAACCTTTTTAGTATTTCAACTCTGGACATATCCATTATCCTTTACCTCTGACATGATCAGAAACTTTTCCTCCATACTTAAGTAGCGCTACAGTCCGGAATGATTCTGGGTCTCAACCAACATGCCTCTTCTATTAGCCCGGTCTCTAGCTGACTGCCTCTATTTGGCCATTTCAAGTTGATTGAAGTCGGTTTCTATTAGTGCGAGCCACTTAAGGCGATTTCTTCCTCTTCAGCGTTCTATATACGTTTAACGAAAAATCAAAGACTTTGTCCTTAAGCTCTGCATCGGAATATAAGTATCCACAAGCTCTGCATCTTCTATTCATCTTCAACGCGTAGTTTTTTCATGACAATAACCCTTCAATACAGACGGGATCATACAGGTACTATCGTAGAAGTTCTAGTCTGTGCCGTGTTGTTAATGCTTTGGCTTAGGCTATTGATGGCAATGGTGTTATCAACACCAAATATGGTTTCCGTGGGGAATTCAAGGCTCCCGGCATCATTCCACGTGTGTCTGTGAGCGAAACTATTCAGACTGATATCAATGCCTTCGACTCTTTGGTGCCCATCGGTCGTGGACAGCGTAAATTGATTATTGGTGGCAAGCAGACTGGCAAAACTGCAACACAATCGTTAAATAGAAGGGTTTCAACGATGGTCAGAATGAAAGCTTGAAATTGTTCTGCATCTATGTCGCATCGGTCAGAAGCGTTCCACTGTCGCCCAGATTGTGTAGCGTTTAACTGATTCCAATGCCATCCATGGGCTACTCCGTCATTATATCTGCTACCACCTCCGATGCTATCCTATTACAATACTGGACCCCATATTCTGGCTGACAAGGGCAGGCACGCCTTAATCATTTACGACGATTTTTCCAAGCTGGCTGTTCCTTACCGTAAAATTTTTCTGTTGCTGCGTCGACCCCCATATCATGAGTGATGCATTTTACATTCATTCTATATTGTAACGACCTTCCAAAATGTCCCCAGCCATGGTGTGGAGGCTCATTGACTGTCTTGCATCGAAACCCAAGCCGGTGATGTGTCTGCCTATATTCCAACCAATATCATCTCCATTACTGACCGTTAGATCTTCTTGGGAACTGAATTGTTCTGCTAGCGTATCCCACCAGCCATTTTTGTCGGTCTGTCTTATAGCGCGTGTCGGTTTATCGGTCCTTACCAAGGCAATGAAGCAGATTGCTGGTTCTATAAAGTTAGAGTTGGCCCAATACTGTTAAATCGCCGCATTCGCCTAGTTCGGTTCTAATTTCGAAGATGCTGCCACGAAACGGCTGTTGAACTATGGTGTTCGTCCAACCGAACTCTGGAATCAAAGTCAATACGTGCCAATGACCACTGAAGATCAGGTTGCTATGGTGTCCGTGGTCAAAATGGGTCTCGCCAAGATTACTAAATTGTTTTTTTTTTTGCGCTGGTGAAATCCTTAATGGATACTCTGTGGCCCGTACTACGAGTTATGGCAGACTCTATTCTAGAGCATTTATACGTGGTTAAAACACCCCCTATTCTGTCCAGTAAATCTCGATGGTAAATCATAGGGCAGGTTTTGACATTATCTCTTTTGCTCTTATGGTCCTGAGTTTTCGTTCTATTGTGGTCACGTTTAGATAACCCGCTGCAGATCTTCCATTGTATTTGCAATGATACTCTTGACGGTATCCCATGCTTCATTTGGCGATAGCATATACGATACGAGACTTAGGTTACTGAGGGGTTACTGTCCTGCCTATTGTGTTTCTAGTGCGTTTCTCGGAGCTTCATAATTTCGGCATTCCAGCAGCACTTGCTCAGCATTGTAAACTTTACCATCACAATGAATGAATGAATGACAGAATGGGTCATCAGCAAACCTAATCCTGTATAGGTATTCCCGGAAGCTTCAGTGTCCCGTTGGGAACTGTGATAGGTAGAAATTTACTTTATCTAGCTTTCTCTTTTTCCACTCTTCGACATTCGGCAGTATTTTGTAAGTCAATCTTCCGTTTGGTGTTGTGTACTCGTGTTCCTACTCCCCGCTATCACACTGACAGATACAATTTTATCCTTCTCATGTATGCCTATGAGGGCTGCGTGCATGAGGAATAATTTGCCTATGGTTTTAAGCAGATTTCTTATTGGCTGCCTTGGTCCTCCATTATTCTGCATAAGACTTCATATTCCGGCTACTGATCGGCTGGCTTTCTCCCTTGTGCACCTTAGGTGGTCTCTAAAGTTAAGCCTGTAGTCGAGGGTCACTCCTAGGTATTTAATGAAGGTCATCGAGTCGATTGTGTACTTACACCTTAGTGGCTTAATATGTTAGACTAAATGTTTAAGCCACTAATTATTTTAGGGTTCGTTTTTTTACATGCTTATTTCAGTTTAAAATAGTCTGGTCATAAGCTTTAAGTCACTTAATTTTTAGGTTTAAAGTTCAAATTGTTTTCTAAAAAGTTTCTAAAAATACGACGATTTAATTTCGTCATTGACAAAGTGATCAAAAAAACTGGAGCGACCTAATCGTCAACTAAGGACTGCCATTAAAGGGGAAGAAGACACGTTAGTTGTTGAAAGCTTCCTCTAGTTCCACCATTGTTAAAAATAATTCCACTATAGTCCACACCGTCCTTGAAATGAATTTACATAAAGGTACATGGGACACCTATGAAATTTGTATTGAAAACCCCTAAACGCACAGCCATCGTCTCTAAATTGGCTTATAAAAAAGCACCAAGTGTACCATTATCGTAAAGAGTCTCCCAGCACATATCCACTCCTGCATAGAACATTGGTCCAGCTTCGACCATTTTAAACTCTACCAAGTACAATAAATGCCAGCTCCTAAAAGAATAGAGGAAAACTTTTCCCAAATTGTCAAAATATTTCCACATCTCCAATCGGATCTGGGAATGCACCTACTCTTCTCCTAAAGCTAAAGAACCACATACCTACAAAAAAAAATATCTCTCAGTTCGTAAACTATAGCTGTGCAAAGTTTGTGTGTTAAATAAATTCAATTTTCACCTTTTTGTTCGGTAACAAACACGAAAGCATCATTTCCAGAGTTATGTGACCCTTACCCTGCTTCCCCGATCACTTCTTCCTCTTCCTGCAGACCCAACGCCCACAGCAACCCACACTATTTGACAGTTTTGAAAAGGAACATCGAAATAGAAACTTTCTCACAATATTGTGGTGCATATAGGTATGATAAAAATGAAAGACTCGGTGTCAAGGTTGCCCAATAAATGCGGATTCCCGAATATTAGTTCAACTTCTACTTCCATACTTGAACGAGAGGACTTATAGATGGCTAGGTTTATGTATAGTGAAGGTTAAGTGCTTGGGGAATTTATAATATCTGAAAGCATTTCTGTTCCACGTTTGGTCAGAGTTTTGAAAATAAATGGCAAAAAAAAACAACAAAAAAAAAACAAAATGGAAGATCCACTGGAAATTTTGTCAGGTGAAAATGTGATGTGCCATTGTGTGGTGCGAAAGTTTGCGTTCGGCTGGTGATTATAAAAAGTGGACATGTCTGACGTGAATTAAATTTTTTTGTTGCTCAAATCCAATGATAAATTAATTTTTGAATGAACTTTGTCATTTTCGGGTCGCTTGTCAATAAGAGCGCATAGTTTATTCGAAAAAGTCCATTTTTTGTGGAATCTGTATGGGGGTGCTTGAATTTGTTCGGATTGTTTTTTTCTGATTAATTTGAGTGTATCTACCCGGTGGGAGAACAAAAAAGTCTACGAGATGTGAAACAGTCCGCAGTGCCAAAAGGTTTTTGTTTGCATGGATTTTGATGGTCCATTCATTGTCAATTTGTAAAAGGTTTTGCAGTATTGGGAACGACAAGTCGCAATGACTTTTGAGGAGAGTTAATGTTTTCCAGCTATACATATGAGTTTTATAGAAGAAATTAAGGTTGCTAAGGTCTCTATCATAATAAAAAGTACTTAAACGGTCCGAAAAGTTTAATTTTTAAATTAAATCTTGGTATTCAATTTATGCGAGGTTTTTATCTACAGTATCTACATTAAGCTTGGAATGGAAGATTCTGAGGGCTGAAGTATTCGCTCTACATGTCCCAGCCATCTTAAACGTCCAAGGTGGAGTTTTTATTTAGCAGATCTATGTCGCTGTGCTACTCGTAAAATATTGATCGAATCCTTGCTATCATAACCCGTCAATACAAACGCGACAGCGAACTTTGGCATTGACAATGATGAACATGGTCTAAAGACTTCCTTTGTAGGTTTTCGAACCGAATGCACGTAAGGGCGAGCAGAAACATTTTATTAAGTCTTCGAGATAAGGATTTGGTCTTCATAACCAGCCCCGATCAACGTGAAAAGGAAGAGAAGGGAGATTTGCAGTTGAGCAGCATGCCCCCATGCATATTCAAACTTTGCATCCTCCCAAACTCGCACTTGGATGTGTGTAAAGTATGAACCCTCCTGTATTTGAATTCGGCTTTATTTCACAAGCAGTGTTCGGCGTTATTTCACTTTGTAATATAACGCGCAACTCCAAAATTCGGTGCTATTTCGCTTTTACAAAGTCAAATAACGCCGAATTATGACGGTTCTTGAATTATCATAAAATGTTAAGAGAAATTATTTCCCAAAAAAATGTGAAAATATTGCTCACCCATGGTAGGCAAATTTTCTAAGTGAAGTTTTTTTCCACTCCAGGTGAAGTTATTTCCCATGTGAAGTTATTGCCCGTGAAGTTATTTCCCTGCACCGAAAACTTCTTTAACGGTAAGACCGAGAAAAGCAAACCGATAACAAATGTTTCTTTTGCATGTATTACAAAGAAGAAATTCCAACACTCTTGCATAAAATCAGAGTCGCCATGAAGCACTAGGACAAAGACAAGGACGGCAAGCAATTTTTGAAGGTTGATATGAGAAGCTTTACTTCAGATGATTACCATTCATTTACCATTTCCTCTCTTGTCACAATAATACTGTATGGAAATATTTTTACAAGGGACCACTTGATGAAGAGGCTTCTATATGTATGATATACATTTCAAAAATGATATCGACAACCAAAAAGGGATGTTTCTGCGCTTTCGGTCGTGTATTTTCTGGTAAAATCGCCTACAGCATTAAGGCTAGGATCATGGGCTACAACTTTGTTCCCGGAAGGCAGGATGATTCGTATTAGAAAGCCATCCAACGTACTATCTTGATGATGGGACGTACTGTTAAAACCATCGAGGATGTTCTATCTGGTAACATCTGGAACCATCTCCACATTCAAAGATGAAGGTCATCAAGTTCTCTGTGTCCCCTGTGATGCATGTTGTCGTTTAGTCTAAGAATCCAGCTGATTGGCCAAAACTTGTTGAAGGTCTGATACGTTTGGAAAAGTCCATTCAATGTATCATCGATGAATCTAGTGAGCATATTAATGATAGTTCCGACGAACTGCAAAACTGCAAAAATTTGGAAGAAGATCGTTCCTCTGAAGAAATCTGACCCTGTTGTGTCATACCGCGAAATCATATTCGAAGAATACAACCAGATGTGCTTATCAAAGATGGACTCCCAGAAGACATTGACAATATGATGTCAGCCTTAAGAACGATTTCAAAAATCGTGCTCGTTATTAGCCCGAGAAGTACGATTGCGATGTAACTGAAGTCCGTAAGATCGGGTCCCAAAGAATAGGAATACTTGAACGAAACACCACAAACGAAGGTGTTTTGGGCGATGAGAATATGTGTGGTGCCCTTTTCAACATTTATAATATCAAATTGCACGCTGATGTCATCCATGGTGTTCGTGCCCTGCTCGTTCCAACTGCAAGTCGTGCCTTGTATTACTTCGGGTCCATGTCTAATGGTACCTAACTGGTTCTGTGCGAAACACAATGCCTAGAAGAAGCGGTCAGTGGTGTTTACGGTGTCTTGAACAGGCGTCCTTCTCACGTTTTCGAGGAAAGTCAAGTCGTTGAAACAGGTTCTATATCCAATAGCGTCTAAAGCTAGAAAAGAGAACCACCCACAATATCAAGCTAAAATTCCAATAACCTCAGAGTGACTAGTAAAAAAATCCTCATATGCATGATAGGAGCTACTAATGCAGCTTTCAAGAAAAAGTTAGACTAATCACAACTTAAAGAGTTAAACATATTATGAGTTATGAGTTACGGCAACTAGCTCTATAATCAATATTGGAAATTGCTGCACCTTTTCCTCCCACTCAACAACCAATACATATAAAACAAATGGTTTCGAGTAAATCCAAATGACAGTTTTCGTCACAAGCCTCAAGTGTCAAAAATTTGTATAACTTGTATATAGCTGGCGTTGGTTAAACATTCAACTTGATCTATTAGTCTTACGATTTGAATCCCCTTAAGGGCTTACAATACACACTTTGAATACAAAAAAGCAGACGCCCTGTCATAAATATAAAATAAGTCTCTGGATATAATATTGAAAATCTAAAAATGCCAATCGATAGGCTACTCCAAACTTATCTCTCAAATTGGAATGAGATAAATGAACTTTAAATGATAATAAGTCAATGTAACAACCACTCGACGCATAATAGGTACACCTTACTACGCTCTATATAAACCTGTTCACACACTCCTAGAAGACAGTTTAATTTTGAAACTTTATCGCTTCCAAAATGCGTGCCGCCATTTTGTGTGTCTTGCTCTCAGCTGTTGCAATTTCGGCTGATCTGCAGTCTGATATCGATGAAATCACCAGCCATTTACCCATGGATGAACTCGTACTGATTGGTAAAAAGTATGCGACCATGGACCTCAGTACTCATCTCGGACTTCGTTACATCCAGACTTTAGCTCAACATGAACTGATTGAGGGCTTGGTCAATATAAAGGAAGTGCATGAATTGGTGGAGTTCTTAAATCGGCGAGGTGTCGACGCAGAAAGCATTCTGGTTCATTTGACGAAATGGGCTGCAGAATTCAATCGACGAGTTCTATCAAAACCTTCGGCCGGACAACTCAAGTCCGGATTGCCTTCGATTAGTGGAAATTTTGTGGCCGACTGCAGCGATGTAATATCAAAGTCGGATGTCTCCTCTGTGATTCAAGAAAAACTTAAAACTAGCCATGAATTCGGGAACTTTGCTACAGCTGTAGCGGATCCGGAATTCAAGAAACTGATTTACCGGGCAGTATACTCTAAAGGCTTTACGGAACTATGCTCTGATTGTTTAGATGCTCAAAGTAGAGGATTTTTTAGTAGTCTTTGGGAAAACATTAAAAAATTCGGAAAGAATTTACTAGTCCAATTAGGGATTAAGGCGATTTTTGGATGGTTTGGTAAATAGATATGACAATAAATTAATTTGATAAGCTGCAGAAGAATATTTGTTTTAATTTTCTTGTGAAAAGTTTTTTGGAAGTATGTATGTTGCAGTTTTAATTCAGGATCGTTCTATTTCGAGCTATAGGAATTTTAAATTAACTTATAAAAGGAGCCGCTCAAAAATATTTTTTTTTGATCATCTATATTGATATAGCTTCATGTCAGCTTGCGTTCTGGCATTACGATCGATGTGTTGCTTAAACTTAAACGCAAGATTGCTGAACTGATTTTGAAATTGGTCAGAAAATTGAAATTGAATTTTGAAAGAATAATTTGACCAGTAACTCGATGAAGTCATGGTAGTAGCAGATAGGTTACGATCCCAGATGAGGAACTAGTTGAAACAGTTGTTCGTTACCTTCAACACAACGTCCGTTTAAGATTCTTACACCTAGATACTACTTCTATGTCGGAATTGCGTAAAGAATGTCACAAGCGTGAACACATTGCCAACAGATTTATATGAATTCAGCTTCAATATTAGTTGCAAAGGATGATATTTCGCATTCACGAGAAGGTGGTATTCTAAATGAACCAATAGATATCAGTTGCTAGAACTAGGATGGTATCAATATTGTACCAAATGTAGGTTTTTTATTATGCCGCATCCGCCATTGGTATGTGCCATTCGTGAAATTCCAAAAGAGGCATCCAAAACATAATTACTGAAACACTCGCCTACGTTAATTGCAAATAACGATCAAACATCTTGATTCGGACACCCCACAGACATTAAACATAATTCTATATCACATAAGATTACAACATTATAATAAAATAAGAACTAAAATATTTAATCAGAAACAAACAGTAATAGTAAAGTAAATGCAAAATTAAGTCTTAGAAAATATGGCAATGATATTTGACCGTGTCCTTCAGTTCCTAATACCGGCAAAATTCAATTTGGATTGTTGGAAAGTGGATCTGCTATTACGTTCCACATCATGACATGAAGGACTGACTCAATGAAAAAAGGTCAAGATTTTTTTTTATAATTTACTCGCACTCAAGGGGTGAATACCCTTTAAATGTTTTAGCACAGTATTTGTGTTAGAGAAGTTGAAGAAATAGAGTGATAGGAAAGATTTTGGATGTAGTGGAGACTTACTCCATGGGTGGTGTCCGAACTAACTTCGGTGAGTCACTGTTTTGCATGTTCGTTAAATTCGCAGAGCTTTCAAGATGGTGTATACCCTTGGGATAGTAACTACCGATTTTTTTTATTTCTTTGAGTAAAAGTTTCATGGATTTTGGGATTGAACGCGCTACCTTCCACTCAACAAGCGAATACATTACCACTACACCACGGCCACCCTGTAAATATGGGAGCTACGCGATTTACTTTAGTATCCCGAAACTATTTTTGGAGCAATCGCAACCACCAGAAAATACCCGCGTACTGTCAACTTATAATAGCAACTAGTTGATTTCTATTTTTGTTAATAAATGTATTATCCACTTCAAAAGCGCCGCAACGTTACCACCCTTTTGTTTACACCTTAGCCAATATGGCAGAAGAGTATCTTTCATATGATTGAATGCACCTTGCAACTCTAATTAAACAAATTAGCAAATGGAGACTAAGCTAATAAGAGTAGATAGAAATAATATAACGGGTGATCAATCAAGATCGCTTGAATCGTGTCATGTTGACATGTATTTTGTATTCAGTATTCATTGAGAATTCATCATCAATATACTTCCATCCGAACAACGTCTGCAAATTTAGTGAATGGGCTTTCGAAAGACTTGCTGAAACAGTGGATCTATTTTCGACCAGCAGTTTGCTCAGAGATGAGGCCCCTTTCTGGGCTCAATAAGCAAAATTGCCATATATGGGCCGAAGAACAACCGGAAAAGGTTCAAGGGCTGCAGTTACATCCACTCAAAACAACAGTGTGGTGTGGTTTATGGGCCAGTTGAATTATCGGTCCATATTTCTTCAAAAAATGAGGCTGTCGCCAACGTTGCTGTAAATGGTGCTCGTTATCGCGTGTAAAACTTCAAAGCCAAGGACACAAGGCTAGAACTGAATCCTGTCGAGACAAACAAGGAAATATCATACTTGAGACACAGTCGATGCTGTGGATATGGAAGAACCACTTCTGCAGACTGTTTAAGAACGAACCACTTAATATTGCGAACGGATGAAAGTGTGCCTAAAGAATGTGCCAGATCCACAAAAATGTTTGCCAGATCCACAAAAAAAGACCCTCTGAAATGCACCAACTATAGAGGCATATGTCTCACCAAAAGCACCTACCAGATCTGCCTTAATATGTGAACGCCTGCAACTTTTTACCAACAACCTGATTGGCCCTTTTCAGTGTGATTTTAGGCCAGGAAAGTCCACAACAGATCAAATTTTCACACTTCGGCAGATCCTGGAAAAAACCAAGAAATCCAAATCGATACCCACTACTTATTGATCGATTTTAAAGCCGCATACAACAGCATTTATAGGGACGAACTATACAGAGTGCAGATGGAGAATTCTCGCTGCTCCATCAGAGATGGAAACGACCTCAACGGTTCCGTTTGCGTAGACGAGCTATGGAGATGAAGATTTAACCAAGAACTTTACTTTACGAGCTGTACAGCAACATACCCCTGGTCAAAAAACTCCGAATTGGACGTTTGAGATGGCTAGGACATGTATAACGTATAAACACCAATACTCTCGCAGAGTCTAGTTTAAGCAATGTTGATATTTATATTTCGCCCATATAATGATTTTTTGCCACGCCCACTTTTCCAGGGCGTTTTCTGTAAAAAAAAACGTTATCGGTAAAATTTTAAGTAAACTTGAAATGAACTTTTTCTCTATAGATCAGTTTAACAGACCCCCTCTTTTTGGAGGCGGTTTCCTAAAAACATTTCTATACCATACCCCATAGCGTATGCAATAGAAAAGCTTTGGTTTTTGTTTTTTAAAAGACAAGTATCTGCACATGCTTTTGACTAGAAATTATTAGTCTTGAAAATGTTGCTCTCCACGAGAGTTCACAATACACTTCCCATATGAAAATAAGACGCCACTGGCATAAACATAAAACCAGACGAGCATGGAAGTCTCTTGAGCTCTAATTAATATTGGGTAACTCTAAACGCCAATCGATAGACTACTCCAAACTTATCTCAAATTGGAGTGCAATTAATATATTGACATAGAATCTACTATGGCAAGCCACAGAGTTTCCACTTTAAATGATAATAGGCCACTCTAGTAGACCGTACTACGTTGTATTTAAACCTGTGCACGCTTTCGCAGACAGTAGCTTATTTTTGTTTCGCTTCCGTGATGCGTGCCGCCATTTTGAGTATTTTGCTCTCAGCTGTTGCAATTTCGGCTGATCTGCAGTCTGATATTGATGACATCACCAGCCATCTACCAATGGACCACCTTGTATTGATTGGTCAAAAGTATGCGACCATGGACACCAGTACTCTTCCTGGACTTCGGTACATCCAGACTTTAGCTCAACATGAACTGATTGGGGACTTGGTCAATATAAAGGAAGTGCATGATTTGGTGGAATTCTTAAATCAGCGAGGTGTCGACGCAAAGGGAATTCTGGTTCATTTGACGAAATGGGCTATAGAATTCAATCGACGAGTTCTATCAAAGCCTACAGCCGGTCAACTTAAGTCCGGGTTGCCTTCGATTAGCGGAAATTTTGTGGCCGACTGCAGAGATGCAATATCAAAGTCTGATGTTTCCTCAGTGATTCAAGAAAAACTCAAAACCAGCGATGAATTCGGCAACTTTGCTAAAGCTGTAGCGGATCCGGAATTTAAGAGACTGATTACCCAGGCTGCTAACTCCAAGGACTTCACAGAGCTTTGTTCTGATTGTATGGATCTTCAAAAAAGAGGCATTTGGGGAGTAATTGGACAAATAGGAAAGGAGGTAGCAGTCTAAGTGGCGGTAAATGTTATTTCTGGATGGTTTGGCAAATAGATATGATAGATATGATAAATAAATTTGCAGTGTTATAGTAGACCGCAGTTTCAATTCGATTATGATAGTAGGGTAAAATGAAACGAACTTAAGAAGAAGAAGAACGAACAGCTGAAGCAAGACCTTTTCGTGTCTCCAACAAAAACTTCCTAATAACGTCTTACGCGGGAATGAAAGAATTTCTTGAACTAGTCTTGGGAGTGAAGCTTTCGTGGAACGTTGGTATAAGTAGAACTAGCCAAAAAAATATGCATTAGATCTTGCGATTGCTTGCTTGCGCTGGAGGGTATGGTGGAATAGGTATAAGTAGAACTAGTATCAAGTCACACGATTGACATCTTAAACCTTGAGGTTAAGAGATAAACTTCAATGGAAATACAATAATTTGGGAAAAGCCGATATTCAAACACTACAATGTAACCGTTCAATAAAAACCGCTCTTTTATTTACTGGCAGGAACTTCAACCTCGAATACAGATTTTAGATTCTGGTTAAGGGCGACTTGAAACATTTTAAAAATATACATGGGGACAAAGAGCTCGACCTCCGTCAACCTGCCCAACTATTCCTGCGTATTCCATGACAATGTTGTCTTTATTCATCAGATTGCAGCTTGACTTAAGAATAATCTGCAACCAAATTTATATTATCCAACTTTCACCACAGTGGCATAATTTATTTAGTTCGGGGAGATTCGGGGATTCTAGAAAACTGAGCATTTGATTGATGCACACTACGTAAATGTGGCTATTTCTTTTGACAAACCCCTGAACCGCAATCTAGACTTGTCCACAACTAACTAGATGTAGTTAGACCTCGATTCCTGCAATACCTCTCAGCTTATTTAGCCTTTGAGCAGCACATGATAGCAATACTTACTTCCAATTGCGCACTCCAAGTTGGTTGAGGTCGGTTTCTACATAGCCATCTTAAACGCCTGATGCGGAGTTTTTTGTCCAGGGGTATGTCGCTGTACAGCTCGTATAGTTCGTGGTTGAATCTTCATCTCCCTAGCCCGTCAACGCAAACGGGACCGAAGATTTTTCTAAGAATTTTTTTGCTTGAAACGACCAAGGATTTCTTCATCCGCTTTTGATACGTTCCATGCTTCAATTCAGCGCCGTAGAGCAGGACTGGGATGATCAATGTCTTATATAGGATCTACTTAGTAGTTCGAGTGAGGGCTTTGCTAATAAATTGCCTTCTTAGCCCGAAGAAACACCGTTTGGCAAGAGTAATTCTTCGTTTGATTTCTGACAAGATGTTGTTGTCAGAGTTAATAGCAGAGGCGAGGTAGACAAAGTCCCGTACTACCTCAAACTTATATCTATCAATGGTGACGTTCTGCCCGATTCGTCGATGTAGTGCCTCCTTTCGTGTTGACAGCATATACTTACCCTCATTTACTGCTAAACCCATTTTTGCGCTTCCTTCTCTATACTAGCAAAGGTGGCCATGATGAATACGTCTCAGCTACAATGTAAGCAGGAAAATAAACTGTGACAATTCTAGTCCTTCCACACTGCATCTAGGACTGGTCGAAGTGTACCTTTGTATTAAAAATCAAGTCCAACAAACAATCAAATACCATTTGTTCTATAGCAAGGTCCGTTTTGGTACCACATAGATCAAACATCTTTTCCTATGAGTCGTCTGCCTAGTTTAACCAATCCGAGCTGCAAATAAAACGGCGGAGGTTCCTGATGTCAATGTTAATCAGGTCACCTAGATTGTCGAAGAAGTAGTCTCCCAGGTGGATTCTTCTTTTGTTGGAGAGCGCTGGACATGAACAAAGACGATGAGTGATACTTTCCTCCTCCTCGTCCATTCATCTTCTGCAGAAGTCGTTGCTATAAAGGCCAAGTCTTTTAGCATGTAGGCCTATGGGGTAGTGTCCTGTAAGGACACCAATGATGGTGCTGATGGTGGATCTGTTCAGCATTATTAAACTGAGGGAGCGATTCTGGCTTTATATGGGCCATCTAGTTTAAGTGTTGATTTACAAGTTGCGGGTGGCATGCCTAACGTTTCTACATGTGCTAGAATATTAAGCCCCTTCTGGCAAGCTCGTCCGCCCTAAAATTCCCTGGGATATCACTGTGCCGCGGCACCGAAAATAGGTGAATGGTAAATAGCTCTGCCATCTCGTTAAGAGACAGTCGGCATTCGTGGGCTGATTTTGAAGTGAATGCGGTAGATCTCAAGGATTTGATTGCCGCTTGGCTGTCACTGAAGGTGCTAATATTCTTCGCGGATAGTACATTACACCTCAGCCTGGACAGGGCTTCGTTGATTGCCATGATTTGCCTGGAAAACGCTACAATTATTGGGACGGCGAAAGGATATGCTCAGGTTGAGCATCTCAGAGAAGACACCTCCACCTACCGCCGCTTCAGTTTTAGACCCATCTGTGTAGTTTTGCTCCGAGTTTTGCTCCCAGTCGATTCGGCTGGGAATTGTTGACTGGAAGTTAAAATCGAAGCTGAGTTGGGTAGTGATATGGTCGGTGTTTTCCGTAATGTTTAGATGATTTAATATCTTTGGGTGTACACACTGACTGGGTGTCCATTGTGACGAGGCTCTTATTCGCACATCTACACAAGCTGCGGTCTGTTTGCCGAAGATGTCTAAGTTCAATAGATGTAGAATAGCATCTAGAGCTGCGGATGGAGTGGTTCTTAGAGCTCCACTTATGCAAATGCAGGCGGATCGTTGAACTTTCCCAAGAAGGTTGCCGTTTGAGGCTATTTCAAGAGCAGTCCACCAGACCAGCACACCATACAGAAGTATGGGTCTAACGATAGACACGTAAAGCCAGAATGTGACTGCATTCCCCATTTTTTCCCGATAGCCTTTTTACATGAGTATAGGGTTACGGTAGCTTTTTTGACGCATTCTAGGATGTTGGCTTTCCAGTTCAGTTTCTTGTCCAAGACCAGACCCAGGTACTTGGCTGATTCAACAAACTTGAGACTGACGACATTAAGTTTTGGAGGGTCGACGTGCGGAATTTTGTGTTTCCTGCTGAAGAGGACCAGTTCGGTTTTTTGAGGGTTCGCTCCAAGTCCACATTTGGCGGCACATTTCGAGAGTACTGAAAGACCATTTTGTAATAGCTCTTTAAGGTTGTTAAGGTACTTCCCTGATACAGCCATTGCCACGTCATCAGCGTAGGCAATCACCTTGCAGCCTTCCCTTTCTATATTAACTAGTAGCTCATTGACCACCAGATTCCACAGAAGAGGAGACAAAACACCCATTTGTGTTTTGTGCCACAAGTCACAGATCTTCGTGCGGAAGTTACACCAAGCCCGTAAGAAGCTGATTAATTAGCACTATCAGCGAATCATCGACATTGAGAACTGAAACAATTGCTAGTTAGATTGAGGCAAATCAGAATTCGCGGTAGGATAAGCCGTTTTATTACCAAACAACTCATGTACCGGTTGTTAATAGTTGATGTGTTATAAATCTAGCCCAACTCAGATGTTCATTTAAAATTTTCACAATTATTTTTTTATGTTCGAAGTTTATAGAAAATTTTTTTATACCATTTTAAAGAGTAACGCCTAATACACCCTGTAACTAAATTTCATTCAATTCGTGGTAGTACTTTTTGCGTTATGACGTTCCGAACGAAAAATTGAGTTTATACCCCTTGAACCACCCCCTGTAACGAACCCCCTAACGATCGTCCTGCCTGGAGAGTGACATCTAGTGAGCAGATGTCGAACTAGTAAGTGGCTAGTCCCCAACCGGCACTATCACCCGTGCTGATGAACGTCTGACCACGCTCACTTCTCATCGTCTCTCACTTGGCGCAAGACCCACGCTAGGGGTTGAACCTCCTATCAACTTCCTCCACCCTTATGACCCGCGAGTGGATCGATTTCACACGTGAGGCACTTTTTTTTGTTCTTCACGTAATTTTTTTTTTTCACGTTTTTCGTTCCTTTGATTTTCGGTCTTTATTTCTGTTTAATTTAATGTTTTTTTTTTTTTTCTTTCTCGGGCACTGAGAACTTTTGGTGTCCCACGTTTCGAAAAGGCGCGCGCCGTAACCTGCGGGTATAGGTATTCTCCTTTTCTCGTAGGATTTTGCGGCTCGCGAGCGGGACTTGAAGCCGACGTATTTTTTTTTGTTGGCTTTTCCGAAGTCAAACGATACCCGGGTATATTCGCACGGATCGTGGCGTGGTTTTAGAGAGCGTGTGTAAGATAGACCTTTTTTTTGTTTTGTTGACCTTCGCACAAAAATCACGATTTTTGTTTTAGGTTTTGTTTTCGGGTACTTAATTTGTAGTTTTTTTTTGTCACTTGCGACAAACTGATATTACGCGATAAAAACTGATCGACGCGATAAAAAATGATCTACGCGGCTATGCTCTCACCACCCACGTCCTATTCGCGTCACCTCCTCGTTAAAACAGACCGAGCAACTACCGGAAAACATCTTATCACGCAAGCTAGCCGGAAATGTCTCCCTCACACCAATAGGCACAGCATATGTCAGAACTTTATAATCCCGTAGCTCGCGGGGTTTTGATCACAAGAATCGCATTTTGGTCTTAAAACTTAAGTTGCGATTTTTCGGGCCATTAAGGAAACAAATAATTAACTTTTGAATAAAAGTTGTAGGAAACGCCTTTTTTTTTGTAAGTCGTATACACGTTATTTTTTTTATAAAGCAAAGAATAGTCATCGAAAAATAAATCGTTCGACTGTCTTCGAAGTGGTTGATGTCCAGGATGGAAATTGGTTGGAAGCTGAGTGAAACTGAAATTTCGAAAATAAAAGCTTTTCGATCGGGAGATGGTTGGTGCATTGAATGATGTGGTGAATTTCATACAAGCTTCGCTTTCAGTCCTCCGCAATCGGATTAATTTCAAATTCAAAAAAAAGGTGTAAATTCTACGATATCAATATGAAATTAAAAGAGCGTGTTCCGCGGGTTTTGCTTATAGTGATATCTGTAATAAAAAATATACAAAAAAAATATAATTAAAGCAATTAAAGAAAAAAAGGTATTTCGCAAGGTTCGAACCCAGGCATGGAAAAAAAGAGATTAGGATCGACTCAGCGCTTAGCCAACAGGCCACCAATTGTTTTGGATCGTCGTTGCTTGGAGGGCTAGGGTTATTGGAGACAAACTACATATATTATGTTTTCATCGAGTGATCCTTAGGTATATAAGAATTCGTCTCTTGTTTTACGAATACATGCGCAATTTATGTTGACATCCAAGCATGGCCGATTTCCTGAAACCTGAAATCGATTAATTTTATTTGTAAAATTATGTTTTGGTCACACCTATTTTCTAAAAATTCTAATTTGAATTTTAAGACCAAAATGTTAATTTTCCAAATAAAATTACGATTTTTAAGAGGCAACGCGGAAGTGCTTGGACGACCATCATGCTATCAAACTGTATTGGTATGTGTGACGTCAGGAGCATATAAAAGGACCTACCGATGTTAAACTCGCTCTCTTACGATTGTGACTTTTGGTGCGTACACCCGGTAGAATTCGGAATTAGAACGTTGTCGGAAATTTGGTTTTAATACAAGTCGCGTAAAGTAATTAACATTATATAAAGTGTCTAATCATTATTACCCTCGAAAAAAAGACGAAAAGTAAACGCACGCAAAATCGTTCCTATCTCTTTATCGAGAAAACGGAAAAAGTGACAAATACATATAACATTTATTAACGAGACAACAATAAAAAGTGACGATTAAACCATACAAGGAACAAATGTGAAACGCGCACAACAAAAGTATAAAAAGCGCAAGTGATATCTTATACACGACACATAGTTTTCCACCAGTGTGCCTCCATTTTCACCAGTGTGTCTCACCTCTGTGATTGTCCTTAAGTGCACCAATACCACCAGCCAGTGCCGCCAAAATCAGTGCACATACGTCCTAACACCCACGTGCAGCCAAAATTAAAAACCACCCTAAAATACGTACACGAGAAACAACACTCCTCTCGTACGACCGACGAGACGAATCTACACGAGCACCCTCTAACACCACCAAACGCATCCAAAACAACACAATTGCCATCTGCCCACGTAAGCCTCAAATCACCTGGCTACGAACCGCTGCAATCAACGTCAAAAAGCACACACCATACACCCTGTACCAGCGAGAAGAAGTGCTTCACCGACACCTGAAGACGCCACCACTCGATCATACATCGCACCTGCATCGCCATCACCAAAGCCAACACGGCGATTATACGATCGACGAACACCAGCGACCAACCATTCATCGAATCAGCATCATCACCACCCACCCCGTCATCAATAAACACCGAAAAACCAAATCACCAATCAAGTTTATATAAAAGCTAAGTATTTTTATTTTTCGTTGAGGTTTAATTTTTTTGTTTTATTATATTGTACAAGTTCGCTCAAATTGCCTTAACAAATTTATCAACAGGTAATTGATTCAAATAACAATTGAAACATTAACAACAACATCACGTACATAATTACACATTACATTGATTGCTGATTCCCCGATGCTGTGCACACCATCTGGATGACAACGTAAGAGCAAAACAAAAAAAAAATATTTCCAAAAGCGAAATTGCGATCGGTAAGTGATTTTATTTGTTATAATAATTTGACGAACTTCCATATATTTTTTTTTTGATTAAAGTCAGTGCTAGAAAGTTTTTTATTAAGTGACCATTTTCAAAGTTTGATTGATACGATTTTTTTTTGATGAGTAAAGTTATTTGTTTTCTTTTCAATAATAATTTATGATTAGACCTAAAAATATACTAAGATATTTTGTTAAAATGGTATTAAATCATTAAGCTTTTAAGAACTTAAATTGGCACTACGATTTTATATTTTTTTATTGCATACTTTTAGGATATTGTAAAATAATTATTTTTTTATATGCACCCAAATCGCAGGGCTGCAAAACTTTTTATCTTTGTTATGAGTTATATTGTTAAAATAAACGGTTGGTTGATTGGTAGATTTTTAAAGTAACCTTCGATATTTTTATTTGTTCCAATTAGTTTGCTTCGCTAATTTTTCGATTGCTATCATGAGGTCGACAAATCCGTGAATTTTTTTTTAGACTTCACTATGATGTGTTAGGATTTTTTTTTATAGGTGGATGTGACAACTTGACGATCTCGAAATGGGATGAAATCGACGACGATGAGGAAGGTGACAGTGACGTCACTTTCACTGTAGATTGAAGACATTGTGTCGGATATTGATGTTTTAGATTTTGTTTTTGTTATTGGGATTTGAGATGTAGATTTGGATATAGAGACTTTTTTTGATTTTTTTTTGATTTTTGAGTTTACTACAATTTAGGGGCTTCCAATAATATTGAGGATTTGGAAGCCATGGTGTCGCAACTATTCCCATAGGGAATATTGTGTGGCAACAGGGGTGGGTATCCCTCAGAGAGCATCACCATCAAAAGCTCTCCCCTCGACAACAACAAAAAAATCTGCGGCATACAAGGAACGTTTCAGGCCTCGCCTTTTTCGTAAAATTCTCTGGCATGTAAATGCGTAACGAGCCGTCCAGTGCTACTGACAGCAAGAACCCCCCCACCGACGAGCTAGAACGTGCTAATGCTAGCATGCCAAGCGGTCATGGCCTGGACACCCTTCCACTTTAGCTGCCTGGACTGGCCTAGTGTACCTGTAAGCATTGGGTCATAGAGGTAGCATGAGAAGTGGAAGGAAAAAAAATATGGGAGTTTTTGGAATTGAGTTAACACCATCTCGTATAAGAAGGGTATTTTTTATGTGGGATTTTATCCTACAGATAAAACCAGTACCTGTAACTCAATTTTGAAAATTCCTCGTTCAAACAACACCGTCGAACCGGAATTTCGTTACAAAGTTAGCGAGCAAAAGGGAATATAAAATTCCGCCATAAACTGAGCGAAAATGATGGCCGGTTCCGACATTTCCTCTTGCTGTTTCGCTCACCACCATAACCTTGCAGCGAAAATCTAGTTCACAATAATTCCTTTGCGATTTAGCGATTCGATAGTTTTTTTTTTGTAGTCTGAGCTGATTATTATTTTTTTCTCTTTGAGGTTTCCCACAAAACTTGAGATTTTCATAAGTCTGACGAATGAAAAGATTAAGACAGCAGAAACCTCATGAATGATGAAATTATAGTTGCCTACCGACCCACCCTGAGAATAACCATGAGTCTCATGTTCAGACTGAGTACTCGGGCGTATACGTGACATTTTCTTAATTTTCCCTGGAGAAGAGCTATGAAGGGGTTATTTTTTTTTCCTTGGGGGTGTTCCACGGCGAATGTCCTTGGAATGAGTTATACCTAAGCTGCGACCAGTGGTATCAACTAAGTCATATAGATTATTTCCGATTAGGCGGCTAATTCGGGCCTTCCGAAACTTTGGACAAAGCTTCGCATTGATGCCTTTTGAAGCATCACTTTGCACAAAATTGCGCCTAAAGACCTCATCTCCTACTTTGTACTTAACTGGCCTACTACGCGTGTTGTATGCTTCTGCGTACGAGTCGTGTGCTTTTTCCAACGAACTTTTAATGTGTGAATGCAGAACATTCATCTTTGCAGTTTTGGGTATAACCTCCAGGTCGGCGTTATTTAAACCCCCTAACTCTCTCAACAGTTTATAGTCGCTGGCGTGTTCAATCATCCTCTGACCGAATACGGCTTCGTAAGGCGACATTGCAATAGCCGAGTGAACGGCCGTTCTCAGTGCACAGGCTATCTGAGGTACATGCTTATCCCAGTTTGAATGATCGCTAACAAGATACGACCGTATGGCAGCCAGGATCGAACGATTAACTCGTTCGCTAGCATTTGCTTGAGGAGAGTACGCCGCAGTCTTTACATGATAAATGCCACACCTTTTCATACACATCGCAAATTCTTTGCTCAAAAACTGCTTCCCGTTATCGGACAAGATAGTTTCCGGTACGCCGAACAAAAGAAAAATGTTTTTTTGAAGAAAAGATACTGCTATATCAGAGGTAGCTTTCCTGATTGGTTTAATGAATACGAACTTCGTCAGTTGATCCAGGGCCACTATAATATGGGTATTTCCCAGTTTTGACCTGGGATAGGGACCTAAGAAGTCTATATAAATGTGCTGGAATGGTCGTTCCACGACGAAAGCATTTCCCATCGGAGCTCTCAAAATTGCGTTCGGTGCTTTCGTTGTTTTGCACAAATCGCAATTTTGAACGAAAAATTTTACTTGGGTAGCCATGTTCGGCCAATAGAATTGCTGTCGTAAACGGTATAAAGTCTTTGCCATACCCCCGTGCGAGGCCTTGTGTGGGGAATGAGCCAGAAAAATAAGGTTTTTGGTTAACGCTGCTGGAACCCATAACTTCCAGGTCCAATCGTCTTCCACTGGATTACCTGTACTATGTTTGACCTTCTTATATACGAAATTGTCCGAAATACGAAGGTCAGGTAGTTGGTGTTTATTCTGCGCAACAGATTCGATGATTTGACGGTATTCTTTCGACTGAAAAGCCGGATCCGCTTTTGCAGCACATCATGTGATTCCTTCGTGATTGAGCTATCGGTTTGTAGAGCTTCCACTTCGTACACGCGCGATAAAGCGTCGGGTACGACGTTTAAACTACCTTTCCTATGCTCAATCAGGCTCATTAACCACTTAAGACTCGCGTGATCGGTTATGACTCTAAATCTATACCCCTCGACATAAGGCCTTAATTTGTGTATGCCCATAACAGCAGCCAAGCACTCTCGCCCCGTAACCGAGTAGTTACGTTGCGCCTCGTTCAGTTTATGTGAGTAATAGAAAATCGGACGTTCGACACCAGCTTCATCCTCTTGGCACAACACTGCACCTATACCTGTGGCTGAGGCATCGCACATTATAATAAATTTCTTATTAAAATCAGGATTAACGAGAACTGGTGCCGTTGTCAGATTGTGTTTAATGGTATTGAACGATTCTATTGCTTTCCCACTTAAACTGAACTTTACTCCCTTTTTTAAGGTGTCGGATAGAAAAGACGCAAGGGAAGAAAAATTGGGAACAAAACGTCGGTACCAACCCGCCATGCATAAGAAACGTCTGACTTGACGAGCGTTCTGTGGTACCGGAAATTCTTTAATCGCTGCCACCTTTCCAGGATCTACTTTTAGCACGCCATTCCCTACAATATAGCCGAGATTCGACAAATCCGAAGTTTTTACAGACATTTCGGCTATGATTTTAGGGGCTATGTGGAACCGCTTCCAGAAGTCGACTCCCAGATAGAGATCTTTTGTTAACGTTGGTACTATATACATTGTCAGGTCTTCTTCGTTTGTTTTGTATTTTATTTTACATTTTATTACACCTACTATGTCCTGTTGTTTGCCATCTGCAGTGGTAACTGCAGAAACGAAATGCTTGTAGGGAATTTTATTTTTTTGCAGAAATTCTACCCCACCTGAACCAAGGCAACTTATGCAAGCCCCACTATCTAGGAGACCTAACCAATCTTTCCCAAAAATCGTAACGGACGCATACGGACGAGGGTCCGCATCCACACATTGTAAAGAAGTTGCCGCAGTAGCAAGATGCATTTGCCTTCTTTCCTTAAAACGTGCTCGCAGCTTTTCTACCGGTTTGGATACGTAGGGGCTTTTAAAAATTCGCTCTCTCGCTTCGTTATATTCTTGTATGCGTTGGTGCAACGATTTCTTTGGGCGACTGGTTACGTTTTCGGGGGTCTCTTGGGTGGTGTCAGCTAGGATTGGGGGATTTAAGGGCCGTTGTAATAGGGTGATAGGGTGGCAAGAGTCGGTAAGGGATTTTAATTCGCCGGAGATGCATTTCTCGAACAATCCCCCCCGGGTGAAGGACTGCTCTTCAGAGAGTTTCCCGTTCCCGAGCAATTCGGACACTTTGGAACGGTCGTGTTCGCGCGACCACATTTGTAACAGAAACGTGAACGCTGTTCACTCTCATACTCGAAGAACGTATGTCCAGGCTCTCTACAATTCCAGCACCTCAAGGAGATTGTATTTCGGGGCCGAAAATTAACGGCTTCGACTTGGGTCTGGGAGCTGCTGCAAGCTGCTTCTTGCACTGTGCCTTCTAGTTCGTAAACGTTCCTTCGAGGAGGAGGAACTTGGTGATATCGCGACTTCTGAGTATCATGGTCACTGATGAACTTCTCAATGGTACGACAGACATGCACCATTTCGGGTATGCTATGAGTACTAAAAGTGATGAGATATTCACCAATTCGTCGCTTAACATTTTGCTTGATGACCTCAATAAACTCGCGGTTTGTTTTCGGCACGCGTAGTCTAGAGTTGAGTTGCATCAAGTCTCCGAAAAACTCATCAAACGTTTCGTAAGGGCCTTGTTTTCTGTCCGACATTTTCCTGGACAGTTCGAAATCGGATTCTAAGCTGCGGTACTGTTCTATTAATGCCAGGCGAAGCGTGGACCAGTTGACAGCCGGATTGCTTTTTAGGAACATCCAAAACCACGTTTCTACTTGACCCGTTACGAAGTGATGGAAGTTGTTCACGACGTCGTTCCACGTTACCTGGTAAGAATCTTTTAGGCGTTCAATTCGAAACAAGAAATCATCGACAGACATTTTCTTGTTATCGAAATGAAGTCCCCATTTGTGGTAGTTTGTGTATCTTCCAAATGAGTTCGATGGTGAGGCGGCTGGGGGAAAATGTTCGGTGGAAGGGGTTGGATCACCTAACTGCATATTGCTAAATTGTCGCAAAAAGTTGTCAACGTTTGCGCTTTGCGCCATATTTACCGGATAAACTCCGGGAGTTTCCGTCGGCGCAGAAATTCGATGAGGAAGTGGACCTCGAGGTTCAAAGTCAGTACGTCTATTGACGTCGTTTAGGCTTGGTTGACTATTCTGAGCGGGAACTGGGTTTAAGTTCCGGCTATTTGGTAGACCTGGCGGTTGAGGAGGGGTAGGAGCTGCTAAGGCCGCTCTTACCAAATTACCAACTTCACGCTGAAGGGCCTCTCGGTTCTTTTCCAATTCTTCCCGAATAAACCTCAGATCGTCAGTACGGTTGATCCCAACAGTAGCAGATACCACATCTCGCACATACAGTTGAAATTGTTCCGATTCTCGCGAATCGTTGACCCGAGTTGGAGAGTTTGGCGAAACGTTCGAAACAGATTCCGCAACTGTTTCTAAGACTTGCGTACCATTTGGAGGCGTAACGAAAGATGGGTTTGGCGGGGCAGAAGTATTGCTTAGCTGAGAGGGTGCCTTTTTTGTCGGTTCTTTGGGATTTGCGACACTATTGCTCCTAGTCCCGTATCGATGTGCTGAGTGGGTTTTAGCAGGCTGACTCGGGCCAGAGTGAGACATAGTAAGTAAAACTATAGTCCAACTTTGACCAAAATAAATATATATATGGTTGAATACTTAAGTATTAAATAGCTTTTTGTTATTAATAATTTTTTTTTCTTAAACTTCTGAAGAAGAAAAAAAGGATTTTTAAAAAAAATGGTTACCGCTTTGGTACAAGCTAGTATCTCTTCGAACAATATTTCAAAAATATCGAAAACTATATCTGCACCATAAGTAGGATAGAAATATAAAAGGTTTCAAAAATAAACTTCAAATGTCATGTCGCATTGAGGATGAGAAGGATCAGAACCGGTAAGGATATATTAAACGTAGTCACAGAGTTTTCAATTCCGATTTTCACTATGGATGTATGGTAACTTCCCCTATAACTAAATTATCAGCCTGGGTTTTTATTTGGTACTCTGAGATATGGTAGTCTTTGCGTTGTGAAGCAACAGGCGAAAGCGGGGAAATTGTTCGACCCACTTTCCGGACTTAACACAAGCGTTCGACTACCTGCTAAGAAAATTTACTCTAGATAAGACCATATGCATCAGACGTACTTGGACAGTAAATATCCCGGTACCGGCCATATCAACATTTCGCTAGAGCGGATACCAAAAAAAGATAGTGTGTTTGCGACAGTCGTAGACGATAATAACTGCTATTTATCTACCGGACAAACACTCCAAAGATAATGACTGAGGTTTGCACGATAACTCGTAAAAGCAGTGCAACAGACATAACGGCATCACAAAGTTTGTACTCAGTTATCGGACACGCTAAAGAAAGGTGGACAAGTATTCTTAACTGTTATAAGAACGATAATTAATCGTGCAACCATGTTTAGCTAAGGGAATTTTTCTATAAAGAAAATGCAAATTTGACGGTGTGCGTGAATGTAAATATGACAAAACTTCGGGCCCCACGTTGGGCGCCACCTGTAACGAACCCCCTAACGCTCGTCCCGCCTTGAGAGTGACATCTAGTGAGCAGATGTCGAACTAGTAAGTGGCTAGTCCCCAACCGACACTATCACCCGTGCTGGTGAAGGTCTGACCACGCTCACTTCTCATCGTCTCTCACTTGGCGCGAGATCCACGCTAGGGGTTGAACCTCCTATCAACTTCCTCCACCCTTATGACCCAAGGTAACAGGACCCTTAGGCCAGTCCGGGCAGATTGATAGGAGGGGTGTCCAGCCATCTTGCGGCCAGGCATGATCCTCCGCTCGCTAGCTCGTCGGCGGGAGTGGATTCTTACCACAAGACCTGGACTGGGGTTACATTTATTTTTACATGCCTGTACCAACCAAAAACGAACGAGGTGTTACTACTTCGTGATCGTAACCGAGAAGTGTCAAAAAAAAAAATGCGAGGCCCGAGTTTCGTCTACATTCACGTCCTCCACGAATACTTCCATAGCTTAAATAAGAAAAAAAGGAGAGAGCAAGATGGTTATTCTCTCTGAGCTGGCCCACCCCATGCTAAAACGACAACGTTCTAGCGTCCATGGCCTCCGCTTTGCTCCACTTGCGATGGCCCCTAACCTGAAGGAGGTTAATGCGCACCCCTGAAACAGGTGGCTAACCCCGGACTACGTGTCATCCTCGTTTACCGGCCCTCTGATCCCCTACTCATCCTCTAATATGCGTCTTACTGAAACGCCATACTTACTGGAAAACGTACGGAATAAAATAAATTCCCGACCAATATCAAACCAAATAACATAGTCATTCTTTGCCAACCAATTTAATATAAGGAAACCAAAACATTTTCATAAAACATTATAAACGAATGATTGATTTTATTCTCCAAAAAAAATATAAAAAAACATATGAGAGGCTACAATCCGCTATGCGGATCGTTGAATACCCTATCCCATCCCATCCTTTAAATTAATATCCTCAAAATATAGGCCTTATGGCGATGAAATACAGAAAATGACATTGTCATAATATATTGCTCAGACAGTTTCTCAAAATCTTTTGTGGTTCGACAAAAAACAACGTATTTCTATTGCTAATGCCTTGGGATGGGATATACAAATGGTTTTTGTAAGAAAACGCCCCCAAAATGTGGGCGTAGGTGAAAATGATCTATAGGCAAAATGTTTGTCTAAATATGCTACTCAGACACTTTTTTGAAATTCCTTACGGTTTGGCCAAAAAATAAGTTTTCCTAAAAAGGGGGCGTGGCAGTGGGCGGATTTCAAAAATTTTTACACTTGTTCTGGTGGCACGGACGAGGATCCTATATACCAAATTTCATTATCCTAGCTCAAAATTTAAGGCCCAAAAATCGGTGACGAACAGACAGACGGACGGACAGACAGACATGGCTAATTCGACTCAGCTAGCGATTCTGAGTCGATCCATATACTTTGAGGTATATGTAGCAAAATTATTTCTTTATGTTACAAACTAAGTATCAAAACTAATATACCCCCCTATGGGATAGGGTATAAAAATAAAAATTCTTTTAGATACCAACACTTTGGTATAACAGCAACATTAATCTATTCGCTAAATACAAAGGAATTATTGTTTGATAAAACTAATTCAATTAAAGCATCCGAAAAAAAATTGTTTACACCTGGTTCTTGTACCTTTAGTAAAATCAAATTTAGGAACCTTGCTTAGGAATTTAAAAAAAAATTATCATTGGAAACTTAAATGGAAATATACAAAAAAAAATCATAAATAACTTTTCTTATAAAATATTTTTTTTTATTATTTTAATTTATTTTTTTTCTTTAATTTAATTTTATTTTAATTTAATTAATTTTAATTTCATTTATTTTAATTTCATTTATTTTCTTTTAATTTTTCTTTAATTTAAGTTATTTTAATTTAATTTATTTTCTTAATTATTTTTCTTTCTGAGTTCTGTAATACTAATTATTTTTACTATTAAGTTTTGTCGCAAAAAAAAAATCCTATCAGTGTAATTTTATTTAATTCTTTTCTCTTTCATTTCGTTCTAAATTTCTCTTTGATTAAAATTGTCGTCTCTAATCTTTCGTGTTTAACTTTTTTTTTGTTTTTTTTTTTGCAGTGTAATTTTATTTAATACTTATATCTATTTTTTTTTCTTTTCCACTTTCTCCTTATCAACTTTTCTAGTTTTGATAAATTTTAATTTCTTTACTCTAATATATACAAAGAATTTTTTTCCAATTTTTTTTTTGTACCTTACTGTACTGGTCAATTTTTTGTCTAAGCCCCGGGTTTAAATATTTACTAATCAAAATATAAAAAAAAATAAACTTACCCTTATTTGAGGGTTAATTACCAAGGTAAAGGACTGTGGTGCACCGCATTCCGCCTCGTACTCTGTCTAAGCTATACTTGGGAGAAAATACATTTAAACGCGTGGGCGAACAACACAACTTAATTGACCACTTGATTTTATTCAAATTTTTTCTATATACACGACAGATAAGAGAAACAAGTTTTCGTATGTATACAGTGCCCTCTAGGATCGCATAGGAGAATCAGAACTGATGGTTGGTGTAACTGCTGGATGTAGGTTTCTTCGCTGCTGAAGGTGGTGGATGAGCTGGTGGTGTTTCGTGGTTGATGTAACGTCGATGGTGTTTTGTGTTCGGCGATGTGTGTTCGGTTGATTACCAAATAGTTTCATGATCGGGAGGGAAAAAGGGAAAGGAGTTGTAACTTTCGGCAAAGCCGGGAATCCGCGATTAAGTGATTTCACGCGTGCGGTACTATTTTTTTCTCTTTTTTTCACTTAATTGGGTTTTGTTTATTTCACGATTTTTTTTTTCGTTTGCATAGAAAAAGGGTTATTGCGTTGCTGAAGGGGGTGGGGTTTGGGGAGGTTATGGATGACCCGCGAGTGGATCGATTTCACACGTGAGGCACTTTTTTTTTGTTCTTCACGTAATCTTTTTTAACTTTCTCTTACAAAGAGAAAGATATTGTTTTCGTGAAAAATTTCGACCTCGAGATTTTGATTGATTCTATAATAACGATGATAACGGAGCCTAAAAAAGTGGTTTTTGGAATTCCGTCCGTCGGTCCGTCTGTCCGTAATGGTCTCCCCAGCCTAAACGGCTTGACCGATTTTCTTAAAACTTCGTATCCAAGCTTGTTTTGGTCATAATTCTAGGCCATTTTTTTTTGTTTGCTTTTAGCCATGTTAATAACGGTACTTGCCATATAACAATTACACATAACCTCAATATTCTCGAAAACGGCTCTAACGATTTTGATTAAACATTATATATACTATAACCATAGTAGTTCCAACAAAACTGCATACCCAGTTTTTTCGAGAAAATCCATATAACGGATTTTGTCATTTAGGCCATATAAAGATAATTGTTAATTTCTCGCAAACTAGTATGCCAAATTGAATGAAATTTAATATATATACCACAATTACAGTTTGAAGCAATTCCACATAATTAGTTTTAGCCCAACTATCACTAAACGGAATTTTCAGTTTTGGCCACTAACGGAAAATCATTATTATTCACATTGACATCAATTCCTTCAAAATTCGGAGTAAACATACGTATAAATACATTTCGACATTATTTATATCATTTTAGCATCAATAATCAAATGCTTATGATATGATCTAACGCCCAACTTGCTGTGAAAGAGAAAGTTGCGTACGACCCAGTCGTGCACCCACCACTCGTTTTTTTCACGTTTTTCGTTCCTTTGATTTTCGGTCTTTAGTTTCTGTTTAATTTAATGTCTTTTTTGGTGTAAGGGGTATTAAATCAATTCTTCATTCGGAACCTAATAACGTAAAAAGTACTATCACGAATTGAATGAAATTTGGTTAAAACGTGTATTAGGCGTTACTCTTTAAAATGGTATACAAAAAATTTCCATAAACTTTGAAAATAACAAAAAAAATCGTAAAAAATGTGACCAAATTGGTACTAAAATAAAATTTTTTTTCAACACTTTTTCCATAGAAATTCTGAAATTTTTTTTTTTCAAATCCTTATAATTCGTAAACCGCTTAATAGATTAGAATGAAATTTGGCAAATTGATAGATTGGAAACCGTTCTTTAAAATGACATGGTGCATTTGTCAGCGGGGGGTGGTGTAAGGGGTATTAAATCAATTCTTCATTCGGAACCTAATAACGTAAAAAGTACTATCACGAATTGAATGAAATTTGGTTAAAACGTGTATTAGGCGTTACTCTTTAAAATGGTATACAAAAAATTTCCATAAACTTTGAAAATAACAAAAAAAATCGTAAAAATGTGACAAAATTGGTACTAAAATAAAATTTTTTTCAACACTTTTTCCATAGAAATTCTGAAAAATTTTTTTTTTCAAATCCTTATAATTCGTAAACCGCTTAATAGATTAGAATGAAATTTGGCAAATTGATAGATTGGAAACCATTCTTTAAAATGACATGGTGCATTTGTCAGCGGGGGGTGGTGTAAGGGGTATTAAATCAATTCTTCATTCGGAACCTAATAACGTAAAAAGTACTATCACGAATTGAATGAAATTTGGTTAAAACGTGTATTAGGCGTTACTCTTTAAAATGGTATACAAAAAATTTCCGTAAACTTTGAAAATAACAAAAAAAATCGTAAAAATGTGACAAAATTGGTACTAAAATAAAAATTTTTTCAACACTTTTTCCATAGAAATTCTGAATTTTTTTTTTTCAAATCCTTATAATTCGTAAACCGCTTAATAGATTAGAATGAAATTTGGCAAATTGATAGATTGGAAACCGTTCTTTAAAATGACATGGTGCATTTGTCAGCGGGGGGTGGTGTAAGGGGTATTAAATCAATTCTTCCTTCGGAACCTAATAACATAAAAAGTACTATCACGAATTGAATGAAATTAAATGTGTATTAGGCGTTACTCTTTAAAATGGTATACAAAAAATTTCCATAAACTTTGAAAATAACAAAAAAAATCGTAAAAATGTGACAAAATTGGTACTAAAATAAAATTTTTTTTCAACACTTTTTCCATAGAAATTCTGAATTTTTATACCCTATCCCATAGGGGGGTATATTAGTTTTGATACTTAGTTTGTAACATAGAGAAATAATTTTGCTACATATACCTCAAAGTATATGGATCGACTCAGAATCGCTAGCTGAGTCGAATTAGCCATGTCTGTCTGTCCGTCCGTCCGTCCGTCCGTCCGTCCGTCCGTCCGTCCGTCCGTCCGTCCGTCCGTCCGTCTGTCTGTTCGTCAGCGGTTTTTGGGCCTTAAATTTTGAGCTAGGATAATGAAATTTGGTATATAGGATCCTCGTCCGTGCCACCAGAACAAGTGTAAAAATTTTTAAAATCCGCCCACTGCCACGCCCCCTTTTTAGGAAAACTTATTTTTTGGCCAAACCGTAAGGAATTTCAAAAAAGTGTCTGAGTAGCATATTTAGACAATCCTAATATCTATATTTCGTTCATACAAAGTTTTTTGCCACGCCCACTTTTTGGGGGCGTTTTTAGTAAAAAACGCTTTTTGTCCAAATTTTAAAACTTTCGAAAAAAATTTTGATGCAAATACTTCCGAAATGGTAATATAAACATTTTGTCCATAGATCATTTTCACCTACGCCCACATTTTGGGGGCGTTTTCTTACAAAAACCGTTTGTATACCCCATCCCAAGGCATTAGCAATAGAAATACGAACCACACAAGATTTTGAGAAACTGTCTGAGCAATATATTGTGACAATGTCATTTTCTGTATTTCATTGCCATAAGGCCTATATTTTGAGGATATTAATTTAAAGGATGGGATGGGATAGGGTATTCAACGATCCGCATAGCGGATTGTAGCCTCTCATATGTTTTTTTTTTCAAATCCTTATAATTCCTAAACCGCTTAATAGATTAGAATGAAATTTGGCAAATTGATAGATTGGAAACCGTTCTTTAAAATGACATGGTGCATTTGTCAGCAGGGGGTGGTGTAAGGGGTATTAAATCAATTCTTCATTCGGAACCTAATAACGTAAAAAGTACTATCACGAATTGAATGAAATTTGGTTAAAACGTGTATTAGGCGTTACTCTTTAAAATGGTATACAAAAAATTTCCATAAACTTTGAAAATAACAAAAAAAATCGTAAAAATGTGACAAAATTGGTACTAAAATAAAATTTTTTTTCAACACTTTTTCCATAGAAATTCTGAATTTTTTTTTCAAATCCTTATAATTCGTAAACTGCTTAATAGATTAGAATGAAATTTGGCAAATTGATAGATTGGAAACCGTTATTTTTTTCAACACTTTTTCCATAGAAATTCTGAATTTTTTTTTTCAAATCCTTATAATTCGTAAACCGCTTAATAGATTAGAAATAAATTTGGCAAATTGATAGATTGGAAACCGTTCTTTAAAATGACATGGTGCATTTGTCAGCGGGGGGTGGTGTAAGGGGTATTAAATCAATTCTTCATTCGGAACCTAATAACGTAAAAAGTACTATCACGAATTGAATGAAATTTGGTTAAAACGTGTATTAGGCGTTACTCTTTAAAATTGTATACAAAAAATTTCCATAAACTTTGAAAATAACAAAAAAAATCGTAAAAATGTGACAAAATTGGTACTAAAATAAAAGTTTTTTTCAACACTTTTTCCATAGAAATTCTGAATTTTTTTTTTCAAATCCTTATAATTCGTAAACCGCTTAATAGATTAGAATGAAATTTGGCAAATTGATAGATTGGAAACCGTTCTTTAAAATGACATGGTGCATTTGTCAGCGGGGGGTGGTGTAAGGGGTATTAAATCAATTCTTCATTCGGAACCTAATAACGTAAAAAGTACTATCACGAATTGAATGAAATTTGGTTAAAACGTGTATTAGGCGTTACTCTTAAAAATGGTATACAAAAAATTTCCGTAAACTTTGAAAATAACAAAAAAAATCGTAAAAATGTGACAAAATTGGTACTAAAATAAAAATTTTTTCAACACTTTTTCCATAGAAATTCTGAATTTTTTTTTTCAAATCCTTATAATTCGTAAACCGCTTAATAGATTAGAATGAAATTTGGCAAATTGATAGATTGGAAACCGTTCTTTAAAATGACATGGTGCATTTGTCAGCGGGGGGTGGTGTAAGGGGTATTAAATCAATTCTTCCTTCGGAACCTAATAACATAAAAAGTACTATCACGAATTGAATGAAATTTGGTTAAAATGTGTATTAGGCGTTACTCTTTAAAATGGTATACAAAAAATTTCCATAAACTTTGAAAATAACAAAAAAAATCGTAAAAATGTGACAAAATTGGTACTAAAATAAAATTTTTTTTCAACACTTTTTCCATAGAAATTCTGATTTTTTTTTTCAAATCCTTATAATTCGTAAACCGCTTAATAGATTAGAATGAAATTTGGCAAATTGATAGATTAGAAACCGTTCTTTAAAATGACATGGTGCATTTGTCAGCGGGGGGTGGTGTAAGGGGTATTAAACCAATTCTTCATTCGGAACCTAATAACGTAAAAAGTACTATCACGAATTGAATGAAATTTGGTTAAAACGTGTATTAGGCGTTACTCTTTAAAATGGTATACAAAAAATTTCCATAAACTTTGAAAATAACAAAAAAAATCCTAAAAATGTGACAAAATTGGTACTAAAATAAAATTTTTTTTCAACACTTTTTCCATAGAAATTCTGAATTTTTTTTTCAAATCCTTATAATTCGTAAACCGCTTAATAGATTAGAATGAAATTTGGCAAATTGATAGATTGGAAACCGTTCTTTAAAATGACATGGTGCATTTGTCAGCGGGGGGTGGTGTAAGGGGTATTAAATCAATTCTTCATTCGGAACCTAATAACGTAAAAAGTACTATCACGAATTGAATGAAATTTGGTTAAAACGTGTATTAGGCGTTACTCTTTAAAATGGTATACAAAAAATTTCCATAAACTTTGAAAATAACAAAAAAAAATCGTAAAAATGTGACAAAATTGGTACTAAAATAAAATTTTTTTTCAACACTTTTTCCATAGAAATTCTGAATTTTTTTTTTCAAATCCTTATAATTCGTAAACCGCTTAATAGATTAGAATGAAATTTGGCAAATTGATAGATTGGAAACCGTTCTTTAAAATGACATGGTGCATTTGTCAGCGGGGGGTGGTGTAAGGGGTATTAAATCAATTCTTCATTCGGAACCTAATAACATAAAAAGTACTATCACGAATTGAATGAAATTTGGTTAAAACGTGTATTAGGCGTTACTCTTTAAAATGGTATACAAAAAATTTCCATCAACTTTGAAAATAACAAAAAAAATCGTAAAAATGTGACAAAATTGGTACTAAAATAAAATTTTTTTTCAACACTTTTTCCATAGAAATTCTGAATTTTTTTTTTTCAAATCCTTATAATTCGTAAACCGCTTAATAGATTAGAATGAAATTTGGCAAATTGATAGATTGGAAACCGTTCTTTAAAATGACATGGTGCATTTGTCAGCGGGGGTGGTGTAAGGGGTATTAAATCAATTCTTCATTCGGAACCTAATAGCATAAAAAGTACTATCACGAATTGAATGAAATTTGGTTAAAACGTGTATTAGGCGTTACTCTTTAAAATGGTATACAAAAAATTTCCATAAACTTTGAAAATAACAAAAGAAATCGTAAAAATGTGACAAAATTGGTACTAAAATAAAATTTTTTTTCAACACTTTTTCCATAGAAATTCTGCATTTTTTTTTCAAATCCTTATAATTCGTAAACCGCTTAATAGATTAGAATGAAATTTGGCAAATTGATAGATTGGAAACCGTTCTTTAAAATGACATGGTGCATTTGTCAGCGGGGGTGGTGTAAGGGGTGTTAAATCAATTCTTCATTCGGAACCTAATAACATAAAAAGTACTATCACGAATTGAATGAAATTTGGTTAAAACGTGTATTAGGCGTTACTCTTTAAAATGGTATACAAAAAATTTCCATAAACTTTGAAAATAACAAAAAAAATCGTAAAAATGTGACAAAATTGGTACTAAAATAAAATTTTTTTTCAACACTTTTCCATAGAAATTCTGAATTTTTTTTTCAAATCCTTATAATTCGTAAACCGCTTAATAGATTAGAATGAAATTTGGCAAATTGATAGATTGGAAACCGTTCTTTAAAATGACATGGTGCATTTGTCAGCGGGGGGTGGTGTAAGGGGTATTAAATCAATTCTTCATTCGGAACCTAATAACGTAAAAAGTACTATCACGAATTGAATGAAATTTGGTTAAAACGTGTATTAGGCGTTACTCTTTAATATGGTATACAAAAAATTTCCATAAACTTTGAAAATAACAAAAAAAATCGTAAAAATGTGACAAAATTGGTACTAAAAAACAATTTTTTTTCAACACTTTTTCCATAGAAATTCTGATTTTTTTTTTTTCAAATCCTTATAATTCGTAAACCGCTTAATAGATTAGAATGAAATTTGGCAAATTGATAGATTGGAAACCGTTCTTTAAAATGACATGGTGCATTTGTCAGCGGGGGGTGGTGTAAGGGGTATTAAATCAATTCTTCATTCGGAACCTAATAACGTAAAAAGTACTATCACGAATTGAATGAAATTTGGTTAAAACGTGTATTAGGCGTTACTCTTTAATATGGTATACAAAAAATTTCCATAAACTTTGAAAATAACAAAAAAAATCGTAAAAATGTGACAAAATTGGTACTAAAATAAAATTTTTTTCAACACTTTTTCCATAGAAATTCTGAATTTTTTTTTCAAATCCTTATAATTCGTAAACCGCTTAATAGATTAGAATGAAATTTGGCAAATTGATAGATTGGAAACCGTTCTTTAAAATGACATGGTGCATTTGTCAGCGGGGGGTGGTGTAAGGGGTATTAAATCAATTCTTCATTCGGAACCTAATAACATAAAAAGTACTATCACGAATTGAATGAAATTTGGTTAAAATGTGTATTAGGCGTTACTCTTTAAAATGGTATACAAAAAATTTCCATAAACTTTGAAAATAACAAAAAAAATCGTAAAAATGTGACAAAATTGGTACTAAAATAAAATTTTTTTTCAACACTTTTTCCATAGAAATTCTGAATTTTTTTTTTTTTCAAATCCTTATAATTCGTAAACCGCTTAATAGATTAGAATGAAATTTGGCAAATTGATAGATTGGAAACCGTTCTTTAAAATGACATGGTGCATTTGTCAGCGGGGGGTGGTGTAAGGGGTATTAAATCAATTCTTCATTCGGAACCTAATAACGTAAAAAGTACTATCACGAATTGAATGAAATTTGGTTAAAACGTGTATTAGGCGTTACTCTTTAAAATGGTATACAAAAAATTTCCATAAACTTTGAAAATAACAAAAAAAAATCGTAAAAATGTGACAAAATTGGTACTAAAATAAAATTTTTTTTCAACACTTTTTCCATAGAAATTCTGAATTTTTTTTTTCAAATCCTTATAATTCGTAAACTGCTTAATAGATTAGAATGAAATTTGGCAAATTGATAGATTGGAAACCGTTATTTTTTTCAACACTTTTTCCATAGAAATTCTGAATTTTTTTTTTTCAAATCCTTATAATTCGTAAACCGCTTAATAGATTAGAATGAAATTTGGCAAATTCATAGATTGGAAACCGTTCTTTAAAATGACATGGTGCATTTGTCAGCGGGGGGTGGTGTAAGGGGTATTAAATCAATTCTTCATTCGGAACCTAATAACGTAAAAAGTACTATCACGAATTGAATGAAATTTGGTTAAAACGTGTATTAGGCGTTACTCTTTAAAATTGTATACAAAAAATTTCCATAAACTTTGAAAATAACAAAAAAAATCGTAAAAATGTGACAAAATTGGTACTAAAATAAAATTTTTTTTCAACACTTTTTCCATAGAAATTCTGATTTTTTTTTCAAATCCTTATAATTCGTAAACCGCTTAATAGATTAGAATGAAATTTGGCAAATTGATAGATTAGAAACCGTTCTTTAAAATGACATGGTGCATTTGTCAGCGGGGGGTGGTGTAAGGGGTATTAAACCAATTCTTCATTCGGAACCTAATAACGTAAAAAGTACTATCACGAAATGAATGAAATTTGGTTAAAACGTGTATTAGGCGTTACTCTTTAAAATGGTATACAAAAAATTTCCATAAACTTTGAAAATAACAAAAAAAATCCTAAAAATGTGACAAAATTGGTACTAAAATAAAATTTTTTTTCAACACTTTTTCCATAGAAATTCTGAATTTT
Organism: Rhingia campestris; assembly: GCA_932526625.1. Lineage (NCBI taxonomy): Eukaryota > Metazoa > Arthropoda > Insecta > Diptera > Syrphidae > Rhingia > Rhingia campestris. Next base: position 52,914,020 of record OW052185.1, read on the forward strand.
TTTTTCAAATCCTTTTAATTCGTAAACCGCTTAATAGATTAGAATGAAATTTGGCAAATTGATAGATTGGAAACCGTTCTTTAAAATGACATGGTGCATTTGTCAGCGGGGGGTGGTGTAAGGGGTATTAAATCAATTCTTCATTCGGAACCTAATAACGTAAAAAGTACTATCACGAATTGAATGAAATTTGGTTAAAACGTGTATTAGGCGTTACTCTTTAAAATGGTATACAAAAAATTTCCATAAACTTTGAAAATAACAAAAAAAATCGTAAAAATGTGACAAAATTGGTACTAAAATAAAATTTTTTTTCAACACTTTTTCCATAGAAATTCTGATTTTTTTTTTTTCAAATCCTTATAATTCGTAAACCGCTTAATAGATTAGAATGAAATTTGGCAAATTGATAGGTTGGAAACCGTTCTTTAAAATGACATGGTGCATTTGTCAGCGGGGGGGTGGTGTAAGGGGTATTAAATCAATTCTTCATTCGGAACCTAATAACATAAAAAGTACTATCACGAATTGAATGAAATTTGGTTAAAACGTGTATTAGGCGTTACTCTTTAAAATGGTATACAAAAAATTTCCATAAACTTTGAAAATAACAAAAAAAATCGTAAAAATGTGACAAAATTGGTACTAAAATAAAATTTTTTTTTAACACTTTTTCCATAGAAATTCTGAATTTTTTTTTTTCAAATCCTTATAATTCGTAAACCGCTTAATAGATTAGAATGAAATTTGGCAAATTGATAGATTGGAAACCGTTCTTTAAAATGACATGGTGCATTTGTCAGCGGGGGTGGTGTAAGGGGTATTAAATCAATTCTTCATTCGGAACCTAATAACATAAAAAGTACTATCACGAATTGAATGAAATTTGGTTAAAACGTGTATTAGGCGTTACTCTTTAAAATGGTATACAAAAAATTTCCATAAACTTTGAAAATAACAAAAAAAAATCGTAAAAATGTGACAAAATTGGTACTAAAATAAAATTTTTTTTCAACACTTTTCCATAGAAATTCTGAATTTTTTTTTTTTCAAATCCTTATAATTCGTAAACCGCTTAATAGATTAGAATGAAATTTGGCAAATTGATAGATTGGAAACCGTTCTTTAAAATGACATGGTGCATTTGTCAGCGGGGGTGGTGTAAGGGGTATTAAATCAATTCTTCATTCGGAACCTAATAACATAAAAAGTACTATCACGAATTGAATGAAATTTGGTTAAAACGTGTATTAGGCGTTACTCTTTAAATGGTATACAAAAAATTTCCATAAACTTTGAAAATAACAAAAAAAATCGTAAAAATGTGACAAAATTGGTACTAAAATAAAATTTTTTTTCAACACTTTTTCCATAGAAATTCTGAATTTTTTTTTCAAATCCTTATAATTCGTAAACCGCTTAATAGATTAGAATGAAATTTGGCAAATTGATAGATTGGAAACCGTTCTTTAAAATGACATGGTGCATTTGTCAGCGGTGTAAGGGGTATTAAATCAATTCTTCATTCGGAACCTAATAACATAAAAAGTACTATCACGAATTGAATGAAATTTGGTTAAAACGTGTATTAGGCGTTACTCTTTAAAATGGTATACAAAAAATTTCCATAAACTTTGAAAATAACAAAAAAAAATCGTAAAAATGTGACAAAATTGGTACTAAAATAAAATTTTTTTTCAACACTTTTCCATAGAAATTCTGAATTTTTTTTTTTTCAAATCCTTATAATTCGTAAACCGCTTAATAGATTAGAATGAAATTTGGCAAATTGATAGATTGGAAACCGTTCTTTAAAATGACATGGTGCATTTGTCAGCGGGGGTGGTGTAAGGGGTATTAAATCAATTCTTCATTCGGAACCTAATAACATAAAAAGTACTATCACGAATTGAATGAAATTTGGTTAAAACGTGTATTAGGCGTTACTCTTTAAAATGGTATACAAAAAATTTCCATAAACTTTGAAAATAACAAAAAAAATCGTAAAAATGTGACAAAATTGGTACTAAAATAAAATTTTTTTTCAACACTTTTTCCATAGAAATTCTGAATTTTTTTTTCAAATCCTTATAATTCGTAAACCGCTTAATAGATTAGAATGAAATTTGGCAAATTGATAGATTGGAAACCGTTCTTTAAAATGACATGGTGCATTTGTCAGCGGTGTAAGGGGTATTAAATCAATTCTTCATTCGGAACCTAATAACGTAAAAAGTACTATCACGAATTGAATGAAATTTGGTTAAAATGTGTATTAGGCGTTACTCTTTAAAATTGTATTCAAAAAATTTTCATAAACTTTGAAAATAACAAAAAAAATCGTAAAAATGTGACAAAATTGGTACTAAAATAAAATTTTTTTTCAACACTTTTTCCATAGAAATTCTGAATTTTTTTTTTTTCAAATCCTTATAATTCGTAAACCGCTAAATAGATTAGAATGAAATTTGGCAAATTGATAGATTGGAAACCGTTCTTTAAAATGACATGGTGCATTTGTCAGCGGGGGGTGGTGTAAGGGGTATTAAATCAATTCTTCATTCGGAACCTAATAACGTAAAAAGTGCTATCACGAATTGAATGAAATTTGGTTAAAACGTGTATTAGGCGTTACTCTTTAAAATGGTATACAAAAAATTTCCATAAACTTTGAAAATAACAAAAAAAATCGTAAAAATGTGACAAAATTGGTACTAAAATAAAATTTTTTTTCAACACTTTTTCCATAGAAATTCTGAATTTTTTTTTTTCAAATCCTTATAATTCGTAAACCGCTTAATAGATTAGAATGAAATTTGGCAAATTGATAGATTGGAAACCGTTCTTTAAAATGACATGGTGCATTTGTCAGCGGGGGGTGGTGTAAGGGGTATTAAATCAATTCTTCATTCGGAACCTAATAACGTAAAAAGTACTATCACGAATTGAATGAAATTTGGTTAAAACGTGTATTAGGCGTTACTCTTTAAAATGGTATACAAAAAATTTCCATAAACTTTGAAAATAACAAAAAAAATCGTAAAAATGTGACAAAATTGGTACTAAAATAAAAATTTTTTTCAACACTTTTTCCATAGAAATTCTGAATTTTTTTTTTCAAATCCTTATAATTCGTAAACCGCTTAATAGATTAGAATGAAATTTGGCAAATTGATAGATTAGAAACCGTTCTTTAAAATGACATGGTGCATTTGTCAGCGGGGGGTGGTGTAAGGGGTATTAAACCAATTCTTCATTCGGAACCTAATAACGTAAAAAGTACTATCACGAATTGAATGAAATTTGGTTAAAACGTGTATTAGGCGTTACTCTTTAAAATGGTATACAAAAAAATTCCAAAAACTTTGAAAATAACAAAAAAAAATCGTAAAAATGTGACAAAATTGGTACTAAAATAAAATTTTTTTTCAACACTTTTCCATAGAAATTCTGAATTTTTTTTTTCAAATCCTTATAATTCGTAAACCGCTTAATAGATTAGAATGAAATTTGGCAAATTGATAGATTGGAAACCGTTCTTTAAAATGACATGGTGCATTTGTCAGCGGGGGTGGTGTAAGGGGTATTAAATCAATTCTTCATTCGGAACCTAATAACATAAAAAGTACTATCACGAATTGAATGAAATTTGGTTAAAACGTGTATTAGGCGTTACTCTTTAAAATGGTATACAAAAAATTTCCATAAACTTTGAAAATAACAAAAAAAATCGTAAAAATGTGACAAAATTGGTACTAAAATAAAATTTTTTTTCAACACTTTTTCCATAGAAATTCTGAATTTTTTTTTTTCAAATCCTTATAATTCGTAAACCGCTTAATAGATTAGAATGAAATTTGGCAAATTGATAGATTGGAAACCGTTCTTTAAAATGACATGGTGCATTTGTCAGCGGTGTAAGGGGTATTAAATCAATTCTTCATTCGGAACCTAATAACGTAAAAAGTACTATCACGAATTGAATGAAATTTGGTTAAAACGTGTATTAGGCGTCACTCTTTAAAATGGTATACAAAAAATTTCCATAAACTTTGAAAATAAAAAAAAAAATCGTAAAAATGTGACAAAATTGGTACTAAAATAAAATTTTTTTTCAACACTTTTTCCATAGAAATTCTGAATTTTTTTTTTCAAATCCTTATAATTCGTAAACCGCTTAATAGATTAGAATGAAATTTGGCAAATTGATAGATTGGAAACCGTTCTTTAAAATGACATGGTGCATTTGTCAGCGGGGGGTGGTGTAAGTGGTATTAAATCAATTCTTCATTCGGAACCTAATAACCTAAAAAGTACTATCACGAATTGAATGAAATTTGGTTAAAATGTGTATTAGGCGTTACTCTTTAAAATTGTATTCAAAAAATGTTCATAAACTTTGAAAATAACAAAAAAAATCGTAAAAATGTGACAAAATTGGTACTAAAATAAAATTTTTTTTCAACACTTTTTCCATAGAAATTCTGAATTTTTTTTTTTTCAAATCCTTATAATTCGTAAACCGCTAAATAGATTAGAATGAAATTTGGCAAATTGATAGATTGGAAACCGTTCTTTAAAATGACATGGTGCATTTGTCAGCGGGGAGTGGTGTAAGGGGTATTAAATCAATTCTTCATTCGGAACCTAATAACATAAAAAGTACTATCACGAATTGAATGAAATTTGGTTAAAACGTGTATTAGGCGTTACTCTTTAAAATGGTATACAAAAAATTTCCATAAACTTTGAAAATAACAAAAAAAATCGTAAAAATGTGACAAAATTGGTACTAAAATAAAAATTTTTTTCAACACTTTTTCCATAGAAATTCTGAATTTTTTTTTTCAAATCCTTATAATTCGTAAACCGCTTAATAGATTAGAATGAAATTTGGCAAATTGATAGATTGGAAACCGTTCTTTAAAATGACATGGTGCATTTGTCAGCAGGGGGTGGTGTAAGGGGTATTAAATCAATTCTTCATTCGGAACCTAATAACGTAAAAAGTACTATCACGAATTGAATGAAATTTGGTTAAAACGTGTATTAGGCGTTACTCTTTAAAATGGTATACAAAAAATTTCCATAAACTTTGAAAATAACAAAAAAAATCCTAAAAATGTGACAAAATTGGTACTAAAATAAAATTTTTTTTCAACACTTTTTCCATAGAAATTCTGATTTTTTTTTTTCAAATCCTTATAATTCGTAAACCGCTTAATAGATTAGAATGAAATTTGGCAAATTGATAGATTAGAAACCGTTCTTTAAAATGACATGGTGCATTTGTCAGCGGGGGGTGGTGTAAGGGGTATTAAACCAATTCTTCATTCGGAACCTAATAACGTAAAAAGTACTATCACGAATTGAATGAAATTTGGTTAAAACGTGTATTAGGCGTTACTCTTTAAAATGGTATACAAAAAATTTCCATAAACTTTGAAAATAACAAAAAAAATCGTAAAAATGTGACAAAATTGGTACTAAAATAAAATTTTTTTTCAACACTTTTTCCATAGAAATTCTGAATTTTTTTTTCAAATCCTTATAATTCGTAAACCGCTTAATAGATTAGAATGAAATTTGGCAAATTGATAGATTGGAAACCGTTCTTTAAAATGACATGGTGCATTTGTCAGCGGGGGGTGGTGTAAGGGGTATTAAATCAATTCTTCATTCGGAACCTAATAACGTAAAAAGTACTATCACGAATTGAATGAAATTTGGTTAAAACGTGTATTAGGCGTTACTCTTTAAAATGGTATACAAAAAATTTCCATAAACTTTGAAAATAACAAAAAAAATCGTAAAAATGTGACAAAATTGGTACTAAAATAAAATTTTTTTTCAACACTTTTTCCATAGAAATTCTGAATTTTTTTTTTTTCAAATCCTTATAATTCGTAAACCGCTTAATAGATTAGAATGAAATTTGGCAAATTGATAGATTGGAAACCGTTCTTTAAAATGACATGGTGCATTTGTCAGCGGGGGGTGGTGTAAGGGGTATTAAATCAATTCTTCATTCGGAACCTAATAACGTAAAAAGTACTATCACGAATTGAATGAAATTTGGTTAAAACGTGTATTAGGCGTTACTCTTTAAAATGGTATACAAAAAATTTCAATAAACTTTGAAAATAACAAAAAAAATCGTAAAAATGTGACAAAATTGGTACTAAAATAAAATTTTTTTCAACACTTTTTCCATAGAAATTCTGAATTTTTTTTTCAAATCCTTATAATTCGTAAACCGCTTAATAGATTAGAATGAAATTTGGCAAATTGATAGATTGGAAACCGTTCTTTAAAATGACATGGTGCATTTGTCAGCGGGGGGTGGTGTAAGGGGTATTAAATCAATTCTTCATTCGGAACCTAATAACATAAAAAGTACTATCACGAATTGAATGAAATTTGGTTAAAATGTGTATTAGGCGTTACTCTTTAAAATGGTATACAAAAAATTTCCATAAACTTTGAAAATAACAAAAAAAATCGTAAAAATGTGACAAAATTGGTACTAAAATAAAATTTTTTTTCAACACTTTTTCCATAGAAATTCTGAATTTTTTTTTTTTTCAAATCCTTATAATTCGTAAACCGCTTAATAGATTAGAATGAAATTTGGCAAATTGATAGATTGGAAACCGTTCTTTAAAATGACATGGTGCATTTTTCAGCGGGGGGTGGTGTAAGGGGTATTAAATCAATTCTTCATTCGGAACCTAATAACATAAAAAGTACTATCACGAATTGAATGAAATTTGGTTAAAACGTGTATTAGGCGTTACTCTTTAAAATGGTATACAAAAAATTTCCATAAACTTTGAAAATAACAAAAAAAATCGTAAAAATGTGACAAAATTGGTACTAAAATAAAATTTTTTTTCAACACTTTTTCCATAGAAATTCTGAATTTTTTTTTTCAAATCCTTATAATTCGTAAACTGCTTAATAGATTAGAATGAAATTTGGCAAATTGATAGATTGGAAACCGTTATTTTTTTCAACACTTTTTCCATAGAAATTCTGAATTTTTTTTTTTCAAATCCTTATAATTCGTAAACCGCTTAATAGATTAGAAATAAATTTGGCAAATTGATAGATTGGAAACCGTTCTTTAAAATGACATGGTGCATTTGTCAGCGGGGGGTGGTGTAAGGGGTATTAAATCAATTCTTCATTCGGAACCTAATAACGTAAAAAGTACTATCACGAATTGAATGAAATTTGGTTAAAACGTGTATTAGGCGTTACTCTTTAAAATTGTATACAAAAAATTTCCATAAACTTTGAAAATAACAAAAAAAATCGTAAAAATGTGACAAAATTGGTACTAAAATAAAATTTTTTTTCAACACTTTTTCCATAGAAATTCTGATTTTTTTTTCAAATCCTTATAATTCGTAAACCGCTTAATAGATTAGAATGAAATTTGGCAAATTGATAGATTAGAAACCGTTCTTTAAAATGACATGGTGCATTTGTCAGCGGGGGGTGGTGTAAGGGGTATTAAACCAATTCTTCATTCGGAACCTAATAACGTAAAAAGTACTATCACGAATTGAATGAAATTTGGTTAAAACGTGTATTAGGCGTTACTCTTTAAAATGGTATACAAAAAATTTCCATAAACTTTGAAAATAACAAAAAAAATCCTAAAAATGTGACAAAATTGGTACTAAAATAAAATTTTTTTTCAACACTTTTTCCATAGAAATTCTGAATTTTTTTTTCAAATCCTTATAATTCGTAAACCGCTTAATAGATTAGAATGAAATTTGGCAAATTGATAGATTGGAAACCGTTCTTTAAAATGACATGGTGCATTTGTCAGCGGGGGGTGGTGTAAGTGGTATTAAATCAATTCTTCATTCGGAACCTAATAACCTAAAAAGTACTATCACGAATTGAATGAAATTTGGTTAAAATGTGTATTAGGCGTTACTCTTTAAAATTGTATTCAAAAAATTTTCATAAACTTTGAAAATAACAAAAAAAATCGTAAAAATGTGACAAAATTGGTACTAAAATAAAATTTTTTTTCAACACTTTTTCCATAGAAATTCTGAATTTTTTTTTTTTTTCAAATCCTTATAATTCGTAAACCGCTAAATAGATTAGAATGAAATTTGGCAAATTGATAGATTGGAAACCGTTCTTTAAAATGACATGGTGCATTTGTCAGCGGGGAGTGGTGTAAGGGGTATTAAATCAATTCTTCATTCGGAACCTAATAACATAAAAAGTACTATCACGAATTGAATGAAATTTGGTTAAAACGTGTATTAGGCGTTACTCTTTAAAATGGTATACAAAAAATTTCCATAAACTTTGAAAATAACAAAAAAAATCGTAAAAATGTGACAAAATTGGTACTAAAATAAAAAATTTTTTCAACACTTTTTCCATAGAAATTCTGAATTTTTTTTTTCAAATCCTTATAATTCGTAAACCGCTTAATAGATTAGAATGAAATTTGGCAAATTGATAGATTGGAAACCGTTCTTTAAAATGACATGGTGCATTTGTCAGCAGGGGGTGGTGTAAGGGGTATTAAATCAATTCTTCATTCGGAACCTAATAACGTAAAAAGTACTATCACGAATTGAATGAAATTTGGTTAAAACGTGTATTAGGCGTTACTCTTTAAAATGGTATACAAAAAATTTCCATAAACTTTGAAAATAACAAAAAAAATCCTAAAAATGTGACAAAATTGGTACTAAAATAAAATTTTTTTTCAACACTTTTTCCATAGAAATTCTGATTTTTTTTTTCAAATCCTTATAATTCGTAAACCGCTTAATAGATTAGAATGAAATTTGGCAAATTGATAGATTAGAAACCGTTCTTTAAAATGACATGGTGCATTTGTCAGCGGGGGGTGGTGTAAGGGGTATTAAACCAATTCTTCATTCGGAACCTAATAACGTAAAAAGTACTATCACGAATTGAATGAAATTTGGTTAAAACGTGTATTAGGCGTTACTCTTTAAAATGGTATACAAAAAATTTCCATAAACTTTGAAAATAACAAAAAAAATCGTAAAAATGTGACAAAATTGGTACTAAAATAAAATTTTTTTTCAACACTTTTTCCATAGAAATTCTGAATTTTTTTTTCAAATCCTTATAATTCGTAAACCGCTTAATAGATTAGAATGAAATTTGGCAAATTGATAGATTGGAAACCGTTCTTTAAAATGACATGGTGCATTTGTCAGCGGGGGTAGGTGTAAGGGGTATTAAATCAATTCTTCATTCGGAACCTAATAACGTAAAAAGTACTATCACGAATTGAATGAAATTTGGTTAAAACGTGTATTAGGCGTTACTCTTTAAAATGGTATACAAAAAATTTCCATAAACTTTGAAAATAACAAAAAAAATCGTAAAAATGTGACAAAATTGGTACTAAAATAAAATTTTTTTTCAACACTTTTTCCATAGAAATTCTGAATTTTTTTTTTCAAATCCTTATAATTCGTAAACCGCTTAATAGATTAGAATGAAATTTGGCAAATTGATAGATTGGAAACCGTTCTTTAAAATGACATGGTGCATTTGTCAGCGGGGGGTGGTGTAAGGGGTATTAAATCAATTCTTCATTCGGAACCTAATAACGTAAAAAGTACTATCACGAATTGAATGAAATTTGGTTAAAACGTGTATTAGGCGTTACTCTTTAAAATGGTATACAAAAAATTTCAATAAACTTTGAAAATAACAAAAAAAATCGTAAAAATGTGACAAAATTGGTACTAAAATAAAATTTTTTTCAACACTTTTTCCATAGAAATTCTGAATTTTTTTTTCAAATCCTTATAATTCGTAAACCGCTTAATAGATTAGAATGAAATTTGGCAAATTGATAGATTGGAAACCGTTCTTTAAAATGACATGGTGCATTTGTCAGCGGGGGGTGGTGTAAGGGGTATTAAATCAATTCTTCATTCGGAACCTAATAACGTAAAAAGTACTATCACGAATTGAATGAAATTTGGTTAAAACGTGTATTAGGCGTTACTCTTTAAAATGGTATACAAAAAATTTCCATAAACTTTGAAAATAACAAAAAAAAATCGTAAAAATGTGACAAAATTGGTACTAAAATAAAATTTTTTTTCAACACTTTTTCCATAGAAATTCTGAATTTTTTTTTTTTCAAATCCTTATAATTCGTAAACCGCTTAATAGATTAGAATGAAATTTGGCAAATTGATAGATTGGAAACCGTTCTTTAAAATGACATGGTGCATTTGTCAGCGGGGGGTGGTGTAAGGGGTATTAAATCAATTCTTCATTCGGAACCTAATAACGTAAAAAGTACTATCACGAATTGAATGAAATTTGGTTAAAACGTGTATTAGGCGTTACTCTTTAAAATGGTATACAAAAAATTTCAATAAACTTTGAAAATAACAAAAAAAATCGTAAAAATGTGACAAAATTGGTACTAAAATAAAATTTTTTTCAACACTTTTTCCATAGAAATTCTGAATTTTTTTTTCAAATCCTTATAATTCGTAAACCGCTTAATAGATTAGAATGAAATTTGGCAAATTGATAGATTGGAAACCGTTCTTTAAAATGACATGGTGCATTTGTCAGCGGGGGGTGGTGTAAGGGGTATTAAATCAATTCTTCATTCGGAACCTAATAACATAAAAAGTACTATCACGAATTGAATGAAATTTGGTTAAAATGTGTATTAGGCGTTACTCTTTAAAATGGTATACAAAAAATTTCCATAAACTTTGAAAATAACAAAAAAAATCGTAAAAATGTGACAAAATTGGTACTAAAATAAAATTTTTTTTCAACACTTTTTCCATAGAAATTCTGAATTTTTTTTTTTTTCAAATCCTTATAATTCGTAAACCGCTTAATAGATTAGAATGAAATTTGGCAAATTGATAGATTGGAAACCGTTCTTTAAAATGACATGGTGCATTTGTCAGCGGGGGGTGGTGTAAGGGGTATTAAATCAATTCTTCATTCGGAACCTAATAACATAAAAAGTACTATCACGAATTGAATGAAATTTGGTTAAAACGTGTATTAGGCGTTACTCTTTAAAATGGTATACAAAAAATTTCCATAAACTTTGAAAATAACAAAAAAAATCGTAAAAATGTGACAAAATTGGTACTAAAATAAAATTTTTTTTCAACACTTTTTCCATAGAAATTCTGAATTTTTTTTTTCAAATCCTTATAATTCGTAAACTGCTTAATAGATTAGAATGAAATTTGGCAAATTGATAGATTGGAAACCGTTATTTTTTTCAACACTTTTTCCATAGAAATTCTGAATTTTTTTTTTTTCAAATCCTTATAATTCGTAAACCGCTTAATAGATTAGAAATAAATTTGGCAAATTGATAGATTGGAAACCGTTCTTTAAAATGACATGGTGCATTTGTCAGCGGGGGGTGGTGTAAGGGGTATTAAATCAATTCTTCATTCGGAACCTAATAACGTAAAAAGTACTATCACGAATTGAATGAAATTTGGTTAAAACGTGTATTAGGCGTTACTCTTTAAAATTGTATACAAAAAATTTCCATAAACTTTGAAAATAACAAAAAAAATCGTAAAAATGTGACAAAATTGGTACTAAAATAAAATTTTTTTTCAACACTTTTTCCATAGAAATTCTGATTTTTTTTTCAAATCCTTATAATTCGTAAACCGCTTAATAGATTAGAATGAAATTTGGCAAATTGATAGATTAGAAACCGTTCTTTAAAATGACATGGTGCATTTGTCAGCGGGGGGTGGTGTAAGGGGTATTAAACCAATTCTTCATTCGGAACCTAATAACGTAAAAAGTACTATCACGAATTGAATGAAATTTGGTTAAAACGTGTATTAGGCGTTACTCTTTAAAATGGTATACAAAAAATTTCCATAAACTTTGAAAATAACAAAAAAAATCCTAAAAATGTGACAAAATTGGTACTAAAATAAAATTTTTTTTCAACACTTTTTCCATAGAAATTCTGAATTTTTTTTTCAAATCCTTATAATTCGTAAACCGCTTAATAGATTAGAATGAAATTTGGCAAATTGATAGATTAGAAACCGTTCTTTAAAATGACATGGTGCATTTGTCAGCGGGGGGTGGTGTAAGGGGTATTAAACCAATTCTTCATTCGGAACCTAATAACGTAAAAAGTACTATCACGAATTGAATGAAATTTGGTTAAAACGTGTATTAGGCGTTACTCTTTAAAATGGTATACAAAAAATTTCCATAAACTTTGAAAATAACAAAAAAAATCGTAAAAATGTGACAAAATTGGTACTAAAATAAAATTTTTTTTCAACACTTTTTCCATAGAAATTCTGAATTTTTTTTCAAATCCTTATAATTCGTAAACCGCTTAATAGATTAGAATGAAATCTGGCAAATTGATAGATTGGAAACCGTTCTTTAAAATGACATGGTGCATTTGTCAGCGGGGGGTGGTGTAAGGGGTATTAAATCAATTCTTCATTCGGAACCTAATAACGTAAAAAGTACTATCACGAATTGAATGAAATTTGGTTAAAACGTGTATTAGGCGTTACTCTTTAAAATGGTATACAAAAAATTTCCATAAACTTTGAAAATAACAAAAAAAAATCGTAAAAATGTGACAAAATTGGTACTAAAATAAAATTTTTTTTCAACACTTTTTCCATAGAAATTCTGAATTTTTTTTTTTCAAATCCTTATAATTCGTAAACCGCTTAATAGATTAGAATGAAATTTGGCAAATTGATAGATTGGAAACCGTTCTTTAAAATGACATGGTGCATTTGTCAGCGGGGGGTGGTGTAAGGGGTATTAAATCAATTCTTCATTCGGAACCTAATAACGTAAAAAGTACTATCACGAATTGAATGAAATTTGGTTAAAACGTGTATTAGGCGTTACTCTTTAAAATGGTATACAAAAAATTTCAATAAACTTTGAAAATAACAAAAAAAATCGTAAAAATGTGACAAAATTGGTACTAAAATAAAATTTTTTTCAACACTTTTTCCATAGAAATTCTGAATTTTTTTTTCAAATCCTTATAATTCGTAAACCGCTTAATAGATTAGAATGAAATTTGGCAAATTGATAGATTGGAAACCGTTCTTTAAAATGACATGGTGCATTTGTCAGCGGGGAGTGGTGTAAGGGGTATTAAATCAATTCTTCATTCGGAACCTAATAACCTAAAAAGTACTATCACGAATTGAATGAAATTTGGTTAAAATGTGTATTAGGCGTTACTCTTTAAAATTGTATTCAAAAAATTTTCATAAACTTTGAAAATAACAAAAAAAATCGTAAAAATGTGACAAAATTGGTACTAAAATAAAATTTTTTTTCAACACTTTTTCCATAGAAATTCTGAATTTTTTTTTTTTCAAATCCTTATAATTCGTAAACCGCTAAATAGATTAGAATGAAATTTGGCAAATTGATAGATTGGAAACCGTTCTTTAAAATGACATGGTGCATTTGTCAGCGGGGAGTGGTGTAAGGGGTATTAAATCAATTCTTCATTCGGAACCTAATAACATAAAAAGTACTATCACGAATTGAATGAAATTTGGTTAAAACGTGTATTAGGCGTTACTCTTTAAAATGGTATACAAAAAATTTCCATAAACTTTGAAAATAACAAAAAAAATCGTAAAAATGTGACAAAATTGGTACTAAAATAAAAATTTTTTTCAACACTTTTTCCATAGAAATTCTGAATTTTTTTTTTCAAATCCTTATAATTCGTAAACCGCTTAATAGATTAGAATGAAATTTGGCAAATTGATAGATTGGAAACCGTTCTTTAAAATGACATGGTGCATTTGTCAGCAGGGGGTGGTGTAAGGGGTATTAAATCAATTCTTCATTCGGAACCTAATAACGTAAAAAGTACTATCACGAATTGAATGAAATTTGGTTAAAACGTGTATTAGGCGTTACTCTTTAAAATGGTATACAAAAAATTTCCATAAACTTTGAAAATAACAAAAAAAATCCTAAAAATGTGACAAAATTGGTATTAAAATAAAATTTTTTTTCAACACTTTTTCCATAGAAATTCTGATTTTTTTTTTCAAATCCTTATAATTCGTAAACCGCTTAATAGATTAGAATGAAATTTGGCAAATTGATAGATTAGAAACCGTTCTTTAAAATGACATGGTGCATTTGTCAGCGGGGGGTGGTGTAAGGGGTATTAAACCAATTCTTCATTCGGAACCTAATAACGTAAAAAGTACTATCACGAATTGAATGAAATTTGGTTAAAACGTGTATTAGGCGTTACTCTTTAAAATGGTATACAAAAAATTTCCATAAACTTTGAAAATAACAAAAAAAATCGTAAAAATGTGACAAAATTGGTACTAAAATAAAATTTTTTTTCAACACTTTTTCCATAGAAATTCTGAATTTTTTTTCAAATCCTTATAATTCGTAAACCGCTTAATAGATTAGAATGAAATCTGGCAAATTGATAGATTGGAAACCGTTCTTTAAAATGACATGGTGCATTTGTCAGCGGGGGGTGGTGTAAGGGGTATTAAATCAATTCTTCATTCGGAACCTAATAACGTAAAAAGTACTATCACGAATTGAATGAAATTTGGTTAAAACGTGTATTAGGCGTTACTCTTTAAAATGGTATACAAAAAATTTCCATAAACTTTGAAAATAACAAAAAAAATCGTAAAAATGTGACAAAATTGGTACTAAAATAAAATTTTTTTTCAACACTTTTTCCATAGAAATTCTGAATTTTTTTTTTTCAAATCCTTATAATTCGTAAACCGCTTAATAGATTAGAATGAAATTTGGCAAATTGATAGATTGGAAACCGTTCTTTAAAATGACATGGTGCATTTGTCAGCGGGGGGTGGTGTAAGGGGTATTAAATCAATTCTTCATTCGGAACCTAATAACGTAAAAAGTACTATCACGAATTGAATGAAATTTGGTTAAAACGTGTATTAGGCGTTACTCTTTAAAATGGTATACAAAAAATTTCAATAAACTTTGAAAATAACAAAAAAAATCGTAAAAATGTGACAAAATTGGTACTAAAATAAAATTTTTTTCAACACTTTTTCCATAGAAATTCTGAATTTTTTTTTCAAATCCTTATAATTCGTAAACCGCTTAATAGATTAGAATGAAATTTGGCAAATTGATAGATTGGAAACCGTTCTTTAAAATGACATGGTGCATTTGTCAGCGGTGTAAGGGGTATTAAATCAATTCTTCATTCGGAACCTAATAACGTAAAAAGTACTATCACGAATTGAATGAAATTTGGTTAAAACGTGTATTAGGCGTCACTCTTTAAAATGGTATACAAAAAATTTCCATAAACTTTGAAAATAACAAAAAAAATCGTAAAAATGTGACAAAATTGGTACTAAAATAAAATTTTTTTTCAACACTTTTTCCATAGAAATTCTGAATTTTTTTTTCAAATCCTTATAATTCGTAAACCGCTTAATAGATTAGAATGAAATTTGGCAAATTGATAGATTGGAAACCGTTCTTTAAAATGACATGGTGCATTTGTCAGCGGTGTAAGGGGTATTAAATCAATTCTTCATTCGGAACCTAATAACGTAAAAAGTACTATCACGAATTGAATGAAATTTGGTTAAAACGTGTATTAGGCGTCACTCTTTAAAATTGTATACAAAAAATTTCCATAAACTTTGAAAATAACAAAAAAAAATCGTAAAAATGTGACAAAATTGGTACTAAAATAAAATTTTTTTTCAACACTTTTTCCATAGAAATTCTGAATTTTTTTTTTCAAATCCTTATAATTCGTAAACCGCTTAATAGATTAGAAATAAAATTTTTTTCAACACTTTTTCCATAGAAATTCTGAATTTTTTTTTTTTCAAATCCTTATAATTCGTAAACCGCTTAATAGATTAGAAATCAATTTGGCAAATTGATAGATTGGAAACCGTTCTTTAAAATGACATGGTGCATTTGTCAGCGGGGGGTGGTGTAAGGGGTATTAAATCAATTCTTCATTCGGAACCTAATAACGTAAAAAGTACTATCAAGAATTGAATGAAATTTGGTTAAAACGTGTATTAGGCGTTACTCTTTAAAATTGTATACAAAAAATTTCCATAAACTTTGAAAATAACAAAAAAAATCGTAAAAATGTGACAAAATTGGTACTAAAATAAAATTTTTTTTCAACACTTTTTCCATAGAAATTCTGATTTTTTTTTCAAATCCTTATAATTCGTAAACCGCTTAATAGATTAGAATGAAATTTGGCAAATTGATAGATTAGAAACCGTTCTTTAAAATGACATGGTGCATTTGTCAGCGGGGGGTGGTGTAAGGGGTATTAAACCAATTCTTCATTCGGAACCTAATAACGTAAAAAGTACTATCACGAATTGAATGAAATTTGGTTAAAACGTGTATTAGGCGTTACTCTTTAAAACGGTATACAAAAAATTTCCATAAACTTTGAAAATAACAAAAAAAATCCTAAAAATGTGACAAAATTGGTACTAAAATAAAATTTTTTTTCAACACTTTTTCCATAGAAATTCTGAATTTTTTTTTTTCAAATCCTTATAATTCGTAAACCGCTTAATAGATTAGAATGAAATTTGGCAAATTGATAGATTGGAAACCGTTCTTTAAAATGACATGGTGCATTTGTCAGCGGGGGGTGGTGTAAGGGGTATTAAATCAATTCTTCATTCGGAACCTAATAACGTAAAAAGTACTATCACGAATTGAATGAAATTTGGTTAAAACGTGTATTAGGCGTTACTCTTTAAAATGGTATACAAAAAATTTCAATAAACTTTGAAAATAACAAAAAAAATCGTAAAAATGTGACAAAATTGGTACTAAAATAAAATTTTTTTCAACACTTTTTCCATAGAAATTCTGAATTTTTTTTTCAAATCCTTATAATTCGTAAACCGCTTAATAGATTAGAATGAAATTTGGCAAATTGATAGATTGGAAACCGTTCTTTAAAATGACATGGTGCATTTGTCAGCGGGGGGTGGTGTAAGGGGTATTAAATCAATTCTTCATTCGGAACCTAATAACATAAAAAGTACTATCACGAATTGAATGAAATTTGGTTAAAATGTGTATTAGGCGTTACTCTTTAAAATGGTATACAAAAAATTTCCATAAACTTTGAAAATAACAAAAAAAATCGTAAAAATGTGACAAAATTGGTACTAAAATAAAATTTTTTTTCAACACTTTTTCCATAGAAATTCTGAATTTTTTTTTTTTTCAAATCCTTATAATTCGTAAACCGCTTAATAGATTAGAATGAAATTTGGCAAATTGATAGATTGGAAACCGTTCTTTAAAA
This sequence comes from Rhingia campestris, assembly GCA_932526625.1. Lineage (NCBI taxonomy): Eukaryota > Metazoa > Arthropoda > Insecta > Diptera > Syrphidae > Rhingia > Rhingia campestris. The sequence continues at coordinate 52,931,406 of OW052185.1, forward strand.
TGACATGGTGCATTTGTCAGCGGTGTAAGGGGTATTAAATCAATTCTTCATTCGGAACCTAATAACGTAAAAAGTACTATCACGAATTGAATGAAATTTGGTTAAAACGTGTATTAGGCGTCACTCTTTAAAATGGTATACAAAAAATTTCCATAAACTTTGAAAATAACAAAAAAAATCGTAAAAATGTGACAAAATTGGTACTAAAATAAAATTTTTTTTCAACACTTTTTCCATAGAAATTCTGAATTTTTTTTTCAAATCCTTATAATTCGTAAACCGCTTAATAGATTAGAATGAAATTTGGCAAATTGATAGATTGGAAACCGTTCTTTAAAATGACATGGTGCATTTGTCAGCGGTGTAAGGGGTATTAAATCAATTTTTCATTCGGAACCTAATAACGTAAAAAGTACTATCACGAATTGAATGAAATTTGGTTAAAACGTGTATTAGGCGTCACTCTTTAAAATTGTATACAAAAAATTTCCATAAACTTTGAAAATAACAAAAAAAAATCGTAAAAATGTGACAAAATTGGTACTAAAATAAAATTTTTTTTCAACACTTTTTCCATAGAAATTCTGAATTTTTTTTTTCAAATCCTTATAATTCGTAAACTGCTTAATAGATTAGAATGAAATTTGGCAAATTGATAGATTGGAAACCGTTATTTTTTTCAACACTTTTTCCATAGAAATTCTGAATTTTTTTTTTTTCAAATCCTTATAATTCGTAAACCGCTTAATAGATTAGAAATAAATTTGGCAAATTGATAGATTGGAAACCGTTCTTTAAAATGACATGGTGCATTTGTCAGCGGGGGGTGGTGTAAGGGGTATTAAATCAATTCTTCATTCGGAACCTAATAACGTAAAAAGTACTATCAAGAATTGAATGAAATTTGGTTAAAACGTGTATTAGGCGTTACTCTTTAAAATTGTATACAAAAAATTTCCATAAACTTTGAAAATAACAAAAAAAATCGTAAAAATGTGACAAAATTGGTACTAAAATAAAATTTTTTTTCAACACTTTTTCCATAGAAATTCTGATTTTTTTTTCAAATCCTTATAATTCGTAAACCGCTTAATAGATTAGAATGAAATTTGGCAAATTGATAGATTAGAAACCGTTCTTTAAAATGACATGGTGCATTTGTCAGCGGGGGGTGGTGTAAGGGGTATTAAACCAATTCTTCATTCGGAACCTAATAACGTAAAAAGTACTATCACGAATTGAATGAAATTTGGTTAAAACGTGTATTAGGCGTTACTCTTTAAAACGGTATACAAAAAATTTCCATAAACTTTGAAAATAACAAAAAAAATCCTAAAAATGTGACAAAATTGGTACTAAAATAAAATTTTTTTTCAACACTTTTTCCATAGAAATTCTGAATTTTTTTTTCAAATCCTTATAATTCGTAAACCGCTTAATAGATTAGAATGAAATTTGGCAAATTGATAGATTGGAAACCGTTCTTTAAAATGACATGGTGCATTTGTCAGCGGGGGGTGGTGTAAGGGGTATTAAATCAATTCTTCATTCGGAACCTAATAACGTAAAAAGTACTATCACGAATTGAATGAAATTTGGTTAAAACGTGTATTAGGCGTTACTCTTTAAAATGGTATACAAAAAATTTCCATAAACTTTGAAAATAACAAAAAAAATCGTAAAAATGTGACAAAATTGGTACTAAAATAAAATTTTTTTTCAACACTTTTTCCATAGAAATTCTGAATTTTTTTTTTTCAAATCCTTATAATTCGTAAACCGCTTAATAGATTAGAATGAAATTTGGCAAATTGATAGATTGGAAACCGTTCTTTAAAATGACATGGTGCATTTGTCAGCGGGGGGTGGTGTAAGGGGTATTAAATCAATTCTTCATTCGGAACCTAATAACATAAAAAGTACTATCACGAATTGAATGAAATTTGGTTAAAACGTGTATTAGGCGTTACTCTTTAAAATGGTATACAAAAAATTTCCATAAACTTTGAAAATAACAAAAAAAATCGTAAAAATGTGACAAAATTGGTACTAAAATAAAATTTTTTTTCAACACTTTTTCCATAGAAATTCTGAATTTTTTTTTTTCAAATCCTTATAATTCGTAAACCGCTGAATAGATTAGAATGAAATTTGGCAAATTGATAGATTGGAAACCGTTCTTTAAAATGACATGGTGCATTTGTCAGCGGGGGTGGTGTAAGGGGTATTAAATCAATTCATCATTCGGAACCTAATAACATAAAAAGTACTATCACGAATTGAATGAAATTTGGTTAAAACGTGTATTAGGCGTTACTCTTTAAAATGGTATACAAAAAATTTCCATAAACTTTGAAAATAACAAAAAAAATCCTAAAAATGTGACAAAATTGGTACTAAAATAAATTTTTTTTTCAACACTTTTTCCATAGAAATTCTGAATTTTTTTTCAAATCCTTATAATTCGTAAACCGCTTAATAGATTAGAATGAAATTTGGCAAATTGATAGATTGGAAACCGTTCTTTAAAATGACATGGTGCATTTGTCAGCGGGGGGTGGTGTAAGGGGTATTAAATCAATTCTTCATTCGGAACCTAATAACATAAAAAGTACTATCACGAATTGAATGAAATTTGGTTAAAACGTGTATTAGGCGTTACTCTTTAAAATGGTATACAAAAAATTTCCATAAACTTTGAAAATAACAAAAAAAATCGTAAAAATGTGACAAAATTGGTACTAAAATAAAATTTTTTTTCAACACTTTTTCCATAGAAATTCTGAATTTTTTTTTTTTCAAATCCTTATAATTCGTAAACCGCTTAATAGATTAGAATGAAATTTGGCAAATTGATAGATTGGAAACCGTTCTTTAAAATGACATGGTGCATTTGTCAGCGGGGGGTGGTGTAAGGGGTATTAAATCAATTCTTCATTCGGAACCTAATAACATAAAAAGTACTATCACGAATTGAATGAAATTTGGTTAAAACGTGTATTAGGCGTTACTCTTTAAAATGGTATACAAAAAATTTCCATAAACTTTGAAAATAACAAAAAAAATCGTAAAAATGTGACAAAATTGGTACTAAAATAAAATTTTTTTTCAACACTTTTTCCATAGAAATTCTGAATTTTTTTTTTTCAAATCCTTATAATTCGTAAACCGCTGAATAGATTAGAATGAAATTTGGCAAATTGATAGATTGGAAACCGTTCTTTAAAATGACATGGTGCATTTGTCAGCGGGGGTGGTGTAAGGGGTATTAAATCAATTCATCATTCGGAACCTAATAACATAAAAAGTACTATCACGAATTGAATGAAATTTGGTTAAAACGTGTATTAGGCGTTACTCTTTAAAATGGTATACAAAAAATTTCCATAAACTTTGAAAATAACAAAAAAAATCCTAAAAATGTGACAAAATTGGTACTAAAATAAATTTTTTTTTCAACACTTTTTCCATAGAAATTCTGAATTTTTTTTTCAAATCCTTATAATTCGTAAACCGCTTAATAGATTAGAATGAAATTTGGCAAATTGATAGATTGGAAACCGTTCTTTAAAATGACATGGTGCATTTGTCAGCGGGGGGTGGTGTAAGGGGTATTAAATCAATTCTTCATTCAGAACCTAATAACGTAAAAAGTACTATCACGAATTGAATAAAATTTGGTTAAAACGTGTATTAGGCGTTACTCTTTAAAATTGTATACAAAAAATTTCCATAAACTTTGAAAATAACAAAAAAATCGTAAAAATGTGACAAAATTGGTACTAAAATAAAATTTTTTTTCAACACTTTTTCCATAGAAATTCTGATTTTTTTTTTTCAAATCCTTATAATTCGTAAACCGCTTAATAGATTAGAATGAAATTTGGCAAATTGATAGGTTGGAAACCGTTCTTTAAAATGACATGGTGCATTTGTCAGCGGGGGGTGGTGTAAGGGGTATTAAATCAATTCTTCATTCGGAACCTAATAACATAAAAAGTACTATCACGAATTGAATGAAATTTGGTTAAAACGTGTATTAGGCGTTACTCTTTAAAATGGTATACAAAAAATTTCCATAAACTTTGAAAATAACAAAAAAAATCGTAAAAATGTGACAAAATTGGTACTAAAATAAAAATTTTTTTCAACACTTTTTCCATAGAAATTCTGAATTTTTTTTTTTCAAATCCTTATAATTCGTAAACCGCTTAATAGATTAGAATGAAATTTGGCAAATTGATAGATTGGAAACCGTTCTTTAAAATGACATGGTGCATTTGTCAGCGGGGGTGGTGTAAGGGGTATTAAATCAATTCTTCATTCGGAACCTAATAACATAAAAAGTACTATCACGAATTGAATGAAATTTGGTTAAAACGTGTATTAGGCGTTACTCTTTAAAATGGTGTACAAAAAATTTCCATAAACTTTGAAAATAACAAAAAAAAATCGTAAAAATGTGACAAAATTGGTACTAAAATAAAATTTTTTTTCAACACTTTTCCATAGAAATTCTGAATTTTTTTTTTCAAATCCTTATAATTCGTAAACCGCTTAATAGATTAGAATGAAATTTGGCAAATTGATAGATTGGAAACCGTTCTTTAAAATGACATGGTGCATTTGTCAGCGGGGGTGGTGTAAGGGGTATTAAATCAATTCTTCATTCAGAACCTAATAACATAAAAAGTACTATCACGAATTGAATGAAATTTGGTTAAAACGTGTATTAGGCGTTACTCTTTAAAATGGTATACAAAAAATTTCCATAAACTTTGAAAATAACAAAAAAAATCGTAAAAATGTGACAAAATTGGTACTAAAATAAAATTTTTTTTCAACACTTTTTCCATAGAAATTCTGAATTTTTTTTTTCAAATCCTTATAATTCGTAAACCGCTTAATAGATTAGAATGAAATTTGGCAAATTGATAGATTGGAAACCGTTCTTTAAAATGACATGGTGCATTTGTCAGCGGGGGTGGTGTAAGGGGTATTAAATCAATTCTTCATTCGGAACCTAATAACATAAAAAGTACTATCACGAATTGAATGAAATTTGGTTAAAACGTGTATTAGGCGTTACTCTTTAAAATGGTGTACAAAAAATTTCCATAAACTTTGAAAATAACAAAAAAAAATCGTAAAAATGTGACAAAATTGGTACTAAAATAAAATTTTTTTTCAACACTTTTCCATAGAAATTCTGAATTTTTTTTTTCAAATCCTTATAATTCGTAAACCGCTTAATAGATTAGAATGAAATTTGGCAAATTGATAGATTGGAAACCGTTCTTTAAAATGACATGGTGCATTTGTCAGCGGGGGTGGTGTAAGGGGTATTAAATCAATTCTTCATTCGGAACCTAATAACGTAAAAAGTACTATCACGAATTGAATGAAATTTGGTTAAAACGTGTATTAGGCGTTACTCTTTAAAATGGTATACAAAAAATTTCCATAAACTTTGAAAATAACAAAAAAAATCGTAAAAATGTGACAAAATTGGTACTAAAATAAAATTTTTTTTCAACACTTTTTCCATAGAAATTCTGAATTTTTTTTTTCAAATCCTTATAATTCGTAAACCGCTTAATAGATTAGAATGAAATTTGGCAAATTGATAGATTGGAAACCGTTCTTTAAAATGACATGGTGCATTTGTCAGCGGTGTAAGGGGTATTAAATCAATTCTTCATTCGGAACCTAATAACGTAAAAAGTACTATCACGAATTGAATGAAATTTGGTTAAAACGTGTATTAGGCGTCACTCTTTAAAATGGTATACAAAAAATTTCCATAAACTTTGAAAATAACAAAAAAAATCGTAAAAATGTGACAAAATTGGTACTAAAATAAAATTTTTTTTCAACACTTTTTCCATAGAAATTCTGAATTTTTTTTTTCAAATCCTTATAATTCGTAAACCGCTTAATAGATTAGAATGAAATTTGGCAAATTGATAGATTGGAAACCGTTCTTTAAAATGACATGGTGCATTTGTCAGCGGGGGGTGGTGTAAGTGGTATTAAATCAATTCCTCATTCGGAACCTAATAACATAAAAAGTACTATCACGAATTGAATGAAATTTGGTTAAAATGTGTATTAGGCGTTACTCTTTAAAATGGTATTCAAAAAATTTCCATAAACTTTGAAAATAACAAAAAAAATCGTAAAAATGTGACAAAATTGGTACTAAAATAAAATTTTTTTTCAACACTTTTTCCATAGAAATTCTGAATTTTTTTTTTTTTCAAATCCTTATAATTCGTAAACCGCTTAATAGATTAGAATGAAATTTGGCAAATTGATAGATTGGAAACCGTTCTTTAAAATGACATGGTGCATTTGTCAGCGGGGAGTGGTGTAAGGGGTATTAAATCAATTCTTCATTCGGAACCTAATAACATAAAAAGTACTATCACGAATTGAATGAAATTTGGTTAAAACGTGTATTAGGCGTTACTCTTTAAAATGGTATACAAAAAATTTCCATAAACTTTGAAAATAACAAAAAAAATCGTAAAAATGTGACAAAATTGGTACTAAAATAAAAATTTTTTTCAACACTTTTTCCATAGAAATTCTGAATTTTTTTTTTCAAATCCTTATAATTCGTAAACCGCTTAATAGATTAGAATGAAATTTGGCAAATTGATAGATTGGAAACCGTTCTTTAAAATGACATGGTGCATTTGTCAGCAGGGGGTGGCGTAAGGGGTATTAAATCAATTCTTCATTCGGAACCTAATAACGTAAAAAGTACTATCACGAATTGAATGAAATTTGGTTAAAACGTGTATTAGGCGTTACTCTTTAAAATGGTATACAAAAAATTTCCATAAACTTTGAAAATAACAAAAAAATCGTAAAAATGTGACAAAATTGGTACTAAAATAAAATTTTTTTTCAACACTTTTTCCATAGAAATTCTGAATTTTTTTTTCAAATCCTTATAATTCGTAAACCGCTTAATAGATTAGAATGAAATTTGGCAAATTGATAGATTGGAAACCGTTCTTTAAAATGACATGGTGCATTTGTCAGCGGGGGGTGGTGTAAGGGGTATTAAATCAATTCTTCATTCGGAACCTAATAACGTAAAAAGTACTATCACGAATTGAATGAAATTTGGTTAAAACGTGTATTAGGCGTTACTCTTTAAAATGGTATACAAAAAATTTCCATAAACTTTGAAAATAACAAAAAAAATCGTAAAAATGTGACAAAATTGGTACTAAAATAAAATTTTTTTTCAACACTTTTTCCATAGAAATTCTGAATTTTTTTTTTTTCAAATCCTTATAATTCGTAAACCGCTTAATAGATTAGAATGAAATTTGGCAAATTGATAGATTGGAAACCGTTCTTTAAAATGACATGGTGCATTTGTCAGCGGGGGTGGTGTAAGGGGTATTAAATCAATTCTTCATTCGGAACCTAATAACGTAAAAAGTACTATCACGAATTGAATGAAATTTGGTTAAAACGTGTATTAGGCGTTACTCTTTAAAATGGTATACAAAAAATTTCCATAAACTTTGAAAATAACAAAAAAAATCGTAAAAATGTGACAAAATTGGTACTAAAATAAAATTTTTTTTCAACACTTTTTCCATAGAAATTCTGAATTTTTTTTTTTTCAAATCCTTATAATTCGTAAACCGCTTAATAGATTAGAATGAAATTTGGCAAATTGATAGATTGGAAACCATTCTTTAAAATGACATGGTGCATTTGTCAGCGGGGGGTGGTGTAAGGGGTATTAAATCAATTCTTCATTCGGAACCTAATAACGTAAAAAGTACTATCACGAATTGAATGAAATTTGGTTAAAACGTGTATTAGGCGTTACTCTTTAAAATGGTATACAAAAAATTTCCATAAACTTTGAAAATAACAAAAAAATCGTAAAAATGTGACAAAATTGGTACTAAAATAAAAATTTTTTTCAACACTTTTTCCATAGAAATTCTGAATTTTTTTTTTTTTTTCAAATCCTTATAATTCGTAAACCGCTTAATAGATTAGAATGAAATTTGGCAAATTGATAGATTGGAAACCGTTCTTTAAAATGACATGGTGCATTTGTCAGCGGGGGGTGGTGTATGGGGTATTAAATCAATACTTCATTCGACACCTTATAACGTAAAAAGTACTATCACGAATTGAATGAAATTTGGTTAAAACGTGTATTAGGCGTTACTCTTTAAAATGGTATACAAAAAATTTCCATAAACTTTGAAAATAACAAAAAAAATCGTAAAAAATGTGACAAAATTGGTACTAAAATAAAATTTTTTTTCAACACTTTTTCCATAGAAATTCTGAATTTTTTTTTTTTCAAATCCTTATAATTCGTAAACCGCTTAATAGATTAGAATGAAATTTGGCAAATTGATAGATTGGAAACCGTTCTTTAAAATGACATGGTGCATTTGTCAGCGGGGGGTGGTGTAAGGGGTATTAAATCAATTCTTCATTCGGAACCTAATAACGTAAAAAGTACTATCACGAATTGAATGAAATTTGGTTAAAACGTGTATTAGGCGTTACTCTTTAAAATGGTATACAAAAAATTTCCATAAACTTTGAAAATAACAAAAAAAATCGTAAAAATGTGACAAAATTGGTACTAAAATAAAATTTTTTTTCAACACTTTTTCCATAGAAATTCTGAATATTTTTTTTTTTCAAATCCTTATAATTCGTAAACCGCTTAATAGATTAGAATGAAATTTGGCAAATTGATAGATTGGAAACCGTTCTTTAAAATGACATGGTGCATTTGTCAGCGGGGGTGGTGTAAGGGGTATTAAATCAATTCTTCATTCGGAACCTAATAACGTAAAAAGTACTATCACGAATTGAATGAAATTTGGTTAAAACGTGTATTAGGCGTTACTCTTTAAAATGGTATACAAAAAATTTCCATAAACTTTGAAAATAACAAAAAAAAATCGTAAAAATGTGACAAAATTGGTACTAAAATAAAATTTTTTTTCAACACTTTTTCCATAGAAATTCTGAATTTTTTTTTTCAAATCCTTATAATTCGTAAACCGCTTAATAGATTAGAATGAAATTTGGCAAATTGATAGATTGGAAACCGTTCTTTAAAATGACATGGTGCATTTGTCAGCGGGGGGTGGTGTAAGGGGTATTAAATCAATTCTTCATTCGGAACCTAATAACGTAAAAAGTACTATCACGAATTGAATGAAATTTGGTTAAAACGTGTATTAGGCGTTACTCTTTAAAATGGTATACAAAAAATTTCCATAAACTTTGAAAATAACAAAAAAAATCGTAAAAATGTGACAAAATTGGTACTAAAATAAAATTTTTTTTCAACACTTTTTCCATAGAAATTCTGAATTTTTTTTTTTTCAAATCCTTATAATTCGTAAACCGCTTAATAGATTAGAATGAAATTTGGCAAATTGATAGATTGGAAACCGTTCTTTAAAATGACATGGTGCATTTGTCAGCGGGGGGTGGTGTAAGGGGTATTAAATCAATTCTTCATTCGGAACCTAATAACGTAAAAAGTACTATCACGAATTGAATGAAATTTGGTTAAAACGTGTATTAGGCGTTACTCTTTAAAATGGTATACAAAAAATTACCATAAACTTTGAAAATAACAAAAAAAATCGTAAAAATGTGACAAAATTGGTACTAAAATAAAATTTTTTTTCAACACTTTTTCCATAGAAATCCTGAATTTTTTTTTTTTTCAAATCCTTATAATTCGTAAACCGCTTAATAGATTAGAATGAAATTTGGCAAATTGATAGATTGGAAACCGTTCTTTAAAATGACATGGTGCATTTGTCAGCGGGGGGGGTGGTGTAAGGGGTATTAAATCAATTCTTCATTCGGAACCTAATAACGTAAAAAGTACTATCACGAATTGAATGAAATTTGGTTAAAACGTGTATTAGGCGTTACTCTTTAAAATGGTATACAAAAAATTTCCATAAACTTTGAAAATAACAAAAAAAATCGTAAAAATGTGACAAAATTGGTACTAAAATAAAATTTTTTTTCAACACTTTTTCCATAGAAATTCTGAATTTTTTTTTTTCAAATCCTTATAATTCGTAAACCGCTTAATAGATTAGAATGAAATTTGGCAAATTGATAGATTGGAAACCGTTCTTTAAAATGACATGGTGCATTTGTCAGCGGGGGGAGGTGTAAGGGGTATTAAATCAATTCTTCATTCGGAACATAATAACGTAAAAAGTACTATCACGAATTGAATGAAATTTGGTTAAAACGTGTATTAGGCGTTACTCTTTAAAATGGTATACAAAAAATTTCCATAAACTTTGAAAATAACAAAAAAATCGTAAAAATGTGACAAAATTGGTACTAAAATAAAATTTTTTTTCAACACTTTTTCCATAGAAATTCTGAATTTTTTTTTTTTCAAATCCTTATAATTCGTAAACCGCTTAATAGATTAGAATGAAATTTGGCAAATTGATAGATTGGAAACCGTTCTTTAAAATGACATGGTGCATTTGTCAGCGGGGGGTGGTGTAAGGGGTATTAAATCAATTCTTCATTCGGAACCTAATAACGTAAAAAGTACTATCACGAATTGAATGAAATTTGGTTAAAACGTGTATTAGGCGTTACTCTTTAAAATGGTATACAAAAAATTTCCATAAACTTTGAAAATAACAAAAAAAATCGTAAAAATGTGACAAAATTGGTACTAAAATAAAATTTTTTTTCAACACTTTTTCCATAGAAATTCTGATTTTTTTTTTCAAATCCTTATAATTATAAAATGACATGGTGCATTTGTCAGCGGGGGGTGGTGTAAGGGGTATTAAATCAATTCTTCATTCGGAACATAATAACGTAAAAAGTACTATCACGAATTGAATGAAATTTGGTTAAAACGTGTATTAGGCGTTACTCTTTAAAATGGTATACAAAAAATTTCCATAAACTTTGAAAATAACAAAAAAAATCGTAAAAATGTGACAAAATTGGTACTAAAATAAAATTTTTTTTCAACACTTTTTCCATAGAAATTCTGAATTTTTTTTTTTCAAATCCTTATAATTCGTAAACCGCTTAATAGATTAGAATGAAATTTGGCAAATTGATAGATTGGAAACCGTTCTTTAAAATGACATGGTGCATTTGTCAGCGGGGGGTGGTGTAAGGGGTATTAAATCAATTCTTCATTCGGAACCTAATAACGTAAAAAGTACTATCACGAATTGAATGAAATTTGGTTAAAACGTGTATTAGGCGTTACTCTTTAAAATGGTATACAAAAAATTTCCATAAACTTTGAAAATAACAAAAAAAATCGTAAAAATGTGACAAAATTGGTACTAAAATAAAATTTTTTTTCAACACTTTTTCCATAGAAATTCTGAATTTTTTTTTCAAATCCTTATAATTCGTAAACCGCTTAATAGATTAGAATGAAATTTGGCAAATTGATAGATTGGAAACCGTTCTTTAAAATGACATGGTGCATTTGTCAGCGGGGGGTGGTGTAAGGGGTATTAAATCAATTCTTCATTCGGAACCTAATAACGTAAAAAGTACTATCACGAATTGAATGAAATTTGGTTAAAACGTGTATTAGGCGTTACTCTTTAAAATGGTATACAAAAAATTTCCATAAACTTTGAAAATAACAAAAAAAATCGTTAAAATGTGACAAAATTGGTACTAAAATAAAATTTTTTTTTAACACTTTTTCCATAGAAATTCTGAATTTTTTTTTTTCAAATCCTTATAATTCGTAAACCGCTTAATAGATTAGAATGAAATTTGTCAAATTGATAGATTCTTTAAAATGACATGGTGCATTTGTCAGCGGGGGGTGGTGTAAGGGGTATTAAATCAATTCTTCATTCGGAACCTAATAACGTAAAAAGTACTATCACGAATTGAATGAAATTTGGTTAAAACGTGTATTAGGCGTTACTCTTTAAAATGGTATACAAAAAATTTCCATAAATTTTGAAAATAACAAAAAAAATCGTAAAAATGTGACAAAATTGGTACTAAAATAAAAATTTTTTTCAACACTTTTTCCATAGAAATTCTGAATTTTTTTTTTCAAATCCTTATAATTCGTAAACCGCTTAATAGATTAGAATGAAATTTGGCAAATTGATAGCTTGGAAACCGTTCTTTAAAATGACATGGTGCATTTCTCAGCGGGGGGTGGTGTAAGGGGTATTAAATCAATTCTTCATTCGGAACCTAATAACGTAAAAAGTACTATCACGAATTGAATGAAATTTGGTTAAAACGTGTATTAGGCGTTACTCTTTAAAATGGTATACAAAAAATTTCCATAAACTTTGAAAATAACAAAAAAAATCGTAAAAATGTGACAAAATTGGTACTAAAATAAAATTTTTTTTTCAACACTTTTTCCATAGAAATTCTGAATTTTTTTTTCAAATCCTTATAATTCGTAAACCGCTTAATAGATTAGAATGAAATTTGGCAAATTGATAGATTGGAAACCGTTCTTTAAAATGACATGGTGCATTTGTCAGCGGGGGGTGGTGTAAGGGGTATTAAATCAATTCTTCATTCGGAACCTAATAACGTAAAAAGTACTATCACGAATTGAATGAAATTTGGTTAAAACGTGTATTAGGCGTTACTCTCTAAAATGGTATACAAAAAATTTCCATAAACTTTGAAAATAACAAAAAAAATCGTAAAAATGTGACAAAATTGGTACTAAAATAAAATTTTTTTTCAACACTTTTTCCATAGAATTCTGAATTTTTTTTTTTTCAAATCCTTATAATTCGTAAACCGCTTAATAGATTAGAATGAAATTTGGCAAATTGATAGATTGGAAACCGTTCTTTAAAATGACATGGTGCATTTGTCAGCGGGGGGTGGTGTAAGGGGTATTAAATCAATTCTTCATTCGGAACCTAATAACGTAAAAAGTACTATCACGAATTGAATGAAATTTGGTTAAAACGTGTATTAGGCGTTACTCTTTAAAATGGTATACAAAAAATTTCCATAAACTTTGAAAATAACAAAAAAAATCGTAAAAATGTGACAAAATTGGTACTAAAATAAAATTTTTTTTTCAACACTTTTTCCATAGAAATTCTGAATTTTTTTTTTTCAAATCCTTATAATTCGTAAACCGCTTAATAGATTAGAATGAAATTTGGCAAATTGATAGATTGGAAACCGTTCTTTAAAATGACATGGTGCATTTGTCAGCGGGGGGTGGTGTAAGGGGTATTAAATCAATTCTTCATTCGGAACCTAATAACGTAAAAAGTACTATCACGAATTGAATGAAATTTGGTTAAAACGTGTATTAGGCGTTACTCTTTAAAATGGTATACAAAAAATTTCCATAAACTTTGAAAATAACAAAAAAAATCGTAAAAATGTGACAAAATTGGTACTAAAATAAAATTTTTTTTCAACACTTTTTCCATAGAAATTCTGAATTTTTTTTTTAAAATCCTTATAATTCGTAAACCGCTTAATAGATTAGAATGAAATTTGGCAAATTGATAGATTGGAAACCGTTCTTTAAAATGACATGGTGCATTTGTCAGCGGGGGGTGGTGTAAGGGGTATTAAATCAATTCTTCATTCGGAACCTAATAACGTAAAAAGTACTATCACGAATTGAATGAAATTTGGTTAAAACGTGTATTAGGCGTTACTCTTTAAAATGGTATACAAAAAATTTCCATAAACTTTGAAAATAACAAAAAAAATCGTAAAAAAATGTGACAAAATTGGTACTAAAATAAAATTTTTTTTCAACACTTTTTCCATAGAAATTCTGAATTTTTTTTTTTTCAAATCCTTATAATTCGTAAACCGCTTAATAGATTAGAATGAAATTTGGCAAATTGATAGATTGGAAACCGTTCTTTAAAATGACATGGTGCATTTGTCAGCGGGGGGTGGTGTAAGGGTTATTAAATCAATTCTTCATTCGGAACCTAATAACGTAAAAAGTACTATCACGAATTGAATGAAATTTGGTTAAAACGTGTATTAGGCGTTACTCTTTAAAATGGTATACAAAAAATTTCCATAAACTTTGAAAATAACAAAAAAAATCGTAAAAATGTGACAAAATTGGTACTAAAATAAAAATTTTTTTCAACACTTTTTCCATAGAAATTCTGAATTTTTTTTTTCAAATCCTTATAATTCGTAAACCGCTTAATAGATTAGAATGAAATTTGGCAAATTGATAGATTGGAAACCGTTCTTTAAAATGACATGGTGCATTTGTCAGCGGGGGGTGGTGTAAGGGGTATTAAATCAATTCTTCATTCGGAACCTAATAACGTAAAAAGTACTATCACGAATTGAATGAAATTTGGTTAAAACGTGTATTAGGCGTTACTCTTTAAAATGGTATACAAAAAATTTCCATAAACTTTGAAAATAACAAAAAAAATCGTAAAAATGTGACAAAATTGGTACTAAAATAAAATTTTTTTTCAACACTTTTTCCATAGAAATTCTGAATTTTTTTTTTAAAATCCTTATAATTCGTAAACCGCTTAATAGATTAGAATGAAATTTGGCAAATTGATAGATTCTTTAAAATGACATGGTGCATTTGTCAGCGGGGGGTGGTGTAAGGGGTATTAAATCAATTCTTCATTCGGAACCTAATAACGTAAAAAGTACTATCACGAATTGAATGAAATTTGGTTAAAACGTGTATTAGGCGTTACTCTTTAAAATGGTATACAAAAAATTTCCATAAACTTTGAAAATAACAAAAAAAATCGTAAAAATGTGACAAAATTGGTACTAAAATAAAATTTTTTTCAACACTTTTTCCATAGAAATTCTGAATTTTTTTTTTTTCAAATCCTTATAATTCGTAAACCTCTTAATAGATTAGAATGAATTTGGCAAATTGATAGATTGGAAACCGTTCTTTAAAATGACATGGTGCATTTCTCAGCGGGGGGTGGTGTAAGGGGTATTAAATCAATTCTTCATTCGGAACCTAATAACGTAAAAAGTACTATCACGAATTGAATGAAATTTGGTTAAAACGTGTATTAGGCGTTACTCTTTAAAATGGTATACAAAAAATTTCCATAAACTTTGAAAAATAACAAAAAAAATCGTAAAAATGTGACAAAATTGGTACTAAAATAAAATTTTTTTTCAACACTTTTTCCATAGAAATTCTGAATTTTTTTTTTCAAATCCTTATAATTCGTAAACCGCTTAATAGATTAGAATGAAATTTGGCAAATTGATAGATTGGAAACCGTTCTTTAAAATGACATGGTGCATTTGTCAGCGGGGGGTGGTGTAAGGGGTATTAAATCAATTCTTCATTCGGAACCTAATAACGTAAAAAGTACTATCACGAATTGAATGAAATTTGGTTCAAACGTGTATAAGGCGTTACTCTCTAAAATGGTATACAAAAAATTTCCATAAACTTTGAAAATAACAAAAAAAAATCGTAAAAATGTGACAAAATTGGTACTAAAATAAAATTTTTTTTCAACACTTTTTCCATAGAAATTCTGAATTTTTTTTTTTCAAATCCTTATAATTCGTAAAACCGCTTAATAGATTAGAATGAAATTTGGCAAATTGATAGATTGGAAACCGTTCTTTAAAATGACATGGTGCATTTGTCAGCGGGGGGTGGTGTAAGGGTTATTAAATCAATTCTTCATTCGGAACCTAATAACGTAAAAAGTACTATCACGAATTGAATGAAATTTGGTTAAAACGTGTATTAGGCGTTACTCTTTAAAATGGTATACAAAAAATTTCCATAAACTTTGAAAATAACAAAAAAAATCGTAAAAATGTGACAAAATTGGTACTAAAATAAAATTTTTTTTCAACACTTTTTCCATAGAAATTCTGAATTTTTTTTTTCAAATCCTTATAATTTCGTAAACCGCTTAATAGATTAGAATGAAATTTGGCAAATTGATAGATTGGAAACCGTTCTTTAAAATGACATGGTGCATTTGTCAGCGGGGGTGGTGTAAGGGGTATTAAATCAATTCTTCATTCGGAACCTAATAACGTAAAAAGTACTATCACGAATTGAATGAAATTTGGTTAAAACGTGTATTAGGCGTTACTCTTTAAAATGGTATACAAAAAATTTCCATAAACTTTGAAAATAACAAAAAAAATCGTAAAAATGTGACAAAATTGGTACTAAAATAAAATTTTTTTTCAACACTTTTTCCATAGAAATTCTGAATTTTTTTTTTAAAATCCTTATAATTCGTAAACCGCTTAATAGATTAGAATGAAATTTGGCAAATTGATAGATTGGAAACCGTTCTTTAAAATGACATGGTGCATTTGTCAGCGGGGGGTGGTGTAAGGGGTATTAAATCAATTCTTCATTCGGAACCTAATAACGTAAAAAGTACTATCACGAATTGAATGAAATTTGGTTAAAACGTGTATTAGGCGTTACTCTTTAAAATGGTATACAAAAAAATTTCCATAAACTTTTAAAATAACAAAAAAAAATCGTAAAAATGTGACAAAATTGGTACTAAAATAAAATTTTTTTTCAACACTTTTTCCATAGAAATTCTGATTTTTTTTTTTTTTTCAAATCCTTATAATTCGTAAACCGCTTAATAGATTAGAATAAAATTTGGCAAATTGATAGATTGGAAACCGTACTTTAAAATGACATGGTGCATTTGTCAGCGGGGGGTGGTGTAAGGGGTATTAAATCAATTCTTCATTCGGAACCTAATAACGTAAAAAGTACTATCACGAATTGAATGAAATTTGGTTAAAACGTGTATTAGGCGTTACTCTTTAAAATGGTATACAAAAAATTTCCATAAACTTTGAAAATAACAAAAAAAATCGTAAAAATGTGACAAAATTGGTACTAAAATAAAATTTTTTTTCAACACTTTTTCCATAGAAATTCTGAATTTTTTTTTTTCAAATCCTTATAATTCGTAAACCGCTTAATAGATTAGAATGAAATTTGGCAAATTGATAGATTGGAAACCGTTCTTTAAAATGACATGGTGCATTTGTCAGCGGGGGGTGGTGTAAGGGGTATTAAATCAATTCTTCATTCGGAACCTAATAACGTAAAAAGTACTATCACGAATTGAATGAAATTTGGTTAAAACGTGTATTAGGCGTTACTCTTTAAAATGGTATACAAAAAATTTCCATAAACTTTGAAAATAACAAAAAAAATCGTAAAAATGTGACAAAATTGGTACTAAAATAAAATTTTTTTTCAACACTTTTTCCATAGAAATTCTGAATTTTTTTTCAAATCCTTATAATTCGTAACACGCTTAATAGATTAGAATGAAATTTGGCAAATTGATAGATTGGAAACCGTTCTTTAAAATGACATGGTGCATTTGTCAGCGGGGGGTGGTGTAAGGGGTATTAAATCA